>CM074732.1:111837799-113112799 GCA_037367245.1 Phrynocephalus guinanensis | reverse complement strand
CATTGACTGACATCCCGTCCAACCTGTGAAGCTGTAACTCCCTGTCCCCGTCCCCGGACCTAAGCTGTTTGTGGCTTTTTCTTCACTATCTCATAGCAACCTCTGTGAAATGGTCATTCGACTCCCAAAGGGGTCCCAATCCCCAGGTTGAGAACCATTGCTTAAATATGTTATGGTGTACACAAATGGATTCCCCTTATTTCAAGATTTGTATTTGAAACTGCCACAGTAGTGTATCTGACAAATTATACTTACATGCAAAATGTTAAGACAGAGGTCTGTAAGCTGCTTTTGTCCTACTTCTCTCTGTTTTTAAGAAGAAACATATTTTAAAAATCTTGTAACCATGTGAACACCTTCCTCCCCTTGTTATGTATCAATCTCCTAATTGCAAGCAATGGGCTCTTTAAACCTCCTTCCTTTCTAATAGCGGCTATGTCTGAATACAACATGAAATACATAAGAAAGGAATTCTCCCATATCTTTATTTTTAACTTGGTTGCAGCCTATGCCTCTTGTTTCCAGTTCATGATAGATAGGGAAGAGATAACTCTTTCATTGTGCCATGCAACTAGGATGATGTCATCTCCCAGCAGCAGTAATTTTTAATGCAATTGGACTAAACTGAAAGCGTCCTATCCCCCTTTTTCAGGTTCCAAGACTCCCTGGGGTCTCTTGCAACATGGGAAACCCTTTAGGAGACTTGACTGAGGGAAGCCTTTAAGAGCCAAGTAGTTTACCAAGTAGTTAAGAAACCTTATCTTAAAGGAATGGATTTCTTGTTTAAGAATATGGCATTGGACAAATATATGCAAATCTCCGGTGACCTACAACCATGACTTGCAAATTGGGAGTCTGCCTCTGGAATACTAGCTGTCTCCCCTCTCCTCCTGCCCCCTGTTTCCTTATGAAACTTAACTCTGTTTTGGCATGATTTGCACACTGATTTCTCCCACTGTGCTCCTTATAACACAGTAAAGAACATTTACCTGGGCCTTTTATGGTATATTTATGAACATGATTCTATGGATAATAGTGTGGGTCCCTCTGATTGCCAAAGCCTTGCAAGGGCATGGATCACAGAAGACTTGCTGACAGAAACAGATAATAGGTATATCATTCTGGTATAACAGGTGGAATGAAAAACTAGGAATCAGGAGACCTTGGTTCAAATCACCATTAGCTGTGGAAATTAATGGGCAGGGTAGTACTGGCAAAACCATTCCTTAAATATCTCACTTACTTTGAAAACCCTATTAGGAGTACTATAAACCAGTTCTGACTTGACTGCACATAAAATACGCACCTCAATTATGTTTTCTAGTTCTTCTTCGTGGCCTTCGTGAAGCCACACAGATGGGTTTCCAGCACGCACATGTGAGGCTCTGGACCTTCCTAGCAACAGAAAGTTTGTTAGTCTCCTCACCCCTTGTACTGAGCATGTGCGGGGGGCAGGGCTTCCCGCCCAAACCCTCAGTTCCCTCTAACCATCATGTTAAGAGATTCCCTTCTCATCAGTCTCCTCCAAATACCTTTCCCTTCTAAAAAGTTACCCTTTTCTGTTTATGGCATTTTTGCCACCCTTTAAAAAGTGTGTGGTTTGTGTGGGGATGATTCCCCTTTCTGATGGGCACACAAAGTGCCGTTATTACCTGGGTGAGTACCACCGCCCTGAGTCCTGTGACTTCTGCAAGAAGTTTAGTGTCCAGGCAGTGAAAAATCGCAGGCACCATCTAAGTACCTATCTTTTGGAGAAGTCCTTGAGCCCTCAACCCATGGAGAAGAACAAGACTTCACTTTCTTCCTCCCGGGCTCTCAACTGTCTAAAAAGGACACCAAATAGAAGTCAATTTTGAAAAAGGCTCCTCCAAAGAAATCAAAATCAGCGCCTTTGGCTTCGGCTTCCAAACCAGTAGGCAGATCTTCCACTGCTCGATACTGAGCGACCATCAGGGTCTCCCCCCTCCCAGGTGGACAGTCCAGCTTAAGATCCCTTACTTCCATCAGGGTCATCATCTTCATTGTCTGATGCAAGTTGCTCGGACTCGGATTCTCCGCCAGAGCTTTCAATATTAAAGAGCCTCTTTTGCAAGCTTCCGAGAGCATCCCTCTCACCTCAGAAGGATGCTTCGATACCAGGAGATGTTTCGGCCCCAGCTCCATCTCCCCCCACTGAATCACCTATTCCATCAGTGGTTAAGGAGACATTGACACAGCCACTTCACTCGCTGCAATCTCCTATGTCGAATCTGGAGCCATTTGCCCAGAAGGCAAAGAACGTGATGAAAAGAAGTTTCACGCTAAGTGGATTCGTTTACACTCAGAATCCTCCAGATCTCCACTTAACTCCTTAGTATCGAGAAGCCTTCCAACTTCAGTACTGACAGAACAAACAGCTCTGCCACCTTCGGATTCATCCATACTGAAGAAAAATGTGACTGTCATGTTTGAAACATTCCGTCCTGACTACCGTACAGCCAACTAGCATGCTGTCCACCTGATTGGATCCATGCACGGTATTGATTCTGATGCTTCCCTTACCTACCTTTCCCCTCCTGTTCAATGGAACTCAATGGGTCCTCCAGATGCGTGCGGTCTCAGCTCCTCAGCAATAACAGCAGCATCCTTCCACCTCATCACCGCCGTCAGATTTGGAACACTCTTCAACACTCTGTGAGGAAGACGGGGACACTTCCCACCTTGTCACTACTCCCAAAGAGTAGTAGGGAGCATCCTCCCCCTTCCTCATCAGAAGTTATGCGAAATTACTGTGAATTTGTCCTCCATATGGCAACATCGGTTGAGATCTCAATATACCAGCCCAAGCCAAGATTCACTGACCACATTTATGGAAAAATATCTTCAGCTCCTGTACATTTGGGAATTATCCCTTCATTTCTATCTATGGCAGAGGAATCTTTCAAGAAAATATCTTCTCAATCTATATCCAGGAGGACTGAGTCACTCTACAAAGTTTTTGATGATAAGGCTCCATTCCTATCTAAACATCCTCACTTTGTAAAATGTCCTAAACTCTTGATTTCTGTAGAATGCAGAAGTCACATTGTTCAGCTGGATATGGGACACTTGATTTTTGGAAATTATTTTGCAAGGATTTGCCTCACAAAATCCCCATTAATAGTAGGCTACTATTGTGTGATTTACTAAGCTAGTAACTAAATTTTGGGCATAGATTTGGGGAGTTTCTTGGTTATCTTGTATTTCATCTGTGGATTTTGTTGTGACCCGAAGTAAAACAGTGTTCAAGATAACACGTCCAATGAAAGACACATAAAGTGGTGATATAGGAACATCTAGCTACTTTAAATGAACTCATATATCCGGGGAACTGCATCCAAGAATACTAAAGGATCTTACAGATATAATCTCAGTGCCTCTATAATTTTTCAGAATGTCTGGAGAACTGGAGGCAGGCAAATGTTCCAGTTTTCAAAGTGGAGAGTTTGATGCAACTGCTGTTAAGTCAGTTTGACATTGATACCAGAAAAGTTTCCAGAGCAGATCTGTTAGCACTTAGAAGAGAATGCACTGATTATTACTATCAAGCATGGTTTTATCAAAACTAAGTCATGCATACTAATTTTATCACTTTTTAAGATAGAGTTACAAGCTTAATAGATAAGAGGAATGCTTTAGATGTACTGCATCTTGATTTCAGCAAACCTTTCAGCAAGATCTTCTGTGATAGTCTTGTGGCCATGCTAGTAGAGTTAAATAATCCTACTGCTGAGTGGAGAGTGTAGCTGGCTGGTGGGCTGTAGCCAAAATACGCGTAACTAGTGGTTTTTCATCATCTTGGACCTGATGTTATTCAATATCTTTATACATGCCATTGATGAAGGAATAGAAGGGATATTCTTCAACTACAGAAAAGGGTTGCTAATAGGACTTCATAAGACAAAATCAGGATATAAGACTACTGTAACAGTTTGATGAACTGGGACTAAACAAACTGAACTCCAGCAGCGAAAATGTCAAGTTTTAAATGTCGGCAAGAGAAATCAAAAGTAGAGGCATAGGGTATCTCAGGCCTGTCCAACAGATAGACCGGGGGCTACCAGTAGCCTGTGAAGGGATCAAAAGTAGCCCACCAGCCATCAATAAAAAATGTGAGGGGATAAGTTCTCTACCTCTACCTCCCCCACCCCAAGGACCACCACTGCCCCAGCAAAGCTCTGGGTCTGCCAGCCCACTGTCTCAGCCGAGCGGGGCAGTTCAAGGGCTGTTCTACTTAATGAGCATATGGTCAGAACAGATAAAATTCATAAGTAGAGGTTTTAGTGTAGTAGCCCTCAGGCACTTTCGTCTGGAAAAGGTAGACCCTGGCCTGTTCAAACTTGGACAGCCCTGGGGTAGCTGATGGTTGGCTTGATCGTAGTACATGTAAAAAAGGATCTGGAGGTCTTAGATTGCAAGTTAAATTCAATTGTGTGATGTAGTGATTAAAAATATTAATACAGTATTGTGCTGCATCAAGGAAGTCTAGTATTCAAATCAAATAGTCCACTTCTGTTCTGCTTTGGTGAACACTCACCTGCAGTACTACGTGTAAGAAGCATATTGAGAATATGCCAAGAGGAAAGTAGGTGAGATAGTGAAGGTTCTGAAAGCCAAGTAGCAGGAGGAACATTTGGTTGAAATGGTACATTTAAGGAAGAAAATCCTGAGAGGTCATTCTGGCTTTTCACATGGTTTACCACATAAATGCTGAGAGGTCACTCTGGGGTGTTTTTTTTTTGCATGGTTCACCGAAAAGCATTTCTGAGGCCTCCGAGATGCCTAGAAAGGCCCTCGGAGGCCCCCAAAGTGCTTTCTAGAGATCCAAAGGTAACTTCCAGTTTTCCGGAAGTCACTTCTGGTTAATCGAGAAGCACTTTTGTGTCCTCCGACAGGCCCGAGAAGGCTGTTGGAGGTCCGTTCAGGGCAGTGCCAGGCCTGGGGTATGTACAGGAGGCTTGATACAGGCCTCTCCAGCATACCCCAGGGGGCTTTTTTTTATGTACTGCGTTCCCGCAATATACCGGAACCGGAGTATATGAACCGCGAAAGGGTGGGGGGATACTGTAATCTGCCTTCAACTATATGAGGAAAGAGGGGGTATAAATATTTTATTTAATAAATAATTACTTTGGGTAGCTACTTGGACCTTGCTATCTATTGTCCATAACACCCGATGATCTCAGGCATGGCATTTGAGGGTGCAAGTCTTCGAAGGAAGCCCATAAATATTTGACGAGAAATTGGGCTTTGTCAGTGGTGGCCCCTTGGCTCTGGAACCAACTTCCTCCTGAGATTTGTCTGTCGTCTTCCCTCCCAGTCTTTAAGAATCATCTAAAGACGTGGCTATTTAAAAAGGCTTTCTCTGGATAGTAATCTATTCTACTAATGATTTCTGTTATGTATTTTATTTTGTTTGCTTTTTCTGTAGCCCATCTTGCTCCTGTTCAATGTTTTTGATGTATATTGTTTATTAAGTTATGTTTTTACTTATTTGTTGCTCATCTATTGCATTGTATTGTATGTTATTGTATTGTATTGTATTGTATTGTATTGTATTGTATTGTATTGTATTGTATTGTATTGGTTTATGAGTTTTATTTCTGTTCAGTTTTGTAAACTGCCCAGAATAGCCATGTAGCTAGATGGAGCAGTATATAAATTTAATAAATAAGTAAATAAATAAATATTTTTGGAACCCCACTTGTAATACTTGACAGTATTGTGCCTCAAATGAGATCACATAATTACTGGAATACAGTACTTCTGTGATTGCAGAAAGCTCTCCTATAACATATGTTTGCATCTGGGGCAGTTTTGGACTCTGTTCTGCCTACAAAGATTCTAAAGAATGTAATGTTATAATAATGGCTCTCCTTTGTGGCCTTCTTGAAGCCACACAGATGAGTTTCCTGACACACATGCACGAGGCTCTGGACCTTCCTAGCAACTGAAAGGTCATTAGTCTCTTCCCGCTCCTACTGCGCATGAATAAGCCCAAATGACTCAGTTCCCTCTAACCTCAGCGTTGAAAGGTTCTTACTCAGTCTCCATGTTCTTAGTAGTGTTTCCAGCAATTTCAAAAAACTGTTTTCTTTTATGGCATTTTTGCCACCCTTTAAGCGTTGTTCAATGCGTTTGGGGAAAATTCCCCACACTGATGGCCACTCAGAGTGCTTATACTGTCTTGGCAAAGGCCACCAACCTTTCAGCACACAGGCCATTAAAAACCGTCGTTAACAGGCTTAATACTTGCCTTTTAGAAAAGGCTCTTATGCCACAAATGGAAAAATCACAATCCTCAATTTCTTCACTAGCTTCTCTGGCTTCAAAGAAATCTTCGAAATCCACCCATTAAAAGCCTAAGAAGTTACCGCTTCTCCAACAAAAAAATCAGTATCATAGGGTTCAAGGTCAACTCAGCTCCAGTCGGACCTCCAGACCTCCTCTGAACTTGTTCCAGTTTGCTAGCATCCTTTTTGAAGTGTGGTATCCAGAAATAGACACAGTACTCAAGGTGAAGACTAACCAGTGCCAAATAGAAAGGGATGAGCACTTGAAAGAATTTGGAAATTAAATTTCTCTTAATGCAGACTAAAATAGTACAGTGGTCCCCCGCCCTTTCGCGGGACCACAGTATGTGAAAAAAAAGCCCCCCTGCGGTAAGGGGGAAAGTCCCTCGGAGGCCTCAGAAATGATTTTTGGTGATCCGGAAGTCACTTCCAGTTTTCTGGAAGTCACTTCCGGTTCGCAGGGAGGCCCTTTAGGGGCCTCCAGAAGGCCCAGGAAGGCCCTCGCAGGCCCATTTGGGGCAGCACCAGGCTGGGCGTAAGTACAAGAGCCACCAGCTAGACCCCCCCAGGCCTGACCCAACCTGTATCCACATATCACAAATTTTCAATTATCGCGGGTTGGCTTGGGTCCCTAACCCCCGCGATAGGTGGGGAGGTCACTGTATTCACCTTTCTTGCAACCATCTCACACTGTTGATTCATATTCAGCTAGTGCTCTACAACAATTGCAAGATCCTTATCACTTGTATCATTACTGGGCCAGTACGAACCTCACCCCCATCTTGTAACTGTGCATTTGTTTTTTTCATTCACTAGGTGTAGATCTTTGCATTTAAATTTCATTCTGTTGTTTTCAGGCCAAGGTTCAAGACTATCAGGATCTTTTTGAATGTTGTTTCTGTCTTATCTATCTATCTCTATCTATCTATCTATCATAAACCACTTAACTAGTATCCAGGCTACTACTATGGGTGGCTAACAAAGAGAACAAAATCATCAATAATAGTAACAAGGCAAATAAGAATAAGAGGGAAAAAAGGTTCAAAAACTATGTAAAGTTCAAAAAATTGATGGTAGGGGGAAGGTAAAGGGGGATACATAAATATTATTTAATCAGGGACAGAATATAGAAAGGCTTGTGAAAACAACCCAAGAGGGATGGGGACAGTCACACCGCTGGTGGAAGGGAGCTCTAAAATGAAGCAGCCACCAATATCCAGATCTTCCTGTATGAGAGGAAAAAGTGGACCATATAAGATCATTTGAGGGAGAGGCCCTCAGCCAGATAACAAGATCTTAAATCATGTTCCAGAGTATTAGCTATTCAACACAATTGTGTGTCACCCACGAATTTGATAAGTATTCCCTCCACTCTCTTATTAAAGGCATTATTAAAAATGTTAAAGAGCACTGAGCCAAGGACTAAGCCTTGCCGGTATTCAACTTTTTACCAGTTTAAGAAGGAACCAGTTAATATACACTCTCTGTAGCCAAGTGTGGATCCACATGACCGTTTTTCTATCCAGCTTATGCCTAGTTGCTTGCTGATCAGAATATCATTGGGCACTTTGTCAAAAGCTTAGTTGAAACCAAGATATAGTACATCTGCAGCATTCACATAATCTATTAGGGAGGTTACCTGGTCAAAAAATATGTTAAGATTAGTCTAGCAGGATTTGTTTTCGACAAATCTGACTTGGCTTCTAGCTACAATGCATTGTTTGCAAGGTACTTGTACAGTGACTGTTTTATAATCTAATCCAGAATTTTAGGTGGGATTGATGTCAGACTAACTGGTCTATAATTTCCAGGTTCCATTTTTGGGCCTTTTTTGAAGACAGGGACAATACTGTCCAACTGGAGTTCATGGAGGAGTGTGGCTGTTGCTGCTGCTGGATAACCAAAGCCATGAGAGCTGGGCTGGGGAACCCGGGAGACCATGCAATGCTGTGTCCCTTCTTGGCACAGGCTGCTGGTGGCACTGAGGCAGACTTGGCAGCATCTTCCTGTTGGGCTGGGGATGGGGACAGAAAGCAGCCATGTGGCTGCTGCTGCTGACAGCATAGCAGTGGGAGCTGAAGCCCTCCACAACCAGGCCGAGCCCATTGCAAAGTAGGCAAGGAGGAGCCAGGGGAAGATGGGAGAAGAAAGGATAATGATGGAAGAGGAGGAGAGTGCCTTGGGGGCCAAGGAGGAGGGAGCACATGTCCATGGAATAGGAAGCACAATACTTGTCCCAGCTGCTGGCAAGTGACCTTATACCATTGTACAGCAATTAAACCACCCCAGTGCAATTTTGGAGTTTTTCCTTCAAAATGACAACTGCTTTTGAAAGAGTTTGATATTTGGTACATAGGTAGAATGCTTTTTGAGAAAAAGTTTTGCAGTGTAATCCTACACAGTACAGTACGTACATTTCCAAGTAAGTGGGAAAAGACTGAAAACATAGTAAACATAGTAAAGACTGAAAACATAGTAAACATTCCCACACATACTACTGGAGAGTAGGCCCCACTGAGCTCAATGGCATTAATTGCTTGGTGAATATGCCAAGGTTACACTACAAGTCTGTTCTCCTGTACACACATACCTGGGAGTTGGTGTGATTGGGCTCAGGAGAACTTACTTCTAGATAGACATCCTTAGGACTGCCATGTAAAGCCATCTTCTTAGCTAACTTCAGTTCCTTTCTTTGGGGTTTTGAAAGTACTAATGAAAAAAGTTGAATCTCATTTGGAAAATGCCAGTATTCCTTACAGCAATATATCAAATACACATAGCAATATGATAATCAAATCCGAACTAGAATGTTTAATAAGTCTTTGATATGCTGTATCAATAGTTCTTTTTGGGGGGAGTAGCAGAAATATGTAATATCTAAAGAATAATTAATAATAATTTTGTTTTCTCTCTTCCTTTTCTCCCCTCTCCTACTTATCAAAATCTCCTGCCATAGAAATTGCATTTGCCTCCGGACTTGTCAGACACAGTGAGCCGAACAAGCAAACAGGATCTGGCAGAATCCACAAAACTGCTGAGCTCAGGATGTAGTACAATGGCCATGGGCAAGAAGCACCTGGACTTCTAGTGATTTCTACTTAGCAGCTTCACTCCAATTTACATGACACTCTAATTATGTTAATGACTTATGTAAATATTTTTCTTAATCACAGTGACCCAGTAGTCCTTTGAAAGAAGGCTACATCCAAATTGTGTGCCTTATTTTGGGTGGTTTTTATGATTGTGATAAATGGGCCGAATTTGTCTACAGTAAGCAAACAGATCTTATATTTTGTTACAGTTCTGAAGTTGTAAACTAGATTGCAATTTTGAAGTCCTGAAATAGATTGCAATTTTGAAAGATTATAGGATTTTCTGTTGCCACCAACTGCCCTGTAGTAAGTCAAACAATAAAAGTATGTGTGCGTAACAGAACTAATGTATATTGCAAGTCAATATTGTGAAGATTGAAAATCAAGAATCTGTCTCATGGATTATTTTGAGGTGAAATAATGATTGCTTTAGAAAATAAAAATGTGACAAATCTTTGCATACATTAAATAGACAAATAAATTTGAGTGCCAACTATCTTATACACTAATATCCTGTTATCACGAATAAAAACTTTTCTTTTTAAAATATATTATACATAATATGTTTGCATCATGGTTAGTAAAAGCTGTATATTAAGTTGCCTGAGTGAAATTTACTAAACACAAGGATTTTTTTATAGTTCAATACAGTAATCCTAAGGAACTGAAGTCAGCACTGTGAAATTATGTCAACAGAAATAATTCACCAGACATAATTCAGGACTGAAATACAAACTGACAGCTGCATTAGTGCTAGAAAACCAGGGGAGTGCATTAGAGCTTGGGTAAAAGAGATCATAGAAAGAAAGCTATAGTATAGCAAAAGGGAGGGAAATCAAATCAGTGTTCCATACTATTGTGTTATACTGTTTGTAAATGTAGAAATATTTTCCATCTAGCAAAATATATAAATACTTATTGGGAGCAGGATTTGCATACTTCGTTAGAACTAATATTCAAGCTTCTGGAAGGTAACTGACAGTTTTCATGTAGGGCTTGGACATTACCTTTTATTAATAGAGTCCTGGCTTTTAGGCAGTGACAGTCCTATTTTGAATTATCCTCCATAGAACTTTCTATTAACTCCATTTTCATTAAAAGTTTAAATCTTTTTTTAAAGTACAGTTTTACATAGCAGATTGAAAAACACTCCCCCACCAGCCTGAATTGTAAACATTGACTCTAGTAATGTTAATGTATTTTGATGGAATTGAAACTAATGTGTTGGTTAGACGATTTACTTTTTTTAACACTGTGAGTAAAATGGAGAAATAGCTTTTAAAACTGTTTGATATGATGAATGTCAATCATTTAAAAAAGCCCACTGTACCATAAACACATACTGTATGCAGCTTTTATTCTGAATTAGAATAATTGAATCAATGACAGTGATTTGCCAGGATGTCAAATCTATCCATCATATTCTGTCACTACCAGTTTAATTTTTCTGATCAAAATCAAATAGACTACTGTTTTGTCATCCTCTTTTTCATTAGAGGTAACAATTGAGGTTTTTTTCTTTCTTTTCTTTTTAAAGATATGTCTGGGTGTGTGTTTTTTAATTTCTAAAGACACAAATCCATTTTAAAGTCTATTCAAAATAAAGTTTCAGAACTGAGCTGTCAATTTAATAAAGCTAACAGACATCTACATTCTTAAACCCATATATTGCTATGTCTTTCAAATAATTTCACTTTTTGCTTTCTATATATATTATGAGCAGAAATTTTCAACAGAAATTAAATGGCGATTTATGAAGATATTCAGTAGATCAAGTAAAAGATTTAACACTTTAATTGCTTCACTTTGTTTGCAGTGTAATGAAGAAATGACATCTGTACTAATTCTGTCTTTTAAGCTTAATTATATTGGTTTGGTTTCTATTTTAATGAGGATGAGGATGAGAATGTTTTCTTAAAAACAAGTGAACACAGCCTTTCAAATACAGTATCACTTAAAGCTATGTATAGTGTACATATAATTTTTAAAAAGGTAGCAGTTCAAATAAAGAGCTGTCATAGAAACCCTAAATAACAGATTTTCAGCAAGCTGCAAGCAAAAGGATCTGTATTGGGTTTAAGTGCTCTGATTCTCCCATTTCACCAACCATCAGAACAAGTTGAGGAGCCATATGGCCATCACAAAAACCAAATACAAAAGTGGAACAGGTGATACCTTTAGGCTACTAGAAAATTAACAAAATGTTGCTAATATTTTGAGGGCAAAACCCTCTTCCTCAGAGCAGTACCAATAGGTTATAAGATGGCAAAAGATGGATTTGCCAGGAGTTATTTCTTACATGTAACGTCCTTGGCAAGATGGGGGGGGGGGGAGCCAGGCAGTTTCTTAGTTGAGGCTCAGAGATTGGATGTGCTTAGGCTGCTTCTGAAATGAAGGGAGGGAGTTGTTTTATTGTCCCAGTTCTTCCAGTTTTCAAATAATTTGAATAGCTAAGAGCAAAAGCTGATTGGACGTAAAGGAATGGTGCATAGGGCCACCTTTGTTTTGATAACTGTGCCCTCCTGTAGATGTACCTGGGCATGGACACTCAAGAGATGAATTAAGCCATTCCCTCTAACAGTGGGCAGCTCATGTAGATACAATAAACAAAAAGTGTTCTTATATACCACCCCATACCACTTCAAGTTGGCTCTGGGTGGTTTAAAGTTTGAATTATAGTATGCAGGCTACACATCTTCTGCAAACAGTTGAAGAAAATTGGCATGGATTGGCCTAAACATGCAATGGTATAAGATGGTAGAATGGGTTATATTTCAGGCTACTAGGGAGACTGGGAAATAACATGTTTAATGTTTCCTATGTTATAATTGATTCATTTGTGCTCTGCCTTTTAGGACAGGTTCTCACTGGGAAGCTTGGAGTAAAAACATTAAAAGCACTGCAACAATGGAATAACTAACATGTAATGGAATCTGTCTCAGATAAAAACTATGTATAGGGTGGGAATAATATCAATACAAATCTTAGAGAAATTTTTAAAACAATTGAAAGGATCAGCTTAAACGGCTGAAGAAAGAACACCAGGTGCATAACTAAGGAAGGAAGGAAGGAAGGAATCTCCCTATAAGTAGGAAACTAGTATACCATGCTGAAGGATAGTGGGACATTGTTTTCTTTTTGGAGAAAAGATTTTCTCTCTTTTTTTAATGTGGAGAAACATTTAAAAAGATCATTTTTCAATAGAGGATTGAAGTGCAAAAGCTGTCAACCCAAGATCCAGGCAGCTGTACCTTTATAAACTGAATAGAAGAAACCCTCTCCCCATTCCAAACAAAATTCAGGTACTGTACTGCTGAATGGAGTAGATTTTTCTGTGTTTTGTCCTGAATCTCTGAACATTCAGTTCCATTTTTCAAAACTAAGAACCAATACTACAACTTTCCTTGTTGAAAAAGCACTTGACCACCACATACTGTGCTGTTTTTGTTGTTGTTATTGTTTTGCATATTCCCAGCTCTATAATTTTTATAAGATTAAATGTTATTTTATTTTATTTAGTTTTGAATATTTTTACCCCACCTTTCTCCTTGGAAAAGGACCCAAGGTGGTTTACAACAATGAGGGACAATATAAAGCCCAGAACATTTAAGACATCATTCAAGTTAAAAACCAGGAAATTATAAGAGGGATCTTAGAACATTAAAAGGTAACATTAAAGCTACAAAAAGCATGCATAAAGAAAAACATCCATTATGAGGGGTGGAAATTAACATGGAAAACACTGTTGTTCTTGTGAAATCAGTCAATGCAATCATAAATCGTAATCCATATACAAGTCACATAGTAAGTAGTCCATCATTCAGGGAAAGCTTGCCTGAAAAGGAAGGTCTTTGCCTGCTTCTAGAAAGACAGCAGAGATGGAGCAATCCATGCCTCCAGCAGGAGTTAGTTCCACAGTCTGGGAGCAGCAACAGAGAAGGCCTTTTCATGTGTTCTTCTGAGACGCACCTGTGTAGGTGGTGGGATGAAGAGAAAGGTCTCTCCTGGTGACCTTAGCACCTGAGCCAGTTCATACTGCAAGATTTGATCTTTGCAGTAGCTTGGACCCAGGCCATTTTGTGCTTTGTAGGTTAAACCAGCACTTTGAATTGTGCCCAATCACTGGCAGCTAGTGGAGCTGCTTTAATAGGGGTGTAATATGATCTCTGTAATTTGCCCCAGTCAGCAATCTGACTGCTGCATTTTGGACCCATTGAAGTTTCCTGAGACTTTCCATTGTTAACCCCACATAGAGCGCATTACAGTAGTTCAGCCGGGACGTCACTAGGTCATGTGTCACAGTGGCCAGAGCTGGTTTCTCAAGGAACGGGTGTTACTGGCATACTAGTTTTAATTGTGCAAATGCACTCCTGCCCACAGCCGTGACCTGGGCATCTAGGCTCAAGGATGAATCCAGGAGCAAGGAAAGTTTGGGATTAGCCTGGACTCACTAAGGGCGATGCATCGTGGGTGATGGGCTGACCAATCAGAGCTGAGAATAGCTCTATTCTAAAGATGGCCGCTGGAATACGGGGGAGTAACATATACAGGAATGTCAGGCATTCAGAGGCTCTACTGAGCATGCTCAGAAAGGGGAGCTGTCTGTCTGATTGGGTAGTGTCGGATGACGTGCAAGAAGAGGAATAAAAGTGTTGCACTGAGGGGAGGAAGGAAGCTTTTACCATCGGAGCTCTTTAACATCAAGACTGCCCTGTTCCCAGCCCTCCGGCTGAGCTGAGAGGAGAAGCCTGTCTGCGGGGTTTGTTTGCATATGCTTGCCTTGTTTTGCTTCTACATTCCTTCAGAGCCTCAATAAAGAGTACCAAGATCCCAACTGATGTGAAAGAGATCTCATCATTCCTGCACTTAATTCATATCTGAGATATCCCAGTGCAGGGACCCCTATCATTCCTTCTCTATCAGAGAAGAAATCTCCACAAAATAAAAATAAAATAAAATAAAATAAAATCAATACAACATTTTATTGCTATAAAAACACCCACTGCTGCTACTATTAAAATTCAGGCATTTAAAATAAATAAATTTCACATGTTTCTGTGGTGATTTGGTGTGTTTTTTGACCACGATTTCAAAAGAAATATTGCGGTCGCCATTTTGGATCCCCCCCCACCGCATGGCATGGCGAGACGACGAGGATGACCCCCCCCCAGCCTGGTGCAAGCAGCCCAGGACAGGAGAAGAGGGGGGGAAAGGCCGGGGACCCCCCAGAAACCACCCCTCTGGTAGGTGGCAAAGCCTCAGGCAGGCATATTTTCGCCTGCTTTTTTGGCCAGGAGTCGGGGTTTTTTTAAAAAAACCTTTAAAAACTTTTTCTGTGCTTCGCATTGCATGATCGCCGCGATGCTACAAACAAAAACGAAAAACCCAACCAAATTTTTCTTTTTTCGGTTCGAGTTCGAGTTCTGACGGCTTAATTATCGTTACCGTTTCTGTTTCGTAACGGAAACGAAAAACGGAAACGGAAACGAAAATTTCACCGAGTTGTGCCCATGTCTAGCATTGAGTAATGGGAACTTTGGAATAGGTTTTTTTAGTTCCTTCTTATCAGATGCAATGTTGTGACACCTTCTATCCTCATTTTTCTAGTTTGCATTTATAACAATAGATTTCAGATTAATAAAAAGAAAGAAATAAAGAAATTCTGTGAGGAAAATGTCTTGCCTTCAAGACCTATCAGAGAAGGGACTAGCATGTTAAGCTGTAACCTTCTGGCCACTGGGAGGTTGTCCAGGGAAATGGCCTACAGAAGCTAAGAGATCTCTCTCTACATCCATGGCAAAGGGAGTCCATGGTCTGAAAATATGTCTCCCTGTATCCCTCTGAAATGTATGTGTTTGGGGGGGGGCACGCAAACTGTCTGCTAAACCTAGGTTTAAGGTCCTTGCTGGCTTTCCCATTAGGACCCAAGGACAGAGAAAAATAAAGGATTTCCTTCTGCCACTCCCTGTCTCTTCCCCCACTCAAAAAAAAGGAAAAATAAACAATATCTGGTCCCCCTTCCTCTCTGCTGAAGCAAGCTTGGGAAATGAGCCAAAAGAATGGATAAAAAGCAATAGATCAATGTTCCCCAATTTCCCCTTCCACAAAATGGCAATATATAAAGCATAGGCAAGGAAAAGGAGGTGGAAACCACTGATATAATTGGCATTAAGTTATAAGGGGCAAATGTGATGAAATATATTACCAAAGTATATTGTAAAAATATGTTTCATTGAACACAAATAATTCCAACATGAGGTTCATAGGGTTCTGTGAACACAAAGATGCATAGGATTAAAAAAAAATGAAAGGTGCAGGAGAAATGTGTGGAGAGTCCTGAAAGGATAAGCAACGTTTTTAAACCAGAGGAGTAAATTAAAGGTAGTAAGAAGGTAAAATGTCAAGCTCACTTCAAATTGATATTAATAAGCCCCAAGGGACACAATGACATGTAAGGAAGACAATAAAGAAAAATATTTAAAAAATTAAAACTCTTTTGTTCTATAAATAGTGAAGGTAGACAATCTCCATCTGTTGGTCTATAGCTCCCATAGTTTCTCCATCTGCTGGTCTGTAGCTCCCATTATGATCCCCAGCTGAGCATGGCTCTTGGTTAGAGTTCTTGCACAGGACATTGTATAGCAACAGGCAGGATAAGTCCTGATTTCTGGGAAATGCTTTTCAGTCATCCCACAGTGCAGGACTCATGATCATGAAGCCAGATTTAAGCTGAATATTAGGAAAATCCTCTTAACAGCTAGACCAGTATGACAATGGAACCAGTTATCTCAGGAGATGCTGAGTTCCCCAACACTGGAGACTTTCGGGGGGAAAATTGGACAACCATCTGTCAGGTCTGCTTTGATCTGGATTCCTGCATTGAGCAGGGAGACCTGATGGCCTTATAGGCCCCTCCCCACTCTACTGTTCTGTGATTCTATGAAAAGAGATCTTTAAAGGAGCAAACACATAATGGGTGAAATCCAGTAGGAAGTCACAACTAGAATGGGCCCACTGGATCAACAGAACCAGGGCTGTGGAGTCGGTAGATAAATGTTCCGACTCCGACTCAGACTCCTAAGTTTTTTTGTACTTCCGACTCCGACTCCCTGACTCTGACTCCTCTATATTAATATGCAAATTTATTTACTATTTACTTATTTACATAAAGTAAATATTTACATATTTACTTAATTGTAAATGTTTACATATTTACTTAATCATAAATATTTACATATTTACTTAATCCCTTATCAGTGAGAGGCTAGGTTACCCATGGGTGCTGTGTAACAGCAGAACACAACACTATAGAAAGTATAAGTATTGCCGCTCTTAATTGTGCGTTGCGTGCCATATAGTGAAGCACATGAAAAGCATGCTTCTTCACGGTCACTTAACGTGTTCGTTTTGCAGTTACGTGAGGCACTGCATGCATTGGTCTTTATTCTTACAGTAAATAAGTCATTAATTATAACTTTTTGTGAATTGGGACATTTAAACTTGTTTTTTTAATTCCAATCTAAATTTAGTAGGAGTCGGAGTCGGTGCATTGTTTGCCGACTCCGACTCCGACTCCAGGTACCCAAAATTTCCTCCAACTCCGCCTCCGACTCCACAGCCCTGAACACACACACATGCACACACGTGTGTGCCTCGCCTGCTTGACCAAAGCCTATTGTGAAGTACTACTGGATTTCAGCAAAATTGTTGGATCCAGGTTTCAGTGTGAAGGAAGTTTCCCCAGCCGCCTCTTTCCCCAGCCCAGATATTACACAGGGGTTAGTATGGATAATTTTCTTTCAGGATGAAAAGTTCACTATTCCGTTAGTGTAGTGAACCCAACCTTGGGTTCCCAGATGCTCTTGGACTAAAACTCCCAAAAGCCTTCACTACTACCTGTGCTGTTCACGATTTCTGGGAGTCTTAGTTCAAGATCATTTGGGGACCCAAGGCTGGGAACAATTTCAGAGTAATCAAAATTTTGAGGTGTCCGTGTGTGAACTTTCTGCCCCTAGGATTTTCTGGCAGTTGGTCAAACACCAAAAATGTGATAGTGGGACCAAGGGAATAAAACTATAAGTGGCTGGAAGTCCTTTTGTTTACTTGTATTTTGGCTTTTTTGTTTTTCCCTATCTTCTTAAAAGGGCCCAAGGCAGTCTGCATTATTAAAAGATAATATTTAAAGCTAAAACCAGTAAGTATGCAATTATAATACTAAAAAGGATCAAACAAGTGTCCCATTAGAAAACAATAAACAAAACAAAATCATTCAAAAAACTCATTCAAAGCCATAACACACAACAATCCATTTTAAAAACTCAGGTGGCCAGTTACTAAGGGAAAGCTTGCCTAAAGAGAAAGGTCTCCCTAGTTACTGTATCTTAAAACCTGAGGAGGCTCATAAAGGGAGATGTGGTCCCTTTAGCTTGAACCTAAGCCCTTTTAGGGTTTTACAGGTTAGAATGAGCATTTTGAAATGTGCTTGGAAAGGGATCTGCAGTCAGTGGTGTTCCTATAATGGGACTGATGTGATCTCTGCTACTAGCCCCAGTTAAGGGCCTTTTCACACGACCCTAAACTCTGCGGCAAATGGCTCCCAGCTCCGGAGCTTAAAATTGTTTCCCCACCAGCTCCGGAGTTTACAAAAAATTAAGTGCGACCACGCCCACCTAAGTGCATCCCAGCGCACTTTTCAGGTACCTGCTCTCCGGCGATGAAAATCCCTGATGCAGATGTAACCTAGTGAGTGCTGGGCTCTCCTCGCTTCTGTTTGTTGTTGTTTTGCCCCCCGCCCCTTTAAGAGACAGGAATCAGGACGACGATGGGGCTCGGGGCGGCTTCGACCGGCAGACGGAGGTGAGCCTGCATTCTTTTCTCCCTTTTTTCTCCCTCCCCTCACGCAGACAGGAGCAAGGAAGTGCGGAGGGGTGGGAACACAGGAAGAGCAACGAACCCCCAAGATCTCTGGTCCGAATTTAAGTGGCCAGCGGATCTTAGGGGTCATGTGAAAAGGCTGTTTGATAAAATGTGTGTGTGTGTGTGTGTGTGAGTGAGTGAGTGAGTGAGAGAGAGAGAGAGAGAGAGAGAGAGAGCAGAGCAGAGCAGAGCATACTGTGACCTATTTAAAGGTGAATAGCTACTTTCAGCAAGGGCAATACCTTGCTTTCCTGGAAAGAGGGCCAAGCTAGGGGGAGTCTTAAGGAGGCTGATGGCTGCAAAAACAGCCTTAGGAGAGACCATACTTCACTCAGTGGTGCATGAGAAGAGCCAAGATCTTCACAAAATATTTAATTTGGTGAGAATACTGTTTCACAAGATTTCATAAATAATATTAGCCATTTGAACTATGCACTTCCTTTTTCTGTAGGAGGCAGTTTAATTGTGCTGCTGTAAAAAGCAGGGCATTTTTTTTAAAAAAAACATTCTGAAACATTCTGTGGGTTATTAGAAATTATGTCCTTTAGACCAGAGATGGGGGGGGGAATAGATGAACCCCCAGATGTTGTAGTAATGCAACACTCATCATCTCTCACCACTGACTAGGCTAGCTAGCCTTGTGGGGAAAACATTCCAGAAAGAACTGGGGCACTATCACCTCCACTCCTACCTTAGATTTGCTAGAATATAGGATTGCAGTCTGCCTTCCTATGGCAGAAACCCATTACAACACTTCACACGTGAGATTTTTTTTTGGGGGGGGGGTGACGTAAATTGTTGCCCACCTGACTCCAGTGACTCTGGATGTTGTAATGTTATGAAGTCCCCTCTCACCTAAGATGACCCTATGAATGATTGCGCTCCAAAATGGCCTTTCCTCAGCCAACCAGATCAGGTCTTGCAGACTCAAGCCCAGGAGCTCTTTCAGGGAGTTGGTCCAGCTCATAGTTGGCTTTCCTCTTTTCCTGCTGCCTTACATCTTTCCCAGCATTGTTGTCTTTTCCTTCTTTCTCATTATGTGCCCAAAACTGGATAGCTTTATGTTTGCCGCAAGACAGTTCAGACTTCGGCCCTCCTGATGTTCTGGACCACAACTCCCAAAATTCTAAGCTTAGATTTCCAATGACAAAGAACTGTGGGAGCTGTGGTCCAAAACATCTGGAGTGCTGAAGTTTGGACACGCCTATCCAAAATATCCACAAAGCTCACCTCCAGCATCACATTTCAAATGAATCATTCCCCCTCCCCGCCCCCACTCCGTTTTCTTAACTGTCCAGCTTCCATACCCATGCATTGGGGTCAGAAATGCAAGTGTGGATGATTTTGGACTTGGTCTCCAGTGGCTTATCCTTACACTTGATTATCCTTTCTAATTCCTTCATTGCTACCCTTCCGAGTCTCAGTCTTCTTCTGATTTCTTGGCTGCAGTCTCCATTTGGATTGATATTTGAACCAAAGTATAAAATACCATTAACAGTTTCAAAGTATTCATTGTCAACATGAAAGTTGTGTATTGCACAATGTGTAATTCCTCTGTAGTCATATTTGTCTTCTTAATGTTCAACAGCAGACTTGTTTCATTTGCTTTTACTAAAAGTCACTTCAAGTCATTGCTGCTTTCTGCCTTAGCTATGCAGGTGCAATTCAGTGTTATGCGCACTGTAGGTACAGAAACACCGAGGCACAAGTGCTGTTCATGGATCATTTCTGCTGGCACATTGTACAATGGGAATCACACAAACAATTGTGCAATGAATTGCACTCTTTCTTGTTGCTAGGCATAATGTCTGGCACATTCATGTGGATGCAACTTTATGTTCTGGCTGCACAAACGGGGTTTTTCTCAATACAGACAAATACTAACATTTGGTTCATGATTTTTCATGATAGAATCAGACTTGATGACAGAACTCGGAGATTATCTAGCCCAATCACTTGAGTAGTGCATCATACAACTGCTTTCTGCAAAGCAGCATCCACAAGAGATGGTTATCCAACTTCCATTTTATTCCGTGAACGCATAATGTATACGAAGAAGTGGATTATAATCCATGAAAGCTCTCCCTGAAACAGAAGCAGCACTTTTAAACATGCTGTAATTCTTTTTTTGTTTTTTCAGTTATTTGTTTTCATTGTTTCTCATTGTAAGGAGCCTCAGATTACATTAGCTTTTTCAGCAGCTGCATCACATTCCTGGCTCATTATTGAGTTAAAATCCATCACTAGTGCTCTGGGGCTTTGTATTCCGCAGTGGCTAAAATCCAATACTAAGTAGCAACTTGGCGAGTCAACTCTGTGAGTTCCATTGATTGAAGGAGCCTACTGTTATTGCCACTTACTAGTAGGTTTCAGCCAGCATCTTGTTGCAGAGTTTTGAATTTCGTGTAAAATTTCTTTTGCTACACAGTAAAAGTACAGAAATCCACAGAGGATAATAGCTACAAGTTCCAACCCTTTCTCCTTAACTTGCACTTAAAATCTCAATAACTCACTCTGAAGTATTTGTAGGAGAAAGAATTTAATGTTTCATTACTTACAGTAACAAAGAGATCAACAGCAAACAAACAACTGCCACCAACAGACTAAAGAAAGGGAGGAAAGCAGTCAGCAGAGAAGCAAATCTCTCTTTAAAATCAAAGGCAGGGAGGAATGATTGGTTAATGTTTGGAAGAACAATTTCCCCAGCCCAGAAAAGTTCCTCCCATTCACTCAGCTACAGGCAGCACGTGCGTCTGGAAATAAAACTCCAACATGTCTTGTAGGTTTTTACTAAAGTCTCATTTGAAATTGACCCTTCTGTTATCAGACCTCTGTAGAAATATAAGTTGAATTGGTTGCTTAAAAGGGTAGGTGCTGGACATAAATGTATGACTCTCTGAGTATAGCTATTTTCAGCCTCCCCACCTAGTTCTTCTTACAATAAGTAATTCATTCATTCATTCATTCATTCATTCATTCATTCATTCATTCATTTATTAAACTTATATCCCACCCATCTAGCCAAAGGCTACTATGGGCGGCAAACAACAGTGTGACAAACATAAGCATAATACAGACACACAATCTCAAACAATATAGACATTAACCAAAACATATGGGATCTTAACAAACTAAAACTAAGGGCGCTTTTACACGACCCCTAAGATCCGCTGGCCACTTAAATTCGGACCAGAGATCTTAGGGGCTTGTCGCTCTTCCTGTGTCCCCACCCTGGCTGCTGGCTGCGTGAGGGGAAGGAGGAAAAAAAAAGGAAGAAAAGATCGTGGCTCACCCCCGTTCTGCCTCCGTTCTTGCCGCAGCAACATTCCTGTCTCTGTAAAGTAGCTCTTAAAGGGGCGGGAGCCAAAACAACAACAAACGGAAGCGAGGAGAGCCCCGCACTCACTATTGTTACACCGCATCAAGCAATTTTCACCTCCAGAGAGCAGGTACTTGAAAGGTGCGCTGGGACGCGCTAAAGTGGGCGTGGCCGCACTTAATTTCCTGTAAACTCCGGAGCTGGTGGGGAAACATTTTTAAGCTCCGGAGCTGGGAGCCATTTGCCCCGGAGTTTAGGGGTTGTGTATAAACGCCCATAATAAAGGGTAAAAAAACAGATTAACAAAGTAACACCAAGCAAGAACTTGAACTGTACTTGTGAACCTCAGCAGCAAAAGCATCACCAGGAGCAGTAAAATGGGGGCAAAGAAGTACCATAATAAATGCCTAGCTTTTCTGTGCTAGCTCAGTACTGAAGAAAGATAGTCAAGTCACCCTGAAGATGTAATTGCTCAATATCAATATCCTTAACATTGCAGCTGAGTTGGAACCACATCAGACAGCATCCTCCAGGATGCATGGACATTAACAGGCTTACCCAAAAGGAGAATTTTTCTTAGGAGGTCCTTGGCCAATTGTCTGGAATTTTGGTGCTAGGACCAAAAGCCTGCTGCACAGTCTGTGGCTCCCTGCTGTCTCTACTTATGTGCCGAGGGCTGGTGGTTCAATCGGCAAGCAGTTCCACCAGAGAGAGAGAGAGAGAGAGAGAGAGAGAGAGAGAGAGAGAGAGAGAGAGAGAGAGAGAGAGAGAGAGAGAGAGACTCATGGTTTGGCATGTCCAGTGGTGTTCGTTTCAATGCCACTGGCCCAAGCACAGGCTATCAGGCCTACCCCCTTCTTCCCTGGGCTGTGTAGCCCATACCACTGGGGGAAACTCTGAGTTCTCCTTTCCTGCAGCAGACTACTGGCTTTCGGCCAGCCCACCTCCAAGCTGTCTTTGGCATTCCTGCCTGCAGTCTGCTTCCAGCCCATCTGCCTGTAGTCTGAGTTTCATGTCATTAATAATTTTGGAACTAACCAATGGAGAAGTGGAGTCATTGTCTTCGGATAAAAAGCAGCACTTTGTCTCCCCTCTCCACCCCGCCCCCACCACCCCAATCTCAGTTTTGTTTCCTTTCTCAAATTTCGATTATTCTTTTCCCAGAGATGCATTGTCTTGTAGAACAAACATGGCTTTCTCTGGTGTTTTTGGTTCAAGGCAAACAATGAGATGGCACTGATGTTAAAAGGAATAAAAGGAGGATTTTTTTTAAAGATGGCCATCTCAGGGAATTGTTAGTGGTTCAAAAGAAAGGTGGCAGAAAAGATGCTGCTGCTTTTTTACTGGTAGTGGTAATGTTTCTAATGATTTATTAAAAAAAATTAAAAAATTAAAAATTTACTCATGCCATCTTATATTGTATTATATGTGCATTTATGTACACAGCTAAAACATTTGTTGATGTCAAGCAGTGTATAAATAAACAAATAAATATCTGTCAAAACAGTCAAACTTCAAATGTCCCTTTTAAAAAAGTTTAAATTATCCCTTAGGTACCTCCCCCTAATTCTGCTAATAAATGTATTATCACTATATACAAGTGTTCTTTTTCCCCAAAAGGAAATGTGACCCACCTCTTTGCCTCTGCTCCAAAAGAGAGAAAAATATTATTTTGTTTTTGTTTCGTTGGCACTTGCATTACCTGATGGTGCCCTGGAACTTGATTTGGAGGCAATTCCATAATGCAGTGCATATCATTATCGCTCCACCTCACCTGACTACCTACCCCATTGCTGCTGGCTGTGCAAAGCAGTTTCTACCATATGTGAAGCAGGTGAACATTCCTGCCAGTTTTGTATTTTCCATGCTTTGTCCGACTCTTAATTTTAATTTTTTTAAAAAAATTAACAATCATATTTTTGTACATTCCCATAGTGGTGTGTGATTTTTGTACAGCAATAATCAACAAGCGTTTAGACAAGAGAAGATGGCAGAAAATGGAGCGAGAAGATCCCAGATGAGTAATGGATAGAGGCAGGACCTGTTTGCTACAGGGACCAGCTACAAAATGTTGTGGGTATTATCTCTAACCTTCCCTTCAATAAGAAGTGTAATGTTCTGGGCTATAGACAGCCAAAAATAAGAGGCTCTTGGTGGCTGGGATGTGCTCTGCCTATTGCAGACAGGAAGCGTTCATTCACACCTTACCATCTCTTCCTGCTGTGCTCCATGGAATTCACTACTGGCCTTGAACTTGAGCATGTTTTCAGGAACTGAGATGGGAGAGGAAGCGGTATACAGTAACCCAAAGCCTAGAAGAGAAATGGGGAGAAAGAGACTGCAGGGAAGGGCAAGAGGGAAAATGTAGCAGCCTTCTTATTCAGAAGGAGAAATTCCCATAATGAAAGAGAAGGCATGCAGGGGCAGTGGAATCGTGGCTACAGTGCAATTTTGGTCATAACAAGAAAGAATGGGAGGCATCCAGGCAGTGAGGGCAGCCTTATTCCACATGCCTCCTTCCAAAGCTGCATTTCCAGATCATCTCTCTCTTCAAGCCATGCCAGGATCCCGATAGGTTCTCTGAGCCACAACTCTGTTAGGAAAATCCCTTCGCCCCTCAGAGCCTGGCATAAACTTGGAGAAAGAGGCCTGTCCAGAGAGCTGACCTTGGGCATAGAGCACTATGGTCTATCTCTCAAGGGAGATATATGTCACACCTCTCTAGGAATGGAGCAGGGGGCATCTGTTTTTCTCAAGGCAAAGAGAATAAATTCTCCAATCTCTTCAAGTATCTACCATGGCTACCAAAGATGGGAATTTCAAACTATCAACCAAGCAATACCAAGGATTCTTTGTCCAATGTGACCTCCCCCCCCCCAAAAAAATAGAGAAATGTAGGAGAATCTAAAGACACCATCTATCTCCTAATTTAAATTGTCTGTCAGTGTTTGTTCTCAAAGAGAACTGGAATCTGGGTTGAAATAGGTCTCTATAAATAGTTTCATCTATAAAGGAAGTTCCATGGCATAGACACTTACTGGAAGTTTCTGATCAGGTCAGTTGAGAAATAGAAGCAAATCGATGTTAGTAAAGAGATGAAACAAAAGCTATTTGGGGTTGCTATGCTATATATGCCAAGCCACTAGTAATAATCTGGCTGGATTACATTGCTTGATCTGATCATCACTGTTAAGGAGGGCTGAAAAAAGGGGGGAAAGCAGCAACTTAACAAAGAATTTGCAACAGCTGACTTGAGTGAAATTGGAAGAAAATAGACGCCAATTGATAGGAGGGAGATTTAGAAAAAGACATGATAGCATTCAATTACCACACTGTAAAAATAGAACGGCTGTTCTCCTGGGTAGAAATCTACTTCCACAATTCCAGCAAGGTCTCTGGAAGAGGCAACTGAAATGCACACAGATCAGCCAGAAGAAAACCAATCAGCCATCACATTTAAATTGACATTCCGTCACCCAAATCAAAGGGATAAGACTCACATTCTTGCTTCCTGCAGAACAGGAGCCCATTCCTTCCTGCCCCCCCCCAACCAAAACTCGGAAAAACCCACCCCTTCTTTAAAGATTCCTTGCCCACTGGGCTAAAACAATTAGTTCACAGGGATTGCATTGGTGTAGAGACAATGGCATCACTGACTAGCCACACCCCCAGCTTCCCAGTCAGTTCTGCAATGAGATACAGTTTTCAGAGCAGGCAGAAAGAGCTTGGATTTCCCTAGGAAGAAGATATTGGCCAGAATCCTGTTTGTTTTCCTCGCTTAAATAACAATTCATTAATCACCAGCTTCTTTCCTGCCACTTGAACCGAAGGTAATTCTCTCTCCTGTTCCGCAAGAGGAATGCCTGAAAGGAGTGGCCTCCAACTTTCAGGACTGCAAGCCAGAGATCAAGAGGAGCACATGGGGGGTGGGGAGGGGCATACTTGGGAGAGTTGCATTCTGCACTTCACAGCAGGATATGGTTGGTACTGAATGCTCCCTTGGCATAACAAAAAGCATTCGTGGAATGGTTTGGTCTTCAATACCCAATCAGCAAAACACCAGCTTTACAAAATACCTGCGGCTGCGGTAAATGAAAACTAGTAGAACTGGTTTGGATTTGGCTATGAAGGCTCTTGACAGCAGTGCTTTCAAAATTTACCACTACTCCACTGGAGATGGGTTAGGAGTGAGTTACACAGAGCTCACTATATACTCTAAACATGGTAATAATGGTGGTGGTGGTGGTGGTAGGTGCCTTTTGAAGTGTGCTGGGGTTGCATTCTCCACTTGCTCTTACTGCCAGCATTCAGTGCCTCCCACTGCAGTTTCCACAGCTGATGTGGTTGCACACGAGATTCTGCTGCAGCTTTGGAGTCTCGCTGGGGTTTAACAGGGAAAGCAAGCAAGCACCTGCACCATAAGGTCCTGGAAAGGGCCACTGCAGGGCACCTCCTCCATGCTGAAAGGGAAGCCAGAAAGACATCTCCTACCACAAGCTGTTGCCCTTTTTTCACACTGACAGCAGCACAATCAACTTCATCACCACAAACAGAAGCTTCGGGGTTATGGCATTTTGGTGCCCATTCTGACTGGTAGCATGGAAAGCACCATGGTCTTTGGTGGGCAAAACCATGGTGGACAGGCAGAGTAGAGCTAAAAATGCTTATTCACACATGCACACAAGCAAAAGCATGCAGGGAAAGAAGGGGAGAGAGAGGTGACATTCACAGGGAGAGGCAAGCCAGTAGGCAGGCATTCATAGGCAACCTGGAAGAAAGGAAAGAGGCAGATTTGTTTTGCTAGAGGCAGGCTGAGCCTGAGACCTATGGTGCAGCAATGCTCCATTGGCCCTATTGGACCAACCTCTACTGCTATGAGGGCTGCAAAAACAGCTGAGCAAGGCCACATGTGGCCTGTGACTGTGAGTTATTGCGAGCAGAAGCAGGGCAGAGGGAGCAGAGCTAAGGGGAAACATGAAGGAGGAAACAGTGCTTTTAAATCTATGTATATGCTGAGAATTCAGTGTGGGTGGGGATTTCCATAAGGCCGTATAAGCTATTGTTTTGCTTTACATGAGGGTAAAGGGTACAAGTTGCTTCAGAATGAAGCTAAATACATTTCCTGACCATACAACTGGTCCACACCTTAACAGCCATGAATGTGCCCTTCACTGGCGTAACTAGGGAGGAGCGGAAGAGTGCATTTGCCTTGGGGCACACAGCTATCTGGGAGTGCCTCAAGGGGGAGCAGGAGGAGGAAGCCATGTGCCATCCCGCCAGCAGTCCTCCTTTCGCCCTGCTAAGGCTTGGCTATCCTCAGTCGGGGGGGGGAGGAGGAGAGGGAAGTAGGCAGTTTTTTTTTCCCAAGCAGTACCTCCACCGATTGCTCCCCCCCCCACTAAGGTTTGGCAATCATTAGCCTGGGGAAAGGAGGAGAGGGAAGCGGGTGACAGAGGTGCTGCTTGAAAAAAATCCCATCGCCTGCTTCCCTCTCCTCCTTTCCCCGGGCTAACAATCGTCAAGCCTTAGCTGGGGGGGGGGAGGGGGAAGCACACTATGGAGGTGATGCTTGGGGGGGGAAATCACCTGCTTGGCGCTATCCACATGATGTGCAATTTGCACAGGACAGCCTTAACTGGAAAGGAGACCCACAAAGAGGGCATGAGAAGGAGAGAACCTTCTTCCCCTCCCCCACTGTTCCTCTAGGATCTGCCCCCCCCCTTGCTGGTTGGGAGAGACACTGTTGGCGGGGGGAGAGGGCGTAAAAACTGACTTTGTCCTTGGGCGCTCCAAACTCCAGCTATGTCACTGGTTCCCTTCCACATACATTTAAGGGCAGATGGATTTAAGCAATATTATCTCAAAAGATCCATTCAAACTCAGTCCAACTGTTATTGCTAAGTCCTTCAAGATTTATTCAACCATGGGCTTCAGAAGGCTGTGGCCTCTTCAGAATGTGGCTTTGAAAATGTTTAAAACAGGAAGAGGGACTCTCTCTCTCTCTCTCTCTCTCTCTCTCTCTCTCTCTCTCTCTCTCTCTCTCTCTCTCTCTGTGTGTGTGTGTGTGTGTGTGTGTGTGTGTGTGTGTGTGTGTGTGTGTGTGTGTGTGTGTGTGTGTGTGTGTTCAAATGTTGTTGGATTGCAACTCCCATCAGCCTCAGCCATCATAGTCAAGGGTGGGGAATGCTGCTGGCCAGTGTTGCTCAGCAACTGAAGGACTGAATTTTCCCCACCCCAGTATTGTTTGTTTGTTTGAAAATGCAGATATTAAGGCTGATTCCCTACTGGAAAATTACACATCAGATCTGCAATAGAATGGCACAACACACATGCACACACCCTAAGAGGGGATTCCCTCTTCAGATCTTTGGAGAGCCTCCAACAAGAACCTTGCGGTGTTCTTTCAGCCCCTGTGGAGCAAGGACGGCCATTTCAGGAATGCTGCTGACAATCCTGAATTGAGGATTCCCGGGTTTCACTCACATAGCCTTCCTCAAGCCTTCTCCAACTGTGTTATATAGTGTTTCCGGGTTTCTAACTCAAAACTGTATGTTGAAAGCTACACAGTGAGGGAAGCAGAAGCATCACTTTATTCTGAAGCCAAAACCATCTCTGCATAGCACAGGAGAATAGCATTTTCAATATCATGATGTGCACCAGTACTCCTCTAAACACCTTCCCTTCCAAGATGGCACCATATGTTGCTTGAACAGGCCAATGCACACTTTCCACCTGTGCCCTTTGTGTTCAGTGTCATTGAGTTTTCAGCTGACATCTTAGCATTGTGTTCCTCAACAACTCTTCATCATACCCATTTCCAGTTCTGGTGTTCCCACACAAAGACAATTGGTCATTCTACTAGCAAGATACTAAGGGTGGGCCCACTGGCTAACACCAAAGCCAAAGCCAAGATGGACTACAGTCTGTATGGAATGGTGTACTACCTTACCAGTTTCTGTTGTCAATGTGGAGACTACCCCTGCTTTCAGACCTGCCTCCACTAACACAGAAACCCTTGCAAGACTTCGAGCAAAATGATATCACAGTCTGAAAAAGATCTCCAGGTTATAATGGAATTTCTGTTGCACACAGAGAACAAGGGCAGAGTTCTGATTGAGTAAATGTCCAGTACTGTCAAATTTAAGTTATTTCACCAGAGGGAGAAGCAAAAACAAAACCAGAAGCAGTTTATCGACAGCCATGTGTGATAGCTCAATAAAACAATATCACAATGTTCAGAATTCTGCTTCTTCAATGAGGAATGGAAGGGCAATTACCTAAGAATCCTTCCCACCCCAGCTGGCTCCTTTGAGCTTTCTTGTTCTCACAGTAGTTGGGAGATTGATTGCACAATGTGTCACAAGACAACAAGCCTGGTTACAAGTGGAAGGTAATTCTATCTGGATCCCTGCAAAAGGGGACCCATCTTGCCTACAGTTAGAAGGCATTGTGGAGCTAACCTATCCTTTTCTTCTTCATAGATTATCAATGGTGAGCAGAAGACATAATAGAAAAACAAGAGACCGTTGGGAGTAAAGAAAAACAAATTGAGGAGCCGTATAGCCATTACAAAAACCAAATACAAAAGTAGAACAGGTGATACGTTTAGGCTACTAGAAAAATAAGGTGGACCACCCTTTACTTCAGATGCAGCCTCAGAGCATCCAAGCTCTGGGCTTCAACTAATAAACCACCTGGCATATTTTCCATCTTGCCGAGGAAGCAACTTCATCTTTTGCCATGTTTTAACCTGTTGGTACAGCTCTGAAGAAGAGGGATTTTGCCCTCAAAATATTAGCAACTTTTTGTTATTTTTCTAGTAGCCTAAAGGTATCGCCTGTTCTTTTGTATTTGGGAGTAAAGGATAACCTTATCTGGAATCACAATAGAATTGTGAAAACGATGGAGGGAGATGTCTGATTTGTCTATATTGATCCATGTCTTACATATATCCCATTCAGATTGCTATAATGTGCTCTACATTGGACTGCTGTTGAAACTGCAGCTAGTTCTAAATACTGCAGCTGGACTGTTGATTCCAGCTAGATACAAGGATCATAGGATTTGCTTGATAAAACAGCTTTACCAGCTGCCAGTCCATTCCCAGGCCTAGTTCAAATTTCTGGTTACTGCCTATATTATACTATGCAGCTTGAGTCTAGCCTATCTGAAGGACTTTACCTTCCGATACATGCTCTCCCAATCTTAAGATCTTCAAAAGAAGCCTTTTTCTTGGACCTACCTTTTTCAAAAGCCCACTTGGTGAGGACATGAGAAAGGGCCTTCTCAGTGGCTTCTTCCAAGTTGTGGAATTTCCTTCCCTGGGATATGAGGTTGACAGTGGAAGACCTTTCTTTTGGATATGCTTGTAACAAATTCCTTGGAGAATGAAGAGTTGTTTTCAAAAATCAACATGTTATTGTTTTCTTGTGTGTTTTAAGGTGTTTTTAAAAGTTGTTTTAAATGACTGTAATTGTTTTAATAATATTATATGTTTAATTGTTTGGTTTTTTAAAAAATTTATTGGGGGGTTGGTTGGTTTATTTTCAAAGATTTGTGAGCTGCCTTGAGTCTTCTCATTGAGAGAAAGGTAATACTGAAATGAAATGCATGAATGGATGAACATATGTGTGCGCGCACACACACACACACACACACACACACACACACACACACACACACACACACACACACACACAAAACTTTTGGGTTCCTTGGTTACAAAGCTAGATGATATTAATGTTTGGAGAAAATAATTTTGAAAGTGAATAGTCCTTTTTAAAGTATACCACGCTAACTAAATCAAAATCAAGCATGACTCAGCTAATTTGCCATTATAACTAAGCCATAATGTGGTCTGGGCATTTCTTCCCACAAAGGCTCTTAAAATAGTCTGCTACTACAGCCTAGAAACTACTAGTTTTTTTCTTTCTTTCTTTCTTTCTTTCTTTCTTTCTTTCTTTCTTTCTTTCTTTCTTTCTTTCTCAATGAGTTATTTTCTAATTTTTAAAAGAAGTCTCTTTCCTTTTCAGTTCCCAGGCTAGTAAGGTGTGGGAAATCACATTGAAAAGGCAAAAGAAAAAAGAGTAGTTTGTCCCACACCTCTACATCACCCCTTACTAAATTTGGTGAAGAACAGGTGCATTCTTGAATGAAACCTGGGTCCCTTTCAGCGTCCTGTGAAGTACCACACAGAAGTAAAGAAAGGCAAAGGCAGTGTTAAGTGTCTGTCATAATATCAAATTGTAAAAAGAACTGATCCCCCAAATTAACACTAAACCCTGGAAGTGTTGTCTGGAGAAAATTAAATTCCACAATATGATTGGAAAAGGGCAAATCAATCAAAACAAAACAGCCAGCAGGTCATGTATGTAGGTGTCTGTCACTGATACTTGGAAATGCCTATCTGTTTTATTTTGATTGATCTGTCTTTTCAATCACATTGTGTTATTGGTGAGCAATTACATTTTATGAGAAGTCATTGGTGGACAGCAGCAGTGGCTGAAACTGGAAATTTGTTGCCTTTCTGTACACCACCACACTCTACTCTTTTCTTTCAAACAAAGCAGGTGGCTTAGTCATTTGCAAAGCAAGCACATAAGAAGAGTCACACTTGAAGCCCATTCAGTGTCTCTCTTTGGGCAATAGATAACATTACCAGTAATTTTAAGGATAAAATTAATTATTATAATAAACCTAAATAGACTGGCAGTTTAAAGTTTAAGGGTTTTGTGAATATTGTTCACATAGTACCTACAGGTGAGTCAATTTTAACCTAAAATGTTAGTGGCATTCAAACCATTTCCCTGCTATTTCCAATTCTACTGGAGAAATAATTCTTCAGTGCAGTTCTTTTCCTTTGCTACAGTGACATGATGAATTAGCATTTGATTTGCTTGCAAATGAATTCCATTCAGCTTACATTGTGCAGATTCATTCATATACATGAAAATGAAAAAAAAGCCAAATTTCTAATTATACGAAGCTGGACGTTTAAAAATCCTATACAGTGGTACCTTGTATAAAGGAATTAATTCATTCTAAATGAAATTATGTTAAGCAAATTTTCCTTTATACAAATTTCCCATAGGAATGCATTGAAAACAGAGTAATCCCTAACCACGACCATTTTTATATTGTACAGATTTGCCCCATACATGATTCTGTTAAGCAAATTTCCCCCATCTCCAGAATTTGTTATGTTGTACAGATTTTATGTTATACAATCCATTTGTTATATGAGGGTCCACTGTATTTCCAGTATGGAATAGTGGTCAGAGCATCAGGCTAGGACTTGAGAGGCCTGGGTTCCGATCCTCAATCAAGCCAGGACGCTGACTATATGACTTTGGGCTTGCCAAAGTCTCTCAGACCAATCTACTGAATGGGACTGTTGTGAGGATAAAGTGGGAAAGTGGCAGGAGGGCGCGGGGAGCTATGCATACCACCTTGAACTGATTGAAGGGAAAGTGGGATTTTATTGGAACAAATGAGTGTAAGAAATAAATATTAGATTTTCACAAACAGCAGTCTTGCTTTTAAGCAGCAAGTTGACTCATTAAAATCTATTGAATCAAACAAGGCTACTTCAGCAATATGGCATTTCAATTACTGATAAGAAGGAACAAAGAGACTCTATGCGAAGCCATTTCTGAAGCAAGCTCAGGTAGGTCTCCCGACCCAAAAAGAGCCCATTTAAATTTTATATTAATCAAGCCCAAAGTTAAAGCTAAGAATAGTTTAGATATAGATTAGTTAGTTTCTTCAGTTCCTTGCAGTTTATGCTCCAAATGGGAAGAGCTCCCTTCCCCCAGGGGTGGATTAGCCATTAAGTACAATAAGCAGGTCCTTAGGAGCATCAAGGGAAGAGGGGGCACCACAGAGATTTTCCATAGCCGAATTTTCCATGGGCCATAAGGTGCAATACTGCAAATGGTACACCTGAACCAGGATCTGCAAAAAGGGCACCCCACATTAAATGAAAAAAACAATTATATATCTTGATTATTAATTCTGCATCCTTTTCTCTTTTCTCTTCAGAATGAAATTGATCCTGTAACTCCTGCACAGCAGATTTAGCTTTATAGTGCCATCAGCTCTGCACATTCTCTCACAAAGGGCATCTCTCAGCAATTAATTGATTCATATTTTCATTGCCATCATTATTATAGGATAAAATGGATGTGATCATTGTGGTGGTAGAGAAAGATTTCCCTATCAAAGTCTTGAACAATAGCGGTTCTGCCACAAGCCTATAAATGCCCACAGAATCCAAAGTATAAGTGATACATAAATATACAATGTATGTTATTCTCCCTTATTGTGGCCTAGAACTTCACATTTGAAATGAAAACCACATTATGAGACATGATACGTTTACACAGAGATTTCTAACCACACTCCTCCCTGGAATGTAGGATACCTCCAGATTTATGTTTGTTGTTAACCTAAACCCAGTAGGAGAAATCCCCATGTATTTAATTAAAATGGGCTCAGGGTCTTAAAAGAACTAAAAAATTAGGGGATGAAATGAAAGGAATCCTCAAGAAGTGCTTCTATAAAAAAACTTTGGGGGGGGGGACCATGCATATTGACAGTAACTGCCATTTAAAATACATATTCAAGCTTTTTTATTTTTACAAATGGCTGTGTTTTCTTGTAAGCTGTACTGGGCCACAAGCAGACAAGCAAACAGGCAAACAGTTGCATATTTACACACACACTTTCTCTTTAAAAAAAATTCCTCCTGAAAATTGTTCTATACTCAGTTATGTGCTTGGTTTACCTCAGAATTTTGCCTGACCCTGCACTTGCTTTTACTGGAAATCTGCATTCTCTCACACAGCACTTCTCCTTCTCCTGCAGGCAGTTGGCTCTTGTCAGGCTTCCAGACAAGCATCCTCCAGCACAATGCCGTGCGAAGCTAGTGTTCCCTACCCACAATGCCCCTTGGCTCAGAGAGCAACGCTTGTTTTCCAGGCAAGTGGCGCTTCCAGGTCCAAGCAGCCTAGCTTCAGCCTAATGAGCTGTAAGCCAGGGACGCTTCCCAACCTTTCCAGTTCATGACAGGGACTGAGGGAAAGATCACCAGACTGCCAGTGAGCTATAAAAATACTATACTTGCTCCTAATAAACCCAAAGGATGTGCTGCCACCCTTGCATACAATGATTTTAGATCGTCCTCTGAAGACTATGCCTCTGGATGAGGAACCAAGTACAAAGGAAAAATAGATAAAATAGATAATGCAGATAAGCTTTTGTTATAGTACAAGTCCACCCAACAAAGGAAAATAAATGATTGTCTAAAGTAGATAGAAACTGAATTACTGGGAGAAGAACAGGAACAAATGGAGATGGTCAAGAGGGGGTGAGTGGTCTTTGGATCTGCCCACTGGCTCTACCTGTAGTCAAGTGTCTCCCTCCCTATCTAGCTGGCTATATAGTATAACCTGAGCCCTGAAATTATTCACAAAAATGTCTTTGCTGGCACATTTGTAAGATCACTTAACACATTTTTACCCCTTAATGCATCATAATAACCTATAATCAAGATGGTTAAAAACACAGAGTGGTGCCCCCCCCCCTTTTCACGCTTGCATTGCCTGTTAAGATCCAGCCTGCTGGCGATTCCAATCTGTTTTAGTGATGTTAAATAAAGACACAGGAGAGGGTAGTTAGATTAATTAACCTGGAATAAAAGAATGCCATCTTGTCATGTGCCCCTGGGCATGATTTGACTCCCTAGTTGATGCAAACCTGAAGGAGAAAACCTCTCTTTTTAAGGCAAGAATTCAAACAATCACATTGTACAGGCTGTCCAATTAGGAGAAACACAGAAGATGCCCTGTGGATGGGTAGGTCTCAAAAAATGATATTCCCATTAGGATTCATGCATTCCCATTCATATCCAAGTTAATGAAATATACTGAATGACAGCCATTCCTAGGATGAAATTGTGTTGTCAATAATTAGCAGTGCAGTTTTATATAACTTCATTCAGAAGGAACTTGTATTCATTTCTGTGGTTCTTATTCCCAAGTAAGACAGGAGAGGATTACAGGCTAGGTAAAACCTGATACAATTAAATGAGCATTACATATTGTCTTTATCTCTTTGAGAAGTGGGTCTGCGTGTTGCTTATTTCCTCAGTGTTTGCAATCTAGCTATTTATAGACATATAGTATTACCCTGTTTATAAAATATGTTGCTATAAAATGGATTGAAAGAAATGTGTAACTAGCAAAACAGTTTTGACTTTTTGTTGAGATCAAAAAAGTGTTTTTCCAACTGCATGAAATTTTGTATGTACAAGATCTCCCACCCTTATTTTTTATTGCATTCAGAGAGTGTATGTTCTAATTATAGTCCATGTTACGTCTTGTGTGTTGAGCTCTCCTACATTCAGCACTGGGAGCACTTTATGCATCTGGATGCTTCAGCCGAGTTAGCAAACTAGTATCTATGTCCATGCAAGCACAACTGTCAAGTTATGGGGGGGAAAGCAATATTTGTTTACATGGCCGATTGGGCAAAAGAAAAAAGCTCTCCTCCATTTTGCTTGCTTGGTTCTTTTGTTGTTGTTGTTGTTTTTGCAAAGGCAGCTTGTAGTGCCTACCCATTGATTCCAAACTCTCAAACATCGCCTTTTGCACACCATCCATCTGTTCTTCGTTGCAACATTGTAGATAACAGCTGGGCCACAATAAACCTCCTTCATTGATGTGGGAATGTTTATATTTAACTGCCAGTGACTCAAGGCCTTCTGCTTTTCATGGCCTGTCACAGTTTGCATTGTTGGGGTCCCGTTTACTTCTCTTTCCTTTCCTTTCCTTTTTTTTGGGGGGGGGGAATGCCTCCTCTCCACCTTCTCCCACACTCGTGCAAAATGCACTGAAATGTTCGCCACATTAGAAGTTCATTGGGAAATTATGCTAAGAAGGTGCTTTATAAAAGCACTCCGGGAGGCCATATCCCTAGAGAGCTTTGCTCTTGTTGTAACGAACCCGTTTAGCAATAAAAAAAAAAGAAAAACTATCTGAGGCTGCAGTCTTACAGTCAAATAGCCCGTTAACCTCAATTTGATTTAAACTGGATTTGTTTGAAGATAAGTGATTTCCTGACTGCAGCCTCACTGAAGAAGAAAATCCAAATTTTCTACAAATTCACATTTATCCAGTAAAATTAAATATGCAGAGCTTCCATAAAAGTTAACTAGATTTCCCCCTTTTAAATAAAGTCTTCCTTTATGTATACTTCATTGTAATATGAAAAAAATCCTTTTTTTGTAAAATTCCTTTTTATAACTATTACACAGGTAGACCTTAATACATAATTCCAATGTTACAGAGGTCTGTTAACCTTTCACCCGAAGTTCCAAAACTGAGCTATAATCACTATACTGTAAATATATTTCTTGAGGCCCTTCAATATTTTAAAACTGAAAATAATGCCAACGTAAGACTTGTCTGTATGTAAAAAATGTTAAAACCTAACAAGGAACAAAATTTGCCACACCACACTATAAGGTTAAAAAGAAAATAGTATAATAAAGGAAATACAAAGGCTTTGGCATGGTTTTTACAATCAACAATGGTTAATTTTGATATGTCGTTGTGAACAACTTCAAAACACTTAAGTTTAAAACTCTTGCAAGCACTTTTAATTGATTAGGAATGAATTTTAGATGCACAAAAATGATTGGACTGTGAACAGTAGTACAACTATAGCTAAGAACAATTAACTTTTGCAGACCAAAAAAGAAACGTTTGATGCATGAAAATGTGTATAAAACATCTATAGAATATTCTTGTCAAATATAAATGAAATTAACTTTATTATAGAAATCATTCTGGGAGATTTCTAGGGAAGACAAATACTTACATTTTGACATTAAAACAAATTGGATTATATCGAAGACACAATCTACCCTTTTCCTATCAACTTTTCTTCCTTGAAGTTCTCTCTTAACCCTTTGTTTGCACATAAGCATCATCTGTTAAAAACCTTTGGGAATCCTGACAGATATTTTTCTCACAGAAATCTAGCACATATTGTTCCAGCTTGAATTATATGCAATGCAATGATACAAACTTGGAGTCTCAGTCTGAAATCTATGAACAGCTTGGTAGAAGTATTCGATATAGCTTGATAAAACTCTTAAATTCGTGGCAAAGCTTGTTGACCATGGCTTCCTTTTTTTCCGAAACAAAAAAAAACAAAACAAAAACAAAAAACCAACTTCATGACCAACACAAAAGCAAACATCCATTCAGTCTACATTGTTCTTTTTTCATTATAACATACAAATGCCCATTTACAAATAATACACCAAAATGAATAAAAGTTTGGATACCAAAATGAAGATTTGTTCCAACTGATATAGCGCCTTCTGTATACAAAGGTCCATGTTAAAGTCCTTCTCCTTGTGCTGCGTTGTAGGGCACAGTTGTATGTAGTACAGATGTACTTTGAAAGCCGTTCTTCTTTTAGAAAAGATAGCTGAACCTCCAACTGTTGTCCATATAGCAATTTACAAAATCAACACATGGTTTACTGTAATCGTGGCCAATATTGAGACATGTCAGGTTCACTGCCGGGAACTTGAACAGGAACCGACACTCCAGGAGAAATAAGACCTTTGAGGGAGAGGGGAAAGGGAAAACAGTTACACACATACATTCCTGCCTCTATATACCTGCATATTGTCATACCTTCTATAAAGTGCCCTTTGTTTAAGAGCTTTTAAAAGAGTACATCTTAAAAAGTCTGCAATCAACCAGGAATCCTCCAATCAATCAGTAATTATACACAGGATGTAGATTCAGCACTTAAATTTATTGCTCAAAATTACAATATTTGCATCCATCTAGAAGAATAACTGACCTGGAAATGTTATATACATTAATCCCCCACCTCTTGGAGGGGGGGGTAGGGACCCAACCCGACCCATGATAATGGAAAATCCACAATATGCGAATCCTGGGTTGGGACTGGGCTTATATGGGGCCTTCTACACTTACCTCAGGCCTGGCACTGGCCCGAATGGGCCTTTGACAGGCTTCCTGGGCCCATTGGAAGCCCCAAAAGGAGTTTCCGGTGATATGGAAGTCACTTCTGGTTTTCCAGAAGTCACATCTGGTTCACCAGAAACCATTTATGGGGCATCTGACAGGCCCAGGAAGCCTGTCAGAGGCCCCAGAAGTGGTTTCTGGTGAGCCGGAAGTGACTTCTGGTTTGCCGGAAACCACTTCTGGGGCCTCCAAAAGGCCTGTGAGGCCTGTCGCCCATTTGGGGCAGTGCCAGGCCTGGGGTAAGTGAAATGCAGGATGCCCCAAATAGGCCCAAGCAGCTTACCCCAGGGGGCCTTGCCTTTCATATAGTGCAGTTCCGCAATATACTGGGACCACAGTATATGAACCGCAAAATGGGGGGGAACAACTGTAAAGCATGACTTCAGATAAGAAGAACTGATATGGTCAAGGCTCACATTTTGCTGTGCAATTCAAGCTCTGAAGACCAGCATGTTGAGATTCCATTGATTTCAGTGGGATACAATTAAATGCACAGCTCTTGCACTCTGTTCAGTGGAACTTTCAAGTACTTAAAACTGATTAGACTCAGATTTCTATCCTGCTGTATCCAGGAGAATTAACATGTGGCCCCTGAACTGGTATCTCTGAGGTCAGACTGGCTGTCCTCCCCTGATGATGAATACAGAACACATGCCACATCCGGGGTGGCATAGAGTCTGTTGTTGGTGGAGATGGGGAGGCAATGGACATACCCTACCTAAAGCCCTCCTTGTCTTGTGCCACAGCTTCCTTCATCCTGAAGCTGCTGCTCTAAATACTAGCCCTCCCACTGGTCACGATATAAAGGAAACAGATTTAGCAATAGGATTATTCTGAGAAGTGAGTTAAGACAGAGCGAAAAACAGATGTCCTGCTCAAGAAAGACACATCTTATTTGTAAGGTAAAGAAGGGAGACATCAGCTGCAGCTCTTTGGTTGTCCCTTTCTTCACAGTGAAAGCAATCCATCAGAAGAGGATAGGTTTCTGTTTGCACGGAGCATTCCCACTAGAGCAAAATCCCAGATACACTGGTACCTCTGTTTACAAGTACAGTATCTTGGATTGAGAGTATTTTGCAAAACGAGCAAAATGTTTAGTAAATTTTTGCCTTGGTTTGCGAGCAAGGCCCCCCTCATCATGGGCCTTGTGTTGCCTGGAATGGCCATGCGGTGGGCATGCACTGGGTTTTCAGGCCTTGGCGCAGGCCTTGGCACAGGCTGGAAGTGACTTCCAGCCTGTGCGGCCCTGTGTAGGGCTTCCAGAGCTTGCCCCAGGCTGGTGCTGCCTGGAATGGACCTCTGAGCCACGTGGTGGGCCCACGCCAGGCTTCCCAGGCCTCGGCATGGACTGGAAGTGGCCTCCGGGACTCTTCACGGGCCCACAATGTCCAGAATGGGCCTCTGGGGCATCCAGTAGGCCTGCACCGGGCCTAGTGCTGACCAGGAATGACATCTAGATACTGAGCATCCAGAACTTACCTCAGGCCTGGCACTGCCTCTCTGCAGCCTCTGCACCACCCCAGATAGTGCTGGGCTCAAGACAAGCTCTGGAGGCAGCTGCGGCTCCCGGCCAAAGCAAATTTCCCCATAGGTAATAATGAAAACTGGAATTCCAGAATGGATCAGGTAAGTTTCCATTATTTCCTATGGGGAAATTTGCTTTAATATACGAGTATTCTGGTTTACAAGCACGCTTCCGGAATGGATTATGCTTGTAAACCAAGGTACCACTATATTCTTGCTCACATGGAAAACCTCCTCCTTAGCAGGAACTTCTCCTCTTTAGATCAGCTGCTTTCTACAAGAGGGAAGCAGTGCCTGAGGTGGGAGGGCTGGGCCGTCTCCTGCTCACATGTTGGATAAACTAACCACTAGGAAGGTCTAGACCAGTGGTTCTCAACCTCTGGGTCCCCAGATGTTCTTGGACTGCAACTCCCAGAAACCCCTTCAAGCACAGTGAGTGGTGGAGGCTTCTGGGAGTTGCAGTCCAGGAACATCTGGGGACCCAAAGGTTTAGAACCACTGGTCTAGACTGACACACATGAGCCATAGACCTACACATTGTGCCTTCTGCTTTTCCAGTTGCACAGCCCCCCCCGGTTCCACTTCCCAGCACATTTTTTTTTTGTGCTGAGCTATTTTCACCCACAGAAATGAATGGAGAAACACGCCAGCGGTTAATTTTTGTGGGCTTATCAAACCTCTTAACACAGAGAGTGAAGGCCACTGAATCACGGCACTTCTGTGACTAACTACTAAATCTATTATTTGCATCCATTGAAGAAGTGGGATATATTTGCCCCCATTCAACTGTTCTATCTAGCTTTGGTTTGTGTTGCTTATTTTAATATGTCAAGGACACATTCCCTGCATGATCATTTCCTAATTGTAGTGGGTCATTTTACTTCACCAGGTGCAGGCGTACTGGAGAAAACTTTGCACACCTCCCATAATTAAATACATATTTTAATAAAGATTAATATGGTATTCTGTTTATAAAATTTTGAGATGCCTTTTAATAAAGGCGTATTTTATACACAAGTAAAGTAAGCTACAGCCGCTTAGGGTACACATTGTAGATAAGCGGGGTATAAATGCAATAAATAAATAAATAAATAAATAAATAAATAAATAAATAAATAAATACATACATACATACAGTTTAGGATTCAGATTATAAACAACCTCTAAATGCAACATTCTTCTCACACATACACATACACTAAATTTCAATTTCTGCATGATAAGCCCATGTGTTTGGGGAAGCGGTGCTAGGAACCATTTTAAGCTTAGCATAGTTTGTACCTCGTCATGTCTTAATATGTCCTGGTTTTTTTATGATTTTAGGAGAAGAACCCAGTCCTTACTTACCTGTTGAAGTGGTGCCAGAAGTGCCCATGGGCTGGCTGTTCATATGTGTTTGCATGTGAGGAGGGGTGTACGTATCATAGCTCCTCCCATTTACTGACGGACTTGTGGGCAGCATGCAAGAATAAGAAGAAGTCTGGCTGGGTACTGGTGGCTATGGAAAGAAAGTGAGGAAATTATGTTTGTGGGTCTAAATGTCATCTTATACCAATTATTTCTTCTCATAAAGTAGACAATGCCCTTTTTACAGACTAACTCAGCATATGTGCTCCATGGAGCTTTCTTCCTGTTTCAAGGGAGGTGAAGGATGCTTTACTACCTAAGAAATTCTAGGACTTTGTATTCCCAAAAACCTTAAATCTGCATGGCTGTACATTTTGTCCTCAAACCTATCTTGTCCTAGCAACTGAAAAGTCCAGCAATCCAATAATTCCAAAGCACTGAGGGGGTGCTGTGGAACTAAAAATGAAACACATTGGATGGGGAGGGGTTCTCATCTGCATAGATGTTTCTAATACTCAGCAAAAGATAGCATGTAGTAGTGATGATTGCAATAAGTTTCCCCATATCAGCAGGATCCATACAGACCCTGCTTGTAGAAGAAGGAGATCACTCCAACAGTTCAGTTTTCAATTATTTCAACCAGTTTTTGGTTTTCAAGCTCTAGAGTGAGCAACCTAAAGCTGATATTCCATTGGCACCTCCTACTAATGGAATCGCTTTCTAGGTCTAAAAGGGGAAAGGTGTGATCTCCCCGAGTCTTCAAACTTTTGTTTTGGGGATGGGGGGTGTCAGATTGTTGGAGCACATTTTGGAGGGTTCAGTTGGGTGCAGAGGGGAAGCGGAGGAGAAGGAAGAAAGAAGAAATCCATTTAATGTTGGGTATTTAATCCAAAGTGAAAACCATTCCTTTCTCAGTCTGATTCAAAAACAACCCCACAGTTCTCCCCACAACTCAAGTCTACCCTAAGGGAATGATGCAGAATGTAGGAAACTTGCACTGTGTTGAAAGCCATACCTCCCCACACACACACACACATACACCCCAAGAAAAATATTGCTGACAAGATTTGCAGTCACTCACAGTTTGTGTTTTGGGCTAAACTATCTGGGTTAGCTAATGAATTAGTATTTGAAATGATTTAGTCACAATGATGTTCATAGGAGAAATCCAAGCATTCCATCTTGCTGAAAAATTCTGTGCATGTTTACTAAGACCTTATATTCCCCTCCCCACTTTCCTCTGTAAACAGGGGTATAATCCCAAGATTGCAGCTCTAAGTGGATTGATGTGATATTTTAGGTTTTCCTAATATTTAGGAAAATAAGTATGGTTATAGAGGCAACTGTGGTATAATAGATCCATCATTATCATACAGGACTCACTTAAATTATTTCATTCATATTTCTCAAAACTGAACAGACATCCCTTTACTGGTTGGAACTGGGGCCTGGATATTCCAACAAGTTTGAGGCAGATTTGTTTCTCAATTCCATTAATATTTACAGAGATTTGGATATCTTAGTTTGTATGTTGCTGTTGGTCTTCTGTATAGTAGAATACAGTTGTATCATGGCTCTCATGCCTTTAATATCTTCCTGTGATCACCAATGCACACATTCTCTAATGATCTAGGCCCTGCATTTGGGTTTCTTTCCAGAGTCAGCCATCTATTTGCTTACAAGCCATAGGGGTTGGCAGCTCTTCTTGTTTTAACACAGCTATTTAGAACTGCGGGTGCTGTTCCCATCCTCCTCTCCCCCTTGGGTATTGCCAAGGTGCCAGTAGCACAGTGTCTCATCAGCAAAGGTGTAATCCTGCTAGCATTTTAATAAGCATTCTCTCCTCACTAATCTATACTACAGGTAATGATTTTCTCCAGTTGTATTACATCTTTCTTTAAACAGATATTTCCCTTTTGCTCAACTAAAGCCTTCTGCCATTTTTTTTAAAAAATTGTGAGTCTCTGTTAACCTAACCCATTAGTATTCTTCAAATCTTTATCAGCTCCTTCATTTCTCTTCTTCATTCCAAAGGTATTCAGTGCAAGACCTGGAAATCTCGACTGCACTTCTTTCCTACTATCTGGAACCATGTCCCATAGAGGCAGCCCCCATAACAGCCCTTGTGGCTCCTTCTGATAATTTGGAAAGCAATGCTAGTTGGGTAGAAGCAAAGAGGTTTGAAAAATTTCTGTTAAACACATCCATCTCACACCAGATATGACTATGCCCAATGAAATCATTGTGAGAAAGATCATCAGAACTCACTTCAGTTCAGTGGCACTTAAGCATGCCCGGCTTCCTTTGACTCAGAACTGATAGCTACAGTTATCAACACAGAATTAATGCACAAATTCAGGCTGACCCTTTTAAACAGAGTTCGGGGCTATAGATTCCCAAGCAAAAGGGTATCAAATATGGGGGCCATTCAAGTCATGCTATGGATTGCCTAAGCATTTGCTCCATTTTTTCCCCACTTTTTCAAGCAAATTGGCCTCTCCAACTTCAGAGTGACCCACAACCTGCCAATTCTGCAACACTGGAATCTGAAGAACTTGTAGATTTGACCTTATTATTTTATTAATTTTAAACTTCATCTATTTTGAGTTAAATTGATCTTTATGTATGATTGCCCCTATGTCTTTTACAGATGTCACTGAGAACCAGTCTGTAGCCTAAAATTATGATTTAGAAATGGAGGCATTCTAGCCATAGTTTAAAGTGAAGGTTGAAGTCCACCAAAGGGTATAGAATTCTCTGTTTAAACACTATTCCTAGGAATTAAAAGACATGCCTAGCCTTGGTTATCAGAACATTGGCCATAGAGAGGACTAGTATGAGTCCCACGGGCTCAGAGGTGGGGATATTTTACTGTTAAAGTCAGAAACTCTGATCCTGCTGATTGGCTGCAAATTATTCTGATCTGCCTTTCACTCATCCTGCTCTGCCTATGTGACCCGGATTAATTTCCCAGTAAATACCCTATAGCCATTTGTCATTATTCAAGTGGTTAAAACATGGCAAATATTTGTTTCAGCACATGATAAAGTTACAGTTCTGGCCAGCATTCAACGCTATAAGCAAAAATAAAATAAAATAAAAAATCAAGCTATCATTGATTAATTAGTACAAAGGCAGTATCTTGATAAGCAGCCAGGGGTTCCCCAATTTACAGAATTAGTCTCCTGGTAAATTATGAAGTCCCATTGAAAGTCTGCACGTTACAAAATGTGGCAAAGGCACGATACAGGAATCCTCCAGACTTGGCTTGGGAAACTGGTTGCTGTTTGATAGTGTTGTTCTCTTAGTTCTTGTCACCTCCTGCCACAGTAACCAACAGGGAAGGCTGTAGTCCAGCAATACATGGTAGACCACAGATATCCAGATCCTGCCCTAGACTTTTGAGAACTTCTTCTTACAACTCCCCGAAAGTGCAAATGGGCAGAACTCATCCCCGTAATCACTCAGTTCAGAGAGAGTAAGACTGCTTATTAGTACATTATACTTACTTGCATAGGCAGGTTGTTAGCCATAGTGAAGCTAGGCATGGGTGGCAAAGCACTGTATGTGTTTGTTAGCGCGGTGTCTGTTCTGCCCAGCATTGAACCTGATGTGAAAGAGGAAACTATAATAGAATAGAATAGATAGACAGGATGAACGTATTAGTTTGCGCTTCAGTCAGATGACTGCATTACAACAGAGTGCTTCTGTTGCATTGCCCCGAATGGATGAGTGACTGGTCATTATTTGTCTGAAAGATCATTACCAGGTGTCGTGGGTTGTGGGATGGGTTGGTAGACACTTGTGCTGAAACTACTGCTGATGGGAATGTGACTGGGGGTGTTGCTGGCTTGTCTTCTCTGGTTCCTTAGTTTTTCTTCCCGCCGCCACTTTGCCCTCCGATTGGAAAACCACACCTGCAAATATAAGCCCGTTTCCATTAAGAGCACTGAACAGCAGGGGTTGTCCCAGAATGCATTCATGCAGAGGGAATGGCTCACCGCTTGTTAACATGGTGGTTCTGCAAAGACCAAGGCAAGATCTTTCTCAGAGCTGGTGGCCCTACTGTGTGGCAGGGTGAAGCAGAGGCCTATAGTGGCAGGCAATGACGGCAGTGGAGAATCGGCAAAGGGTAAGAAACCAAAGCTAGGCAAACAGCTGGTCTTCAGCCTCGTAAGCTTGCCACTGCCCCACAGGTGCCATCAAGAAGGGCCACCCACCCCAAGTACCCAAGTAAAGCCCATCTGCCAGAGCAATTGGCTTCTGCATGGAAACTGGGTTGAGGCACCTCATCCTTTGCCTCAGATATCAAAATTTCTCAAACCAGATCTCCTCTTCCTGAATAACTATGTTGCCTGTTTACATTTGCCAACAAAGGATTAGGGATAATCATCTCTCTGCTGGTGTTGCATGGACAGGTGACCACCAGCAGGAGCCATTCCCACCACCACCACCACCACCAATCCATACACAGACACGCGGGAGGTCAGCAGCAAGACATCAAGATGCAGGAACATGGGGCAAGACAGCTAAGCTTTTCCAATTGAAGCCACCCCCAGAAACTCCTTTTCTGAATCCTTCCTTGCCTCAGTCCCCCTCTGTTTTGTGCAAGGCAAACATCAATTGGCTGCTTCAAGGCTGAGTAGGAAAGTCTGCCCTCCAAATAGCATTCTTGGCAAACAGGTGCTTTTGTTTTTTTCCTTACCCTGCACTACATTAGAACGAACTATGGGATGGCTGCCAACACAAGTGGTGCGTGTTAAATATTTGGTCACTTTGCTAGGTCAGTGTAAAGGAAAAATAATGGTTGATGTTTCAGAGAGCATACAGAGGCACCAATTTTATCTCACCTTGAGCACTGAGCCTCAGACAAAAGGACTGGGCTGACCTTCCTTAACCTTGGCTGCTTGTTAGGGGTAAGCTATGGGGAATGACATGAAAATGGAGTTTGGATGGATCTCCCAAAGTACTGCTCATGGAGTGATCTAGTTTGACTTATGACTTGACCACAAGTCCGCACCTCTGGCAGCCACCATGCAGGTCTTATGAAAAATAGTTAATAAAGTGAGTCTTTATTAATTCATTGAATTAAGCTAACCTCTATATGCCAAGGGATGAGCAAATGTTTAGTCACAGACAAACAAGATTAACTGCAGAAAAGGTAAGCTGATAATCAACTGCACATTCATTGTGTAGGTATTTTAAAACGCATGTGTGAGTCCAGCTGAAATCTGGATGAAACACCATGGTACCCCACTTTCTGCTGAAAAAGATGTGCTTTCTCATCATCATGAAAGGCTGCGTGGAGATAAGGTACTGTAGTTGGAACCCACGTAATTCGCCCTGAAAGTGTCAGCATGCTTCTTTACAGACTAAGAAAAAGAGCAAGGGAGGGACATGAGAAGGGAAGGAGAGAGATTGGAATATTGTAGGGTCACTTACGTACCTGTATTCTTGCTTCAGGCAAGTCTATTTTGGCAGCTAGTCTCTCCCTGGCAAAGACATCGGGATAATGAGTTCTCTCAAATTCTGGTAAAAAAAAAAACCAAAACACCATTATAGAAGTAATGTTAAAAATAGGTTCTGGAAAGAACTACCACCTTTTCCTTTCAGCTTCCCTATATGTTTGAGTGCACTCGGTGCTTTAAATTTTTGATGAGGAACAGTTTCACAAAAGTGCTCAGAAACAAGATCTTTGGGGGAGGGGGGGTTGTTTCCAAAGGGAGAAATGTCACTTGCCAGTATTCCCCTGCTTGCACCGTGTATACTCTTATTCCTCTGGATCGTGAGATTAATATTGCATCATGTGATTGCGATGATTTATTGCTAAGGAAACATCAGCAAGAGTTTGGGTCAGAACCAGGAGTTATTGTTGTTGATCTTGTAGCTGTTGCTGTTGTTGTTGTTGTTGTTGTTGTTGTTGCAGTTTACAATACTGCTCAGAATTCTGAGTGGAACTAGAGCAGCTTTATCCATACTACCGTTTAAACCTAACTAATAGGTGGGACTATTTTGTGGGAAATATTTGAAATGCAGACCCATCATGAAGCCGGCATGGCAGCAGCAGGGGACAACTGGGACAATCAGAGCTATAGCCTAAGTCACAACCATGAGCCTATCAGCTGACCTGAATAAAGGAAGTGTCATATTAATGCTGGGGATCTCAGGACAGTGACTCTGCCCATGTGGGCTGACCCCATTATAGCTTCTGGAGCGGTTGAACGGCAGATTCCAAATGCTGCCATGTCACAGCCTCTGTCACTTTGTCTTGGGGCATATAAGTGATGCCCTGAGAAGGACTGAAATATTTCATCAACACCCTCATCCAGAACTTGCCATCCAGAGAAAGGCAGGATAGAATGTGACCATGGAGAGCACAATTATAATTCTCTTCTCCTGGTTCTGTTGGCTTACCTTTCTCAAGCGCTTCGATTTGTTCTTGGGTGAAAGAGGTCCGATTTCTCTGCAGCTTCCGCTTTAGCTGGAGTCTCATCTGGGCCTCGTCTGAATCTTCTCCATTTGAACTGATGGAGTTAGTATTTTCAGCCCCTCCTTCTTGTTGTGGGCAGCCATCTGCAATACAGAAGGAAAGAGATTCTAAGGAACATTTAGACTGAATGGGATAATGTCATACATTTCATCAGACAAGTGTTGGAATCCCTGTTGTTTATCACATCCAAGAGTCAATTGTCCGTCTGCTCAACTGGAGGTTCATGACCATATGAGCCTGCTAGAGTTTCAAGATCATCAGGGGAGGCCTTTCTCTCTATCCCACCACTCTCACTGGTGTGTTTGGTGGGTGCTCTGCTGCTGCTCCACAACTCTGGAACTACTTCCCACAGGAGGCCGGCCTGGCCTCCTCTCTGCTGTCCTTCTGCAGGCAGGCAAAAACCTTTCTCTTCAGGACAGCTTTTCCTTAATGTCTGGTGGTTTGAGCGCGGCTTAAAATGGAAAGTTGTGCCCCATTTCAAAGTTTGCTTTAATGTTGCTCTTTATTACTATTTTAACATAATACTTGTTTAATTCTTATTTAAATATTTGCTTGTTTCTAATTTTTAGCTTTGTAATACTGTTTTATGTTGTAAGCTGCCTTGGCTTCTTTTGGGGTGAAAGGAAGGATAGAAATATTTTAAATAAATAAACAATAAGTCTCTTATAGTTCACTCCAGACAACAGTTCTACCAAAATATTTGAATTTAAATCAATTTCCATCCTGTTCTCAAACAAGCTGCGTATTAATCCTGCAGTCCATTTGTCTTGCTGAAATGATTCGTATCTAACTCCTGTAATATATTTGTGGATCATTTTCTATTGTGGGGTGCAGAATTATCCCACACAAAGGATATGCACAAAATTGACAGCTGTACTGAAATTCAGAGGCAGGTATGGTAGTGCACCCAGAGCTCAGGTTGAGGCAAACGCATTAGGGTTGGCGCCATGTTCCAGTTTCAATGGTCTGTGGACTTGAGTATGAAGCTATACTCTCAGTCCGTAGTCCCTGGCAGAGAAAATTCCATATTTAAAGCGCTGACTAGCACTGATTCTGTGTGGCATGGTGTCTGGAGAGAGCAGGAATGAACATTTTGAAGCTCAGAATGGTGGGAAACAAATCAAAACCTAAGTTTGCATATTACAGTTTGAATATAAGTCATATTTAAATAAAAATATTTAAGCAATATCTCTTTACAAAATGAAAAATGAATAAGTGCATATTTATTCAAATTATATAAAACATCCCTCCCCAGTTACTTCCAAATATAATGAATTAAGAGAGTGATTTTTCCAAAATGCCCTGCAAAATACTCTTTCTATGGAACATGCATACCTATTGCTTCATTTAAAATAGTGATGTTCAGTATTTCAGATTATCCATAATCAGTAATTCCCATCTAATCAATTAGATGTTGATAGGTTTGCAGAAAATGCTATTAAGAAACTAAACCAAGCTTGTAATCTTTTAAAAAAATATTTATCTAGTTTTGATTTGAATTCTGCACAGTCAATTTCATTTTAAAGGTTGTGAATTTAGAAGTGCCTGCATTGTTCTGCAGTTTTATTCAACTATTGTATGAGTGTGCATTGCCTTGACACCTATTACAGAGCACAGCTGTAATTATATCATCACCAAGAACAGGCTATAATTGCTGAAAATGGAATTTTATATTTAGATAAAAGGACTGTCCATTCTTTGTAATGTGTTGCACCAGAAAAAAGTAAGGCTTCTTTTAAAATTTTAACATGTAATTTTAAAAAGAAATAGTTGTGAGTTTGCTAAGTAGCTAAATGGGCTATTCTGCAGCTGAGTGCCTGGCATATCATTCAAGTGGTGCATTTTTAATTAGGGCATTTCCACCACTTTTAATGTAATTTCTATCATTAAACAAGAGAAAGTTTTATTGTTTCCACATTGCTGCTAGAGGTAAAGATGTGCTCCTGGGCCTGAGCTGTCTTTCAAGTTGTCTGTGGGCAATGAAGAAAAGGAGAAAGGGGGAGGTGTTTGAGTGTGGGGTGTTTCTTTAAAAAAAAAACCACACTAAAATAAAAGGAATGGACATTTCTGTTGAGGCAGTGAAGTTGGCAGTAAATTAACTCTCTCCTTTCAGGGCATAATTCAGAGAGGTTTTGATGTGGATAAATGAAAATAAAGGGGATTCTTTTGACATTTAAACATGCCATTGTAGAAAGAAGAGTGAGGAAAATAGTTAGGAGCTGGGGAAGAAATCTAAAGAGAACAGTTCTTCTGCTTTGCAGCCTGGGCTCCAAAACGCATGTAAATATACGTGCATATTTGTGGGAAATTAACTTTAAAGTTGTATTGTCAATAATCAGTGAACAATGGGCCCTGGCCATCAAAGCCAAAAGAGAATTGTGACAGGATCTGGTCAGGATCTTTTCAAACACTTTGAAATGTTTTAATACCGCAAGTTTCTCCCCCATTTAAACAGTTGGATTCATCTCCAGTGGTCACCATATGGGCGTTTGGAGATCTATTGAGATGACCACCAGCACTTGAATAGCGAGGGAGCTCCTTTTCACCGGGACACAATGCCAGCCGAGCGAGGGAAACTATTAAACTCTTGGGGCAAGAAGGAGGGTTGGCAAACTTTCGTGGGCAGAATTTTGAGGACACAATCAGGCCGGGCCCAACAAAAGGATTCTCTTGAGGCGTGCAGTGGCCCACATTGTGTCACAAGGATCCCAGTCAACAGACTTTTCAGTGAAGTATGTTAACCTTTAGGCAGTACTATCATTAATCACTGTCCCCTGGGCTGGGTTACTCAATGCTATTTAGGATTTAAGGGAGGGAAGAAGAAGAAAAAAACCACCACCACCACCACCACCACTTTCTATAGGAATTGGGAAAGAAAGAAAGAACACCCTAAACTAGTGAATAGGCCAGTTCCGTACACTGAGCCTGTTTACTCAACACTGAGGGAGAAAGAAAGAGAAGTGGGGCAGGATGGCAGAGAGAAAAGAGAGGAGAGAACTACTTAGATTAGAGAAGCTTCAACTAACAGATCAGAGTCCCAGACAGACCTTGTTTCTATTTACCAACTGCAGTTGGACCCTGACTTTTTAAGTGCATTTGAAACAGGGACTCTCCTGGACTCACATTTGAGGAAGTCTTGCTCTTAAAAAAAACCTAGAGAACTGGCTCTGAACCTCCTGCACCTGCACGTGCACAAACAAACACACACTTTTGCATCTGCATTTTCTAGGCAAGGGTTAAATGTCTCTGGCAGTCCCATTTGGATGACTGCATACAGAGGGGTGTGCAAGCACATATGTTTCCTGAGGCCATACAGGACCACAGTTTGGATGAAAGTTTTTTTTTTGGGGTGCTACAGAGATATAGCCAAGGCCCAGTGAGGCATCGGTGCCTGCCACCACCCAGGTGCATGATGCACAACCCTTCAGCTGCGGCTGCATCCAAGTAGTCAAGACCCAAGCTTGTGATACATAGGCTAGGTGAAGTAGACTTAAACCCGTGATGGATGTCCCCTGTCGAATATCTCTGCCCATCCAGGCCAATGAGTGTACATCTGGAGACATAATTCATCAGGAGCTGTTTTCCTACCATGAGCACAAGCCTGTTGTGCGTTTGCTCAAATTGATAGGTGCCCAATTTTACCCACATGGTCGTTCATTGGAAAGTCACCCCTGGAAGACGCATGGACAACCCAGAGGACGAAATAGGCTGGCATCCTAATCCTATAGCTGAGGTAAGTTTAGGAACAGGTTGCCCACAAAAAAAGAAACTAGATTATTACATGAAGTTGGGGGGGGGGGACAAAAACAAGTGTTGGGGAAGTAAGCCCCATAGAATTCAGCTGGGTTGGCTTCTGCATGGACATAATTTAGGATAGCAATAAATGGAAGCTGAAGGTTTTTTACATTTCAGCCACCAGAAATCAGATCTTGAGCTAAAATGGTTTAGTCCCACTGAGAGGAGACTACACCTGATGGTCCAACTGACGGCTGTGCGCATAGCTGCAGAAGGACCTCTGAGCCAAGGAGTCCAGCGGGAGTTTAAAGACCAAACTTTTAGGGACCTCATCTTTTCCTGGACTGCAGGCCAGGCGTTTAGCGTGAGGAAGCAGCCAGATTTGACTTAAGTGCTTTGTGGATCAGGCGCTAGAATAAGCAGCCCATTCAGGGGAGCCCCACACTCCCCGAAACAACTGAGAGGAATGGAGGTCGCCGCAGAAGGAAAGGGAGAATGACCACCGCTCAAGTCCGACTTGAGGCTGGCTCCTCAGCTGTGTGTGCGCGTGCGCGCAGGCTTCTGATTTCCTCACTCCCCTCCCCCGGAGATCCCACCAGAGATAGGTGAGAGGCCGGTCTGGTTTGGGGAACAAGGTCAAAAGGGGGGGGGGCAAGGTCAGGACTCGTCTTTGGAGGCCGCCTGAGCAGCCTCTTGTCCAGAAAGACGGTCATTCCTGGCCTCCAGAACGGGTGAGCCGTCCAGGGAAGAGAGAGAGAGAGAAACAAGAGAGGAACCAGGAGAGGTAGACACGGGCCATTCTGGAATGAAAAAAAAAAAAACAAATAAAGCGGCTTCGGACCAAGAAGCGAATGAGTGTGGTGCGAGGTGGTAAGGGTTAGACGAACTCCCTTGGCCCCCAAAATACCGAATGACCGAATTTCCCTCTATCTAGTGGTAGTTTTACTACAAAGAATCAAAACGTGACACTCTTGCCAATCGGTCCCCCAGGACCTGCCGTTCAGCTCCGTTAACATTAATGGGAAATTTACCATTAACATCAATAGGAGGTCGATGACGCACCCTAAATCAAGGGCTGATCGTTCTCTTTGAGTAGCATTCAGGGCAACCTTTTAACAGGCCCTCATTCTTCTCCTGTAAGCCCCTCTTCAAACACCCAGACCTTCCCTTCCCCCCCCCCGCAACCCCCGAAAACAGCGTCTATTAATACTGCTTAAAGTTTTACTCTCGAAAGACAGATAGAATGGAGTGCGTGTGTGTTTGAAGAAATGTCAGACAATTAAGATATCTTTCTTTCTTTCAAAGAAACACACACGCACGCAAATAAACCCCGGGGGAGTTTTTTTTTTTAAAAAAGAGGATCCTTTAAAAGGAATGAACTCAATAGTCCGTTCCACCTTCTCTGGACCTAATCCGTAAGAAAGAGACAACTGAATATGCTGTCCCTATTATCCTAAAGCTAGACCATCTGACGCTGGGTATAGGATTTGTTTCCAGGAAAGAAAAAGGGGAAGGGGAAGGGGGGGAGAAAAATAAAAGCGCTGGGAAATAAAATCATTCCTTAGTTTCTTAGTGTCTTAATCAGTGAGGCGGAAAACTAGCAGGGAAGAAAAAAGAAAGAAAGAGAGAGGGAGAAAGATAGCAAACCGACTGAGGCACCTTTCAGCTGCAGAGCTGGGATCAAAACGTTGTAGCATCTGTTGAAAGAGAAAGTGTCTAAATCCTATAGAAGGCTTTAGTCTTATGAGGAGGAGGAGGAGGAGGAGGAGGAGGAAAGAGGGAGGAGGCCGGGCGGCGGCGGCGGCGGCAAGGAGGAGATGAGAAACAGCGTCTCAGTGATCCCTAAAACCACTAAATCACTGGAGAATTTCTCCCGGATAGAGATGTCTCTTTTTGTTCCGTCAGTCCTCGTGTATCCATTATTTTATTCACTGCTGCATGGCGTTTATCAGATTGAGACCATATTTGTCCCCCTCTGAGACCTTATGCTTTTGGAGTAATGGACTCTTTAAAATCCGGCAAGGCGGAGGCAGCTCGGCGAGAAGGGGAAGGCGGCGGCGGCGGCGGAGGAGGCGGCGGGCGTGGGGAGGCGGACATTAGCGCGGCGCATGAATATTCCAGGGCCAAGCCATTTTATTAATTTTAATTTAGCAATGCAAAAGCTTTCAGTGCGGTTCTCTGCTCCCATCCCCCCCCCTCGCTGCATCTCCATCCTCCCTTTCTTTCCCCCATATTTTGCTTGCGTGACTTGGGGCCAATGATAAAAGCGAGATTCTTTTTTTAAATAAAAAAACCTGCCTGTCGCCCCCTATTCACGCGTTTTAATTGTATGGCAAGTGGTGAGTAATGGGATGGGGTGGGTGGAGGGTGTCTGCGCCAAATCCGGAACTCCCTGGCTCAGAGAAGCTCCGAGGAAACTTACTTCTTCCTGTGTGTTACATAGGACAGCCGCTTAATGGGAGAAGTGGGACGATCCGGCCCCACGTTAATGCATTTCAGAGACTGAAAGATGTCTGGATATTTACTAGGAAGTAATTTCCCGGGGCACGAGGTGGAGATTTTCTCCCGTGTAAACATCTTATGATCGGCCGTAAAAGTCCCATGGGCGTTAGCGCAATTGACTTAGATGTTTGTTTAGCTCTCTCTTAAAATCAACAGGACGCGCTGGTCCTTAAATTAAGCCCCGCCTCTCCTGCCCCAAGGCAAGGCTGAGCTAAAAAGCCTTCAGGACATCTACACCCAAGGAAAAAGGGCCGCGTGGAAACGCGTGCCAATCTCCAGTCCCTGGAGCTCTCCCACCTAGCAATTTTGGGGAGCACGCACGGCCCGTTCTACGGCCGATCTTTCAAGAATGGATGGACCCATCCTTCAAGCAAGAGGCTGGTGCCCGAGGATCGGCCCAGGAGCTGAAAATACGTTCCTAGGAAATGGAAATGGAAAGCAACCCATGGGAGCATCTTCAGCACCTGGGTCTTGGGCTCGACTGTGAAACATACGTGGAAATGGTGTAGGGAGGGGAAGAGGGAAAATAGGGACCCCCAAGGGAAAGTGTGATGTCCATCAGAATTTTGGTCTTGCATTAGCAAAAAAAAAAAAAATGCAACCCCCCACCTCACCCATGCTCCGCAATGGTGGATATGTTGCACATTTTGAGTTGACATTCCCCCCCTTTTTTTTTCCTCTACCATCCTCAGTGGCTCCAACAGAAGGAAACATCCCGGGCTCTCTTCCCTTGCCTGATGAGAGGAGATTTCCTCTGGAATCTGCTGCCTACTGTGGATTCCTTCTCTCCATCTGCTAGCTTCTCCTGTCCCGCGATCTGGGGGCTAAAAATCTTCCAGGGGCTCCTGTAATCCCCTTTTCTGGAATTGCGATCTGCGCTCCAAGGCAGGCGGGAGAAGGACCCCGGCCATGCTCCTAGTAGCTAGGTGGAAGCCGTTGTCCTTCGGTGCCATTGAATGAAGCGAGATTCATTAAGGGCCCCGGCTCCGGATCTTAAGGAAAACCTCCAGAAGAGTGGAAGGGAAGTCTGTCGAGAAGGATAGTCTGAAGGCCAGGATTTTTAACCTGTGGGCACTTGAAAGCACTTATGAAGGGAAGCTCTGTTGATTTCAGGGGGATGTGATCCCAAGGAAGGATATCTTGCGCCAGCGCGTTGATAAGAAGGTCCTGTTTCGACTTTCTCCCAGTAAAGGGTGTGTAGTTCAGCCTTAGCTGTCCGACTGGGCTCTGACTTGGCCCCTAACTTTCACGTCGATCATTTTGGAGGTACTGTAAATAGATCGGGTAAACCCAGCTCTGCTATTCGTCTCGGCCATCCTCAGGCTGACATTCCAGGATGGCTCCTTAGATCCTTCCTTCATCAATGGCAGCAAAGGAACCCAATCCTCTCAAGGGCATGGATTGCCCTTGCCCTACCCGCATGTACTTCGGTATCGGGCCTGTGTCAGTGGTTAGTGCTGGGGGGGAGGGGGTTAGGCTCACCGGCGAAAATCAACAGGGAAGAGAGTCTTTCAAGCCTTCGGGCGCCGCTGGTTGGGTTGGAGCGCCGGCAAAGCCCGACCTGGCTTCGCCGACTTCCAGGGCTGATCTGCAGGGGCTGAAATGAAGGCCACCCCAAGGGCACTGCCTGAGCCAAAAATATTCCCACTGGGGACCAGATTATTTTATATACATAGGCATCTCTAGAATGAGTATAAATATTGTGCCCACATTGATACTGCCTTGGCGAGACCTTTTCCTGGCGATTAGATCACCCGGTCATACATTTATATATCTGTATTTGTACAATCCCGGGCAAATTGGGGGGGGGGACACACCAGATGTCCCCTTGCTTTTCCAGATACACAGGCAGATTCCACAGTGGTCGAGATCCAGCTGTATAAATATGAGACCAGCCGATCTCGTGGCCTGGACACAGTGCGTTTCCCTCAAAGGCGATCACATTCTGCGGGGCTACATATAAACATAGCTTATGGGGCCCGAGCACCTGGATCCCAGGCGAAGGGGGCTCCTGCTTGCTACAGCTGGTGCAGCGATGCGGGGCGTTGTTTGTTTTCCCCCGTCTGAAAGGGAAAGTTTTCGTTCCACCAGAGTCACGGCGGAGCAACCTCTGGCCTTCGCTGGCTGTGCAGGGCCGAGTTCCGCACACACACACCCTTTACTCAGACGGCAATCGGGAGCACAGCTCCAAATAAATGGAGCTAGGAGGAATGAGGAGCGGGAAAGACAAACGGCCCAGGGGTCTTCCTTGGCCGAGAGAGAGAAGCCGAGGATTTAATTGCCCCGCCTGGCCCCGCCTGGTGGGCAGACTCCCTTCCCAACGAGAGAGCCGGGAGCTGGGCCCGCGCGACAGGGTGCCCGGGAGCTCTCGTTTTTTCCAGGGTCCCTCCTCGAATGCTCCCTTCTCTTAAAACTGACATGTCTAATTGGCAAGCGGTGCCATATCGTGTCCAGGGGTCTCCTGTGGAACATTTCTACAGCTGTCTCCTTCAACTAGACGCTTATTCATGTCGCCTTAATGAGAAACAAAACGATCTCTAATGAGCAATTACATAGCGGCAGAATTGTTCCCATAACAAATTCTTGCGTGTGACAGAAACATCCTTTGTACCAGATATTCTGCATATTGTTGCCGGGTTCTCTCCCCCCCCCCGAACTTTCTCTCTCTCTCCCCCCCCCTCTCCCGTCTTAACCTCCTTTTGGGGAGATGAAAACAAAAAGCAGGTCGTTGGGCAATCGAGAACACACCTCGGCAGCGGCTGACCAGTCCAGCGCCAGGGCCTTGGGCGCCACGTAGGAAAAACCACCAACCCCCCCCCCGAAGCGATTAAACATCTCAAACAGAAGGAAAGCAACATCCGGTTATCCTTCATATTAACCCCTTGTCAAGGCCGACCACAAACACCTATTAATCTTCAAGATAAACAGTGGCCCTGCCTGTTGGCCACGTTGGAAGAGGGCGGCAGGAAGACGGGGAGATCAGTCGCCCTTGAATTCGGAGCGCCCCCGACTCTTGGCACACGCCAGCCTCAAATGGAAGTGCGAGCGCGCGCGCGCACACACCCGCACGCACGCACGCATCGGTGTGAACGTGGCACCAGCCCACGTCGGTGCTTTCCCCCATAAAGAAGCCTTACTTGTTCTCCTACCTGCCTGGCAACCCATTTTTTCCTCTGATAAAAGAAACGACCTGAGTGGAAGGGCCCCCCCCCCCAAAAAAAAACCGGGCGGCGGCGGCGGGGGGAAGAAACAACAACCCGACAAAACACCTAAAAAAACCCAGATGGAACTTGACCGTCAAAGGTCCTGGATGCAGCGCGCTTCCGTTCCTTTCTCCTCCATCATTCGAGATAGTTCTCACTCGGAGTCAACTAATTTGTCAGTTACACTTAAAACGCAATCTGATACAATTGTGTTTTCCTCCCCTTCTGTCAGCGGTTTAGCGTCCCCCCCTACCCCCGTTGTATACTGGAGGTGGGGTTCATTAAATCCCACGGCAGTGGTGTGCACGCGCCTTTCGACCCAACAGGGCAGGGAAGGTGAGATGCGTGGAACCAGCCGGATGGCTCTTCGGACACGCCGCCTCTCGCACCCGCCACCTTCCTGTTCACACGACACGCCACCACTCAGGCCCCAGAGAGGTCCGAAAGGCAGAGGCGGAGGAAGGGAAGAGAGGGACGGAGGCGGAGTCAACAAGGCAGGCAGACCACGGCGGTTTTGGCCACTTTCGGCTTTGATGGGTCATTAGCGAAATCGGATTGATCAGACCAGAGAGCAGGAGGGGGAAGGGGGGAGACGGAGGGGGGGGTCGATCTTTCCCCTCCCCTCTCCTGCCCAAGACCTCTTGCTCCCCTCCCTTTCTTTTCTCCCTGTCTTTCTCTCTCAACCCCCCCCTTACCTGGCGTTGGCTGTCCAGGAACGGAGGTCCCCGGGTACCACCCAGGCCTGGTGCCCCACGTCCCGGTCTGCCCGTTCAGCATTCTTAGCTTGTCATACATTCCATCAGCACCCATCTGTTGCTTTTCGCTAGCCAGGTTGCGGAGGACTCGGTTGATCGAAGAGACCTGAAAGGGAAGCGACATTCAACGAGATGGTGGCGGGGATGCGGGTACCCTTTGACAAAGACCGCCGTTCCCCCTTAGAGAAGCCTCGCCCCCACCCCCACCCCGCCTCCCCCAAGGACACCTGAAATGCCCGCATCCTATGGCGCCCCCCCTCCTCCTCCTCCTTGTCACAGAGACCGAGCAAGCCTTCTTCAAGCGCCACGGAACTCTCTCCGGGCAATTCTTAATCCTCCTCCTTCGCCATGATTCTCGCGAGGCTCTTCCGAGCACCCCACACCGCCTGGCCTCTCCCTTCTGCTCCAGGGCAAGCCCACAGACTGCAAGAGGGCGCTCCCCTGGAGCAAACGAGGCGAGGCCCTGCTGGCGTCCCGAACGGGCTTGTTCGGCAGAAGAGAAGGAGGGCAGGGATCCTGAGACAGAAGCCGACGGGAAAGCCACCGGGTGCCATCGGAAGCAGATCACCTTTTGCCCAGGAGCTGTGGACAAGCGGGTTGCTGGTCAGCAATCCTGACCCGTTTATTTTATTTTATTTTATTTTTGTTTCATTTTTTGTAAGCTCAAATGGTTAGTGATCCGCGAGATTCCTTTTGTACGGAAAGCCCCACCATAGGAGGAAAACAGTCCGAAATGCCCTGTGTCTCTTGGGCACCCTTGGGCACCCGTGCCCTTCCAGGACACTCAGCGGAAAGCAATAAATTACCCCTTCCCGGAACTGCTCCGCGGTGGGGTGCCCTTCACCGCTGGCACCTTACAGAGAGCTCCCCTTTAGGCCCCGGGTTTGAGGCGAAGGTGTTCCTTTGCTTTTAAACGCCCGGAGCAATACATAATCTTGATTTTCGCGTCCCCGCCATTCCTAACCCACTCTTAAATCCCAAATCATATTTTTAAAAAAGAAAAGAAAAGAAAAAAGGAAGAAGGACAAGGTGGGGGAAAAGCCCCCCCCTCCTTCGTGCCGAAATTCTCCCCCGTTAAGAACAAAGAGAAGGAGCGCGGGGGCGGCCGAGGGGGGGGGGGGCGAGCACGGACAGGAGTCAGCCCTAGAGTGGGCTAGAAGAACAGAAAAGAGTGGGGGGGGGGGGTTAGGAATAACTTCCTGGGTATGGTTCTAGGTCAGGTAGAAAAAGAGTTTCTGAAGGAACTTACGCTGGGTATATTATCGTTGGTACAGACCCCCTCCGATAGTAATCTGTCTCGGATCTCCCAAGCAAAGATGGAGGGGCACTCCCGTTTATACTGTGCTATTTTGCTTACAACTTCTGGAGTCGCTACTCTCGGTTTGCTACCTCCGATTGCCCGCGGTCGGATGGAGCCAGTTTCGTAATACCTGCCCAGAATTTTACTCACACAGCCATTCGATACCTGCATCAGGGAAGCGGACAGAAAATCACATTATTAATAATTTCAAGACAAAAATAAAATTGTTTAAGTATGCATTAAACAATGACAAGCTTACGTTTTGATTGTCCAGCACTTGGACTTTTGCATCTGCATGGGTCTATAACACAAAAATATACCTTAAATGGTATGAGAACTTACTTAGAGAGGTTTTCTTTTCTTTTCTTTTCTTTCCCTAAAAAAATATTACATTTGTGGCCCTACATGCTACACGGGTGAGGTTGGGTTTAAATTAAAAAGAAAAAGAAAAAGAAACCACAAAAGAGGGAGGAGGGGAGAAAAACTGGAAAAAATGTCGGATGTTGGCGAGGGTTTTTTTTTTATCACAGACATCATTTAGACCAGTTTTTAAAATGTTCAAATGTCTGGGGTGATTGGTAGGGGAGGTTGGAAAGATGGGGTATAAAGTAGGAACTAGATGGTAACCCTACACCAAATTCCTGGCCAAATCGTTTTCTCTTAAGATAAATCAAGACCAAATAGCTATTCCAAAGGAAATCTCTCCATTCTCACGAATTAAGTGTTTCATAATATTGCTTAACCCTTATTTGCATGCAAAAACATTGCCACAGACATTCTATGTGGTGGAGAGGACGTTTTAACACCCCTGACTTATACACACTGGCTTGGACAAAAGTGCCCCACAACACTTCGTGGGACTTATTTCCAAGGAAGTGTGTCTAGGTCGAGAGGACCAGTCGCGGTCATTTTGTTCCAGCCAACTCATTTGAAACCAAGGTGACTGCGTTCATGAAAAGAAGACCGTCAAGCATCAGTTTATTGCACAAGCAAGATCGGCACCCATACCGTATTCCCACGATTTAGCAAAACAGAACGGGTCGTGGATGGAGCTGAGGATCATTTTAGTCACCACCACATAGCCTGGACGGGGAAGGCGACCGTCTCGGGAAAAGCCCTTTCTCCCCAGGCGGGGTTTTTGTGCGTGTGCGTGCGGGGGGGGGGGGGAGAACGGAAGCTGTCTGCGTGCGTGTCTGGCTTTCAAGCAAGGTAAGCGAAGGAGGGCGGGCACTGGGGAGGCGACCGGCTTGTTCACCTGCAGGATTCGGGAGATGTCGCACGGCCGAGCCCCGCTGTGAGCGAGTTCCACGATTTTCTGCCGGGTTGAATCGGGCAGCGGCCGCCCGTTGACAAACACGCCGCCGAGCTGGTTCACGCCACTGTGACCTGCGAGGTGGGGGAAGGAAGAGACGGACAATGGGAGCCTCGGCCGGCTACCTGAGGAGGAGGAGGAGGAGGAGGAGGAGGAGGAGGAGGAGGAACCAGGGGATTGGGGGATTGGGGATACCCGGCCGGGACCTCCCCCGGCTCAGGCGGCAGCCGCGAGGGAGGGGGGGGGAGAAAAAGGCGGGCGGGCCTGGAGCAAGCAAGGAGCCTCCCCTGCCACTCCAACCGGGCGAGGGCCGTGTGTGTGTGTGTGTGTGTGTGTGTGTGTGTGTGTGTGTTGGTTTGGTTTGGTTTGGTTTGGCAAGAGAAGGAAGGAGCTCACTAGCTCACGCACGGGCTACCTCTTAGCCCCCAAGAAGGAAAGGTTGCCTCTCTTTCCTGCTCTCAAATAGGCAATACACACACACACACACACACACACACACACACACACACACACACACACACACACAAATCACAGGTATACGCCATACATGTACGTTTCCTTAAAAGAGGTTAAGCAATACAGGTCAAGACCGAACAGCGCCCGTAGCTCCCATTCCTCCAGTCGCCCACAACTGCCCCAGTTGAGGATGGGCTACCTCCTGTCTCACTGTCCTTCTTCCAGTGTTCCTATTTATTCCGCTATATGCATCAAAGGCAGGCTTCTAAAGCACATCACAAAGCTTTTCTCCCCCACTCTCTGCGGCTGCACGCCTTCCTTCCTTCCTTCCTTCCCTCTCCCTCCTTCCATCCCCCCTCCCTCCTCTACGGCATCCAACCTCAATTCCCCCCCCCCTCCCTCGCGCGTTCCTGCCAACCATTCCGGGCTAAAAGCCGCCTCCTCTCTGAAGCGCCATTCACGCGCCTCCACCGCTGCCTCTCAGCCCAGAAGAGCAACATTTGGTTACACACTTTCCCTCCGAGTCATCCTTTCAGCCGACTTGGCAGCCGCTCCAGCAAGCAAAAGCACGCCGGCTTGAGGAGAAGGAGCCGGGTAGGGGGTGGGGGGCGAGGGGGGGGGGAGCTGGAAGACCCGCGTCTCCCCCCCCCCCCCCTCTCTCTCTCTCTCTCTCTCTCTTTCTGTGCCATGAGGGGGGGGGCTAGGAGGGGTGGTGGGGGAGAAGCGTGGATCCGAACTCGCCTCAGCCCCAGAGAGGGTCCACTTGCCACCCTCTGCCTCCCTCTCTTCCCCCCCCCCCCCCCTCTCTTCCACCCTCCTGAAGCGCCTCGGTCTGAGAAGAACCTCTCAGGCAAGAGGCGCCTCCCGCTTGGCACCTTCTCCAGCCGCCGAAATGCCATCAACACCGAAAAAGTCGCCACTCTCCGACGAGCCCCCAACCCCTCGTCACCGCCCAAGTACCATATATGTCAAAGAAGGGGAGGGGGGGGAAAGATCATCATCATCATCATCATCATCATCATCATCATCATCATCATCATCATCATCATCATCATCATCATATCGGCGCCATCTATGCCAATCTTTGCCACGGGTTTCTTGACATCTTTCCGCTTTCCGCTCCCTTTGGCCCTTTAAAGCACCGAGAGTGGAATTCTCAGAGAGAGAGAGATGGTCGAGATTTTTAAAAAAAAATTCGGGTTCGAAAAGGGTCCCCCAACCTGCAGCGTCAGGCTTTGGAGGCAAGCGTCCCCCTGGAGACGGTTCTGGGCTCCCTCGCTCTCCCGGTGCTGGCCTCCTCTGTTCTGCTGCTCTCCTCCTCTCTTCCGAGCCTCCTGCTAAATTGACTCCAGGAGACTCAGCTTCTTAGCAATAAATAAGCTCCAAATATAGAAGAGGGGGAAAATATGATGAGTCTCTCTGACATTTGTCTTTAAAATAAAACTAGCTGCACGTCAAGTTTGAGCTTAATTTCTGGAAATAGGCGGAAGTCGCCCCGGATCATGCATGGAAGGCTAATTGAAAAGATCAGTTGGAGCGTTTGTGGCAGACATGTCACTTTATGACAGTGCTCCGCTTTTGAAAATTGCATCGTCACGACAAACAGGAGCATGATAAAAACGACCCTTTCTGCCCGGATTTGGGTATCACTCCGACGAGATTGAACTCTACTCGTTTCCCCTTCGAGGGGAAGCGACTTTTTAAGGTAGCCACGGGGCCAGTGCGGACACAACCGAGGGGACACACCGCCGCCTCGATAAATTCGAAGTGACATGCGGTTTGGGGAGCGGGAAGAAGAGGAGGAGGAGGAGGAGGAGGAGGTGCTGGGTGGCTGGGGACGGCGAGAGGGAGAGGAGAGGAAAGGAAAGGAGCCACTTCCACCGTTGGAAGGGGAGGGAGGGGAACACAACCCGCAACAAAGCTGGAGATCCTTGCAACCTGTGCCGCCGCCGCCGCCGCCCCCCGCCCCAACAAAAGATCGCACCTACAGGGCAGAGAGCTGGTCCCCCTCTCCATTTCTTAGATGCACCTACTCATCCTCTCAGCGCACTCATACACACACACTCCCGCGCGCGCCACGACCAGAAGGGGAACTTCTCCCCCTCCTCCCCCCCCCGGTTGTGGAGGAGGGGCATCCCATGCTCCCTTTTAATCCCCTCCATCACCACTCACAGGTATTTTCAAATGGAGCAGGGCACAATTGCCGCCTCCGCCACCCCACCCCTCTTCCGCCATCTCTCTCTCTCTCTCTCTCTCTCTCTCTCTCTCTCTCTCTCGCCCCTCCCATTGCCCTAAATAGTGGAGGCATCTGGGCTGCCCACTTTCAGGGCTCACAGGGACCCGATCCATCCCGAACGAAGCACTTCTCAGACCTCTTGTGCTTTAACTTTTTTTTTTCCAACGGGAGAAAAGAGCAGGTGCTTCAGTCTTGCCCGTTGAAACCAATGGATGTTCCTTCGGCCCTAAACGCCCAGAGAGAGGTGGTTGGATGGTGTTTATCCCCCCTCCCTTCCAGTCTTGGCCTGGAGATCCAAAGGCAATCTCTCTCTCTCTCTCTCTCTCTCTCTCTCTCTCTCTCTCTCACACACACACACACACACACACACACACACACACACACACACACACACACACACACACACTCATTCTCTCTCTCTCCTTCTTAGGAACGCACACACACACACACACACACACACCTCGCCGCCACACCGAGGCCTCTCGTTCTCGCTCAAAACGACCCTCGCTCCTTCTTCGCACGTGTGGCAGCGAGGAAAGCCCAAGTCCCAAGTCCCGCATTAAAAAAAGGTTAAGCCTTAATCAATGCCATAATTTCCCTGGAGAGCGGAGGCAGTTCGAGCCCAGTGGCCATGATTATGTGCCTCTCTTCTTTCGGGCAGAGACATCTAATAGAAAAACATATGGTGTCAATTTGGACGCTCGGCACCAGATACACCCAGGAGTTCTTCACACAAAGCCGAAAGAGCCTGCCGCCCCCCCCCCACTTCCGACAAAATCCAAAGCTTCAGCCGAAGGGGTTCCCCGCCTCGCGCCGGTATTGCAAGGGGCAGCGGGGGGGGGGGCAGCGGGGCCCAGCGCGCAAAGGCATCCGACCGCCCGTGGCAGGACTCGGGGGAGCGTTCCGGCGATAAGAGCCAAGAAGACCAGGAACACGGCAGCCTCAGCCCCTCTCTCGGTCTCCCTCCGACCCTTCGCGTGGCCGGGATTTGGAAAAGGAGGGCGCCGAAAGGTCCCACAAAAACCCAGCCCTTTCCAAATCGGAAAAGTTTAGGTCAGGGAGGCCAGATCCAGCCCGGAAAGTTTGCCTGGAAAGGGCCTCGTGCAACGAATTCCAGGCACTGGTGAGATGCACCCTGCGATCTAAGCGTAAGAGAAGAGGCATCTCAGGGGGAGTCATCCGGCCTGCCACAAACACGCCTGGTTCCCTCGGCTCTGATAGCTCGGCATACCTTTGGCGCTAAAGGCCACTGAAATCACCTCATTTGGCGGGCGAATGGGAACCTTGGCCCAAATTAAGCCGGCCGAGGTTTCGAGGCTCTGAGCGCCTCTCTACCGTTCCTTGGAAGGCAATCCCACTCAGTTCAGTGGGGCTTATTCCCAAGAAAATTAAATTACAACCGTAGAAATCGGAGGAGAAGGGGAGAGCCCGGATTATGTTCAAGAAAGGAAAGAGGCCAGGCCAGGGGTGGGTGGGTGCGAAAATTAAAAACAACTGTGATTCTCGAGTTTCGAGGCTGGCTACCTTTCCTCCTGAGTAATTTCGAAGGGTTTGGGGTTTTCAGGAAGTAACTTTAGAAGACAGTCGTTTCCAACAGCAACTCGAAAAGAGTACATTTCGAACGAGTGTTTTCTGGAGGAGAGGTGGGACTAGGCAACTTGAAACACTTCGCAACAATCCGCTCCTGTTCCGACATAAACCACGCTGAGCAGAGCGGGCCTGACTCGCCACCTTTAAGGCAAAGGACTGCGTTTAGGTCTGCGGCTGTAGTCCGCTGGATCTCCGGAGGAGAGCCTGGACTCCAAGGGAAACGTGGTTCACTTTCCCCTGGAATCGAAGGGGCTTTTAAAAAGCATCATTTGAGCAGGGTTGAACCCTGGGCCGACCCCCATCCTCCTCCTGCATCCATGAGGCCGACATTTAAGCCTATGAACAACGGGTGAGACTCCCTTCCTTACAGGAAATAGTTCTCGCTCCCCTAAACAAAGATATTCGTGAGATTAAAAAATAAGAAAGAAAGAAAACAGATTTCAATCGGCGGATTTATTTCGCAGCTTCAGAAATCTGCGAAAGATCGTCGTTTTGTCAGACTCGGAAACATCACTAGACTTGGAGCATAGCAGGACTTCGAGGTGACCAATGGACATCATCCCGCAGTGGATGGATCCGCCGTGGATCCATTCCGTCCCACTGCCAACACGCAACAACAGTTGCAAACGGGCGTGGTGGGTGAGGGTGGAGGAGGGACTCTTGCCCAGTATTTGGGACCCAAAATTCCTGTGGAATCCAGCCCTCCACCTCTTTGTTCAGGGCAGTGGCCGATTTCCCTGATCCGATCACTCCTGACTTCCGCTGCCGCTGAAGTGGAGCGATGAGAGGAGGGAGGGTGTTCCTCACGCCAAGAGCCCCCCCCCTGCCCGCCCGCCCCCAGCACGGCTGCTTCTAAAGAGATGGACGCCAAGGAATTGAATCCCAATGATGTCCGTAAGGAAGCCACTCGTTGAATGCTAGAAGCCCTGGTCTGGCAGACAAGCCAAATGAAACGGAGAACCCGGTAGTGAAAGGGACGGAGTCTCAGCGAGTCCTCGCGGCAGGCCCTCGGCCAGCTCAGCCACCATCCGGGGCTTGTTGATCTGGCGGCGCTGAAACCAGCGCAGTCCGCAAACCCCAAAAGCACACCAGCGCCCGCTTATTTCCTCCGCCGAGGCCTCCACGTCTTGATTGATTTGACACTCGCTCTTTACAAATCGCACCCACCCGCCCTCGGATTCTCCAGGCCTCGCGGAAGCACAGAGAAGGGGTGGAGAGGTGGGACCTTTCTCCTGGCACCTTCGGCAGCTGAGCGTCTCTTGCATGCGCCTTGCTAAAAATGAAATTTTTTTCTTTCTTTCTTTCTTTCTTTCTTTTTTAAAAAAAAGCAAGATTTGAACGATCTTTCAAGAGGCCCGATTCAAAAAGGCATACAAATGGGGCCAGTCCGAGAGAGCCCCTCGGTTTTCGGGAGAGATGGGCACCTGCTTGCAAGTCAAAAATAACCAAAACCGCCGCCTCCACCACCGTCACAAGAGACGCGACGGCCTCGCTGGCAATCTGGCTCCGACGGGCCCGCCATGCCCTGCCTTCTGGACGGAGCCGGGCTTTATTATGACAACAGACCTAAACTGCGAAGCTGACTGGAGGCTCATCCAACTTCCCCGCCTCGCCGGCCTGTTCAAAGCTGTTCGGGGCGGCAGCCGTTCCTCCAGTTCTACACGCACTAGCCCCGAGTCCGACGATTTCAGTGCCATTTCCTTCTACGTCTTCTATATTTTTTTTTGGGGGGGGGAGGACTATAGTCCAAGTGGGGCGCCTTCTTTCCAAGTGGCTTCCGGGTTTCTTTCCAGGCGCCACAACAACCCCCCCTCTCTGACGTCCCCCCCCCCCCCCGGGTCCGCCACCCACTCTTGCCTTTCACGCGTCCATCTTTTGCCCCGATGCCGCCAATCTATGCAGGCCTCTAGGCCCCAACGCTTCAGGGCGATGAACACTGCAGGACCGTGAGATTTTCAGGGCTGGGGGGGGTAGGGGCGAAGGGTGTTGGGTGGGGGGAGACGCGGCGCATGGAATCCAGTCAGCACAGAAAGGCGGCCAGAGGGAAGGGACTGGAGGAGCGTCACCCTGCCAGACCCGCCAAGCCTGACCGGCGCAGAGGTGCAGAGGTGCCTCTCTCCCCTTCTTCGCACATTCAGGAAACTTCGCACATTCTCACGCCTGCCTCCCCAACAGTCACCGAGGGCCGCTGGCTCTCAGTTGGCGCAGGTGCCTCCCGTGGGCCTCTGAACTGGAAACAGGTTAGCTCCGCAAACAGGGAATGGGGCCAAACCAAGCGTGCTCCATCCGCAAAGGAGCTGCCTGAGGATTGTGCGCTTCCCAAGGCACGCTTTGGGGGGGGGGGGGAGGATATCTCTCCGCAGCACAGGAGACTTTCCTCCTCCCCCCATCCAGTTCCAGATAGGGTTGCCTCGGGTCCTGGCCTCAGCAGTCTTCCCTGGGACCACAAACACGAGGGTCGCTACCCCAGCGCTTCTCCCGGGAGCTCCGAAGCGCCTCTCTTGAGGGAGAGGGTTAGCCGCTCACCCAAATCGCTTGGGCCTTGGATCTCTTCACTCGCCCGCTTCCAGAAACCACCACTCCAAACATGATGAGAATTTTGAATATTTGAAACTCTGTCTATACCTTCCACCACCCCCTTCCCCCGCCGCCTACCCCACCGTTCAAGTGAATGTGGGACCTTCCCCAACACTTTTTTTCCAGCCGGCAGTGTCGTTCAATAGAGGGAGAGTCACTTACTGTTCTGCATGGTGAACGGAGGGCGCAGGATCCCACGTGGCTCGCTTACAGGGTTCTAGGAGAGATCAAGCAGAGGCGTTAATCAGCGGGAGGGGCCATTCCGCCCTACTTCTCTCCAGGTACTTCCCAACAGATGGTGGGTTTTTAAAAGGTGGGTTGATTTGATTCTTTTCTCCTTTTTGGGGGGTGGGTGGGTGATATGTACTTCCTCCCAAGTCGGGCGTCCCCTTTCCTACCACACCTCTCAGTACTGCCATCTAACAAGTCAAATCTTTTTTATTTTCTTTTTTTTTAAGGGTGGACTTCCTTCAGCAATATTGCCCTGAAAAGTGAGAAGAAACAGAAGTGCTATTTCACCTCCGAGGTAACGTGGTGGAAAGGGGATCGGCAATCATTTATGTGATTTAAGAAAGAAAAAGAAAGAAAGAAAGAAAGAAAGAAAGAAAGAAAGAAAGAAAGAAAGGTGCCTCACACTTGCCTGATTTATGAGCGGACTCTCCTCTCATACAATTTAAGGATTCACACATCTGCGTAGCGCTAGTTAAAGTCTTCCTGCTAGGATGAAAAAAAAAGTATATTAAAAGTATATTAAGTACTTTTAATGCACGCCCTCCATAGCGCCGCGTCGCAGTTGGGTGCAGCCTAGAGTGGGGAGCCATGCCGTTCAAAAGGTTCAACACGCACACTCACGCACGCACACACACACACACAGAGGAAAACAATAGAATACCCCAAAGTTTCCAGCACGCCTTATTGGTGCGCTTGTTGCAAGTCTAAAGCGTTCTGATCCGTGACACTTTTTTTGTCTTCTGTATTTACAAACAGGATCTCGACTTCGATTTGATTCCATTTTGCTGAAGTGAGCCGGCAGTGAGTCCCTGCCCTTGACACGTTTGCACTTTGGGGACCAGGAGCCCTGGACTTGAAAAAATGGGGAGGAGGGGGGGAGGCGAATTTGCTTATACTTCCCTCGCCCACCCCCAAAGAAGGGGAGCATTTCCAGATTGCTTATGGAGAAGTACCAAACCTGTCTTCTACGGGTGTGTGCGTGTGCGCAGGCACGCTAGCTTTTAAAATGAATGTTTGGCATTACTTTTGACCGAGGGCTGACGATTCTTTTTAGTTGCGTTTAACAATCGCACAAACCCACCCTTATTTCCAAATGAGAGAGAGAGAGAGAGAGAGAGAGAGAGAGAGAGAGAGAGAGAGAGGGAGAGAGAGAGAAGGGAGAAGAAATCCAGTTATTGTGATTAACTTCTTTTTTTGGTCTTTAGATCTTCCCCCTTTTCACTGTACTGTGACACACGCTGTCTACCTCGCCTCAGTGCTTTAAAAAGTAAGACCAGGAGGGGGTGAGGACTGCCGGCACAAAGCCTACAGAAGGCGAACAATGGCCTCCATTTTACTCCCCTACTCAGTACAGAGCGAGAGACCCCAGCCAGCCAGGCAGGGCTGCCGGCAGCTTCCCCACTGGACGGCCCAACAACCCCTCCAACTTACAAAGAAGAGGGAAATAAGCCCCCTTCCTCCCTTCATTAGGGCCTACCTTGACCCCGAGCCTGGACAGCCCCCAAAGCCTGATTGCCGTAGGGGTTGGGGGCGGGGCGGGTTTTTTTTTTTAATATTTTGCTTTAATCAACACTTTTTAAAAAAGTTCTGCTGCTCTTGGGTGCATGCATTTAATCCGAGTTCTTTCGGTTAGGTTCCCAGCCTAGCAGGGGGAAAATAGAAAAGTAATTTCTCGTTATAAATATCTGGAGGTAATTATGTTACTGGTGTGAGTTGTTAGGGGTTGTAAAAAGATACAACAGCGCAGTGGGGTGCTCAATTGGGGTGAGACAATTACAATAAAGAACCTATTCAAGAGGTTCTGCTTTGAAAAAAAAAGACGGGGAGAGGGAAGCCAGAAAGATAGAGGAGGAAAAATAATGAAATAGTGGCAGCCTTCGTTTTCTTCATCCCTCCCAGCCCCCCCCCTTTATTTTTTTCCGAAAGCTAAAAAAGAAAAATACCTAAGAATCCAATCTCCTTTATTCCTGAGCTCTAATGAGCATTAATTTTTTTTTTGGGGGGGGGCTTCCCCACTTTCATACAGCCAAAGGAATCGAGATCCAGCTTGGGTCCGGTAAGATTTGTGAAGTGTTTTTTTTCCCCCCAAAGCGAACCACTTTCCCAAGAAAGATCAACCTGGCTTTCTCGCAGCATGAAAGAGACTTCCAGTGGTAAATATTTACTCCGCTCTGGAGCAGCACCTGATTCAGAGCCGAGAGAGCGGCCTCCATCCGTCTTCTTCTTCGGAGGAGGCTTCGGCAGGCGCCCCTTTAACACCCCAGACACGTCTGCCGGGGCCACACGCTCCCATATACAGAAAATCGCTCCGAGACACACAGGCTCCTCGCCGTGAGAACCGGGAGGGCTTGGAACAAGAACGGCGAGCCAGTCTATTGTTCCCGCTTCTGGGCTGCGCGGCGAAACCGACGGAATGCTCTTCCTTTTCTTCCTCCCCCCCCCCACGCGTTAGACGCTACAAAACCGATATCCAGCCCGCCAGTCACTCATTAAAAAGCAAAAACAACACAACTCCGGTGTTCTCGAGCATTGGGCGATGAAAGGGGAAGCCGGAGGAGGCGGGAGTGGCTGCGACTGTGCTTTGCAGCCGCTTTAATTGCAAAGTACTTTGAGAAGCGCCAGCAAAAAGCAATCATCCTTCCCTTCCCCCACCCGGAAACATAATCACCGCGGAGTTTCTCATTAGGCCGGTCTCTCGGTTAACGTCTCACTCCGCACCCCGTGCGCCCCCCCCCCCGTATCTCTGGGTGTCGGTCTCGTAAATTCACCGAGAGACCCGAGGGAGTCCTTAAAAAAAAAAAAAACCCTTCTCTCGGGTTCCTGGTAGTTCTCTGGCCCTAAGAGCACCGTCGCGTCCCCAGCGTGCTTGGCTAGGCCTAATCTGCGAGCTGTTTCTTAAATCTCGAAATCTGTCTCTAATCTGATCATGTTTGGGATTTGATCCTCCTCCCCGTCGCAAGCATAATTAGCTATTAAGATGACAAACGCTTACAATCGCGAGCCAAATAAGCAAAAGATAAACGCTAATCCATCGGCGTGGAGACGCCTGCAAAGGTCACTGGCTATAAAAAATTTTTATTGCGAAAGACCACCATTATTGTAGGCCTATAAAAATGCACCAACGCCAGCCATAACACATAGCTTCACTTTGCAAAAGTAACTGCTCCACCGACTCAGTTGGCCTGAAAACTTTATTTTGCATGGGTCAATATACAGAATTTCTTCCTAGCTTTTACCACCAAATTTTCAAAGGATGCATCATAGCAATATATTTAAAGTCTCTCGATTTAAAATCAATAGGTTTCCGTTAACCCCTGGGAGGAGTGAAAGAAAACAGGAAAAAGTTTATTCTTGCACTACCTCCACTAGGCGCACCTGGTTTTTCCTATGCAGGTTTATTCAACAATTGGTGCTATTTATTTCCATGGGAGTTTTATCCCCAAATCTCTGTGGATGGAAGCACGGCTCGAGTGGTCGCGGGCGGGAGGCTTTAAAAGGGTCAAAACAAGCTCCAACATGGCCCTGCATTTTCCCGGGACCCGAAAATATGACCCAGGGATTTTTCCGAATATTCCACTCCTTTTACCTTTCTCGGAAGCAAGCGGGGCAATATCCTTGTCTAGAATATATATATATTTTTGGCTAAAGCCCTAATATTCGGACCGCAAAACCCGGGGGTTTAAAAACAATACCTCTCCCATGGAGGAAGAGCGCGAAGAGGGTGCAGGGAAGAGCGTGCCTTCCATTTCGTTCGCTTAAAAAGAAATAAATGAAAAACACCGCACACCGAACACCAAACAGTTCGCAGTTCGAGCCCCGGTTGGGATCAAATGAGGAAGTTCATTCGCGGTTCTCCTGGTGGAGAAGTTTGGGGGAGATCTCCCGGCTCCTTGATTGAGACTGACAGTCCTTCAGCTCGGCTCAGACCTTCCCGGATGCAGCTACGGAGACCTGACTTGGCCTAGAATGTGACTCTGCCTCTCTCTCTCTCTCTTTCTCTCTCTCTCTCTTTCTCTCCTTGTCCCCTCACCCACCCCTCCCGGCAGGTCGTCCTCTTTTCCCACCTCTTTACGGCCAGTTAGTTGCGATAAAAGACACATCAAATAGAAAGAGAGGAGAAGGGCTCCTAAACGAGAACTCCTTCACGCGCACGCGCGCACACACATTCACACACACGCGTGGAGTTAGACGAAAGAGGGTGGGAATGAAAGAGGGATTAAGGAGGAGGGGGGGAAGAGGGACAACATGCCGACTTCCAAAGAAAGCAACTGCTAAATGAGCGCAGAGCGGTCATAAACCATCCGGAGCAGACAGAAAGATATATATATATATATATTAAAAAGAGGGGATCTCTCCGTAGGAATCCGGTGTGAATCGGACGTGTTCGTGTGTTGAGGGATGGCTGGAGGGATGGGCAGATCCAGATACTCCACCATGCCCTCCCCTCCTTCCCGTAGCGAAACTGGGGCATGTTTACTGGACGCCCCTCTCTCTCCGGGCAAAAGGAGGGCGAGTCTGCTGCTGTGGCGGCTTCCGCCCCCCCCCCCCCGGCTTCCCATTGGAGGTGTTTTTCCAGCGAGAAAGGGAGAGAGGCTCTGTGTATTGGGGCGGTGTGTGTGTGTGTGTGGGGGGGGGGGTAACAGATGCATGGAGTAAAAGCGCGGCGGCGGCCGTGGGGCGCTATCACTGAAGGACAGAGTTTGGGAGGTTCGGGAGTGGCGTCTCCCTCCGGGACTTTCTCCCGGAATGTGAGCAGCGGGGCTCAGTCAGGAGGGTGTGCGCAGGGTGGGGTGTGTGTGAACCAGAGAGAAGGAGAGAGTGCGAGAGAAGGCTGTGTGGCTGCGGGAAGAGGGGGGAGGGGAGAGAGAAAGAGAAAGGACAGAGAAAGCGAGAGAGAGAGAGAGAGAGAGAGAGAGAGAGAGGGCGAGACCTGTCTAAATATTAAAACGAACTGAAGAGGAGAAGCCAGAAGACGAAACGAGCAGACTCACCTTTCTGCGGCATCCTGTCTTGTTGTCAAAGCTCCTGTCAATAGTGTTGAAAAGCGCCCCTGATTCGAAATGATGGTGGCTTTAAAAAGGCTTGCCAGTAAAAGAGTTTTTCTCCACTGAAGCTGCTGGTTGTGTGATCTTGAGTTCCTGGGAAGGAGACAGAGATTGACAATAAAATGGGCTGTCACTAACTGGAGAGGGAGAAAGAAAGAGGATGTGAGTGAAGTAAGCGGGCGGAGGGGAGGGGAGGGGAGGGAGGAGGGAGGGAAAGAGAGAGAGAGAGAGAGAGAGAGAGAGGGAGGGAGGGGGAGGGAGGGAGGGAGGGAGGGAGAGAGGAGGGAGAGGCAGAGAGCACACCTATGCTGATTGGTGATGGTTCAAGTGTATGAATGCCAGGGGTGTGTGCGCGCGCCTGGGTCTCTGCCTCGCCTCCCCGGCTCTCCACTGGCCCATTAGCGAAGCCTGACCTCTGTCATCATCTTCCAGCAAAACACTTCCTCCCTGCGCCTGAACCAGAGCGGGAAATGAGGCTGAGCCGGGGCTCGCTTTTCAAACCCACTAATCACTCCACGCATGCAAATGCTCCGCTCGCTCCCACACAAAATATTGCTTTATGCAAAGCAACGCCAGCAACCCCCCCTCCAGCTGCCGATTGGATGCTCACTCGCATTGCCTGGTTCAATTGGCCCATTTGTTTGAATACGAATATCCTGGCCTCGCTCGTTCGCTCGCTCGCTCGGCCGCCGCCGCCACATCTCTCTCTCTCTCTCTCTCTCTCTCTCTCTCTCTCTCTGGGCTCCTCCTTGCTTGGCTCCCACCCACCCCCACTGCACCCCGCCAGCTCCGGGCTTCTCTTCCCTCATCCCGGAGCACAGCTCCCAGAGTGCAAGAGAGGCGAGGAGCGGGACCCTCGCCCCCTCCCCGGTGTTGGCCCGCCTGGGGACCAGGTTCCCCCTGAGTGGGGAGGGGGGAAACTCACGTGCTCCAAAAGAAAGCAAGCGGGGCCGGACTGGACTTTTTCTCCTCCGAAGTGGGCCGCTTCCCCTCTGACCACAACCCTACAGATTCGAGTCACACACCTGCCCACCCACCCCTCACACTCCGCTCCGAGGGAGGGCCTGGAGTAAATCAATAACCGGGCTTGAAAAAAAGAAGAAGGCCCTTTCCGAGGGGGACGGAGGGTTCGTGCGGGCAGAGGGTTTCCGTGAGAGAAGGAGGAGGAGGAGGAGGAGGCGTCGAATGGGACAGAGAGGCAAGCCATTTGCATTTAAACAGTTCGCCCCTTTCAGACAATGGAGATAAGGGTTAGGGGGTGGGGGTGGAATAACATTCAAATGGTAACGACATAAATATTTGGGAGACAGGCGCTTTTGTCAGCTGGAAAACGCCTGGAGGTAGCCAAGACCGGAGTCGGGTGCATGGCTATTTCCCCCCTCCCCTCCCCTCCCCTCCCCCCCGTCCCTTGCCTCTTTTCTCCAAATATGAAGGATCAGGGAAGCCCCCTTCTCTCTCTCCCCCTCTCCCTCCCTCTCTCCCCGCTGCCTGGCAAGTGAAGAGCAAATACACAATTTACTTTGTGTTTTGAGAGCACTCCTGAAAGGGCCTGAAGAGTCCTTGCCCAAACACTTCCAAACTTCTTCCACGTGCCGTTTGTTGACTAAGTGCTGTTGTGTTTCTCTCTCTCACACACACTCTCTCTCTCCTTCTGTTGCAGACACTCTGCGGGGGGAGGTGGGGGGAGAGTTAAAAATTCCTTCACTGCCTGGTGGTGGTGGTGGTGGTGGTAGTGGTGTGTGTAGGGGGTGTGAGCGTCCTTTAGCTCACTCATGCACGGGACATTATTTTTTCCCCCTGGCCTGCGCCCCCCGCCCCCGCCCCGCCGGAGAAACGGAGGGCCGAAGGAAGGCGAATGACTTGGTTGCTCTGACCACACACCACTACAAGTTCATTTGTTGAATGGCGGAGTATTAAGACACACCTCAGTACACTCCAAAGCAACCCCTCCGCGCCTGCATTTAAGGTGACACTGGCAACACCAGTTGGAGCTCAGGGTGTCCCGCTCGTTTAGGGCGAGTGGTCTGAGGGGCGGCGGGGGTGGGGGGAGTGCTCGGATGGGGGGGAGGGGACGGGAGGGGAAGGGGGAGAGGAACTTCCACACAGGCTCACAAAGGAAAGTGAGGGGGAGGGGGAGGGAGGGGGCAGGGAGGAGGAAACCCCCTCTAGAAAGTCCATGGAGGGGAAAAAGAGGAAGGGAAGAAACTGGATTTGTGGGATGGAGTTGGACTGGTGTGTGTGTGTGTGTGTGTGTGTGTGTGTGTGTGTGTGTGTGTGTGTGTGTGTGTGTGCGTGTGTGTGTGGAGAGAGGGCGAGCACGAACGCGCCAAGCATAAAATGAAGTCGTAGCCCCGCATACACTTGACTTCTCTTGACATGTGAAAAGTGCTAAAAGTCAGAGCTCATCAATAAAGTAGCTGGCGATTGAATGAGGGCCCTGACAACCATTGCATTCTTCAATAAAGTACAATGAGGAGACAAACGACTCTGCCAAGGAGTTTGCAAGGGAGTGAAAGGACGCCTCAACAGGAGCTGGATAATGGGCTGCCAGGCCGTCATGCACTGTCATCTCCAGCCCTGCCGAGAAACTGCCGCGGCCCCCTAATAGCACAAAATGGGCTCTTAAGAGACTACCGGGCGATTCCATTCTGGGCGGTGTGTGTATGTGTGCCTCCCCCCCTCTCTCTTTCTCTCTCCCCCCCTTCACCGCCCTCTCTCTCACACACACACTCTCCGCTTCCCCTGCCGCTTCTTCTCCTAACCTCCATCCTTCTGCCAATGTGCCTTGATGTTGATTACCACTAATATGTGGGGCTGTGGTTTTCTGGGTCTGGCTTAAAACAACAACAACAACAACAAACCCGTGTGTGCGAGAGTGAGTCGGTGCGCGCGCGCGCGCCCGTGCGCAGAAACGGAGGCGGAGGCGAAAAAAAAAAGAGGCTGGAATTTCACGCCAGGACTTCCTCCGAGGTTTCCTCTTTCCAGGAGACCGGTTTGCAACTTTCTGGGCGCCTTAGCTCGGGCCAGTCGGGGAATATTGCGGGAGAAGGCGGCAAAGTGCCCACGGAGGAAGACGGGGCTTTGGGGGGGGGGAGGGCAGGTTTTGTCTCAGTTCCTCTTCCTTTACTGAGCAGAAATGCTCCCATTATTCATTCTCTCTCTCTCTCTCTCTCTCTCTCTCTCTCTCTCTCTCTCTCTCTCTCTCTCTCTCTCTCTCTCTCTCTCTTTCTTTCTCTCTCTCTCCCCCCCACCCCCCATTTTGGTGGCGTCTTCTCTCCAGCTTCGCGACCCTTTCTGAAGAACACGGCACTTTGGTTTGCCGAAGAAAAGACCGTTCCGGTGCGCTGGACAATCATTTGCCTCCAGCCACAAAAGTTCAGGCCTTAAGCAACCTGGATGCGAGTGTTTCTTTTCTCCCAACCCCCCCCCCCCAAATTCTTTTGTTTTCTTCTTTTCTTTTTTTTCTTTTCTTTTCGTTTCTTTTTTCTTTTCTTTTCTTTTCTTTTCTTTTCTTTTCTTTTCTTTTCTTTGCTTTGCTTTGCTTTGCTTTGCTTTGCTTTGCTTTGCTTTATTGTTTCTTTGTAATCGGAGGCGAATGCAGAGGTGGAAAACTGGGGGAGGAAAATACCTCACACCCCCGGGGACTATTCTGATAGGACTTCCCCTCTCAGGAGGTAAGGAACTTCAGAATTCTCATAGTAAGGAAGACTACGAATGAAAGAGATGGGCGTCTATTTTTGTGGTCTGGGGTTTGATGTTTTGTTTTGTTATGTTTTGGAAACTTTGTTTCACACGGCTGCCTTTCTTGCTGCCCAGTCTCTTGCTCTTGGGCTTGAACCAGTCCGAATGGAAGTTTGAAGGCAGCTGGTATCTGCAGAAAGTACAGCACACACACACACACACACACACCCAGACGGCAGCCTGTGGCTGAACCCCGAAACCCTCGTCCCCCCTTCCATTCCGCTCTATGGGAAACGGAGCCGTGGCGTCCAAGCGAGGCGAGCTTGTTCAAAGGGCACCAAAGGAAATCTTCGCGGAGAGATCAGAATGGAAAGAAAACATAGATTACCAAGTCAATGTCTTGTTTGCCTTGCCGGGTTCTTTCACCAAAGAGTTGCCGCTGCGGGGTAGTTTAGCAAAAGGCCCTGAAAAAGACCCCGGCCTTCCTAGTTAGAGCTCTACAAAGCTTCTTCTTCTTCTTCTTCTTCTTCTTTTTAGAAACGACTCCTGAGAACTTTTTTTAAAAGAAGAAAAAAATCGCAAGAAGAATAGAAATGAAGAAGAAGGTACCACTGCCCCGGTTTCTAAGGCTGTTCCCTTTCTTTCTCACTCTCTTTTAAAAATGCAGCCTTCTGGTCCTCTGAAAACGAAGTGAATATCGGTCTTTCTGTTGTTCTTTTCCCTCGCTCCCCCTTTTGTCTTAGAAATACTTTAAAAAAAAACCTCCGGAGAAGCAGCAAAGCAAAACAATGAAAAACCACAACACAGAAAGAAAAAGTAGGAAGGTGCAAAAGAGAAGACGACCCTTGCGGTTGACGTCCAAATCTTCAGGCAAATATCATTTTTTACAACCATTAAATTAGCCAGCCTTTGGATTAGCACGGTACTTTGCTTTCAGAATAAAGAAGCAGCAGTATTGGTGGTATTTTCCTTGAGGGCATAGCGGGCCTTGTTTCTCTTCTCTGCCCTCATATTTTTATTTCCTTTTTATTTTTAAAGTAGCTAGATGATGATGATGATGATGATGATGACAATAATAATAATAATAATAATAATAATAATAATAATAATAATAATAAAATAATAATAATAATAATAATAATAATAATAAGGGGAGGGAAGAGGGTGAATAATCTGACGTCATACTAGAGATGGGAATGGAAGGAGAGAGGAAACTGGCTTGGGTAAAATAAAAGGGGGGCCCGAGAGGTTGGGGGTAAGAGAAGGCACCACAAAAAAAATGGAAGGGGGCGAAATTGGTGGCTTCCAGTGTTACGGATTTATCAGGACTTGGCGGCGGGCAAGAGAAGAGAAGAGAGGAAGGGCCTAAGAACCTAAACACAGCCCAAGTTGAAAGGGGGGAGAGTGCGAGGCAGCGGCGGCAGCACCCCAGCGCTGGGTCTGTTTTAAAATGTGCATGAAAGAGACCGGGGAAGACGCGGGAGGGGGGCGTGCAGGGGGGCGCTGAAGAAAGTAAGTAGAACTTTTGTGGAAGCGAAGAGGTGGGAAGGAAGGCGAGAAAAGGGGAGGAGGAACAGGAGATCAGTGTCAGCGGGAGAAGTGTGTGAGTGTGCGCAACAAGAGTGGTGGGGGAGAGAGTCGCAGAGGGGTGTGTGTGTGTGCGTGCGTGTGCGTGTGTGTGTGTGTGTGTGTGCGTGCGTGCGTGCGTGTGTGTGTGTGTGTGTGTGTGTGTGTGTGTGTGTGTGTGAAAAGAGCTTGGCCGGTGTCCTCAAGTAGAACTGCAAGAGGCGGGGCAGAGGAGGGGGCTGCCGCCGCCCTCTCTTCACTTTCCTAAGAGTAAGTCCCACGGAACTCCGCGGAGCTGATGGCCGGGCGGACGTGCGTGGAGAGACCGCGCCAGGCTGCCTATCCGAGGCAGAAGCACTAAGGCTCCTCCGCTCTGAAGGCCGCGCGCTGCGGATCCGGCGGCCAACTCCGCCGTGCTCTCTTCCGTCGTTCTTCGAGGAGGCGCGCGCGCGGCGGCGGCGGCGGCGGCGGGGGGCGCGCCAGAGAGGGAGCAAAGCGCTGCCCGGGGCGTGGAAACGGGCGAGCCTGGCGGGAGATGGTTCCCCAGGTGTGCCCGAAGTGGGGAGACCAGGCGACCTTTGTAAGATGATGCCTGGAATGTTCTCCCCGGTCGGAGGCTTTTCCTGTTCCCGGCGGGGCTGCAGGGCTGCTTCCAGACACCCTCTCCCAGAGAGCCCGGCTGGGGACAACCCAGGGAGCCGTTCAACGACTACCTGGGCTCCTGTTTCCAGACAAGGAAGGCCCCGGCAACACGGACGCCATTTTAACTCTGTGACGCCCCGATTTCCGAAGGGAAACTTTATTTTAATGCATACAAGCTACATATAAACTAGGTTGTTGATTTCTTAGCAGTGTATATATACTAAGAAAACTATGCCGGCGATTCCGCCTTTTCCCGTCCTCTTGGGTGTAAAAAAGCCGGAATACTTAGCCGCCTTCTCCGCTGCGCGGTTGGCGCGTCGGTCGTGTTGAACTTGAGAAAGAACTCAAGAAAGTTTTTTTTTTGGGGGGGGGAGGATCCCAAAACCGCGATGCGAGAATGAGAGCAGAGAAATCGTCGGGGGTGGAGCGGAAGCTGAACCGTCTTTCTTCGGGGTGCATCGATTATTAGAAACCGGTCTGCCCGGGGTTCGGGTGGGGAGACCAGCTGCTGTGTGTGTGTGTGTGTGTGTGTGTGTGTGTGTGTGTGTGTGTGTGTGTGTGTGTGTGTGTGTGTGTGTGTGTGTGTGTGTTGGGAAGACGGATGGAGATCTGTCTTGATCAAGACGGAAAGAGCTTCATGGAGAAGCCTTGGGGTGGCAAAGGCGCCTCTTGCCGGCATGCCTGCGTCCACCTCGTCCTTAGGGCCTGATGGCCACTGCGGCGGTGAGACCTTAAAAAGAAAAGTCCTCCTGCCAAGCGGTTCCCGCAATGGACACGTGGAGGAGGGGGCTGCGCACCTTGACCCGGACGTGTCCTCCCGTGTGAATTCAACAGGGGCTGTTGTTCGAAGACGGGCCGTTTTCGGGGACCGGAGGCGACTTGGCAGCGGCAGGAAGCGTGGTCTGTGAACGGCGCGGTTCGCGTAGGCGGAAGCTTCCTGCATCTGGGGAAGTCGGCTCTCGTCCAGGAGAGCTTCTGTGGTGCCCTAATAAATCTGCTGGGCATCTAAAGGTGCCACTTCATCGTTTTCCTTGCAACCACGCCTGACCTTTCCGGGCTATTGACTTGAGCTTCTAGTGAAGTCGAGGTGTGGGCAAACTGAAAGGGAGCCTCTGAGGAATTCTGTATATATGTTCGGAGGGAAGTCAGGAAAGGGAATCAAGGAACCAGCCGTCCGTCCTCCAGACTCTTGTAAATGAAAGCAGGCGGGGCAGGTGCATTAATCACTTCTTTGTAATCATTTTGGCCTGGGTGTTATCGTTCCTTCGCCCTGCGTGGTGTATATGCTGTGTTTGAAGGACCCACGGGTTTCATAACCGGTGTTAATGCTGTTCCTCTTTTTAAAAATCACACTTGGCGAAGATAGGGTGATGGGAGAGAATTGCTGCTTGAAATCAGAGTCGGTTCTGCCTCTGTAAAATTTCCTACTATCCACTTCACTGCTCAACTTCAGCAGGAGTCCTTCTATTCACACCCCAACAAATGAAATAAATCAATAAAGGAATGTGACTAAACCATATCCATTGTTTCCTGGTCTAAATTGATTTTAGGAGTGCCCTTATCCGAAGCGGGAGGAAGAGAAACGCTCCCATCAGCAGGACGAAGTTAGGTGCTCCTGGACCGTCTTGTTCGATTAAGATCTAGCTTGCCAACCATTTCCTTTCCTTTCCCCTTTTTTCTTTTTAAAGGTCCAGAAAAAAAAATGCTCAGTGTCCTCTTGTCCACTTCAGTCTCCCACAGAAGAGAGATACACAGGCCCTGACGGGTTAGGCGACGACGCTTTTGCCTTGCGGACACCGAGTGCCGATTTGGATATGGAGAAACAGAGACTGCGAACTCTAATGAGCTGGACATGGAGTTAAACGGAGCGTTGACGAGTTTAGAAAACAGCCTGCAAAAAGTTTGGTGTCCGTTTAAGCCTCCCTATCTCTTTTTCCTTTTCCTTTTCCTCTTTCTTTCTTCCTTTTTTGTACCAGTGTTTTCCAAAGAAAGAAAGAAAGAGTAAGTAAGAAAGAAAGAAAGAAAGAAAGAAAGAAAGAAAGAAAGAAAGAAAGAAAGAAAGAAAGAAAGAAAGAAGGGGGAGGGGAGGGGAAGGGAAGGGAGAGAATGGCAAAAAAGGACTCAGTCTATGAACTCTGAAAGAAGCGGCAACACCTCAGTGTTTGGAGATTTCTCCCCTTTCATCCCAGCAATGGTTTGATATTTTTCTTGATGTAGGGAACTCATCAAATGAACTTTCCAGGGGAGAGGGGAACCCCCTCCACTCTTCCAAAAAGTGAGAAAGGGTTGGGGGGGGGTTAGAAGGAAATCACTGGCAAAAACCGCATCCTGACGGGCTTTTTAAACGCTATTGATTGGGACAAGCTGTTCAAGCCCCCTAGTAACAGTTAATCTGCCTGTTAATCAAGGCGCTAAGGAGCTCAATGCGAGTTTTATTAGCGACTGGAGAACACAGCGGCAGAAAGGATCAAAAGACTCGCCCCCTCGATATTTGTCAAACCAACCTCCCCTCCTGAGGTGTGTATGTGTGTGTGTGTGTGTGTGTGTGTGTGTGTGTGTAATCATTTTGGCCTGGGTATATACACACATATACACAACAAAGAAAGTGTGTGTGTGTGTGTGTGTGTGTGTGTGTGTGTGTGTGTGTGTGTGTGTGTGTATATATATACTGTATATATTCTGAATATATACTGTGTATATATATATACTGTATATATTCTGAATATATATATATATATACTGAATATATACTGTATATTCAATTACAGAACAATTCTTAGCTTATCATCGCTGCCTAAGAGAAACGCGCAGATGTTTTCCCAAAGGTTGCCAGAACAGCCGGAATGAAAAAGCAGGACCAGACCCTGGAAGCGGCCATCGTCCAACCACGAGGCTTTCCAAAAACAACAACACCCAGAACCTCTCCGTTTTTAAACAAACGGGCAAACAAACAAAATTCACCCTGTTCCCTTCTTCTATTCACTCTTCGGAATTTGCGAAAGGAAAACAGGAACTGGGAAAACGCGAGGAGGTCGGGTCACCCTTTTAATTCCCGGTTTACCTTGGGTCTATTGTGGAAACCAAAACCTTTGCAGGGGGTTATCTGTAAGCAACATCCACGACCGGACTCCAGGCGTTCACCACTTTGCACCGCTGTGCTGTTATTGTTTTTTTTTTTTAAATGAAGTATTCACGCGGACAACCACAGCAAAAAGCAACAAAGAAAGAGAAGATTTTGTTTTGTGCTGTTGTGTCTTATCCTTCCCTCCCCCGCTTTTCTCCCGTTCCAAACCCAGCCCTTCCCCAAGAACTGAATTTCAATTAAGGTAAAGGTGAAGAAATATTATCCCGTCTGCGAACATCAACGTTTTGGCCTTGTCATTTTTAATGCGAACCGAAGGTTGGTGGATGTCGATGAGATATGCATATAAAAGACTATGTGGTCAGAGGTAATTATGTCACAGCTTTTTCTCATCGTGACAGCTGGATAAACACAATCTCCAATAAACATCTCTAATTAGGGAGGAGGACCTGCAAGCCGGAGTGTTTGATTTATTACTCATCCAGAATGTCCATTTACCGGTGGAGATTAACAGGGGACTTTTCCTCTCTCTCTCTCTCTCTCTCTCTCTCTCTCTCTCTCTCTCTCTCTCTCTCTCTCTCTCTCTCTCTTTGATGCCAAAGCACCTTAAAAGATTTGGAGTAGGGCTTCAGGGGCAAAGTCTTACAGCTTGAATGGAAGACAAGGGGGGGGCACGAAAGCAATTATCCTACTAATCCTTTATCCCGCTAATTAAGTACATTTTTTTAAAAAAAAAAGATAAAACAGATCCAGATTCTGAAGCACAGTGTACCTGTCTGTGGCTGCAATCCTAAGAATACTATTCCTCTCCACGGTGGAGTTAGCCTTACATAGGTGCAGCCTTACTCAGGGGAGAGGGGAAAAAAAAGCGAGGCCGGCATTCCTCCGGCGCAGCCCAAGTCTAAACATTTTATCCAGCAGAAAACGCGACCGGCTTAAATAAAAGTTATCTTTTTTTGTGAATGAGTTTTAGACGGGCAGGCCTGGAAAACTGGGTCTCAGAATTCCGTTCCTAGCTGAAAGCCTATCTCCTCTTCCCTCTTCCCTCTTCCTCCTTACTTTTCTGCACAAAACCAAGCCAAGCAAAACTACCCAACGCCGGCGTCTTTCCACAAATGTTTTCAATGCTTTCCACGTCGTCACTCGGCCATCCCTTTAATTACCTCGACAGAAAAAGGAGAGCCGGGCAGGGGCGGGGGCGGAGAACCGTACACCTTCCAACCCCCCCCCCTCCGGAAAGGCTAAGCTTCGGAATCCATGAACCACCTCTCAGATTTCTAGAGCAACCGAGCTAGACTGCGACTGACCCAGCAATCCAAGACATTCCCCTACCGCAAGCATCCTTCCTTGTAAGGTCCCAGTTCTCCTTTTCTGCAGACCAAGAGGGGTAAGACGTAGCCTAGGCTGGGGGGGGGATCATGTACTCTTTGATACTTCCTTGGGAAATGAGTTCTATGGATTTCCCTGGGAGTATCAAGAAAAAAGCTCATTTACTCGAGAGTAAGTCTTACAGGGGCGGGCGAATGCCTTGGCTAGCTCTTGCGGTTCAAAATCCAGGAGATAAGTTTTCAGGCCTAGAAAACCCTGAAGCCAAAACCCTAATTTCAGCTACTCCGGCTGAACTGACTCGTGGATCGGGCCATTAGATATGTGCACTTCCAAGTTTGGCGAAATCAACACAGCCGGATCCTTTCCGCGAGTCCCCCTCTCGCCTCTTTCCTACCCTTTGAGCTTTTATGCTTGGTTGACGCAGCATCATCATCAGGGAAAGCAAAGCAAAGCAAAACAAAACAAAACAAAACAAAACAAAACAAAACAAAACAAAAAAGCCAGCCGTCAGAGCTGGGGGAGAGAGTCAGGAGACGGTTAGCAAGGTGTATGGCGGAATTTACCTTGTTGGCAACTCGGGGGGCGTCCCGACCGTGGCGCCCCAATGGGCCAAGTCTCTGGGCTCACCTAGGCACAGCAGGAGCCGCCGCCGCCGCCAGCCGAGCCATGCAGGACTGGGAGGGGATTTGCGAGGCTCCCAAAGACAAGCCAAACGCAGCCGAAGGGGACCAAGCACGTGGATCTTTCAAAAGAGGCCCGCCCTAAGGAAGCCCCAGGCCAGGCAGGCTTCAGGTCGGACAGGAGAGAACACACGAGACACGCCAACCAACCACGACATTCTCCCAAATCCGACTCCCCCTCACGCCCATCCCCCAGGCATGCTCTCCCATGCCCTGCCCTGCCCTGCCCTGCCCCAAACAGCCGGCCTGGCCAGTCCTCAGCCGCCCACTCCCGCCTCCCCGGCTGCAGAGTCCTTCCAAAGGCAGGCGAGAAGCCCGGGAGGCGAGCAGGGATCGCCGGAGCCCCAGCCAGTAATCCGAAGCCCCTTTTCGTTCTACCTCAGTGGAAATCGCTAATTATTAGGTCTTCCTACGGAAAGCTCAAATCACACGGTCTGGGGATTGAAATTTCTCCCCAGCTCTGCCTGCCGCGTTCTCTCCTCGCTCTCTCTTCGCCCGCAGTTCGGAACGCCCCGGGCTCCTTCGAGGATGGGTCGGCTTTCTCTGGCTCTCTACCCCGGGGTTCCCCCTTCCCGCGCACAAACCAACCCCGAGCAGGGACTGGAGCCCGGTTTTCCAAACGGGCACCTCAAGGGTCCCAGCGGCTCCCACCCCCGGCCGCTTGCCCGCTTCCAGGGCGGAGGAGGTCCCCTTTCCCACCTGTGGTGCCGTTTCTGCCACAGGCATCCAGCCCACGGCACCGTGTGGCGCCCAACGTGGAGCTGGTCGCCTACCAACAATTCACCCTCTCCCCGGGTTCCTCGCCCCCCCCCTCACGTGGGGACGCTCGCCCCCCACCCCCGCCCCCCGAACCACCAGACAGCGAAGGGACTGGACCCGAGCAAAGAGAGTCCTCCGCAGAAAAGGATGGAGCCCTTCCTCCCACCCGCGTGGGTTGTTGGAGCACCAGGGAAGTGAACAAATCTGGAGTGACAGAGCGAGAGGGAGAGCCAGAGAGAAGGGGAAAAGAGACCTCAAAGCCCGAAGAGTTAAGAAACTGGGAAGTCAAATTGCAGAGGCAAAGGTTTTAGGAGAAATCCGGTAACTCCCCAAAACAACTTGATAAAGAGCATCAAATATTTACCTGTTAGAGTGAAGGCAGGCAGAGGCGCATGATCCCAATTCCGCCTGCGCGAGTCGGTAACTGGCAGGTTTGATCGCCAATTTCTACATAAGAATCTGCCACACAGTTTAAATGTCAATGACAATATAAAAAAACGGGGGAGGGAGGGAGGGAGGGAGAGAGAGAGAGAGAGAGAGAGAGAGGTTGCCGGGCTTCGCACTAACTTTCCCTTAATATCCGTGCCAGCGCTGCTCTCATTGGTTGGCCTGCCCCGGTGACGTCAGGGCGGCGAGTGGTTAGAGCTGGCTGCTGAGCTAATAAGAAATTTTAGACAGCGAGGCGGCTCCGCGCGGCCTCAGCTCCGGAGGCACCTTTTGGAGCACGGGAGGGGGGGGGCGTGGACGTGGGCAGCCTCCTTTCTCTCCAGGCTCCCTCTCGGCTTGCCTCACCTCTCCCTAGAGAGGCCGCCCTGCAGACGGGCGACGGGATCCCGTATCGCCCCCCCCCCGTCCCTTTCCCTAAGTCCGTGGGCTCACCAATCGCGTGTACCAGCGATTCCGCCCCCCCCCCCCCAATTCGCCCCGGTTGTCAGGCCTGCGAAAAGCTTGACAAAAGCTATGGAGGAAACCAGGGCAAAGCCAAGTATTTGGAGGCTCCCCCCCCCCCGCCCGCCACCCACTTTTGCTTTCCGGGAGTTTCTGATTCTCGCAAAGGAGCCTCCCCGCTCTTCCTGCCACCTTTCCGCGGCGCCTTCTTCTCCCGCGGCCGCGGCTGTGACGCAGCATCTGCGCGGAGCAGCCGCGGGCGAGATAGAAGAGGTGACCGGGCGGGTTGTGTGGGGAGAACAGCTAGGAAGCGGGGCTCAGCCACCCGACTTTTCCGGGCCCTTCCGGGCGGCTCTTCCTACCTGAGCCGCTCCAGAGTGTCACTTCCTCCCTCTCCCCCCCCTCCACCCCCCCCAAAGCTCGCTGCGCCTCCTGCTCCATGGTCAGCAAGCACACCCCCCCCGCTCCGGGTTCCTGGGTTTTGCTTATGGAATGGCTCTCTCTGATCAGGGGACAAGCCCGGCGTGTACTTGGGGTTGGCGATCTGCCTTTGACTAGACTTTTTTTTAAATTCCAAAACGCCGTGTTTGCAATTTGAAGATGCGCGTAAAATTGCCCAATGATTGAAAGCCAATCACATGAAAAGGGGGGGTGAAAGGAGGGGGGGAATTCAGACAGCACCTAGACCTGTGTTTTGAATAATAATTAAATAAATCCGTTCTGCCCTGTCAGGGGAGGGCGCGATGTGAAATTTTCCACTCAAGGTCTCCTGAGCCACCAGGTCCAAACCAGACGGTAAAAGCGACCGTTTGAATCCCCCCCTACGTTCATTTTTAAAAAACTCGGGCTATAGATGGAGCCCAAAGAAAACCCGTTTTATACTGTACATCTTAGCACTGGAGGACGCCTGGGCTCAAAGAGGTGAAGGGAACACAGCCCGCTTCTTGAATCACTTTTACAGAGGTTGGACGGTACTGTGCTTTATTTCTGCCACAGGCTGGTGAAATAATAATGCTAGTAGTCTATTAAGACCACATCGAGCTATAAATCATTTATTTCTTTTACACCCACCGTGTCCCCATTCTTCACATTCACAGAGAGAGGGGGGGGAGGAACCGGGATTTTTTTTAGCAGCAGCCGGAGGCAGAAGGGAGGCTTCTGTGAAGCTCTCCCCCTGGCTTGTAATTTAAAAAAAAAAGATGACAGTGGTTCCTGACTCCGAATTATGCCTCGCCAACAATAACGTGACACCTCCCTCTGGAAACTACCCTCACTGTGGAAACTTGGCTTGGCCAGGAGCGGGCATTTTGCGAAAAGAGGGCGAGCGGCGTTCGGCCTCGCTGTTCTGGCTAAGAGCTCAGCCTTTTCCTACCTGGCTCTGGTCGGCGGATCGGGAGATGGTTGTAAAAGCAAGGACAGAAAAGGAGCTGGTGAGTCCGCTCTGTTCCTGGCTGAATATGATGGTTCCTTCCTCGCTGCCCCCAAGGTTTATCTAGAAGTTGATAAAACAACCCTTTCTTCATTTACAAACCAACGGGAAGCCCTCCTGTTTCAGGTTTACTGCAAAAAGGTCTTTCTTTCTTTCTTTCTTTCTTTCTTTCTTTCTTTCTTTCTTTCTTTCTTTCTTTCTTTCTTTCTTTCTTTCTTTCTTTCTGGTCTAGGATCAGTTATTGGGGGAAACTCCAGCGATCCTCTTTAAATCCACCCACAAACTCAAGCTAGAGGGATGAAATGCAGGCGTGACTCAGGAGAGCTGACAGCCGGAAAAAAGTCATAGGCAGAAGAGGCACCATTGCAGACAGATCCTTCCCGGAGACCCTACACCTGCCCAAGACAGAGGCGCCACACCTCGATGCCTGTGCCGTTGTGCCGGAGCGAGGCTGTGTAGCCCCTCGGGAGCTTGCCGCGGATTTCTGGGGTGGTGGTGGTGGTTATTTGCAAGCGGATCTTTGAAAAAGAGGGTGAGGCGGGGTGGAGGAGAAGAGTTTTCATTTCCATCGGATCATCAGAATTCTTGTGTTCTCTCCATTTAGAAATACACGTCCCGGTGGTTCTCTGGCCGTTTCCGGATGAATGTGTCTCCTTACCCACCTGCCAAAAAGCAATATCCTCAACCCCCCCCCCCAAATATCTCATCTCTCAAGACCGTCCCTTATGGAACCTGCGCCCTGTCTAGCATTAGTGGGGGCGAAGGCCTCCAGCCACCAAGGCACAGGGGGTGGCTCGACCCTCTCTACTAAAGAGATGAACTGGATCGGGGCTGTTGAGTAAAAGAAGAAGACACCAAGGGCAAAGCAGCGCCGAGCTCACCTAAAAAGGTGGGAGTTATTTCTGGTTTCCCACCTCGGTTTTCTTCACTAATCTTCCTGGTGATAAATAAATAAATAAATAAATAAATAAATAAATAAATAAATAAATATAGGAAAACGAATGCAACAGAAGAACTAACGCTTGGCGCTGTAAATGGTTTGTGAAACTCATCTGAGATATTCTGTTACAGGTTTGTGCGAGTCCCCCCCCCAATCACTCCTCTCCCCTTCAGATGAGGTTTTCCTAAGCGACACGGGGGAAAATCTAAGAGAGGGTGAAGGCCACGGATCTGCGGCTGAAAACCAAACAGGCCGAGATCTTAAACAGGCAAGGCGGGCTATATACCGTCTATGTGGAATGTGCTTCAGAAGAGGGTCTCATTGGCGCTGGAATTTCAAACTAGCTTGGATTCCGGCCTGTTACTGCCCTTCTGTTTTGAGGAAACCCCTTGGCACATTCTTATTGGAGATACAGGGACCTGAGCTCGCCCAGGAGCTTTGTTTGGGTTTCAGTACTCCTCCAGAACCATCCTAGGGATCCTTGGGATCTGAGAGGGGGAACTGGCAGAATGGCTGAGTTCCTAGCTGAGGTGGAGTGACAGGACTCCATGGATGATCAGGTCCTACCATCCCCACCCAGAGAGGAGGACCTCGAAACCCTTGCAGGCTGGCTGACCTCCAGGCCACTCTGGGCTTCCTGAACCACTAGTCAGACATTGGCCACATACAGAGTGTCATCTATGTTCTGAAAAGAGAAAACTACTGCCGGATAGCCTCGTGGGCTAGGCCTCTGGCTACACAGCTCGAGGTTGTCGGTTCGATTCCCCGCGTTGCCTCCTTGGTAAGAGCTGGGGTCTCTTCCGGGCCTGCCGTTGTAACTCGGTTTTGGCTCAGACGGCTCAGGCACGTGTGGATGAGAGAGGAGGAGGGCAAGGCATTTCCCTTTCTCCCTCGGCCTCCAGCCCCTTTGGATGAAGGCCCCTCTTTGAATCAGCGGGCTGTGCTCCTACAAGGGCAAATGGGCTGTCGCGCAGGGTCCCTCCAGAGAAGGGAGAGACTTGGGCACCCAGAGGAAAAGGTCGGTCCCTCGCCCCCCCCCCCCCTTCGACCCTCGGTGCTGCTTCGAAGACCTGAGGGGCCTGGCCCTTCGTCCTCTCCCTGCCTCCTTGGTCCTGTGCTCTTTGGCGGCCTCACTTTGCTGCCATTCTGCTCTTAGGGCAGGCAGAGGCGCTCCGCAAGAGCCCCCAACCCCCCCCCCCTCAGCCCAGTGGAGAAGGAGGAGGAGGAGAGGGGGCAGCAGGAGGAGCTGCTTCTCTCGCGGGCTGTAGCCTCCGAGGGAGGGAAGGAGGGAGCGAGGGAAGGAGGGAGCCTCGGCCAAGGGCTTGTCAGGCAAGGAAGCGTGTTTGCCTGATTGTTTGGAGTTGCTGCCATTAAGGGACTCCGGCTCCCTGCAACCCAGCAGGGTTCTCCAAGGAAGCGCTGGAAACGCCACGGCTCCCGCCTGCCTTATCTGGCTGTCAATAAAAGGAGATGGCTCCGAAAAGCAGGGCCAGGTGCGGCCTTCCCTTCCCTCCAACCGGCGCGGCTCTTCAGAAACCGGTCAGGCGTGAAGCCAAGTCTGCTTGGCCAGGCCTTCGGAGCGAGCAGACAAACAGTCCCCTGGCCAACGCCTGAGTGCTGCTCGGGTTGCCTTTGGAGCTGAGGGGCCGCGGGCCTCCTCGCTCTCGTTCGCCCGCTCGCCTCCCCCCCCCGCCCCCTGTTAGACTTAATAATAAAATAAAGCCAGACAAGCTCGGAGAACACCCTCACCCCCCCACCCTCCCGATATATAAACGCGAAACAGGCTCCACTTTGTGGCCTGACGATCTGGATTCAAAAGACCGGTTGACGGACGGACGGACGGACGGACGGGGCAGTGGAGCCTCCGACTCGGTCTGCGCCGCCACCTCCTCCATCGGATCAGATGGCGGTTTAATTACACGCTGCCTTTCCCTCTCTCGTTCTCCCGCTAACAAATTTTCAGGCGAGCATAATTTCAGTCACTCCGCATCTCCTCAGGGCGGAGTGACAGGAGATGAGAATCTAATACCTCCCCCCCTCCCCGCGAGGCTCCAGTGAGGTGGCCGATAATAAGCCCCCCTCTAAATTAAAGCCGCGGTAAACAAAGAAGGGGCCAGGGAGAGCGCGGGCCAGAGGGTGTGGCCGCGTGTGGCCAGACCCGCCACCCACCCCAGCGCGCCCTAACTTCTTAGGGAAAATTGGGGGAAGCCTAAGAAAGCCCCCCCCCCCAAATTTACCCCGTCACAGGTGGGGGAAAATATCCATCCCTTTAACGGGCCAAGTTTGGGTCTGGAACAGGACGAGGCGGATCATTCCCTGATCACCCGCACACCCTTTGCAAGTTGAGAAGTGCGCTCTTTCTCCTGCCCTTCAGGAAAAAAAAAACATCATTCGAATTGAACTCCACGTAGATTTTTTAAAGATGGAGGCATGAACACCGAGAACCGGTCTTTCCCTTTTACCCCCCCCCCAGAAGAACATCATGACGGGGGGGCATTAATATGCCGACTAGGTAGAGAGAGCAAGGCGCTCACGAGGAAGGACTCCGAGCTGGGAAGGCGGGCGGGCAGGAGGGAAAGGGAAGGGGCGTCTGCTCTCCATGGAGGCGTTTGGCTGCTCAGGGCGTCCGATGGGCAGAAGAAGGCTTGAACGCCGTGAAGCCACTTCGAATGGGATGTAAGCAGGGAGCAAAAATAATGTGTTACAAATTTATAAGGATTATACATATTTGATTTACACCGTGATAAGAAGCCTCCCTCCCTCCCTCCCTCCTCCCCCCCCCCCCCGTGTTCGCTTAGATGGAGCAATTCTCAATACACACACCATGCACACGCACACACACACTGGCGCGCGAGCACACACACACACACACACACACACACACACACACACACACACACACACACACACACGCTGTAATAATGAGGTTTAATTCTCTATCCAAGCAGAACTTGAGCAATAATAATAAGCACATCAGAACAATTTGTTTACTGTGGCATTGCACAGACGGCAAAATAAGGTCCGAGAAAGACTAACTGTTAGGGGCGGTTTTTAAGGTGGTGGGGGGGGGGGGGAGGGGGGAAAGAGAAGAGAAGAAAAATTACCAAAAATCGAGCCAGGCAGAAAACCAAATTTCCACAGAGCAGGGGAAAAGCTTACGCGGAGAAACGTTGGCTGGAAATGGAAGGCTAAAAGGGGAGCCTCCGGTAGCACGGAAGCGGAGGATGGACTTAACTCAAGGTATGTGTGCTTTCCAAATCGTTCGGTTGTTTAGACGTTGCTTTTCCTAGCACTTTGACTTCAGGACAAGAAGAAACGCCCCGTTGTGGCTTTCCCTCTCACACGGGAGCCTGTTCTCATAGATGCCTGCCTCTGTGATCGAGTAGTTCATTTAGCCGTTCAGCCTTCTTGCCTATTTACCTTTCAGGGTAAACTTTCAGAATTATTTTAACCGCTTTTAAGTAAGGCTGTGTGTGCACACTAGAAAGAGATCAAACCATCTACCAAGTGATCATATATATCTGTATGAATCTGAATGCATTAGAGGGCAATCTTATGCGTGCCTACTCAGAAGTAAGCAGCCTTCAGATGGGCTTAGGCACATCTTAAAACCTGGGCTTTGAACGTCCTTTCGACAAGTAATCCGATTCCCTTGGGCCTCTTGTTAATCAGCGTCCCTCCACCCAAACTTCCCAGAACTGGTGTCATTTTAGAATATTCACAAACCACCGAGTATTGTGTCATACCCCTCTTCCAAACACGTGACGGGAAAGCGGAGCCTCCTGAAATCCGTGGGAGCAGATCACAAGAAGGATTCGGTGTCCAGGGAGCAAGAAGGAGAGGCTACGATCCGAAGTGGCAGAGGCCCACGGGCCCTCCTCCCACCGACAGTCAAGGAGGCTTCCCTCTCAGCAACCCTTACTAGAAAGGGCAGGAAGCCTCTCTCGGATACAAATGGTGGAGCTTCCTTCCAACAGGATCTACCTAGATCTCGGTATCAAGTAATATTGGGGGGCTGTGGGGGGGGGGAGAGAGAGAAAGAGACCGTGCAAAGGAACTCAGTTCATGTAAGGAATGGATGAGTTTCTCAGCTCCTGAAGGGTTTGGGCCAATACCACTTCTTAATTAGTCTCTGGACAGAGATGTCCACAAAAGTGGCACTAGGAAAGACAGTTGTTCAGCCAATGACCTGAGGTGTGCGATGCCCTAATCTTTCCATTCCGGGTTCTTCCCACTAAAAACAAACAAAAACCTCTCTCTCTCTCTCTCTCTCTCTCTCTCTCTCTCTCTCTCTCTCTCTGTGTGTGTGTGTGTGTGTGAGAGAGAGAGAGAGAGAGAGAGAGAGAGAGTTTGGGCTAGCAGTGAGACCCTAAGCCTGTTTGCCGGGAAGTACAGTAAGTCCTGCCCAGTTTCTATGGGTGCTTATGAGATTACAGCCTTTATTTATGCTTTATTTTGGGGTAGGAGGGGGTTTAATCCAATAGAAGTGGTGTGAGAAGCAAGCTCCCTAAGCAGAGTTTTACTCCCCTCTTCCCTCCCCCCCCCCCCGCTCAGGATTCCTAATAGTATTAATTTGGCTCCAGCATGATCTGGGCTCGTCTCCTCTCTCTCCTCCTCTCCCCACCCCTCCCGTTCCTTTAAAACATTTTCATAATAAGCGCGATGCCGGCCAATGTGGGTTGAGTTTTTTTTTTTTTGCCCCTTCATCCCGGAGCTCCCCTCCTTCCCTACCCGCCGCTCCTCCCCCCTTTCCCTTCTCTCTCTCTCTCTCTCTCTCTCTCTCTCTCTCTCTCTCTCTCTCTCTGCCCCGACTGAGACATTAGCTGAATTCCCTGGGGGTGATTGGATGCAGTTCGCTGAAAGTCGACAGGCACGTCCTGGATGTTAGAAATTCACTTTTCCTCGACGTGACAAGCCTGAGTTCGATCTACAATTGTATTTGAAAGGGCAACGAGCGGAAAGATCTCCCATCATTAAAGCTTCTCCTCTCCTTTAGCAAAATAACAAGATACTTCATTTGCACACAAAAACACCCCTTTAAAAATAATAAAATAAAATAAAATAAAATAAAAAGGAAGCCTTCTGGCCCCCCAGGAGCCTTTTAAAAATAAAAAAAAAATAAAAATAAAAATAAAAATGTTTGCTGCACAATTTACTTCGCGGGAGGAGGGAGTCTTTTAAAAAGAGAGGGAAAAGTGGGCTCCCCCTCTCTTGTAAGGATTCGGACCTTCCCCAGAGCGCCCATGTGATCCAGTTGACTTTTTTATTATTATTATTTTTTAAAAAAACTTTAAATCTTGAATAAGATGTGAGTTGTAACAAGGGGATTTGCACTTACTCCCTGACCCTTGTAATTGGATTAAATATAGACGGAGACGTACAAAAACAGACCAAGATTGACACCTGCCAACTGGGCTTCCTTATGATTGATTGTGATGCTTCGTGCTGGCAACAAGAATGAAATAAATTGTATGGATAAAACAGCGCGTTTGTCATTTCCGTGCCATAAGAGAAACCGGGGAGGCAGAGCGGCTGGCAAGCTGTTAGCTGACAGCCCCGAGCAGAGCCCGGCAACGTTGGAAGTGCTCAAGCAAGAAGACCGGCCGCTGACAGGACAAATGATAACTTGTCACAACCTTCTAAAAATCCCAAGTTTGTCAATTAACATATAGATTGCTCTTAGGAGAGAAGATAGGGAGGGATAGCATGCCCCCCCCCAACACACCTATACGTTTATAGGTGACTGACGCAGAACTCCAGAAGCACAAGAGGCCTCGATATGGCCTTGAGTTTCCAAAGGCAGCCCATCACTGAGGGGGGGGGGGGAAAGAAGGCCCTTGTAGTTGCACTAAGGCTCTCTCTCACATACCTGCTCCCTTCCCCCTTAGGTGGGAAAGAACGGTGGGGGAGGGGGGCGGACATTGAAACGAGTGATACAGACCCCTTCCTTAGAGGTTGCAGGATCAAGTCCTTTAAAAAGTCAGGGGGGTGAGAGAGTTAAAAAAACAACCCTGCTCTAACAGTCCCCCGGACTGGAACCCTGGGAGGCCGAGGAGGAGTGGAGCTGTCCAAAGGGGCTGCCTCTGTGTTGTCGTGCCCCTTTGTGGCAGGTTGGAAGCACCTCTTTCCTCCCGAGAAGGGAGGCAGTCAAGCTGATGCCCATGGGACTTAACTTGAAAGTTGGGTCCGTCCTTCACTTGAAGGCCACCCCTGGGCAGAGTTTGGCAAATGGGCCTTTTTTGGGTGGGGAGGGGAGGAAACCTCCCGCTTGGAGAAATGAGTTCTTGGAGGGTCCTGTCCCCAGAAATCCTCTGTCCTCCAGGCACAGTGGTTCCCAACCTCATGTCCCCAGATGTGTTTGGACTGGAACTCCCAGAAACTCCTAGCCAGCTAGTGTTGGAGGTTCCGGGAGTTTTCATCCCAAGAACATCTGGGGACCCAAGGTTGGGAACCACCGCCTAGGGGTATTCTTGGAGCCAGAATGGGGGTGGTAGGAAAGTGCCTTGGTCAGGCCTGTCGTCCAGTGGAGCCTCTAGATTACAAAATGGGGAAGCTCAACTACAGCTTAGGTCAGGCATGCCCAAACTTCAGCCCTCCAGATGTTTTGGACCACAACTCCCCCAGTCCTTTGCCATTGGAAATACAGGCTTGGAATTTTGGGAGTTGTGGCCCAAAATATCAGGAGGGCCAAAGTTTGGACATGCCAGGCTTAGGTCAACCCCTCATGGATGGTCTTAGAAGAGTTTCGCTCTTAACCCAGGCACCTGGAGGCAGGGTTTATATAAGCTTCATAGGAAGTTGCTGAAAGGTGCAGTTCCAGGAAGCTGGGTCCCTACTATGGGAGCCTGCATCTGAGTCATGGTGTACCTCTTATTTTTGCTCTGTTAACTTGAGAACCCGGCAGCAAACCTCTTTTCTCTCTCTCCAGCAAAGAAGGGATTCTGCCTTCTTATTTCCAAAGGCCTTTTTTGGGGGGGGGGGTTCCTCCCTTTGAGGTGTGTCTTCCTTGATTTCCTCCCTGCCCCCCCCCCAAGCCAGGAAGAATGCCACTGGCCAATCCCAGCAAGTCCGGGGAGGCCACCAGTGCTTTAGAATGTAGGGCCACCCATAGGTCCACACAGCTATCATTTCTTAAACCATCCTCTCCATCAGTCACCTATCACTCTGAGAACCCAGGCATGGAACTGTTTCCACAAAAGTGATCCCTTGGTTCAGAGAAGGAGAGTCTGCTTCCTTGTCCTGGGAGAACAAGCCTCTCTCCCATTGACCATTGGACAGCAAGTTGCCAGGGGCCTGAGATTAGAAAGCCTGTATAGCTTTTCATCGGCCTCTGAGAGTTACTCTATTAGAGTCCCCCCTGCCCCTCCCCCATTTTATGCCTGCCTCTTTCCTATTGCCCGTTAAACTTCATAGGAATTAACGAAGTGCCCTGGAGGGCGAATGTGCCTTACTGCACGTTGAAACGTCTCCCTCTGCCCAGTGGTCTGGGTGGAGTTAACCTGCTCGCAGGTTTTCAACTGTGCATTCCTCAGATGCCTCGTACTGGATTTCTTCTGCTCCAGACCCATCTCAGCCTGCTTAATCATCCTTCCAGTTCTTTGAGATGCCTCTTTGCTCGACCAGGTGTTTGATTGTTTGTGTGTTTATGTAAAGGCTTCTGTTCCACTTATTTTCCCCAGGACAGCAAGGCATTTGAATGGTGTTCTTATCTCTGGCATTTGCCTACAGCAAAGGCTCTCCGTAAGCCAGTGGATCTAAGTAATCCAACCTGGGGGATAATACTAGATTGCTCCTAAACACACCTTGGAAGGACGCTGCTCTGAAAATAATGAGATTTTTTTGAGAGATGCTAAAGGGTGCCATCCTGTAGTCACTCACCTAAGTTCTTGTCATGAATAAGGCTTACTCTGTGACGGCCAAAATCCTGAACACTTATTGGTGGGTAAACCATATTAATCTCAAAGGGTCTGACTTTTGAGAATGCAATGCATAGGATGTAACATTAGAACAGTCTCCTATGGTTTAATGAATTGGGCTTAATGCCTTCCCGCTTCACTGGCACTTTCGCATTTTTGAAGCACTGATGATCTTACTGCAGCAGTTCTGGGTGGCTTACTGGAGATTTTATGGCCTCTGATGAGTTACTCTCGATGTGTGCATTAATATCAACATGTATCTCTCATTGGAAAAAAATCTTCATGGCCTCTATTTTCGCCTCCGAAATTCGGTTTAGCTTGCATGAAAAAAGCCAGCCAGCCAGCCTAGTAATACCAATATAGAGAGGATGCAATGAAATAGTGAAACGTTATGCTTGTTGGTCTATAAATAGTGAGGAACCTTTAATTCTACTAAGTGCTATTTCTACCCCAGAAAGAAACAGAGGAGCCCCCCCCCCCCGCAAAAGGAAAAAAGGTAGATTCTAGGATTCTTGGCTTCACACTCACCTCCCTGCTTGAATAGCATTCCTTCCAAACATAGTAAGCCAGAAGTGGTACCTTGGGAGAGCCAGTGGGTGCTTTGCTGTTCTTTTTGCTAAGCACAATCTTGGACTTGCCCTAGAGCAGTGGTGGCAAACCTTCAGTACTCCAGATGTTTTGGACCACAACTCCCACAATTGAATCCTAGATTGCCAGTGACAAAGGACTGTGGGAATTGTGGTCCTAAACATCTGGAGTGCTGAAGGTTCACCACCACTGCCCTAGAGGCTTCGGGGGCCCTGGGCTTTGCAAATTTGTCAGGACTGCATTCAGTCATAACCAAGGTAATGGTGGGGTTCCATAGGCCCTCCATGGGCCCTTTTGATGGGCAAGGGACCCGATCGGAAAACATAGCAGCCCTGTGGAGACCTCCAGGAATAGGAGAGCCATTGCACCTTCAGTAAGGAAGGAGGTGAACTATCCTGGAGATGGTTTTTCTGGAAACCGGTGGAACTCCTCACCTAGACCAGCCATCATTTTTCCTTGGCAACTCATCTAAGAGAAACCGATAGGAGAGATTTCCAAAGGAACATGGAAATGACTGGGGGAAAACATTGCCTTCTCCTAGGAAATTCCAAGTGCCTGGTGCCCAACAGCAATTATTTGAACAAATGAGGCAAAACTCCTGTTCCCATCATTGGAGTATATACATACAGTAAAATAAGACATTCAGAAAGTACCACCCAAATAAGGAATAATCCATGGCCTATCCATGATGCCCAAGATGTGTTGCCTGGGATAGCCATTTCACTCTGCCTGACGGTAGGGTTGGTCCTTCGTTTTTTACTGGATCTGGTATCTGATAAAGTTAAGGTAGTCCACCACTTCTGTTAATGGACTGGGACTACTCTAGAACTCTGGGGCCGTTTCATCTGGCCATTATTATTATTTGATTTATTTCTCTGCTCTGCAGCCCTGTGAATAGGATCAGTCTGAAGCAATGAGAAGGTCTGCTTTTCCTCTCATGTAGGTGAAGTTCCTTCACACATACCTAACTCCTTGAGGTCTCCCCCTGGTGGGTAAAATAACAACCCCCCCATGAGGACCTGCACCTACCTTCCCTACAGTATAGTGGCTACAGTGGAACAAGTAGCTTCAATACATTAAAAGTGTAGACTGAGGATGGGTTTTGGATGGCCATTCTTACTTTATCAACCATAAATCTAATTTGTTGGCTTTCCTGGTTTTCTGCCCTTATGATCTGGGCTAAGGACATAACAGGGCAGTGGACAGATCTTGTTTTTAGCAAAGTTCTGGTTTGCTCTCCATATGGGCAATTTGCTTCCCACCTCCCCCTCTCGTCCACAGCACCTAAGCAGAAATTATTTTAAAAATTGGCTGCGAAACACATTAAGAAAAGAGTAAGATCCACCTAAAGGCCTGCAGATATCTGCCAACAACAGGAGGCAGGTTTTTTACAGGCCTAGTTTTTTCTCCTTTGTTGGTCAAAAGCCAGAATTGTGCTGCTGGGGGAAACCATGTCCCCTTCTTTAAACTGATGTCTACTGTGTTCTTCTGAACTGTTCCATTTATATAGAAAGCGGGAATGAATATTCATGGTATATAGACACTACAGTATATCTGTACACCACTGACAGACAAAGAAAGAAAGAGAACAAAAACAAAGTCTCAAAATAACCCCAAGCAACACATCTCAAAATGCAGCTTTTCCAGTTTATTTTATAATTCCTACCACCTATAAATTAAATGCTGAAAATGATTAGAATCATGGTCAAGGAAGGAGGAGGAGGAGGAGGAGGAGAAGAAGAAGAAGAAGAAGAAGAAGAAGAGGAAGAAGAGGAAGAAGAAGAGGGGGAACAAGGGGGAACAAAACCCAAGTTCCATCGAATTAGTTTTACCCTGCCTGCTCTCCCCAGTGACTGTATCTATTAGCATTATAATCTCAAACACCATTTTTAATGTAACACTATTGTTAGTAAATCAACTCCTCAGGTCCACAGAGACGCTGACCCTTGGCAATTCAGTGAAAGTGTAATTATCTCCCCGAATCTTGGACAGATTTAAGAGATTACATTGCAACTAAATCTATATCAATGCTAATTCCCCCCCCTCTCGACTCCAGGTGCCAGGCACTAGGAAATGGTGCGCCTGCCCGGCAGAAACGGCTTACAAAGACGAAAGCGCTTACTATGGAGAGGGCCAAAAGAAATGGAACCCCCCATAAAATTACACTTTTCCCCCTGCTACAACCTGGTTCTTATAAGGCAGAGTTAAACAAAGCAGCTATGCTAAATTAGCGTTAAATAAAGGCGGGTTTAATGCTCGGCTACAGTCAACTGGTGTATATGTGATGGCTAATTGTCTATCAAAATTAAAGAGAAAAGAACAAATGATTCGTTATAAGAAGGTGTTAAAAGCTCCAACAAAGAGAGACATTTCACAAATATAATATCTTTTGGATGGTGAATTTAAGCCTTTTGGAGGGCTTGAAAAAAAAAGTGGGAGAGGGGGATCGGAAAGTCTCCAAGCAGCTCCAGTTTTTAAGGGAGGAGAGAGCTTTTTTAATCGTCAGGAACTGGCTTTTTTTTTTAATCAAAAGAGACCGTCGACCTAGTTAGTATAAGAAGGCTGCGATTTCTTTTGTGGAAGAAGAGATCGTAACTATTAACTCTCTAATAGTGATTAACAATGCCGGTCGCTGAGGGGGTGGGGGGGGGAGGGAAGCGGTCCTGAAGGGCGTCGTCAAGGGGGCGGCTGGGGTTCGTTCTTTGTCGCGAAAGGGAGCCTTCGGGAAGTTCCCTTGCGCGTCTGCCCAGGGCAGAACTCTTCCACGGTCTCCGTCCAAGGTTCTTCTGACTTCGGTCTTCCTGAACGGTGGTTCTCTCGGTGGAGCGGGCAGGAGAGGTCAGTTTTGTGACTCCGCTCGAACGTTCTGGCCACACGTGCTTATCAGATTTCCGGATCAGAAAGAAACGACTCTCTCCCCCCCCCCCCAAGCTACACCGACGGGCACGGCAATTCTTCCTGACTTGGAGGAATTCTCTCTCTCTCTCCCCCCCCTTCCTTCCTTCCTTTACCAAATAAAATTGTACAGACTCTAAAATGGTATCGGATGGATGCCCTGAAAAGGAGAGGTTTAAGAGCTGCGGAAGGGCACGATCCACCCATGGTGTACCCACTGTGGTCCGCGGAAGCCTGAAGGAGTCCTTGTCCCCCATATCAGCACCAAGGGGACTTCCAAGCCTAGAACTTTCTCTGGATCGCGCCGGATGGGAACGGGGATAATAATGAAAGAAAATGCGCCGCGCTCTAAGCCCGTTAGGCACGAAAGCCCAGAAGGAGGGCGACGAAGGAGGCAGGCAGGCAAGCGGGCGGGCGGGCAGGCAGAGGTAGGGAACGCTCCGCCAAGGCGTCGTTGCCCAATAGCCACTGACGGATGCGACACCAATTTTGTCGATCTGTATTAAAAGAAGACACGGCTGAGCGCTTTGGTTGGAGTAAATGTAAAGGAAGCCACGTAAGCGAAGGGGAAAACGAAGAAGAAAAAAGAAGAAAAAGCCCCCAAACTAAATCATGCAGCAAGAAGGACAAACCGTCTGGAAAATGGACCCACGGAGCAGCAAGAATGTACTTTAAAAAAGAGAAAGGGGAAAAAAAGTATTTGACAATTTATGTCCTGGAGAAACTATCTTGAAGATAATTGAAATGATTACAATTCATTGCAGCATTACTTGGAATATGAACAGTCAAATAATGAAATCTTTGCAAGGCAGCCAAAAATTGAATTTACATTACAGCATTGTCCCAGATCTTCTTTTATGTCTAGTTTCCCCTAGAAATTTTGTGCTAATACATAATTCTGTACTTCCTTGCATTATTCATACGCGGGAGGGGGGGATTTCTTTCCCCGCCTTCCTTTCCTAGTAAATGGTGTCTTTCTAAAACTTCACTTCAAGGTAAGGCTACAAATGAAGAGGTTGGCGCAGTTCCGCTTCTGTGCAACTCATTTATGTATCTCAAAAGCGGATCTGCTCCAGTCGACAGGCAGACGGTGCATGTGTAGCTATACTCTGTTTACCCTGGATCTATCTGGATGGGGAAGGTTGGGGAAAGAAAATTTAGTGCAGCAGGAAGGTTAATAGATGGATAGATAAATAGCGTTTCTCTGTAGGTGCATCCTATACCTACATTTAGATAGGTTCGGGAAGTATATGTACATCTATGGATTCATATATGCCTATGTGTGTACGTGTGTGTATCTCCTTCCCATAACCACGCTTCTATCCCAAGCCCCAACAATGCTGCCGGAGAAAATTCATTTTAAGAACGTCAACTTGTCTTTCCTTGTATTCAAAAATAAAAGGGATTAAAAAACAACAACGACACTCCGCAACCAATAGCACAAACATTCGCTAAAAAGAGAAAATAATGGCTTATTGGTCTTCTTGGTATCTGAAGAACGAAGAATGGCAACCAGGTCAAGGGAAAGGAAACCCGAGAAAATACTGCATACTCAAAAGCGTCATTCACAGGTTTGGCAGAATCATTTTTACAGCAAATTTGTGTCGGGAAAACCATTTCATTCCCGTTTCTCTTTGCCCCCCCCCCCAATAAATATTTCTTGATGAATATGTTTGGATTGCGCAAATGGGGCTTCCCTTTCTCCCCATGGAATTTTTTTTAAAATTATACCTATTTCTTTTCTTTTAAAAGAACTCTACCTACAATTGTCAAGCCACTAAGCAAGCAGTGGCATTTAAGTTCCATTTATTTCCGTTTAATTTGTTTTGGGGGGCGGCTGTCCCGGACACGCACATTACGTTTTAACTCTTTTTGGTCTGCAGTTTTAGCCAGACTTCTTCAACACTTAGCTGAGCGCAAAGTTCAAAAGGTCGTGAACTAGACAATTATACTTCGAAAATGATGGGGGGGGGAGGGTTTCTATCCAACGCAAGAAGCCGTGATGATCTCAGTCTGCTTTTAAAAAACTTGTTGTTCGACGAAAATTAGCCTATCCCATCTAGAGAGGCCATAAACAACCAAGCTCCAGTTAAGCCCCAGAGACCCTACACAGAAATCACGGTCGGGGCCTCCCTTCTCTCTCTTGGCGCAGATACAAAACATACAGACACCCACAAAAACACACACATTCAGAAACTATGTCGCGGGCAACGTGCCTCTTAATCTACATCAGAGATAGGCCCCGCTATACATCCTCCAACAGACTTTAAAAAAAAAAAGACCATCTGGTAATTGTCTTTCTTTAGATCTTCCCTTAATTATGCTTTTAATTAAAGATGGTTCAAGGCATTGGACCACATGAAGGGCAGTAATTACAAATTACATTACAAATTCAACAGATGTAGATGTATCTGCTGGGATTGTGTGTGTGTGTGTGTGTGTGTGTGTGTGTGTGTGTGTGTGTGTGTGTGTGTATTGACGGGGAGGGGGGGTGGAGGTATCGGAATATAAAACGGACTAAACTTTGGAGGAGGGGACAAAAATTAATCCGCTGCCCTGAGAACAGAAGCACATTTTAGAAATTATTTTTATGATGCAGACTCTCGCCAGGATTTAAGTTCTCTGTCATGATTGTTTTCATATTTCTTTGACATCTATTGATTCGGAGGCAGCTGCGAGGCTTTGTCACAAGAGAGAAGAACAGTCACAATATATTAACTTGACGGCATAACTCAGAGACGAAGAGCAGCGCAGGGAAACACGACAGCGGCCCACGTGACGCAGGGCCGGGGCCCTCCGACAAAATCCAGAAATTAATTTTTAATAATATTTTTTTTCTGAGGGGTAAAAAAAAAGGGGGGGGGAGGGAGGGACAGAAACGCGGAGGGAGGGGGAGGCATCAGGGGTCGCAATGCTCTCGTTAATTATCTAAAGCCAGACAGGCTGAGAAGCCAACCTCTCCTTGCTCCTTGATTTTTTTTTTAAAAAATCATTTGGGGTTTAATGTTTATTTCGAAATCCTTCTCCATTTGGCGAAAGCTGTTCTGGATTTGTCCGGGAGGCAGGTTGCTCCCCTTCCCACTCCCCCCATGAAGCTTGGAGAAATACAGAATCAAGGCGAGTTCGATCCCAAAGCTGTTATGATGACATCAGCCCGATATCTACTTTCAAGTAAGCCCCGGATAAGTTCAGTGGGACTTCCTTCCTCGTAAGGGCCCACAGCCAGGACGGCATGCTGTTCCCCTGGGACCGAGCCGGGGGCTTCTTTCCCTACCCACCCACCCACCTCAAGCCCTCGGAACGAATCCACGCGTTGTTGGTGGTAAAGACGACGTGCCCCTCTGAAGTGTTCCTCCTTCGAACGGTCGGCATCAAGCGGGCCCTGGGATCGCTTGGTCCTGAACTCCTGGTGGTGACATTGAAAGGGAGGTGGGGTCGTTGCCCAGCTCCGTGGCGAGGAACAAAGGCTCTTGCACTCAAACAGGACACAACAACCCCAAGGAGACGTTAGTTTCCTCCCTTGAAAGAGAAACCCACACTCGTATCAATTCGTCATTTAATAACAGCTAGTTATGCAGAAGCAAAAACGAGTGGGTGGGTGGGAATAATTTATTTGTTTGCATCCTGGAAAACAAAGTCTCCTCATGCCAACAGATAGCATGATTCCGGGTTCGTTCATAAGAACATAAGAACAGCCTTGCTGGAAACGAAACAGGCCACAGCCCATCCAGTCCAGCATTCTGTCTCACACAGCGGGCTCCCCATTTGCTTCAGGGTATTCCCAAGCAGATGTCTTCACCTCCTTACGATTCCCTAAAAACAGCATTGAGAGATATCCTGCCTTTCTCTCCAACATGGAGGTTGTCCTTAGGCATCCATAAGGCATTCAAGGGATTGGTTCCCATCGTTTGGAACCCAGTGAATGTAGACACAGCTGGGACATGCCAGGCTGGCCTATTTTTCCCATGTTTTGGGATAAATGGGTGGAGGGGGAGGGGACCACGCCACGCGAATGACGGATGTGTAGAAAGAGCTTCGGGTACAGCCTCATTCCGGTTCAGTGGACAAGCATACCGAAGAACCAAGTTATTTAAAAAAAAAAAACACCGAGATCTTTTTTTCTTTATTCTTTCCCTTAAACAAAGTCTTTTCTTTAGTTCAAAGTCTTCTGCTTTATTTGTCTCCCACCTAAGCACACACACGCACGGCCTGTTTGGAGCAGGTATGGGCAAGCGATCCGAATTACTGCAAGGGAGACTGGGGTTGGAAAAAGCAGGCTTTGTGCTTCCTCCGAGAGCGGCGGCGGCGTGCGGTGTGTGTGTGTGTGTGTGTGTGTGTGTGTGTGTGTGTGTGTGTGTGTGTGTGTGTGTGTGTGTGTGTGTGTGTGTTGGGGGGGGCAGAATGAGTCCGGGAAGAGCGAGGAGCCGAACCTGGCAAGGCACGACTGAAGAAGGGGCTCTTCGGGAGTGAGTCAGGCCATCCCCGTCACCTGTTCCTCTCACCATGCCCGCCTCTCCCTCCTTCAGCCCCGAGCATCGGCGCTTGGGAACGGGCGCAATGGCATTTCTGTCGAGCCGGATTAACGCTGGGCGAGGCGCTGCGTCTCCGCATCAAGCTGAGAGGCGTTTACCTCTCCGCTCGCGGACTGCCTGGCGCTGACCGCCGCCGGCGACTCCGGGCCACGTCGCTCCTCGGCTCCGAGCTGACCTCCTTTGCCCAGGCTCCCCGCAGGTGCGGGAGCCACCCGGCCGGATGAGGTCGCCCCGCGCTAACACCTTCCGACGAGCGGGCGCCTTTGGACTGGCACCCAGGCGGAAACGGGGGCCGAGGGGGAGTGGAAATCGCGACACCCCCCCTCGCCAATACCCCCCCCCCACACACACACACCAAATCACTCAGTCGTCTAGTTAAATCCCAAACCAACTTTCCCCAAGCCAAGATCCTCGGACCCATCATCCCCATGCAACGAGCTCATCACGAATCCCTTTCCCCGATCCTTCTAGCCCTGTTGGGATACAGCCACGCTTGGCCGGGGCTCGAGGGAAGGATGCCTTGCCTAGCAACCGCTAGTCGCCAGGGGCTCGCCTTGAAACCCCCCCCCCCAAGGGTGGCCGTTCCCCTCGGGTCCCTGGGGACGTTGGTCGTCATTCCAAATATGACTTTCCACAAGGACTGTCAGAAGCTGAGGCATGGTTTGGCACATCCGGATATCTTCACCACTTCCACTCATTGCGCATTTCTCAGCATCCCTAGTGCTTTCGGTGGGACCAAAAGGTCAACTATGGACAGTAACAGTCAAGTCCTAAAAATAAAGATGTGGTTGAGATGACATCTGTTTTGCAAGTCAGGAATTTTATTCATATTGAATTTCAAAAGCAACTTAGCAGCCCTTGGAAAGCGTTTTAAATTGGCAACCCAATATTTTTGGAATGCATCTGGTTGCAGAAATTAGCAAGAGCAGTAGGACAACTTGATCTTGCTTCTATATTCTTTCAGCTTCTCATATTAGCTTTTGGATTTTGAAAGGTTTGCACTTTCTGTACTTCTAAGGTTGTTTATTGATGGGACTCCAGCTTCTGTAAAGTTATTATTTTAGTTGCTGTGAGTTTTTCAGGCTGTTTGGCCGTGCGTTTTTCGGCCAAACAGTCCAGAAAAACTCACAACAACTATCGGATCCTGGCCGTGAAAGCCTTCGAGAATACATTGTTATTATTATTTTTAATCTCTGGCTTCCTCCCCATGGAAGTCAGCTAAATCAGGACACATCACTGTAAATCCTATATTGCTTGAAAGCTCCAAATGTTGGTTTATGTACTTGGACTGGAATACATATGTCTGAATCTAGGCATAGATAAGAGAGGTGAGACTGTGAGCTACCTTTGGGTCCCTTTGGGGAGAAAGGCGGCATAAAAATAAAGTTATTATTTTATTAATATTTTATTTTATTATTTATTATTACCTTAAATCTTGGTCACGCATTCAGTTTACAAAGTGACAGACCAGAGGTGGTTCTTTACATTTCAGACAATCTCAATCTGAATGACATTAGATGTTTTATGGGGCTTGATGAATGAAGATTTGTCATTCTTCATTCACTCCTTTCCTGTGTAGTTATTACTTATCCCTTCCTAAGGTAAACAATGTGTGCTCAGGAGATAGGGAGGAATCAAGATAGGGTATCAACATGAAATGCAATGCAAAAACAAAAAAGCTCAAAGACCCTGACACTTTAAAGACTGTTTTATTGTAATGTAAGCTTTTATGGAATATTGTCCACTTCCTTATATATATGAGATAGAATGGAATAACAACATGGTAAATGATTCATGAAAGGCTCTAAGAGGCAATAGTGTTTGGTTGCATTGCACATCTAGTAATGATTTATGACCCGTTTGGTATTTTACAGTACAGCCCCCCACCCTAAATCTAACATGTTGGGGTGGAAAATGGGGGCATATTGTAGGCATATTGTGGGCTTGTTTGACTCAGAATGGGGCTTTGATTCCCATCTCTGCCTTAATGGGTGTTTTAACAGTCTTTGCCCAAAACAGTTTATTACAGCATGCTGTCTTTAGCTTGTACTGAAACCCTCAGCATCAGATCTGCTGGGAAATCCTAATTCACACTGGGATTGGGGGGATCATTTCTGTACTTTGTTATGCTTTTCTGAGCTGCCCTCTTTGTTGTCTCCTTCTTGCTGATCTTGTATGTGAAACTATTAGAACGTTCACAATTCCATTAATGAATAGTACAAGTAGAGTTTGTTCTCCTAAGTGAGAGTATGCATAGTCTTAGGTAGTTCAGGGTAGCAAAAATATTTTCCTTGTATTTCATATCAGATACCCATATGAAAAATAGGTAGAGTATCTTTTATTGCAACACCCTTCATATCCTAAAAAAATGAGATCTATGTGATCTGAAGGCTGTATTTCCCGCCACTTACTTTACAGGAAGAAGGTCATCACTTTTTCAACCTTTGCCTCACATTTTAGTTTCCATTTCAGTGGATAAAAGCAGGGAAAAGATAGGACAGGTTTTGATCCATTGGTTCAGTGGGTTGTGATGATTTTGCTGTGGATTCATATAAGAACCTCTGACAGTGAGCTCATGAAATCTGGCACTGCAACAGATGTGATAGGGTTTAGTTCTTAGTGTTGCTGGAACAGACTAACTAGCAAGGACATCATTCTCAAATTTTACATTAGTGTTTTGAGTTCATTCCGTACAGAGTTCCAGCCTTTATCTTCTCAGTGCCTTCTCTCCCTCAACACAATTGTATGGACTGATCCCAGTTACTGATCCCAGTTCCTACGTAGAAGTAAGACTTGAGAAGTAATCAGGAACCAGCTCCCTAATTGTGCATTTCTCTTTAAATCAGTTCTTCTATGCCCCATTGAACTAAGGGCACATATCAATTAAAAGACAGGCCTAAGTTCCATCTACTCTTGCCCATAATATTTATTTAAATCTGCTTCAGAATGCTTCGATGGTATTGTGCATGTGCACCTATAAATCACTATTTTGCTTTTAAAAAGATGACAGAAAGTGATATTAAAATGACTGGGCCCAAGTGCCTTGCATTTTAAAGAGTTAGGCAATGATTTGTACACAGGAGGCACCGTATGTGCAATTCTGAATGTGACTGACGAAGTTTTTCAGTTATTTCATATTGATTATTGTTACAGGCTAATTACTATTATTGGGCAAAACTAAAAAATAAACAGAGAGTTTACAAAATAACTTGATGGCCCCTTTATGGCTAAAATCTGTTTTTCCACTACATTTGGAAAGTGTTTTCCTTCCACATGTGAAAGGGACAGAAAAGCAATTTGCATTATGGATATAGAGAACACTAGGGTCAGTAATACATTTTTACAGGTCAATTAAAACTGAAGTGCTTTGGGTGAAATTGCTCTTTTTGAGAAACCCAGTCAAGGCTAGTGATTGGGCTGTCTGCTTCTCAAATGCACACTGACTTGACCTTTGTAGAAAAAAATGGATTATGGAGGTGTTGTAAATATCTCCTTATTTTATCCCTAGGAAACTATATATAACCCCCCCCCCGTAAAATTCTTGCTGTTAGAGATGTTTTGAAGCACTGAATAATTTGCCTACTTTACACCTCAGGAGAAATTGTAGCATGAGACAGTGAAGGAAAAAAGATGAAATAATGGAATCAGGGAGGAAAACAATGCAAAATAAAAAGTACAATACAATTATGTATTGCTGAAATATAAGGACAATTAGGCTCAATTCATGCAACAAATTGTCTTGGTCCAGTACTGCCCTAGTGTGCCCTGAGGTGATTTTTTTTTCTCACCTAGCTGGAAAATTCTCTCAAGGTTCATACTTCAGGGTCTCTAAAATGTGTTTAATAGATAAACAAAGAAACAAACAAACAAGTAAAACCCATGAAAGAGAAGAGTTTCATGTCCTCTTGACTAGATCATTGAATTGCTCCAAAGCCCTTTGTCTGTCTGTCTGTATTATTATTGTTAAAACACCCGAAAAATTAGAAAACAATGCAATCTCAAACAAATTCAAGCAACATATTAAAATGACAAATAATTCTTGAATGTAATTTCCCCCTGTGATCATTGATAGTTTTATTTCTTATGGAACCTGACATGTGGACCACTTTTCCACACAGAACTATAGCTGGCACCTAATTTCTGTCCCTATTTCCTCATCCTTGGTGTTTTTGCTATTTGTTCATCATTCAGCTCTGCGGCATTCTAGAACGTTATTCAAAGTTAACATTCTCTGATATTTTAATGTGTGTTATGGCTTTATTACTCATTTTTGGTCTCATTTTGTATCATGCCACAATTTCTTTTAATGAAGGATGATTTAAAATATTTTAACACAGAAAGAAGACAAATAATTCAAAGAGTAAAAAAATGGAGAAGCAGCAGATAAAATCAACTGTAAAAAGAAAGCTAGGTCAATCTAAATCTAGTTTGGTGCAGGAAGTGGCAAGGTCAGTGAGGAGAGAATGAGCTGATATGCCAACCATAGCGGTGTCTGACATGGCCTGTTGGCGTAATTTAAGAAATCATGATGCCTTTGACTTCTCCAGGAAAATCTGCAGAATGAACAGAATCAAGGTATAGTGAAGAATACCATCTCTGACTGCTAGTGGAAGAGAAACTTTTTGAGTGCTTTCCCCCCACCTCCTAAGATATTCTTGCTACCCAGAGTGGCCTCGCTGCCAGCTGGGTGGTATACAAATGCAGCAAATAAATAAATAAATAAACAAATGGGGGCCATTAAGATTATGACCTCAAAACTTACAGTTTGGAATTGAGTGATCAATTTTATTATTTTAGAACATTTATTTCCTCCTTCCTCTTGTATAGCCATCTTGATAGCTCAGTGGCTTAGGCATCTAGCTGAGGAGCCAGAGGTTGGGAGTTCAATTCCCCACTGTGCAACTCTCAGGAGCCAGCTTATGTGGTCCTGGGCAAGCTGCCTGGTTCAAGGCTACCCCTGGAAGAGGGGGATGGCACACCACTTTGAGTACTCTTTACCTAGAAAACTTTGTTTTCTACAGTCACCATAAGATGTCACCAAAAGTCAGAACTGACTTGATGGAGGAGGAGCATGATGATGATGCAGAACCAGCGGCAGAATACCATTTATGGCAGTGGTGGGGCTCCCACGGTTATATCTTCACTTGATGGACTGTTTCGTTGATCTTTCTAAGCACCCAAGAGAACAGATGGAACATGTTAACACATAACGTGGTGATCCAGGGATATCTCCAGTCATTGTAACTGGGTTTATGTCAAAGTTTTAAATCCAAGGTTGGAATGGGGTGGAGTTAAATCTCAGAGTCTTAACTCCAAGATTTTAAAGGACTTAAATGGCTTAAAATTCAAGTACCCGGCTTTATTGGCTTGTGCACTGAGTTGTGAATGACTGGCAAAGCTTCACGAGAAGACAAAAGCAATGTTTATAAGAAAACACATTTTGAAGTGGCTGACTTCCAAAAGAGTTAGCAATCTGGAAATGTAACTCGTGAAAATGCAGAGCAGGAATATAAATAAGGTTTAGTGTGTAGGGAAGAAACACCCTTTGGTGTCTGTGGTGACAGCCATAATCTGATTAGACAAACCCATGTTGTACGACTGCTCAAATGCTTTTAAATGCTAAACTGCCCCACCTTGCAGACAACCCTAATAAGAGAACCACTAACTCAGACATGCTCCTCCAAGTCATGCCGTCTTTCCTGCGTACACAGAGCTTGAAAGCAGTGTGTGGACGTGAAGCTTTTATTCCTGAATACGCATGTTTGGAAATCATGGAGGAATCAAATCAAATAAAATAAGGGAATCGAATTCTTTTTAGATATGCAGAGACAAAAGACTGAACTGAGCTATGGAAACTTCAAATTTCTCTGTGACATTTCACAGGAACCTAGACAACACGAAGCCCTGCTGGTTAACTGGGAAACTATTATATCTATCTTTAAATGTCTCCTCTTTTTGTTATTCCCAGAAGATGAAAGATGCCTTTTCTTTGAATAGAAGAAAGATAGCATAGCCCTTCCGAAGCTAGGCTTCTCGTCTTCCTTGGCAAAACAAAAAAGCCACAGGAATGTAAACCAATGGGACGTTATGCCAGCAAGGAGGCGGGCCTGTGTCACAAAGCAGAGCATCAGGTTTCCTGAGAGTTCGGTTGCATCATTTTTGAAATGGCACTGTGGCCATTGCCATGTCTCCTCTTTCTACTTATGCTTGCCTTGGCATCAAGCTCAATTGCTCCATTGGTGAATCTCCAAGGGACATATTTATGATTGGGGTCAGGCTGTTTACTGTTGCCCTAATCTAACTGCAGGGCTGCTTTGGAGATTTATGAGCTTTAAAGTAAAAAAAAAAATACTATGGTGTATTCCAGGGCGGTTCAACTTTGAACAGGCCAAGGTCTACTTTTTCCAGCCCAAAGTGCCTGAGGGCTACTACACTAAAACCTCTACTTACAAATTTTATCCATTCCGAGCACATGCTCATAAGTAAAAACTTTTGTAAGTAGAGCAGCAGTTTCCCATAGTAATGCATTGAAAACCAATTAATCTGTTCTGGAGGGAACAGATTTCAATGCACCATGGCCCTTGAACTGCCCCACTCGGCTGAGACAGTGGGCTGGCAGACCCAGAACTTTGCTGGGGCAGTGGTGGTCCTTGGGATGGGGGAGGGAGGGGTAGAGAACTTATCCCCTCACCTTTTTTATTGATGGCCGGCGGGCTACTTTTGAACCCTTCGCGGGCTACCAGTAGCCCGCGGTCTACCTGTTGGGCAGGCTTGGTGTATTCAAATTAATTAACTTTCCCCCTGTATTTGCCCTTTCTTTGGCTTGTTGTCCATTGTCCAGTTGTGCCTTTTCATACCCTCTATCTTGCCTCCCCCTACTTCTCCTCATGCTTGTTATGCATCACGGGTTGTGTTTTCCAAAACAAGCCATTTATCCAATCACCCCTTTGCCACGTGGCAAGCTGCTTTACACCCCCCCCACCAGATATGCCATTTGCCTTCCATTGGTGGAGAAGGGACCACACAATGTTCTGTGCAAATATGTGGGTTTCTATGTGGGCTGAGGAAAGGAGACTCGCAGCAAGATCTGAATAGCTGCTCTGAGACATACTGAAGATTAAACTGCAGAAAATGAGAAGAAGAAGAAGAAATAAACAGGGTATTTCAAGTGGATTTGTTGCAATCCTTTTTATTACAGTCTCCAAACTGTCTCTCCCTTAAATAATATATAGATTAGACATAAGATTAATTTCCATCACCCATCCAAATAGTACAAATAATCAGCACATCAGCAGGGCCGGTGCTAGGTTTTTTGCGCCCTAGGAGAAGGATGGGGGGTGGGGGGTGGTGGGTGGTGGGGGGGCAGGGGGCGACGGGTGGGTGGCGGTGGCGGATGGTGGGGGCGGTGACGGGCACAGGGGTGGGTGGCGATGGGCGCAGGGGGTGGCAGGCGGATGGCGATGGGGGGCTGGTGGGCGGTGGGGGGGGTGGATGGTGGTGGCCAGCGGCGGCGGGGGGTGGCGGGAGGGAGCAGGCTGGCCAGCGCCCTCTCTCCATTTTGGCACCCTAGGCAACTGCCTAGTTCGCCTTAATGGAAGTGCCAGTCCTGCACATCAGCCTAATTGGTAGTACCGAATGTGACTTTAAAAGGAAACCTTTTATAAAAGGAGCTGGGCTTCAGTTTTAACTTTGCCAAAAATAGGGCTCACATCAAATATGATGTTTTTGAAGGAACAAAAACACTGCCCCTTTCTGTCTGTCTGCTACTTAGATCAGAAGCAAAACCAGTGCACGAGCTATTAAAACACATTCCTCCCTGTGTTGGAATCCAGTGATGCTTGGGTGCATTGGACAGCAGAGAGTGGCTTGTGTGTGGTGAACAGCCATAAATGGACTGGAAAAGCATATGCTTTATTCATAAAAGCAAGAGGTACATTTGGGCAAAGAGAAAAAAAATGTAATATAAATAGTGCATGTTTCTTCTAATGAAATGGTCTCTAACGATGTGGTTGGGAGACTTAGCTTTTCCCCAGATCTGAACACTAGTAACTGAAATGACCACTAATAGTGTGCAAAGAGGAGTTAAATAAATGAAAAAGTAGACATGCCACAAGGGCATTACATTTTAAAGAAGTCTTAGGAGCCTACTAACTTAATAGCAATGTTGCAGGGGAGAGCAAAATAAAATAAATAAATAAGTAATCGAGTGATAAGTTTGGGAAAAGGACAGACAAGAAGTAAGAAAAAGAAATGATTACAAATTGTTTGAGATTTGTTGAGGATGGCTTTTAGGATTTTTAGAATATATTAGGTTGTAGAAGGCTCTATAATTTCATGCAGAACCACTGTTTTACTGTATTTATTTTAGACCAGTGATTCTCAACTTTGGGTAACCTAGGTTTTCCAGAACTGCAGTTCCCAAAAGTCTTCACCACTAGCTGTCCTGGCCAGGGTTTTTGAGAATTGTGGTCCAAGAACATCTGGGTTTCTGAAGGTTGGGAACAGCTGCTGTAGACTCTCAATTTAGCAAGGCTCATATGGATATGGATATACAGTAATTATTTGCATGTGGACCACTCTTGTAAACCTAGACAAACACTTATTGAGAACTTCACCAAGGCCCATGCATATAGCACTTAATATAGACATGATCAGGCCACTATCATGGAGCTATTGGGGCAAAAAAATCAAAACTTTATCAACTCATGGGCTCTGAGCTATCTCTGAGCAGATCAAGAAAGAGATCTTGGTGTGTTGGTTGACAGCTCAATGAAGGTGTCTACCCAATGTGTGGCAGCAGTGAAGAAGGCCAATTCCATGCTAGGGATTATCAAAAAGGGGATTGAAAATAAAACAGCCAACATTATAATGCCATTATAAAAAACGATAGTAAGGCCACATCTGGAGTATTGTGTACAATTCTGGTCACCACATCTCACAAAAGACATAGTGGAACTGGAAAAGGTACAGAAGAGAGCGATTAAAAGGATTACTGGGGTGGGGTACCTCCCTTATGAGCAAAGGCTAAAACATTTGGGGCTCTTTAGTCTGGAAAAAAGGCACCTGAGGGGGGATATGATTGAGACGTACAAAATAATGCAGGGCATGAGTAAAGTGGATAGAGGGACGTTCTTCTCCCTCTCACAAAATACCAGAACTAGGGGACATACACTCAAATTGAGGTCTGGGAGAGTAAGAACAGACAAAAGAAAATATTTTTTTCACCCAGTGCATTGTAAGTCTGTGGAACTCCCTGCCACAGGATGTGGTGATGGCATCTGGACTGGATGCCTTCAAAAGGGGATTGAACAGAATCCTGGAGGAAAGTCCATCACAGGTTACAAACCATGATGGAGATGTGAAATCTCCAGGCTTAAAACCGGGGTACTTCAAGGGCCAGATGCAGGGGAGTGGTATCAGGGCACAGATATCTAGTCTCATGCGCCCCCAGAGGCATTTGTTGGGGCCACTGTGGGATACAGGAAGCTGGACTAGATGGGCCTTTGGCCTGATCCAGCATGGCTCTTCATATGTTCTTATGTTCTTGTTTGTTTATTTTACTCCTGCCCAATCATCAGTGCCAGAATTTGTTTGCAGGTACAAGAGATCAAATAAATTCTGTACAATGGATCCTATGTGTGTTTGAATTTTAGGAATATGACATCAGTCCTACTCCTGCCATTAAAATGGGTCAGTGGCTTCAATGAGGCAGTTGCCTGGGGACAGGAGGAACACTGTCAAGATGTCAGAGGGCAGAGTTGTGTGTCTTTTCAGCTAGTTTGTTGACCTCAGGTGCAACAGAGGTTATTGTCTTGTGGCCATTATTGAAGGAAAATTCAACCAGAGTTTAGGCGTTTTTTCTTTTTTGGAATTATGCTCCCAAATTTTTTCCAGCCAAGATGGCCCATAGCCTGGGGACTTTGGGGGGAATGTAACACAAAAAGAAGATTAAACTGCCAATCCATTTGACTTCTGTACATAGAATGGGATAATGCATCTTCACTTAAGATGGCAAAATGCTTATAGCTAGTCCTGAAATGCTAGCTTTGGAGAAGTTAAACTTGGAGGCAGCAAGTTCAACAAAATACCTGCCAAGTCCCAGTCCACATGCACATTTCTGTTCATTTCCAGCCATTTCTAAAGGGGACAGATGAATATTATTATATGGGTGGGGATATGGACATGGACAAGCACTTCCATCGTCACTCCCTATCTCCATGGCAGGCTGCTCCACCTCAAGGGTCCCCCTTTTTAGATTTGGGCCATCGATTTACAACCCCTATAAAAATGGATTAATATAGTCTTTCAGTCTGAAACTCTTAGTGATTATTACTTATGTTCTCCCTGCCTTGACCCATTTCAGTGGAGACATTATGAAAAAACAAAATGGGATTTTCTGTCTTTTAAAAAAAACCCGATGCTGTAGAAGGCAAAGCTAATTTATAGATATAGAACCTGAAGGAAGATTAAGCATTGATTTGTAAACAATTCACATAAATTTCAATCAATGCGCTGTCACCCTAATAGCCACTGCAGTCAGATGAGATGGGTGCAATATGATGAGACAGTTTAATTCTTGTTATGACATTAACAGCTGAATTTTATAACAGCTGAAAATGCTGGAGTGTGAAAGAGTCCCAGTTATCAGTGAGAGGCTATGGGGAAGTCTGGATTAGGATAAAATACCAACTAGGTGCTGACAATGGGATAAAGGCAGAGGATGTTACCAAAATATTGTTTAGGAGATTGATTACATTTCCTTCAGGAAAGGAAGGATTCATGCCAAATCCGAAGCTTGGTATATACTGTAGGGTGGCCATGTGGAAAAAAAGCAAGGCTCTTGGACCTTTAATAGCTAACCTTGATAACATTCTTTCTTTCTTCTACACCACTATTAAAGGTACAGTAGCCCTGTCCTCCATCTCATATGCCTATTCATGTGTGGAAGATGACTGATACTTACTGAGCTCTCTCTCTTTCTCTCAATCTCAATCTCTCTCCTATCATTGACCTGAAAGAATCCAAATGGGAGTTATGTTCCAGGCAAGAAGGTTAAACGCAAAAATATTTCTTTAAATAAATGCCCAAGCTTGAACCTCAGGTAGAAAGTAATAAGGTATGACAGCCCTTCAGGAGAATCTGCAGGAATAGACAAGCAGGGCTGGGTGTCACCGCAAGAATCTGATAATCAAATTCAGATTTCTGAATAACACCACCAAGTGTGAGCTTGCCAGAGATAAAGGGAAGTGGGCTGTGAACAGAACCCTGAGGGACCTTTAAAGTCTATGGCTATGATATTGGAGAGAAGGGAGAGAAGGAGAATTGAAGACTTAGTCTTCATACATTCCTCATTTCTTTGATGGCAAAATACAGTTATGTCTTCATCGTTCCGATTCTTTTGCCACAGTCTGATCAAAATATTAATGTCCTCATGGAAGGGCTACTGGTACCATTCTTCTATATAGTGTATAGTATTAAAAAGTGTTATATCCTTTATACACGTTAGTACCATAAATTGACAATGTGGCAGCTGTTAGGTACATAAAATACCGGCATGTGCCCATTTTGCATTGTACAGGAAATTTATACATGGGGAAAAAAGCTTTCAAAAATGTAATGCTCCACATGGAATGTTAGTATTTCGCATAGAACTCTAATGTGGGTGAATGTTTTGAGAGCCTACAAAGGACTAGAGCATTTAGATTCAGAGAAGGTGAATTGACTAACCTCAGACTTTGAGGTTTGTCGTGGCCTATTTGTATGTGGGGGGTTACACTTCTGGACACATGCAAGATTGCTCAGTCAAATAAAATTGAGCCATATGAGTAATTAGGTAAAATATCTTTGACAGACCTTATCCCATAAATGAGCTAAATATCCTTCTTGAAAATGTTTTTTTTTCTCATAATGTTATGCGTATATACAAATGTTCAGGTGTGAATGATTACATTCAAATGTAATGAAGATGGCTTGTCACATTCTTCTTGTACACACACCAAATACTTTTCAGCGGAAGCAGAGAAAGAAGAGGGTTTATTTTATGATGCTACTTGTAAAGTGTCATTAGAATAGGGGGAAAATAATGAAAGGGTAGCCAACATGTCTCAGAGCCTTCATATCACAGGTATTCTTCTTGCCAAATTCCCTAAGTTCCTTGAGGCTTGGCTTACAGGCACACGGCAGCATCCTCCTCCTTCAGGACCTGGTAGTGAAAGGTAGGTTATCTAAAAGGTGTCAGACATGGAGAAGACTGTTTTGAAGACATAACAAGATAACATAAGAACATAAGAAGAGCCATGCTGGATCAGGCCAAAGGCCCATCTAGTCCAGCTTCCTGTATCTCACAGCGGCCCCACCAGATTGGAGCGCATGAGACTAGATATCTGTCTCCTGATACCACTCCCCTGCATCTGGCCCTTGAAGTACCCTGGTTTAAAGCCTGGAGATTACACATCTCCATCATGGTTTGTAACCTGTGATGGACTTTTCCTCCAGGAATCTGTCCAATCCCCCTTTGAAGGCATCCAGGCCAGATGCCATCACCACATCGTGTGGCAGGGAGTTCCATAGACTAACAACGCGCTGGGTGAAAAAATATTTTCTTTTGTCAGTTCTTACTCTCCCAGCCCTCAATTTGAGTGTATGTCCCCTAGATGCTCCTCATAGGAGAGGTCTGGAGGATGGTAGACCAGGATCTCTTCGGGGTGATTTGCAGTAGCTCTTCTGGGCCCTTGAATCCCAATATTTTATTGGCAAAGGAGAGTAACTTTCAGACGTCCCCTCAGAACTCCATCCAATTCCTGCATTCTCAAGAGCCCCCCCCCCCAAACCCACAAAGGCACAAAATGCCAACAAGGCTACCCATGCTCTCTGTTTCAATACAGTTTCGATCCCCTGCTGCCTGTTTTATTTCTAGCAAACTTTTTCTCCCATTTCAAAAGCAAAAGTGATCATTTTTGGATCTGAAAAAAAAAAGTGCTCTGGGTTTCATGACAGGTTGGGGAAAGTGCTGTGAAGTTTCACATTTGGGCCTTAGGGTGCATAGAGGAGGGTGTTGGGGGTTTTATGAATGGAAAACACTTTAAAATGGGGTGTGTGGGGGAATTACGAGGTATTTGAGGCTGCATGGGGGTCATGAGTTGCACTCTCTCCCTCCAGCATTCATGAGACCGAGTATAATGACAAAGGGAAAACAAAACCATGGGTGCCTTTGAGTTAATTGCGTATCTCTTAAAGTTTCATTGTTTAACACCAGTAAAAGAAAGGTAATGTGTTGGTTGTTTTTAGCCAGGTCTTTTTATCTTCAAGCTAGCTGGACTGCTCAGTGAAGGAGCTACCTGGCTTCAGGGACCGAGGTAGGGATCCTCATCATTTCTCTGAGCATCACAGAAGAAGAGCCAGCCTGTGAGGCTTTATAAGCAAGTGGCACAGTCTCAGGATGTCCTCAGAATTAGGGACTGGTAGACCACGTCTGAGGACACTTGACCTAGAAAAACCTGGAAGAGGTTGCTAAGTCAGAACAGACTTGATAGCATGCAATTATTATTGTTGCTCAATGTTACATTTTTAGAGTTCAACATTAGCAGGCTGAATTTCTGGTAATGCATGTGTAGTTTGGTATTGGTACATATTTTAAGGGGTTCTAGTTTGAATATGATTCCTTGATTGTCAACACATAGGCAAAAATATTTGGTTCAATAATGTTCTTTTTAGTTATTTTTCATACTAACCAGAGCATTCAAGGCAAAATTTGACCAGACCCTTTCCTCCTGTCTTCTGTGCCTTTTTGATTTCCTTAGGAAATATGTGGTATTTTGAAAATGGTTTAGTTGAGGGGTGGAGCTTAACACTATGGCATTTCTCATGCAGTGCTCATCTTTGTGCTAGAATCTAGACATATTGCCTGTCAGACGCTTTACTTATTTTTTTTAAAGTTGTTGATAGCCCAAGGGCAAAGTTACAGCAAGGAAGGAAATTCCAAGGTTTTCTTTCCCATGAAGCCTACAAAAGTAAGATACAAATTTTTTCAGGCTTTATCTTATTTATTCTCCAAATCCATTTGATCCTGTATTTTCAGCCATCTGGACAAGCCTTTAACTTTCTTTCTTTCTTTCTTTCTTTCTTTCTTTCTTTCTTTCTTTCTTTCTTTCTTTCTTTCTTTCTTTCTTTCTTTCTTTCTTTCTTTCTTTCTTTCTTTCTTTCTTTCTTTCTTTCTTTCTTTCTTTCTTTCTTTCTTTCTTTCTTTCAACCACAGCTCCCAAAATGTTCTATACCAGCTGGCATGGTCACTCAATGTGGACTTCTCAGAGATGTAGTTAAAAAGTTGCTTTTTCAAGCTCTAGGGTTACTTAGATATTTGATTAGATTTCTTTCCCTCACCCACCATTTTGTGTCCAAAATATGGTTGGTTGATCCCAGCATCCATCCATCCATCCATCCATCCATCCAACCAACCAACCAACCAGACAGATAGACAGACAGAGAGATGTGTCTAGCTAGAAAAATTCCTGCCAGAAAGACAGACAGAAAGATGTATGTGAAAGATGGCAAAGGAATTTTACCTTAATCCAGGGTATTCTGGATTAAAACCTGTATAATTTCCCCACAAGATGCTGACATATGAGAGCCCATGGATAACTAAGCCATCGTATTTATTACCTTATCCTGGATTCTGTTATATATTGCTTCTATTTTATTTTATTTTATTTTATTATTTACATCTGCAAGCACATTTTCTCTCGTATCAACAAGAACATCTTTTCTAGGATGTTCCTTTTTGCGATACATGCACATTTATGCATTCAACTTAAAAGAAAGCATGCTTTTTATCTCAGAAATATTTTTATCCTCATTTTGCTTTTACAAATTTAACCCACAGATTAATCTAAATATATGTGAGTGAACTGTGTAATAATGTCTCTTTAAAATGGTTGCTATCTTTTTCAACATAAGCTTTAGAACAGTTTCTGCTTAAAGTGGAAATCATAAAGGCAATTTGTGGAGCCCTCTGGCCCTTTACTGCTCTACCACCACCACCACCACCTCCCATACTACAAAAATGGTGGGGAGAAAAAAGGAGCAGCAGCAGAACTACCCATTTTGAAATTGCTGGAAGTGACAATTTGCCTTTTAAATAAGTTGCACATCCCCACATATTTTCATTTTTTAACACACAAACCATTTTTAAAAACAAAAAAAAATGGAAGTGCTGTTTCCAATGTTTTGTTTAGGAGGGGCCAGAGCAGCCCTTGGTAATGGAAAAATGGAACAACCCCTCCCCCGAACTTCAGGGCTTGTCCAATCTTGCTATAGGGTATATGATGACTGGCAAACACTAGTCTTCTTAATGGGTTTGAGGACCTGTTGCCCTGACAAACAAATACAAAAGCAGCACAGCTCTTAATTTTTAAAATTCTTTTTAATGATGAAAGAACTACATTCTGGCCAAAACATTTCATTTCCAGCAAAATCTTTCAAATCATGCAGAACTCCCAATCTCACAGTCAGGTGACTTTAAAGTATCAGTGTCTGTCTGTCTGTCTGCCTGTCTGATCTGAAAGAGATATTGGATAAAATGACATATTCAGACATATTTCTCTGGATATATCATTTTATGTCTTAGTGATATTCAGTTCCCCACATCAGAGAAAAAGACATGCCCTTTTATGGAAGTTCAAAACCTCGGTGTGTTGTGTCTTTGCGAGATGTTTTGATCTGAGAGTCTAGAGTGCTGCCAACATTTCCAGGTTCAAAACTATCCTCATGCCTTTACTCTTTGACAAGGGGATTTTTTTTTGTGGATCTTCCCTCCTGACCTAATGATAAAGCCAAGTGGGGTTTAAAGTGAAGATTCGCTTCTCCCTCCTTGGCAATTATCTCTGTGACTGCCCACAATCCTTCCCAATCTTTTTAAACAACATCCTGTTATTAAACCACTTGGCAAGTATTTAAAGCCTGAGCTAAGCTAGCCATGCACAAAATTTCCCACTTGGGGCACAATCCAGCATTAAAGAGGAACTGTTTACACTCGGGAGGCCAGAGTTCAGAATGGGGCCTACTCATTTGTGAAAATGGCTCATCATTAGTGACAATAAAATTATCAAGGTTTTGATCCTCCCTGACTGGAGTCAACTGTAACATTCCTACTGATTTCAATGGTGGTGTTTCTCCCCCCACCCCAAACTAGGTCACTAATTAGACATTAGAAATCCCACATCCTGAAAGTAGCTTTGAAAAACATGTGATGAGGATGGCTTTTGAAGATGTATCAGATTTGAAAACATTGTAAAGTGTGCCGCAAATGGGATCAGTCGGTACAAATGAGGCAGAAGTCCTTTGAATATTGCCCTTCCAATCTGTTTCTTCGGAGTTGAAACGGCAAAGTCTTATGAAATTAAATCCCAAAGGTTACAGAAGAACCAGCTGTGAACTAGAAGAAAATGGAAAATTTCTGGTTAGCACGAAAAGAAAAAATAGCCAGGTTTTAAAATGAGAGAAAATAGATATCTCTGTGGTGGTATATGGAACCAATTTGTGTTGCGAATAATACATGACTTTAATGGATCTGCGCTGAGGTTTAATGTGACAGAGATGAGGTTTTATATGACAGGTATATGAGCGATTTAAGTCAAATAGAGCAGAGCTATCTGAATCAAACAGATCAAGTATGGGCAAAGTACTGCCGTCCAGGAGTTGGTCTACATTTCCCATTATTCGTCTTAATCGATATCTGTCTTTATTGCTGGGCTTGGCAGTATAATAAAGACAACAATAAAGCCAGGCAGGTGGGAGAACTAATACCCAATAAGAGAGAACTGGGATTCAAGAAGACCTCAACAGATTGGAGAACTGGACCAAAAGAAACAAAATGTGTTCCAACAGGGTAAAATGTAAAAATCTACTTGGGGGTAGGAAAAAACTGATATGCAAGTATACAACAACTGGCAGCTAGATTGGTAATAGTATATGTGAGAAGGATCTAGGGATCTTAGTAGGCTACACACTGTGTGATATTGCAGCAAAAACAACAACAAAAAGAACAACTGAAAACCTAAACCCAAACAAAGGAAATCAAAACACACAACAATAATAAGCAACTAAATTTGGTTGTTTCAGTATCACTGCATTCTGCTTTGGCCAGATCTCCCAGGGAATACTGTGTACAGTTCTGGACACCAGCGTTTAAGAAAGATATGGAGAAGCTGGAACATGTCTAGAGAAGGATGGGAATAGTTGTGTGGGACGAAAAGGGAAAACTAGTTTGAATATTTATTAGTTTGTTTTGCATAGCCAATCACCAAGCTGGTGGGAGGGACCAAGGATGCTATATATGGAAACCTAGTGGGTGCCGGAGAGTTCCTTTAGGTGAGTCAGAGGGTCAGTTAGGAGAGTCAGTTTTGATTGTCAGTTGGTCAGGTTTGAGATCCTGCCATTGAAAAGAGTCTGGTTTATAACAGAAATACATTATTATAAGAATTTATGGTTACATTAAAATAAGTTTTATTAAAGCATGTATTAACATTGGCTAAAGCTATCATAATACTGAAGATCTAATTGTAAACTAATAAACATTTCATGTTTTGCTTTAAAGCTATAAAACCTGGTGTTAGACTTTCTCTCAAATATATATACATATCCAGTTAATCTGGTGGTGGCAGTGAGTGGAGACCAAGTGTGTGTGTAGTGTCATCACAAGTTGGTGGCACAGTGGTGGGATGTCGAAACAAATCCAGTTGTGCCTTTGAAGAACCAGACCCTGATTTAAATAAAGAAGAAAGTAATTGTAACAGAGTGGGCGTGTACGTCACAGTGTGTAAATGAAGTTCTATGAGAAACGGCTGAGGAAATTGTGTATGTTTAGCCTGGAGAAGAGGAAGGAGACTGGGAGGTGGTATGGTAGCCATCTTCAAGTATTTGAAAGGCTGCCATATGACACAGGGAAGGACCTGAAGTAATGGATTCAAATTAATTTTTCAAACATCTTTAATATGTTATTAATTCTCCTTTATATATGAATAGTATAGTGTTTTTAGCTTTCAGTATTGTGTTGTTAATGATGCAAGCTGCTTTGGGTCCTTTTTAAAGAAAAAGGCAGGGCTATAAATAAGTAAATAGATAATAACTATTACAAGAAAGGACATTTTACCTAAACATAAGGAGGTGCCTATTTATTGACTGTTAAGAGTTGGTAGTCCCTGTTGCTTGTAGATTTTTAAACAGAGCTCAGATGGGCTCTGCCAGGAATGCCTTAGCAATTACTTTCCTGCTTTGGTAGGGGCCAAATTCTATACAGTGGTACCTCAACTTATGAATTTAATCCGTTCTGAATGCATGCTCTTAAGTCGAACTACTCTTAAGTCGGGGTACCTATCTAAAAATGGGGGGGGGGGGTTAAAAATAAAAAAATAAAAATATTTGTAAGTCGAGCAGATCATATCTAAAATTTGTAAAGGGGCAGTTAAAATGCCAACAGTTTTTGGCTCTTAAATCAAATTGCTCTTGAGTCGAGCTGTTCTTAAGTCAGGGTACCACTGTATTTTTTAGGTTTCCTTTTTGGAATTATCTGATAGTGTCAACAAGAAGTGAATAAGGGTAAGGTAATTTGGTAGACATTACATTTCTAGTCTTCCAACAAGATTCGTATCAAAGTCTTTCGTGAAGGGCTCCTGAGTATAATGATGAGATAAAGGGACACAGTCTCTTATGAACCAAGAAACAGAGAGAAGAGATAAACAAAGTTCTTGCTGTGGAAGCAAGTAGACATGGGTTCCCCCAAGTGTCTGTATTGGGAATTGGGACTGGCTGTATTTAACTGCTCATAAATTATGTGGAGTCAAGGGTAAGCAGTGGGGAAACATTACCCACCCACACTGAGCTATTAACTTGACAAAGTATCACAGTGAATTTAAACAATAATTTATGATGAGTTGTGGGCTGCTGCCTGAGATGGAATTATTGGATAAACTGTGGATTTATTAGACCTGGTTCCATTGTGCTTTACAGATCTTTGGAAGCCTACTGTTTTGGGGCAGGAAAGCACGGAAATAAGAGGCAATTCATAACAACAGTGCAGTATGTGGAAACCAAAGCTTTAGATGCTAAGAATTTGGGCAGCTCGCAGTGTGTCTTGTGATACCTTTTTAAGGGGCAAGAGTTACAGTCTTAGAAGCTGCCTGCAAAAGAATCTCCATTTTCTTGCAGCAGGGGGAGATGCTATGTGTTAATGGTGTCATGCTCATTATTAACTTAATAGTCAAGTGTTTCGACTGCAAGTTTGCAGACAAGAACCATGAATGCAAATATCTAACAATATTGTAGGTCTGGGGTACTTCATTTAGCTACTGTGGTTCTTATTTAACTAGTGAAAATAATCATTCCAACCAACCAACCAAAAGCAGCAGATATAACCAGACCAAGGAATATTTAATAAAATTGTTACTCATTGCTACAAATACTGCAAATATCCTTGATGTTAGTGACTAAATAATGAGATTAATGAGTTTCAGAGTGTTTTTGCTTTTGTAATAATGAGTAACAAACATTATTATAAGAGCAATTCACTGCATTGCTCCTTTCTTAGTTTTAATTTTTTTTTCAAAAAACACACACATTTTAAAATAGAAAAACAATCAAAATCTCAAAGTATTGGGAAACCAATCCTTCAGGGGTAGTGCATAAATGTTATGGCAGAATATCATGTCTCCAATTGTCCTATTACTTTTTTTCAGAGTAAGAGTAACAGGACAGTTCTTATCCCAAAGGTAATAGATTTTGTTACTTGTATTGTGCTACTTCCATGCTTTGCACAGGTTGTGTGCATGAATGCACACCCCAATTCACTCTCCCTTGGGCTGGTCTCTGACCACCATTGGCAAATGCCAAATAGCTTAAAAGCAAAGGGCTTCAGTTAATTACTTAAGGCTACAATCCTATACGCACACACACTTAACTAGGAGAAAGTATTGCTGAACTAAGACTGATTTTTGTCTAAGCGCATTAAGGACTGTGCTGTTAGAGTTACTCAAATGCTAGAAAATCCCCACTGATATATGTTTAGCACATACCTGTGAGTACCAGCACCATATGTAGATGCTGAAGAAGTAACAGAAATATTTCACATTTAGTTAGCAAAAACACTTAGCTGTAACTTTTGGAAATGTCCCATTTTGACCAATATATGAACTTGAAAAAAATGCAATCTACAGGGAATTGTGATCTCAAAGCATGATTCAGTGCCATTACAGAATTATTTAAACTCAAGTGACAACTTAAGAAATTACTTAGATCCATTGACTTTGAGAATTGTGAAAGTTATTAAAATTTGTAACTACATTAGCAACTAATGGATCTTTCAAGTAGCAGACCATAAGGCAGAATAAGTGTATTTATATAAATTACATTGGCAAAGTGGTGCCATTTCTGAGCTAACATTTGATCTCTGGTTGCATGCTAATATTACACAAACTGCAATTTGCACCTGCAGTTTGCACAACTACACTATGCCTGTGTAATTTTCCAATAGGATTCTGGCCCATGTTACAAAATGCAAACATTTTATTTACTTTTGAGAAACATGAAATTCCAGTGTTTAAAAATAAAGCTATAATATATTTTTCAAGGAACAAAATCCTTTTCATGTATTGCAACTTAGAAGGGCCTTTTCACATGACCCCTAAGATCCGCTGGTCCCTTAAATTTGGACCAAAGATCTTAGGGGTTCGTTGCCCTTCCTTCCTCCCCACCAGAGAAAGAGGGGAAAAATGCAGCTCACCTGGAGGAGCCTCCCGGAGCTCCATTTCTCTTCAGTTTCTCTTCCGTTTCTCTTCTGCTTGCTTTTCCCCCTCCCACCTCTTCTCTTAAAGGGGCAGGAGGCAAAAAAAAAAAACACAAGCAGAAGCCAGGAGACCAGATTAAATCCGGACCTGGGGATTTTCACCCACCTCAAGCAGGTACAAGAAAGTGCAGCTGGGTCGCGCTTAGGTGGGCGGGGTCGCACTTAATTGTCTGCAAAGTCCGGAGCTGGTGGGAAAACACTTGTAAGGTCCGGACCTTGCAGCCATTTCCTGCGGAGCTTAGGGGTCGTGTATAAAGGCTACCAGTTACTTTTGAGAACGAGAATTTAAGGAGCTGCTGTAAAAATACACTGACGAGGACAGCTAATATATTCTTTTAAGAAGTAAACTGGCATGCTCTGATTTTTCAAGATTTTGCAATTTTTGCCAATAAAAGATGGAGGTGGATGATTTAATCAGAGGATCTAATCTAAGTTGGCCTTAGATCACAGTATGACAAAAAGTCCCCTCAGAGGTGACTGTGCATAATATGCCAAACAAACAAACAGAGATTAAGAAAAGTCTTAAGCATAAGCCAAGAAGGTTCTTTGTGGTTCTCAAAACAACAAACACTCTTCCCCTCTTCTCCAGGTTGCTACTGGAATCAGCATTACCAGCTGAATAACAACCCTACATGAAAGTCAGCAGCTAGAATTATTTTTGAAAGATTCTGTTGTTGTATGACATTTGTAATAGAAATGGTGGGAGGAATTTGAAGGGCTTAGAGAGATTCTGCTGTGCCCTCTTCACTCCTGATTATGTTGTAAGCTGTCATTTCTAAATTCTGAGAAATGTCCAGTTCCAAACAAGGTCCCTGTACCAAACCAAGCCAATTCAGAATAACTGCCTTGCCTTCTGGGATGCATAAATCAAGAATTATTCCTATTGGCCTTTGTGGGGAACTAATTGATGAATTTGTGGGCAGAAGGGGGCCAAGAATGAGGATTTACTTTTAAAGGGCTTGACTTTTCCGTTCTTACTGAAAAATTAAAATACTTTCTTCCCATGGCTTTCCCCCTCCACATTGATTGACCTAGGAATGCAAGTGTCTATGAATAGGTATTTTCACATCTGTTAATGTATACCAGCAGACATGTGATACCGTACACAAATTATGTTACTATTCCACATGCCCTTGATTCACAGTTTACAGTCCAAGCATCTTGAAGGCTTTTGTCTTTTGCCCAAACATTATGATATGGTTAGTGTTGCAAGCCTCTGAGATGTGTTGACCAGTGCTATTCAACAGCTATATATGTTTTACTGTGAGATGCAGACTCAGTCAGAAACACCTTGATCAGCAGTCTACACTACATGTTTCTACTTCTACTTCATGAATTTTTATTTACTAACTTCAAACTATTACATGACTTTTTTTAAAAAAACATAAATGATATGATCTTATAACGTTAGAACCACAGGGCTGGAAAGGACCTTATGGCTCGTTGGTCACTTCAGAATTTTCAACTGTTTGAGATTTCTGCATATGTTTTCATGTTCTACATTTGAAATTAAAATATGTCATAAAACATTTATTTATTTATTTATTTATTTATTTATTTATTTATTTATTTATTTATTTATTTATTTATTTATTTATTTATTCATTCATTTGTATTTGCACTTATTAACTGCCCAACTTCCATCAGGAACTCTGGGTGGTGTACAACAAATTATTAAACAAAATAACTTGCCCCCCCAAACAACCCGCAAACAGTAAATCAAACAAAGGATAAAATACAACGGCATCTATACAGACAAACTTTGGAGGTTACCTCATGTCCGTTTTGTCTCTGTTAGTGTTGCACTTAGGAGCAGTACAAAAAAATGTTACTTCACGTCTGTTGCACAACTACTGAAATTTGTCTCAAACACTCCCCCGGAACGGGTGCTAAGCGCGACGATACTGTACCTGGTGCTGGCTAGGGTTTTCCCTTGTCACTCTTTGTTCCCTCTTTCTGTTCTAAGACAAGACACTGTGTAGTAATGACTGTCATGCAACAAAACATTCGTTTCTCTCAGAAAACTGTGTCTGGGTTGTTCTTGTTTAATTTAGACTTTTCAGAAGCGAAATATCGAAAAAGAATTTTTAAGCCCCCCAAAAAGGAAACGGGAAACTAGACAAATTCAATGTTTGTCATGGTACAAGACTGTGAGGTAACATTTGTCATGAGACAAGTTATCACGACCATGGGAACACTGAAACAGTGACAAAACCATGTGATCGTGATCAACGCTGTCACAGTACAAAACTAGTCAGGGAACAAAGAAAGATGTGAAGTAACCGCTATAGACTCCGGCAAGTAAGAGGCTGGGACAAACAATAAACCAACTAACTAAATACCGTCATATACTCAGCGATCACCAAAGTTCTCCCTAAAGAGCCAGGTCTTTAGAGCTCTCCTAAAGGCCAGCAGAGACCCTGCCAGTGTTATCTCCATTGGCAGAGTATTCAAAAGTGCTGGGGCAGCCACTGAGAAGGCCCAATTCCAGGTAGAAACCCTTTGGGCCTCCCTCTGAGTGGCCACCCGGAGCAAAAGGCTGAGCGAGGCTCTGGTTGCTCGGGACGAAGTTGACCTCTGAGAGATCTGCTCCACCACTTGTTACAAATAACTAAGGCATAGCTAGGCTATAGAATGACTGTAACAATGAGGGAGTACTTCATTCTATTTGATACAACTGTGCACTTTATTTAGTTTTATATAACAAAATCCTGTTGGCAAATGTGGACATAGGAGTACCATGGTGGCAGATCTTCACATTTGCCCCAGCAATTGCTGGTTTGCAGTTACACCTGCTCAATATTGCCCCACAGAAAGCAATTGCCAGACAGACAAAGGATTAATAGATTTCTCTTTATGCATGCAGCCAGGGCCGGCGCTTCCATTAAGGCGAACTAGGCAGTTGCCTAGGGTGCCAAAATGGAGAGAGGGTGCTGGACAGCCTCCTGCCGCCCCCGCCGCTCCCCCCGCCGCTGGCCACCGCCGTCCGTCCCCCCGCCCGCCAGCCGCCCATCGCCGTTCGTCCATCTCTGCCCGCCGCCCCTGCCCGCCGCCCCGTGCCCATCGCCGCCCACCCCCCTGTGCCCGTTGCCATCCCCCACCATCCGCCCCCCCGCCACCCCATCCCCTGCCCCGCCTGCCTGCCCACCGCCCACCCCACCCCTGCCCGTCGCCTAGGGTGCAAAAAAACCTAGCACCGGCCCTGCATGCAGCAGAGAAACAGCAAACTGCATGCAGAATGGACCATTTCATAAATGATTAATGAACTGGAGGATGCTGGCATTAGTTACAGGGGTTTGGCTTAACCAAATCATGGAGGAGGAATAATCTTTTGTCCAAATGCTGGCTCATGCTTTGTCTCATACTACTTCGTTGTGCTGTATTGCAGATGTGGAGGCAACAATGAGTTCAGTGGGAGCAGCTTATTCTGACAGTAGGTTGTAGCACTTTAATTTTTTAAAAGTAACTTCATGGAACTATATTAGTTATTTTTGAGAAATGTGAAACTAAAAAAGCTGTTAAACACTACTAAAATGGCAACTAACTATTTTTTTTTTGGGGGGGGTGAGGTTTGGAACCACAACTTTAAATAATCACTTTTAAAAAGTAGTTTTAGTCTGTGCTATCATATCAGGTAAAAATAAAACAAAGCAAAAAATAAAGAAGACAAAACCATTGTGGCATCTTAAAGACTAACTTCTATATTTTAGTGTAAGCTTCTTTGGACAAGTCCATTTGCAGGACTGCATGGCAGGACTGCATGGGAAATATTTATACTGTACATTTATACATGGCCTCAAAGTGGATACTGTATTTAGGCACAAACTGTTGACCTGGTAATGACCTTGAAGACCACTGTTGATATTCAGTTCCCTTCCCAGGAAGCATTGTTTTTAATAGTAGTGCCTCAAGGCCCTGCCATTATTAACACATTTTTAAAATCCTGAACTCTTGAACTAGAGTGACTGGAACAGACTTGTGTCTTATTCCTAAATGCTAATTTCATTTTGTGCAAATGTTTTTGTCTCCCAATACAGATGATACCTTATTTCCCAACATGTATGATATGATAATAGACCCCAGCCAAACTACTTGAAATGCTTTGTGGAGCCACCAGTGAAAGTATGAACTTCATCCAAAGTTGAAAGCCATCAAACATTTTATATACTAATGTGAACTATTCAACTTCAGATACTGGATATATGAAGAGCACTACAGAATCCCAAATATCCATCACCATCTCTACCCCTAGGTAACATGTGAAGAGAGACTTCTCTGAACTGAGAAACCTTGGCTTATATTGAGCCAGCTAAGCAGGGTCTGGCCTGGCTAGTATTTGGATGGGAGACCACCAAGGAATACCAGGTGCTGTAGGCACCTGGAGTAGGAACTGGCAAACCACTCCAGTATTTCTGCCAAGAAAACTCCATGGACATGGGGTCATGAAGAGTTGGTCATGACTGTAACGATGCAAGAACAAATATGTTTCTCAGAACTGTACTAGCTTTTCAAGCCTGTATGTTTACTGGAATAATAGTCATTTTAGGCTGTATTTGGAGGCCACATTAGATTTATTTCTTCAAATGTATGTTGTGACCTTGTCAGGTGAGATTGTGGGATGACTTTCTGTCATGTTCCAGTTAGAGGAGAGGTCTCACTAGGCTTTCGTTCTCTCTGGCATTGTAACTGACTAAATCTTTATATTGTTCTATAATCAATAAAGTCCTAACATGTAATTCAAACCTAAAGTATTGTATAGGGCAATGGAACTATAATTTATTATAGTAGTCTGTGCCAGGCAAATGCACATGCCTGATATCCTGCTGTTTTAGTGTAATAACCTGCGACGAGAGCAGGCCAGTGGAAACAGAGGAACGCACAGAGCAGTTGATTCACCAAATCCCTTCTGATTCAATGGGTCAACTCTAGCTATGATGTAGAGTAAGTAACAGGATTTCAGTCAATAATGCAATGACAATGGACAGTTGCTCCTCAGTGTCTCATTATAACAACCAGATGGGCTAATGCCAACATATTTGGCCCCATTTTACCTGTCATGACATTAAAGTGCTTGGAAGAGCCACCACTCTCTCCCATTTTGCTGTAGACTACTGTGCCTCAAGTGTGAGCAGCTTTTAGGGATCCTGCAACACATCATCTCTGAGTCTTGTTTCAATTTGTCCAGCATCTAAGCATATTTGAGGAGAACTATAATTTTATAGCTGGCTGGATCACTGAAGTCTATATACTTGGGGGCTGATTTGGTTCTGGTATGCAGTTTCCATGTACAGTGGGACGTTGAGCTGCTCCTGTATTTCCTTTGTTGCATGTAGTTATTAACTGAAGGTGAGATGGACAAAGGGGGTGAAAACTGTTTATGTAGGTTTTCAGTAAGACCTTCTGTCAAACTCAAGGTTCATTCCATAGCCCATTTCTCATGTTCCTCTATGTCTACTTAATCAGGGCAACAATGTCTTTCCCTAATCAACAAATCCCCCCCTTTTGAAAATACCTCAGAAAATACCCATGTGCCTAGGGAGCAGGGGAAGCAAATTTGTGATTTTTAAATTTCAGCATGCTTGCTATCCCTACCTGAAAATATTGTGACTCTTCTTTTTTAAATGGTCACTCTGCAGGCCTTGTAATTTTTAAAAAATTCAAAAATTTGGGGTGGATAAGCAGAGGAGGGTTTTGGTTGTGGTTATAGATGGGGATGAATCAGGAAAATGATGATTAATTTTGAGTCAAGGTCAATGAATTGCAAAAAATGAATTTATATTTTTATGATAAATCAATGGATTAATTTGCACATTTTTATTTTAAAAACCTATAAAATGGCCTACAGGGTACCTAGAGATATCAAATGTGCAGGGAATCTTCCCATGACTCTCCTCTACAATCCCTCTAAGATTGGCTAAATTGGGTTCTGAGCTATCAACCCCCAAGGACCCCCCCCCAGAAAGTGCCCTTTCGCAATTGGTTTGGGGGAAACCCAGTCTTGACCAAATTTGGAATATTTGTAGTCAAAGGAATCTTCCCTGAAAGTTTAGTGCCTCTAGGTGCCTGGAAGAACTTTTTGGGGGGACCTCTTTGTGAGTATATACCTGAGACAACTGAAATCCAATCCTGTCCAAAGTGAAGTCTTGTAGGGGAAAGTCATATAATGTTTCTCTGCCTTTGTGTGTGTCTCTCAGTGCCTTGGGGGCCATTTTATAGCCCAACAAATGGACAAATTAAAAATGGTTAAAATTCATCAATTCATATTCGTTGAGGTTATCGATTCATATAAATTCAAATTGACAAATTTTTGGCTTTTGAACAATTTTTGTAACTAAATTTTTGATTTGTGCCTCTCTCTAACTGTGGTTTTTCAAAGTTAACAAGTTGTTTCTAGGTGGCACTTGGACCTCTCACACTTACCCATGCCATTGCACATCGAAGGTCCCTTATGTGGCACCTGCAGAGGCATACGATGGTGTCTGACAGGCACAGTAATCCCCTCTCTGCTGGGCTTCTAAGGGCATGGTGGACTACTTGATTTGACATTTAAAGATTACAACAGACTCTTGCTTTGTGCTCCCAGTCATGCAGCAACCAGCTTCCATCTGAGCTGTGCCAGGCTCTGTCCCTCCCAAGATTTAAGAACATATCTCCAGATGTTGTTAGCAGTGGTTGGTTTCAAGCAATGGCAGCCTGTGGGCTGAGTAGTGCAGCCACCACATCCCATAATAGCAGAATGAGCTATTCTTGGTTTGGGGTGGGGGTTGATTTAAATACATGCTTTGCTCTCCTCCTAAAAAATAATAAGACCTGAGTTTCTCTTTAAGTTGATCTAGATTCCACATGGCTTTGTCAGGAAAAGATGAAATAGCCATTTTTAAAAGAAATAGTGAGTTTTTAAAGATGTTGATCCTTTTTCTGACTGTCTGGCTAATACTCTTATTTTTATTGCTGTCTTTTAAAAATACATTTACAAGGCTTCTGTCTTAATATGAGATAATTAAATAAATGAGGAAATTATTGCCAATGGTAGTTACTTTTTTATTATTACGCTGCTGCATCAGGATATTGATTTAAGCCTTTAGCAGGAGAAAGAGCCAGTTTCTGCTACTGGTCACACACATATGCAAACACACTCTACAGGGCATGACTTGCCTTTAGGAAATCAAGTTACACTTTCCAAACACAAACTGTCACCACCAAGGCATGAAACGTCACTACAATTAGGAAACAGACCCACTCAAAGCAAAAGACACACACAAAGCTCAGCTACATATGTTAGCTAAACGTAATATGAGAGACAGTGTTTGGTTAGGTTTAGTATAAACAGTCAGCGGGAGTCAGTTGATATTTGTATATGCTTTGACACCTGCAAGTAAACAGAAGACTAAAGTTTTGCTGATTAAAACCTGTAAGATACATCACTTTGAGTAATCTCCAGTACATGGAAGAAACCTTTACCCTTCTTAGACTGGTGCTCTGGGGAAAGAACAAAACAAACTCAAGTGGCATTTGATATCTCATGCAAGCCCCATGCAATGTGATGTCTGCCCAGGAACACTCCTCGGGTTTCAGGAAACAAAGCAAGATGGATGATCAGTGCCGGGTGGTCCAGTGCTTTGGATCATCTTGATTTAAAGTGGCACAAGGGGTAGTCAAGCAAAATCCAAAAGCCTCAACAGCAAGACTGTGCTGGCTGGCACTGTTCGGGAGTCCTTTGCTCGCCTTACAATACGCTTTGAGGCTTAGTGGCGCTTGTTGCCAACCTCCATGACTTCTGTAACGGGATATTGGATGCACTGACAGGATGGGGTGACCTGTTCCCCAACAAGTGCAAAGGAGAAACATACGAGTGATTCACTGCTCCACTCTTCGTGTTATGTGCACAGCAGAGAGCCATCTCATTCTCCTGAAAGGAAAGGGACTGAATAATTCCCCCTCACCCTATTTTTTTACATATTGTAAAAGGAAAAAAAAACATTTGAGACCTGGGATGTATGTGCCTCTCCCTGTTCCCAGACATTAAGGTAGGATTATATTTAATTGCAAAGTTATTCAATTAGAAAATAAATAGATAATTCACTCTTGAATGAACATGTCTGTATACTCTGTTCTTGAGTGATATGGGAAAGGTGTCTCATTTTAACAAAACCAGAGGTGAAAAAGTCATTCTATTATAAAAACCATTAATAAACCCTGCTCATCTTTATTCAAGCGTGTTATCAGCATCTTTATTCAATATTGATGTGTATTTGTTACTTTAAACTCACAAGGTATTTTCATAGTTTACCCCTCTGCCTCTGCCTTTTTGCTGTCCATACTGGAACATGTGGGTTTAGAAACACATTGGCCAAGGCTCCAGGTGTTTCTGTCCAGATGTGATGAACATGCGTATGTGCACTTATCTCAAGGTGTGATCATATAGGTCTATAACTTGCATTTTGGATTGCTTGTGACATAATCCATTGAGAGCTATTTATTCATTTATTTGATTTATTTGAAAAAAAATGGACTGAAGCTCAACATAAAAAAACTAAGATCATGGTCACTGGTCCCATCACCTCCTGGCAAATAGAAGGGGCGGAAATCATAAAGAGCAGAGACATTACTTTGCCGACAAAGGTCCGGATAGTCAAAGCTATGTTTTTTCCACTAGTGATGTATGGAAGTGAGAGCTGGACTATAAAGAAAGCTGATCACCACAGAATCAATGTTTTCGAGCTGTGGTGCTGAAGGGGACTCTTGAGAGTCCCCTGGACTGCAAGGAGATCAAACCTATCCATCCTGAAAGAAATTAACCCCGAATGTTCACTGGAAGGACATAATTTGAAGCTGAGGCTCCAGTACTTTGGCCACTTCATGAGGAGAGAGGACTCCTTGGAAAAGTCCCTGATGTTGGGAAAGATTGAAGGCAAAAGGAAAATGGGGATGGCAGAGAATGAGATGGTTGGGTGGTGTCACTGATGCAACCAATATGGATTTGACAGTGGAAGACAGGAAGGCCTGGTGAGCTCTGGTCCATGGGGTCACGAAGAGTAGGACATGACTGAAGGACTGAACAACAACCACCCATCTGCCAGAAAGCCACTATTTCCTAGAGACCACACAATGTAGGGGAATTAGGATTCTAGCCTGACACTGATCTGTGCCCAAACTGGCCCTTTTTGGGCTACTATTTGTCGTTGCCAGGCTGGAGTGATTTCTTGATGGATAGAAAGGTTGCTTTAAAGGAGGCTGCTCCTCTTGACCCTTTCTAGTGCAATCAAACATAGACCTTTGTCACTGACTGCACCATAAGTTAGAACTTTTCGAACTGTCTAATAAGAAGTAATGTTTTCTGTTCAATCTCCCAGGAGAGTATGGGCCATATTCCCCTCTGCAGTTGAGGTGGCACCCTTGCCCATCATCTCAAAATGATCAGACCAATTTTGTTCCCTGTTTTGCTTGCCAGTTTGAAATGAAAGAAGAACGGAGGACTTGAAGTGACATAACAAGAGCCCTCAGTACATTGCACTGTGGTGTGCTGGAACTGACCATGCCCTGTCTGTGTCCCTTAAGTGCATCCCAGCTCCCTGGGTTTTCATTGTCTCCCTTCATTAAGGCAAAGTAAATCTCTGCAGTGGGTTTGTGTTAGGAATCTTGTCAGAGAACACAATTGCTAAGAATAAACCTGTTATGTTACCAGCATGCATGTGGAGCCCTGCCGGCAAGTCAACAAACAGCAGAATACTACCTGAAAAATGTCTGCTCAAGAATTTAATTCAATGAAATTGGCTCCCAGGTAAATGGGTATAAGATCGGAACTCCATGCATGCCAATAAATCTCACCAGCTAAATCTCACTGGTTTAACCTTCCTTTCCCTTGGGGTGGAGTGGATGGGAATGGTAGAGGGTTTGGTAGCTCATTTCCCCAACGACCTGATAAATTAGAAATAATTATCTCCAAACAGTGGATTGGGTAGCACCATTTTGTTAAACCCATTCAAGCTGGACAAGTGGGCTTCCAAAACATAGCCCTCCCCTGCCCACACACATCTTATTCCAAAATGCAAGGGGCAATAATATCTGAAGCTGTTGCAGTAAATTCATTTATCAATCACATTTATTCCTCAGCATCCATGAAAGAACGAGTGTTGTAGTTCCTAGAAAATCTTATTTGGCATACGTTTCTGTAGATTGTAGACAGATGCCACTGATTTGATGAAATGGGCTGTTGTCCACAGAAGCTTATGCCAAATAAGATTTGCTAGTCTTTTTAAGGCACCACAACACTTTTTTTGTTGGTTTTGCTGCAGCGTACTAAAACTACTACCCCTCCTCCAAATTACGTGTGGAATCATCCCATGTGATCTTTACATTAGAATAAAGAAGAAAAACACCTGAGGTGAGCGGAACATAGACTTGTAACCAGATCCTTCCACTCTGAAGTCCATCGCTCTTTCTGTTACACTACTTTGCTTCACTTACAGGTACCGCTGAGAAATGTCACCAACGTGGATGAAGGAAGTTTTTTCACCACACCCACAAACTCAGCTTTAGACCTACGAGTACATATTATTTCAGGTTCTCAGTTGGGATGGGAATAATTTCCATTCTGCCCTTCTCTTAATATGCTACACATTTCCCTGCTACTGAGGGTCTAATTGAAACTTAACTCCCTGGCCTCCCCAGCCTACTCTGCTTCAAGAGTCAAATTACACTGAATAGAAGTGCTCCTACATTCATTGCAGATCAATAAGGCGCTGCTTTAATCTCTTTGCATTGTGTTCCTCCCATTTCCTTTATTACCTGCCGTCTCTACATCTCTGGGGGAATAAAGAGACCATGCACAGAAACCGCTCATTTCAGTTCCTGGCAATCAAGAGACCAAACCTGGATGCAAAACGTTTGTGCAATTTTGACAAGCTGCACAGAGAGGTTTGGTGACTAGTCTTAATTAGACCATCTTTGTTTACATTTGATGTTTATCAGCTAATTGGCATGGCAAGGTGTGAGTCACACAGCTTCTCTCTGGCATGAAATCAGTTTGTGGGAGAAAAACTGGGAGAACAAATGATCCCAATTATAAGAAAACCCACTGTGCTAATTATCATCCCACAAAAGCTGGAGCCTCCCCCCCTTCTCCTTTCTTGCACCAGTCTCTCCTGTTCCACCTCTCCCAGCTCACAATCCCGTCAGAGGCCTTGCTTTGACCCACGTGCAAGCAGGAACTTGGCATCCTGGAATGGCGAACTTTAACCTTGCATTTTGTCCTTACTTGTGGCACAGGCTATTTGGTAAAATGATTAAATAATCAGCAAAGTGACTCTGGACAACAATGTTTGGAATTAAGAATTTCAACGTTTGCATCACCTTTTCCTCCCCTTTGGAAAAACAGCTGCACAGCTCTCATACAGGATGTGGAACTTTGCACCCAATATTTGAATACCCGGACAAATCTTAGGTTCAGTACTCTCTCTCTCTCTCTCTCTCTCTCTCTCTCTCTCTCTCTCTCACACACACACACACACACACACACACACACACACACACACACACACACACGAAGGATAAGCTTGTGTTCTCTTTTCATAAAAGCAGAGTGAAACACCCAGACCCACTGGAACAGCCTGCCTGCTTCCTGAGATTCCCTTCTACTTTCTTGGTATTGTTTTCCCCTGACCCTCTCTCTCTCTCTCTCTCTCTCTCTCTCTCTCTCTCTCTTCTTTCTTTCTAAACATTGAGGGTCTCATGCACAGGAATGCTTCTTGGCTGCCCTCAAGTTAAATGATGGTCCTGGACCATTCAAAAAGTCTCTCTGTGTCTCCCCTGTCTAAGTCAGGGTAACAGATGGCCAAAGCTTTCACCAGCAGTCCTGAACACATTGTCACTCCCAGCTGAAAGTGAAATATTCAGTGGCATTTAAATTAAATAGACTCTAATGCTCCAGTAATATTAATTACGTTTTCATTCATCCCTGCTCTAATAAATCAACACGTAAAGATAGGATGATCCTGTATCTGGCAACAGAGCGGGGCTATTCTGCCCTTTGTAAGGTTAGCGGCACAATAACCCCATTCTTAGTGGGACATGAGGGCCCCTTCAAGCATCTGTGCTCAGCACCACTTGAGGAGAAGCCAAAGTGGTAACATTTAAATGTTTTGTGCCTTTAACTTATCCAATTTGTCCATGCAACAGGGCTTCGCTTCACAAGAACGTTGGAGTAAAGTTGTCAGATCCCTATCAAGCTTGGGGAAAATGGCTCTGATTTCTTTTGGGGATCATGGGGGGGGGGAGGGAAGTGGGATACGGATTTATCTGAGAAGCTATAAACTACAGCCAGTGTCAAGCCCCTCTATTCTCAGAGCAGAATTTGTTACCCTAGTGTCAACCTTTTTTGCACACTGGGGGAGGAGGGGATGTGTTGGGGAGAGAAAAGGAAGCAAGGAGAGAAGGCCTCAAGTGTCTGGAAAAGCACAACAACCTCTCACGCACAGGGTTGCCCGGGCTTTCAGGAGCTGCGGAGCCCCCCCCCCCCGCTTTACATTTTTGTCCTGTGAATGCCGCACAGGAAATATACTCCAAGCTGCACCAGCAATAGAGTCCCCCTCCTTTCCCCCCATAGATATGTAAAAGAAGGGTAATAAACACAAGCAGGGAAAGATCGTGGCTAGTAAATCTTCCAGGGACAAAGCACTTGCCACTTGTGATGCTTCAAAGCTGCCCAGAGCGACCAGCTCCTTCTCCCCAGTCCCTTTTCAAAGCAAGAAAAGAAGTTGCCCTGTGCTTAAATAATAAAAATAAAATCACCCGGCTAAGTGGGTCCATTCAGTAATGGGTCTTGCTGGAAAGGTAGAGTTAGTCTAGGATCAGATGGCTATTTCTTGGAGGAAACATCATGCGTTATCAAAGAATTGGACACCAGTTTGAGTAAAACGATTCCATGCTCATTTATACACAATGAGATGGAAATTTAGAGGTGATTAATGTAATTCTCATAGTAACATGATGCATCTTGCCAAGGTGAAGACAATTTTGACCCAGTAGCCTTCATGCCTCCTCAATCTTCTGCCCAAGAGTTAATCTCCTACTTTTCAATTTCAAGTAAAGGACTGCTCTCAGATCGCCCATGAAACCACTGAACCAATGTTTATCATATGGCCACTCCAGACTAGGATTAAGAATTTAACTGTCACTTTGTTCAATGTACATTTCTTTGACAATCTGGAACTACATCACTGGAAAGGGATGTGAATTTGAAGCTTCTGTCTCATGCGCTGCAGACACAGCATAGGCAGACAATGTAGGTTTCCTGCTCAACTTCATGAAAAAAAATTAGTCAAGTGTGCAGCACACTTGCAGACATCTTCAGGATGAGTGAGTGATCCCTGGTGTTAGCCAGGAACAGGGAGAGGATGGACAAAAGGCATTAAATTATATTTTCCTCTTCCTCCCATATGCTTTTGTGCCTGGATACCTGGAGAACCACATAAAATCTTTCAGACTTCTGTGACATAGCAGCCCTCTCACAGAATGATCACTTCTGTACTAAAGCTAGGTTTTAAGGTGAAAATCTAAGCTCATGCAGTGCAAGCACAGAATCACAGAATTTGGTGCAAATCAAAGTACATTCTCTTAAATGCCTCCAGAGTTGGAGCGCTCACCACCTCCCAAGCTAGATGGTTCCATTGCTGTACTGCTCTAACAGTTAAGACTTTTTCCCCTGATATTCAGCCTAAATAGGTTTTTCCTTAAGTTAAAGCAAAGTGTTCTGCTTATATACCCAACCCATAGCACTTCAAGGACTCTCTGGGTGGTTTACAATTTTAGTTATGCAGGTTACACATTGCTCCCACTCAGCAATCTGGGTACTCATTTTACCAACTTCAGAAGGATGGAAGGCTGAGTTAACCATCAGCCAGCTACCTGGGACTGAACCCCAGGTTGTGAGCACACTTTTAAGTGCAGTACAGGCATTTAACCACTGTGCCACAGTAGCCGTGTTAGTCTGTGATTAAATATATAGTCTGTGGTTAAACACAGTAAGTGACATAGTGAAACAGTGATGCATTGAGTAGAATGGTACCAATAATATCACCAATGTATCTTGTTTTCCTAGAATAGCTTTGTATTAACAAGATTTTTTTAAAAAGTTGAATAGATAAAAGTAGAAAGTTGGTGTGTCTCTATCATCCCTTACAATGCCACAACTCATTAAATACATCACAGGGTTGTTACCTCAGATAACACTGCCCACAGCGCTATTTGGGTGTAAACTAACCATCCACATGGGCTACAACAGTGGATACTTGGGAGCATTCTGAATTGTACAATCCCGCCCCCCAAATCCCCACAACCATGTAGTCTTAGTGCTGTGCCAAAACAGAGTGGAACTGCTCTAAAAAGGGGACAGGATCAGTTGTTCTAAGTCAAAACATGTATGGATCCTGTAATTACATCCAAACCAAATGGCATCAAAGTCCATCAAAAAATCAAGCCATACAACTGTTTGGATGTATTCTAAGCCCTGCAGAAAGGCACAAGTTCAGATTGTGTTTCCTCCTCCCTGCAGCCACGTCACAGGAAAACTGGTCCAAGCTCTGGGATCTTACCAACAGGCAGCATCCATGACATCTTCTACTGTTCCACAGGCCTCTCATGGGAAGGTTGGACAATTCATCGCTGTTAATGTCAAAAGGGAATTTGCCTTTTTCCTTTTGCAGAGTATAACAGGAGTAGGAAATAATTGGCATCTTCCCTGCTTGGCAGGTCTTATCAAGGAAAAAGGAAATGATCTGCACCCTCCTTCTCCTTTATCAACCAGACTTCAAACGACTTATGATTTGTATAGTTACTCACAAGATCCGTGTCTCTAATTAGCTTCAATAATGTTAGTTCTATTTTATTTTGTACATGCATTTGTTTATTTATTTTAAATTTAAAGTATTTTTACTCTGCCTTTCTCCTTGAAAAGGACTCAAGGCAGCTTACAATATTGAAATACAACATTTACCTTTGAAAACAATGAGTGCGCCATGCTGGTAAGGATAATTAAAATACAATATATGAGCCTCGTGGCACAGTGGTTAAATGCCTGCACTGCAAGTAAAACTGTGCTCACGACCTGGGTTCAATCCCCGGTAGCAGGCTCAAGGTTCACTCAGCCTTCCATCCTTCCGAGGTCGGTAAAATGAGTACCCAGCATGCTGGGGGGGCAATGTGTAGCCTGCACTCTGTAATTAAAATTGTAAACCGCCCAGAGACTACTTGTAGTAGTATGGGGCGGTATATAAACAGAACACTTTGCTTTGCTTTGCTTTTGCTATGTACAATTAGTGAAGAGGCATCTTACATAATTAAAAGGCAATATTACAGATAAGAATAATAAGTTTATATATTTTTTTCCAAAAAAAATCCACTGAGAAATGTAAAAATGGAAAACACAAGGAGTAGTATTTTTTTATTTTAAATGGCCTTTTATGCATTACTGCTATAATGCATAAAAAGCTATTACAAATCAAAAATCATACATAGGTAGCTAGAAGCAAGGCTTGCCTGAAGAGAACAGCAAAGATGTAGTAGTCTGATCCATGGGAGGAAGTCCAGAGTCCGCATTCCATGAGAGTGAACGCACTCCTGATGGGGCACTCTGCTGAGTCCACATGTTTGCAGACCTTGCTATCCCCCCCAAAATCAGCTTGGATAAATTGGATAAATTGGATAAATTTCGTTCACCTATTACTTACTATTTAGCTATTTACTTTTCATTACTCAGCTTGTGTACCCTGCCCTGCTCATCTCTGTTATTTACTCTCGGTTACTGGGATAATTCTGTTTGCCTTCCGTTTCCCTTTACCTATTCTCGTCTCCCCTCCATCTATTCTTCTCTACTTCTCATTAACTCACCTTTCTCATTAACTCACCCCCCATCTGCAAACAGCAAGGATATGGGTTATGGTAATCAATAACTGGGCAAGGCATGCTCTGTTCATGAGGCAATTGTCTATACAGCAGCCAGCCAACCAGCATATGTAACGTGTAACCAATCACTGATTCTGTGCATACTGTGGAATGTAAATGATATCTAATAAAACGTGCAAATAGCAAGGGGCGAGAGATTCACTCCACTGGTCAGACAACTGGACTTGAGACTACGTTCTTTCCTCCAGCTCCCCCACAGATGGGGCTGGTCAGGCCTCCATTTGGAGGGAGTTCCAAAGTGTGGGAGCAGCAACAGAAAATGCTCTTTCCTGTGTCCCCATCAGATGCACCTGTGAAGACGGCAGGATCAAGAGGAAGACCTCTCCTGGTGATCTTAATACCAGAGCCAGCTCATAATAGGATACTGTATATTTGTTATTGTATATAGGTAGACACAATAGAGGGAGAAAATGTAGCAATAGAGGAACAACTTATGGAATAAACCAGAAATTATGAGTTGACAGAATGGCAGACATCAATGAGGGGGGAAAGTAGTCACCCATATTAGCCAAAACACAGAAAGGCAAAGGCTCCCCATTTTGTGTAAATTACAAAGTAGACTAGTAAAAGATCTACTGACAGATGCAAACGTAGTAATCATAGAATCATAGAATCATGGAGTTGGAAGAGACCTCAAGGGCCATCTAGTCCAACCCCCTGCCATGCAGGAACCCCCATCACAGGACTCCCGACAGATGGCCATCCAGCCTATGCTTAAGAACCTCCAAAGAAGGAGAGACAACCACCCTCCGTGGCAGCATATTCCATTGCCAAACAGCTCTAACTGTCATGAAATTCTTTCTAATGTTTAAATTGAATCTCTTTTACTGCAATTTGAAACCATTTTCTTGTGTCCTAGTCTCTGAAGCCATGGAAAACAAACCAGTCCCTTCTTCAATGTGACATCCTTTCAAATATTTAAACATAGCTATCATATCCCCTCTCAGTCTTCTTTTTGTGAGGCTAAACATTCCCAGCTCCATAAGCCGCTCTTCGTAAGACATTTCCTCCAGGCCCTCAATCATCCTGGTTGCCCTCCTCTGGACCCGTTCAAGATTGTCAACATCCTTTTTTAAATTGAGGTGCACAGAACTGGACACAGTACTCCAGATGAGGTCTGACCAAAGCAGAATAGAGTGGTACTATCACTTCCCTTGATCTACACTATGGTTCTGTTGATGCAACCAAGAATTGCATTGGCTTTCTTGGCTGCCGCATCACACTGCTGACCCAGACTCCCAGATCCCTTTTACAGGTACTATTTTCCAGCCAGGTTTCTCCCATCCTATATCTGTGCAATTCATTCTTTTTACCTAGATGCACCACCCTACATTTCCCTCTGTTGAACCCCATTCTGTTAGCTTTGGCTCAGCACTCTAATCTGTCAAGGTCCTTTTGGATTTTCATCCTATCCTCTAGGGAATTAGCAACCCCACCCAAATTGGTATCATCTGCAAATTTGATTAGCCTGCTCTCGATTCCTTCCTCTAAGTCATTAATAAAGATATTAAATGGCACTGGACCCAAAACAGAACCCTGGGACACTCCACTGGTCACGTCTATCCAAGCTGAAGAGAAACCATTAATGATCACCCTTTGGGTGCGATCAGTCAACCAATTACAAATCCACCTAACAGTGGCACTATCTATCCCACATTCTACTAACTTTTTTGCAAGTATACCATGGGGAACCTTATCAAAGGCCTTACTGAAATCTAGATAAGCAATATACAGCATTTCCTTCATCCACCAGGGCTGTAATTCTATCAAAGAGATCAAATTGGTCTGGCATGACTTGTTTTTTAAGAAATCCATGTTGACTTCTTGTAATGACAGCATTGCTAGTTAAATAATTACAGACTGTCTGCTTAATAATTTGTTCTAGGATCTTGCCAGGAATTGAAGTTAAGCTGTCTGGGCAGTAATTATTTGGGTCCTCTTCCCCCCCTTTTAAGATAGGGACAATATTTGCCTGCCTCCAGTCTATGGGGACGTCCCCTGTTTTCCAGGACTTCTCAAATATTATTGCCAATGGTTCTGAAATTACTTCTGCCAATCCCAACGAACACACTAAACGAAATAAACTAGCTCATGCTACCTCATGCACATCTACTGTAATAACCATAGAACTTGGTTACAAGCTGCAAAAAATAAACCAAGAAAACCCTGGATTGCTAAAATGGAAACTTTAGCTGGGATAAAAAAATAAGGAAATGATGTGCAGACATTAGCAACTTAAAACACCTTAAAGATTCAAAATTTAAAAAATAAAAAATAAAAACCAGACTAAACGCAAAACATATGACCTATTATTATTATTATTATTATTATTATTATTATTATTATTATTATTATTATTATTATTATTATTATTATTATTATTATTATTATTATTATTATTAGAGATGGGCACGACTTAGCGGTATTCCCGTTTCCGTTTCCGTTACTCGGTTCCGTTACTCTACGGAAACGGTAACGGGAATCACTCCCCCAGACTTCGAGCTCGAACCGACGAACGAACAATTTTGGTCTGATTTGTCGTGCTCGTTCCTTGCATCGCGCAATCGCGCGATGCCACGCGGCACAGAAAAAAGTTTTTAAAAGTTAAAAAAACCCGGTTCCCGGCCAAAAAGCAGGAGGAAAAATGCCTGCCGTGCCTCAGGGCACCTACCAGAGGGGTTGTTTCTGGAGGTCCCCGGCCTTCCCCCCATCCCCCATCCTGGGCTGCTCTGGTGGGACTCGCCGCAGGCTTGCAGCCAGCAAAAAGCCCAGTCTCGCCACCGGCCGCCGCAATTAAAGCGCAAGCAAGCGGCACGGACGGCACAGGAAAAAACTTTTAAACTCTCCCCCCACCCATTCCCGGGCCAAAAAAGCAGGCGGAAAAATGACTGCTTGACTAAGGGCGCAGGGCACCTACCGGAGGGGTGGTTTCTGGAGGGGGGGGTCCCGCCTCCCCCCCATCCTGGGCAGCCGGACTCGAGTCGCCATTTTGCCATGCCATGCGGTGCGGGCGGGGGATCCAAAATGGGGCAGCGAACGCAATATTGTTTTTGAAATCGTGGTCCAAAAACACACAAGCACAACAGAAACACGCGAAAATTTATAAACTGCCAGATTTTTCACAGTAGCAGTGGGTTTTTTCTTGCAACAAAATGTCTCTCCTCTCTTCCTCTGTCCTCCATTGATTTTATTTTATTTTATTTTATTTACACCTGCGCAATGATGGGCTGGCCGAGTGGCCAGCCATGTGGGAGTGGACGACCATGCAAATTTTTGGAGCCATCCCACCAGTCGCATGGCCACTTGGCCATGGAGACTTCTGGGATGTGCCAAAAGCCCCCTAAAACCTGCCCTAGCCCCCCTAACCCTAACCCTAACCCTTGACTCCGTACCCATACGTCACAGACTGTCTTCTTAGTGGGTCAGAGAGGCACCAGAGGTGCAACCCACTAGCCCACCGTAACCTTACCCGTCACTAGCCTAACCCTAGCCCTTGCACTAAGCCACTTAAGCCAGATCTACTTGCTTGCATTGCACTTTACAATTCCCTTCTGTGTGAGACATGGTGGTGCGAGAGCCTTGTGCAGGGAAGGCATGACGCTATCACTCTCACTGGTCTCACTGTCTGCACATTCTGTTATGCAATATCCATATGGCTATTGCATAGCATTTTGCAGCAGCAGCAGGTGAGGAGGGGAGACCCCCATGTAGAGGGGTGTCTTGGAGCCTGCTTCCCCTTCCTAGTGGGTGAGGATAGGAGGCACCCACGGGTGCCTCCAGGAGCCCACTTTCCCTTTATAGCGGGCCAGAGGAGGCACCCATCCCACAGAGGTGCCTCCAGGAGCCCGCTCCCCCCCAAAACAAGTACTAACGACAACGAAAAAACGAAAAAACACACCAACTAATTTTTGCGAATTTTCGCGAAAACCGGAAACGAGCCGAAACGGGACCGGCCCGACTAACGACAACTCGGAAAATTTTTTTTTCAAGTCGTGCCCATCTCTAATTATTACTACTACTACTACTACTGCCGAAGAATGTACGGTTAAAATCTTCAGATAGAAAAGGTATGCACCAGAAAAGGTGGCTTCCGTTTCTCTTGAAAAGCCAAGTTCAGACTTTGCTGTGTGTGGAGTGGTGGTGGTGGTGGTGGTGGCTGTTTTACATTTTGTGCATTGCTTTATGGGATCTTTTGGGGTTCTAGCTTGATCCTCAGGCTGTTATTCAGGGTTACTAATAATCATATGACACACAACACGAGCCCTTTCCCTCTTGTTCCAGTTTGGCTGGAGCTGAATCTCTGTGCGCAGATGGTAATAGACTGGATGTGGTTTAACTTCATGAAATCAATGAATCTAATCAAACCAGAGATCTTCTTGATCAGCAGGGCTATGAAGACAACATTCCTAAGACTGAGGAAATCAATAGCTTAGAACAGTGTCTTTAGGGGGTAAAGCACCCACAATCCTGTAGTCAGCATGGACAGAATTTTTTCATGGTTCAACACATTGATGGTATTTTATATAATTTTGCACTACTTTTGTGCAAGGAAAATTTTGCTACACATTTTTAATCAGTTTCCCCAACATACACATTTCCCCGTTTTGTATTCCTTACGTAGGCAATTTTCCCTTATGTATACAATGTGTACGCAATTTCCCTACATATATGCATTTTTGCATTGCACAGTCTGAAAGAGTGCCAAACAGGATAATTGTGCTGTGGTTTATGAACTAGTCTGCGAAGTGCAATGAACATTAGTTTGTTTTAAAAGAAGTCTCAGCATCGCTATTTGTGGGCTTCATGGCATACAAACAAATGGTTCTTTTTGAAGTCTGTGGCACATGGGAAGAGGATGCAAAGAAAAGAACAAGAACAAGAAAACGTCATGTTCAACTCACATATGATTTTTGCTTCACTGAAGTTGTACATTTGTGCATTTCCCTTTCCCCTCTCCCCACCCCTGACAACAGTGGGGCAGTTTTAATAAAACTCAGCATCACAAAACATCCACAGATGGCCTTCGGTACATTTTGATTAGGTACAGTGTTTCAAAAGGAACAAGTCTTTGGTGGCTCATTAATGAAACCACCATAGAACAGATCTTTCTCTGTTTGTAAAAGTAGGATGTACATGGGGAAACTAGAATACAGAAAGATCTGTTTGGGAAATGGAATATAGTGTTAACTTCCTAACCTATAGCAACACACACACACACACACACACACACATACACACAGAGAGAGAGAGAGAGAGAGAGAGAGAGAGAGAGAGACTACAAAAAAGCGGATAACAATCCGTTGGCTGGATCATGAATGAATGACTGTTCCTGTACAATCAAGGGCACAGGACAACACACTATTACACTTCAGTGGAAGGCATTCTGAATTACTCATGCAGAGGGATATAGATGGGAAATGCTACAAGAGAAACTGAAAACCCATGTGGATTAATGTGTTTCCCAAACATATTCCACTGTAGGATTAATTCCAGAACCACCTTTGTGGAGAGAAATGTTACAGTGCTAGTCATGATCTTAACCATGAGATCTCGGTGGTAAAACTCTGCAGCAGCAATCCAGTGCACAGTTTCATGCATTTAAATCTCAGTGGTTTCGAGTGCGCATAGAGGGATTTTGGACCTAGGCTTTGCTCCATGTCTCTTAGGAGTGCTCAGAATGTGATCAGATCCGTGCCCCATTCTTCTTTCAAGTATCAACAGCCACCAGTAAGCTCAACCTATGCAACAGTGACTATATTGTATAAGGAGAGACATGAATGTAAGTTGCTCAAAGCAACACTGCTCTTGACCACTTAGGTCCATTTTGATGATCTCACAGCTGCTCAACAGCACTCAAAGGAGCACAGCTGGAACCTCATCACTGAGATGTAAAACAAACAATTCCTGTGCCCATTATGTTAAACAGGAGAGAGTGGAAGTTAATGGGGGACACAGATAATAAAGGCTCCCTGCAGCTTTGGGGAATGAAGAGAGGCAGCTGTGTGGGAGTGAGGGGTGACAGGGTGAGAGGGATGAAGGAGTAAAAGTGACAATTTTAAAACTTCCCACTCCCCATAAAATGCCAAGTTAACAGCATGTGGCCTTTCCAGCGACTTTATCTCATTTTCCAAGCAGAAAAGCTTTTTAAAAAATGGGAGTTGTTGAATGTTTTGAATTCAGTGCTTGGTCCTAAATGGTGTCTGATTTGCACTTGACAAAGTTCAGGGTTGGGGGCAGAAATGCTTTTATGTCCTTTTTTTACCGACCTAATCTGGAATCCTCCGAAGGGGCCAGCTTATGGCACCGGATAGAACAGAAGCTGGAACAAAAGCTGGGCTGCTTATTTTAGGCAGAGGCAGCCCAAAAACTTCCAAGTGACAGAGGAAAGCATTCCTGGTGGCACCACCTTTTGCTATAAAACACACCGCCCAAGATGAGTCAGTTTGGTTCTCCCTAGCTTTAAGGCTGATTAGGGGGAGAATTGCAGTGGGAAACAAATCTGTCCCTCCGGTCCTTTTCTGTATGGTATCCACATCTTGCAGTGTTTAAGGCCTCCATTTAAACATTCAAATGTTATGGTGAGTTCTTGTTTGTGTTTGTGGGAGCAACACTCACAAAGTTTCAAATTTTTACTTGCATAGGCTGTTGTACTGGAGACTGTGTTATCTACCTTGCAGTATTAAGTTACCATAGCTTATATAACCATTTCATAGAATCATAGAGTTGGAAGGGACCTCAAGGGCCATTCTAGCCCAACTAGGAGACTAGTAGTTTTGAAGAGCAGTAGAGATTTAAAATGGCAGTTTCTTAGACTGCTTACGAAACCATAGTTTCTAAGTCTGTGACCTGGTAGAGAAAATATACATATTTGTATAGCACAGAATTTTTCAGATCTCTCCAGCATGAAACATCAGATGAAGAATGATTATAGAAGGGGCTTTTTGGCCATGACATCATCTGCATCAAAGGTCCCTTCAAGCAGGTTATGTCCGGTGCTAACTATGATGTTGCTCTATGGAAAATTCTGTGGTTTCAGTATCTGGCTGTGGAACTACAGGCTGGGAGTTCAATTCCTCACCCTGCAAACTGTCCCTGGGAGCTTCCCAGAAGAAAGCAAGGAGTAAAGCACGTCTGAGTATTCTGTACCTGGAAACCCCTGAAAAGGGTCACCATAAATCAGAACTGCCTGGGTGGCATATAATCATGATTATTAACTCCAATATCAATCCAGTACCAGGCAGAAATAGTTTTTTTTTCCCCCACTTAGGCACTCTATAGCATGAGTTAGTATTAATAATGGTTTTATCTGCTCTGCTGATTTTAAAAAACTTGTTGTTCTGATTTGCCTTCCTTCTGGATTCACATTTGATTTTATTATTACTATTTTATCACATTGACTGCAAGCTTCCCTCAGAGTGTCAATGAAAGGAAAGAAAAATCTCTTAAATAAAGGGATTGGTAAAACAGAATGATTATAGCTAGAGAATCTGTATGTTTAGGGATACTGAGTTGAATCCAAAGGTGCCACTCTGCTCATGGAGGGTATCTTCCAATGCTCTTTCCAATGCCCTTTGTACCCACCCCATACATTTTGCAGATCATAGGCATATGCCGAATGCTCCCCTTTCTGCAAAGCCAATGATCTGGCCACTTTTGCACATGATTTTGGCAGCATTTCAGCTATACCATGTACTGTGTAGTATAGAGCATTATCCCCTGAAAATTGGTATGGAAATTTCTCCTGGATCAAAATGTACCAGGTTTCTAATTCTCTTTGTTTGCAACTCTCTTTCCAATTGGTTTGTTTTTCCCCCCTAGGTGAAGGTCCAAGGTACTGGTTGTAATCTTGAAAAATCCCTAATAGCCTGTTTCTTACAATACCCTTGTAAGAGCATAAGAACATAAGAACAGCCTTGCTGGAACAGGCCACAGCCAATCCAGTCCAGCATTCTGTCTCACACAGCAGGTCATCATTTGCTTCAGGGTATTCCCAAGCAGATGTCCTCACCTGCTTACCTTTCCCTGAAAATGGCATTGAGAGATATCCTGCCTATCTCTCCAACCTGGAGGGTGTCCTTAGGCATCCATAATGATAGCCATTAGAGATGGGCATGAAACAAATTTTTGATTCATTTGTTAGTCATTAGTCATTTCGTTGCGTAACGAAACGCATAACGAACTGCCCCTTCTAAGAGAAACGAAATGAAACAGAAATTTCTGTTTCGTTTCGTTTTATTTGCCGGTGTCTCCTACCTGGGTCCTGGAGTGGTCCTTCCTGGTCCGATCCTCCTGGCTGCAGGGAGGGGTGCCCAGAAAAAAAAGGCGATCAGCCCGCGCTACAGCAGTAAAAAACAACAACAATAAAAATACAATAAAATAAATTGTAAGAAAAATCCAGCGTGCGGGCCCTGGTACCAGCTCGTGAGCACCGGACCCGGCCTGTGGGTTCCTGAACTGGCCCGCAGGCCAAATGTAAAAAAAAAAAAAAAAAAAACCCCACGATCTGGCACGCGGGCCATGTGGTCAGCAGTAAAAAATAAAATAAAATCAAAATAAAATCAAAATAAATAAAATCAAATAAAAAAAGGAGCACCGACCTGGCCCCAGGGGTGGCCAGGTCAGTGCTCTAAAATAAAGAAAAAAATAAAAAAATAAAAGAAGTGCCAACCCGCCCCCAGGGGCCGCGCGATTGGTGCTTAAAACAACAACGAGGTGCTGGCTCCAAGCCAGCACCTCAAAAAGCCCCTGCCGCAGGGGCCAAGATTGGCTGCTGCTGCTGCCGCCCGGTAAGGACCTGAACCAGTTCGGATCGGTTCGGGTTCTTACAATTTTTAAAAAAAATTCGTACAAACCTGAACCCAAACCAAACCAAGGGTGGGCCCGAAACAAATGAACCCGACCCATGGGTTTTCTGTTTCGTGCCCACCTCTAATAGCCATTGATATCCTTGTTCTCCATGAACTTGTCTAATCCTTTCTTAAAGCTGTCAAGGATGACAGCTGTCACCACTTCTTTTGGCAGGGAGTTCCACAGACCAGTGATCCTCTGGGTGAAAATGTACTTTCTCTTATTTGTTTAAGCTCCAGCACCCAAAAGTTTAATGGAGTGCCCCCAAGTTCTAGTGTTGTGCTTATCATGCGCAACCCTTATCTACGTTGTCCACACCATGTATGATTTTATAAATTTCAGTCAGGTCACTTCTTAGGCACCATTGTTAGTGAAGAGGCCCAGCCGTTGCAGCCTCAGATGGTAAGGAAGGTGTTCCAATCCCCAAATCATTCTGGTTGCCTTCCTCTGCACTTTTTCCATTTCCATAATATCCTTCTGGAGATAGGGTGACCAGAACTGTATACAATACTCCAGATGGGGCCTCACCATAGATTTATAAAGAGGCAAAATGACACTTGCTGACTTATTTTCTATACCCTTCCTAATGATCCCTAGCATTGAGTTTCCTTTTTTCACTGCTGCGGTACACTGGGTTGACATCTTCATTGAGCTGTCCACCAGGACACCAAAGTCCATTTCCTGGTTTGTTGCAGAGAATTCAGACCCCATCAGTTTATAAATCTAATTGGTTATTTTTTTGTCCCAATATGCATCATTCTGCACTTACTCATGTTGAAGCTCATTTGCCACTGGCTTGCCCACTCCCCCAGTGTCAAGAGATCCCTCTGGAGCTCCTCACAATCTCTCTCAGTTTTTACTACCATGTATAATTTAGTGTTGTCAGCAACTCTGGCTACCTTGCTATTTACTCCTACTTCTAGATCATTTATGAAGAGGTTGAAAAGCAGGGGTCCCACTCTTTACCTCGCTCTACTTGGAGAAGTGTCCATTTAGTGCTACAATGGTCCCCCGCCCTTTTGCGGTTAATATACTGCAATCCTGCTATATCGCAGGACCGCAGTACACACCGAAAGGCCTTGAGGGAGTGTACTGTTTACACATAAACATATTTTAAACATCATGCATTGCTCCCCTGTGCCCCGGGGGTCAGGAGAAGCGCTGTGCGATGTTTAAAATATGTTTAAGCAATGGAGCCAAGTGCTTGGCTCTGTTGCTTAAACACATTTTAAACATCGCACACTAATTCTCCCGACCCCTCCACCAATCAGAGAAGCGGTGTGTGAGGTTTAAAATGTGTTTAAGCAACGGAGCCAAGCGTTTGGCCCCGTTGCTTAAACACATTTTAAACTTCACACGCTGCTTCTCAGGGCTCCCTGGGGTGCAAGGGAGCGATGTTTAAAATGTCTTTAAGCAACAGAGCCAGCTTAAAGTGTGCCATGTTGGCTCTCCCCCAGAAGCGCCTTCTCTTCTATGTGCCTATTATCTTTTAGGATGTTTTCCATAACTTTACCTGGGACACATGTCAAACTGACTAGTTTGTAATTTCCTGGATCTCCTCTGGATCCTTTTTTGAAGATTGGTGTTACATTCGCTACCTTCCAGTCATTGGGCACAACGCCTGATTTGAGGGAAAGATTATATATTTTGGCTAGGACATCAGCAATTTCATCCTTAAGTTCCTTGAGAACTCGTGGAGGGATGCTGTCTGGTCCTGGTGATTTGTTAGCATTTAGTTTAACAAGACATGCAAGGACCTCCTCCCTGGTTATTTCCATCTGTCTTCAGTTTCCCTCCCTACGAAGATAGGCTCTGTTTGGGGCATGTGGTCTTCTTCAGTGAATACTGAAGCAAAGAATTCATTGAGTTTCTGTGCAATCTCTGTTCCCTCTTTAATAATCCCTTCAATAATCCCTCATATCATCTTTTTCCCCATATGGAAATTATCTTTCCTCCCCATCCCATCCTGTGAATTAATATGTGCTGAACAATCATTGCTCTAGATGCCACCAGAAGTTGGAGTCTCCTTGTTTTAGCATATTTTTGCCCATGCTAATACATAAAGTGTTCTATATTGTCAGAAACAAATTGCCTGGGTAGATAGGCTTTGGGGCTGCCATGCCAAGGCTCATTCTTTCTTAGAGGCTCAAGACTCTTAATCAAATGTTATACAGAAATTATATTTACAACTCAGATATTGTAGTTCACGGTCACATGTCATTTATGCCAAAACTTCAGTGTTGCACATGATAGAGCCAGTCAGGAATAGGTCGTGTGGCATTTTTAAAACAGTAAACACAGGTAGAAATGGACAGGAATTTTTCTTGCACACATTTATGAATTCTTTACTGGAACATACGATTACAAACACCGGCCAGTCCTGACACACTCACTAGCTACTTCCCTGGGTTTGTTGGCATCAGTGTGAAAGGGGCGACATGCATAGAAGCTGGAGGGGGGAATTTAGCTCTCCCTTGATTTTTATATGTGAGTGATGAAGGAACAACTTCCATTTACTAATCCATTTCAGGCAGCAACTTCTTTGGGGCTCAGCCTATATATTCTGCAGGAGAGAAATCTTTATTTTGTTCAGGAGCACTGTGCAAAGAAAGATTGGTTAAAAGCAAATGAGAACTAGAGTCTGGATCTTGCACAGCAGAGAAACCCTTATTTTGTGTTAGAAGAGAATATCTAATACTTGCTGTCAAGTACTGACAATTTGTAGACCAGAAGAACATCTATTATAAGCCTGTTATGCCTGGATGTAAACCAGCAATTATGGAGACCATAACAGAATGGCTGGAAATTAATTTCTGAGTTGGCAAACATTCAGCTAAGAATATTTCAGTAGGTTTATCACTACAGTATATGCTAAATTGGCAACATCTATTCCTAAGCTATTTAACCTGTTTTCTGGTATGTCCGTTGAGTAATTATGTATGTGGTATCCTGTAAGGTACTTCCTCTCAAAAGCAGTAAGACATAACATTACCTGTTTTTTATGATGGATGATTAGGGACCAGATTCTAATAACTACCGTTTTTAAACACGTCAACCCTTGGGTACCATGTTTCCCAGCATCCTTGTTAGAAAAGAACATGCCTGTGTCGACATTATTAATTTATCATTGCACAAAACAAAGTTTATGAATTCTTAATATTTAATGTCCTGTGAATTTAATAATAAAAAATTAAGGTGGCACCTCACATTATTTTTAACTATCTGGTTTTATTCCACTCATTAGCCTTTTATTGTTGTTCTTTGATAGATGTACACATTTTGACCTAAAAAAACACTTAGATCTGCATTCCGTGTTATTAGGAGATTTTTGCTATTCCAGTTTTAACTGCAGAACACAAATGAAAAGAAACTGGGCTTCCTATATTCTGCGTAATGTTGAATGCACTGAGCCAAGGCCCTTGCCTCATACAGAGTACAGGAACTGCAGTGGACAAAACACCATTTCACAGTCTGCTAAGCAACTGGGCTATTTAAAAAAAGAGTAAAGAGAAGTTGACAAGTATATGGTATTTACATGATGGGCACAATCCTATCTCTCCATCCCGCCACCTTTACAGGTACGTCTCGTATTTCGAACACATGAAAGGGCCTTCTGTGTTGCTGCTCCCAGACTTTAGAACTCCCTCCCACTGGAGGCCAGGATGGCCCCATCTCTGACGTCATTCCGGAAGCAGGCAAAGACCTTCCTCTTCAGGCAAGCTTTCCCTGAAAGAGGGTCTATTTACTATGTGACTTTTATATTACCATATATGATTACAGTGTGACTGATTTCATAAGAACAACAGTGATGTCCATGTTGTTTTCCACCCCTCATAATGGATTTTTTTCTTTTTGTGTGCTCCTTGTCACTTTAATGTTACATTTTAATGTTCTAAGATGCCTCTCCTAATTCCCTGTTCTTAATTTGAATATGTCTTAAATATTTTGGGCTGTATATTGTCCCTCTTTATTGTAAGCCACCTTGGATCCTTTTTTCAAGGGGAAAGGTGGGGTAAAAATATTCAAAATAAAATAAATGAATAAATAATCCCCTTCATAGGTAGGATTATACATATTTCCCAATCCTGAAATACACTCTTTCCCCTAAACACTTCTATAACCCAGTACTTGAAGCTGCTGCTACCCATTGTAAGAGACTTGATTGCTTGCTGCAAGACAGATGCCTCCATGGGTCCCATACAGTAGATGAGGCAGGAGGAAAGAGCAAAATGTCAGGGGGAGGGTTTGGACTAGAGACAAAATAGCACCTGCCTCATCTGTTTGGAAGAGTGTTATATTTTTAGGTATCTATTTATTTAAAGTATTTGTTTATCACATTTCTGCTACTAGCCCTTTCGAAAGCAGATTTAAATGACTGAAAGCTGACCGAACACATTATTTAAAAAGCAGTGGGAAAACGTGCCCTAAAATATTATTCAAAAGGAGATTTAAAATATTTTCCAACAGCAGATTTTAGGATTCATTTTAGAAACATTGCTTCCCCAGGTTTCAAATGAAAAATGTGATTCTTAATACTAGTGGCTGTGTTCTTTAAACACAAAGAGGCCAGCTCAAAGTGCAGGACAGAGTCTAGGAAAGCAAACACTCAGCCAAACACATGGCAGAGAAGAAGTACAGTGATGGAAACGCACAGGCCAAGGCAAACCACCAAAAGAGCAAGCCATCCAGCCTCCCCAGGTCCCCAAGGGCAGCAATTCTTCGAGTGAAGGAAGGAGGTATGAGAATTGCAGAGGCATTCAGAGCTTAAACTTAGGGCAACCACCTCCCTTGCAAAGGCAACAGACAATAGCTAGTGGGAGGCTGGCTGGCTCACTCACATTAGAAAATGCTGGCTGTGTTGAACTGAAGCTGAATTAGAACAAAACTTCCCAGATGGTGGAAAAGCCAACCAGGTGGCTGCTTGACTGGAGTTTTGGAATGGATGCAAGAAGGAAGAAGAGAAACACTCAATAAAACCTCTCCAGATTTGGCTGTTGTCCACAGGGTTGTTCTATCTATAAAGAACCTCAGCCTGGCTGGGCTGAGCCATCACTTGAAAACCCAATATGTTGTTGGTGCATTCATACACATATATATTATTTTATATATACAACTTCCTCCAGTAAGACTATGATGATGAATTTAATGTTTGGATGTCTGATCTATTTAAGAAACAGAACCATTTTATATTTGTTGAGTTGGTTTCTAACCCTCCATAGGATTCAAAGACTGACAGCACTTATGAGCATGCAGTTTATGGCTCACCACATGCACAAAAGGAGATTTAGCAAAGGACTGAGATAACACAGTTGAAGTGGCTTGCTTCTAGTCAAAAATAGTCTAAATATCTGAACACATTCACTTGTTTTTATTTTTACCTCTACAGTTGTGCCTCTACTTACGAACAGCTCTAATTAGGAGCAATTTGACTTAAGAGCAGAAAATCATTGCCGTTTTAACTGCTGTCTTACAAATTTTAGATGCAGTCTGCTCTACTTACAATTTTATTCTGACTTTTTATTTATTTATTTGATATTGTACATACAGCTGCTCTACTTACAAGTTGTTCGACTTATGAACATGCATTTGGAATGGATTAAACTCGTAAGTAGAGGTACCATTGTATTTCATATAAGCCTGTACATGTGCAATGCTCTGATACAAATAAAGAAATATAATCTGAGACCAGTATACACAAGGCAAGCACTTCATTTTACTTACTTGCTTGCTTTATAACTTATTTATTTTTATTCATATCATTTTGAAGCCACCTTTGCTCAAAAATGTCATGCTAACAGGTTTCAGTTTAGGAGATGATTTGATATTGTCATTGTTCATTTTGATTATTTCTTCATCATCATCATAGTTGTCTTTTTTTTAAAAAAAGTTACAACACTTACTTCTGTTGGGCTATGGAACAAAATAAATTCTTTCTATCAATGAGTCAATTCCATTTATAAAACCAACCTAATTTTCACTGGCGACAAAATTTGATTTCAGCTGAATATGACCAAGTCAGGGAAAGGTGTGAGAGTTTAACTCTTGCAGATATAAAATCATTTAAAGCAGTACCTGTTTCCCATTACAAACACAATGAATTACTTGTATGGTTTCCCCCTTTCTACACAGTTCTACTCCAGTCAAGTGGCATTGCTTCTGCATGTTATTCAGTAGTATTTTCAGTCAGTTGTTACATCTGAATTTTGCCAGTGTAGCTGTAAAGCAGGTAGACTTGGGCACAACTAACTGAAAAACTGCTTTCCAGGAAAGCAAGAGGGATGAGGGGAAGGGTAGGGAGCAGGCATAGCACTGTAGTGGGCAAAAGTACAAAAACGTGGTGTGTGTGTGTGTGCGTGCGCGTGTGCGTGCGTGCACGCTGTAATTCTGGGGGAGAGCAAAAAAGTTTATAAAATAGTAGTGAGGATACAATTCAATCACCTCAGAAATTGTATTTCCTTTTTTCAATTTACAGGACACTGCTAGCTTTCATGGCTATGAAACATAAGTCTGAAATTGGGGGGGGGGTTTGAACACATTTGAAATAGCGATCAGGAACTCAACTTGAATATGACCAAAAGAACAGTCGGCACAATTCTGAGTTGGGGGGGGGGGACTCTACTTCTACTGTATAATGGCTTGAGAAACAGAAAAAGGCTGTGTTTTTCATGGTAGCTAATTGTGGTTTGTACAGTGTTGCCCCAGAAGCAATGATATCTAATACCTCTCAGGACACTACACATGGGTGTTTTGTAAACAGAAAGTGCTCAAGTAAATGCCCCAGATTTAGGTTATTCATGGTTAAAATTGTACCATGTACTGTAATCTGGCCCAGATGTGAACTCATATTCTCTGATGTTCAAAGATAAATTATATATGTTGTCGTTGCTGCATCAGGGATTATAACAGAACAGGATTCTCCATTATACTTAGTGACAACAATCTAACCAAGGAAGTATAGTCTCCTCCTGCATTTTCTGCTTGAAGCAAATATCTCATTGGTTTAATATTAGGGCTGGCCTTGCTCTGATTGTGTTCTCTGACTTGTAGTAGTTCTCCAAATTCTTGGGTCAAGGTTCTTCCCACCACTTCTTACAAGATCCATTTGACTTGTGATATTGGAAATGCATGTGCTCTAACACTGAGCTGAAATATGATCCACTCCCATATTTATTTCCACCGTAGCGTTTTTATTTATATTTTAAAATAATTTTCATTTGTTAACAATTATTCAAAAATATTTTGAAGTCTTTCTCTCTCATTAAATGATAAACTTCCCAGGTGCCATTCTTCTGGTCTCTGTGGGTTTCCAGAAAAGATGGGGGAATGTGCAGGAATATATAGTATTCAGAAGCCTAGCTTAGACAGTAAATATTATATGTCCCTGTAAGAACATTTGAATGGTAATACTCAAGCAATTACTTTCTTTTCAAGATCATTAAACACAAATCTGACTTGTATTTTAATAAGACTGCCAATGTATTTAATGGGGGCAGTAAAGGGTTGGGTTTTCCCCCCTCTAATGGATGAATGTTTATATTATTATCCATTCTGAGAGATGACATTAGGAGGGGGCTAACTCTCGCATGTTTTGCCCAAAAATCCATTTCACCCTAAGATTCACCCTGCACAGTCTTCTACCTTTCATGATATTTATGACCAAGATGTACCAACAGCAACAAAGCACCATTAATTGAAACGAACCAATCATTTCCTGAAAAGAATGGTTGGGTTATTGTCATTTGAGAAGAATGGCTTCTGACGGTCAATGGGGTGGGGAGAAGAGAACTATAAAAAAATCACACAGGATCAACTTTATTTGAAACAAAACTGGCCACAGCTTTATTGGTTACACCTGCCAAATAACCTCATGCCAGTGGGCAGGGTGAATCACCCCTCAGCTGAACTGCTTGATGGCTAGTGAATGATCACCCAGGTAATACAATTGGAGCTAGCCACATGCATATACACCACACTCCATACAATTGTCCAGAAAAATCAGCCCTGTCCTTCCCAGGATTGCTCCACTCCTGCTCAGGTTGTTGCTCTGCCGCAACTCTGCTGATTGCAAAACAAATTCAGCTCCTTTTAGTACAAGCCCACCATCAATTTCACTGCTCCCTTGCAGACCACTGTCCACCCAACGAGCCTATTCAGACCTTTGTCCAATTTATGAGCCTATTCAGACAAGGATGATATTAAATGAAGGTGAACTATAAATTGGAGGACTCGCCACTAATTTTCCTCAGACTGACGGAGCTGCTTGGATGAGTAGTAAAACGTTTTGATATCTCAAGAAAAGAAGTCCAGTTGCCACAACTCAACTTCCAGATAAACTCACCTGGATGACAGAGAATCCAAAGCTAGCTTCTGAGTCTGAAGAAGAAACAATTGCTGCCCATGCAGACTCTCCATGCAATTTGTTTTTTTCACAATCCACAGTCACCTGGAGAGACTCTTACAAATCTGAGTGGATAACAATAGTAAGTAGACACCACATGCCACAAAAACCTGTGCCTCATGGCACAGTGGTTAAATTGCTGTACTGCAGCCAAAACTGTGCTCATCATGACCCGCGGGGTTCATTCCCAGGGAGCTGGCTCAAGGTCGACTCAGCCTTCTATCCTTCGGAGGTTAGTAAAATTAGTACCTAGCTTGCTGGACGGAGGGGGAACAATGTGTAGCCTGCATAATCAAGTTGTAAACTGCCCAGATAGTACTTTAAACACTAAGGGGCAGAATATAAACAGCACACTTCCTTTATATAAGAGTCAGTTTAGTTCTGAAAGTTTTACTGGGTTGGCCCCTGCACTAACTGAGCTTGCCTAGGGTGCAAATTTAAATAACAGTCCAGGGTACAAACATGGCCCAACATTTTCTAGCACCTGAAGCCTAGACATTTTTCTTTGGTTTGTGTCTGATATGAGAGGTAAGAGTTCTAATCATTCAAAACATGATAAAAATGAAATGGGTCCCTGTCTCAGGACACTTACATTCTAAATTATTATTGCACAGGGAAGGAGAAGGAAGAGTGAATAGGATGACTTAAATCGGAGGCATTTTGGAAGGCCTTACCTTGTCTGAAATGTGGTTCACAAATGTATTTTTGCTATGAGCCTTCAAATAACATCTTGACTCACAGCAATCCTAACTGGGCCTAAAAAGTTATGAGATATTTAAGTAGTGGTTTTACCATTGCTTGCTACTTATCTACTCTTGTGAGTTTTCACAGCACAACAGAGATTCAAAACACAGGTCTCTTGAGTTGAGCCCTTCACTTTGTACACAATACCTTGCTGGCGCTTACATAAAAATACAAACAATATGAAAATTCAGATTCGGAGTATGATAAAGCATAGCTATTGAGAGTAAGTAGACTGAAGGATTGAATTGTGAGTTCTCTGATAGGACTGTTGAAAGTCTAACTTAACACAATTTGAATAGATTTCTTAGGAAGTGGTCTTTTAAAATAATGAAGCACTTCATCAATGCAACTTAAAGGAAAATAACATCCAGGTTTGTACAACTAGGCACTGGAAGTTCAACTGTACCTGTGAAGAGTAGGAAACTTCTAAAAAATTGCACATCTGCTTTATGTTCTGGTAAATGACAAGATTCCTGTGATACTTTTTGGCAGCCTTTCTTTTGCACTGCTCTGATAATCCTGCCTATTACCCTGAAGTTATTTTAATGGAATCACCAAGAGTACCAATTCAAGTCCACTTTAGATCAGTCAATAAAAACATATGGAAGTTGCATGGGATAGTGTGTTCAACTTTTACGTGAACATATAGTCTCGGTAATAGTTTATCATTTATTTTCAGCAGCCCTACATCGAAGGTAATGAAACAGAAAACCATTTGGAGGTAAATTGTGACACAGAAAAATGTAGCACCTACTTTTCTGCTTCATGTATTACTAAAATACGTCTTCTCCTTTAATAAAGTGATACAGAATGATAATCAATTTGAAAATTCTTTACAGGCATTGACGACGTTCCTAGGTGAGATTTGCTTTTCTACAATGCAAGGCACTGAGGTAAAAATCGTGTTCTAATGTAGTCAGAATGACTGGGATGCATTTCCGAAGAAACCTTAAAATCATCAAGATGTTTTAGGTGACAAATGGAAGCTCACCTTCTGTGCTGCTGCTTTAATATCATTTCACAGGTACTGTTTGGGTAGGGCCAATGCAGATGTTTTTCAGCTGGACCTCTTCCAACATCCAGGATTCTGGCAATCAAAGAAGCATTGATAGCTGCATCAAAATTAAGATTACCATAAAGATCTTTAGTGCAGTGTTTCCATTCATAAATTATTATTTACAGAACTTTGAATAAAATATGGAATCCACCATTGGTCATACACGTGTACCCACACACAATGGGCAGTATATATTGAGTGAGATCCTTTTGCTTAGCACAGAGGGTTGTACTGTAATAAGCGTGGATTTGGCGAGTCAGCTACTCTGTAGATTCCACTGATCCTCATGGGCCTACTCAGGGTGGGACTTCCTTTAGTATAGTAAATCACAGCTGAAACAATGGAACATAGAGGAGTTGAGTTACCAAATCCCCTTTGAGTCAATGGGCTTACTCTAATACTACTCACTTCACTTAGGTGTCTGCATGATTTGTGTAAGTCAGGTAGAATTATGAGATTTACAGTTCAAGAACTACAAACATTCCATCCCTGAGCAAAAGGATTTCAGCTTTTTTATGATCCATGTTAAAAGATTATGTGAAAGAGAGGCTGGCATTAGAGAAAGTGAAGTTGTTCAACCTGACAAAAAATATGAAAGAACTGCTTTGAGAATCTGTAGCATTATTTTATCAGATAGTTTAAATGTCAAAGTCTATTTTTGTACATGTTGACATAACAGATATGGAAGGGTAGAAGAGGAATACATTAGCAGCTTTTCTTTATGAGGTGAAGATGGAAAGCACAGATGCCCATGAACTCCAAAGCTTTGCATGGAAAGAACTGAGCAGTTCCTGCCTTGCTCATGTCATCCCAGGAATCTGCTGACAGACTCATTAAACAGCCTTCATAAATGCCTTGAGCCAGGATATTATTTTGCCTATTCCTGAAGCCTTCTGTTTGCTCGTGCAATATTTACAAGCATGCTCGTGGATCCAATGCACAGCCACAACCCAAATTAGAAACTCATTTTGTATAGACACATTTGCGAAGCTATGTAAACAAACAAACAAACAAAAATCAAATTACCTTTGCCAGAATCCTCCAGTCAGCATGGACACTAGGAACTGTCGTCCTAAAATCTTGAGAACTATAGGCCAGAAAAGCAACTTTTCCACCCAATGAATACAGCATATGCTATACAGATTTGTATGAGGAAACATCACAATAAATATTAGTTTCTGTCACAATGTACATTAGGTTCTTCTGGCCCAACAATCCCCCATTATGGACTACAAATGTTGTCACCCTGACACCACAGTCATTTTGCTGATGCTGATAATCCGAGTTGTGGCGCAACTCACCAGGGCAGCAGTGGGCCTGGAAACCCTGATCTGCCTTAACCCACAAGACAGTGTCACCTTAGCTTTGAAGGTTTCACATCTCAATACTGAGAATTATGAGTAAGCTCTTAAAATACAAAACCAGCAACATTTACATGGAGTTGAAAGAAACCTGTTGGATTTAATGGAAGAAAAAGCTTTAGCCCAATCACACGTTACTGTACTATTATTAGAAGCAACCATTGTTGAAAGGTTTTTAGCTGGCAAACCAGTGGGCTTTGAAATGTTTAGTCAAGTATATAAACATGCAAACTAGTGATTTTTGTCTTGTCCTTGTAACCTCGAACCATTTTTAAAATAAAACCAGAAACCTCCTGATTTTGTGAACAAAAGCACTTTTTTTTTTAGAATTACTGGGAGACAAGGTGGCTGGTGGCAGGGCGGCTGGTGGTAGTCAATACGATTCACACTCTTAAGTGCTCTATTGGTAGAGCTTCTCCCTCACTCTGCCTAACACGTGCATCAGGCAGTAATTTTGGAATGTTGGGGAAACACACTGAATTGTTAGCTACTAAGTTATTCTTGCAGCAAACTGGATAGTTCAGTGAGATTGAGCCCCAAGGATGGGGTTGTGGGGGTTGATTCCCTGCTGTGCCTTGTAGGAGAAAACCCAACTGATGTGGTCCTGGGAAAGCTGCACAGCCCCAGAGTGCCCCCTAGAAGAATGCAATGGTAAATCACTTCTGAGTACAGTGGTACCTTGGATAACAACGGTAATTCGTTCTCTGAGGTTACTCGTTATCTGAATGAATGGGAAACCTATTAATCCGTTCCGGAGCTTAGGAAAAAAGCACAGACACCTGTTTTTTTTTGCTCAAAACTCTTTATAAAGTGCACTTTAAAGGTACAGATGCAGTGCCACCCGGGATAACTCTTTTTTACTGATGCATGCTGGAAATTCGTTATCTAAGGCAGTCCATAGGAAAAATTCGTTATCCGAGGCAGCGCACAGGAAAATTCGTTATCCGAGGCAGCCCATAGAGAAAATTCGTTATCCGAGGCAGACCTATACCTAGAATTGCGATTCGTTATCCGAAGCAGCCCATAGGGAAAATTCATTATCAGAGGCAGTCCTATACCCAGAATTGTGCAGTCATTATCTGAAAAATTTGTTATCTGGGGCAGTTGTTATCCGAGGTACCACTGTACTGTATAGTCTTTACCTAGAAAATCCTGAAAAACCAGCAGTTGAGCGTTTGTGTTTCTTGGATGGCATACAATTCCTCATTCTGGAATGGTTTGTTGCTTAGCTGGGTCTAGGTCCACCCAAGCGTCATGTTGAGAAAGAAAACTCCCAGCTAGCACTGGAAAGCTTGGTCAGAGCTAGTCATTGCTAAGCCTTAAATAAAACCTCTCAGTTGAGGCCTTTTCTCCTGGTGAGCCCCATTGAGGTCTCTGCATGATTTGTGTAAGTCAGATAGAATTATGAGATTTATAGTCCAAGAACTGCAAACATTCCATCCCTGCGGGCCATCATGCATTGGAAATGACTTGACAACATGTAAATGTAATTACTATCAATAAGTGATTATATTTTTATTTCCAGAGAGAAGGAGAGCTGCTTGTGTATTGTTCTTCCTAAAAGTGCAACCCTGCTGGCAATTTGAATCAATTCCTGTTCAGACTTTTTAATATATTGAGTTCAAGTCATAAAACAGTAGCCATATTCACTTTAGTCAGAAATTAAACCATATATTATTGGCTAATTAAAACTGGTTTTGGCAGCTACACTGATGACACTGATTCATTTTCTTTCTGTTCAGAAAGAAAACTCCCCGCTAGCACTGGAAAGCTTGGTCAGAGCTAGTCATTGCTAATAGAGATGGGCACGAAGTGAACTTTTAGTTCATTTCATTATTCGTTATTCATTTTGTTACCTAACAAAATGAATAACGAACCCCAGAGTGAATTTAGAACGAGCCAATTTGTTCATTAATGGCCCCAGGGTTGTGCAGTCGGCACATGAAAAAAAAAAGCCGGCCCGTGCTACAGCTGTAGTGCGGCCAGAACCCAGAAGTAAAAAAAATAAAAAAAAAATAAAATCAAAATAAAATCAAAATAAATAAAATCAAATTTAAAAAAAGGAGCACCGACCCGGCCCCAGAGATGGCTGGGTCGGTGCTCTAAAATAAAGAAAAATAAATAAATAAATAAAAGAAGCACCCACCTGGGCCCAGGGGCTGCGCAGTGGGCGCTTGAAAACACACACACACACAAAACAAAACAAAACAAAACAAAACAAAAAAAAAAACAAAAAAAAGAGGCGCTGGCCCCATGCCAGCGCCTCAAAAAGCCCCTGCCACAGGGGCCAGGATCCCCTGCCGGCACCACCAGTAAGAAACCAACCGGTTCAGGTTTGTACGATATTTTTTTAAAAAAATCATATGAACCCAAACCCGAACCGAATCAAGGGTGGGCCCGAACCAGACAAACCGGAACCATGGGTTTTCTGGTTTGTGCCCACCTCTAATTGCTAAGCCTTAAATAAAACCTCTCAGTTGAGGCCCTATTAAAGTTTGTTACTTAACACCCCCCCCCCACACACAAAAGAAAAGTGATACATTGCTAAATCAAGTGTCTAAGAAGTGCCACCTGGTGTCTTAACTGTTGCTAGAAACTGCAGAGGAAACACCAGAGAGTTGACTCCAGCTGACTAGTGACAGAAAAATGGGAAGGGAGGAAAGGCTTCCAGCAGGTTCAACACGTGGGGAGCCAAAGCTGGAACCTGAGCCCGGCATGGCTCTTCTGGATCTGTCTTCTCCAGGAGAAGGGAAAACATCCTACAGGTTATGTTCACACATGCACTAGCCACCTGGTGCCTGTTGCTTCCAGCAGGAGAAATCCCCCAGCAATGGTCAGGTGGCTACGCCCTTCAAATGCTGGTGCACCCACTCTGTGCCTGCTGGCACAATGCTTAGCTGCTGGGCAGGTTGAAGAGGCTACCTGGGGAGGCGTGCTGGTCACCTGCTTTGGAGGTGGATGCCACTGGATCACAGACTCCTCCATTTCCTGACGTGCCAGCTATGCACCTGCCGGTCTTCTGTCAACTTCTGCATTGGCTGAATGGAGACAACAGGGTAGGTACGTGTAATGCTGAACATATTGAAGAAGTGATGGAATAACAAACATTTTAAGAAATATGTTTTAAAAATAATCTTAAAGGAGAAATGTCAGTGACCTGGCCACCCAAAATCCAAAGAGGTGCAAATTAAAGCAGTGTTCATTTCCACCAGACCATATTGAATTGAAACCATTTAGAAGTGAGGTACAGTATTTGAAAAAGCCCCTGTTGGCTAGCTGAAAACAAAAAACTAATTTTCCTGCCCAATTAAATTGATTTTTCCCTTGTGTTGTGTGCCCAGGAATTCATAAATTGATTTAAATAAAACTAAAACCCATTCAACTGTGGTTCTATGCATGGGACATTATCCTTGCCATCAGGCACGTGTGTACAGACCATTCGTTTGGGCCACCCATCAAGATATAGAGTAATGTGAAAAAGCTGGGCACACACAGAGTCATGTCCTTGTATTTTCTTCTAAACGCTTGATACAAAAGGGGAACAGGTGATACCTTTAGGCTACTAGAAAAATAAACAAAAAAGGTTGATAATATTTTGAGGGCAAAACCCTCTTCCTCCGAGTATTAACAATAGATTATAACATGACAAAAGGTTGATTTTCCTCAAATGAAATGCATGGGCCTTCTGCACCAACCCCCCTCCCCCTTCGCTGGCAAGGCAGGGGCCATTGGCCTCCATGAGCCAAACTGAGGAGAGGTGTGAATGTGTCTTTGGAAGGAGTGGGAAAATAAAAAACACCTCCTCGAAGCTCCGAGCCTCAACTAAGAAACTGCCTGGCTTTTTTCCCATCTTGCCAAGGACCTTACATCTAAGAAATAACTGCTGGCAAATCCACCTTTTGCCATGTTTGAGGAAGAGGGTTTCGCCCTCGAAATGTTAGCAATGTTTTTGTTATTTTTCTAGTAGCCTAAAGGTATCACCAGTTCCACTTTTCTATTTGGTTTTTGTGTTGGCTACATGGTTCCTCAACTTGTTTTGTTTCAATTCTGAATTCTTGAAGAATCGGGTTCATTTTTAATTGCAGCAATTGTAGACGGCATTTGTTTTAAGGACCCTAAGAAAACTCTTGAGCACCAATACAATGGCAGGATGCTTGGTGTGCAGAGCTGCTGAGTACTTCCAGTCCGCATTGCCTTGAAACTGAAGACCTTTAAAAATTAGGTCACTTCTTGAGGTGGCTGATTATAGATAGACGTGAATAACTTAAGGCTGTCACATTGACTAGGCTGGCCTAAATTTTGAAGGACAGATTGTTAGAAGAAGTCAGAAAACACACCATATCCTCTTAGAATACCTGTCTCATCTCCACCATTGTACAGTATATCATGTCCGAAGCCTACAATTCTATCAGTGTAGAAAAGCTGAATTAAAGCTACCAGAGGGCACCATGTGAATGTATTTACACATTTCCTGGGGCTCTGTTACAGCAAAATCAACAGAGTCTTGTGAAATCTTAAAGGCTTATAAGCTTCTGTGGATTGTAGTTCCCTGCAACTAATAAGGAAGCTGCTTTATACTCAGTCAAATTATTGGACCGTCTTGCGCAACACTGTCATTGAGAGTTGGCAGCAACCCTCTCAGGTTTTCAAGCAGTTTTTTCCCCTTTGCCCCACCTGTAAATCACTGGTCTTCCTTAGTGGTCTCCCATCCAAGTGCTAACCAAGCCTGACCCAACTTTACTTGAAAGATCAATCAAGGTCTATAGGGTTCATGAAGCTGCTGATGAAGAGAGCTTCAGTCTACTGTTGCTTATGCTTATTGCTTATGCTGGTTTTGATACATTTAGTCACGTTATTCATCATTTGGATGGGTATGTTTTTATCTAGAATGTTCCTTGGATGATAAGCTGCTAGAGGCACAATTCTTTGTAATTGAAGCTTGCTGACTTTTGGAACAAAATTTGGACATAGAAAATAGTGCAGAAAAAGTGTCAAGTTGTTTGTATGATTACAAGTATATGCATCATGTCCACATAGGAGTTACACCAGGCTTCCATTGTGTCTACACATGCCAAAACAGATGAGTGCACTCATCATTCCCAACAGTGCACAGGTATGTATGTGACATTTGCAGAGATCGTGGTATGACCATTTGAAACAAAATGCCAAACTCAATGGACTTCCTGGCTGCTCCAACAGAGATCTTATTATGCTCTTTGTGAATAGGAAGGTTATATATGTGTAAGAAATTAATCTTTTGTGACACAAACCATAACCAATCCAGCAGCAATGATAACAAGGAAAAAAACCACACTATATAGCATGTCATTCCTACAGTTAGATTGCTATTGATGTTCATTGTATTATAATAATATGTATCGGCCAAAATCCTGTTGCTTATCATTGTAGAGGCCCACTGAATTAAGGGGATTTGGTGAGTCAGGTTTTGCATTGGTTCTCTTGGTTTACATGAGCTTACTAGAGGTTTGGAGTTCAGTTCCCCACAGTGCCTCTTTGACAGGGGCTGAACTCGATGGTACGTAGGGTCCCTTATAGTTCTGCAGTTCTATCATTACAGAAGTGCTCTATAGCTCAGTGGCCATTGAGCAGTAGATAGCTGCCTGCAGAACTGGAGGTTGGGAATTGGGAATACTCTAAAGTGATGTATTTGCTAATTTAAGTTGAGTTAGGAGTAGGCTCATTTAAATCATGGAACTTACCAAGGAGTCGACTCATTAAATCCGCATCCATTCAATGGACCTGCTGTATTACAATTTATTACAGCAGGCAACAGGATTTTGGCCATTATTGTACACAATTTTTCTGTTTCTTGTGTTCCATGGCCAAAACAAAACAAAACAACAAAACAAAACAAAACAAAACAAAACTGGCAGTAAGGTGACAAAATGTCTTTAGGATGTTTTTTTCGAAAAGTGTATGTCTGTGATTATAGCCCATATGATAGACCATTTTGTGATAGTCTATTCTGATTTGTTGCTCAAACAATGATGTTGCCATTAAGGGTCAAAGCCATCTTTTCCTAGTTTTTTTTCTAATTCCATCTGTAATGCATCTGATCTTAAAATGCATAACTGCATTGCAAAGCTTATGATTTCTGTTGAAAATAACAAATAGTGTTGCTAATAATAAAATGATCTTGGTATCTCTTTTTTTATTTTCATGATGTTAGTCAAATATCAATGAAAAAGTTAATTTCCCCTCTTTTTAAAAAATGGTTTGCCACATATGACAATTTCTCTGAACCCGAAAAACACCTGAAGCCATAGAAGAAAATTATAGCTTGTTCTTTTCCATTTCCAACAGAGCAAGCCATAGCATGAGTGAATCAGTTCTGATATGCCACAATCGTACAATGTAGTTGTGTAAGAGTTAGTCAGTTTTCACCTCTTGGCCCTCAGATTACTTCTGCAGCAGAAGTGCTGCTATGTATGTGGACATAGAGTGAGAAGATAGCCATTCGTGATGTGTACCCATAAAATGAACAGGAAAAAAACTGAATAAGTAAAGTACTTTAGTTCGACAGCAACACTGCCGCTAAGGTACAATATAATTGGTTGGCTGGCAAATCTGATAGGCTGCCTTAGTTGTCATGATGAGGCTGCCATATAAGCCTCCTACACCCATGAACCCACGGCTAAGCTTCCAGACAGATGAAGGCTAAGGGAGAAAATAACAATAATAATCCAGACTAAGAAGTCTCAGCATGTTCAAGTGGATTATTCCTGCACTTTCTAGCAAATTCTGTAAGCAGGTATGCTTCGTATAGAATGGCACTGAGACTAAAATGGAGTTTTCATGTTCCTCCTATTTAGGCGTTTGTAGAAGACTGGGCAAAAGAGGGAGAGGATAACCCTTTTATTTGCTGAGTCAGTTTTATTTCTCCCTTTCAGTTTTATCTCATCCTGCTCCTAAATATGTGGGTTAATGAGCTCACAAGGTGAAAGAACAGGAAGAAATAAAAACCATAATCAGTTATATAAAGGCTCTCTGAAGCTGAACCAACACATTCCCTGTAAGCTGCCTCAGGTCCTTTCCAAGGAGAAAGGTGGGGAATGAATAAATAAATAAATAAATAAATAAATAAATAAATAAATAAATAAATAAATAAATAAATAAAAACCCCTTCAGGGGCAGCTTTTTTAGAGAGAAGAGCTCAGGAAGAGGCTGCAGGAGGTGGGCTGGTGTTTGTCAGGGCTCCAGGATTGCTTTTTCCACTCTTGAGAGGGATAAGACCAAGAGAAGAGTGCCTCCTGATAATCTCAAAGCCCAAACTGGCTCTAACGGGTCAATATAATCCCTTTGCTTTACTGAGCCCAAACGAGAGGTAACCCCGGAATCTACTCTTGAGCTTTTTGTATCTATTAAATGTTACACGTGCAAAATGTTAGAAGTGTTTTACAATTTACTGGAGACAAAGCAGTGAGAAGGAGAACTATAACAAGGGGGAGGAATAAAGGTGAGGCTTGGAAAAGCTATGCCAAAGAAAGGATTTCTTGACCACTGTCCCAAGTACACAGTACTCTTAAATTTCTATATCAGTTTCCCTGAGAGTGGATGTTTTCATCTTGATTTCTAAGGAACTTCCTAATTAATCAGATGTCCACCTTTACATCCCATTTCCATCCATTCAGTTAGCGACAAGTAACAAACTGAGTCTTTATACATTATAAGGAAAGCAAAGCACCAGAAAGAGAAAGCACGAGTAACATAAACGAGCCACTCCCTGAATGTGGGATAATTTACTGCTTTCTCTCCATTGAGGAGATGAACAGGCTTATCTTCCTACATGTCACTATGAATTAAAGTGCCATTAAATATAAAGCATGACTCACATGCACCTTCCTCTTAGTACTTTCCATGAATCAGAGTGCCTTGTGGCACAGTGGATAAACTGCTGTACTGCAGGTAAAACTGTCCTCACGACTTGGGGTTCAATCCCAGGTAGACGGCTCATGGTTGACTCAGCCTTCCATTCTTCCGAGGTCAGTGAAATGAGTACCCAGCTTGCTGTGAGTGGGGGTGGGGGCAATGTGTAGCCTGCAAAATTAAATTGTAAAACACCCAGAGAGTCCTTTAAGCATTAGTGGATATGGATAAGCAGAACACTTTTTGTAAAGTGGCCATGAAATAAATCTGAGACACGAACGAAAATCCCTGATATTCTTTCAAAGTGCCCCTTTCTTTTGACAAGGATCATTGTTTGGATAATTTTGCAGGTTACTGGATGGTGACCATTTTTAAAAAGTTAGGAACAAAGATATGCAAGATCCCTTTACATTAAGTCTCCAGATTCTAGAGCACCAGTCGTACTGTGCATGAACTCTGGAAACTGAGCTTGTCCCTGAAGCAGCAGTGCTTTTTATAAGTGCAATGCCTTCATTGACCACAACTGCAAAAAGCATGGCTGGGGAAGGTATAAAAGTCCAGATGTTTCAAGACTGACACTCCAATCAAACTCAACTGATGGGAAGCAATGAGGGGTCGGTGGTCCAGCAGTATTTGGAAGGCCACATATTTCTCACTCCTGCCCTAAAGTTTAAGAGAAGAAAATATACTGTTAGTATATCAGACTCAGCACAACTGTTTCTCCTTTAAGTATGAAATGATGCCTCAATGCATACTTTCAGCAGATGAGCACTATAGAAGGGTGGGTAGGTTAGGACATCAAGATCAACTTTGAAAATTATGTGCATTTTCAATGGTAATGCTTTTGATAATTATTAAAAAGCAGCTGCATGTCTGGGACATGCAAGCACATTCCCAATGTTCACTGTCCCAGTTAGTCAAACTGATGTTTGACAGTTTCATAAAAACAAAACAAATAAAAAACTCCACACACACGCACACGCACACACACACAGATTGCAATTGACAGATGTGAAAAATTAGAAAGACAAGTGACTCTGCCACTGCTGGAGGAACGGATCCACCATGGCAGCTTTAAATCTGAGGGATCATAGTGAAACTTGAAGTTTGTAGCGGGCAAACTTCAAGTGGGCATGAAGGCACCACACCCGTATAATGAGAATTTACAGGGAAAGTCAAGGCTAGATTGAAGGATTTGTAAATTTGGTGATTCCACACAAGGGGAAAAACATCCAGAATCTGATATAGAGTGTAGGATTTAGGTTTCGAAGAAAAAGGTAAGCCTTAGAACCCTTATGTTTATTATGGTAGATTCATAAGGTGGCATCTTAGCTGCCAGAGGAGTGGTCAAATGTCATATTTCCTTTTGAGTTCATAAAAGACGTTAATAGACCTTGCACTTCCCCATAGCCACCACAGCCATTGGCTATGATGGCTGGGGAATTCTGGGAGCTGTAGTCTGAAAACAAGTATTCAGCCAGATGTAATCCATGACCCCAGAGAGGGCAAGTAGTCCCTTTACAGAAGCTCACAACAGCTTTCCTGACAGTTTCACACTGGAGATGGTCACAAATCAGAAAATGGTGATTTGGGATTCATCAAGGCTGATGAATCAGAATACACACATTTATTCATCAATTCAGTTTTTCATTTAAAATCCTATAACCCCCCCCCCAAGCACCTAGAGAGACCAAATTTGTGAGAAGCTGCCCCGGATATCCCCATGAGCCCTGAAAATTTGATGACATTTGTCTTTAGGATGTCCAAGTTATACACCCCAAAATGGGGACCTCCAGGAAAGTGTCACCCAGGAACACCAAGACACAAAACATTTCTAGGCTTCTCTCAGCAATCCTACAAGGTCTCCTTGTTTGGCGAAGATTGGATTTTGGACACCTGAGTTACACATACACAAACTGTCCACCTCAGGAAAGTCTCTTTTAGCAACTGGCTTGGGGAAACCCAGTCTTGACCAAACTTGGAAGAGTTGAAGAGGTCGAATCAAAGGAAGCTTATCTGAAAGTTTAGTGTCTCCAAGTATCGAAGAGGGGGACTTTTCAGGTGGGAGCTTTGTGCGTGTATAACAAAAGAAATCCAATCCACTTCAAATGTAAAGGCTTGTAGAGGAAAGTCATAGTAAGCTTCTCTGCATTTTATTTCTGTCTGTAGGTGCCTTGGGGGCCATTTTATAGCCCAACAAATGCACAAATAAAAAATGCTGAAATTCATCAATTCATATTCATTGGGGGGGCTATTGATTCATACATATTCAAATTGATAAATGTGTGGTTTTTAAAGAAATGTTGCAATTTGTTTTTAAATTCACACCCATATCTATTTCGTACAATGCATGTTTCTGAAATCTTGTATACCTACTTTTAAAAAAAGCCATACTGTGCATGGTCACAGTGTTAAATGGGAAGGTTATAGAAATTTCTGTTTTTTCAGGCAAATGCTTGTTGAAAGCACAGTGCCAATCAAAGCCGTCCCACTCGGTAAAATAGAGGCTTGCCCAATCTTTACACGTAATGGTGGATGTTGATGGGAATGGGTTTGGACAGGGTTCTCTCCTCCCCACTTTGCTAGAAAATGTGTGAACCTGCCTTTAGTATGCATATCATTCTAGTCCTGTGCCCAGAGGGAAGGGCGTAGCGAAATCACAAACATAGCAGCAATGAACACCAAGCTGATACAAGAAAGATGGAAGCTATCCCAAGTAGGGAACCTCAGACTTCTAGATTATGCTGGACTCAAATATCTATCATCCCCAGACAGCATGGCCAATGACCTCCAATGACAGGTGTTGTAGTCCAACAACATCTTGAAGGTTCTCCAGCTTAGTTATGTATACTTTACCAGTAGATACACTTAGAATTACAGAGAAACTTGGTAGATTTCTATACAGTAGTTGTTGAAAGCCTTATTTATGTCAGAAGACATATATTCTTCATCCTAGTTCAGTCAATGCACATAGTAGAGGTGGATTAATTTGAGCATCCCTGTAAGGGTCACTTAGAATGGGATTCATATGTCTTCTGGAATTCTAAAATACAATATACAAATGACATGTATCATAGTTGAAATTGAGGATTGTGGCTGCAAAAGGCTCAACAGCCAAAGTAAATGGTAATGGTGACACAGGTGCCTCTTTAACAGTTTAATTGGGGATGAGTCTAGTTTATTTGGATAACAACCCAGACATTTTTGTTTCTGTATATACGTTTTAAAATGCATCACACTGGTACTGAAACATATTTTGTTAGCTCTTTCTCTGTTTAACACATAGGGGGGGGAGGATGCAGCCATCTCCTGATTTGCCAATTATGCTTTTAAAAAAGACATGTAGAAATGTATATATAAATGCACATATATGCATACATATACGAGCACATCTAGAACCAATATCTTTCCTTGTGAAAGCCAGCCTGTTGTTTTAAGGATCCAGCTATATAGATTAAACTATACCAAGCCAAAACAATTTTCAGAAGCACCACAGAAGTTAAGTCCAAGTCATGATTTTGACCTTAAAATATTATTAATTATTTTGGAGTTAAATTTGAATCCTGACTTTCCAGCACACGGCACTCACGGCCATTATCAGCAATAATATATCTGTTGCAACTCAACAACAATAAAACAAAAGGGGGGAAATCATGTAAAACAGAGACAGTAAGTAAAACATATCAATAAAAAAATCTATCAACATAGCATGTCATTCTATCTTTGGACACAGCCATGTTTGCTTGTCAGCTGAGAACCATCAAGATGGGACCAGATGGATGATTTGTGATAAGAAGCAGTCACCAAGAAGACTACCCTTCTCAGGTTCGTGCCACCTATGAGGTTTAAGATTTTCTCTGGGTTTATGATGCTTATCTGGGCGAATGATAGTTTTTTCGGAACATATGTTTTCTACACATTGGGGTCACACATAGCATGTTCACTGCGGGAATTTACATGCACAGTATTGTTAACCTGCGAGTACCATCTAGTTATATAAGCTGACAAATACCATCTGCCCAAGCAGTATGATTTTATTTTGTTTGGTTAAAAACAAAAATAGAATGGGAAGAAACCACCCTTTAACTACTGCAAAGATTAGATGTTAAGGCATTTATTGGGTGTGGGAAATGCAACTAAACAAAAAAGCTGGAGGAAATTGCTCATAGATTATTTTGATGTCTCACCTGCTTGCCCAGACAGCTCTCACCTAAAAATATTGCCTATAGTGTGGTACCATTGTTTATTCAGCGGTGTTTGTGTGTGTGTGTGTGTGTGTAGGGGGGAGAGATTATTGCTGATGCAGTATGAGGGCTAAAAAGTTTCCATCTGTTTGGAAAATCCCCATTTCCTCTTCATTGCCCCAATTACAGTTTGTATTATACAGTATACGGATTATAGCAGAGGACTGAGAGTAAAATAAGTTATATATTGCTGTCGGTAATAGGCTGTTCTCAATTTTTAAGGAGAGTAAAGGTTAACTATTTTATATATTTTTCACACACCTACTCTCTTTTAATGTGGGTGAGTTTGATTTTGAAGTGAAGTTACATATGCCAGTTGTAATCACAGTGATGTACAGTCCTTCCTTGACAACAGATGAAGCCCTTCTTTTTCTAGTTAATACTATGCAGTGTCTGTTCTAAACTAATATAAGTAGTGACGTTTCATGTCTCAGAATCTATTAAATTCTTTTTTTTAAAAAAAACCACCCTTTGGTTTCTGAATATGGCATACCATGCTTCTGTATCCACAATTTAAAATGCTAGAAAATGGCCCAATAATACTGCACAATATTGTGCTCGTATTTCCAGCAGAAAAAAAGGATGCCAAGCTTTACATAACAAAGGGCAGCCAGGATGCGGCAAACACCCATTCCAGAAGTTAAGATCTGAAGGATACCCTCACATACTCACTACTATTCACAATTAGATACCAAACAAAGGAAAGCTGACTTTTTTTTGCATTAACTAACTATTTCCCACCCAAATATAAAGCAATTGTCATGACTTCTTTTTGGTGGGGAAAAATCCACTTCCCAGAATGTCCCAGAACCAGCAGTTCATCTTTTAAAGATGGCACAGCCTGCCTCCTTGGTTAATACCATCAAATGAACAATTTTTCAGTTCCGTTTTCGTTTTTTTGTTTCATTACGCAACGAAACGACAAATGAATTTTATCTCTAAAATGAAACGAAACGAACAGAAACACCAGAAATTTTGTCGTCCGTTTCGTTTTCGTTACGGCAATACATTGAACTGCTTTAAAACCTTAAAAAATCACAAAAATTGAAATACATGGTAACGAAACGGTAATGAAACGAACAAAAACGAAAATGAAATTTTTGCAAAAATTTGCAAAAAATGGAAACGAACTGAAACGGACCCCCTAAACAACAAACTACAAACGAAACACATTTTTTTTATTCGTTCCCATCTCTACCATCAAATACCAATTTTTCAAAACCAGAAGTTAGACTTCTAAGCATTTCTGGTTTCTTTTTTGGTATTTGCGGGATTTTTGGTATTCCACCTAGTCCTTGAATTTCTCCCCTCCTAGACTCCCCAAAATTTCTCTTCCCTGATTCGTTAGCTTATAAGAGGATTAAACGTGAAGGGGTAATTATTTTTTAGGACCAATGTTGTCAACTTTAGGAAGCATTCCTGTCTTAAGCATTTTCATAATTCCACTGAAATAAAAGAGAGCCATATGGTCATTACACAATACAACTGCAGGAGCAGATGATATTTTTATAGACTGCCAATGAACTCATACAGTCTGCTGGCTCTTGTGGATAAAACGACCACTTCCTTGGGCATGCATCAATGTCTTAGAGTCCAAAGGCAATTGGAGTTTGCCAGGTGTTTGTCTCAGATTTAAATCAGAGAGACTGCAGGGTGTGCTGGTGTTGTCATTTTCAAGTTACAGCTGAGGAAGCTGTTGGTTAGATATCACACACCCCAGTTCTTCAAACAAAGAAGGGAAGCTATTATGTATATACCTTCCCTTTCAGCCTTTCTTTGAAACCACATGATTCAATGTGTAAGTCTTCACTTTGAGGTGCGGGGATCAATTACAAGACCCAAGCTGAGCTTTTGCAAGGCTATCCTCACATCCAGGGCTTTTCAAATTCCGTTGCTTGATCTGGAGGAAGAATTTTAGTAAGCAGAGACACTGCTCTGTGAAAGAGGCAATTAAGGGCCAGTCCAGAACATTTTGATGCCTCTAAAATTCTACACTAGAATCCAGTCAGGTTAGTTGCTGTAGTTTACTTTTCAACGGCAATAGCAAAATATTCAATCAGTCATATAAGGGTGACAGGCTGATAGTTTATGGGATGTAGGGCAGACAATTTGGAACGGTTGACAAAGAGGAACATCTAGAGCAGTGATGGCGAACCTATGGCATGGGTGCCAAAGGTGGCACTTGGAGCCCTTTCTGTGGGCACCCGACATCACCCCTTCTTAGCCACCTGTATACAGGTTAAATTACTATATTGGCACTTTACAAAAAATTAGTGCGTTTTGAATTGCATTTTGGGCATTTGGTCTCTAAAAGGTTCGCCATCACTGATCTAGAGAGTTGGTACCTCTTTCTCATTGTCCATCGTGTAGTACCTAAGGCAACTGCATCTCTATCCCTAGTGTTAGGGATACCTGAGATGAGGGCAGAGATATATACAGCAAGCCTGGCCAATCCAAAGTCTGTATTTTCTGTCAGTCTTAAGGGACCCTGATTCCTTTTACTGGATGAGTCAAAAGTAGCTCATTAGGACCCGCACAAAGCTTCCAGGTCTATGCTTTAGGATCCCTGGCCCATCTTTATAACATAGCAAACTGTGGCATGTAGCCCTTTGTGATAATCATAGTACACTAACAAAATTAAGTGAACAGAAGTGAAAGTTGAACATTTTGTCACCTAGCTGCTTCTTTTGTGAAGCCCCACATAGCACAAAGTTAATTAAAACTTCTATATTGAGGGAAAATGGAGGGAGAAGGATCCATGTCGTAAATTTAGAAACAGCGGGTTTGTTCTCCCCAATACATTTGTGTCGAAGATCAGTTGAGCTCGCACAACTCTCTCTCATCCCCCCTTTTTATGAAGCTGTCCTTCCTATGCTACCTGATAGCTACTAATTGCTGCAACTACATTTCTGAATTGCAAATTTTCTGCACTGATAAAAACTTTGATTGCCTGTCAGCTACACATAAGGAAAAGATCACCAGTGCTAAATGAGGTGTTCCACGCTTGGATAATAATGCCTAATGAATTATTCAGAAAAGAATGCTTGAATGAAGCAAACAATTTGAAGGGTTACTAGCAGCCGTAACAGTTCAACAGCCAAAAGAACAAAAGTATCATCCTGAAAATTACACTAATGATTAAAAAATGTGTATTAATTTTACATTTGGAGAAAAAAAGAAATGCCAATCTGATTTTAAAGGTTAATCATTATCCCCCCCCCCTCCAAGCAATGCTCTAATTCCTGGGAAAAGAACCATTTACTAACATTTTGGGATGCATAATATTGTGACATATAATTTCCCACACATTAAAAGAAAAAAAGGGGAAAGCCTCAAAAGAAAAAGAGAACTAATGTATGTCATGGAAGATGTTCTAATGTCTTTAGTGAAAGTTTTTCTAGGTCACAGAGAAAGTTCAGTACTGTTAGACTAACTGCTTACAACCAAATGCTTGTACTGCTAACAACACATACAAGTCTCAGACCTCTCTGGTCATCAATTCCTGTTTTACTCCAGTACAAAACTCAGGATTTGGCTTTTGTCCAATGGGGCTGGGAAGAAATGGGATAACTAAAACTAAGAAAGAAACCACATATATGATTTAACCTGTTCAGACTACTGTTGTAATTAGCCAATTATTTCAAGCCAGCTCCTGAATTTAATTTTTTTAAATGTGGAAGGAGTCATGGACAGTAGTAGCATGCATCTGGCTATAAGAAACAAGGCAAGAAGTAAAAGAACCCTGTATGTACCAGGGGAATTTCACAAATGTCCAATATATATATATATATATATATATATATATATATATATATATATATATATATATATATATATATATATATATATGCATGTTAGGGTGGATTCGGGTTTCTTCCCGTGTAGAAATCTGGTTGTTTTGGCGACGTTTCGACGAGGTCCCACTCGTCATCTTCAGGCTGGTGCTCTGGCTTCTTTCTTCTTGAAGCAAAGCGTGATCTCAGTTGAAGTCCTTCTATAAATACTGCTGGGGGGTGTGGTTTGCTTGCTCTGTTGCTGATTGTAGGTTTGTTTGTTCTTTTGTGATTTGCTGTGTGGCTGAGGCGATCGTTAAGGACTTCAACTGAGATATCACGCTTTGCTTCAAGAAGAAAGAAGCCAGAGCACCAGCCTGAAGATGACGAGTGGGACCTCGTCGAAACGTCGCCAAAACAACCAGATTTCTACACGGGAAGAAACCCGAATCCACCCTAACATGCATACCTATACCCGTGAAAATCTACGAAAACATATATATATATATATATATATATATATATATATATATATATATATATATATATATATATATATATATATATATATATATATATATATACCCATCCCAAGTGCTAATTTGTTTTGACAATTGTTTCCAAGTTGCCAAATAACTGAGAGGAAAACTCCAATGGAATCACTAGTGAAATAGTTTAATTAAAAAGATACTTCAAAAAAGTACCCCTTCTTAATTAAATCTAAGGGAAAAGAAGAAGGAAAGAAGAAGATGGGGTAAGTGATGCTTGAAGTACTTCAATAGAGTTTCCGGAATGATAATTGAATGATAACATCCCTACAAGGGCAAGGAGGAAGGGCAGAATTTGAAAGTAGTATTTATTAAATGAACACTCACTGCTGAGATTTTACAGCTTGGGAGACTTTGGTATTAATAGCCAATTAGTGATTTTATTATTATTATTATTATTATTATTATAAAGATGTTGAATGTCAAGATAACACATCTTCTTGTGTCTGGCAGTGACACTGAATGGTGGGTTGAAGAAATGACTTCAGGAAAGCATTGCTGACCATCTGCTTAGGTCTGCTCACTCACTGATGATTAATCCTTTCCCTCAAGGACAATGTCTCCATGTGTTTCCCTCGCTGTCTTTCCGATGTCACAAAAAGAAGTTGATAAGCACATTCCAGTCACAATTAAAACACATACACACACACACAGAGAGAGAGATTTTAACTGACCAGTTGTCACTGATGATACTATTGGACAGTTTTAGTCATTGTTGTAATAGTGTATTTAATGGTGTTGACATGAAGCTAAAGAGGCTGTTTCTTCCCATACAGCCTTCCTACCTTTTTTTGTATTTATTTTGATCTTTTCTCCATGTCATTTATTTCACCTCAGTGCCCATAAATGGCCCTATTTGTAAGTGGAAGAATGTGGTTCTCCCAAACAGGCAGGCGGGGGGGGGGAGGGGAGTTTGAAATGAAAGCTTGACTTCCTAAAGGGAGCAGCACCCCAAAGGGCACCAAGATTTGGCTGCATTAAAGTACTGTATAATCACTAATGCAATTATTGTAAAATGTTGGAAATCTTTGTTTTTTTCTTTCTTTCTTCGGCAGCCTTCTGGCTAATCTGTGTTAGTGTCAGATTGAACTTTATCACCACTCACAAGAGGCACCAAAGGGAAAGACAAAGTGGAATGATGGTTACAGTGGTAGATCTGGGTTGGGAAAACTGGGGTTCACATTCTTGTTTAGCCAGGGAGTTCAGTGGCTGACCTTGGGCCAGGCAGCTTTCAGCCTAACTCATCTCATAGAGTGTTTCTGACTGTTAACATGGGAAGTCCTATTATATGTCACTCTGAGTTCAATGGAGGAGGGATACAAAGCTAATAAATTGAACAGAAAAATGACTAATAGTAGGGCCAGCCTTGGGAACAATGTTGTAGACACAAGGAGTAGCAGGGCAAGGAGCTAGAATAATAATAATTTAAAAAAAAACCCAGGAGGCAGCTGGTCTTGATGTGACAGTTGCTGTGAACATTAAGATAATCAAACAGTGGTGAATTTCCTACCTTTCAGGCGTTATTGGGTTCTACTACTGTATCAAGAACAAAAGCAGGGGAGGGAGAAATGTACACACAGCTATGTCCCCACTGCACTTGACACAACACAACGAAAGGATGGGAAATCTGTCAGGGATACTCATTCTTGTGATAAGTTTAATGTCCAGATGTGTGTCATGTCTGACACACTGGTGCTTTCTCACTCAAAACACAAGAGACAGTGAAACAGCACTTTCCAGAATGGTAGCTCTGTTAGTCTCTTTCAACAACAAAAGCAAAAAATAAATTTAAAAAAGTAGACAAGACATTACTTTGAGTTATACGTTGCACACTGGTTACAGGGAATGGCATCCCACTATGAATCTCCTCACACTTCACTATATGTGAATATTGGTTGGGACACAGTGTTCCATAAAGTCTTTTCCCAGCCTGAATAGAACTTCATGACATGGTACTGCATGGTGAGCCTTTGCACATCAGCTCCTAAAAGGCAACTTAAGTAGTAAAATGTTTCCTTAATTGAATTACTTCAAATTATGTCGGGTCCAGGTGATGGAAGACCTTTGTTGAATATTCTCTCATGGGAGAAGAGATCACTTGTGACGACACCTCCCTTTTCAAACGTGTAATTGTGATGAAAATGTGAAATGTAGGGAACCAAATTATTAATCTTCACAGGATCCACTTGGTAATGCTGCCACCTTTTAAATCGTCGCCTTATGAACTGGGACAGACTCAGATGTATAATATAAAAATCATGATTATGTTTATTGAGAAAATAAATAAATACAACAATGACTGAAGTTGGTATGCGTTGCCTTAAACATAAAATAGATTAAATCAAATCTTCAAGCCTCCCTGTCTTTACTAAACAGTAAACAGTAAAGCCCTCACACCTAACCTGCCTGACTGAACTCTAACAGAACTGTGCTGTCTCAGCACTCTCAGCTTTTCAACTCTCATCTCTTAACAACTCAACTACTAACTCTTCAACTCTTACTCACAGACCAGGCTCCACCCTTTTTATACCATATAATCCCCAGCCCTCCTGCTGGAATTGGCTGATGATTTACATATGTATCTCTCCTGCTTCCAGGGTGTTGTCACATTACTGCAGATAGCAAATCAGTAAGTTAGATAGGAAGGCTAGATCCCATCTTTTTCATTCCTAGGTTTCTCTTTGTATTGATTTTTTTTAAATACAGGGAGGGGAGTATTTAGTGATACAATGTCCTACCTGTACTCTGAAATTCTATAATTTAAGGACAGTTTTCCCACCTCGCTGTCTTTCAAGCCCAGTCAGTGAGAAAATATATGACTTACATCATAAGCTGAAAGGAGGTTGGGGCTAGCCACAATATTGATAGAACGTCTGCATTTGGATGTGAATGAAATATGGGGTTGCTGTGGCAACAGAAGCATCTTCAGGCTGGAATCCTTTTGTACTGGGCATCTATCTAGGCTCCATGGGCTGAACTGTATCTGAAGTTATCATCAAGTATCTGAAGTTATCTGAAGTGATCATCAAGCCTGTGACGTTGGAGAGTGACATCCTGTGTGAGATTCTTCTTCCAGTTCCCCCACAGATATCACAGAATTTTATGTAACAGCTTTCCAAGACTGGAACTTTCAACCTCATATGAGCTTCCTTCCCCACCTAAACAAAACAAAACCAAACAAAATACCAAAGAAGAAAGAAGGTATGTGTGGAGAAGGGTGGAAGGGAGGATATAGATTTTACAGGCTCCATAGTCTCAGCCTCCAGCCATGCTCTCAACACAGAGAGAAATTTTAGAGATGCCTCGGTGTGGATATAGGTCCTTTTCCTCCCACTGCCTACAGTGGGAAGGGTTTTCTGGTCCAGTCTTTCAAAGAGGAGGTGAACAGCTAAAAACCCCAGTTCTACGTACTGCTGACAAAAGCCTAAAACTCTAAGCTTCATTCATCAGTTTGACATTTGTCAGCTTTAACTGACAACTGCCAAAATACAAAGAAATCTACAGTGATGTTTCAGTTTAAATGGGGGGGAGGGGAAGGACTGAATTAAGAAGCTGCAGAACTGATTTATGAGACAAAATAATCTGTTATGCTGAAGAGGCACGTACAAGCTGGGACAACCTATGCGTCCCTCCCCCTCAATTATGTGTTGAAGGAATAAACACATAATCTAGCAGGAAAACACAGACACACAGACACAGACACAGACACAGACACAGACAGACAGACAGACAGACAGACAGACAGACACACACACACAGAGAGAGAGAGAGAGAGAGAGAGAGAGAGAGAGAGAGAGAGAGAGAGAGAGAGAGAGAGAGAGAGAGAGTTAAATGCTTGGGACCACAGAGCACTGCATGAAAATATTTGGATGCAATACATGTTAAACCATTGTTTTAGTGATGATGCCCAACTATTTATTTGGTGAAACAGGGGGCTTCCCAGAATCTATACAGGATCAAGCAGTAAGGATGACTATCTATCAGAGACCTATAATGAAGAAAAATATAATCGATAAGTGTAGCCTATGTACAGATCCACGAGAGACCATAAAACATCTATCAGCAGGGTGCCCTACTTTAATGGGAAGACATAATGTTGCCATGAAAATTATGCATGTGGAAACAACATATGAAGCTGTTGCAAGGAAATTTACTTTAAAGTGAAAATACACGCCAGAAAAGTGGTGTAGACTGTAAACCACAAAGTGTATTGAGGCATGTGTGCACAATATCTTCACTGATAGCACTTTCATCCCTAATGAGACAAGTATATTGCATACTGGTAAATAAGAAGAAATCATTATTGACACAGACAATAAAAACATTTAAACGTAGGGCTACAAACAGCCAGAAATACATGCCAATTAAACATAAGATATTTGGAAGGTACTAGATGTCATGTGACATCATAACAATGAAGAAGCTTCTTCTCAGGGTATCATCTGAAGAAAGTCAGAATCACAAGCAACAGCAAAGTTTTGTTTTGTTTTTCAAATGGGATCAGAAGTGGGAAAGGTAATAAACATGGATAGCATAATTTTGTGGAAGCAAGGGGCCAATCCTACAAAATTTGGGATTTTATGAGCAAGAGAATGATGGCTGCCAGTGTTTTACAGAGTGCTCAAGTATGATATTGTGCTGGAGCTTTTGAAAGGCAGTCACAGGAAGTTTTAATTTTTTTATTTTTATTTTTTTATTTTTTATTTTGCTGTGGATGAAGGCAAATCCCCTGCCTCCAAATGTAAAGAAATTGATATGAATTGTTTAGGGGGAAATGTCACATGTACCTTACTGCTGACATCTATTTTTTAAATGAAAAGATGTTGAAATGGGCTAAATTTTATTTCATCTTTAATTCCCTATGAAAAGGCCCTTATGCCCACTGCCTATTCAACTATTCACTGCCATGACCCAAATATGTATCGCTGTGATTATGCATGTGCTTCAAAAGAAAAACACTCATAGTGTGAAGGGTCTCTACAGATTGCATGCGCAGCTACCTTAAAAACAAACTTGAATTTTGTTGTGAGTGAAAAATGTAAATTTGTGGTTCTTACCATCATATTATCCTCAAATGCAAGTACAGGGTATATATAAATGCAAATAAATCAACACCTTCTGGGTTACACTTAATTTCCCTGTACCAATCCAGAGGAAATTAGGTGCTTGTTTATCTAAATGCCATAATGTTCAGAAGTCTGAAATAAATCCTTAAGTCTATTCAAAACTGTGCAATTATGATTCTGTGATCTCTAAATCAGTTACCACTTGCCTTTTGGTTTCTTGGCCTTCTTGATCTTTGACATATTCTATACTGGGTCTTGCTGTGACTGAAAACTTTGTTGGGTCACATCCCATTTCATTAATTTCACACTTACCACACTAAGCACAAAGTGCATTATTACACATTTTGGTGTAATAAATTTAATTTGCCATGTGTCAGCTCAATCATGAAGCTGACCTAAGTTGTGATGGCTATTTCTTGCCACCCTAACAATCTGGCATCATCAGCATATCTGGCAAGCATGAAATTTTCTTCCTGTTTAGGTTATTTTGTAAAGGAAAAGATAGTAACCTTCTGTGAAATATTTCTGATTTTTCTCTTTTGGAAGACTGCTTTACAACAAGCATAAGAGTTTTGGCTTTGAAAGGTGGGGTAAAAATATTCAAAATAAATAAAATACATAAATAAATATATTTTATTATCTAGATAAAAATGTCATATCCATTGTAATTATCTACCATTAAATTATACCATTAAAGCTTGTTAAAAGAGGTCAATTAGTCATTATTGCCTTTCCAAAACACCCTGGAACAGCCTCAGGTTAGGCTTTCTGCTTTTTGGGATACACACCGTGTGCCCAAAATGACTTTCTAAAAGCTTAGCTCTTTTTCCAATAAGATTTGGGAAGCAACTGAAAGGTTGCCTGCTATAACCTCCTCCCATGAAATATTGATGCAAAGCTTTTGCAACTGGGACAGCTCTAAAAGAAGGATGGATTGGAAAGGTAAAGAAAGAAAACCTCACACCCTTTAGTGCTGTTAAGATGCAGCTTTGTTCCTGGATTCATTTGGCTTTATTATTTATTTATTTATTTATTTGTTGCATTTGTATACCGCCACATCTTCCTATAGGAACTCGGGGCGGTGAACAATAAAAACAAGAAAAGAAACGAGGATAAAAATAAGTAAAAGGCAATAAAAACAGGAGGGGGACCATAACCCCCTTTGGAATGATTTCCATTCTACCTGGAATAAAGCTAGGAACTGTTTCTTTGAACATATTTGATCAGCTTAATTATAATGTTTCAGACTTCACAGTGCTTAACAGGAATGATAAGGTGAACAAAGCCACAGCAGTTGTACAAGCTGTTAGCTGAGGGCGGTGGTGGTGGGAAGGCCAATCTGGCTCAAATCATCCTTATCTTGGAGGTGGGTGGTGATGGGCTCATAAAATGATACCCAAACATTCGGAGTAAGCAGAGGAGTCCTGGATTTGCCCTACCTCTGCTGGTTGTTTATACTACAGAGGACAGTTTAAAGGAATAGGCGTGTATCTGAATATTGACAAAGCATTTAAATTAACCAGTATTTTTAATCTGCATACTCTCTCTCTCTCTCTCTCTCTCTCTCTCTCTCTCTCTCTCTCTCTCTCTCTCTGTTTAAACAGCTTCGGTTTACATTTTTCCAAAAAAGGGAAACCAGAGGCAAATAATAAGCTTTCACTCCAGACATTTCCCATTAATACAAGTTGTTACACAGAATTTCCAAGCAGATTTTTATCTCTATGATGCATCGAATGCAGCATGAAATTGCAAGCAGGCACATCACATAGCACTGTGCAGCTCGGTGTAGGTGGTGAGCAGCATAAATCGTGGTTTGCATCTCATTTTGTTATGATTTTAAAGGTGTTTAAAAGAAGACTAAAACATAAAACTGGCATAATTTGCTTTCATTTTAGTATGTATAAGAACATCAGAACATAAATAAGAACAGCCTTGCTGGAACAGGCCACAGCCCATCCAGTCCAGCATTCTGTCTCACACAGCGGCTCACCATTTGCTTCAGTGGATTCCCAAGCAGATGTCTTCAACTACTTATGATTCCCTGCAAATGGTATTGAGAGATATACTGCCCATCTCTCCAAGCTGGAGGTTGTCCTTAGGCATCCATAATGATAGCCATTGATACCCTTATTCTCCACGAACTTGTCCAATCCTTTCTTAAAGCTGTCAAGGCTGACAGCTGTCACCACTTCTGGCAGGGGGTTCCAGTAGTGATCCTCTGGGTGAAAAAGTACTTTCTCTTATTTCGTTGAGATCTAGCACTCAAAAGTTTCATGGAGTGCCCCCTAGTTCTAGTGTTGTGCAATACGGAAACGTATCCAGCCCAAACGCCTCCTTGAAAAGGCCTAGCCTAGCTCTGAAGATCAAGAGAGGGGTGGTGGGCTGGAGGCTTTTTAAAAAATCCCCCACCCCAACAGCACTCTCCCTGTTGCAGTGGGAGATTCAAAGAAGCCTCCGCTGGAGGCTTTTAAAAATGTCCTGTCACCAGCACTCTGGACCCAGCGGGAGCGCTGGTGTGGGGACATTTTAAAAAGGCTGCAGTCCACTCAATAGAACCTTTAAAAAATGTCCCCACACCAGCACTCTCACCCCAGCCACAGCACTGGTGACAGAACATTTTTTGAAGGCTATAGTCAACTGACTAGAGCCTTTTTAACATGTCCCACTACCAGCGCTCTGTCTGGAGTGAGACCACTGGTGGCAGGACATTTAAAAAGGCTCTTTTCCACTGACTAGAGCCTTCTTAAAATTCCCTGCACAAATGTCCCTGCCCCAACACCCAGCAGGGATGTCTTTAAAAGGCTCAAGCCCACCACAACATGGATCTAAGGCTTGGGACTTGCCCATGTAAGGTTCTCTCTCCGGGAAGTGGGAGGTTACAATTTAAATGTTCATTAAAAGTGTGCTCCTAGTTAAATGTCATCATCTGAGGACTCATCTCTTTATTCTGGGCTGGGGTGAGGGCCTGGGTTCAGCTCTGCAAATATGGGACTCAACCATGTAAGGTCAGGAGCAGAGGTCTGGTGGGATCCCCAACTCCTAGCCTGGAGTCTAAACTACAGTAGGCCCCTCTGCATCAGGTCAGAGGTTACAGTTTAAATGTTCAACAAAACATTAAACATTTAAACACTGTAACTTGAGTCCCTTTTCTTTATTCTGGACTGGGGAGGCAAGAAGCTAGCACAGAATCAATTATTGTTTGAAAGAAGTCCCACAAATGCAGAGTCTGAGCATTTCCCAAACCTCTTAGTAGTCACAAAAGGATACAGAGAAACCCTAGAAACACAGAAACTCTGGGGAGTAGCACGCAGAACCCCCAGATTCATGCATTTTTCTGTTTAGAGGCAGGATGTGCTCATATCTCTTCAAACCAGCACATCGGAATTAGGCTGTTAAGAGTCTGAATGGTTAAGAATTATAAAGTCACACTGAGGATGTCAGCGAGGAATGAAAGCAAAAATTCATCAGCTGGTTAATAAGATATTAATCATGAAGCAAAAGAAGAGACAATGTATATGGCTGGAATCAGGAGCAGAAGAGATGAAAACAAATAAATGGATAAGAAAATTAAATCATAGTGAATGATGTCCAGGGCATGTAAGAAGCAGCAGAAGAAAAAGCCATGGGGCTAGTATTGTCTTGATGTTTAAGGAGACAAAGCAACCTAAGAGAGTTCAATATATAGTATTCTGAAAGCATCAAAGGCTGTTTGCAAAGCAGATGGAAAAATGAAATGGTGGCCTTTAGAGGAAGGTGAAGTGGGATGTCTTATTTAATGCAAAAATTTTGGGTTTCAGGGGGTTACTGATGCTTCTTTTTGATATGCACCAGGCATATAGGCACACGCAAAGCTGCAAGTGCTTGGATTCGGAACCTGATAATACAACATCAGTTTCCATTTTGAATGAAATGTAGAGTAACCATGTTTTAAATTCAGTATTGATAGTAACAATTTAACTAAGGGATATGAAGCTGGGAACCTAGAAGCTCTATAGTCACAAAGACTGACTAAAAATTATTGGATGTGGCCCTGCTAACTATTTGCTCTTGCTTTTTCCTCCTCTGGCTTCCATCCTGGCTATTCCTGGTGAATCTTTTCCAGGCAGGCAGCTGAGTTCCAGTGGGAATTAACACTTCAAGGTCAAGGTCACATAACCCTACAGGCAGACCAGCTGGGGAAATTTAGAGTGAAGCAGGTCCAGCAGCAGTTCAGGGTATGGACTGTATGGGGGGGGGGGTCTGCCCCCCAAATTTAAAACTATAACCTCAGGAGAATTTGAGATTGAATTTTAAAATGCAGTTTCAAGGTCAGACACATCAGAAAAATGAATCAGTGGAGTCAGCATATATGAGGCAAGCAGACATGGCCAACAAAATCCAGCCATTGCCATTGTTCTAGTCCAGTGTTGGCAAACGTATGGCACAGGTGCCAAAAGTGGCACTCTGAGCCCTTTCTGTGGGCACCCGACATCACCCCTTCACAGCCCCCTGTATTCAGGTTAAATTGCTATATTGGTATTGACACTTTGTGAAAAATTAGTGGGTTTTGAATCACAGTTTGGGCACTCCGTTTCTAAAAGGTTCACCATCACTGTTACAGCAACTACTCTAACCTCATTCTGAGGAGATGCCACCAGAGCTTCACCCAAGGTCCCGTTGGTCTGTATCCCAAAGCCCTCAAAGATGCTGAAGAGTAGAGATGGTGTTTTTAGAACTAAAGATTTCATAATACTCTTTTCTGGGATTTTAAATTGACAAACAAGCACATAAACCTACATCATCTGTGAGAAAGGCCTCAACTGGAAGGGTTTGAGGTTTAGCTAGGCTTACTTACACCCAAGCCTGTTTCTATCTGACTGCTATCTTGAAGCTGTCCTTCTAAACAGGAAGCTGGGTAAAGCTAGGTCCAGATAAGACCTAACCTTACTGTCTCTGGGTTGCAATGAAAGTCTCTGCAATGACCTTCTTCCTATAATCAGAGGTGACCTTGCAAGGCAGAAATGGATCCAGAGTGTTCAGTCAGCAGTGGCGATCAGTGGAGTGAAATGACTTATATTATTTACCAACAGGAAACTTATCGGCATATAGGGGTTTATGGGCACCAACACCCATCCATTTCTGCACAGACCCTCACTCTGCATCTTAAATAGGAAACAGTGTCATTTGCTATTGGAGGAAATATAGTTTCAGGCATGGGGTTCTCCCTTCCCTGCAAAGACAAATGTAAGCAGTCTATTCTTGTATGTGATTCAAAGCAGAACTCTTGTGCAACGTTCTGCCAGTTTGTGCTGAATGTTGTCCCATTATGATTTCAATCCCCAGATTGCTGCCTGTTGTCCTTTGTGCGTACACAGCATGATGTGGAAGTGCTATTGCTACATGTCCTATCATTTATGGGATAGACTCCTTGAAAAGGGTAATGCTGCTGTTCATGCATGCTGTGACTTCTTGCAAGGCTTGTTTGAGTGTTATGCTCCCTTGTGGCTGTGTAGGTTGAGATAAAAGATGGTACTTCCAGGATCTGTTAATGTCAAGGGAAATACTTTACCTTGTACTATCTTATGTGCTCACACAAACATTACAACACCGTTGGGATCAGACCATGACCTGAGGGAGTATAGTATCTCAACAGGGTACCACACACTCAGATTTGTCCCCAGAGCTTCATATTTTGGCCCCTGTATGACATTTTGCCCTGTACTTGGTGATAATGCCATTGTATATTATCGGGCAGATACCGCCAATTCACTGATGGAGATGACTTGGTGCACAGCCGTTACTTGTGGATGATACAAAATTGGCTGGAGTAGCTAATACCTTGGGGGACAGAAACAAAATTTAAAAAGATCTTGATAGACTTGAGTGCTGGGCTGAAAACAACAGAATGGAATTTCAGAGGGATAAGTACTGCACCTAGGAAAAAGAAACCAAACACACAGTTGCAAGAGGAGAAATATCTGGGTAAGCAATACAACAAAGAATGATCTTGAAATAGTCATAGATCACAGCAAGCTGAATATGAGCCAACAGTGTGATGAGGCTACAAAAAAGGCCAACACTACTTTAGGCTTCATTAACAGAAGTATAGTCTCCAAATCCTGCAAGGAACTAGTTACTCTCTATTTGGCACTGATTAGGCCTCATCTTGAGTATTGCTTTTCAGTTCTGGACCACATTTAAGAATAATGCCAACAAACTGGATCAAGTTGAGAGGATAGCAATAAGGATGATCAGGGACTGGAAACCAAGCCCTATGAAGAAAGACTGGAAGAACTGGGCATGTGTGTTTTTCGTCTTCTTCTTAGCATTGTGTCCCATGGTGGGGTCTGCTAAGAAGTGGCATGTTAGGCTTGAGAAAAAGAGACTGAGGGGAGATAGGATAGCACTTTTCATCTACTTAAAAGGTAGTCATACAGAGGAGGGGCAATATCTCTTCTTCATCCCAGAGTTCAGGACATATAATAATGGGCTAAAGCTACAGGAAGCCAGATTCCGGCTAATTACCAGGACTGTTAGAGCAGTATGACAATGAAACCTTAACTGTTAGAGTAGTATGACAATGAAACCAATTACCTCAGTAGTGGTGAGTGCTCTAACACTGGAGGCATTCAGGAGAAAACTGGACAACCATTTGCCAGATCTGCTTTGGTCTGGATTCCTGCATTGAGCGGGAGGTTGTAGTCAATGATCTAGTCAATATCTATGATATGAAAACATTGTTTTTACAGAATGGCCTTCCCAGACTTCTTCAACACTTAGCAAAACACTATTCTTTTACTGTGTATATGTTGAGATTTTATGTTGTAAATTGCCTAGAGTAGCTCAAGGGCTAGATGGGCTGTATAAAAGTAAAAAAACAAACAAACACACACACACACACACACAAAAAAAAACCCATCCAACCACCCCTACCCCCAGACCAAGGATTTTGAAAATTACTTAAGTTTCCTCTTGCTTTGGCTAGGTTTGGATCTAGTACAACTCAGTTCCCCCTTCATTCCACTCTTCTTCTTTTTGGCATTTCTGCTGCCTTATCTTCACAAGCACAACAGTTGGGTTGACAGATCTTCTGCTAGCAGATCTCTTGGATCAGGCAGTGGAAGAAGCCTCTGCCCATTCCAGGTCAACTATAGCTATGGCCATTTTGAGTCAATAAGAACTGTGTGCCAACATGTCAATTCTGACTTTCTAGGTATAGTGTACTCAGAAATAGTTTACGACTCCCTTCTTCTAGACGCATCCCAATGTCATCCTGGGATGCACAACAGCAAATTGAACTAGCAAAGTGTCCATAGCCAGATGTTAACTCACTGAACTATCCACACTCAGGATTGCACTTTTAGATGGTATCCCATAGTGTTCCAGCTGGGATAACCACAGTTTGGGATTGTGCCATTAAACCTCCCGCAACCCCCCCCCCCCAGCAAGAACAGACCTTTACTAAGATACTTATTGGAGAAAGCTGAGCAATGCTGACAATTATCTACTACTGTCATCACTATGACTTAGTAATAAGACTATTGAGGCCAGTGCTAACAGTGTAATTTTCAAAGTACAAAATTATTTCCAGTTTCTAAACAACTTAATAATAGATTTCAAAGAGCAAGACTTGATTTTCAAAGAAAATACACAGGCAATGGATTATTAAAGGGCTCCCTGATCTGAATTTGCACCAACTAAAGGGTCATCTCTTTGCCAAATTATGTCATTTCCAGTTTATGGTAAACGTTGTACTTTATGGAACAGCATAATGTTGACTCTGATGGCCACGTGTTGCGTTTTTCCATCTTCCCGTATGATCTTGTCCTTGCTACATATTTCAGTTTTTTGTAATACTGTTTTTCTGGATATTGGGATCTAATTTCTGCTTATTTGGTCTGGTGGAGATAACTGACTGACCAACTGATTGGTTTGCTGTGTAATAATCTCAGTTTCCAGGCAGTAACCTCAGTTTCCATGATCAAGCAAGCCTATTGCACAATAAAAACTAAAGACAGGCCTACACTTTGGATTTACAAACTAAAGATGGATTAATTGATTTATTGCATTGTATAAACTGTAACCAAGCAAAATCCCCATGCCCCCACCCCAAAGGGGGGGGGAGGCAGAGGGCTCACAAGCTGAAGCAAAAATTATGTGGGGGAACAGGACTGATGTAAACAGGGGTAAATCTATTCTTCAAAGTGGGCATTCAGGAGGACTAGGAAATTTGTTGATTTGGATTTTAACTCCCAGGATCTCCCACCTTAGTTGCCGGAATCCTCCAGCTGCCTTGCTCTATGAGAGATTCTGAAGTTGTAGATTGTTTTTAAAACACCTCCCCCCAACTAAGCTCTGTATTTAAATAGAGCTCCAGTCAGGTTGATGCTCCTTTGCTGACAATCTTGACGCAACTCCAGTTAGTGCAGTCGTTCTGAACCTTCCTAATGGCGTGGCCCTTTAATACAGTTCCTCATGTTATGGTGACCCCTTGCCCTGCTTAGAAGAGGCCACAAGCCCTCTTTGACAGGCCACTGCTGCAGGTGCCTCTACGGGCACCCTCAGCCAGTCGCAGCCTCTGGTGCCACTGACTGACATCCCTTCCAACCTATCAAGCTGTAACTCACTCTTTTTCCCCTTCCTCCCCCCTCCTCCAGATCCAAGATGTTTGTGCCTTTTTCTTCACTGGCTTATGTTGACCCCTGGGAAATGGTTGTTCGACTCCTAAAGGGGTCCCTACCCTTAGGTTGGGAACCACTGAGTTAGTGGCTTCAGATCCCTTTGCCAATGGATGGAGCCAAAGTGCTCTTTCTGGCAGAGGGGGGAAAGTCCACTGCCTGCCTAGCCCCCCCTCCCCCCGTGGCCATCTATTCTTGGGGTCAGGTTAGACTCCTACTTGGTTTCATGTTAATTATGAGATAGGAATGGAAGGACAATGTGTTCCCTTTGCAGTGTTACACATATGTGCACAATTTGCACTTTCTAGATTGATACATGAATTGAAACGCGGTTGTCTTTTTGCTATTTCCATGCCTAGGATGTTTTGATCTACTTCTTTATGAAGTTTTTAAGTGAGGGAAATATGCAGAGAGAAATCATACCATTCAAACTAACATGCAGGAAAGGCACTGTACAATAGAACTTGCTTGCAATAATGTATGTATCTGGGAGAGGATCATAACAAAAGTCAGCCTATTAGCAAAAGGTCCATGTTAGGGAAAATAAATGCAAAAAAAGAAAGAAAAAATGAATTTCTTTAAGAAAAATTGCAAATGCTTTCAGAAATAGGACAAAAATGGCAAATGCTACTTTAGACTCCATTAAGAGCACTATAGTCTTTAAATCAGGCATGGCCAAACTTTGGCCCTCCAGATGTTTTGGACCGCAACTCCCACAGTCCTTTGCCATTGGCAATCTAAGCTTATAATTCTGGGAGTTGTGGTCCAAAACATCAGGAGGGCTGAAGTTTGGGCATGCCTGCTCTAAATCATCTTGAGTAAAGTGCCCAGTTCTGGATACTCCAGTTTAAAAATGATGTCAACAAACTAGAATAAGTTCATAGAAGGGCAAGAAAGATGGTCACGACGAGACTGAAAACCAAGCCCTCTGAGGACAGATGGAAAAGAACTGGGCCGTTTAACCTCAGAAAAAATAAGATTAAGGGAAAATAGGAAAACGTCTTTCAAATATGTGAAAGGTAGTCACAGAGAGGAAGGGCAGAATCTGTTCTTGATCATCCCAGATAGTTCAGCACACATAATAATGGGCTAAAGCTGCAGGAAGATTTAGGCTAATTATCAGGAAAAATGTTTTAACTGTTATAGCAGTGTGGCAATGGAAGCTCAGGAGGTGGCAAACGCTCCAAACACCGGAGGCATTCAAGAGGAAATTGGACAACCACCTGGCAGATCTGCCTTTGATGGGGATTCCTGCACGGAACATGCGGTAGGGCTTGATGGCCATATAGGCGCCTTCTGACTCAAGTATTCTGTAATTCTACGACTCCGTGAAAGGAAAAGCCAGAACATTTGAATCAGAAAAGCTGGAATTGGGGGAAATCATCGATCTATAGTCTAAAATCCTCAACCGTGATTCACAGCAGTGCTGGCACAGGTTGCTCTATCGCACACGTGTCTGTTTTGGCAGCCCCTCCTGTGTTGCTCCCCTGCAGCCGCTGTCTCCTTCCTGCTCACAAAAGATTCCACCCCTCACACACACTTTTTGCTCCACTGAAAAAAAAACTCATTTTTCATAGAGAACTGCCACATTTAGGAAGCCACAGTGGCAGCAAAATCGGTGGCTGCAGCCAAAGTTCTGTATTGAGGTAGCAAGTCATTCCCAGAAGGCAGCCTCAGTGGGGTTGAGGAAGCAGTCCTTGCTCCCAGATGCCATGGTAGGCTGTCTAAAACCTGGAAGTATTTGGAAATAGAAATTTGGAAACAAACATACAAGCAGTTTGCTCCCCCCCCCTTTCTTTTCATTTTCCTTTCCTTTCCCTTTCCTTTTTTATTTTTATATTATTTTATTTTGTTCTTATGGGGTCTTGGTGGACCCTCCAAGGCTTCTACGGGGAAAACCACTATTTCTGGAGAGTGAAAAAGGTGGGTCACTGGGAGGGGTCTGGGCTGCAGAATTCCTCCAGGAGGACCTCATCTCCCTGCTATAAGGCACCCACCCAACTCTGGCAAGTGACCAACCCAGTCCTATTGTTACATCATCATCATCATCATCATCATCATCATCATCATCATCATCATCATCATCATCATCATCATCATCATCATCATTACAGACCAGGGTGAAAGAAGTCCTTGAAGGAACTGAATAAAATATGTTAACCTAGAAGATATTAGTAAACCACTGCTGCTATCCTTGCATGCCAGAATGTGCTTTCTGTCAGAAATGATGCCAGGGATGACATCCTCATTCCTTCAGCTTTGAGCCTGAGGACTTTGCAGCATGCATGCTAATCATCCCCCACAGTCCGGTGCAGAGTTAAGTATACTTTTCCGTGACTGCAACTGGTTTAATAAATGAACCTTCTGAAACCCATGCACTTATCTCTATGCTGGATTGTGATTACTGTGCAAAGCTATGACATTTGAATGGTCTCCAGTGATGGAAAATACAGAAGACACTTTAACTAGCTCAGTTGGGGATCAAAAATGCTAAACTACAGTCTTTGCTGATCTTTGTGCATAATGCTTGCCAGTAGCATGTGTTGCGAAGGAAAGTACCGAGCAGGTGAAACAGAGGCTCACCTGCCAGGCAACATATGTTTTGCTACAATCAAACCCAAGGGCTTTGTACTGAACTGAGACAGATGCTTATCTAACCTTCTGCACCATTCCAAAAAGAACGAGTCTACACCTATAGAGCTCTAGACTGTGAAATAAAGTGTGGCTTTCTATTGACAATCAAGGACCTCTTGTTATCCTCCACAGCTTTCACACCAGCTACCTGGCGCTGTATGAAATTATTTTTTTAAGCTGACAATCTAGCATTCCCCTTGCACATAGCAGTTCTGCAACTCTGGAGGCCCAGTGAATTGCAAACGTTCACAACAGATTTATATGCTATAGGCTTTCATACCTGCTTGGTGCTTCAAGTCTATTAAAGAGGACAGTCTTTTTGCAGCATTTGATAGAAATTACTCCAGACATGGCCTATTTTTCATGTGTTAATCTGTACAGGATTGTTATTGCTTGGCCTTTGAAAAGGATGTGTGTTTTTTCCAACCTGTCATAGATTCCATCAAAGTTATATGCAGCAATTTAGCTTTGCGAACCTTTGGTTTCACGTATTCTGTGGACACCTTACACTTTGTACTTCCAATCCATGCATTCAAACCTTTATGAAATATTGTAGTTACACACTAGCAACAAGATTCAGATCAGACATCAATTTGACAGCTCAGAAAACAGGGTGATTCCATTCAGATCCATCTGGAAGCTTTCTGAATCAGCTCAGATCTGAATCAGTTCAGAAACCCAGATGTTCATGGCTTCTTTTCCCTGTTGTTGGAAGTTGGGGTGGGGGGAGTGCAGGCAAAAGGTTTTGTGTAAAAAGTTTTAATCTTCCTGATCTGTACAATGAATTTCTATATTTAAAAAATAAAAATAGGTGTATGGATTTCTCTGAACAAGGATGTGTATATTCAAAAGTTGCTTTTTAAAATGCCTTTTCTATTCTCTCCCTGACCTCTGTGCATTCAGTAAATGGCGTATTTGATTGCAGTTTAATATGTCAAATTGTTTGTGCTTGGGCTGTGTACAAAGGCAGGCTTCCTGGTGCTGCAGAAATAGTCTCCTGCTGCATGTGCAGAGGCTCCATTTGGACTCTAAATGGAATGTGTGGTTTTACTATCCCTCAATGCCTTCCCTTCACTGCCATGTTTCCTAAGCAGGAGCACCTTCTTTTCTTGTGCCATTCTCCCTCTCTTTCTCCCTCACCCTCAGAGAGAAAGTATACCAACAACAGCAGCCAAAAATAGCCCAAGAAGCACTGTGATTTATTGTTAAATCTATCACTGCAGTCTTGAAAAGCAAACAGTTGGGCTAAGAGAGAAAACAAAAGCTAGGTGCATTATCCTTTAAAGAAATCAATAGCTTGCTCTTTCCAAATATTAGCTTTTGACCACCATACCCTCCTGGCACCATTTAAGTACTCCGTGCTCCACTCATTCACTTGCTCACTCAAGTCACTTTTGTGTCGATTAAATTTCTATCACTGCTATGGCGGAGCAGTAAGGTGTCATTTTTCAAAGGAAGTGTGTGATGGAATGGAGCTGAAGTAATGTGCATGGCCAGCAACAAAGGGGAAGAAACCATGGGGACAGTTGGGCAAATGTCTACTTGAATTCCTGCTGTACTGAACCATGCACGGCCATCCAACAAGTAGTATTTAAAAGAAAAGAAAAGAAAAAGACCCCCCCCCCTTTTGCACCATCTACCCCAAACCCGCCAATTCTAGTCATACTGAAAATGGTACATCACTCAGACTGGAACAGCTGTCTGTCTTTTAGAAGGTTGGGGATTATGGATCAGTGGAAGATCAAGAAGCTATTCTTGCTGCAATGCACATCAGAAGTCACATTCATCTGTGCTCCAGTGGGAGGTGGGAGGGTGAGGAAGCAAAACAAAATCTTTTTTGTCACACTGCCGGCCTATATCTGTGGTCAACTCATTAACATGAGGCAAATGAGAACTAATGGGGAGGTACTAGTATTTCTAGCTTGTATTTTTCATCAGAGGTTTGGTACTTCTCTGTGGTTCAGGATCTCACTTGAAGTTGAAGATATGCTAATTAAATTTGAGAGTATGCTAATAAAATTTGCAGATGATACCAAATTGGGAGGGGTTGCTAAATCCCTAGAGAGGATAGGATGAAAATTCAAAAAGACCTTGACATATTAGAATGCTGGGCTAAAGCTAATGGAATGGATTTCAACAGAGGGAAATGTAGGGTGCTACATCTAGGTAAAAAGAATGAATTGCACAGATATAGGATGAGGGATACTTGGCTGGAGAATAGTACCTGTGAAAGGGATTTGGGTGTCTTGGTGGACCACAAATTGAACATGAGTCAGCAGTATGATGCGGCAGCCAGGAAAGCCAATGTAATTCTTGGTTGCATCAACAGAACCATAGTGTCAGATCAAGGGAAGTGATAGTACCACTCTATTCTGCTCTGGTCAGACCCCACTTGGAGTACTGTGTCCAGTTATGTGCGCCTCAATTTAAAAAGGATGTTGACAACCTCGAGTGGGTGCAGAGGAGGGCGACCAGGATGGTTGAGGGTCTGGAGGAAATGTCTTATGAGGAACGCCTTAGGGAACTGGGAATGTTTAGCCTTTCAAAAAGATGGCTGAGGGGGATATGACAGCTATGTTTAAATATTTGAAAAGATGTCATATTGAAGAGGGAACAGGTTTGTTTTCCATGGCTTCAGAGACTAGGACTCGGGGCAAGGGTTTCAAACTATAGGAAAAGAGATTCCATTTGAACATTAGGAAGAACTTCATGACAGTTAGAGCTGTTCGGCAGTGGAATATGGTGCCACAAAGGGTGGTGGAGTCTCCTTCCTTGGAGGTTTTTAAGCAGAGGCTGGATGGCCATCTGTTGGAAATATTGTGATGGGGTTCCTGTACGGCAGGGGGTTGGACTAGATGGACCTTGAGGTCTCTTCCAACTCTATGATTCTATGGTTCTATGATTCTATGATTCTATATTTATTTATTTATTTATTTATTTATTTATTTATTTATTTATTTATTTATTTATATACCGCCCATCTTCCGAAGGAACTCCTGGCAGTTTACAGCTACAGATAGGCTTTAGATTTGGAACGTATTCCGAAAATGAAGTGAAGCAAGGATATTTTTTTTAAATTGATCTGAAGTGAATCACAGAAGTTGAAAGTGTGGTAAGAAAGTCAGGAAGCCTAAAGTGAAAGGAGAATGACAACTCAAGGAACAATAAAAAGCTCAAGCTTTTCTGGAAACCCCCTGATGATGCAGCTCCAGAAGGTAGAACTCCCATTAACCAGATAAAGCAGGTATCTTGTCCCGTGATAGGCAAGCATGTTACATCTTGGTGGGGCAAGGGAATGTTGAAATCTGTTGGATAATGCTGCTCCCTTTGCTTCCATTTTCAGTAGGGTGGGTAGTTTTCTTTCTTTCTTTTAAGCGGCTGTGGATCTCATTTTGTGCCACATTTTAGAATCCAATGCAATGAGTGCCCGTTTGTTTGAAATGTGCTATAGCACATTGAGTTGTCACTCAGTATTTGAGTGGGGTAGGCCCCATTAGCATTAGGAGTAGTACGTACTTCCCCCCATCAACAATTTTGTATTTTACTTTTTAAAATGCCTGGTGCTGGCTTCTTTTTTTGCTGTGCTCCCCTGTATTCCAAAGGGAGTCCGTGGAAAACATGATACACAGGAAAGCAATCAAGTAATCTACCCACCGAGGCTGCAGAGGTACTAATCAGGATCAGGAATATCACACACACACTTACACACATACCCCAACAAATGTTTTTGTTAAATACATTTGAATAAATTGCATGGCTTGTTGATGGGGATGGAAAGGGATGAGGGAATGAAAGAAGAGAAGATTAGTGGTGGGATCATTGGGTGTACACTGAAGGTCAAGCAGTAGTTGATGGGATTCATACACCCTCCTCCATCCCAGGCCAGAGCCCATCATTTTCCCCATTTTCATGTTTTTTAGTATGCAGCAAATACAAATATGTACAAGTACCTTGAAATATTGGGTGCAAATTTGATGTGTGAGACAAAAACAGAGATGGAATTGAAACAAATATGCCCCTATTTGTATTGTTTGTGGTGCAGCTGTTACTGGTGTTGTTGTTGTTGTTGTTGTTGTTGGGTTTGTTTGTTTGTTTGTTTGGCTAGGCATCAGTTTTGCATTCAGAAGGTTACCGTATTAGTAGCACAATACGCTATTAGAGTGGCATAAATGACGAGGGGCATTTTTCTCCATTTTCAATTGGTTTGTCAACAATGACTCATTCTGATGAAGCTGTGCCTCCCTGTGATCAGTCACAGGCTGTTTATTTCCCCCTTTGCTACTGTAGGTGAGGATGTACTTGAGGATGGTTCAAAATGCATTTACACAGGGTGCAAAGTACAGTGATATGCTCGCTCAAGTTCCCCACCCCATGAAATAGAACAAGAAGTTACCAAAGGTGAGGGTACCCCCCCCCCACCGTAATAGGCCTTGTCTTGAGAAATTCCTTGTCCCTAAGAACCATAGGGGCAAATTGCTAGCATTTTTGGGTAATGGTAAAAGCTTAGTTTCAAAGAAAATGTATCACTATTTTTTTAAAAGATCACTTTGTTTTATCGCTGTACTAATAAAATGTGCACCAATTACTGTATGCTGACCATTAAATAAGAGACAACAAGTAACTGGGAGTTGAGTCATGGCTACTGGACTTCTTTTTTGAGAGATAGAAATGTTTCACTGTTCATCCAAACAGCTTCACCGATGAAGCTGTTTGGATGAACAGCGAAACGTTTCTATCTCTCAAAAAAGAAGTCCAGTAGCCATGACTCAACTCCCAGTTAAACGAACCTGGATGACTGAGAATCTTCACAGACGTAAGAGACAACAAGAAAACACTATCCCTCTTCAGTCAATGCCAAATTGGGTAATAGAGATGGGCACGAAACCAAAAAATGGCATTTCGGTTTTTCGTTTGTCGTTGAGAGGTCTGTTTCGGTTCGTTTCTGTTTGTCGGGAATTTTTTGAAAAATTTCATTACCGTTTTTTGTTTTTTCGTTTGTCATTTCTATCCGCTTTTTGCGCGATTTTTAAAGCATTTCCGTGCGCAGGCATCCCCCAACGCCCCAGACCAGAGGGAAAACAGGATGCTGGCAGAGACACAGTATAGACTAGGTATGCAGGGAGGCAGCAAAGGCAGTGGTGGGCGTTGCCCAGGGTGCAAGGCAGCTGCAGAGTGACTGCACTGCGGGGCAGGGGAGGGTACTCACCGAGAGGTATGCAGCACGCACGCACACAGGGAGGCTGCAGGACTGAAGCTAGAGTCGCAGAGACAGCAATCCCACCCTAACTCCCACCAGAGACTGCAAGGAGGACGGGGGCTGCCAGAGCTTTTTATGCCCTCTGTGGCTGCCAGACCTGCCCGCCCAGTCTGCAACCTGGGCATGCTATTGGTTGAACATGATCCCACATCACATGGCTTGCCTCCATCTTGTGGCTGGTGGCGACATCCATTTTAAAGGGAAAAGAAAAATACATCGCGATGGGAGAAGACAAAAACAAACATTTTAAGGACCCCCCCCCCTGGTAGGTATTATCAGACAATATAAATAATTATCGCTGCATTTTTACGGATGTCCAGGGCGTTTTTTAACATTTAAAACAGCTCATTTCATTGCGTGTCACCATTAACAGAAACGAAACATAACGACCACAATTTTCGTGGTTCTGTTTGTTTCATTTCATTTTCATCACAATTTTTGTTTGTCGTTTCGTTACGTAACGGAAACGACAAATGGTAACGGAAACGAAAAAATGTTCGTTCCGTGCCCATCTCTATTGGGTAAACATATCTCAAGTGGAAGGGAAGGATCCAGCCCCACCTTCTCTGTTTTTGGTTAAGTCACTCTCCTTTGTGAGAAAGACCAGGGAGTCTGAATAGGAGAGCCTTAGCAATCCATGGAAGCTCCCAATATGAGTCAGGACATCTGAAAATCAGGATCTGACTCACGCAAGAAGCCTCCATGTTCAAGCTTGTAATGGAAGACAGAAAGGAAATTTTTAAAGATGGCTTTATATTCATGTCAGGGAATTTAATCGGTCTCTTTGACATTCCCCTTTTCCTCTAGTCATATAACTGGCAGGTACAATATTCTGCAGATATATCAAAAAAGAGAAAGAATCATCCGTGTCTCCTGGTATTAATCTCTTGCAACAATAGACACTGTGATTGAATCAAAGCTATTCTTTCTTCATCCCAATATTGAACTAACCACTATAAAAGAAAAGTCAGATCTGGAACTTTAGCAGGATTTGGGCAGGATGTGCAGGAATAATTCTACTTCCTCTGGCTCGAGAGAGGTGAGTCTTTAATCATGTCAAAGGCTGCATTCCTTGAGACCAATCTGTTGGGAGCCATTGTGTGTGAGACTGAATCCAGAAGTGGACCAAGTCAGAACCAAACTCTCTTTCTCTTTCTCTCTCTCATCTACGGAGAGCCCATGTTAGTCTGGGCTCTCCGTAGATGAGACACAAAACAAGACAAAGAAAAAAAATCAGCAGACGAAAACACTGTAGCTCCTTAAGGACTAATTATTATCATTTAATGTGAACTTTCACAGATCAGGACCATTTACTCTGACATAAGAGTGAAACATTATGATTGTCACATTTCACACTTGCTAATGACTTAACCATCATTTTTATGGGTTCTTGAAAGAAACGGGTGGTGCTTCAACACTTGATTGGCCTGATGTAAAACTTATATAATAGACAAGAAGCTACCATTGGGACAGAATATGGAGAGATAGAATGGTTTCCTACAGGGAAAGGTGTCAGATGAGGGTGAATTTTATCCCCTTATGTGTTCACTGTCACAGAACATATCACATAGAAAGCCAGACTGGATTCAGATGGAGGAGTGGAATGCAATGCTAGGCTATGAATATTTATGAAGTAGTATCTGTTGAATCAATCAAATAGTCTATAGGTGGGGCTATATTTATTTATTAGATAAGTCATTTATTTATTAGATAAGTCATAATTAATTTGAAAAGGGTGGCAGCAGAAAAGGAATCAGGTTATAAAAGGTGGCAGAGGTTAGGATTAGGGTTAGGTTCGCTACAACCTTGTTCCTATTTTTGACCTGCTGAGAATTCTTTCCCCAGAATAAACAGAGGAGGAAGTGGGGAGTACTCCAATCATGCTGGGGGCCCTTGCCCATAAGCCTTCTTTAGTCTTGATATTTGATCAGACAGACTTGTTATGGTTGTCAAATTACCCAGACAAGATAATTAAATAGAGAGACGTATTGGTGTTTTCTGTGCCATAGCTCCTGGGTTGGATGATACTGCTTGAATTCTTGGAATTGCTCTCACCACTTGGCTTTTGAATTCATACACTGACAGTTTCTTGACAATTTTAGCAGGTTATGAAGATGTGATAAATAAAGGAATGGACCAGCTGAAACTGATAAAACAATCGTGTTCAGTTGAGAAGAAACTAGTTTCTATTGATCAAGAGAAACTGACATCATCAATTAAGTTAAACAACATAGTGTAAGCATATAAAATAAGCACACACACAAACCTCTCATTGTTATATAACCCTCAGATGGAAATATTCTTACCCTATTGCACATGGAAGATGAACAGAATGCCGCATGGGAAAATAGGTTGTGATAAAGGTGAAGACATCTCTAATTGATACTTAACATACTCTGCTGCCTTGATCAGACACCCAATGCCAAAAAATAGGAGTACACCCTAATATGTTTTTGTTTCATTCTGCATGGGATACGGGGAAATCTTCCCATGTATCAGGGCTGAGAAAGCCAAATTTCTTTAGGAGAATAAGGTGAGTACAGGTACATGTCTTGTAATGTGCATAGATCAGGTATCTTCCAGGCGTGCGCAATTTCCAGAACTTCAGGAGCCCAGACATGTACTGTGAAGTTTGCAGAGAATCCAATATGAGCTTCCAACAAAACTAGGAATGTACCTTTAGATGGATAGGTCCAGCTTTGTCCTGAAGTAATGTGGTTTATCGGTGCTTGACATTTTACATTTGAATAGCAAACTGCTTTAAGAACACAGTATTGAGGAGGGGGTACAGATTAGCTGCTCAAACTGCTGCTATTGACTTTAAATTCCATGTACCAAGGAACAGTAAATGGGCTGCTATAAATTAATTATCCCTGATGGATTTGTTGCACAACGCCATAGATACCTAAACAGTGGATTGTAAAAGCAAAGCAAAGCAAAGTGTTCTGCTTATTTGCTGCCCCATACAATTTCAAGTAGTCTCTGGGCAGTTTACAGTTAAATTACAGTATGCAGGCTACACATTGCCCTCCCCCCGCAAGCTGGGTACTCATTTTACCGACCTTGGAAAGATTGAAGGCTGAGTCAAACATGAGCCTGCTACCTGGGATTGAATCCCAGGTCATGAGCACAGTTTTACCTGCAGTACAGGCATTTAACCACTGCGCCATGGGGCTCTTAGGGAGTTGTTGGATAAAAGGATTTGAAGCAGCTCTGGTACGCATTGTTGGTAGAGAGGATTTTCTTCTGTGTTCTATATTCTATGTCTGGATGAGTTCCACACATAATTTAAATCTACCATCATTGGAAAATATGTGGGGGCCATACTCCTGGTATGTGCTAGAAATGTTGTTGTTGTGATGTGCTATCAACTCAGAAGCCATTTATAGTGACTCTAATAGGCTTTTCAAGATGCATGAGATATTTAAGGAGTAGTTTTATCAGTTCCACTCCCCCAGTGAGTTTCCACTGCTGAGTTTCCACAGCTGAGTAGGGATTCAAAGCCAAACCCCTTGAGCCTTAGTCCATAACTCAATCTGTCATTTATCAATAATGAACTTATTTATGTTAATCCAAAGTAGGCAACTTTTCCGGCTAGACAACAGGGATGGTAAAATCCCTAACACTTTCCTGTTGAAGTTCATCCAAATGGTTCTCCATTGGTAAGCCCTGAAAAGAATGGGTTCTCTGATTTGGGCAGCTGATGAATTCCATCTTGGATAATACTAACCTCTGAGTGAGGCTCTGTTGTCCGTAGAAAACGGAGGTCAAGGCCTCTGACCACTCCAGTCTAGATAAATCTGAAAGAACATCACTTGAGCCCTTTGTTCAACATCACACTTCGAGTTAGTGGATCTTCAAGAAATGAGTTGATGAAACTGACTGTAGGATTTCACCCTTCCTGTGAAATCCTCTTCCCTTTTGTGACACCAACTGGTTTTGAAATGCTGCGAAACTGCTGACAGAAGAGATACCAGAAAACAATTTTTAAAGTTGCCAAAGGTTTGTGCATCTGTGTGTCCAGAGTTGTTATTTTTAGCCATCCAAACAGCTAGAGGTCATGTAGCACTTGATGGAAAAAAATTACAGAAGACACAGCAGATTTAGTGGTGTTTGAGGAAGTCTCCAGAATGAAAGGTAACATATTTTGGAGTGGGGCTGGAAGGGACAGAGCTTGATGGATGGGATGTCAGCCCAGTGGTCATCAGAAGGGGAGTGGGAGCAATCTGTACAACTGAGAGAGAAAGATGAATGGGATGAGAAAGTTCATTGAAGCACAATACAGCCACAGCAACCTCAGACTGTTCACACTGGTAGTGTACAGCCTCCTTCATCTGACTGAGCTTTACATTAAAATGAAGTGACAAAATAATCAGGAGGGAAATGAGAATGGCCAGCTGAACCCGGAGGAGGAAGAGGATAAGAAGGGAGTCAAGCCTGCTAATGTCCTGCCTGGGGTTAGTGCCACTGGACTGCAAATTGCAAATAGATACACAGGAAAGGGTCAAAGAGGCTAGAGAGAAAGCCAAAGCTGAAATATGTATGGTGGTATCCTCTGAGAATCATTGGATAAAGCACATGATGAATGTACAATTAAGTACAAGTAGCAATAGCAAAGAGCAGACATTATTTAATGTATTTGTCATCTGCATTTACCAACATTCCCTTCGATCAATGCAATGCAAGCCAAGGAGTGTTTTCAGTCACTGCAGAGCCTGATATAATTTTGGTCACTAGTTCCAACTCGAGTCCACCCATTGACTCAGTTGAACATTGAATCAACCATCATGTAAATCACATTAATTCAATTGGCCTACTTTAGTTGGAACTACCAAGTTGATTCACACCCATGTATTAAAACCAAATATGGCCAATTCTCTTCTTAGATTAAAACTTCAAGAAACCATCTTTGGTCCTTCCACTGGAAAGCATGAGATGATAGTCTCTGATGACAGATGTGGGGAACCAGGGGTTCAGAAGGTGGAACACAATAGCTATGTGTCACATAGGATCTACCTTCCATCCTGTAAGATAGACCTTTATTCACAGATCCAATGGAGGACCATAGCTTGATCTGCAAAGTGGTGTTGCTGAAGGTCTAGGTCAGATGTTACATGGAATAGGTCTATGGGTGCTGCTTGGTTTTCTTCCTTCTTCTCATTGCTTCCTTTCCATCATTTTCCCATCCCTTTCCTTTTCCTTCCTCAGAATCTACAGCAACAATGCCCGAGGCTGCTGGACACTGATATCTCCAGACTACACACCAAGCATGCCAAAAAGAATGCATGCCCTACTGCCAGTCCAGAAAGGTGTGTGGCAGCTCTTAAAGGGGAAGGATGAAACATTCTAAGTAGAAATACTTGCAGACAATTCTCTCCCCCCACACCCCACATCCAAACCATGCCATCAGCAATTAACATATCATATCTATATGCCAGTGTAAACAGGCCCTCAGTTTGGGGAGCACATGGAAGAACTGCAATAGGAAAAAGGTGATTCATCCCTCTCTTTTAGATCAGGTTCTGCTGTTCAAAGAATTCTGAAACTGAATGCCCTGCAATTTTGTTGGTGTTGCAGTCACTTAATTATAAGCCAATCCCATTTCAATAAGTGACATTGACTTATAAGAACATTCTAAGGGTGTATTTCGGTTTGAATCAGCCTATTATGTAACACAGGATTCTCAAAATGTAGTCTATATCTTGGGAGTGAGTATGGGGATACTGTATCAATCAGTAGGCACTTGCCAGTGTATGCTGTGACTTAATGGAGAAAAACTGCCTAAGGGGGGAGCTTTATGGTGCTAGAAAGACAAATGGGTTCTAGATCAAATTAAGCCCAAACTCATAGTAGAAGCTAAAATGAGTAGACCCAGGCTATCATAATCAAGATATGTTGTGAGAAGACATACATGACCCAATGGAAGAAGCAATTAGGAAAGGACCATAGAGCCTGGACAATTGGAAGGCAGTAGGAAAAGAGATAGACTAAACATGAGATGTATTGACTCAGTGAAGAAAGAAAGGACCTTCATTCAAGAGGTCATTAATTCCAATCACTGGAATAAGTCAGAAGTGATTTGACAGCACTTAGGAACAGCAAAGCAATAATTGGATTTCTTTTCATATACTTGGCGAGCATCACCATGGAAGTATATTCAAAAATGCCAACGTTTTTATTATATTTTGCATGATACGAAAATTGAATGCTCTTGGCATGGTTTTGATCATGGTGATTCTACTGGGTTCTCAAATATTATGGTTTATGGACAAAAGTCTGGATTCATGCCTGCTTCTGCCCTTCATTCTGCCAGTCATAGCTGAATCGTTGGAAAAGGAGGCTGCAGATACAGTAGGAGGGCATGCTGAATAAAATACATACCACAGCTGTACCTAGTCTTGTCAGAGAGCCAATGAGCTTTATACCAGTCTGTTCTCCACTGTTTCCTGGTCATCGTCCATCTGTTCCAAATTCACAAAATGCTGAACAATACAAATATCTCCACTTATTATAGGCACCTTACTTCAATTAAATTCTAATTGTGGAGCTGTGCTTCACAGAGTAACACCGGTACTGCATCTCCTTCAAATTTGTCAATAAAATAGATGCCAGCCTATGGATTATTCTATCACATTTGGTACATTTTCCAAACAAAAGCTTGTGCACCTGTCCAGCATACCTTCACTGTAGGTTATGAAGACAGATTAGCCAAGTAACCACATACAGTGTGAGATGCTCCGGTGGGAATATTTAAAACAAAAGCAAAAGAGACGCTTATTATTCTGCCAATCAGTGCGTTAGTTTTCAATTTCCTTTACCAATTATACTTATAACAAAACAAAACAAAATCACAGAGAAAGCCTTACCTTGTAGATTTACTCTTTCCCCCCCTAGAGCAGGTGCGATGCTCAGTGTTGCAAGGTCTATTTTATAAGATTAAAAAAAAATTAGGAGAATTTAGCAGGCTGCCCATATCTGATTTAATAGGAACAGACTAAAGTTGGAGAAGTAGGTGAGGCATGTAGCCCCAGGATATTTGCTGAGGCAACATACAGTTTCTAGGATTAAACTAACTGTTCTATGGATGTCATCACTACTCTTTTCATACGTTCTTGGTTAAAAGAACATTAATGTGGAATCTAGCTGTAATCCAAAGGAACATCCTTCTTATAGGCTGCTATTGGTAGTTCAGAGTATCAGTATTTTGACTTTAATTCAAGGTGGCATCATCCAAACTGCAGTCCACAGAATACTGAATGTACTGAAATCTCGCTGAGATCAGTGAGAGTTAAGTGCTTAGCAGCGTTCTTGCAGCAAAATTAGGGTTTGTTTGTTTGCTTATTTACTGCCATTTAAATGCCACATCTCTCCAAAAACTGTTGAGGCAGTAAGGGAAAAAAATATCCTAAAGCATTAAAACCATCAACAATAGTTAAAAGGACTAAGGCCACAAACATGGCAAACCTATTGCTAAATCAGAGAAATTCAACGTTTCCACAGCCTTGCTTTCTATTGATATGGGAACAGGGAAGGGGGAACAGCCTATTCTTTTTCGCCCTCAAAATGTCTATTTCCTTCCCATATAGTCGGTCTAAACGTTCCTGGCTACGATGCTATAACCACATCTTGCACACTGACACTAACATGCTAGCAAAGAAGGGCCTTAAGCTGGAGGTTGTTGTTGGAAAATGACTAAAGGGTTGATGCACTATTTATTTATTTATTTTGAATATTTTTACCCCACCTTTCTCCTTGGAAAAGGGCCCAAGGTGGCTACACAATGACATGAGGGACACTCATCTATACCCGGACCAAGCCAGCAACGGAGAGAAGTGGCACCTCCGATTGAGAACAGCGGACCCCGCCACCAGATGGGACAAAAGCTGAAGAAGAAGATAGTTGATCTAAATGTTAGGGGTCAAGCAAGTGGGTAGGAAAGTTTGGGATACTGTTTATCTATAATTTTCCTCTTTATCCCCATCTCAGATCCTCAGATCCTTCTGATATCAGACCTCCAAGTGCAAGAGCAGAGGATGTGAGACTGAGTCTCCTCTCCCAAACTCAGAACTCTGTCCTTCAGCCATCATGGGGGAGATCTGGCCCATACACACTTCTCTGGAGCCATAGAATTGCACTTCATTTAAAGGGACAAATTAGAGAGCTGCATTTTGAAATCTTCCTTAAAGGCCAAATAAATTACAAAGAGAGCATCATTTGAGGTGACTGATGAAGCTGCTTGGATGAGCAGTGAAACGTTTCAATCACTCAAGAAAAGAAGTCCAGTCACCATGACTCAACTTCCAGACATCTGAGGTGAACTTCTATTCCCCTTCTAACTCCATTATTCTATTCTGGCATTCATGCCTTAGAAACCAGCCTTTAGACAAAGCCAATATTTACATCCAGAGGACTGTTTACAAAACAAGGTACTTCACAAATTTATTTTTATTTATTTATTTTTGATTATTTATTTTTACCCCGCCTTTCCTTTGGAAAAGGTCCTAAGGCAGCTTACAGTAAGAAAGACATCAGAGATGGGGCAGTCCTGGCCTCCACTGGGAGGCAGTTCCAGAGTCTGGGCACAACAGCCGAGAAGGCTCTTTCATATTTTCTCACAAGACATACCTGTGAAGGTGGTGGGATGGAGAGAAAGGACTCTCCTGATGACTTTAGCATCTGAGTCAGATCACACTGTGAGATGCCATCTTTGAGGTAGCTAGGACCCAGGTCGTACAGTGCTTTGTAGGTTAAGGTCAGCACTTTGAATTGTGTATGAAAGCTGATTGGCAGCCGGTGGAGCTGCTTTAATAGGGGTGTAATGTGTTCTCTGCAACCTGCCCAGTCAGCAATCTGGCTGCTGAAATTTGGACCTCACTAGGGAATGAGTGCCTTCTTCTCCACTTCTTCTATGTATAGGTTTGCAACAGTTGGTGACATTGGGGAACCCCTGGCACAACCATGCTTCTGTCTGTAGAAGTCCCCTCTGTACATAAAATATGTGGTATTCAAACACAGGTCCCGGAGCTGGCTTCTACAAACAGAGCCATGGTTGTGCCATGGGTTCCCCAGTGTCACCAATTGTTGCGAATCTACACCTAGAAGAAGTGGAGGAGGAGATACTCAACACCTCCGCAGGGACAACACAATCTCACTGGGTTCAAGTATGTAGATGATATCTGGGTGAAAATCAAGACTCAGGAAGTACAGGCCTTTACAGACCACATCAATGTGGTAGAACCTAATATTAAGTTCACTTGGGAAGACACTCAAGACAACAGGCTGGCTTTCCTGGATTGTGCAGTCATCATCAGACCCGACCGAGGCCTGGGAGCAGAAGTTTACAGGAAACCCACCCACACAGATCAGTATTTACTGCTTGACTCCCACCATCCATTACAGCAGTGCTCCCCAACCTTTTTGTCCCCTCGGACCGGTAAATGTTTGATGATTTTCCGTGGCCCGGGGCTGGGGGTGGGGAGATGGGAGGTGCGGGGGGGGGGGTTGGGGGGGGGGGGAAGGGGGAGGGTGGGGGGGGGGGGGGGGGAGGGGGGGGGAGGGAGGAGGGGGGAGGGGGGGGTGCGGGGGGGGCTTGGAGCGTGTGCCTTGTGGGGGGGCCACGGGAGCGGCGGCGGTGGCGCTCGCCGGCTGGGGGCATTGGGCGTGCCGCTCGCCCCCGTGCGCACGGGCGGGGTGGGGGGAGCCTGGGGCTCCTGGGCGGGCGGGCCCCCGCCTCCTCCTCCTGTCGGCGGCCGCGGCGGCCACGGCAGCCGCCCGGGTTCGGCCGCCGCCGCCGCCCACCTCCGGCTGCGGCCTTCGGGCGGGCGAGCGGGAGGGGGGAGTGGAGGGAGGCCGGTGGGGGGGTGGCGTCCCCGTGCGCCCCCCGGAGAGGCCAGTGTCCTTTCCTCAGCCCTCCCCCGACACACACACACACACACACACACACACACACACACACACACACACACACACCTGGCCACCTCTCAGGGAGGCGGGCAAAGCTCACCCCGCGCCGCGCGCACCCTCCCCCCCGCCACCAAGACTTGCCCCCCCTCCCGCCGGGTCTCCGGGCCGAGAAGGGGGAGCCCGAGTGCCTCCCGCCGCCACCGCCGCCTCTCTCACCTGCTGCTGGGCAGGGAGCCCGAGCTCTGGCCAGGCGCGAAACTCAGGAACTTGTCCGCTCTCCCGGGGAGGCGGCGAGGCGGCCGCTGGGGACTGGCGGAACCCGCCCCGCCCCGAAGGGGCTGCAATGAGGGCGGTAGCGCCTCCTCCTCCTCCCGCCGCCGCCGCCGGAGGAGCAGCAGCAGCAGCTGGGGCGATTGCGGCGGGGGGTCGCAGGGGTGGCGGCAACCTCGGGGGGGTCGTGGCGGCGGCAAACACACCCGGCCCGGCCCGCGACACCCCCCCGCCCGCCCCCCAACACAGGCGCGGTCCGGCGGCGGCGGCAGCGGGGGGGCTCCGCCCTGGAGCGCGGCCGCAGGGAGGGGCCAAAGGGCGCGCGCCCCGGGGGAGCAGGAGGAGGAGGAGGAGGAGGAGGGGCACCCACCTCCTCTTCCGACCGAGGGGGCCCCCACGCTGCGGCGGCGGTGCGCGCGCGTGGGGGGGCTCGCCAGCGCCCCCGCGTGCGCCCCCTCCTCCCCGCCGGCCCCCGCGTGCCCGGACCCCAGCTTCCTGCTGCTGCTGCTGCTGGTGGTGGAGGGTGAGGAGGAGGAGGGTGGAGGAGGAGGAGGAGGATGCGCCGCCGCCGCTGGCGGGCAGAGGAGGAAGGCAAAGGCAAAGGCGGTGGCGGCGGCTCCTCCTGCGCTCCTCCAGCCTTCCTCCTCCACCGGCCGCCCGCGGGAGAGAAGAGGAGAAGGAGGAGGGTGGCGGAGGAAAAGGGGAGGAGCCTCCCCGGCCTCCCCAGGCGGCCCGGTGCCGACCGGTCCACGGACCGGCACCGGTCCGCGGACCGGGAGTTGGGGACCACTGCATTACAGCACAAATTAGGAGTCATCAGGTCCCTAAACCACAGAGGAGAGAGCATCCCCACCTCCACAGAATCCAAGAAGAAGGAAGACAGGCACCTGAAGACAGCACTTAAGGCCTATGGATATCCAAAGTGGGTCTTCAACAAAGCAGTGGGCCGACCCAGAAGAACAAGGGATTCTGAGACCCAGCCCCGATGGAAGAAACTGGTCATTCCTTACATGGCTGGAGTGGCTGAGAAGCTTAAAAGGATTTTTGGCAAGAACCACATCCTTGTTTATTTCAAACCTACAAGCACACTAAGGCAGAGACCCATCCACCCAAAGGTCTCAATACCAAAACACAAAAGGAGCATTTTTTATTTTATTTTAAATTTTATAAAATAAAAGACATAGAAACATAGAATAAACAATAATAAGCAATAATAAAGACTACAAAGTGCCCCCCACTCCCCGGGACCGTTCGGTATTCATAAATCTCTTCCTTCTTCATCTTCTCCTTTCTTTTTTCGTCAACTTCTTAGGGTCCTTTTCTCCAGAACTGTGTTGGATTATAAGTCGGTTGTATTCCTTTCCCCTTTAGTAATACATATTCTATAAATTTCCCCCAAATGTCATAAAAAATATCCTTTTTCATTTCCCCACGCAAAACTTTTATATTACAAGATAGTTTTTCATTTAAAGCTATATCCCACACTTCCTTATACCAGACAGCAATTGTAAAATCTGATTTTAGTTTCCAATTTTTAGCTATAATCAATCTTGCTGCTGTCATAAGGTTTGCAATTAATTCTTTTGTTTTCACATCATATTCATTAATGGGTGGTAATGATAGCAGTGCAATTTCAGGTACACATTTAATATCGATTTGTAATATTTCTCTTTTCTCATTAAAAATCTCTTGCCAAAACTTTTGAACTATTTCACATTCCCACCACAGATGAAAATAGGTACCTAACTTTTTTTCACATTTCGAACAAAACTTGGAATATCTTGGATTCATTCTGCTCAGTCTTACTGGTGTCATATACCATCTTAAATCTAGTTTAAAATAATTTTCTTTTATTCTAACTGACAATGAGCGTAAAATCCTCAAATTCCAAATTCTTTTCCTTTTGTCATTATTTATTTCTTTGTCTATGTCTTGTTTCCATATCTCTCTTATTGTATCCAGCTCCCTATTCTCAAGTGAATCTTGAATTATTTTGTATATTTTGCCTACTGCTCCTTTCCCTATATTTCCTTTCTCTGATTCATATGTTAACAGGAATTGCTCAAATTTTGTGTATCCCCTGAGTTGTGTATTTCTCCTTATCCATTCTTTCATCCAACTTTCCAATTGGACATAATTCAACCAGGATAATTCCTGGACTTGCAGTATGCGTTTAATTTCCTGCTTTGTTCTCATCTTTTTGATCCAATCTTTTAATCTTGCCACTTTCCTTATTTTAAATAGTTCTCCATATTTCTTCATATTCGTGGGAAAGTTTATCTGATCTATCACCAAACCTAAAGGGGAGCCTTCTGATGTCAGTTTCCTTCCGTACTTTTTCCCAAGTGAGTAATAGGGAACTCAACAGCGGATTTTTAATTAAGTGTTTTTTGGGGGAGAGGGTGAACAAAAATTTGTTTATATCGCCATTTAACTCGTCTGATTCAAGTTCCCACCATATTAGTTTTTCAGGTTTAAATAAAACTTCTCCCATAGAACTAAGCTGATTAGCTGTATGATAAGTTCTAAGATTAGGAATACCTATACCTCCATCTTTTTGGGATCTATACCATAAACTTTTACTTATTCTTGCTTTTTTGCCGCCATTACAAAATCTATTTATAAGATCTTGATAGGCTTTAATTTCGGCTTCTGTGTATTGAATAGGTAACATTCTGAAAAGAAAATTAATTTTTGGAAGTATTTTCATTTTTACCATTGCTATTCTACCAAACCATGATAAGTTTAGTTTAGAGTATTTTTGTAATTTATTTCTGATCTCTTCCTTTATTTTTATAAAGTTTCGTTCCTTAGTCTTGTAAATATCTTTATCTAAAAGTATTCCTAAATATTTCATATGTTTGCAAACTTTCAATCCATAGTTGGAAATCACCTCCATGTCTCGATTATCATGATTAAAGAGCATAATTTCTGATTTTTGCCAGTTTATACATAATCCAGTTGTTTCGCCAAATTCTTTTAAATGTGCTTTTATTCTTGGTATGTTTTCTAGCGGATTTTTTATTGTTAATAAAGCATCATCCGCAAATAAACTAATTTTAATCTTACCCTCCTTACCCATACCTTTAATTAGTTGGTCTTCCCGTATTGCATTAGCTATTAACTCCATAACTATGCAAAACATAACTGGTGATAAAGGACATCCCTGTCTTGTTCCACGGCCTAAGGGATGTTCTGTCATCCCATCGTTAACAATAATCGACGAGGTGCTATGAGAATAGAGTTGATTTATTGCATTTAATTTTTTTTCTCCAAATCCCCATTTCTGTAATATAAGTTTTAACGCAGACCATTGAACACAATCAAAAGCTTTAAATAGATCTAAGGACAAAATGCATGCTTTATCTTGTGTTCTTCCCATCTCATAAAGAACATTCAATGTTCTTCTTATAATGTTTGACATTTGTCTACCCTTAATAAATCCCGTTTGATCTTCTTTGATATATTTATCTATAAATGTATACATTCTTTTAGCTAAAATTGCTGTAAAAATCTTTGCATCTTGATTTATACGTGATATTGGTCTATAGGATCCAACATCTGTTGGGTCCTTGTTAGGCTTGAGAATTAAGATAGTTAACAAGTTTTTCCAGGAGGTGGGCACTTGTTCTCCTTCCAGTATCTCATTATATAGCTTCTTTAACTTAGGTATTAACATTGATTTAAATATCTTATAGAATTCTGGTCCCAATCCATCGTCTCCTGGAGTTTTAACATTCTTTAGCTTGTTTATAACATCCTCTATCTCCTCGTCTTTAATAGATTTTTCCATTACAAGCCTATCTTCCTCCGCTAATCTTGATTTTAGATATTTTGCAATATATTGTTCCATAACTTCCTTGCTGCTTGTATTAGCTGTATATAAATTTTGATAAAATTCTTGGGTAGCTTTTAATTTTTCTTTCATTTGAGTACAGATATTGCCTCTTAGGTCCTTTATTCTTCCTATCGTGCTTAAAGAAAAAAGAAAGAAAGAAACAAAAGGAGCAATTTAGTCCAATGCAGTGAGCTGTCCAATGCAGTGAGGAGTGTGCAGATTTCTGCACTGGAGAAACTAAACAGCCATTAAACAGGAGGATGGCCCAACATAGGAGGGGCAACAGCTCAGGACCAGAACCAGCAGTACACCTCCACTTGAAGGACAAAGTGTACTCATGCAAAGATGAGGATGTATACATATTAGACAGAGAACATAGGTGGTTTGAGGGTGGATTCAGGGAAGTCATTCATGTGAGCACAGAAAACCCCTCTCTCAACAGAGGTGGGGGGCTCAGGCACAGTCTATCTGCCACTTATCAGGCGGTGATTTCATCAATCCCCAGACAAATCAAAAATACTTCATACCTTCACCACCAAGGCCATAGCTAACGACCCATACTTTATGGGTTTCAGCACTTTAGGCCATTGTTCACCTTAAGGATTTTGAGACTGTTGTCCAACTAACTAGCCTATTCAGACCATTGTTCGTCTAATGAGCCTATTTCAGACCAGGGTGACAAGAGGTCAAAGTGAACTGCAAAATAGAGGACTCACAACTAGCTTTCTTCAGACTGACGAAGCTATTTGGATGAGCAGCAAAACGTTTCAATCTCTCAAGAAAAAGAAGTCCAGTTGTCATGATTCAACTTCCAGATAACTATCTGGACATGAAAAATGGAAATTTTTTCCTCTTCAGGCAAGCTTTCCCTGAATGAGGGACGTCCTACTATGTAACTTTATATGAATTACCATACATGATTGCATTGACTGATTTCATAAGAACACCAGTGTTTTCCATGTTACTTTACAGCCCTCATAATTGACTTTTTTATTTTTGGATTTTGTTTGTAGCTCTACAGTTATCTTTTAATATTCAAAGATGCCTCTTTTAATTCCCTGTTCTTAACTGGAATATGTCTTAAAATTTAATGTTCTGGGCTGTATATTGTCGCTCATTATTGTAAGCCACCTTGGGTCCTTTTCCAAGGAGAAAGGTGGGGTAAAAATATTCAAAATAAATAAATAATAAATAATAAATAAAACCAAAATGTGAAAACCAGTCTGAAATGCTAATTTGTTAGACCTTTAAAAGAATCATGGTAGTCAGGTAAAGACAGGAACTTTTATTGTATATGCAACGCAAAATTGAGGGACCAAGATGTACCCCCCCCCTTTTAGCAGCCCCTTAAGCATTGGTTTTAGTTATATAAGGCTTTTGAAACTAGGTAATTTTTAGAAAAGTGGTTAAACATACTTGGTTGATTATATCTACCATATATTAAATGATGTAGACTAGATAGACTAGTTTAACATTGTATTTTGCTGTCTCCGTTTTTTGTATTAGATGAAAACAGAGGTATGAGAGTAAAGATAGATTGTGGTTAGGATACATTTACTATATACTGACTTCGTCAAATACATTTTAAGCTGCTTAGTTAAATGAAGAATTAAGTATTAGGATCGAGAATCTTGTTAAGATTAGACAGGCTAGCTCAACATCATATTCTGCTATTTTTATTCTTTGTATTAGCTGAAAATAGAGATAAGTAAAGATGGACATAATTTTGATTGGAGGGGAAAGGCAAGCAAATATAAAAGTATGAAAACAATCTCGCTTAAGACGAGAAGGGAAATATGAAATATCTGGGCTGAAATAATGGGAAAATAATTGTTTTTGATCTATGTAACATGACAGATGACAAGCAATGTATTTGTTTTCATTTGTTAGGCATAGAAAATAAAAATAAATAATTTAAAAAAGGAGAGGCCTTTCTCTCCATCCTGCCACATTCACAGGTGCGTCTCATAAGAACACATGAAAGGGTCTTCACTGTTGCTGCTCCCAGACTTTGGAACTCCTTTCCACTGGAGGTCAGGACTGCCCCATCTCCGCTGTCTTTTCGGAAGTAGGCAAAGACCTTTATCTTCAGCTAAGCTTTCCCTGAATGGTAAAAGGTTAAAAATATTCTAAATAAATAAATAAATAAATAAATAAATAAATAAATAAATAAATAAATAAATAAATAAATGTCTGTATTGGCTCTCTAGTGCTTTGGTTGGTATAATGTCATAAGATCTATTGGTTACCAACATCTAGCAAATAATTAATTTTACACCAGTCTGCATTGGAATGCAGATAAAGGTGCTTCACCAGGAAAAAAATGACTGACAGTTGATGGGATCTATACTTCTGTACCCCTTTACACTTGACAATGTAATCCTATACAGACTTATCTCTCATTATGAACAATGAACCTTCATTCTCAGTAAGTGCATAAATTTTCACTTGAATTAGGTGAAAGTGTAGCAATGTTGAACTGGGGCTAGAATCAAGGAACTGCTTGGGGGCCAAATAACTGAAACCCAATCATACCTCCCATGGTCTACTCAGATCCTTTCCCACCTCCTGCACATGCCAAGGACCCAGGGCTCTCCCTTTGCCCCTTCTCCTGGCTCCCTGGAGGGTGGATTATGATCGCACCTGTAGGGCCTGCATAGGGACAGAGACCCTGCTGTGACAGTCCAGAGATGGGAAGGTTCATCCTGACCAGCTTCCTTCTCCTGCCATAAGGAAGAGTAACATGTGAGATTTTTCTTTCAGGCCAAGTGACAGCTTGGTTTCAATCTTCACTTCACAGAGGATCAATACCATTTGGGTGTATCCGTGACTGTTTCCACATTTCTGTAAATACACAATACTATAATATGTTGGGTAAACCAATCTATCATGCTGGTTTCAACTGTGTGTTGCATGTGGGAGGGGTTATGTATGGCACTACCTGGCCTGTTTTGGTTTACCAATCAAGGGAGTTGCATTTCCTGGGGCTTACAAATGCCACGCCTTTCCTCTTCCTGTTCTGACCGCATGGTATTTGTAGTGTAGAACCATTTTGGCCTCAGTCCAGCGTTTTTCCACCTGAGAGAAGGATGCAGTCTTCTCTCTCTCCGTTCAGCCCTCACCACGTGGGTTGAGAACAAAGAACCGTATTTTTTCAGGACCCTTTCTTCTTCTATACCTTATCTACTTTACTATGAAACTAACAAAGTCTGCTGACACAAGTTGAGATTGTGAGTAAACTTATTTATACTTTTCTGAAGAAACAAGCCTCTTGTATTTTATGCAAAAGAGCTAGCTTTGCTGGGGATGGGTTTGGAAACTTCTAAGTTGATGTAAGGCCTAACAGCCTGTTCTCATGTTCTGCTGCACAAAACCCAAACTGGTTTTTTTAGCTCTGCCCAACACCATAGTCAACAGTTTCTTGCTTGTTAGTATGAGCCATGTGTCACTTTGGCTTATGGTGACCCTAGGAATGACTCCTCTCCAAAATGTCATGTCCTCAACAGCCCTGCTCAGCTGTTGCAAACTCAAGCCTATGGGCTCGTTTATGGACTCAGTCCATCTCACGTTGGGCCTTCCTCTTTTCCAGCTGCTTTCCCACATTTTCAAGCATTCTTGACTTTTCCAGATTGTGCCCCCTGCTGTGCCCCCCCCGGGTTTCAGGTCCAGTGGGCGGGCAGGTCAGAGTGTTGGGGGTGGGTGGGGTGGCCATGGTTTACAGGGAATCACTTTCTATTAGCAGATCTGCGGCATTGGTGGGCCTTCACTTATTGGTGGGTCAGCGAGACAGGTTTAGCATTGTGCTGGTGTACTGTGCTCCCCGCAACCCAGCACAATCCCTTGCAGAGATCCCTGAGTTCATCTCGGCTGCCCTGTTGAGGTCCCCCCACCTTTTGGTGGTTGGGGACTTCAACGTGCATGCCGAGGAGGAACTTTCAGGAGCTGCTCTGGATTTCATGGAGTCCATGGCCTCCATGAACCTGTCTCAGCATGTTGTTTGCCCCACCCATAGTGCAGGCCATACCCTGGACCTCCATGTCGTCAGATTATTATCTGAAGGTTGGGCACATTGTTCCCCAACCTGTGTCATGGTCGCTGCCCCGCCCCACAGAGAGCATCGGCTCCTTGTGTGGGCCCACCCCCAAAGGCTCCTTGACCCTGCCCGGTTTGTGGAGGCCTTTGGGGAGCTGCCTGTTGGACTGGCTGACGACCCGGTGGAAGTCCTGGTGGATAGGTGGTACGAGGGTGCCACCGGGGCAGTTGACCGGATCACCCCTAAGTGCTTCCTTCGCTGTGGAGCTCGCTCCTCACCGTGGTTCACGGCTGAGCTGAGGGCGATGAAACAAGATCAAAGGAAGCTGGAGTGCAGATGGAGAAAGGCTAGGACGGCAGTTAATAGGGCTGCTGTTAAGCAGCTGACCAGCCATTATGTTCACACGATCAGGGGCGCCAGAACAGCTTATGCCTCCCTGAGAATTGGCAAGGCCTCGAACCACCAAGCAGAGTTGTTCCGGGTGGTTCGAGGCCTCTCCAATCCTGGTCAGCCAAGGCCTCCTCCTAGTGAGTTCACTAGCGAGCAATTTGCAACCTTCTTTAGATCTAATATTGAGGCCATCTGTTCCGATCTGGAAACCGGTTGCCCTAATCCCTCCTCCTATATCCCGGGGACCTCATCACCCCAGTCTCCTCGTCTGGTTGAATTTGGGCCCGTTTTACCAGGGGAGGCCTCCAAGGTTTTGGCTTATTGCCGGCCAACAGCTTCCCCTTTCAACCCTTGCCCATCTTGGCTTATTAAATCCGCCGGAGGGAGCATGCCGGGGTGGGCTTCAGCTATTGCCACCACCTCCTTTAGGGAAGGAATTTTTCCTTCTCACCTGAAGGAGACGGTGGTGAAGCCCACATTAAAGAAGCCCGGCCTGGCATCAGATTATTTGGCCAGCTATCGCCCGATTGCCATTGTTGCCTTCATGGACAAGGTTGTTGAGAGGGTGCCCGCTGTCCGGCTTCAGTCATTCCTGGAGGAAAATCATATCCTTAACCCATTCCAGTCCGGGGTCAGGCCGTTTCATGGGACCGAGACTGCCCTGGTCACTCTGCAGGATGACCTCCTCAGGGAGGCTGACAGGAGTTGCTCTACCTTGTTGGTTCTCCTTGACTTGTCAGTGGCGTTTGATACCACTGACCACGGTATCCTGCTGGATCAGTTCATCAAGGTGGGAATCGGGGGCTCAGCATTCTGCTGGCTACGATCCTTCCTCGGCGGCCAGTGTCAGCGAGTCCAGCTGGGGGATGAGTTGTTGGCTCCTTGGATGCCCCAGGGGTCGGCAATCTCCCCTATGCTGTTTAACATTTATATGAGACCGCTGGCTGAGGTCATCAGGAGACTTAGAGTTCACTGCCATCAGTACGCTGATGACACGCAACTCTATCTCTCCTTTTCTACCTCTGCAATGGAGGCAGTACACTCCCTTGATCTGTGCCTGGAGGCAGTATTGGAATGGACCAGGACTAACAGACTCAAACTCAACCCGGAGAAGACCAAGGTTCTGTTCTTTGGGGCGCCCTCCTCTTGGTACAGTGGCCCCCTCCCTAGTCTAGGGGGAGTTTTCCTCCAGCCTATGGACAGGGCCAGGAATCTGGGTGTGGTCTTTGATTCAGCCCTCTCCCTGGAAGCTCAGGTGCTGGCTGTTTCTAAGGCAGTTTTTCTCCATCTCTGCAGGATCGCCCAGATCCGCCTGTACCTCAATGAGTCCTCCCTGAGAACAGTTGCAAGGCCCTCTACGTGGGGTTGCCCTTGACCCTTGTCCAGAGGCTCCAACAGGTGCAGAATGCGGTGGCCAGACTGGTGGTGGGTGCTCGTAGATTCGATAACATCACCCCAGTTCTGGCACACCTGCATTGGCTGCCCATGGCCCTCCCGATAAGGTTCAAGGTCCTGGTTTTAATTTACAAGACCCTCCACGGCTTGGGCCCTGAATACCTGTCGGAGCATATCTCTCAGATGTTGACTGAGGCCAGGCCCACTAGAATGTCGCAGGCGCGCTCACTTAGGGTGGCCACATCCATGGAGGCATGGAAGTCGCTTACGCGCAACCGCGCCTTCTCTGTGGTGGGCCCCACATTGTGGAACCATCTTCCTAGTGAGCTGCGCCTTGCACAGTCCCTGCCTGCCTTCAAAAAAGCACTCAAGACCTTGCTTTTTAGGGAGGCATTTGGCGACCTTTAATTTAATTTAATTTAATTTAACTTACTTCAGGGCTTCCCCCCACCCACTCCTGATGCCTCTTGTAGAGGGTTTTCCCTCTCTTCTTGTTTAGTATTGATGAGTATTGTTGATTGTTATCCATTTCTGTTTTTATCTTTGCTGTAAACCGCCCAGAGTTCCTGTTGGAAGATGGGCGGTATAGAAATAAAACAAACAAACAAATAAATAATTATGCCTTCTCACGATGTGCCCAGAGTAGGACAGCCTCCATTTTATTCTTTGTAAAACAGTTTGGTATATTTGTACATAGCAAAACTGCTTGAGAAATGCATCAAAAATGTCCAAAACCTCCTGCCAAAAATGTCCAGAATGGCTCCAAAACTCAATGGAAAAAAACAACAACAGCTCCAACTCCTCCCATGCCTCCACAAACTACTGGGGCACAATACATCCTGGGTACACTTTTTTTTGCAATGGGGGAAAAATATAACCCTGGGCATTCCACTGATAATTTTCTTAACCCGAGGCATCCCCATTTCCAATAATTTCTTTTTATAACCTGAGTTTTTGTACCCAAAGCATTTGTAACCCAGGGTACCACTGTATTCAGGTTAAATTGCCATACTGGCACTTTGTGAAAAATAAGTGAGTATTGAGTTGCAGTTTGGGCACTGTGTCTTTAAAAGGTTTGCCATCACTGGTCTAGGTCATCAGCATCACATTCATTCAATATTAGACCAAAGGGAAAGAAAACCACAGCTTCTTTACACCTTCACCTGAATTTGTTCTCTCAAAAGAACTACACCTTCACATTTAAGGAAATGCAAATTATCAGCCTCCAGAAAAGTGAAAGGAATTTGTAGCTATCATGGCACTAATTGCTCAGGAGGAAATTGTACTAAACATAAATACTTCATTAAAAAAACCTAAGTACCATAGTCCACGCCTCCAAAAGATTCTACTACATATTAAAACAGTTGCAATAATTTTGTTTTGCGAATCCCGTATATGAAACTAAGCATAATTTGTTGTGTATAGCAACCTACCACCACTTTTGAGGCTATAGTCTTTATAGGCTTGACATTGAGAGTGTTAGAGGAAAACATTCTGGATCCATCTGAGCTGTTAAATCAATGTTATGATTGAGCAAGTGCTATATTTGTCAAAAAAGCAATGCAAACCCCAATTCAACAGAAACCTTAACCAAAAATCCCATATGTCATTGCAGTAATTGCTGTCTCCATCTGGTTATTTTAAAAGCTGTGGATGATGTAACAGCTGTCATGGAACATTTTCACCAATGGTGGTATGTTTCATACAATTTTTAAGCATGCAAATCTGTGTGATAGTCAAAACCTGTCTCACTATTTCAAACCCTGTTGGCCATGTCCTTTGAAAACTAGCATAACTGTGAAGGTTAAAAACTGGGAACACCAATTGAGGTGCTGTTGTGAAGGGGAATTTGCTATCACGAACAAGCTTCAATCCAGTTTTTCTGTACAATTCATGAAGAAGTTTCTTGATACTCTAGAATCTCCTGATGAGCTCTTGTATGCACAAGAAACGGGGACTTAAGGGCACTCTGACCATTATCTATTAAGTTGTGCAAACAATTAAACGAAACTGTGGCGGGAGCTCAAAAAAGAATTAAGTGGACTTGAAGAACTTTAGGAGAAAATTATAACCATGAAAGCGTATACGTTAACAGAAAATGTTGGTGAAAGACTGAGACAAAGAGAGAGAGTGAAAACATATATTTGGAAGTCATCAGTATTGTTCAGTGAACAAGGAAATCTATGTACAGTATATTACTAGGAATCATAATTCCAATAGAAGAGGCATTTTCTGCAGCCAAACATTTCTTTGGAAAGCAGAACCACCAAAATATTTTTCAAGAAATGTATTAGTAAAGAATGGACTTGGCAGATAGATGTCAATGGGCAGCTACAATAACTTTTTGCGTGCAGCCTAACAAAGCACTATTCAACCTGGGTCCTAGCTACCTCAAAGATTGAATCTCACAGTATGAACTGACTCAGGTGCTAAAGTAATCAGGCCTTTCTCTCCATCCCACCACCCTCACAAGTACGATTCGTGGGAACATATGAAAGGGCCTACTCGGCTGCTGTGCCCAGACTGTGGAACTCCCTTCCACTAGAGGCCAGGACTGCCCCATCTCTGATGTCTTTCTGGAAACAGGCAAAGACCTTTCTCTTCAGGTAAGCTTTCCCTGAATGATGGACTACCTATTATGTGTCTTTTATATGAATCTACCATACATGATCAAGTAGACTTTGTGTTTATAACCACGTATAACCTTGTGTGATTGCATTGACACTGTGTTTTCAAAGTTAGTTTCCATCACTCATAACTTTTACGCGGAATTTTTGCTCTCGCATTAACTGCTCACATTCTCTTGTAGCTTTAATGTTATCCCTCAATTCCCTGTTCTCAAACTTGAATATGTCTTAATTTTACTGGACTGCATATTGTCCCTCATTACTGTAAGCCACCTTGGGTTCTTTTCCAAAGAGAAAGGTGGGGTAAAAATACTCTAAATAAACAAATAAAAGTTATGAACGGTCAATGTTTTTGGTTCCAGCTTTGATCAGTGAGCTCCAGAGTTTCTGAAAGAAGTCGCAAACAAGTATTCTGCAAATTTGGTTCTCTTTCTTTTAAGAAAGAAATGACAGATTACTTTTGATTAATTTTCCCCAAAAGCTAAAAGCCACAACTGTTCTGAAGTATGATTATTAGGTACCCTGAATTTCTTCTCTTTAAAAAGTCTACAAGCCTGCCATTCAGAACACTTTATCAATTATTTGTACAAGGTTATAAAATGACATCTATATTGTAGCAAGTATTTGACAAAGTAGGAAATATGATGTGATAGACTGCAACAAGAAAGCTATGCATATTTTCCTCACCACCACTCCCTCTAAAGGCTTGACTATAAGTCCACAGTAATGGGCTCCTGTTCTCTGTAAATGTTGTTGTTGTTGTTGTTGTTGTTGCTGCTGCTGCTGCTGCTGCTGCTGCTGCATTGTTGTGATATAAGATTATAAGTGTGGGGGGAGTTCGACTTTATTCTTTAACTACTTGATGTGGCTCCATGATACTGTTGTCTCATCATATCTGAGTGCTTTTGCTTTCAGTGTGGTTAACTCCATGACATGAATCTACAAGCAGATCTGAGACTTTGTGTGAGGATGAGATGGCATCAGATAGGTTCCACAGTCCTTGATTTGCTGAAATTACCTCAGCAAGATAACTGTGGAGGCTTTTTTTAAGGGAAAAAAGATACGGCTGTAAACAAGTGGTGAGCTGTGAATGCACCACATTAAAAGAACACGTTAAGTGTTTTAACTTTGCCTGCACCCTCTATTTTTAAAAAATCGAATAAGGTATCAGGGCATCTTGATATTAACTGATGAAAAATACAGCACATGTTGTGAATCTCTGTGCTTTTCCAGTCCTTACTAGATTCAGATGACGGTTAGGAATAATAACATTTATTAATTAAAAAAAGAAAAATGAAGAGAGAGAAAAATCCTGCCCTCCTCAAATGACATCTCTGCCTTTCAGGGTAAACCCTAACCATGGCAAGGACCAATTATAGTAGTTCTGCGCTAAGTCTTAAAAATACAAACTACTGGCCAGTGGCCACATATACTATTATTGTGAAGAGCTGGTAATCACATCAAGCACAACTGGCCATGAGAACAGTGAACTGTAGAAAATGGCTTTCTAGAACTAAGTCATGGTGTCACCGGCTGCCCAAGGTAAATAATATGTTCATTATTCCAGATCTCATTCTTCATAGGTAGAGAAAAAGCTGACACATAGTCATGTAGCAAGTGCTGGAGCTTTTAATGGCTAATGAATGCCATGTGCTGCTTCTGATCAGTATCCGATCTATTATCATAAAAGGCTCTGAAAATGAAATTCAGTGTGGTGAAAGAAAGGGCTAATTTAGAATGAAAGATGTGTCTTCAAGGTCTGTTGTGATTACAATTATACCACAACTCACTTAAACAGCTAGAGGGTTTCAGAGAAATTGTTCTTTCTGGCTACAACAGCCATCTCTATTACTAGTATTATTATTATCGCATTGATGTATAACAGAATGAGCTGTTAAATGAGTAAAACTGGGATCATAAATAATAAGATGAGTATTTGTTCCCTAAATGATACAGGAGAGGAAAGGTTTCTGTATGCTGTATGCTGATTATTTTCTTGTTGATAAGGAAGGATTTTTTTATCATTTACGTAGGTACAGAAAGGATATACAGCAGAAATTACTTTTGACCATTGGGTTGTTGTTGTTTTTTACATTTTTTGAACACAGGAATTTGAAAACAGAGATCATCGTTGTTGTCATCATCATCATCATCTTGAAAGCTTTTTTTAAAAACTCCTTTTCCTCTTCCTATTTTAAGCCTGCCACCCAGGCATAAAAATCCTACAGACCCCACATAACAAAACCTACTAAAATATGGTGATAAAAACACAGCAGAGCCCTGATAAATAAGGAGGGAGCCTTCTTTTGTAACACCCAGAAGATCTCTAAAGCAGCCCTAGGCATCTGGAAGCATCATAAGCCTGTGTATCTCGATCTTACAATAAGCTGGATTCATTGGCATCCACAATGAAAGCAGAAGTAGATAAAGGAGATGAACTTTGAATTAATCTAGAAGTCCCCGTGGCACACAACAGCCATCTCAATATCTGATCCTTTAACAATGCAAGTACCTGTGGCCACTTCCTTACAACTAGTGAAACAGGGACAATCTGTGCCAGCAGATGCTGAGAGCTGGAAGCATGGTGTTGGAGGATAGTGTACCATGCAACCTGTCCTGTGCTCTCCAATTACCATTCTGTCCTTAGGTGTAGCAGAGATTATTGCCGTGTGTATTCAAGACACGTTCATCTCCCAGTCCAGCTGGGTTCTGCATATAGAATCAGTGGGGACTATGTCATCTTATTTGTAAGCACAAGCTGCCAAAATAACTTGAACCAACCTTGCTCCCCAGTGCTAGTTTTCATTCACAGCTACACATAGCCAAACATGTACCGTTCCTCTGAGGTCCAGTTCTATTAAACAGAGGCCTTGTGAGATACAAATGTAGCTGAAGATCTCAGGAATTAATGGAGAAGGACACTCCAAGGAATATTTGAAGGTGACCATTTTAGAACAGAATCCTTAAATCAAGAATACAAAGGGAAACAGCTGAGATAAAATCCATATGCATGATGCGACACCCATAAAAAGAATATAACATAAGTCAAGGTTTCTTAACTCATTCCCAAATGTAATACTTTTGTCCTGCCAATATTATTTTCTTCACTACTACCAAGCCCATCTTTCACCACAGGACTTTAAGGTAACAACTGTAACTCTCAAATTCACTCCGGTCACCTCTACATTCAAAATTCTCCTATTTTCTCACCCTCAAATAGTTCCCTAAGTTTTCACATCCCCTTATCTTCCCCCTACCTCAATCATCTTCACCCAGATCTGCTTTCTGTCTCCTGAGGAATTGTTACAACAGAGCTCTAAAACAACACAAGCCCAATTACTGCATAAATATACAATATATCCAACAGCCAATGAATATTTGGCATTGTCAAGCCCCGCACACAGAACACACAGCAAGGCAAGTTCAGTTCTTTGCCAGGAACTTTAGTTGTAATCCAGACAAAATACAAAGTACAGTCTGAGTCAATCCAGAATAATTTACAGAGCCAAATGCCAAGTTCAAGGGAAACAGAGAAACGTCATAGTCAGGAAGCCGGTCCAAGGTCAGGAAACAGAGAACGCCGTAGTCAGAAAGCCGGTCCAAGGTCAGGAAACAAAGTCAGGATAACACACAGGAACGTGGTGGCAAGGTAAGTGACGCGTTGCTCCCACAGAGGGTTCAGGGTAAACTTGCTAGCTTTATCCTAAAACAGTGAGCACACCCATATCTCTGGCAAGGCTCCTGCTAGAACTCAGGGCTTTCAGATCTAATTCTACGCCTATCATTAAAGATCCTTTCCCTAGCTCTCCTGTTAGTTCTCCTTTGCAGGATCCTGCTCCTAGCCCTTATAGGAGGAGGAGATGTGCCCTCAGCTGCGTCATCAGACTCAGCTGCCTGCTGAGTTGAACTACAAGGCTCCTCCTGCTGCTCTCCAGCATTTAACCCTTCACATTCGGGTTCCATGACAGGCAGGGTCCTAGCAGGCATGAAACTTATATTCCATTGTATATTGCATTGAACATCTCATTCTGCTACTGTATGTCTGAGGAAGTGGAGCTCATCCCCAAAAGCTTACATTAAATTATAATTAAGGTGCCACATGTTTTTGTCTTTTGTTTTGTTTTGTTTCTTTGATTTTTGCCAAAAATGCACTAGAGATCGTTGCTAGATGCCACAAGACCCACCTAGTGAGTGAAGTTGAAATTGGTTACCTGTGAATGACAGGATTGGTTAAAACATGTGTGTGTGTGTGTGTGTGTGAGAGAGAGAGAGAGAGAGAGAGAGAGAGAGAGGGGAGAGAGAGAGATGCATAACTCCTTGGATGAAGAATACCTATCTATCTATCTATCATCTATCTATCTATCTATCTATCTATCTATCTATCTATCTATCTATCTATCTATCTATCGGAATTTGGGGGGTCCATCTGGCAGTGGGGCGACTCTGGGTGGTACAAAGATTATTGTGACCCTCTGTCACCTCGCCACATGCTTAATTCTTTGAAAATGTTATGCACTGAATCTTCCTCAAACAAGTGAGTCCTATTTGTTGTTAGTATTTCTTTGAGGAAATTAGCATAGCTTTAAAGTTTCAAAAATATATTTTGGGTTGCATTCACAGAAGTACAATTTCCAAATCCTGAGAGATGTTTGTCCCCCTCTATTGGCACTGGTTAAACTGGTCAACTTGAGTATTATGTCCAGTTCTGGACACCGCACCTCAAGAGGGAGGATAACAAGTTGGAACAAGTTCAGAGGAGGGTGACAAGGATATTCAGGAGGCTGGAAACCAAGCCCTGTGAGGGAAGATTGAAAGAACTGGAGATGTTTAGCCTAGAGAAAAGAAGATTGAGCGGTGATATAACTTCAAATATTTGAAGGCCTGTCATATTGGGGGGGGGGCAGGATTTATCCTCAATCATCTCAGAATGTAGGACACACAACAATGGGCTTAAGTTAAGAGAACCCAGCTTTCAGCTGAATATCAGGGATAACTTCCTAACTGTTAGTGTAGTACAGCAACTGAACAAATTTCCTCAAGAGATGGTGACTGTGAGTGCTCCAACACTGGAGGCATTCAAGGGAAATTTGGACAACCACCTGGCAGATATCCTATGATTTGCATTCCTGCATGGAGCAGGAGGTTGGACTTAATGGCCATATAGGCCCTTCCAACTTCATTATTCTATGATACACAGTCTAGTCAAGCACATGCTCCCCCCCCTTCTCGTATTAAATTCCCTTTTAAGCATCTTCTTTTAACCTGGACCTGAACCTTGGGTGTCTTTCTGAGAAACTCAAGAGTGAATCCTCATTCCAGCATTTTGAGTTAAAATTGTCAGGATGTACGCTAACAAAATGAAAGAAATGCAAGGGGATGCCTCAAGACTTGGCCAGCAGATCTAAGACTTCGTGCACAATCCCCTTTGCTTCCTCAAACTTGCTTTTAAGTTCCTTAGAGGGCTGGTCATACCATTAAGCAAAGGAACACCACATTTTAGAGAGCTGATTTGTGAAAGTTATGTAACTAAAGAATATGTAACTAAAGTTACATATTCAGTTTGTTATTGCTGCATTTTAATTCCCAGGGAGTTAGAAAAGAGCATAAGGTATTCCCTGCCTCATGGGGCAAAAAGTCCAGACACAGGGTCCTGCACACATGCACACACCAAGACACAGATATCTTTATCTCTGTCTCTCTGTCATTCTGTCTCTGTCTCTGCTCTCTCTCTCTCTCTCTCTGAAGCTTTTGTTTATGCTCCGTAAATCTGAGGAAGTTGGCTGCAGTCCATGAAAGCCTGTGCGATAATAAATCTTATTAAAGCCTTAAAGGTGCCATGGGGCTCTTTGATGTCTGAGCAGCCTCCAGGGTTAAGCGGTGTTTACTTGTGAGCTGGGTGCTATTTGCTGACCCGCTTCAGGCAGGAAAATATTTATTTATTTATTTATTTATTTATTTATTTATTTATTTATTTATTTCCTCTAAAAAAATTTCTCAAGGCAGTAACCACTCATGGCCCTGATATCGTGTACTGGTGAAAAACACCTATGTAGATTGTTGAGGCAGCTATAAGAAGCAGAAGAAAATGGCAACTGCATCTTCCCCGTGAGCTTGGAAATGGTACAGTTTTTTGTTTTTGTTTTATTACAGAACCTTTGAATGCTTGTCAATGGTGTGCCGTGAGCACCAGTGAGACGGGGAGGCACCTTCTCCACCTTGGACACCCTGCTGGTGTCTTGGTTGCCTGAGTTTTTGTGACCTTATGTGGGAGAACTAGAAAGCAGGTGAAAATACACCCCAACAAGGAGAAATATGGAACTGATACTTAACTATTTTTCAGTACAGTTTTATTGTACTGTTGAGGGCTCTTTCAGAAGAAAAGGCAGCAGTGGTAAGCAAGGAGAGATTGTGGTACTTGTTTAAATAACAATGGGGATTATCTTCAGAGGTTGGAACATTATGATTAAAAGGACTCATTGTATTACCCACCGCTTCTCAGCAGCCAGGTTGACCAATAATTCATAGTACTATTCCTTATTAATGGTGGTGTCAGAAAGCCAGAAAAATACAGGGAATTACTCTCTGTTTCTCTCTAGTGGCTAATTCTGATATTGCACTATGAAAATATTTACAAAAATACAAAACCAAAGAACACTTCCTTTAAGTCTGATAAAGCACAAGCATAAAAGACTTCTTGTCAAAATGCTTCTCAGAATGGCTTTAAATGTGTATTAGAAACACAATTATGTATTTGATTTATGTATCCCCCCCCACTAGTACATGTGCTAATCTAAACAGTTTACAAGTTTCAGAATAACAATCTCACAGACTCCACCTACTATAATGTGGTGGTTAAAAATCATACAAAAGCAAGAGAGAACAAGAAAAAATATTAATAGGATTTGGGAGAATAAATAAAGTATAAATCCTCGTACTACAGCAATAGTACAAATATTATTCAGTCATTTTGATGCCCCTACTCCTCCTGCATGATGCCTGGGACAGGACACGGCTCTTCTTCAGCTTTTACATGATCAAAAATACTGTAGTATAGATTATCTTGACTTCATCTCCAGTGACACACGCTTACACTTGATGATCTTTTCTGATTCCTTCATAGATGCTTGTTCTACCCAAGTGATGATCTAAGATAGTTATAACTATATATAAGAAGTGACTTTGTAACTATTAACTAACCAGATACTGCCAGGGGCTGAGTATTCCTTCATTTAATGTGCATTATGTATTATCAAGTCACTTGTGACTTACAGGGAGCATAACATAGTTTTGGCTATGGAATATTTTAAGGAATGGCTTTACTAATGTCACACACTTACATCAGTGAGTTTCCATAGGGAAGTGAAATGTTCCATCCAGGTCTCAAAAGCCCTAGTCCCTCACTCTGCCCACTATACTTCACTAGGAAACTTCATTTATTAGTAAGTGTGATTCGACCAATATGCTGTGCTTGAAGTTCTTCTGATTCATTCTGTTGACTAAGAACCTGGTTTTATGCCCTAAACGCCTGCCTTGACAGCCCCACTGTGTCCAAAGAGAAGACCTTTCCTTTTATGCATTGCACAAGCCATGCATAACTCTTGCCCCTCCCTTTCCCATCTGCTGTCTTGTCTATCTTCTTTTTTTGCCCTGCCGTTCCACAATTGCTTGCTAATTTTCCATCCTACTTGAGTTCCATGGCTGTAGGTAGAAGCAGATTAAGATTGCAGGAGAGCTAATGAAATATCAAGTTCAATATAAATAGAATCTAATTTAGCCGTTGTGAATTTTTTGGGCTGTTTGGCCATGTTCTGGAAGTTTTTCTTCCTGACGTTTCACCAGGCTCTTTGGCCAGCATCTTCAGAGGGCAAGGAGCTCAAGGAACTAGGAGTTCTCTCTGTGCTCTGGGGTATAGTTCCTAGTTCCCTGAGCTCCTTGCCCTCTGAAGATGCCGGCCACAGAGTCTGGCGAAACATCAGGAAGAAAAACTTCCAGAACATGGCCAAACAGCCCGAAAAACTCAACACAGCTATCAGATCCCAGCTGTGAAAGTCTTTGAGAGAACAGAATCTAATTTGCATTTTCTGCCTCATGGTGTGATGGAAAGGATAGTACATAATTCTTTGCATGTCAGTTTGGATGGAAGTGGATTGAGCTTTGCTCCCAGCTAAATGCGCATAGGATGGGCGCCGGACAACGCTATCCTAGATGTGGCTCCTCAGAAAGTAGACTGCGTAATAAAATGAATGTGGGGCTGACTCACTGGCAATTTCATAACTGTCTTAGTTATTCTGCATTCTCATACATTCCATACTTCTGCATTTAGAAATATTAAATTAATAAACTGAATGTGGGTTATACGCATTCAGGAGACTAGGTAAATGAATGTCAGCTTTAGATTTAAAATATACAAAATAACTCCTTCTCATTCTGAATCAAATTGGCTGCCTCTAAATGCCATTTATCTAGTGCTCTCTCTCTCTCTCTCTCTCTCTTTTTCTTCCCTTTTCAGTACTATAAATGTTTGTTGACCTAAATTAGGAAAATATGAGTTGCAATTGTGTTTTTATCTGCTGTGAAGCAAGTTTACCTAAAAGTTAAACTGCATGTGATCTGTATCTAAACGTAAATTGGGAAAAGATGGCCAATTAAAAAAAATATAAGGATTTATTTTTCAGAAAATACTTCACAAAATGTTTGCTGATCTATGAGAGAAGTGCACTGCCATCTGTTGGAAAAATATTGCCACTTCACTAAATTGTACAAGGCTCTGTGGAAATGTCGAAACGGGAACAAACAATAAGTTAAATTTGATGCTACATGCGAGACAAATCATGATTTTAAAAATAACATGAATAATTACTATTCATTAGTACAACATGGGCAATGCTTAATACAGCAGGCATCATAAGTTGACATGCTTGTATTAATCTTTCAAACCAGGGTGAGGTTTTTTCTCCCCCCCTTTTTTTTTTCTTTTTAGACTATCAAGACACACAAGAGATACAAGTAACAGTGATATGTAGCAAAATAAACGGACGTCTTGCAGAGTTTTGCTTTAGCGAGGCATTTCCCAATCAGCTTGACTATACAACTGGACATTTCTGTCTTATAGATAGCCTGCAATAGTATAATTTTATGTTTCAAGGAGCAAATGCAAAAGGGAAGTTGAAATACATAGAATATAAGAAAAGCAAAGTATATTGCATGCTTGTAGAATAAGCGGCAGAATTTAATGACTGTACCTTGGTGTAGTTCTGTCAAAAAAATCTGAATTTACTGGATGTGTTGGTTTCAATTATTTTTCCTTTTCATTTAAAAATGATATATAAATTATAATTAATTATTGTCTATACTGCAACCAACACACTTCAAAATTTCAGTGATCTCTCCTACTAGCTGAGCATGTAGCAAGTATTTGTGGAAGAAAAAGCCAGTAACTCATATATAGGTATATCAATATCTGGGTTTTTTTTAAAATAAATATATATAGTCACATTTTTTATTCCCCCTCCCCTTACAACTTCCCTGCTCTGTCTTGCAAGGAGAATAACCTGGCACTCCAAACAAACTGTAAAGCTACTGTTTTTTGATAATACAAAAAATAAAAATAAAAAAATGCTGAGGTTGAAGGAAAATCCCCTCTTTTACATTTTTACCAAGGATAGTTTTGTAAAGGTCACTGGAGAAAACAAGTACACAAAGGTTTAAGAGCATCTTTCAAGTGCTGTGAATTACGTTCCAACAAAATATTCTTATATATATATATATATATATACTGCAAATGTATCAGCAGCATTGGACATTTGTGAAATTCCCCTGGTACATACAGGGTTCTTTTACTTCTTGCCTTGTTTCTTATAGCCAGATGCATGCTACTACTGTCCATGACTCCTTCCACATTTAAAAAAATTAAATTCAGGAGCTGGCTTGAAATAATTGGCTAATTACGACAGTAGTCTGAACAGGTTAAATCATATATGTGGTTTCTTTCTTAGTTTTAGTTATCCCATTTCTTCCCAGCCCCACTGGACAAAAACCAAATGTATATAAAATTTAAAACAGAATTTTATTTTGGGGAGAAAGCAAGAAATGGCATTCAAGGTAGGGTAAACCAATGCCATTAGATTGTAAAAGGTGTTTCTTGTTCTGACTGGATCTCCATACAGATTCTGCAAAAATCTCTTATTGTTCAAATGTTTATCCAGTGAACATAGCCTTGAACAGAGATTTTCTTCCCACAGTAGTGACAAGGTGAATCTTTAATTGTGTCTACACACACGGCCAACAGATGCATTAATTATGTTCTTGGCTAGGCTTTTAGAACATGAGCTTTCCTAAAATCGTCATCATCGCAACCATCATCATCACCACCACCATCCAGATGTTTAGAAAATGAATGAAGTAGAGACTACGGTGGCAACACAATGTCCACCTTCCTTGGAGTAAGTCCCCATCGAACAAATTAGGACTTATTTCTGAGCAGATATTTGTAGGCCAAATTTCTATGTGCACTTATTGGTAGTAAATGTCACTGAACTAAAATATGAAATTGAATTCATGTGGAGCATGATTTTCTTTAATTTGGGGATTTTTTAAAATTCTGATCTCCACTCAAGGATTCCTAAGTCAGCTAAGAAGAAATATGAAGAGGGGTTGTGTTTAAATGGAAGACACTGAGAAGTCCTCTTGCACATGCTCCATTTTCTAATATTAATGAGAGATGTGGAGGAGCATATGTGGAAGGTTTGTGGACATCATTCTCCTTTCTGTCCAAGCAACACAAAGGACATAAGAGACGTCTAAAGCTAAAAACCTGACAGACCAGGGGTTGTGCTGCACTTGATCTTAAATGGAAAGACCCAAAGGTTTGGGGCATGAAACAGCATTTTAGAATTCATAAGCAAACATAACCATAGAAGAGATCTGTAAGTACATAAAGACTTCCTCTGACACCGCACAGGCTTAACTCTGAGAACTAGAAGTGAAGTCAAATTAGGGAGAACTTCTGCCACTTTAGTTGATCTCCCCGGTCCCCACCCTCTCCACCAAACAAGAGTTTTGAAATCGTGTGCTCCCTCTGTGTTCCATCGGCATCTGTAACAAAACGGCAATGTGCAGAAGGAAAGAAGCTTCCCTGTGACCACCCTGACCACGTCCAATGGGCTGTGAAATACAATGTTTATCACAAAAATACTCAGTGAACTTTAGCGGCACCGATATGGAATTTGAGAAACGGGTCTCCTCCTCCTCCTCCTCCTCCTCCTCCTCCTCCTCCTCCTCCTCCTCCTCTTTTTGCAATGTATAGTAGTCACATATAGGTCGGCACCATCTGCGAGTTAGCCTGAGTACTGAGGATGCCCACTTAAGTTCTGCCTTGTGTAACACACAGACCCTCTTTCTAGGGTTTGGTGGTGGTGGGGGGAATCCCTTCTATCCTTGCATTTTTTGTTCCATTCCTTGCAGTGCTTCTCCCTTAAAAACCCTGATCTCCTGTCCTTTTCATGTTTTTGGTTTTGTTTTTCAAGTCATGCATTTTCCCTATTGGAGTGCCCTTCTTCATATTTTCTCTCTCTGATGAGTCCTATTTCCTCCACAAGATGCATCATAAGACAAAGAGGTGGCTATGAAGCACCTCCGATTCTCGTCTCACTAGAAGGGCTCTGCAGAAAGCATCAGCGTCCTCCCAAATCTCAGAGATGAAGTTCTGCCACCTTTTATTTGTCAAGAATTAGGAATGCACAGTAAGCATCCAAAATGGCATTTTTGTTCCTTCAGGTGTCCCCCATGCCCCTAGTATTCCATTGAAGGGAAATACAGAAATAATGCTGCTAAATTTCAACAACTGCCAACAGTCTTTTGTTACAGTACATTGAACAAGAGATCATATATTGCTGAATAACATACATATCCATCTGCCTCATTTGGAAAGAGGCTACAACATACGAATTTCTTTAAGCTCTGGCAGGGATGCCTAAATGCTGAAGCTGTACCCCATAATGCAGATGTTTTACTTATAGCTTTTGGCTGAAAAAAAAAGCTTTAGAAGTCATTTTCAAACATACTGTATGTATTTTTAATTGAAACAGCTGATTTCTCTGCCGTAGCTTCCAAAATGTTCTTGGGAATTAAAATGATCATATCAGAATGGAAACTATATCTGGCAATATGGAAACTTGGGTGAGGTATTTTGGCAATCCAGCTGTGCAATGTATCCTTGGATCAGTCCCAGTTGTTCCAAATCAGAAATGAAATGGCAATCAAATCACTAAATAGTGAAGCCTTAAGGGGGTGGAAATCACTTTGTCTGCAGCTTGGAGAACCATCTTAATTTTATATAGTATTGCTGTCCCATCCTGGACAATGCAGCTGCCAGACAATGCATATCAAATTCCATGTTTGTTTATTATTGTGTAGTACATGTAAATTGTAATTTACATGTAAAATGTGTAGGTTTTTATGTTATTTCTGTTTGTTTTGTTTCTCTTTCTTTCCTTTTTTAAAATAAAATCAGATATATAATAATGTCTTGTTCTGAGTCAAACTGCTAGGCTATCTAGCCCACTTTATTAGAATGCAATGGCAGAAGAGTTCTCAAAGGCCTTTCCTGTTACTGCTGTTTGATTCTTCTTATGTTGGATAGACCAAGAACATATTCTGATATCTTTTGCATGTACTTTTGTAAGCCCATTGGTCTGGATCTATATATTTGTTTAAACCTGGCACGAGCATCTCTTCAGTGTTGTCGAATTGTCAGGTTGAAAACTCCTGGAGGTCCCTGGTACCCCATATCTGGTTTTGACTGAAAAAAAGACCTGACTTGCTGTAGCTGAAGCGTTTGAGTAACAGAACCAAGCAAACAAATTTTTCTGGAGGAGAGGGTAAAGCTGCATAATTGTATGTGAATATATTTTGTGCACAGAGCATGGGTTGCTACAGTGCATCTCGGCAACTGTCTTGGATAGCCATGCACGGATCCTTAGCATCTTAACCAATGACAAATCATGAGAGGAAAATGCTGCCTGAAATTTCACCACATTTCTGCCAAAAGATGCATCCTAAACACTTACAAAACATTATGTCCTGTGAGAGGTGTTAAAGAGGAAACATTACAAAGTAAAAGGGGTCCTAGATGAATCTGCATATTACTGGGATGTATGGTTACCATTTCAAACCACTGGCAATTTTAAAGGTTTAGTCAGACAAAGGGGGTCTGTATTGTGTAGAATGGTTTTTTTTAAATGTTGAAAACACTGGTGAACCCTCTTGTAGAGTTATGCTGGGGTTTGCAGAGATTTTCTTGGTCAGGGATATGCCTACAAAGGACTGGGGATTCTACAGAAGCTTTAACAATTCACTTTACATTTCAAGTTGTTATGAGCTACCATAAAATAACTTCCTCATGTGTTTTTTTTTTTTTGGAACTCCACATTTTTAGGATATTAAAGTCCCATGCCTTTCAGTGGATAGATCTAACCTTTCTACTAATGTGGTCGCCTGGGCACAGGTCGAAGAAAGATAAGTAGACCTCATTACTCCTCTGTTGTTTCCCAGTGGATAGAAAGGGTGTCTGGAACATGTGCTCCCACCTGCAGCTAATGAGCCCAGTTTTCCGCCAATTCCTTTCACGCCGGTTAATGGTTCTCCATGCCCTAATAAATTGCATTTCTGTTGCAATCAATTTCACAGCCCCATTCATGGCTTTTGCCTACAAAAAGCCATCATACTGGGAGGCTCAGTAATAACAGCCTAGGGTTGTCATGGAGCACTCTGGGCTCCTAAGAACAAAAACAGGCCGAGTAACATTGTGTAACTTTACAGGCCTGGCACGACTCAACAAGCCACCTACCACAGCATTGCCTCCTATCATGTACAGTAGTTAGAATACTAATAAGTTTCACGTCACCCCAAAGATTTCCTCTACATAGACATAGATCCCATTATGTATACCTATATCATTGCAGTTCCAGGCTAACCAACTCTTTGCAGTTGCAGCATCATCAGATCTTTACAAACAGCATTTCACGGACCACTCTCCTTGGCCAGGGTGGATCTTCTCCACAGCAGTGGCAGTCTAGGTTTGACAGCCTCCCTCTGTAAACCTCTTGCTCTCTGGCTGAATGTACATCTGCCCATGGAAATTAGAGTATAAATATATGCTTTATCTTTAAATAAGACATGGACTGGACTGGCCATCCCATAGTGGACATCGTGAAAAGGGGGGTTGTCCTTGGGCAACCCTTCAAAGAGAGGACTATCTTCCATAAAAGTAGGTGCATGGCAACTCTGAAAAGATCTGGAAGGCTACAGCTGCCCAGACCCATAATAGCCAGTACACATAATAGTAAAGAATAATGCAAGCTGGAGGGTCACACATCCTTCAGTTTTGATGTGTATTAGATTCTTCTGCTTACCTATGCACAGATGCCCTCATGATAACCTTGCAAGCTAGAATAGACTCAGAGGGACTGGATCAAAGCTCTGCAATGAGTATAACAGCTAAGCAAGGTATTCTCATCTTTACGTTGGAACTCTGAATGTACTGGCTATTAAAGGGAGGAAGAAGTTCAATTAGCAGGATAAGCACTTTCGGATGAGCAAAGGGAAACTCTAAGCATGCTCAGTTGTACTAAACAATTGTTGTTTTGAAAATGTCTGGAAAACAGATACCTTCTACAACAGCTTTCCCTAGTCCAGTGCCTTCCGGGTATATTATCCACCATGATCAATGACAGACCTGGCATTTGCAGACCATATAATGTTCATGGACCACACAATCCCCACCTTGATTTGCTAGATTTACTTGAACATCATCTGGTAAATATGTGAAAACCCATGTGCTTCCCCCCCTGTATTGATTTCTATTGATCTCTTTGCACATGTTATTCTGATGTTGATCAAAGGAGCTGGTTCAGTCCCAACAAAAATGACCAAACAATGAAGGTATTGATAGGGAGTGACTTGGCTAACTGCATTTTTTTCTCTTCTAAGAGATCCCTTTTGCTGGTCCAGCGTATTGTATGATGTTGCATAGCAGGATGGGCAGGAAGACTCCTAGCAGTAGTCATTCTTTCGCACATTTTAAATATGAACAACACTTTTAGGTTCTCTTCCTAGTTTACTAGATTCTAAGGAACTAGAGCAAGAGTCAAGAATGCTTGCCAGCCTAGGGGCCCAACTCAGCTCAATGGAAATTCTCAGGGGCCATATGAGAGTGGTGGGCCAAGCCAAAAGGGAGAATTTTTTAAAAAGTTCCAATTTATTATAGGCCTAAGGTCATAGGGTCACCATCCCTGTACTATAGCATGCAAAAGATGTATGAAAGTGCCCCAACATTGTTTTTAACGAGCAAAAAATAGCTAGGAAAAATGGTCTTACCAGATCTATTTTATCTTACCATCTGGGTAACCCTTTGCCCAATCAGTATGATATGTTTGAGGAAAAGGTGCCTCACACTGAGTTTTTCTAGGCTGACAAGCATGTGATGAAGACTGGTTGTCAATAGCCTGGGCTCAATGGGCAGGGAATAGAATTTTCCAGATAGTCATAAAAACACAATCTGTACATTAAATCATTCCCTTCTTCTAAGTTATATCACTAGGATAACTCTGCTACTAATGTACAGTACACTGGAACTCTCTTCTCTAGGATAGCAGTATCTGGTAGTCATAAAATTTTACTTCTAGTTTCCAGAACTACCAATTTGGCAGAGATGATTGCCCTCAAACCACCACCACAACGTTTAAAAAATTGATATGAGAAGAAAATGGTGGTGGTGGTGAGAAACACAACCATGTTTATGTCTACTCAGAAGTTGGTCCCAGTGCTTTCTGAGGCGTTTTCTTCTAGATACGTGTAGGACTGCCACTTCATAAACTCAGTTTTGCACACAAATAAATTCCCATTATGTGCAAAACCCCCTAATAAAATGATACAATTAATTATGAACCGGAGAAGAAGAAAAGAGCATGTTTTGGTTCTTTTCGTCTGTAAAATGTCAATTCTCACTGCTAACTTTGGGCGTTTATACACAACCCCTAAGCTCCGCCGCAAATGGCTGCAAGGTCCGGACCTTAAAAATGTTTACCCACCAGCTCCGGACTTTGCAGACAATTAAGTGCGACCCCCGCCCACTTTAGCGTGACCAAACAGCAGTTTTCTTGTACCTGGTCTTTGATGGTGACAAATATTTGATCCGGTGTAAGGATAGTGAGTGTGGGGCTCTCCTGGCTTCTGTTTGTTGTTTTTCTGCCCCCCCACCCCTTTAAGAAATCTGAATGCTGCCGGGAACAAAACGGAGGTAAGACGGCATGCTTTTCTTTCTTTTTTCTTCCTCCCTCAGGCAGCCAGCAACCAGGAAGTGCGGAGGGGGGTGGGGACAGAGGAAGACAGAGGAAGAGCGACAAACCCCTAAGATCTCTGGTCTGAATTTAAGTGGCCAGCGGATCTTAGGGGTCATGTAAAAAGGCCCTCAATGATTTATTATAACCCCCTGCTTTCATCACCTCACTTGGCCAAAATCCTGAAGTGAGGATATACAAAAAAGCATAACTTTTAGCAATAAATTGCCCATAGGCATAGAAACATCCATAGGCATCATTTGTTGTAAACCAATTTGCAGGACCCAGTAAGAAACAGTTAATGCTTCTGACTGAGGTTTTCTCAACTTAACTGCTGGTTACATATACATTAGTAAGAGGTATCCCTTTTGTGTAAATGCAACAGGATTTCAGCTAGTATTAGGTGGATATTTATTTATTTATTTATTTATTTATTTATACAATTTATATGCCGCCCACTACCCAAAGGTCTCTGGGCGGGATATGAAATATTTATAAATCCGGAATACAAATGAAGACAGCTTGGTAGGCTTTATTGCTCTTAGCTGAGCTACATATGGGGCTTCTGATGTGATCATTTACATCTACTCTGATTGCCAATCCAACATCTGTTTTCACCATATTGGACTGTGAACATCATAGAACTGCAAGTGAAATCCAGATGTGTTTTATTCTGAGAACACTATGCATCAAACATAAAATTATTGGTGTACCTTTTTTTAAAAAAAAATTAAAAATGCATTCAAGCATGCAAGAGTGACCTAAAATGTACTTGATGCATTAAAAAGATTTTGTGGCGGACTGCAGGCACCTGGGTACAGGCACACTGCTCGCCCTTTTCATGGCTGGCAAAGAATGCAGGCAAAACACTGCCTTACAGTGTGGTTTGAAGACAAAAGACAAAAAGTGAGTGACAAAGGATTTTTACCCACACAATAACATGCAATTCTTAAAGAAACAAAAATGGTGGCAGCTTTTAACCAAGTGGCCCATAATGGTTCTTTTTTCCAACAAATGACCAGGAATAGTTGCTGGGAAAACTGCTACACAAGAGTAGGTCATTAAGTGTTCAGGTTCTACTCTCTGCTTTCATTTCTGATCTTATCCTAGATTAAAGGTATAAGGAATACAAAGGAGCACATGAGCCATTTGGAAAGATACAATGAACAATTCAACAGGTATTCAACGTCCCACATTATAGCTTTTCGCTCTTACCTCCCCACTATGGCAAAATCCCCTCTATATGAAATATTAATCTATCTCTCCTTTTCCACCTCTGCAGTGGAAGCTGTGAGGATCCTTGATGGGTGCCTGGACGCCGTGCTGGCTTGGACCAGGGCGAACAGGCTTAAGCTCAACCCCGAGAAGACGGAGGTTATGTTCTTTGGGAGCTCACCATCTGGGTACGGAGGCCCTCTTCCGCGTCTGGGGGGAGTCTCCCTTCAGCTCGTGCGGAATCTGGGTGTGGTCCTGGACCCGGCGCTCTCCATGGAGGCCCAGGTGGCGTCAGTGACCAGGTCTGCCTATTTCCAGCTTCGTCAAATCGCCCAGATCCGCCTGTACCTGGATGGTGACTCTCTGAGAACAGTGGTCCAAGCGCTGGTGATCTCGAGGCTGGATTACTGCAACACACTCTACATGGGGTTGCCCTTGACTCTTCTCCGGCGTCTGCAGCGGGTACAGAATGCGGCAGCCAGGCTGGTGGTTGGTGTGCGTCGTTATGACCACATAACCCCAGTCCTGGCCCGCTTGCACTGGCTGCCCATTGCAGCCCGGATTAGATTCAAGGTCCTGGTTTTAATTTATAAAACCCTCCATGGCTTGGGACCGGACTACCTGTCGGAGCGTATCGCCCAGCGATCCACCTCGGCCCGACCTGTCCGGCAGTCGCGAGCGCACTCGCTTCTGGTTGCCACACCACGCTCACGCGGAATCGGGCCTTCTCTGTGGCAGCCCCCATCTTGTGGAATGCCATCCCTAGCGAAGTGCGCTCTGCAGAGTCCCTGCTGGCCTTTCGGAAGGCACTAAAAACTTTTCTCTTCCGAGAGGCCTTTGGTGAGACCTAGTTTTTTTTTTTTAACCCGCCATCAATAGATAGATTGTTTAAGATTCTTATCAGGCTCATCGCCTTCACGATGATAGGGTGTGCCTGTTTTATTGTTTTATATTGTATTGTTATCGATTTGTTTGCTGTTTCCTATTGTATATTGGTTTCTGTTGTTAGCCGCCTAGAGTTCGTTCACGAAGATAGGCGGGATATAAATGCAATAATAAATAAATAAATAAATAAATAAATAAATAAATAAATAAATAATACTGTAGTATAAACCTTCCCCAAACTGAGACAATCTACTTGTTGTAATTCATCAAATATTGGGTGGGAAATGAGCTGGATACAGACTTTTCCTATACTTTATTTGAGTTCATAATCTTACAACTGCAAGAGACCCTATGGATCCCTGAGTCCAGCTCCTCTCAGGGGGGCACCGTGTGGAGAATCAAGCTCCCAGCCTCTGGCTCCACGCCCAGGTACCTAAACTCCTGAGCTCTCCAGCAGTTCCTTGATTAAATCATATTGTCCCGACCACCTAGAAGAAATCCAATGAACCAATGCAAATTCATATAAATGTTGACTTAAGGAGTTTTTGTTTCCTGCTTTTCCCAGCTTACTTGCAGCTGGTGGTGTGCTTGGCCAGCTCCCCAGTCAGCAGGAGGCAGATAGCAGCCTGAATCTCCTAAGATATGAAGATGGAGTGCTTGTTGTAATGGGCCTGGCAGGAGGCCCCAGCCCCACTGTGTTAAAAGATATCTTAGGATCTTAGAACTCATTAATGAACACAATCATGATGCTCATGGCCTTGGAGGAGGTTCCCCTGTCCAGGAGAACCTGCTTTAGCCCCTTGCACACATGCAATCACGGAGCTCTCCTTGCAGCATTCATTTGCATCGGAGAAAGAGAAATCGATTTAAAGTTTCCTTGCAAAGCCTTTAATAGTTTGGGCCCTTTTTAATCTAAAACTCCTATCTTCATTCCTATGTCACTTCACAAATTTCAAATGGTATGTGATATTTTCTTTCTTTCTTTCTTTCTTTCTTTCTTTCTTTCTTTCTTTCTTTCTTTCTTTCTTTCTTTCTTTCTTTCTTTCTTTCTTTCTTTCTTTCCTTTCTTCCTTCCTTCCTTCCTTCCTTCCTTCCTTCCTTCCTTCCTTCCTTCACCACTGTAAATCTCTGGTTCCCACAATATTTGCCACCTTGTGCTATCCACTGCATTTCCTGGAAAGCACAGCTTTATTTGTCACTGTGTTCTGCTTCATAACAGCAGAGAGGAGAATATATTAGGGGTGGCAGTCTAATCAGTGACTACTCTGAGCATCCATTCTGTCACAGCTGAAAATTCGTGAATGGACTACCATGGGTCAGCAACTTTGTAACATACCAGCTTAAGGAGGAGGTCCGAGCGATCTGTTTATCATATGTGCCAGAATAGTCTCGTGATGGCAGAGAGCAGGGAATTAGTGTCTTGCATCATGAAACAGAGACAGCGAAAAGGCAAAGCACTGGCCTTCTGAGACTCCAGCACTCTGCTGATGATCATAAACTGCAAGGCATTTCTAAAACAGAAATTGTCTGAAATACTATTTTCTCCCATAGTATTTGCAAAGCTTGCAAATAGGCCCAATGCTAATTGCACCAACATACAGTGGTACATTGTATAAAGGAATTAATTCGTTCCAAATGAAATTATGTTAAGCATAATTTATACAAATTTCCCCTAGGAATGCATTGAAAACAGAGCAATCCCTAATTGTGACCATTTTTATGTTGTACGGATTCGCCACATAGGCAATCCTGTTAAACAAATTTCTCCTATCTCTGGAATTTTTTCATGTTGTACAGATTTTATGTTATACAAACTGTTTGTTACATGAGGGTCCACTGTGTGTAGAAGTAAGAGAACCACTGAATGATGGACAAAGGAGGGTTGTTTTCATGTTTGTGAGTGAGTGGTGAACAGGGCTGTAGAAAAAGAATAAGGTAAAAAAAGTACACTTTGGCTCCACTCACCAACATATGGCCCCTGACACATGATTCCAGTGGGAACATGAACCTCATAACGAAATAATTTCCAAATTTGGTCTATGTTATTAAACGTTTTAGACAGAGCGATAAAATAAACATGGCTGTGTTCCCCCTGTCTATTTCTCCACTTAGTGGAAAGTTCATTCGGCAGAGTAAAGTAAGCAAGATCTCACCAGGCAAAATGCAGTGGCAGAGTTTTGTGCAGTGGAATCACTGCAAGCAACTCCATCTCTGGTGAGGTCAAAGAAAGTAGAATTGAAACAGGTTGGTTCCATTGGTTAGAGAGTCACATCAGGCAATGTCATCATCTGGCAGTGGTTGGATTCAAACCTCAGGAGACCACAGAGCATCTGAGTCAGGCAGGGCTCTCAGTAACCTGGTTAGATGTTCCTGCTCTCAGCTGGAATAAACTCCTTCTTATTGTCTTCATTTCAGCCTGACAGAGAGATGTTTCCTCAGCCTGAGAATGAAGCTGCTCATTCTGGAGGAGGCCATTGCTGCTTGGGAGATTCAGTCATGTTTCTTAAAAGATTCAGATGCTCTGACTCAGATCGTCTGTACAGGAGCCTTGTGGCGCAGTGGTTAAATGCCTGTACTGCAGGTAAAACTGTGCTCACGACCTGGGGTTCAATCCCTGGTAGCAGGCTCATGGTTGACTCAGCCTTCCATCCTTCCGAGGTCGGTAAAATGAGTACCCAACTTGTGGGGGGGGGGGGACAATGTGCAGCCTGCATACTGTAATCAAATTGTAAACTTCCCAGAGACTACAGGGCATGTCTCCTTTGGCTGCTGAGAAGTTAAGGAGAAGGAAGTGTTGTGGAGGAACCTCTCATTTGGGTCTGAGAACAATGGTAGGGCCAAGTCCTCTGGCTGCAAAAGGACAAGAGAAATGGCTGATGGTGTGTGCTAGTTTACTGTATGCAGAGATTGAAAATGATTTTTTAAAAAAAGCTGTTTCCAGAACACCTTACCCACCATGGTAGTTGGCCATGCCTAATGTGGGCTTACGAGAGCTATAGTCCAAAAAGTGAGTTTTTCAAGTGTTGGGTTGATAACTATGGGTGACACTTCCTTAAGGAAATTAGTCACAACAGTCTATTCATCTGAGTCTTCTTTAGACTTCTCCTAGTTTGGAGGCCATGAAAATGTCAGAAAATGCCAACAAGGTTTTAGAAATATGAAAATGTTGATAGATGGATGCACTCAGCAAAGTGCTGTGCACACCACTGGCACAAAATAGAGAAGGAAAAACAAAGAAATAAATCATCTGAAATACATCTCTGCTATGAAATGGTTACTGCAAAGCAAAACCGTTAAAGTGTACAATTAAACCTACAGCAGTCATTACATCCTCTGCCATCAGATGATGAAAACACAAAGTGTGGTCAAATGTAAACATGTCAACCAGAATGAAATGGCAAACAATTCAATAATTCTGGTTTTGTACACTGAGGCTTCCTGTCCTTCAGCTGTCTTTGGTACTGTAGGAGATCCTATTCAAACAAGAGAGGCAACATTTGTCTCTGTTGTCTGTGAAGAAGATCATCAGTCATCCAGGTGAGGTTATCCGGAAATTGAGTCGTGACGTCTTTTCTTTTGAGATCAGATTGTTTCACGACACATCCAAGTAGCTTCTTCAATTTGTGGAATGTTGGTAGAAGATCTCCAATTTATACTCCAGTTTGGTTTCACTTCAAACTGGTCTGAATCCGCTTGTTTAGATGGATAATGACCAGCCCTTCCCACATCCATTAAACATAAATAGGAGACTGTCTCGTTTACCAGACTGCCCTTTCATCTGTCCCCAGAAAAGTCAGGACCACTTCACACTTCCACCAGGAAGGCCATTGCTAATGACTCATATTTAATGGGTGTGGGAAGGGCTGAAGAGATGTGACTGTCACACACCCCTGGTCACTGTACATCTAGCAAGTCTTAGATTTACAATGGATATAGTGATGGAGAAGGACTCAGGAAATCTGAGTTCAAATCTCCAACCCACCAGGGAAACTCAGTGGGGAAAGGCGGCACTGTTAAAACCACTGCTTGAATATCTTACATACCTTGAAAACCCTATGAAGGTTGCTCTGAGTTGGATGTGACATGACAGCACATAGCACACATCTATAAGACTGCTGATAAGAAAGAATATTTTGCTCTCTGTGTTTTAAATGTGCTATATGAAAATTAAGTAGCAGTGATGATTGTGGCAACTATCACCAACAACAACCACTGTTTTTCGTTCTTTTCTTTTGCAATTAATTTTTTAAATCCAGGGATGGGATGGAGGGATTTGGTCAGTTTAGAAGTATTTTCTGTTGTTTGTGAAAATCTTATGTCGAGGTGGGGGTGGGAATGGAATGTGTATTAAATGGTGAGGCAATGTATATTTGTGTTTTTGCATTTATATATTGTCCTCCCTCTGAGATACTGTAGATTTATCTTTTGAGTTGTCTCCGTGATGACATCAAATCATGCTGGCTTGGGAAATTTCTAAATTGTAATCCAGAAAAGTAACTTCTTTGAGTTTGTAGAATCTGAACCCAGATCTTCTCGTTGACACTTTAAAAAGATGTACTGCGTGTTGTGCTGTTCATTTAAAACTTTTCTGGTGTGCATTGATGTAGGTTAAGTGCAAGAGGCGTCCTACTCGCATTTTCTTCCCAGCCCATTTGGCATTTTGTGAGGGAAGGGGAAGGTGGACCCAATCTTTTTACTACCCACATATACCAACATAGTATGCATATTGCATACAATATATCTATAGCAACCTTTTGAAAGATGTTGTTGTTACAAATACACCCATGCAGCCTCTGACATCTCTGTGTCTGCCCTGTCAAAAAAATCATGGAGGGACAGTGAAGCTGTTTTCCTATCACAAATGACAGGATTGGTTATATAAAGCTGCTCTCACAGGAAGACCTGGAGAGACAAGAGAAGAGATATGAGAGATAAAGCTCTGGGAATTTCCCATGGGAATGAGGAAAATGTGATGAATGTGATGGAACCACTCTTTTAGGAATCGGAGGGTATGTGAAGAAAAAGGGGCCCTGCCAAAAGGGAAATGAGAGAATGTGTCTAGATTATGTAGGGATGGTGGGAGTTAGCCTAACGTGATCTGATAGATGGATTTGGCCCCTAGAACAACACTCCGGATTCAACAGTTATTCAGATTGTGGCACATGTACTAATCGAGTGCTTCTCTGTTGCATTTGAATGTATTCCTTCCATCCATCCTTATTAATCAATCACATTTCAACTCATGGTCTAATTTATGCATTGAAGAACACTCTCAAATGATGGCCATGTAACAGAATCATAGACTCCAAAATTTTTCTGGTGCAGCTCCTTACCAAAGCAGCAAATTCACATAGCTATCCACAGATAAAATATCCCTTTCCGATGGCTCTCCAAGCTCAATTAAAACAAAAAGAAAAACAAAAGACCTCCAACAATAAAAGACTTGTCCAGGAAAGTTCACATTAAAATATAATCATCTTTAAAGTACCACAACAGTTGTGTCTTCTTTTTTTGTTATAATTTTTGTTTTGTTTTTGCCCGATCTCCTGCATTGGAATCACAGATTCATAGAACTGTAGAGAAGGAAGGAATTTGAGGGGTCATAAAATCTAGTCCCCAGCAAAAGCAAGGAATCATTGACATCTAACCATCTAAAATATCTATTTACAAAGAAACATCCCGTGAAGAAGAGGCAACTACTTCCAGGGCAGTTCATCCCTATGTCAAAGAACTCTTATTGTCAAGAGGATCTTCCCAACGTTTAGGGGGAAATCACCTTTTCCATAATTTAATCAATTACTTCAGATTTGTCTGTGAAGATTCTCAGTCATCCAGGTGAGTTTATTTGGAAACTGAGTCATGACAACTGGGCTTCTTTTCTTGAGAGAGTGAAACGTTTCGTTACTCATCCAAGCAGCTTTGTCAGTCTGAGGAAAGTTAGTGGCAAATCCTCCATTTTATAGTTCACCTTGATTTCACTCTGGTCTGAATAGACTGACAAGTTGGACAATGGCCTGAATAGGCTTGTTAGGCTACATATCAAGTGGCCCTTTCATCAATCCCTGGGCAAATCAGAAGCACTTCACATCTCCACCAGCAAGACCATAGCTAACAACCCATACTTAATGGGTGTTGAGAAGGTTGCATAGATGGGACTTTCACACACCTTAGGCCATTGTCCACCTAATGAGCCTATTCATGCCATTGTCCAACTTATGAGCCTATTCAGACCAGGGTGATGTGAAATCAAGGTGAACAACAAATTGGAGGACTCACCACTATCTTTCCTCAGATGGATGAAGCTGCTTGGATGAGTAGTGACATGTTTTAATCTCTCAAGAAAATAAGTCCACTTGCCATGACTCAGATTCCAGATTATTTCAGATTCTGCTCTCTGGAGCAACATCCCTTCATATATTCAAATATAGCATTGGCTATAACAGAACACATCTCAGTCTTCTCCAAGCCCAATCCTAGCCTACTCCATTAACCATTACTTGTAGAGCTAGATTTCCAGAACTTTTACCGTCCTGGTCACTGTTCCAAACTGTCAATATCCTTCTTAAATTAAAAACAGTATTCCATCTGAAATCGGATCCAAGTAGAATAGTGTAATACCATTAGTTCTTTCTGTCTGAGCATTATACTTCAGTTGTTGCCTAATACTGCATTCTTTTCTCACCACTGTCTCATATTGTTAATTCATGATTAGCATGTGATCTGTTAATACTCTTAGATACTGTACTTTTAATATGTGCAACTGCCATATTTGTGCATCAGATGATTCCTGCCTAAACTTCAAACTTTGTATTTTTCCCTTTAAGATTTATTTGGATTGAATCATAGAATCATAGAAACATAGAGTTGGAAGAGACCTCAAGGGCCATCCAGTCCAACCCCCTGCCAAGCAGGAACCCCATCACAGTATTTCCGACAGATGGCAATCCAGTCTCTGCTTAAAAACCTCCAAAGAAGGAGACTCCACCATCCTCCATGGCAGCATATTCCACTGCCAAACAACTCTAACCATCATGAAGTTCTTCCTAACATTCAAATGGAATCTGTTTTCCTGTAGTTTGAAACCATTGCCCCAAGTCCTAGTCTCTGAAACCATGGAAAACAAACTTGTTACCTCTTCAATATGACATCCTTTCTAATATTTAAACATAGCTATCATATCCCCTTTCAGTCCTCTTTTTGAAAGGCTAAACATTCCCAGTTCTCTAAGGGCCTTTTTACACGACCCCTAAACTCCGCCGCAAATGGCTCCCAGCTCCGGAGCTTAAAATTGTTTACCCACCAGCTCCGGAGTTTACTGAAAATTAAGTGCAACCATGCCCACCTAAGCGCGTCCCAGCGCACTTTTCTTGTACCTGCTCTCCAAGGGTGAAAAATCTTGATGCGGATGTGCCGAGCTCTCCTCGCTTCTTTTTGTTGTTGTTTTTTGCCTCCCGCCCCTTTAAGAGAAGGAACCAGGAAGTGACAGGGCTCCAGGCAGCTTCCACTGGTACCGGGAGGTAAGCCTTTATTCTTCTGTCTCTTTTTTTCTCCCTCCCCTCACGCAGCCAGCAGCCAAGAAGTGCGGAGGGGTGGGGACGCACGAAGAGTGACAAACCCCTAAGATCTCTGGTCCGAATTTAAGTGACCAGCAGATCTTAGGGGTCGTGTAAAAGCACCCTAAGCCATTCCTCATAAGACATTTCTTCCAGACCTTCAACCATCCTGGTCACCCTCCTCTGTACCCACTGGAGGTTGTCAACATCCTTTTAAAACTGAGGTGCACAGAACTGGACACTGATTGTTACCCAGTCTAGTAAGGTGCTCTGGAACAGCAATTTTTTGCTTTCTGAACTATTCGTTATTCTCCCAGTTAGGATTCATCAGCAGATCTGATAAGCACCCCTCCCATGCCATCATCCAAGTTGTTTATAAAGATGTTGTTGAACAATGCTGGGACAAAGAGAGAATGCTGTGTCATGCCATGTCACTTCTTTCCAAGAAAATGATAAACCACTGGTGACCACTCTTTGGGCACGGCCTATCAACAATTACATGTCCACTTAAAAGTAGCATCATCTAGACTAGCCATTCTCAACAGGAGCCATATGGCCCTCTGGTAGCCCTGGCATATTTGAAGGGGGCAAAGGCTGGAAATAATTCTTCACATACCACCTTATAAGGTTCAATGTGTATTTTATACAACCGTATATTTCTTTCATGTTGCGATTTTAAAAGGCTGATCTAGAACCCTGCCACTGCAAATCATACCCATTTAGTCACAAGAAACTCATTACCTTGTCATGTTAACACCTTGTTAGAAGCCTTGGTGGAATCAAACTGTCTACTGTTGAATTACTCTTACACTGAGGCAGTTCTTCCTAATGTTCAGTTAAAAATCTCCTTTCTTATAATTTGAAGCCAATTTTAATATATAAAAAAAAAAACTCTCCAAAACCCCTTTCTTGTAAGAGTGTCTAACTCCCTCCACTTGAGGGAGCGAGAAGCTACAAATCAAATCCTTGCTGCACCTCCCAGCAGAGGGGCTGAGCAGAGATCACCCCCAAGTGCCTGTAGCTGACAATCACCACCACCCATGCAGCTTTGGACAAGCTGCACAGTGCAAAAAACACCACACGTTGGAAGATATGGTAAACCTGTCCTAGGTGTTTTATAAATAGAAACCCCTAGGACAGTGGTGGCGAACCTTTTAAAGACCGAGTGCCCAAACTGTTTTTTTTTTGCAAATGGCCAATACAGCAATTTAACCTGAATGCAGGTGGCTGTGGAGGGGCAATGTCGGGTGCCCACAGAAAGGGCTCCGAGTGCCACCTTTGGCACCTGTGCCATAGGTTCGCCAACACTGCCCTAGGAGGGTTGCCATATGTTTGGATCAACTTGATGGGTCATCATTATTATTATTCAGCTAGCACCATGGGTTTGCTTCTATAACGGCAATTTGGGATGAGGGAGGATTAACAGGATTAATATGCAGAATATGTCTGTGTACTCTTTGTCCTTTTGGACAGCTATAGGCTAAGGAAATATAATATGATGCAGTGTATCGCAATGTACAATATGTTATATTATATTATTTATTTATTTATTAGTTTTTATACTGCCCATCTACCCTAATAAACAGCAAACAAGAATAAATAAAATACAAATTTAACAAAGATTAAATTAAACATACAACCATAAAAATAAAAATAACTATAGCCATTTTCAGTAAAAATCAAGTCATACATAATAAGAGACAGGAAAAAAGACTTCCAGGCACTAACAGTATGGAGATTAAGATTAAGATTAATTTTAAGATTAAGATTAAATCTATTATATATATAAAATATAACAGACAATGGTATGCTGCCACATATTGCAGTGGGCCTTAGGAAGTGGATACAGTGAGTACACACATATCCACCCACCCACACATACATACATATCACTGTGTAATAATCAAATTGTAATCTAAGATGAGGGGTTAGTTAAATAAAATGTGAAGGCTGTATTAATGAAGCCTTTTGGTGTCCAACACAGCATTTCATTTTCTTTCACAAGCTGCATAATGCAGAGTCTGGGAATAAATTATAAATGAAACCCCCATCATATGTTTATAAATACACCAACATTAGCATTTTACTTCCTCATAAATCTACCTTAAACATTCTGGCACAAGATTGAAAGCCCTGTAAAACAATGATATATTCTTGGCTTGCAAGCCTTGACTAGTGGCCCATTCATTTCTACTGCTGTTCTTCAAATATTACTTCTTTCGTTCATGCCCTCTCATTTAAAATCCATTTTAATTTAAAGATGCTCGGTGCCGTCCTCGTGGTACATTTACTCATCCCAGTTATACATCATGGAGCAGGGAAAAGAAAATTGTTTAATCTAGAGATACGGTTCAATGTGGTCACCACTGAACAGTGGAGTAATTACCAGATCAGCTCCGCTAAAAATGCACTCAGGGTGTTCTGTGACCTATCAGCTTCTAATCTGCATAGTGAAGTATAGCTTCATAACTATAAATTGCTGACTTAATTAAAACCAGGACCTTTCTGTCATTTAATTACAGGGAGAAAGGTTATTGCTTAAATGCAATTTTCCAAATGTGATTTCTTAACAGTTATTAACTGCTTCACCATCATTTATTGTTTCAGATTTTTCAATTTGAAAATAGTCCCTGTGACAGAAGTAATGACTTCATGAAAAACTCAATCTAGACGGAGCTGAGTAGACCCATTTGTTTCTTGTAAGCGGAGCAGACAGGAAGCTCGAAAATGTCACAGGAGGATCCTGTGATTGCTCTCACTTTGCAGGAGTAATTAAAAACCAAAAGGTTGTATTAGAGGCGAAAGGAAGAGGTTTGTGACAATTTCAGGGTTTGATCTCCTATTGCCAAAATGAGATAGTTGTGTTATCAACCCTCTAATGTGTGTCTGTGTGTGTGTGTGTGGGGGGGAGAGAACAGGGACTGGATGGGTTCACAATTATTAAGCGATGTCCATTCAAGACATGTTCAGGATGTAAAGACCTATATCACTTTTCAGATCTCAAGGAGAAAAAGGAAAGCTGAAATGAGGGTAAAAAAGGGTGGTCTTCTAACCATTTTAAGGACCCCCCCTTTTCCCCTTTTCAGCTTCATTTTTGCTCCTTTAGCTCTGCAAAGGGACACAGGTCCATATCCTCTCAAGGTTTTCTGTGTTTCGGTAACTGGTGTTCCACTGAATTGTTTAAGTTTGGGACAAAAGGATACAAATATTGTTCAAAATGACATTTTAGCAGCATTTCATTATTTAAAACAGGCCTGTTCTTCCATGAAATATAGATGATCTTGACTCGCTCAGCACTTAAACATTTGTGCCATGGTATAACAGCAAGGTGGGGGGGGAAGACAGAGGGAGAACTTTTGAAATCGCAGATCAAATTTTATTTAATTTTTTTGGTCTTAGTCCTCAGTGCACTTCTTCTTTTAAAACAGGTTTTCAATTATTGATTTAAAGGCATATCATGTGGCTTGAACAAAAATTAACATTGCCAAATAAATCGGCTTGTGTGATTAAAAAAAGTGATACGACTGTACAGGGCTAAGTGCTGGACTGCAGTATTCTAAATGGGGTGTTTTGATCTTTCATCCATGAAGCTCGTGGGCAGCACACATGGTTCTTTCCACCTGTAACCTGACAACAATCCTGTCACTTTCCCTGGGAGAAGGACTGGCCTGTGGTCGTCCACTACGTTTTGTGACTGAAGCAGAACACGATCTTTCTTCTTCATCAAGTGCCATGTCCTCGTAGAACATGGATGATCAGTAGCCTGAACTGGTTTCTTATCTAAAACTATTTTGAATAGAGCAGCTATGCTCACTGCAGACCATTGACTTAAGTTGTTTAGCCAGAATGTTCTTTATGCCCTGGGCCATGCTTCCCATCAATTTTCCCCTCAAGGATGCCAAATCTGTTTACATATTCCAGTCTTTCCCAATTTGGTGCCCCATAAATTTATTGAGTGACACTTTCCTGCATTTCCAGCAGGCATGGCCATATACAGTATACTGCTTGCACCATGGAAGAAAAGCCACAATTCAGAGTTTTTATCACTAGTTATGTGAGGCTATGTGTTTCTTGCTTTTGGTCTTACTGTCTGCAAAACCACCCTTTCAGACTTGGATTAAGGTCATTTTCTGTCCTGAAAAATTATCCATAGCCCTGTTGTAAACGCTAACAGAGGCACCACAGACATGCTGTTACTGCTGAACAGTACAACCTTCATCCGTTTTCTGCTTGCCTGGCAGTCTGTAACAGGGATGAGGAACCCCCAACCATGTCCTGGAAGTGGCCAGGAGGAGTTACTCACGTGGCTTCCAAATGTCTTCTTGTGTTGCCCTTGATCAGTAACCAAAAGGTAACACACAAGAACCCAAGGCGTTGGTGCAAGAATGGAGCTCCATTCCACAGTCCTAGAAGCTGGTGCATGTCTGAAATGTATCCAGGAAGCTGTTGAGTGCAAGCAAACTCTGGTTTGGAGACCAAGAGGCTAGATAATAATTATTGTATTAATGTAGCAGTATTTCTTCAGTTAGCAATTGTGGGAGGTAGGAAGTTGTATAGTTAAACCCGATATGTAGCCCCAGAGAACCAGCTGTCACATATGAACCATGCATGTCAGACCATGCTTGTGCACAAAGGAGAAAGAGTCATTTAGGGCCAGGTTTAATAAGACTTTAATTCAGAGAGCCACATGATGATTTCCAATGAGATCAGAATCCACGTACTACTCGTCTTCTAAAAAAGAGAGAACATGTTAACCAAGGAAATGTAAACCAGTCCTTTTCTGAAGGACCCCGGAGTCCTTTAAAAAAAGGTAGCTGCAATGTTTCTAGAAACTAAAGCAACACCTTTAAACAGTTTAATAAAACAAATTATTGAAACAGTTCCATCAGTTACAAACACAGAGCAGGAGCTTGTTACATCTTGGTCTGACTGTGATCAGTGTGGACTGGTTGATTCAGATGAATCTGGCTTCCACAGAGTAGTTCAAGAAGACCTTGGATTTCAGTGCCATCAAGAGATGCTTAGTTCTACTGCAGAAATTTAGATGGACTTTCACAATTTCATTCCAGGACAGGCCACAGTCAGAGCCGAAAGTACCTCCATTTAAAGCCAGCCAGAGAAAATGTTAAACTGACATTTAGGAACTAGAGAGAAAATGTTCCCCATGGTAGAAGCTAAAATTCAGGATACAAACAAAGACTTGTGTCTAGTAATTCATGGGTTAGAAAATCTAGGAGGATGCAGTAGAGCCATGTGGCTTGGGCCCTATCTAACCTCTTTATCAAGGCTTTTTAGCAAAGGAGAGGTCCACCAGCTTCCAGATTATTGGTTATGTTACCTCATATTTTACTCCTAATATTTTTGTTCTGCGAAGATATTATTTGAGGATTTTTCTCCTAATATTTAGTGTAAATCACATCTCCACTATTGTAAGGCCTTGACATCCAGCATTACTGCCTATGACAGCAGAAACAAGATTTTAACCTCTTTACATGACAGCTCTTCGGATATTTGAAAAGTTCTACAAAATGCTGCCCGCAGGTTCTTGTCAGGCTGAAATGTGCCCACTTCCTTCAACTTTACCTCACAGGATGTATTTCCATACATCAGTCTATCTTCTTTGTCATCTACTGTGTCTGTTAGTATTTGTTTACATCATTCTTACAAAGAGTACCCAGAAGTGGACACAGTTTATTTATTTATTTATTTATTTATTTATTTATTTATTTATTTATTTATTTATTTATTGCCCATCTTCGAATGGAACTCCGGGCGGTTCACAACAAACAAAATAAAACAATAACATCAAATAAAGAAAATAATAAAGATAAAAATGATATAAAAAGCAGCAAAGATGGCAGCAAATATGTCTCAACAGAAGGGGGAATACAGGCTAATGGTTGCCATATGCCTCTCTAAAAAGCAGTGTTTTCAGAGCTTTTTTGAAGGCCAGCGGGGATGGAGCAAGGCGCAACTCACTTGGCAGATGGTTCCAAAGCGAGGGGCCAGCCACAGAGAAGGCCCGGTTTCAGATTTCAGTTTCCCTCAGAAAGCCTGGCTAGCTTACAATTTCGCTGCTTGAGACAAAGAACAAGATGGCCCCATAAGAGTCCCTTTCTCACTGGTTAAACTGTAGAATTGCAGTCTGGCCTTTGCTCATGGCCTGAGTTTGATCCTGATTTACTTAGGTTTTGAATGACCTCCAGAGGCAGTTCAAGATTGATGTAGCCTTCATCCATCTGAAGTCCGTAATAGAAGTATCCCGCTCCTGGGGGGGGGGAGCAAAGTGTTGTATGCATAATTATGTTTTAAACTACCCAGAGAGTACTCAAGCACTGTGGGGTGGCATTTTTGTCAAAAGGACAACAGCAACAATTGCATGCCAAAGCAGATAGACTTTCAACCGTGGTGATGGGATGCTGTCTCCTGCCTTTGCCCAAGGGCAGCAGGCTAACTTAGGGACTAGAGGGCAGGCCTCACAGATCTATCCTCCAGTATCCTGGCAACACACTTTGTTCCCAGGCACCTGCTTTTTAAAGCAGCGACTTCATTTTGACAAATCATATCTCTACCTCTGGTTGTCATTCAGAACAAAAGTGCCAAGGCCACAAAAGGTTAACCTTTGGGGCTACACATCCCAGAATTCCCCCAACCAGCATGGTCATTCTCCAGAACTGGAGAAAAAGTTGAAAAGTGAAGTTCCCGTCTTCCAAGTTCCCTCTTCCCAAACCACAGCATCTATCGGAATGTGCACCCATATCGTACAAATTTCTTTTCATCTTATCAAGTACACTAACACGTGGAAGGAATGCAGGGTAATATATACGGAATGTGCTCACACCATAAAATGTAATCAGCCTTTCCGGAATTACTGGGTAAAATATGTGAACATTTGATCTAATAATTTTCAGCACAGAAAAACTGGAGATCAAGAAGAAACAAAACAAAAGAATAAAATGAGCAAGAATTTTAAAAACCCTCTCAGAAAAAAAAATGTTTCCCAGAAATGCCTGGTTGTCTCCAACAAAGAGGTAGACATGAGTCTTGCTTTCTACAGACCAATCCAGTCTGAATAGACAGCTTCAGTTTGGTAATGCGATGCAGGATCGCGTGTTTACAGATTGGCAGAGTGTGTTACGTTTCTGAGAGCTCAGGGTGCATTATGTACAGAAATACATGCCTATCACACAAGCACCTCTTGGGTTGCTGACCACATTGTAAGACATTCAGGTTAATAGCCTGAAAAATACAGCGAGCCTTGTTCTGGTTTGCTCATTTGATAAACTGTGACAAGTCAATTGTCATGCAAGATTATTGTGAAGTCTGTGATTCTGGTTATTTAGTATCTTCAAGAAGCGGTTCTGGGGAATTTGAGACTGTAACATTCTTAATGGCAAGTCCCTGCCACCATTGTCTCTTTCCACAATTGTAATTCTATGTTCTGATAATAAAATTTCATTAGTGTCTGCACAGTCTCTTCCTTGCCTTTGAAGTACTGTCTCATGCTGAAACAATTAGCAGTACTTTACGTCCTATCACTTGACTGTTTGACAAGCAATGTGAGTGAACTAAATTGTGAGGAATTAAAATTTCTGACTATTCCCATTACTTCTAAATTGCTGATAAATTAGAATATATTTACTTCTACAACTATTAAAGGTTGTTTAAAATTTAAACCGACTTTATTTTATCAGTAGGTTCTGCAATGTGCTAATTCAAAATGACAACATGGCCTTATTTGAATAAATTACCAAGTCATATCGCAAACACCAAGGACATTTCCTCCAGGCAGGGTTCCCCCCCCCCTTGTTTTTAAAAATTTCTTTACTGTTTGTGTTGGTAGTAAAAGAAGACAGCAACATTAATGAATATTTCAAGAAGAAAGGTTAGTGAGTTCCTTTCCCCCTTAACTGGGGGGAATAATAGTGGAGATAATTAGCGTGCTATTTAATAATATGTATGGTCGGAGGACTATTTATTTTGTCATGACATTAATTGGAAAGAAAACAAAATATGTAGTTCACTGTAGTAGCTGAGGCAGCACAAGAGATAAGATGTCTCCTGAAAACAAGCACAACCCACAGAGACCTTCAAGACTACAAATGTATTGTGGTATAATCTTTCAGGGACTATAGAGACCTTAACTAGATACATGAAACTTCAAGGCATGTATGCTATACAGTACTACATATTGTTGGGCATGAGATTTTAGATAGCAACATAAGAGTGAAACGACGTGAGAAGATATTGATCGTATTCGTGACAATTATAATGTTGGCTCTGGCTATTCACGAAACTTTGTGCTGGCAGGTAAGTCAATTAACAGTATACAGCATAATAAGAATCCATTGTTCTGATCCAAATGTCTGGTGATCGACTGGAGCCTCCTAATGAATCTAATTTCTCATCCACCCTTTTGACCTTCATGGCAGCTACCTGAAGATCGGTGAGAAGCTGAAATGTCCCCCCTCTAGTTTGTCTTGACTGCTATTTCTGATCTCAGGTGTGAGTTTGTGTATATGTGTGTGGAATGGCCTACTTGTGCAATGCTGAATACAATCCAGTATTACTAATAGAAGAGGATATATATCACATTGGAAGATGAGTAGGTATGTGAAACCTTGGTGATGTGTGGGTAAAATCATCATTAGACCCTATAACAGCATTGCCAAAACAGTTATAGATACAGAGCTGAGTTTGTATCTGGCTTTAAGGTTTGCATGAAGGAACAAGATTAGACAGACAGCTCCAAGAGCAGGGCCTCAGTCCATATCTACAGCAGGTCTCTTTAAGTCAAGATATCACAAACTTACATTTGGGCTGAAAAAGAGGTTGCTATGGTCCTCTGCTGACAAGTCACTTTTGACTTACAGTGACCATTATAAAGTTCCTAAAGAGCTGCCATGTGATATCCAGTGGAAAACTTCTTCAGCTGTAACTGTAAAACTACACCTTCAGTGTGGTTTCCATTTTCCTTATATCTAAGACACAGGTCTGACCAATCCATCTGATATGAACTTTTGGGACTTTGGGGGGTAAGATTGAGACGTACAAAATAATGCAGGGCATGAGTAAAGTACATACAGGGACACTCTTCTCCCTCTCACAAAATACCAGAACTAGGGGACATATACTCAAACAGGGTTGGGAGAGTGAGAACAAACAAAAGAAAATATTTTTTACCCAGCGTGTTGTTAGTCTGTGGAACTCCCTGCCACAGGATGTGGTGATGGCATCTGGCCTGGATGCCTTCAAAATGGGATTGGACAGATTCATGGAGGAAAAGTCCATCACAGGTTACAAACCATGATGGAGACGTGTAATCTCCAGGCTTAAAACCGGGGTGCTTCAAGGGCCAGATGCAGGGGAGTGGTATCAGGAGACAGATATCTAATCTTGTGTGCTCCCAGACACATTTGGTTGGACCACTGTGAGATACAGGAAGCTGGACAAGATGAGCCTTCTTATGTTCTTATGTTCCTATGACTCCAAATCCTTTTGCACTAATAACAACACAATGGTATAACGATCCCAGATCCGTGAAAGCTAGCAGACGGCATCATTTTTTTAGTGATCTTTAAAGGCATTGTCTACTCATGTATTTGCAAAATATATATGTGGAGCTTAAGGGCTAATTTCCTACCAACACCACCATGAACTTCCTGGTCCAGCAGGAATTTCAACCAAGCCTCCCAAGTACTAAGGTGACACTTCACACATTAAACCACATTGGCTCAGTAGCAACTACACTCAGGATTGCAGCAGAACAAATCTGCCTGCTGAGTTTTCAGCTAGGAGTAGATCACAAATGTCCAATGGGAAACTGGTGTTCCATACATCCATAAAGGGAGGTGACCCTTGGGGGAAATGAATAATTCCAAATGGTCTATTTACTGGACTCCAGAATGTTTCCTGGGCTTTGTGGTGGGGAAAAGGGGAGTGATTGTAGGAAATAGTTATTATGTAATCTTGCATGAGCATTTGATGCAATATTCACAACCCTGAGTATGTATGTAATGTGTGTACGTACAGTAGCACCCCCATATCCACTGTTTTGCCATCCGTGAATTCAGAAAGTACTTTTTCACCCAGAGGATCACCGGTCTCTGGAACTCCCTGCCAGAAGAAGTGATGACAGCTGTCCACCTTGACGGCTTTAAGAAAGGATTGGACAAGTCCATGGAGAACAAGGGTATCAATGGCTATCATTATGGATGCCTAAGGACAACCTCCCAGTTGGAGAGAGAGGCATGATATCTCTCAATGCAATTTGCAGGGAGTTATAAACAGGTGAAGACATCTGCTTGGGAATATCTTGAAGCAAATGGTGAGCCACTGAGTGAGACAGAATGCTGGACTGGATGGGCTGTGGCCTGTTCCAGCAAGCCTGATCTTAGATGTTCTTATGTTCTAACAGTCATGTAAAGAAAATAATCTTATACTTAACACCAAAAAAAACTAACAAACTTATAATTGATTTTAGGAGGAAGAGAGATGTACATCTACTACTATACATAAATTGTGAGGAGGTGGAGAGGGTTGGTAGCTTTAAATATCTGGGCACTTACATCTCAGAGGGTCTCTTATGGACTGCAAACACCAAAGTGGTTGTGAAGAAGGCACAGAAGAGGCTGTACTTCCTGAGAATGCTCAGGAAGATGAATTTATCTCAGCATCTACTTCTGTCCCACTATCACAGCACCATTGAGAGTGTACTAACCTATGGCATGCTTTCATGGTACGGGAGCAGCTCTGTAGCAGACAGAGCACTTGGACAGTATTACCCATCCTGTTGTGTAGATGCTTGTGTTTTTAGGGGTGGGTGGCGGAGTGTTCGGGGATTTTTTTAAGTGTGTGTGTTGAGGGGATTTTTTAATGTGTGGGAGAGAGTATTTGGGGATCGTGTGTGTGTGTGTGTGTGTGTGTGTGTGTGTGTGTGTGTGTGTGTGTGTGTGTGTGTGTGTGTGTGTGTGTGTGTGTGTGTTGAATCTGGTCTCTGGGTGTCTGAATTTTGTTGTATGTGTATACTATGTATACACATAATGACAATAAATTATTATTATTATTATTATGTTCTTAGTTATCCGCGAATGGCAAGCAGTGGTGCAAGCGGTGGTCCAGCGGTGGCGGCAGAGGTCCGAGCAAGGCCAGGAGTGCCCACCCATGAGATTGGGGGTGGAGGAGGTGGCCATATGGCTTGGGAGCACCCACCCATGAGTTTTGGGTGAAGGAGGTGGAGGGAAGGCACACCCCCATAGCGAGGTTCGCTGGGGAGCTGGTGGGGGTCGTCAGGGCATCTCTGCCACGTGGGTGCCTGTGCTGTTGGTGGGCAGGGAGGCAGACCTCTTCCTTCTTCCTCCGTTACCTCCTCCTTCCAGCAGGCCCACCTGCACCGGCAAAGGTTCTCATCCAGGTGCAACCCGCCAGCCACTGGCAGGGCAAGCAGCACAATGAGGAGGAAGAGGTGGCCCGGGCGGTGCAATGGGCGAGTGGCACAGCAGCATCGCTTTCACCCCTGGCACCCCACCATCCCTGCCACTGCTGTCACCCTCAGATAAGAGCATTCACTCTTGCCTGTGGATTTTTATTATCCATAGGACGGCCCAGAACCAATCCCCTGCAGATACAAGGGTCCTACTCTGTCATGGGATATAGGATATCAGGCTCATGGGATATGAGATTTATTGTATGTATAATTCTTAGGGACTCTGTAGTACTCATGTAGGAGACAGGCAGAAGGATGAATGGATGGAGATATGCATATACACATGCACACACAGAAAGATGATACATACATACATACATACATACATACATACATACATACATACATACATACATACATACATACATACATACATACATACATACAGTGGTACCTCTACTTACGAGTTTAATCCATTCCGAATGGATGCTCTTAAGTCAAACAACTCTTAAGTAGAGCAGCCCTATCTAAAACATTTAAAAATTTTTTAAGTAGAGCAGACCACATCTAAAATTCGTAAGGCAGCAGTTAAAACGCCAGCGGTTATTCACTCTTAATTCAAATTGCTCATAAGTCTAACCTCTCGTAGAGAAGGTAGCACTGTATGTACGTACATACATACATACATACATACATACATACATACATACATACATACATACATACATACATACATACATACATACAGTGGTACCTCTACTTACGAGTTTAATCCATTCCAAATACATGCTCTTAAGTCAAACAACTCTAAAGTAGAGCAGCCCTATCTAAAAAATAAAAAAATGTAAGTAGAGCAGACCACATCTAAAATTCGTAAGGCAGCAGTTAATACGCCAACGTTTTTTCGCTCTTAAGTCAAATCGCACGTAAGTCGAGCCCATACATGTGCCCAATCAATATGCTTAATTAGTCTATATGAATCCTGATTATGGGAGCAGAACAGAGTGCCATGATTTTTCTTCTGCCCACCAAGGTTTATCACAAAAGTTATGTATAAGCAGGATTAATCAGCAACGTGACACTGCCCTTCAATTAAAATATAATGACTGACCCTGCTAATGTACTTAATGGGACACTTTCTAGTATCGTTTGACATCTCCCTCTTCCTTTGCATTTAAATTTTTTAACATTTGGAAGAGCACGTCTAAGACTACGAAGCACTTGAAGACAAATCCAGGGATGAAAACATCCTCCCAAAAAGCAAATTATTGTTAGTGTCCTATTATTCCTTCCATTCAAGGTCCCATTGTACTAAAGGGGGGTATTCTGAATGAGTAAGTGCAAACAAGCTTTTACCGTTCTCTTCTATTGTTTAAAAGCAACTGCAGCCAGACACACACACACACACACACACACACCATCACCACCACCATGGTAGTGCCTTCTGTGGCTTGCTTTTATTTAGAGTCATCATACTATTCCAAGTGCTAAAAGAGGACAAAGAATAGATAATGTGCATGCTGAATAAAACGTGTAGGGGGGAAAAGTGTGAGTTAGATCACGGGAAGCCAAGGAAGTAAATGTGCTGTAATTAAATGGGCACATACGTCAAGGGGGGGGGAGAGATTCAAATAAAGAAACTTTTAAAAGTTTAAGCCCTTCTGATTAAATGCAGGTCTTCATGCATAATGGAAATGCTGTAAGAAACCTTTATGTAAAGCTTGATGAGAGGCTCTTAAAGCTGGAAGACGGCAACATTGCTGATGCCTTTTTGTTGCTTTATGGCAAGCAGGAAGAACTGCTGGAATGCTGGCAAGGAAGACATGCTCTCCAGACACCCCTGTCAGAGCACATCTAGTCCCTTTAGGAGGTGTTCATGCACTGCACATACCAATTCATGGTAAACATCCTCCCAGTAGAGATGCTGAAGAACTTGCCGAATGTTTTGTGCAACATTCAAAAGGGGAGGAGGAGGGAAATGCAGGGCATAGAACTGGATGTGGCTTTGGAGGTCGCTGAGATCAGCAAGCCACAGCTATTCACCCACCTGCAGCTCTTCATCTCTCACCAGGATCTTTAAGGACAGAATGCTATTCTGTTCTATTCTATTCTGTTTCAGTGCTGCCCCACTGCCACAGTTGGGACTCAAGGCCACTTACAGAACAGTCTAAATAGGAAATTTAAAAGCCAAAAAATAAAATAAAATAGCAAGCACATTGTTGTTGTTGTTGTTGTTGTTGTTGTTGTTGTTGTTGTTGTTGTTGTTGTTGTTGTGTCATTACAGTTGTGATTGACCCTTTGTGACCCCCATGTCCATCGAGTTTTCTTGGCAGGAATACTGGAGTGGTTTGCCAGTTCCTACTCCAGGCGCCTACAGCACCTGGTATTCCCTGGTGGTCTCCCATCCAAGTACTAGCCAGGCCCGACTCTGCTTAGCTTCAGAGATCAGGCGGGATTGGATTTGCCCAGGGCATATAGGTACTAGGCTAAAGATATCAATCTCTTTTTAACACCCTTCACTGGGCCTCTCATTCCTGAACTCTTAAAATCCCTTGCTGCCCTTCATTGCACATGCTCCATTCGGTCATTCACTTTCTTAAATGTAAAGGGTGGTGATAACCTTTCTAACTGGGACTGTGCAGCTTGCCCAAGGCTACACAAATTGGCCCGACTCACAGGAGGCACAATGGGAACTGAAGTCCCAACCCCTGCCTAACTCACTAGGGGGAGATGTTATCTTCCTGTTACATTCCCGCTTCGGCAGTGTTAAGTGTCCAAATCTGGTTACAAATTGACTATTTGGATTACCTTCCATATTTTAGCAACAGAACAAGCAAGCAAGCAAGCAAACAAACACTGCATGTTCTTTGGATGGTGTATAAGAGCCACGGGGCTCTTCTTTTTTTCTCTTTCTTGTTTCTTAAATATGGCCTATAGTGAGAACTTGGCAAGTTACTCCAACAGCAGCTCCAGAACTGGACATATTAAGCTGCTCTGAAAGTGCTAGCAAGAAATAAATCAGTGGGAGTAGATGTGATATTGATAGAACTATTTCAAGCCACAGAGTCTAAATCCATCAAAATACTAACAAGAATATGTCAATCAACAGAAAAAATAAATCAATGTCCCACAGCCTGAAAACACTCAATATACATTCCAAGCCTTCAGAAAGTAGATAGGAAGGAGTGCAGTAACTATGGGACCCCTGTATCAATTTCCCATGCAAGCAAAGTTATGCTCAAGGTGTTGCAACAAAGGCTTTTGCCTTGTATGACATGAGAATTTCCCATGCAAGCAAAGTTATGCTCAAGGTGTTGCAACAAAGGCTTTTGCCTTGTATGACATGAGAAATCTCTGATGTTCAAGCTGGATTTCAAAAAGGAAGAGGCACACAAGATCATATTGCAGATATTCACTGGCTAATGGAAAGCACAAAAGATTTTCCAAAGAAGTTCAGTCTAAGCTTCATAGCTGGTGGCATACCTACAGCAAAGTACTGCAACCATAACTATGCTCACGACCTGGGATTCAGTCCCATGTAGCCAGCTAAAGGTTCATTCAGCCTTCCATCCTTCCAAGGTTTCTAAAATGGGTACCCAGCTCACGGGGGAGGGGATGTGTAGTCTGCATGATTACTTGTAAACTGCCCAGAGAGTGTTTTAAGTGCTGTGGGGCAATATATAAGCAGCATGCTTTCCTTTGGACTACAACAAGACCTTTGACTCTGTAGATCAGGGCTGTCCAACTTTGAACAGGCTGAGGTCTACTTTTCCAGCCTAAAGTGCCTGAGGGCTACTACACTAATACCTCTACTTACAAATTTTATCCATTCCGAGCACATGCTCATGGCCCTTGAACTCCCCGCTCAGCTAAGACAGTGGGCTGGCAGACCCAGAACTTTGCTGGGGCAGTAGTGATGCTTAGGATGGGGGAGGTAGAGGTGGAGAACTTATCCCCTCACATTTTTAATTGATGCCTGGAGGGCTACTTTTGAACTCTTCACGGGCTACCAGTAGCCCGCGGTCTACCTGTTGGACAGCCCTACTGTAGATCATGAGGAAATATGGGTTCTTCTAAAAGAAACGATGGGTACTTGTGAGCAAGAAGATAATGTTAGGACAGAATCTAGAGAGACAGATGGGCTTTCTATAGTCAAAGGGGTCAGACAAGGGAACATTTTATATACTTATCTATTCACGGGTGTGGTGGCTCAGTGGACGAAGGCTTCTGAAAGCTGTTGGCTGCAAAGTCGGAAGCTCGGCGGTTCGAATCCCAGGTGCCACGCAGTGGAGCGAGTTCCCGCTGATAATCCCAGCTCCTGCCTACCTAGCAGTTTGAAAGCATGTAAATGCATGTAGATAAATAGGTACTGCTGTAAAAAGCAGGAAGGTAACAGTATTTCCTTGCAGCCATGCCGGCCACGTGGCCTTGGACTTGCACAACACTGGCTCTTTGGCTTGAATACAGAGATGAGTACTGCCCCTAGAGTCGGACACAATTAGCACGCATGTGAGGGGGGAACCTTTACCTTTACCTATTCAGTCTGCATACAGACACATCACACCGAAAGCTGCACTAGATTCAGTGAAAACTGTTGGAAGAGATGTTAATAAGTTAATTTATCCAGATGACATTATCTTTCCAGCAGAAAGCAGCAATGACTTGAAATCATTTTTAGAGAACTTGAAAGACGAAAGTGTCAAAACAGAACTGCAGCTGAACATTAAGACGACAAAAATCATGTCTGCAGAAGAACTACACAACTTTAGCCTTGACAATGAAGAAACTGAAATAGTTAAGAGATTTTGTATACCTTGGTTCAATCATCAGTCCTAATGGACAAACAAACAAACAGAACAAGATTGAGACCAGGAAGGGCAGCAATGAAGGAATAAGGAAAGATAAGGACGTGCATCTGGACGCTAAAACCAAAATCATCAACATGCTTGCATTTCCAGTCACCATGCATAGATGTGAAACATGGACACTTAAGAAAGCTGATAGGGGGAAAACATTAGTTTTAAACATGGTGTTGGAATGAGAATGGATACGGTAGCCTGCCAAAAATATGAGTAAGTTCTAAATTAAATTTCAGGCAAGCTTTCCCTTAATGATGGACTGTCTACTATATGACTTTTATATGGATTACCATGCTTGACTGCATTGACTGATTTCATAAGAACACCAGTGTTTTCCATGTTACTTTCCACCCCTCATAATGGATTTTTCTTTTCTTTTCACATGTTCTTTATAGCTTTAATGTTACCTTTTAATGTTCTAAGATGCCTCCTCTAATTTCCTGCTCTTAACTTGAATATGTCCAAAATGTTCTGGGCTATATATTGTCCCTCATTATTATAAGCCACCTTGGGTCCTTTTCCAAGGAGAAAGGTGGGGTAACAAATATTCAAATATAAAATAAATTAAGGCTGAACTATCTTTTGAGGCAAAAAAAAGGTTGAAAGAGGGGCTGTCATACAAAGAAGACTGAGAGGGGATATGATAGCTATGTTTAAATATTTGAAAGGATGTCACACTGAAGAAGGGACTGGTTTGTTTTCCATGGCTTCAGAGACTAGGACGCAGGGCAATGGTCTCAAACTACGGGAAAAGAGATTCAATTTAAACATTAGGAAGAATTTCATGACAGTTAAAGCTGTTTGGCAATGGAATATGCTGCCACGGAGGGTGGTTGAATCTCTTTCTTTGGAGGTTTTTAAGCATAGGCTTGATGGCCATCTGTCAGGAGACCTGTGATGGGGGTTCCTGCATGGCAGGGGGTTGGCCTAGATGGCCCTTGAGGTCTCTTCCAACTCTATGGTTCTATGATTCTATGATTCTATGATTCTATACAATTGGGTACATTAGGATTCCATCAAAGAAATAATAATTCTGGGAAACATTGAAGGCAGAAGGGAAAGAGAAAGACCAAATATGAGCTGGAATGACTCGCTAAAAGAGATCATGGGCACGAGTCTGCAGGAGCGAAACAGGGCTGTTTGAGGACAAGACATTCTGGAGAGCACTAATTCGTAGAGTCACTGTAAGTAAAAAGAGGGAAACTTGACAGCACATAACAACAAAACGTAGGTATTGAATTACTGCGTTTATGAAGAAGTGTGGCTAGATTTGAGGAATGGAAGTTGTCCATACATATGTGGATTTAATAAGATTTCTATTTGTTTTAGGGTGTTTTTTTAAAGCTTTTCAGGTTGCCTTCCAACAACACAAAAGGCGACTCTACACATGGACATCACCAGATGGACAATACAGGAAAATTAGGTACAGTCAGCAAAAACAAGACCTGGTGCCCAACCTCAAAATTCAAACTCATGTAATAACTCAACAATCAATCAATATGTTGGAGAAAACCTCAGTGACTGCATAAAATGTGGTTTTTCAATGCTACTTAAGCTTACAAACTTTAATTTCCTGAACTACCAAATCTCCCAAAGGAGCAATGTGGTCGTAAGAAATACAGCATAATCCAAAAACTATTTTGCAAGTTAAAGTAAAAAAAAAAACCCACTGTTTTTAAGGTCTGGTCAAGCAAAAGTAGTTTTTTTACACAGTGTCCAGCAGGTGGAGCTATAGCAGTTGAACTTCATCAGGAGTGGAGTAAAAAAAATACTACAAGCCAATATGCTTAATTATGGACATAAATCTTTTAAAGTTTAGAGTTTATGCTTAAATAAAAGTGGCTTAGACTGAAATGTAATATATACTTAATTGTGGTTAAAATAAAAGAGATTTCTCCCAAGAAGGCACATGCAGGAGTGCTCTGTATCATTATGTCATGGATTCTCATACTGAGGTGTTTAGTATCTCATTAGTTACACTCAGATCTAAGAAAATGTTAGTAAAAGTGATTTTACAGGCATGGAATAAGGCAAGGCTTCCATTTTCTGTGTTACGTTGTACAAATTGAATAAATAACAGTATAACAAAGCTGTTGCCACCTTTTGGTATGCAGCACAATCACCTATGTATTTGGGGTGCTTCATTTCTGTGAGAGACTCCATCTCCTGATGTTGCCTCCTTTTCCTCCCACCATTGCCTCAGTGGAATCAGGTGGCTTCAATATCAGTGGGGCACAGAACCGACTTCAGCTTTTTGTCCAAACTTGATATGAGCGACCCCCAAATGCTGTGCTTCGCGTTCAAACCAGGATAGCCTCTTTAAACTATGAACTTGAGATGTGGGCACAACCTGCCAGTTTAGAGGTTTGGTGAGGTTCATTGGTCCGTGGGTGGATGCCTGCCCCAGGGAGCACCCATTTAGCAACAACTCCTCCTGGTGCTGCTGCTGAACGGGCACCCACTAGAGGGGTGGAGTGCCGAACTGCAGATCAACTATTTAGCTGGGAAATGAACCACACCGAACCAGCAGGTCCTGCCCATCTCTAGTTTGAACTAAAACCCAAAGCAAATTCATACCCTTGCTGACTCTGGAGACACCACTCTTGACCTGTGTTTTTTGCTGCTTGTTTCCCTTGCCTGTCTCTCCACATTTATCACCATTTACCTGTTTTCCTATGTTACTCCTTTTGACTACTGCTCTGAGCAGCTCTTTCTCTTCACTTCATATCTCCAGCAAATTTCCCTGTCTTGCCACTGCTGAATAATCAGGTATGCTTTTTAAGGATCTTCACAGGTGAAGGTGGTTGTGCTGCTACCTATTTCCTTAGGCTCTGTCCCTCCTTTTCATTGAGGAATTGCTTCTTTGCACCAGGGTTAAGAATGTTGAGTAAAGTAAGAGGTGTTGCTCAAGAAATAAACTGTGATATTTTAGGATTTGGACAGGATGGCAATATAAAATGCAACAAAAATTAGGGTTATGGAATAAAGTCCCATCACGGTTTAAAAGATCCATCTCTTCAGACAGAGATTTCCAAACAAGGTAACGATGACTGATCCCTGAAAGGTAGAAAACTGAAGACAGTCTGGTTCTTAGGAATGTGCACAGCAAAAAGCTGTGTGTTTGTTTGGCTTCCAGTTTATGTAGCTGGGTGGTGCCTCTTTGATTTTCTCCTGTGCATGCATGCACTGTCCCTTCCATTTTATAAAAGAGGGATAGCCTCTTTCAATTTCTTTTGTTTTATGTTTGTCTTTCTTTCATGTCTGCTGGTAAGGAGAAGACAAGTGAAGACATCAAGTGGTAGGAGGGACAAAAATCAATCCATATTCTAGTTTGATCCTCAAAAATCCTTAGAAAATATTCCAGAAAAGCAGAGTCAAAGAAACAGAGTCTGCTTCAAAAGCAGGCACTGATGCCTGTGAAAGAAAAATAATCAAAACCCATGAAAATACATGTCTTTAGCAGAACAAATAAATAGGAAATTAACCAAATGATGCTGTTTAAAAATCAAACAGAACTCTCTCTCTCTCTTCACACACAAACACAAACACACAACAGAAAGAGAAAGAGGGAGAGAGACACACACACACACACACACACACACACACACAGACACACAGAGAGAGAGAGAGAGAGAGAGAGAGAGACAGACAGACAGACAGACAGACAGACAGACAGACAGACAGAGAGCAGAGAGACAGAGACAGAGACAGAGACAGAGAGAGAGAGAGGGAGACCAAGACCGAGAGCGAGATTGAGACACACAGAGAGATTCTTCTCTGAAAAGCAAAGAAAAGCAAAAATACAAAGACCCAAGTACACCTAACAAAACTAGAACATGGGGAGATTTATCTTGCTCCTATCCTTTGATATCTTTGCTTGTCCCTCCCTACCTCCCTTCTCTTTGAATCCAGCAGGCAGCAGGAAAAATAGACCAAGAAAGGGAATGTGGAGAAGAGGAAGAGAAATGCCCCAAACAAATTTGTGGTGGTCAGGTTCCAAAACAATAATCTTAAGGAGGCATGGTGCCTGACAACAGAAAAAATTAATCCATTTAAAAGTGGTGGGGAGCCCCTCCCCCCCCCCCAAATCATGAAAAAGGATGCAAGATTGATGCAGAGGTAGAAAGGCAGCAAAAACAAAACAGAAGATGAACCCATCACCCCACTTCCCTGGGTTCCAGGCACTTCTACAGATTCCGTATTCCTGTTCTGCACCCCAGACATTCCGAGTGGCTGCTGAAAGCCCCCGCCACCATGTCCTTCCAACAGCCCCTCACAATGATGTTATTGGATGAAAAAATGTATTAGGCTATTTGATACAGAAAGGGTGAAAGAAAGCTCACATGCCAAGGGTGAAAAGAAAGGGTTAATGAAAATGGACCTACAAAAATATTTGAAACCACCTCTTTTGTTAATAAGACTCTGGCATGTTTTAGAGGCTGTCTTTTGGGAAGCAACAAAAGAACATGAAAAATGAACTCAAGAGCACTTTTCAGGTTTTTCTTCTTTCATGTTAACAGAAAAGTCCCATCCATCCTTACTAGTTCCTGGACAAGAGAGAGAAAAGAGAGAGAGAGATGTCTTAGGAATTTTTTAAAAGGTTAGGATCATGTGAGGAAAAACAGAGAATGTATAAAGTACAACAGTAGGAAACTAGTCTGCCTTTCTTCAGAACTTGTCTTGGACTACAATTCCCAGTATGCTGCTTGGTAAAATTTGCAAGCTATGGAGTATTTTTGGACCACCACCATCCCCGGGTCTGTGCTTTCCTTTACTGTTACGTGATCTTCAAACCCTTGGTTCAACGTCACTTGAGCGCTGATAATTAGATAAAGCTTTAGTCTAGTCTTTAGTCTGCTTTACTTTCTGATATAAGGATTAACAAAAGAGAAAAACGGATCTCATGGAGCACTCAGCACTGCATATTTTTTTTTAAAATATTTCCCATACAGTTAGTTCTTAAGTCCTGATCTATTCCCTTCTTCTTCCTCCTCCTGCCTCTTTTGTTTCTTTTTTAATGCCATCCTGGCCCATTGGAGGATTTTTCTGTCGTACTTTGTTCTGATGCCTGTCAGGGCTCTCCAGTGTCAAATACAATTTGTCTCACTGCTTTTGATGATAAATCTCTTATGATCTAATATTCTTTCATGCATTTCCTCATTTTTTGGACATTGAAACAGTAAATGTCTCTCTCTTTCAATCTCTTCTCTGTCATATAGGTTCACATAGACTTTCCTTCTTGCAATTTCTTTTCCTCTGACCTCTGCCATGAATTTATGATTGTTGGCATTACATGTAGCAGAATCCTGCTTTAATTTTTCAATTCTCATGGAACTAAAGCTGCATATATGTCTACGTATGGTCTAGAACAGTAGCTCTGATCTCAGAAATTGTGGCCAGTAGATGGATGAGGTCATCGTGCAGCAGCAGCTGACCATGAAGTGGCCTGGTTCTGCCCCCTGTTCAAATGTACAGTGGTCCCCAGCCATTTTGTGGTTCATATACTGTGGTCCCGCTATATTGCAGGACTGCAATACCACAAAAGGGCTTGAGGGAGGGGGGAAGGTTTTAAAAGCTGGGGGTTTTAAAACTTCCCCCCCCTTTCCCAAGCCCCGGGCTCCAGCTGACTGGTGTTGGGGTGGGGAAACAAAAGGTTTCCCCCCCCACCCCAGCGCCAATCAGCTGGAGCGCAGGGCTTGTCTCCATGGAGGCATCACGTGACACTCCCCCGCACCGGGGGTCATCAGGAGAAGTGGCACACAATGTTTAAAATGACTTTCAGCAACGGAGCCAAGCGCTTGGCTCCATTCCTTAAAGTCTTTTTAAACATTGCTCACCGTTCCACCAGGCTCGACCCGACCTGTATCCATATATCGCAGATTTTCAATGATTGCATGTCAGGTCGGTCTGTAACCCCTGCGATAGACCGGGTGTGTGTGTTACTGTATTAGTGTTTTTTTGTCCAGGATAGAAATTAGAAAACAAAACTATGATGAGCATGCTGACAAAGGGTTCCCTTCTACATTATCAACAATTCAGCAATGTTGGTGGGGTCAAAATTATTCCAAGAATCAGGGTCTTTCAGTCCTTTGCAGGTTCCAAGCTATAGCCAAGATGGAAGAATCAAAACATCACACAAACACACACACCCCAGAATTTCTGGAATCATTGCCTTGCTGCACTGGGCTGGAAAAAAGATTGGCACGAAATGCTCCTAAACCATTTGTGCTTTATGGGACACATAATAATGTAACAAGCGATAGTGCAGAAATTGACTTCATTCACATTTCATTATTGATATTATGTCCATCAACTTACTTCTGAATTGCAGTAACCCTATGAATTGAATGTAGAGGGACCCAAAGGGGCTTACAAATGATTTTAAAAATGCAACTATTCAAACAAATAAAAAATGAGAAATTGTACTATTTAAAAACAAACAGCCATGCCGGCCACATGGCCATGGACTTGCACAGCACTGGCTCTTCCAGCCTGAATATGGAGATGAGCACCGCCCCTAGAGTCGGACACGACTAGCACGCATGTGTGGTGGGAACCTTTACCTTTACCTTTTTATATTGTTAAAAATGCTAAAGAAAATCCCTTTATACAAGCATTTTAAATTTTTTTTAAAAAGACAACTCCACTCTCACATTCATTTCTTAAGGAGCAGCGTACATACACATTAAAAGATTGCCTGAAAAGGAACTTCTCTGCCTGCAGGTGGAGGGACGGACCCAAACAGGTTTCCCATGGGATGCAGTTCCATAGCAGTTCTCATGGGATGCAGTTCCATAGTCACCAAACCCATGCCTGCACTGAACATGCTTGTGAAGACAGTGGGATAGAGACCAAGTGTTCCCCAAAGAACTGAGGAAGCTAAAATGAAATCCCTCAGGGTTCAAAGCTCCTGTCATTAACAGTCCTACTCAGTGCTTGCAAACAAAAGACTGTTGGTTCTTTTTATTGCATCAATTTATCTCATTTTAGGTATTCATCTTTTCCTGCTGCCTGCTAGTTTTCCTAGCATTATTGTCTTTCCCAGTGAAAATTGCCTCCTCATGGTACTATCTAAAGCACAATGGCCTCATTTTAATCATTTTAACTATTTTTTTTATCTAGAGCCCGTTTATTTATACATTCAGCTCTTCAGAGTGCCTGTATAGGTCCCTTTTATTCACACATTGCAGTGTAAAAGTGCTTGATGCAGTCTTGTTGAGGTGGCAACAATTTAAACACTGCCATCTTTGAGCATTTGCACTTCTCAGTGCATTACAAAACAGCACACAAGATGTATATTTTAGAAGAAAATTGCCCAAAATCATGTAAGAACTCACACAGAAACAGGACAAAGTAAAAATTTAAGTCTGGAAAAAGCTAGAAGCTAAGATTCCCAGTGTACTATGGATGTTCTGTTGTAGCAAAAACAGCAGTATCATCATTAATAGAGACAGCAAGTACAACTCTACTTTTTTACCCCTGTGCATTTCAAACATCTTTGAAAAGGACTGTTGCCTACCTTTAAAATGTTCAGAAAAGTACATCATATAAAGTGAAAAAGAAACACAGTCTATTTTTGTATGCGTAGCCTTTCACACAGCACAACTAAATTTGTTCTATAGTGTTTCAAAAAAGAAGGGGGAAATAAACTGGTCTCACTAAAAAGTTCCCTCCCCCCTCCCTTTTGAGTTGGGTCCCAATCCACATGGTCAGCTCATTTTCAACTTGCTGGTTCTACAGTCTTTGCAACACCTTTGACACCCAAAGCCCTTTCCAGTGTTTATTTATAGTCATTATTATGGATCTGTCAATGGGTAGTGCTGTTATACAAAGGCTGGGTTCAAACAATATGACAAAAGCCATCCATTGTGCTTATGGCTGTGCTGGATCTTCTACTCAGATCTGTCAAGGTGAAAATAGATAAGATGGCTGACCTAGATTGATGTAGGTCAATTGGACATTTCCCAAGGCAGTCAAATTACTATTGTTGACACAGAAGATTAAATTATCCCAGGCAATATTAGAGGCCACACTGCACCTTAAATTGCTATAATTTTCCTTAGGATCACAGGATATACACTCTTCCCTATCATTAACATTTTCCCTCTTCCCCATCTTTAACAAAAAAGACAACTGACATAGCGTTGAAGCGATATAACAACTTATGAAACTGCTGTAGTTATCTGAAAGAGCCCTTTTCTGGAAAAGCACACTGAAAAGAGTTTGAAGGAGAGACAAGAGGCCCTAATTTCAATGGATGTTTCAAGTGTACAGCCATACCCTTCACTGAAGTGCAGGATGCTAGTACAGTGAGAACAACTCCCTCGAGTCTTGCTTCTCCCCAAGTACTTTTTATTCTGCTTTTCCAATATATCACAATATTAGAAAAGTGCAGTTGTTACACAGTATCAGTTCATTGCCATGTTACTTGTCATTTTTTTCAAAAAAGATGCCCACTGTCAACTTCACCCTAGGTCACACCTGCCATTGCCCATCTGAACCTGTAAAGGATCTGAAATAAAATGATGCAAACAGAATCACCTGATTGGAGGGGGACACTAGCTCCTGCCAGCTGAACAAAAATCAATGAATGCCCATGAAAAAAGACCAGGCTTACTTAAGATTGGGTGTATATCATGTAGTCAACAGAAAATACATCAAACTTAACCATACCAACTCTAGCACAAACTGGAGTATAGCCACATCCTCAGATGCTAAGACAAGTCATTCAAAGCTGCCTTCACATTGAGCAAAGCAAAAGCAAAATGTTTTGCTTATATACCACCTCATGTTTCTTAACACACTCTCTGGGTGTTTTACAGTTTATTTATGCAGGCTACACAATGTCCCTTCCCTTCACCAGCAAGCTGGGTACTAATTTTACCAACCTCAGAAGGATAGAAGACTGAGTCAGCCATGAGCCAGCTACCTGGGATTGAACCCCATGTCATAAGCACAGTTTTTGGCTGCAGTACATCCGATTAACCACTGCATCAGAAGGCTCTTGGTGCCTCGGGGCAGACCTTTGGTTCATATGCTCAGTGTTGTCTATACAGACCAGCAGCAGTTCTTTGCTGGTTCCTTGAAGATACAAAAAATTCAACCAGGCATTCTTTGCATGCACAGAATGTGCAATAGTACTGGACCACATGACCTTTCTCTCTCTATGCATTGTATAACTAACCTACTATAATTATGTTTATCTTAAACCTTTAAGTAACTGTAAATGTCCACTTAAAAGAAGAGGGAAGTGTTTTTGGCAGATTTGGAAGTAATGAGCATTCATATTGTCATTCACACACCAAAGAAAGCTGGGAAGTACTACCAGAATGCAGGAAATCATGTATGGACAAAAGAGTGATTCACCCACTTGGAGTCTTAAACTTCCCTTTCCTTGAGCATTGGTCAAAAAGGTACCAGAAATGTTACTCCCATGTGTTTTCACAGTTGCATTCTGGAAGTATTATTGTTAAATCAAGAAAGCTGCAGGACTAAGATTCAGATTGTGTACAGTACTGTATTTAAAACCTGAGATCTGTTGTGAATTTCTAAAATCAGAAAGTCACTTATATATGACAGATCACACATGTTGGCCTTACGTAAGCCCTAGGGTAGATACTGTTAACCAGAGGTGGGACTGGGCAACTCTGATGCTCCCGTTGTTGTTATTAGCTATACAGGCAAGGGCTGGAGGGACCTGCAGGGGCATAGTCATTCTCTTCTAAAGGAATTAAAAGAAAACCCTGATAGCCACTCCAGTGACAATTTCATCCATCTGGTGAAGAAAATCCAAGCTCAAGAAAATTACTGTACAGTAAATGGTGTTTGGTTTTCACACAAAATGCTCCCTTCTAGAGAAATCCTTCAGCATTGCCAAACAACAGCAGGGGACATTCCATTTCCCTAGTGTAACTGTTCTTGAAAACAAATAATTAGGCTTCTTTTCTCTTATAGTTACTCTTTTTTTTTTAATAAATAAATAAATAAATAAATAAATAAATAAATAAATAAATAAATAAATAAATAAAAGATCCTTGTTTCTATCCCCAGTCAGCCATCACAGTTCCAACCCAGTGTTTAAGGGATTGGAATTGTGTTATGGGTATGAAAAGGATTCTAAATTCAAGCCAAACGGGAAAGGGCTGAAGCTGTATCACACCTGATTTCATCTGTAGGACCCATGCCTTTTCTGTGCCTTACCATCACCATTGACTTTTAGGGGAGGAAATGTGGACCCAGAGCCACTGAAGCATATATTTACTATGCCCCCCTCAGGGATTGCACACAGTCAAACACCTCTTCCATGAGGAAAAAAACTGAAGAGCAAAATATTTCTACCTGTCTTAAAGAATCCTATAGAGACGTCAGGAAGCAAACACATCTGCAAAGCTGGAACAGTTTCCATCTAGCTTTGTTTAAATTTGCAAGGCTATTTAATGTTCACCACACTCCTGATCCTTACTTACAGTCTAAGCAATTTTCTTTCAGTGGGTTCCCTCCCCCACCACCACACACTTCATTTTAACAAGGAAAACTGCCCCTCCAAATAGAAAGCCTGCTTGTTATTTTGAGGCAGTGAGGCAAAACATGCAACATGAAGACTACATTTGGCTTGCCGAGCAGATGTCTACAGATCACTTGATGTTAATTTCAACATAAAAGCTATTATATTCTTGGCCTTGCCCTATTAGTTGTTAAATAATTATTTATGGTTGGTGCATGGAGCCTTAGAACCTTAAAGAAGAGCCATCAACACTACTAAGCTAACCATGTTTGACACAAACAGTTTTCTGTCATGAAGGACCTTCAGTGTAATGCTTATTTCATATATAATTCTATTTTGCAAACTAAAAAGCACTCCCCACCCACTTCTTCAGAAAACCAGTCCTTAATGTGACCACTAACACTACCTCGCTGGCAAGGAATTAAATGGTCCAGTTTATTGACATTTACAATAATGCTCTCTAGGTATTAGGATACCCAGCTTATCATGCCAATTTTCTTCCCACTTCACAAGTCTGTTGTCTGCTAGTACATCACAGATTTTGATTTTTTTCTTGTTGTTGTACTCTTATGCAGTTTAATCAAGATCTGGGTGTTGCACTCCCAGTAGCCAATAAAACCGCAATAATAAGTGAAAGCTGAGGGTGGTTAGTTTACATATCCAAACACTATTGGATACATAGGGAGATACTGGGATGACCACTCAAAATATTATGACTCCTGTTGCTTAAGCAAATTGAATGACAATTGAATAAAAATTTATCAGACTTGAAACTGTGTGCTAACAAGGGTTAAATGCGTAAAGCACTGTAGAAATACTCTCCAGTCTTTCATATGCTGCTGTCGGAAGCCATTTTGATGATTTACTTCAACTATGAGCATTTTCCTTTTTAAAAAATTTAATTAAACTTTTGCATCTGTAACAGTCGAGCTAGAATTTTAGGAAGCTGAAGCACAAAGATTCTGAATATAGTATTATGTACAACTCAGTTGAGATGTCTGCTTCAATTGAATTTATTTCCTGAAAGAAGCAATGTCTCTCCATTAAAATAGATGTCTATTTCGTCTTTTTGTGAGCCCCTGCCCTGTTTATTATTTGTTTGCAGTGTCCATTCAGATACAATGTAATGATCAAAAATAAAAGAACAAATGAATTCAAGTGCAGAATTTACACTGTAGTGTGCTGTCTTGAAGTGCCATACATACAGAGTTGCTAGATTGAAAATTGAAGGAATTATTAATCTAAAGCAAACAGGCATGACTTGGTTAGAATAACAACCGACAGACCCCACCCCCACCCCGCGTGCACAAAAAAGGCGCTCAAAAGAACTCTGAGGTAGGTCATTACTACTTCCAGTCTGGAACATAACACTAATAAAGCTGACAGAAACTGACTTTCCCAATCAATGGTTGTGTTATGACTGGAGTCTAGGTCAACAGCACATCAAATTTAAAGCAAAACCTCGCATTTCCCCATATTTTCCTCAGGTTTCTAGTTTCACTAGCGCTACGAAAAATGAGTGTGGCCAAGGTCTCAGTGGGTCCCAAAGACAATTGTGCCCTGTGATTTCAACAATTGCCTCCCATTTCCCCATCTGAAAGCTTCCTTACTTCTTGGGTGTTGTGAATTTCACCCTTGAATTGAACGCCTGAGTAGCTTTAGAAGGCCTGGAGAGGGTTTAATGTCTGCTTTCATGAGGAAAAGGCTGTGACCAAGGAACAGATTTTGTCATATGATTGGTTTTACAATTATTATTAATGACAGAACCATTTCTCTCCGCAGGTGTCTGCTGTCTGTGATAAATGCAACATTTCCTTGAACATTATGGCATAAAATAAACTAGCGGAGGAAAGCAAGCACCCAGGCAGAAACCCCAAGAAGGAGAGAAAGTAGCAAAACTCATTTACATCCATCTTTATTTATCAAACTTAGCAGATTTTTGACATGCTTCAGCAGAAGGTAATTTGAAAGATCCCTGGTAAAGTATGCCTCTTTTGCTAAATGTTGCATGCAATTAAAGTTTCAGAGAGATAGTGATGGGCACTGGGAGGGGCAGACTCCTCCCTGTCCCCATCAGTGCAGAGTGGGAGAAAACTACGGTAGGTAGAGAAGCAGCCTCCCAGACCAGTAAGGACAGCAGGGGGGGGGGGACCTCTCCTTTGTTCCATTTCAATCTATTAACATGAAGCTCTATTAATGGTAGTCCTGTATACATCATTGCATCCTTCTTGTACCAGAGTGTCAGCTTTCATCTGGAGATGATTAACATTTGCCTGCCTTTTATTCATTTCGTGACATCCTTTCTCGCACACATCTCAGAACCGCATTCAATTCATTCTTTTCAAAAAAAAGTATACAAACATGCACACACACAAACATGCAAACGCACATGCCACCTTTCAGAAATGCACAGTACTCACAGGTGAGTCACACAGTTAAAAAAATAAGTATTATTCTCCTGTATCCTAGAGCCCTGCCATTATATTGTTCAAGGCAAAGGCATATTCCCTTTCGTTTTAGAAGGAAGAGGATTGGGGTCCAGCGGTAGCTCCAGGCTTCAGCACCATGGCTTGTTGATAGCTGCAAATGGGGATCAGCATTGAAATAAAAACTGCTGGGATGGTGGAGGGGGGAACTGCCTATTGCTGACTTGTTTGGCTCCCAAGGGCCATGGAGTTTCCAGGCAGACATATATTGAGCTGTGCATGCTAAACTTCACGCATCTGGTCAGAATCATTGTGCATGTCGCCATTGTTGATAAAGAGATAGGGAGATGCCTCTATTCTGGTTGTGAAGCAGTTGTACCCCTCATCGTTTCTGGTTGCATTCTTCAGAGATGGAGCTGAGGCCTTTTCAGATGAACAGCTTCTTGCATTATCAAGTTATTAATTTTTGAAAACAACCTGCAGTGGAAGTTGTAATGCCACTCTACATTTTCCTATCTACTCGGATATGTTCTGTTCACATGGAGTGGGGCATGGGTACGTGGGTGGGGACAGGACGATTCTTCCTCCTGTCACCTCAGTACACCTGCAGTGTCACTAGAACGGCTCAGTTAACTCATAACTGTTGTTATGGGATGTCACGTTGGTTCCACCTCATGGCAACTCTATGAATGAGTGAATGTCCTGTCATCAACAGCCCTACTCAGTTCTTTCAGACACAAGGTCATGGCTTCCGTCATTGAGTTAATCCATCTCATGTTTTGAGTTTCCTCTTTCCCAGCTGCCTTCAACTTTTCTTAGCATGATTGCCTTTCTCATGATGTGGCCAGGGGCAGATCTATTATCAAACTAATGAAACTTAGGTTTCAGGCCTAGAATCCAGGAAGGGCCCCACAAGCAACTTCAGTCCACTTTTTTTAAATTGTGGTGACCTGTCATAAAACTACCCCATTGAAGAAGATAACAGTGATTATCCAGACCTTGTTGTTGGTTGCAAATGGGTTCACATGGCAATTCACATTTTAGGGCCCTAAAAATGTAGGTCTGCCATTGGATATGTCCAACGTATAACAGCCTATTTTGTCAGTTTTATTTCTTAAAGTGATTTTAGGATAAAAATCAAATGTTTTCTCATTAAAAGAAGCTATGAGGACAAAGCCAATTCCCTTACAGCCCACAAATGAGATGGATGTTCTGTAATGTGAAATCTGAGTGAAAAACAGGCTGCAAGGCAAAGCCAACCAGCATAAATGTCCCATCTCTGTGAGACAGACGCAGCGGCGGCAGCTCTGGATGAAAAGTTACATCCAGATTGTTCCCATTGGGCTGGCAATTCTTTCTATGAAACATCAGTAACTAATTGCTGCAATTAAGAGGCAAATTTTAGGGAATATAATGAGGTAAGAAATTATCCTGAAAAGCAGCATTTCCCATCTTTGGTCAGGGCAGGAGTCATGCAAGTACATGTAAGAATTTGCTAGAAAGAAGCGGGGGGGGGGGTCTGGTCTGTTGTTTCATTTGAACTGTGTGTATTCACTTCTGCACCTGTATGAATGCCCATTTTAGATGGATCATTTATTTATTTGCAAATAAGCAGGTTATTACAAACCCATATAAATTCTCTAGCCTTCTCTGTCTCCTTTATAGATAGCTAGAAAAAGCATAAAACAATACTCGATGTCAATTTTTATGCAGGATAGAAAATGATTTACAGAACAAATTAATAAAAAGCCAAACAAATAAATCAGGCTATGGAGAAATGGAAAGTAGGGAATAAATATTGTTAGAAGCAAAAGGGGGAAGTTTTGAAAAGCAAGCAATACCCCCCGCTATGCACTGTTTTCTACTCCACGCATCCTCAACGTTTACTTGCTTTTAATTATTCAATTGTATTTTTATTAGCCTATAGTTTAATTGATTTAATGTTTAACTTGTTATGTTCTTAATTCTATTCTTTATCGTTGATTGTGAGCTGGCTTGGGACCCCTTATTGGGAGAAAGACAGACTCTAAACATAGCAAACAAATGTTCATCATATTCTGCCCGCTGAACCCTACTGCTATCCAAATCACTGCCAGTGTACACATAAACCTCAGATGAGTCATTGAATACAGCTGTGGACTAAGAAAATGATATTTTTACACCAACTGTGGGTGAACCATATTTACAAATCAGCTGCAATTAGCACTGCATAGTAAACACTGTAGATAAACCCATTCATGGGGTGGTGTTGGAGGGGAATGAAGAAGCTTCAACTACTGTGATTGAACACTACAACCCGATGAGGGACTGATTTTCTTCATTAGACGGAAGAACAATTAAAACAAAATTTCTATACAGTTTCTCTATTTTTGTTGTTTTTATGTGTTGTCAAGTCAGAAATGACATAGTAACCCTAATGGGGTTTTCAAGGTATGTGAAGCGCTTACGGGGTGGGTCAACCAGTTCCTTTCTACCTCCTCTCCAGTGAGTTTCAGTTGCAGATCCAGGAAGCTGACCACATCTCTTGAGGCCTAGTCCATTACTCTATCTACTACAACATACTAAGTACCCCTCTTTGTTGTTGTGGTGGTGGTGGTTGTGGTGGTGTCATTACAGTCGTGACCGACTCTTTGTGACCCCATGTGCATGGAGTTTTCTTGGCAGGGTTACTGGAGTGGCTTGCCAGTTCCTACTCCAGGCACCTACAGCACCTGGTATTCACTGGTGGTGTCCCATCCAAGTACCAGCCCAGCCTGACCCTGCTTAGCTTCCAAGATCAGGCAAGATTGGATGCGCTCAGGGCATCTAGTCAGCACTACATATTGTCCTTCAAAATTACTACCATCTTAGCCAGCACTATATTATCTCCATGAGCAGATGTCCCTGTAAAGTTGACCCATACCAGTAGTCTGTTCTGGATAAATTCCAAATAATATGAATTAACATTTTATCTCCGTAGGAATAACCTCTTTTAGTCCCTTTGTAAGATGTTTACGTGGGGGATTAGCAGTAATATCCTATTACCTGGTTTGTAACATTTTCTGTTCCCCTTCAGGGGTGGGTGGAAAATCTGTACCTGAACAACTTCATTCTTCAACCAGACCTTTCCGCACCTCTGTTATTTTATGTTTCGTTGTCCACTGGATAGCTGTAAACCACTTTGGGTAATGTAAACTAAAAAAGTGGTACAGTATACAAACCAGAATAAGTAAGTAAGTAAGTAAGTAAGTAAGTAAGTAAGTAAGTAAGTAAGTAAGTACCTACCTACCTACCTACCTACCTACCTACCTACCTACCTACCTACCTACCTACCTACCTACCTACATACCTACCTACATACCTACCTATCCCTCTCATTTCTGCAGCTAAATAGCATTATGTTGAGATGGTGGAAATGAAAAACTCACCTCTAGTTTTTGAGTCTATGGACAATACTTGCTTTCTGGCACTGCTGTGTCAGAGCTTCTGTTTGCCACTGTTCCATAACTAGACCAGTCTGAGCAATGTTATGCTTATGAAGGTTTATGCCAACACAGATGGAAGCCTGTTATAGCGGGGGGGGGGGGGGAGGCATGGCTCCCAGGGTATTGCTAGACTGCAGTAGGGAAGGAGAGAGGCATTCTTCACTAAACCACCACCACCACCCCACACACACCAGCTCTGGTTCTGCAGTGTGACAGGAAGCACCAAGTTTTCACTCCATAGTTTTGCACAATACCATGAGATCACAAGGGATCCCTTTGAACGGGGAGGCCAACCCACTCCACTGCTTTTAGCACTCCTTTGCAGTGGAAAGGCAAGATATAAATGTTAATCATTATCATCTTCGTAGCTGTTGTTGTTCTCATTGCCATCATCATTTTTCAGCAGCTGACTACATCTAATGGATTACTCACAACGCTTCCTCCAGCCACCTCTTAATTATAGAAAACAAAACTGCAGTACTGCACAGATAAAACAGTTTTTAATAAGCTGGGTCATTTTCTGGCAAGAAACACATACCTTACAGAAACTGAAGCTCCATAAATAAGCAGTCTCAAAAGCATGGAAAGTACCAAATTTGCTAAATGCCAAAAGTTAAGGTAAGAAATGCCAAACGTTAAGGTAATCCCGGATAAAAATAATGTAGATCCATGCCTGTTGGATCCTTTTCTTTTCTTTTTGTACCACTGCGGGGCCATGCACTGATGGACCCATTTTTGGTGTGCAATCTGTGGGCAGAGATGGGGCCTATATCTGACAGTGGTTTTATCATGATACAATGTAAAAATCATATGAAATCAGGAGGATCTGTGCGACGAATCCATGTTTTTGTGCCACTGTGGAACCATGCGCTGGAGGATGCATGACTGTTATTGTGTAATTTTTTATTGTGTTATTGTGTAATATTTGAACATGAACAAGATGTGTGATTGATAGTGATTTCAGAAGGATCCCATGCAAAAATCATATGAAATCAAGAGGATCCGTCAAGATCCGCCTTTTAACCAGACCCACCCATTTGCTCATAAAACCTATAGAGTAGGGATGAGGAACCTTTTAGAGCTGGAGTGCCCAAACTGCGATTCAAACCCCACTAACTGTTCACAAAGCGCCAATACAGCAATTTAACCTGAATGCAGGTGGCTCTGAAAGGGCAAATGCCATAGGTTCGCCAACACTGGTCTACATGCAACTTCAAAGTAAAGTTGCATAGGAACGACTAGATTTAGAGTCCAGTAGTATGACTACGGGCCAAGAGGCAACAAAGCCACACCCCGCTGGCGCTGGGAATTTCCCTCAGGATCTTTTTCTCCCTCCTGCTCATCTTCTCCAACTTGGCTCTTCGTCCCCCATTGCCAAAGCAACCCGAACGACCTTGCAAACGTGGCGCTCCAGCGGCTCCCGCCCGCCTCCGCCCACAAACTCGAGTTACTTCTCTCGCCCAATCGCCAGAGCCGTAGCATCGGAGAGGCGGAGAAAGCGCGTCGTTTACAACCGCACTCCTGAGTGGTTAGGAAAGAGGGGATCCCAGCACCCAGCCCAAATTAGGTCATTCGTGTGCATTCCGACAGCGAGACTTTCATGGTCGGCCGTGCGCCGGGAGGGGGGGGGGCGATCGGAGGAGCAGGGCGACCCACGTCCACTGTTTTACGTGTCTGCCCTGAGTGGGACGCAGTCTTGCAAGGGGCGCGGAGTCCACCCATCGCCACGTGCATTGCCTTTGGCTGGACGGTCGAGTTGACCTGCTCCTCCTGGTATTGCCCATTCGCACGGTTCGCCTGCCTCACTGATTTTCTCCTACAACGTTGCACGGCTCTCCTTCTCTCCCCTCCTCCGCCTCGCCCCCGGGGGGACGAGGAGATCGCCCTTGGCCCCAAGGAAGCGATGGACTGGACCGAAACTTCCCGCTCCCTCTTGGTGTGGCTGATGCTCCTGGCGCTTTGCACCAGGGGCTCCTGGGGAGTCCCCACGTTCAGGAAGGAGAGGGGCGTCCGCCCCGACCCTGAGCTCACTGACCGCCAGCACGAAGATAACCAGAGCTTCCAGTACGACCACGAGGCCTTCCTGGGCAAAGAAGAGGCTAAAACTTTCGATCAGCTCACCCCGGAGGAAAGCAAGGAGAGGCTGGGGTAAGACCGCACTCCTCTTGACCCACCTAGAGACGGGAAGGAGCAGCGCTTCCCTGTGATCTGACGAACTTGTAGCTAACACATGGCCGTGATTACTCTTGCTACTACTGTTACTTTTACAGTGCTTCTCTTTAGCTCATTATGGGAAGGGCCCTGATGGCATTGTTTCCGAAGGATTACAGTAAACACTGCCACTGAGAACGGCTGAGCCGCTCTTGGGACCAGTTCTTTTCTACTTCGGGTGAAGCGTCAGGCTGTAACTTTAGCCCTGGACGCGTCGGCAACGAAACTCGGCAGGGAGGGGGCGCAGGAGAAGGAATCCTTCCCATGGGTTGCTGCTGATAACGTGGCAGAAAAGAGGTCCAATCCAGCATAATTTCAGGATGAAGATGGGTTCGTCCCTGCAAAGTGGGCTGAGGCATCATCTGCATTTTGCGCAGCGTGCCCCCTGTGTAATGTGATGTTAAAGGTCTATTTAGGACTTCTCAAGCAGACCCTAAGGTCTGGATGTTGATTGCAATGGGAGGGGGGTGGCTATGATTATGATGATGAGAGGCTGGAAAATGTCATTTCCAGAAGAGTAGAAAGCCATGCAGCTATTGAGAATTACAAAAGCAAGAGGGGTAGATGATACCTTCTAGGCTGCTATTAAAACACTTTTAAAACTTTTGAGCGCAGGCTCCCTTTATCAAAGCAAGTACCCAAATTCACAACATGGCAAGAGAGGAGCCCTGCCAGGAAAAGTTCCTTAGACGTAAAGTCCTCGACGAGATGGATGGCCAAGGCTGGTGTTCTTTTGAAGAGGTGGAAAGCAGCCGGGCTGTATCTGGAGTTGCATATTGGATTTCATCCCTCCTCCAGAGTAGTCCTGTTGCAGCAGCAGTAACAAGTCGTTCTGCAACTCTTCAGAGGCACAGAATGATAATCCCCATCATCTCTAGTAAACGTGCCTGTTGGGATTAGTGGAAGTCCCACACATCTGCAAGGCGCTGGTGAAGGCAAGGCAGATGTATTATGGCAAAAGCACTCAGGGACTAAAGCCCACTTCAGATGGTTAGCTAGAGGTGGATTGGGGAAGGGTGATTACTGTGCCTCACTCTATAGTGTGGCCTGGGGCCAAGGATGCTACGTTGCAAGACCCAAGTGAATCATGGTCTAATGGCAAGCGTAAAAAACAACAACAACCCACACACCACACACACACAAATCAAATCAAACTGGGTGTGTCCAGTCCATCTTCACTGTGGTTCTTTGGGAAAGGATGGTGAAAGCTGGTGCTAATGATTAGAAACCTTCTGAGGAGTATTTTAGTTTCTCTGTGTCAAGCTAAAGATATGAACAACAAAATGTTTAGAAAGCAAACTCCACGGAGTTGGAATTGCAGAGGTGAGAGGGCACGTCAGATCTCAGCTGATAGAGGAAGTGGACAGCTCACAAGAGCAAAGAATTGCCTGTCTTTTATTTTTATCTATTTATTTATTATATATCACATATATAAAATATATATATTGCAGTTCAAGGACTAAAGGAGGCCTATGTATGCTTGTCCTATTTTGCCAGTTCAGTTGGGGAAATGTGAACTAGATGACACTGACTAAACCATTTATTTCTATAACATTCATTCATTAACTCTTTATGTTTCTATTAGTACATTTATATCCTGTCTTTTTGCCTCCAGGGGCTCATAGTTATCACATACACATACTTGATCCTCACGGCACCTTGCTAAGTGGATGTGGCTCTCTCAAGATCACTCAGTGATCTCCATGACTAAATGAGGTTTTGAACCCAGGTTTCGAAATCCTGAAACCGCTGCTCCACACTGCCTGCTTTTGTGTTTCTGCTCTACATGACACTTTTTTCCTGTGTTCAGAACAAAGGTATCTGCTGCGTGGCATTCAGCTTTACTCTGTAAGAGGGTTGCCCTGTAGCCAAGTGGAGGGGTTGCTGGTCTTGTTAGGTCATAGTGCCATGGCAGGTGAGGATGTTGAATTTGGAGGTAGGACCAAGTTGCTTCTACACTTTTCCTTCAAGTATGCTCACACATACCAGAATCTGGAGCTAGAGGTGGAAGGAAAATGAAACACTTCCACCTGCCCTTTTTTATTTCAGAGTATCCTTTTGTGGCTGGAAAGTGCTCTGAGCTCACAGTGCCCTTTGATGACAAAGGCCGAGTAGGGCAATGTGCTTCCTTGTTCTCCCCCACTACACACACACACACACACACACACACACACACACACACACACACACACACACACACACACACACACACACACACACAGCCCTCCAGCTCAGAGGTGTTGAGTTCTGTTTTGGCCCCAAGGGCCTCCTGAGCTTGGAATGACAGTTAGGCCCTTCAAATCCAAGGAAGGTTTGGTAAGTGCTCATGTTACTAAATCTTAGCAGTGAATTTCTGCTGGTCAACCAGTCACTGTTCATGTTTCTTGTCACGTACTAGTTTCATGACTGGTGTAAGACCAAGCAACTAGTGGTGAATTTGGAGCCAATTTGCCACTTGGCACTGTCCTTATGACTGTGCAGGATTCTGGCCAATGTCTTTTAGCTACTGCTAATGCAATAATACCTTGGTTTACAAGTACAGTACCTTGGTTTACGAGTGCTTTCCAAGACGAGCAAACATTTATATTCTATTTTGCCTTGATCAACAAACAATGGGATGAGAGAGGAAGCGAAGTCTCCCTTGCATCAGCCAGGAACATTTTCAAAGGAGAGTGCAGGTTAGGTTTTATTTTTCTTTATATTTATATTTTTATTTAATTTGTTTTCAACATTCTTTCATATTTTTCAAACTATTTCTAATCATGGGGCAGCTAGTCAAGTGTGTATATGGCTACAAATTATGCTTGATTATTGTCACATTAAAATACAGAGTAAAATCCGGTTGTTAGTTCCAAGCAGAACAGATTCTACTTGTGTGGGAGCTTTGTCACACATTAAAGCATAATGCCCACACATTTTAAAAAGCTAGATTGCGTCTGAGTTGAAGTGTAGCACAAGGTCCAGAACCATATGCACAGAGGTCAAGGAAGAGTTGTGGGTATTGGTTGGGTTGTACACCCCAAACCCACTCACAACATTCCACATGTTTTGCTCCACACTATACTTTCTTGCATTGCCAGGATCCTTCTTAACTGTGGAAAGGATGAACCAATCATCCTTGGAATACTTTTCCAGACATTCACACTTTATGGCCACATGTATCATGTGAATATTCAAGAGATACAACTTGGCACTTTTCAAGATGCTATACAACTCTGCTCTTATTACAAATACTATGCATTTAAATATGTGTTTAGGTGGGAAAACACATGTTATGGAAATGATGGGCATTTTAGTCCACCACATTGGGGGGGGGGGAGGAGACCAGACTGGGAAAAGCTGATGTAGCCATTTTTCTCTCAAACTGTTTAACTTGTGCTGGAGGAAGTCTATTGCTTAGTGGGCAATGCTGTCTGTTCCAGTTCCCTTATTGAACACAATTTACATACATTTGCTACAGTCCTTTGTCATTGGCAGTCTAAGCTTAGAATTCTGGGAGTTGTGGTCCAAAACATCAGGAGGGCCAAAGTTTGGGCATGTCTGCTCTATGGTGACAAAAGGATGGGTCACCACATCTAACCTTTGACTCCCACTGCATGTTAATTCTCACGCTACCTAAAGACGTGCAGATTTGTGTTTTTTGAGTTCCCAAGTCCAAAATCCAGAACATATACTGTACACCTTTAATGCTATCAAATTCCCACTGATTCACTAATAGGGATTAACAATTGGAGGTAGACTGAAATTCCTGATCAGCTAACTTTCTCCTTTATTGCAGGAAAATCGTTGATCGAATTGATGATAACAAAGATGGCTTTGTCACCACAGAGGAACTACAGAAGTGGATTAAACGAGTGCAGAAGCGGTACATTTTTGAAAATGTGGCCAAAGTCTGGAATGATTATGACCTCAACAAAGACAACAAAATTTCCTGGGAAGAATACAAACAAGCCACATATGGCTATTACCTAGGTAAGAAAGATCAAGGCATCAAGCTGAAGCGTTTACGTGAAGGCTCAGTGATCATCTCCTGTAAATTGCCCTTTTTTAAAGTAATGGTCCCAGAATTAAGCAACCTTGGTCTAACCAGACGGTCTCCTAGCTCACACAGCCATGTGCTGTGATTTGTGATTTATTTCCATACAGGAAAAATACAGCCCATAAAGGGGCCCCCTCAATCAGAGGTAACCATTTTAGAATTCAGTAAAGGCTATTGCAGATTGCCAGCAACTGAAGGTCTCCTTGAAGAATCAAAGTGCTGGTCAGAGAAAGAAAGAAAGAAAGAAAGAAAGAAAGAAAGAAAGAAAGAAAGAAAGAAAGAAAGAAAGAAAGAAAGAAAGAAAGAAAGAAAAGGGGGCATATACTATAGATTCCCTTTTCTAGAGATATTCAAGATCAATCTGCAAGAAAGCTACGTTATCTTTATTATAAATGTGGCACATAAGAACATAAGAACATAAGAACATAAGAAGAGCCATGCTGGATCAGGCCAAAGGCCCATCTAGTCCAGCTTCCTGTATCTCACAGCGGCCCCACCAGATGCGTTTGGGAGCGCATGAGACTAGATATCTGTCTCCTGATACCACTCCCCTGCATCTGGCCCTTGAAGTACCCTGGTTTAAAGCCTAGAGATTACACATCTCCATCATGGTTTGTAACCCGTGATGGACTTTTCCTCTAGGAATCTGTCCAATCCCCTTTTGAAGGCATCCAGGCCAGATGCCATCACCACATCCTGTGGCAGGGAGTTCCATAGACTTACAACACGCTGGGTGAAAAAATATTTTCTTTTGTCAGTTCTTACTCTCCCAGCACTCAATTTGAGTGTAAGTTCTGGTATTTTGAGAGAGGGAGAAGAGCTTCCCTCTATCCACTTTACTCATACCCTGCATTATTTTGTATGTCTCAATCATATCCCCCCTCAAGCGCCTTTTTTCCAGACTAAAGAGGCCCAATTGTTTTAGCCTTTCTTCATAAGGGAGGTGCCCCAGCCCAGTAATCATTTTAGTCGCTCTCTTCTGTACCTTTTCCAGTTCCACTATGTCTTTCTTGAGATGCGGTGACCAGAATTGTACACAATACTCCAGGTGGGGCCTTACTATTGTTTTATATAACGGCATTATAATGTTGGCTGTTTTATTTTCAATCCCCTTTTTGATAATCCCTAGCATGGAATTGGCCTTCTTCACTGCTGCCACACATTGGGGAGACACCTTCATGGAGCTGTCCACCAACACACCAAGATCTCTTTCCTGATCCGTCACGGATAACTCAGAGCCCATGAGTTGATAGATGAAGTTTGGATTTTTTGCCCCAATATGCATTACTTTACATTTGGTTACATTAAAACGCATTTGCCATTTCTCAGCCCACTCCCCCAGTTTGGAGAGATCCTTCTGGAGCTCTTCACAATCTTCTCTGGTTTTTACCACATGGAAAAGTTTTGTGTCATCTGCAAACTTGGCCACCTCACTGTTTATCCCTGTCTCCAGGTCATTTATGAACAGATTGAAAAGCACCGGTCCCAGGACCGAGCCCTGGGGCACACCACTTTTCACTTCTCTCCATTGTGAAAATTTCCCATTGACACCTACTCTTTGTTTCCGGGATCTCAACCAGTTCTCAATCCATAAGAGGACCTGCCCTCTTATCCCCTGACTATGCAATTTTCTCAGCAGCCTATGGTGAGGGACTGTGTCAAAAGCCTTTTGAAAATCCAGATAGACTATATCCACCGGTTCACCCAAATCCACGTGCCTGTTGACCTTTTCAAAAAATTCTAAAAGGTTTGTAAGACAAGATTTACCCTTACAGAAGCCATGCTGATTTTCTCTCAGCAAGGTTTGTTCTTTTATGTGTTTTAAGATTTTCTCTTGGATGAGGCCTTCCACCATCTTCCCTGGGACAGATGTAAGGCTAACCGGCCTGTAGTTTCCTGGGTCCCCCCGCCTTCCTTTTTTAAAAATTGGTGTGACATCTGCTATCCTCCAGTCCTCCGGCACTGTGGCCGTTTTAAGAGACAAGTTGCATATAACCGTTAAGAGATCTGCAATTTCATTTCTCAGTTCCCTAATAACCCTTGGGTGGATGCCATCTGGGCCCGGTGACTTGTTAATCCTCAATTTATCAATTAGTCCTAAAACCTCCTCTCTTTTAACTTGTATTTTAAACTTGTATTTTTAAACTTGTATTTTAACTTGTATTTATTTTGTATTTTAACTTGTATCATACATATGGGAACTAAGTACAGAGAGGAGCAGTGCAAGGTATTATACAATAGGTCTGGGTGTTATTTAGAGATGGCCGATATCCTTCCCTCCCAACCTTCATTCCAGACCACGTGTGCTTTTTCAGACACATCTGTTATTGTGGCCAGCAGGCTGGTTCAATGCATGTCTTGTTACAAACAAATAAATAGACCTATGTACTCAGTATGCATACCAAAGGCATACATTCCTTTTGCTTAAGAAGGAAAACTATTTGGCCTGCTGTGATAATACTGCTATATTTGTCTGGTATTTTATAGGATTTGACAGTAATGCTAAAAAAAAGTAAAATTCTCAAACATTCTAAAATTAGAGCGAGAGAATAACATTTTAAATTAAATGTGTTGATTTTAAAATCATTGTTAAAACAAGGGCAATGTGTCTAATATTAAGAAAACGATGTCATAAAAATAACATTAAACATTAGGAATAGCATTATTTTTAAATGGTTCCCCCCCCAGGTGTTATCAGTATAGACATGGGTACTTCATACAGGAGTTGTATCCCTGGGGATACGACTATGAAGCACAGCTCTGTCAGGAAGGTCCATTACTTCCCCCCAGAACCAGCCAGCCCACTCACTAGTTGTCATGGGGTGTGCACATCCATTGCTGTCACAAACACGCCAACAGTGGTAGTAGCCTGTCCAGCGCTTCCCTTTGTCTTTGCTCAGTAGGTGAGGGTCATCTGTGCGGGCTGAAGGGCTTTATAGGTGAATGTCGCTGCCTTCATTCTGAGCTGGGACACAATGTGTAACCAGTGTGGACAAACCAAGACTGGGAAGATGTGATCAGACATATGCCAACTTCTCACCAGTCTGGCTGCTACATTCTGGACCTGCTGCAATATCCAGGTCAGACCCAATGAACACCCCATGTAGATAGCATTGCAGTAGTCAATATGGAAAATAACCAATTTGTGCAGCAGTGTCCTGATGGTTCTTTGTACAGAAAGGGTCAAGTTGGACAATACACCTCAGCTGAATGAAGGAAGCTGGACACAGCTGTAACCTGAGAATCTCAAGATAAGTTAGGTCTATGAGCATGCCCAGATTACAAACTTGATCTCTAACCAGATGGACAACACTGTCCAGTCTAGGGGAATCCCCCCCCCAACCTGTCCAAGGACACTCCCAGGAGCAAAATCTCTATTTTGTCCTGGTTCAGTTTAAATCTCTTAGTCCTGGTCCATTCCAAGACTGACCCCAGACAGTGCTTAAGTGCTTTGACTGCATCCACTAAACATTTTAATCTAAACCTTCACATGGTTAGAGATTGGCAGTTGGGTTGCTTCTCTCTCATTTGGGTTCCTTTTAGATTGGAATTGCTTGTGCTAGCACTTTTTGATTTTGTTTTAATTACTAGGAGCTTTGTCCTACCTGTAGGGCTGGTGTTCATCCCTCAGTCAAGACTATTGGTACTGGACTTGTAATTCCCAGAGCAAGGGAATTACAACTGCTGATGCATGCTGTGTTTCCTAGAATCAGTGGGGTTTTCAGCTGTATTCTCATAGGGCAGTGGTGGTGAACTTTTGGCACTCTAGATGTTTTGGACCACAACTCCCACAGTCCTTTGCCATCGGCAATCTAGGCTTGGAATTCTGGGAGTTGTGGTCCAAAACATCTGGAGTGCTGAAGGTTTGCCACCACTGTCATGTGGCATTTTGGAAGGGCATAAAGTGGGTGCCTTTTGCCCACATTGAGACTCCTTCTTGGTGGCAACACTACTGAAGCTTGTAAATGCCCCAAGGATGTGGGTCTGGCCTTGTCAGTAAACAGACTCAGAGGTTCAAGTTTGTTGCAGGTGGTATGCCATGGCGGCATGTTCCCTATGAGCCGTCCTTCTGCTTTCCTGTGGCGTTTGCCGCTGCTGTTCGCTTCTCCCTCTCACTCCAGTGCTTCTGGTTCTCTAGAAAATCCAGCCGAGTTTCAAGATGCAACAGAGCAGCACAGCTTTAAAAAAATGCTGCCCAGGGATGAAAGAAGATTCAAACGGGCCGACCTGGACGGCGACTCCGAAGCCACTCGCGAGGAGTTCACGGCATTCCTTCACCCAGAGGAATTTGAGCATATGAAGGACATTGTCGTTCTGGTAAGCGACAGCTAAGCCAGTCTCGCTCCTTGGGGTTTCCACTTAAGCAACAGCTTTGAAAGCCGTCTTCCTCGTCTTTCAGGGCAAGCCTTTCTAGACAATCGTTACTGGTCATTTCAGCAGGAAGGAAAGGCTGCTGAAGGTCTTCTGTCTTTGCTTATTTAAAAGGGAGCTGCTCCAGTTTGAAGCTTGGTAGGAAGCTGACAGATGCAATCATAGTCAGAGAGGCCTTATGAGTGTGTGGCAGGACTCATCGATGGGACCAGCCACCCAATTGCCATTGGACTGCTTCAGCAGCAGCAGAGGGGAGGGCGGGGGGGGGGGACACTTGCTGTGGCAGCTAAAGCAACATCCTGGGAAAGTTGAAAGGTACCAGAATTACACGTTTCTGAATCGTTTGTCCAATTTCTCCAGCCAAGCCATGCTGAACGGGATTTGGCGAGCTGTAATCCAACAGGTTAATTATTCTATGTTCTGCATGTGAGCCCTTTTAGCCTCCTCCTCATTTGTGCCTTAAAAACATATTTTCATAACAGCTGCATGAGGCAGGTCCATTAAAAGCACCTGGCTTTTTCTAAAATGTTCACCCTCCATCCCAACTGCACTAGGCAGTGACTTCATAGGACAACACAAAGCTTCTCTGTACTGCCTCAATCCATTGGCCTTCGATCTCTTTGTCAGCTAGACAGACTGGCAGCCACTCTGGAGGACTCCAAGAAGGGATTTTCTCAGTCCAGACTGATCCTGGGACCTATTGATTAATAGCCCTTCCTTAGTCCCAGGAACTATGTACACCTTGACTCAGGAAATACATGGAAATGCAGTAAGACAATTTTATTCACAAACCTTTCATTTGAAGAATATTTCAATGATTATTTTACTGCTTAGCCTGAAGAAAGTGCTTTTGGAGTGTCATGAGATAGTCATGTATTTTTCTGGTATTTGGAGATAAATGATATTGGCAGAGATCATATTCATTCATTCATTCATTCATTCATTTAATAATATTTCTATTCCACCTTTCTCCTATATAAGGGACCCAAGTCAGCTTATATAATTAAAAACACAATATTAAAAGCTAGCAATAGCAAATTATTCAAAGATTAAATAAACATATTCAAAATGTTAGGTAAAAGCATTACTAAATCAGATTTAAAAGCAGCAAGAATACAAACCATCGCATTTTAAAACCTCTCTTAAACAGTCACTAAGGAAAGCCTGTCAAAAGAGAAAGGCCCTTGCCTGCTTGTGGATGGACAGCCAAGAGGAGGACACCCTAGCCTTCTGTGGGAGGGATACAGCAACAGAGAAGGCCCTCTCCCGTACCCCTACCAGATGCACCTGGGAGGGTGGGGTCCAAGAGAAAGGCCTCCCCAATAATATTTACACCTGGGCAGGCTCATAAAGGGAGATACAGTCTTTGAGATAGCTTGGACCCAAACTGTTTAAGGATGTATAAGTTAAAGCCTCCACAGTCTTTCCACCCAAAAGCCATATGCACATCTGCAAATCTGAGAATGCTAGATAATTATCAATATTTTCTGCATGTTTTTAAAAGACAAAGCTTTATATAGCATTAGCTCAAAGTGAAAGGTTTTATAATCACTTTGGGTAAACAATATATATATATCACACCCCTTTATAAAGATACCTTTATTGTGACAGGAAACATTGGAAGATATAGACCGAAATGAAGATGGCTTTGTGGATCAAGATGAGTACATTGGTAAGTCATGGCACAGATATTTCCAGTATTTATTACAAAGAAGTTTAACTTGCAGCTGATTTGTATGGTTTTCTTCCAAGATAAAGGTTGCAGACTGTTGAGCAGAAACAGACAGTGCATTTCTGCCTTCTCTGGCCATGTTCAAACATGGTGTCTGCCAGATACCTTTGGATGGATGGATTGTTTGTTTGTGTGACATCTATTTACCATTCAGAGTCCCAAACTGGGCAATCAGTAGCTCTCATATAGTCCAACCAGTTCTGGCTAACTGAAGCCTGCTCAAGGATACCAAGCTGGGGACAAGATAAGCACTATTGACAGTATGAGCAAGGTCTACTCTTGTTCCCTGCCTTGAATTCTTATGAGGTAGTGCTTAAAGCATTGGACTGAGTCCCAGGTTTGAGTCTCCACTGAGCCACATAGCTAACTGGTTACCCTGGGCCACTCATTCTATCTCAGTCTGACCTGCCTGCCAGGACTTTTTTTTTTTTGCCACCCGCGTCATCTTTTGTGGAGGGTATTGTCCCTCCTATTTTATTGGTACTTTCTTGCCTTGTTGTATTTTCTGTTTTCTTGTTTTAAATTGTAAACTGCCCAGAGTTCCATCCGGAAGATGGGTGGTATAAAAATATAACAAAGAAAGAAAGAAAGAAAGAAAGAAAGAAAGAAAGAAAGAAAGAAAGAAAGAAAGAAAGAAAGAAAGAAAGAAAGAAAGAAAGAAAGAAAGTGGGGAAGAAGATGACAGCCATGTAGCCCACCTTAAGTTTATTGGAGAAGAGACAAGATAGAAATGAAGCTAATGTATAAATAGCAATGATAATTATTTCTTTATTTCGTTTTAGAGTGTTTTTACCCTACCTTTTTCCTTGGAAAAAGACCCAAGGTGGCTTACATAATGAGGGACAATATACAGTCCAGTACAATTAAGACATAGCCAAGTTTGAGAACAGGGAACTGAGGGACATCTTACAGCATTAAAAGACAACATTACATTAAAGCTATAAGAGAAAGTGAGCAGTTAAAGAAAGAGTAAAAATTCCATGTACAAGTTATGAGTGATGGAAAATAACTTTGAAAACATAGTGTCAGTGCACTCACACAAGGTTATAAGTGGTTATAAACACAAAGTCTGTGTAGTCATGTTTGGTAGATTCATATAAAGACACATAACAGGTAGTCCATCATTCAGGGAAAGCTTGGTTGAAGATAAAGGTCTTTTCTTGTTTCCAGAAAGACAGCAGAGATGGGGCAGTCCTGGCCTCTAGTGGGAGGGAGTTCCAGAGTCTGGGCGCAGCAGCCGAGAAGGCCCTTTCATGTGTTCCCACGACACATGAGGAGCAAAGATCCAACACACATGTGGTGGCCCTCACCTCCCCAACGGCCCTGACCATACCACCCAGCTGTAGGAGCTGAAAGTCATCAATTAATAGAAGATAAGCAGGGCAGGGCATTTTATTTATAGGCTCTGGATCGATATCAGCATCCAAGGTTGCCCAGTTCAATTTTGCCTGCAATGTGTTGTGCAAATTCTTTGCGGTCAGGACGGTTATAAATGACTCTTAGAAATCTGAGGTATTATTTTTAAACATGAGAAAGAATTGCAGGGTCCTTGTCTTTCCTGTCCTCTGAAATTAAAAAAAAGAAATACAAAATGAGAGCTACTTTGGGCAGCAGTTGGAATTATAGAGCAGGACAAGGAAAACCTAATTCATTTCCCAATCCAGTTGAGTGTCTCACTATACAATGTGAGCCAGTCACTCTCTCAAAGATAAATTTACCTCATAATTGTTATTTGCATGTTTTTGTTTTAAAAAAATTCTATGGCAGGAAGGGCTGTAACAGCCCCTCCCCACACTGTTCCATTGCTTAAGCACGCAGCCTCTCGAGATGGCCTTTGATTTAAAAGATGATGGGGGAGTGTTGTGTAAAAGAGAAACAAGACTGCATTTGTCAGATCTAGTTTGGACCACACATGGCCGATTTTTAAGTGGTGCCATTGGCCCTTCCTTCATCCTCATGGACGCGCAACGTCTTCAGAGAGGTGCCTGTGTCAGCCTCCTGTATTGCAAAAGGAGGAATGTTACGGATGCTTAACAGTGAAATATGCCCCCCGGTGTTCTTGCATTTCCAAAGCACCCTTGGCATCTGCTGCAGAGTGCTTACTGTTCAGTACCAAGGAGTTAAAAGGGGAGTTAATTAAGAAGTATGTCTCTTGCATGGAGACCTCTTCTTGAAAGCAGCCTTTCTAAAAGCCATCCAGTTCCATGTAGCTGATTTTTGTTTCCCTAAGTTTCCTGGTGCCTTTTTAATTCCCTCTCCCACTTTTGCTCGTTTGAGTCTGATGTTATCCACGCAGACACTCGCTGGCAGAGACAAGACGCAGTGTTGCTCTGGGTCCTTTCCCCTCATCCTTCTGAACCTAGCATAAAAGATTGTGATTGCATCTTAAGAGGGGATCTTGAAGGAGCCCTGCCTCCCTCTCTTCTCCAGGCTCAGAAGAAGCCCACCGGGGGAGAGGCACGCCAGGCCAAAGTTCTCCTTGAAATGCTTCTCCTTCAGACGGCACGATAAATAAGAAAAGGTGATACAATAACACAGTACTAAATCAAAATGCTGTAGAGATGTAATACCAAACACAGCTGCAGCAGTGCAAGCCCAAAGCAGAGAGACATCAAGTCTGCATGTTATGGAAAATGGTGAAGGAAACAGGAGAAAAGTTTGTACTGGGGAAGCATAGATATTCCTTCATAAAGCCCAGGTGATGGCTGTCTCCAGGGCCGCTTTTTTCCATCTCCGTAGGATCGCCCAGATCCGCCAGTATCTTGATGAGTCCTCCCTGAGGACAGTCATGCAGGCCCTGGTGGTCTCTAGGATCGACTATTGCAATGCCCTCTACGTGGGGTTGCCCTTGACCCTGGTCCGGAGGTTACAGCGGGTGCAAAATGTGGCGGCTAGGCTGGTGGTGGGTGCCCGTAGATACGAACACATCATCCCAGTCCTGGCTCGCCTGCATTGGCTCCCCGTTGTCCTCCGGATCAGGTTCAAGGTCCTGGTTTTGATTTTCAAAGCCCTCCACGGCCTGGGACCAGAGTACCTGGCAGAGCGTATCTCCCAAAAGACAACTGGGTCCAGACCCACGAGACTGGCGCAGGCGCGCTCACTGAGGGTGGCCACACCCAGAGAGGCACGGAAATCGCGCATGCGAGACCGCGCCTTCTCCATGGTGGGCCCCTCGCTCTAGAATCATCTTCGCAGTGAGCTGCGCCTGTTGGAGTCCCTGCCCGCCTTTAAGAAGGCCTTGAAGACCCACCTCTTTAGAGAGGCCTATGGCGACCTTTTCAGTTAGTCTGGGTTTTGTTTTTTTTACACCCAGGCCCTGCCTCCATCTTGCCTCATTTTTGTTCTGTGCCTTATTACTTGTTTTTATTGTTGTAAGCCGCCCAGAGTTCCCTTTGGGAAGATGGGCGGGATACAAGTCTAATAAATAAATAAATAATAAATAAATAAGTTTACAGGCAGCATATTTATTAATTCATCTGTGTATTAGTTAAACTACTGTTTGGTCATTCCTTCAGTTTGCTTCAGGTGCCGAATGCGGCTGGTCTCTCTTCTTTAGCCTCAAAGAAACCTCGTGAGGTTGGTCAGTTAGAGGAAGAGATGAATGACTGGAGTCTACCCAGTGAGTGACATGGCTCTGCAGGGACCTAAACCTGCATCTGTCACACCTCCGTCTAGCACTGCAAACATGACACCAATATGGACTGGTTCAGAGTCTTCACATGGATGGCAGTGGCTGTTCAGTGGAAGCCTTTACAAGTGCTTGTCCTTTACACCTGATCCAGACCCCTTCTATAAACTGGCAAAGGTGGAAAGACAACAGGTTCTTCTTTTCTGTACTAGCATGCACAAGGACAAGGCAAAGGAGGCCATGTGGTTCTCTAGCCTTTTCAGACACATTGGTCACCCCATTACTTTTCTTACTCACAGCCTAGACGGTTTGGTCCAGCACTACCAATCCATCAGCCAACACAAATTCATCAAGCACTTTTGACTTTTATACTGGCCCAGCTGTGCACAAGAAATACTCACGGTGCATCAAAGCAGCTAAGAACATACTTTTGTACCATAACAAAAATGGCTCTGCTTGCTCATCAGGAAGTAGTTCTTCACTGCAGGCAAATGCAGGCAAGCTGTTTTAATTCTGGATGTTCTGGGGTACCGTAACCTCCCGCCATTTCGCGGTTCCAGCATTGCAGTCCCACTACATCGCGGGATCGCAGTACCGGAACCATGGGGGCGCAGCGGGGGGAGTCCAGGTTGCTCTGTGCGGCCCTGCCACGCACCCCGGAGAAGCCTCGGGCAGATCGCTCTTGCCCCCCAGGCCCCTCTGGGAGGCCTCGAAGCCGCGTGGGGTGGTGGTGGCGGGGAGCGATCCGATCGCTCTCCGCCACCCCCCACCCCTTCTGGGAGGCGGGCGGGGGTGCCACCGGCAGCGGGGGTGCCACCGGGAGCGGGGGAGCGCGGCTCACCCGCTCCTTCGGGAAGGCCGTGGAGTCGGGTGGGGGTGCCACCGGGAGCGATCCGAGGGCCTCAGAGCCGCCCGGAACGGCTGCGGGGACGGACGGCGTCCCTCCCTGCAGCCGCCCTGGGCGACTACGGAGGGCCTCGGAGCCGCCCAGAACGGCTGAGGGGATGAACGGCGTCCCTCCACGCAGCCGCCCCGGGCGACTACGGAGGGCCTCGCAGCCGTGCGGGGGGTGGCTGGGGGCGATTGGATCCCCCCTCGCCCCCAGGCCCCCCCCACCCGCTTCCGCATATCGGGGATTTTCATGGATCACGGGTGGGGTGGGCCTCTAACCCCCACGATCGGCGGGGGGTTACTGTAGATGAACAACGCAGCTTGGCATCTTTAGGTTTCACTGGCCAGGGCCTTCTTTGCCATTGTCTTCCAAGGGCCCTGATTAGGGGTGGAACAAGCATCAGTCGGTGCATCTGCTAGGGTGACATTAAAGAGGCTAGACTAAAGCAATTACTATTTAAAGATAACTCCCAAAGTATTTCAACTGTCTTCACCTGGAGATTGTGTTGAGCCACTAGATAGAAAATCTGACTTCTTTACATATACCACAAGAAGGGAATAGCTACTGCAAACCAGAGGCACTGAACAGTATGCATCAGAATATAATTGCACTTTATCAACTTTGCCTCTTGCCTCTGTTTTGTTGTGGTGGTGATGATGACGCTATAAATTAGAACAGGAAATCTAGCTGATAGGAAAAAAGTAATGTATAGTATGTGCGTGTCATATTTGAGCTTGTCTTTGTGTGCAGAGAAGGCATGTCCTACTTAAAATGGTGATCAGCATTATTACACAAAGAGAAGCAGGAAAATAACATGTGCAGATACACAGGAGATGTCATACCACCCAGAAAACAAAGAGACAAGAAGGATGGGTGGGTGGGTGGGAGGCAATTCAGTCTTGCCTGTCCTGTGAAACATAAATGTCTCACTGCCCTTGCTCTGGCTTCAACTTTGATTATAATTGGGAGAATCGGAGCTCACTCTTATTTAAATCTGTTAAGCATTTGCACAAAATAGCTTCTATTCTTAGCTTGGGAGCAAATCCCAGTTTAGGTAGCCATGGTTAGTAAAAATACAGTACTAAACCTGGGGAAAGAAAGGGTAAGAAAGGAGAGAGTGTGATTGGGGTAATGCAATTGCATGATCTGCTTCTGATTCCTGAACTATCACTATGGGATGGCTTGGTTCATGTATGCCTGGATCCTGGATGTGAATGGTTCTCCTCAGAGACTTTTCCCAGTCTAAATCTGATGTTACCTGTACTACTTTTCTTTACAACTGTTCGCTCTTGTGATGTTAGCTGCCTCCACCAGACTGACTGCAGGCTAATTTTGCTGTCATTTGTAATATTATTCTTGCTTCTATAGATAAACTGGCAATGGAAGATTTGGACATCAGGGGCCTTGGGGTGTACAGAAGGGAAGGACCAGGGAATCACTTTGAAAAAAATTGAGATATTTTTTTTTTTGAAGTCCAGTATTTGCCTGATTCTTTTGCAGTTCTTGTTAACGTGACTTGAGCACCTTGGTCCTCGGCTGGAGTGCGAGTTAAAGAATGGTTACAAAACATATCTCTGTTTCTTGTCTCTAGCTGATATGTTTGCACATGAAGATGGTGGTCCAGAACCTGACTGGGTACTAACAGAACGTGAACAGTTTTCAGATTTTCGAGATCTAAACAAGGATGGAAAGATGGATAAAGAGGAGATTCGGCACTGGATTCTCCCACAGGACTATGACCATGCCCAAGCTGAGGCTAGGCATTTAGTTTATGAATCAGATGTAGATAAGGTAGGTAGTCCCTGATGAATGGATGGATGGATGGATGGATGGATGGATGGATGGAAAACTTTTAAATACATGACAATAATATCATTCTTTGGATTGGATGTAGGCTCTGGTAATTTGTGTCCATTAAGAGCTGGATGGCCATTTGCCGGGGGTATTTTGAAGGGGGCTCCTGCATGGCAGGGGGTTGGACTGGATGGCCCGTGAGGTCTCTTCCAACTCTGTGATTCTATGATTCTGTGTATTCAGCAGATGTGTAAGGTGGAGAGTAAACTGCTGATTTCATTCAATGAAACTGTTGTAGAGTCAAGTGACACGTTTTCTTTTCAGACACAGCACTAAAGTCCTCTAATAGAGGCTAGATCTGGAGGTCTCATTTGACAGATTTCCCTTTTTCTTAACAGGATCAAAAGTTAACTAAAGAAGAGATTCTAGACAACTGGAATATGTTTGTCGGAAGCCAAGCTACAAATTATGGAGAAGACCTCACGAAAAATCATGACGAGCTTTGATACTCTTGTAAAGTTGGATGAATCAGAGATTTGAGCCTAGTTTTCTTATACAAGACCAAAATAAGAGTGATTATTTTGGTAGGCTGGTTTTGCACCAATATATTTTTTGACAAAGCAATTTTGTTGAATGCAATAGTTACCACTTCTCCTTTAAAAATTGCACATTTTTTAATGATAAGATTTCAGTGTAATTTCGGGACTGAACTTTAAAATACAGATTGATACTTTGTAACCTCAATCCTAAACTTGGGGGATCTACAGCAGAATCAATGAGACTTGACTGGTAAAGCATGATAAGAAGGACTTAGCATCACACAATACATCCATTGTTAACCTGTACCAGGTGGTTGTGCTGTATGTTAGGAATGTGGCGGAGCGAAGTTTGAATGCTTTTTGAAAACTCTTCCATACCTTATTCAAAACTAGTACCTCAAGGAGAAAGACAGTCCCAACATACCTATATTTTTTCACCTGACATGATGGCTTTATGTGGTGATATCAGAAGAAGGTCATGGAAGCATATTGATGCCTTATCAACAGAAACCCCCCCAAGAGGCTACAGTGTCTAGCAACCTTCTACAACTTTGTGCTTTGCATAAGTTCAGGCAATAGGTCCATGTTCTCCAGCCAACATGGGTGTCATAATGGGACCTGTGGGAAGATGCCAGGTTAGGAAAGGCTGGCAAATAGTGTCTCTATCCCAGCTCTGTAGATTTCTGTTCAGGGTATCAGAAGCCGTGGGAAGATGTTCAGTCACTGCTTGCTGCATCCCTCTTGGCTGACTTGTGATTGGCATTGTCATCTTCAACTGTTGTTCTAATAGGAGCATCTCTCGACCTTCCCTCCTGTCCAAACTGATGTTGGCAGGTCCTTTCTGGATTGGTATGCTTAGGTTGCTTTCTTGAAATATAGTGAACAGTCCAGCATTTTTCCAAACAGAATGAAAATATGCATTTTATCAAGTCTGTTCAAAAGCACTTTCAAAAGCCTGATTCCATCTCTTACTCTTTGGAAGTATGAAGAAAAATGGAATGTTTTCTGCATCTTCCACTGTATATGTGCTGTCCCATCATTTCTCCTTCCTTTTTAAGTGTGGTTTCTGATGTTGAATGATATGGGCAGCTGTTGTAGGGGAGAAATAAATGAACAATTCACTGAATATTTGAACGTAAGAACATAAGAAGAACTATGCTGGATCAGGCCAAAGGCCCATCTAGTCCAGCTGCCTGTATCTCACAGTAGCCCCACCAGATGCGTTTGGGAGCGCATGAGACTAGATATCTGTCTCCTGATACCACTCCCCTGCATCTGGTCCTTGAAGTACCCTGGTTTTAAGCCTGGAGATAACACATCCCCATCATGGTTTGTAACCTGTGATGGACTTCTCCTCCAGGAATCTGACCAATCCCTCCTTGAAGGCATCCATGCCAGATGCCATAAACACATCCTGTGGCAGGGAGTTCCACAGACTTAACAACACGCTGGGCAAAAAAATATTTTCTTCTGTCTGTTCTCACTCTCCCAACCGTCAGTTTGAGTGGATGTCCCCTAGTTCTGGTATTTTGTGAGAGGGACTTGAGATAGGACTTGAACATTAATAGCCCCTATTCACAATGCCCCGGTTTTATTCCACAGGTAGAGCAGAAGTGTTTGTCATTAGGCAGCACTGCTTACGGCTGATGAGAATGGCAATCCTCCCCATGCAAGAAGTGGTTGAAGTTGGTAAAACTGAATAGTTGGTGCATATGGCACACACTACATGGTGCATATGCTGGAAGGTGCGGATTTCTGCCCATCTGGTTATGTGATTTGCCCCATAGGTTAGTCACACATTCAGGATAGTGGCAAGATTGCTCTCGCCTCATCCCTCTGCCAAAGCCAGGATGGTCCAGTTCCTGAGCCTCTTGAGTCTCGTGGAGGCTCCCCATCCTAGAAAAGACCCATCCCTGGTGTGGATGGTTCTGATTGCATGACTGCCAGTCTGAACGTTGAGCAGAATTCAAGGGAACATATTATCTCTGATTGGAGGGTTGGGGGAAGCGGCGTTTCTCTCCTCTTCTCCCTACCCATTAACTAGTTGGACAGAGATGAACAGGCATTCTCAGCTAATTCAATGGAAATGGTAGCTTTCCATACACCTTCCCTTGTGGACAGAAAAATCCTTGCACCGGATTCTACAAATTTTTAAACTTTTTTTCCTGGTGTACAGACAGAATTTTATATTCAAAATAATATACTTCTTGTGAGTATTTTAATAACAGCATCCCCACATTATGTACTTTGTTTACTGAGAAGAACCTCCAGTGCAGAGCTGCTATTTTCTGTTATTTCCATTATGGGTAGCAAAGTGATTCACTTTATTGTTGTTCATCATTCCGCTGAACTGTTTCTCATGAAACAGGAGTAAAATCATAATAGAAAAGAAGCCACAGTGCCATTTCCAGTCTAGGTCTTTTGGTGGGGACTTGTGAACGCTTCCAGTCTTTATTCAGAGTGAGATTGTGGGGGACACAATTCTGAACAGATGGTTGTGCAGGTAGGAATATAGATGGAAAGATGTGCATTGCTACTTGAAGGAGATTATCTGATACCAGCTAATATAACCTTGCATCTTTGCTGTGTTGTATATGAGCTGTTTGTTTTATAAGTGCAGTTTTGGCCTGTATTGACTTGAAGGTATGGACAATAAACATGCAATACTTTTGGAATAATTTTGGACCCTATGTTTTCTTTTTGCTATTGTCTCTGATTGTGCTGTAAGAAACATGGGACTCTTTGTGAGAACATTGCCCTGGTTCTGTTCTGTGACAGAGTTTTTCTTGCCCTGTGGTTATTTGCACAGATCACAACCCCTGCCAGCATCAGCCAGTGGTGTGATATTGATAAGCATGACATCCAAATGTCTACATGCCGGAAAGGTTACATCATTATTCCCCAACCCAGCAGCTTTGAGATGGGCTGGACTGAAATCCCCATCATCTCCCAACTATCATGGATAATGGCTGCTGGGATGGCTGGGATTTATGGGGAATAGAATCCAAACACATCTGGAAGTTTCTAAGTGACAATGTTTTTTAATCATAATAAAATTTAATAAGATACAATATAAAAAGGTAAAGGTTTTCCCCGCATGTGCATGCTAGTCGTGTCCGACTCTAGGGGCGGTGCTCATCTCCGTATTTAAGCCAGAAGAGCCAGTGCTGTGCAAGTCCATGGCCATGTGGCTGGCATGGCTGCAAGGAAACACTGTTTTACCTTCCCGCTTTTTACGGCGGTCCCTATTTATCTACTTGCATTTACATGCTTTCGAACTGCTAGGTTGGCAGGAGCTGGGGTTATCAGCGGGAGCTCGCTCCGCTGCGTGGCACCTGGGATTCGAACCGCCAAGCTGCCAACTTTGCAGTCTACAGTTTCGGTGCCTTAGTCCACTGAGCCACCACGCCCCTAAGATACAATATACAAAACCACAAAATGGCTATAAACCATCAAACCCCACACAGTAAACATATCAAATGGCATTACTAGTTAACATAATACATTGTTCCATAAATCAACATGAATGGAGGGCAAGGAGTTGCTAAGAAAGTCAGTATGGTTATTACAATACTGTAGGATCCCTCTACCAGTATCCATGGTTTCACTTATCTTTGGTCTGAAAATATTACTGTATACAGTAGATGTGGCCAGTTCTGGTAATGCATGTTCGAAAAATTTCTTGCCCCCCCCCTTTTAGTATACTATATATTTAGCGTTCACTGTTATCTGCATATTTCAGTATCCACAGGGGGACCAATCTTCCATGGATACAGGGGTCCTACAGTACTGAAAAAAAGAAGCCAGGTTTTATAAAATGAGTCTATACTGGAATTCTGGCACCTCAGATGTGAGGGCGTAGTGAGTTTTTCCATCAAAACAAATTTCCATACATTAATATTTCCATACCCAGATATCAACTGCAATTTCTTTAGCTGTCTTCCGTGTAGCTGCTACCCACAAAAAAGGAATAAGCTCTTTATAGTGTAGAGATGCATTCAAATAAAAAAAAAGACCATTAATCCCAGCGCTGGGCTTGCAACTATACTTTGTGTTGTTCTGATTTTTTTGAATACTTATCCCAGAAATTATATATTCTATGGCAATACCATCAGGAATGTATATAAGTACCAATTTCTTTATGGTCTGTCCACCAATTTGGGACCAAATTTTTATTTATTTTAATTTCAAGTCTTTGAGATTTGTGAGGGAAATGCAGAAGAGGTGTCACCAATTAATAAGGAAGTGATACAGTCTGATGGTTTTTGATCAACTCTGTCTAACATTTCTTCAGCCCTTCCTCCAAAATCTGAGCCAGGAAGGTCAGCTTAGAAGGAGGTTCTATCAGAAGGAAAAATAAGTAGGCCTCTTTGCAGCCTAAAGAGCAAGTAGAGTCCATTGTCATGAGATCTGAATCTAAGTCTCTCAAGTGACACACTGCAATCCTAGTAATGGCATAAACTGATATTTCAGTCCCTAGATAACAGGAATAAATCAACTTTCATGACAATATCTGTTGTAGAAGCTTTAGGCAATTGGTATCTCAGAGAGGTTTAAGCTTCTATTGAAACGGCATTTACAAGTGACTGATAAAAGTATAAGCCTCACACACGCCTTTCCTGCTTGCCTTTTGTAACTTGAGGAGTGCTGAGTGCACTACATTTTCCTTTCAAGCTCAATGCACTGAGGAAGAGTAACTCTAAAAGAGACTAGGGCTCCTGGGTTTAAATTTAACACTATTTAAGGAAAGCAAACCTTTGCTGGGGGACATAACTGTTAACGTTGTGATTTTTCAAGCCTAGCATTTCTAATGGGGTTTGACTGTTCCGGAGATAACATATTTTTTTCTAGGTAACATATTTCAAGTTCGATTACGAGCAAATGCTACAAAATTTTACTGTAATGTGAAATACTGTAATGTCAGATAGCATTATTTATCTGCTTAATATGACAAAAAGCATTAATTGCTGGGAGCCATGATTCAGTCCAGCAATATGGAAATCCATTTTGTGCTTATCTCATCAGTTCTTGCAGATTATTTTTTCCTAATGAATTGTGATGGGAGATTCTGCTGGGAAATGTGTTTGTATATATATTTTTCCACCTGCAGGTTCTCTATGCTCACTGTTGTGACACAGATCCTCCATTAAGTAAATGCGTTCATTATGGTCATGCCACGACACATCAAGTTTGCATCTCTTTCCTCTTCGATTTCTGGAATCGCTTTAATCATTGCTGTACATGCCATTTTAATTTATTAGGACTTCGTAAATGGACAAAGTGGCTAATGTTCATTGTCTTCAAAGCCCACTTAGCTATTCAATCCGATGAAATGTGTCATCCATTTCCAATCAAAGCAGCATTGCAGGCACCCCACAGGAACGTGAAAGGCAGCACACGACTGGTCTAATGACTTTACATAAGAATTGCCTTAATGTTTCACAATTTGCAACATGGAAGGTGATCTTATTCCTATTGAAGTCAAGGGGAAATGTCTCAAACATTATGAAGAGAGGTGCAGAAGCCAACAGTTTCCCTCCACCATTGCACTGGCACTTCAGTATCAGTAGGATGGAAGTCTTCATGTCCCCCTGCAGCCTCCATTCACCTTCCAGGGCTGCAGAGTGGAGGGGTGCCCCTTCTTCCCATTCTACTGACCGAAGCAGTTGCAACAATTGATCCCCCCCATTTACAACTTTGCATCTTTCAGTTGAATAAACCTTGTGGAGAAACTTTTGGCCACCCAGAGGTTTTTGCCTACAACTCTTACCATTGTATTATGAGGCTCCAGTACTTTGGCCACCCCATGAGGAGAGAGAAGTTCTTGGAAAAGTCCCTGATGTTGGGAAAGATTGAAGGCAAAAGGAACACAGGACGGCAGAGAAATGGTTGGACGGTGTCATCGATGCAACCAATATGGATTTGACAAAACTCTGGGAGGAAGTGGAAGATAGGAAAGCCTGGTAAGCTCTAGTCCATGGGGTCACAAAGAGTCAGACACGACTGAACGACTGAATGACTGAACAACAACTTACCATATCCACCAAAAATAACTAATGACATGCAGTGGTGGGGTTTCTAGTTCCAAACCTCTGGAGACCCAAAGTTTCCCTGCCTAGGCTATAAATAAACCAGATGTTCTTATGGGACTTTGGGAGCTTTGACCCCCTAACCCAGCAAGGGAGACCTGTCCATGGCTTGCAGCTCATCTAGATGCAAGGATGCATCTGGACATCACAATGCTTATATGAGGTCCATTTACTGTACCTAGATGTAGGTTTTGAGTTGACATGGCTGCAGAGTGCCCTGGGCAAGGCTAGTTGTGTTGGGTGACTGGCAAAGATCACGGTATTAGAAATGATGACACGAGTGGTACATTTCATTTCTCAGTCTTTGCAGGTGTATCATAATTATAGACACAACTTCTTATCAATTATAAGTGGGATTTGTTTCGGCAGATTAGTGATAGCTTAGGCATCGTAGTGGTGGGAATACAACATTATATGAGTATATGTATGCTTACTCTTTTTAGCGTTAAATGTCATTTATTGATGTAAGCAGTCTTGGTTCCTTTAAAGGAGAAAGGCAGGGAAAAATAGTTTAAATAAATAAAACATATAAACATTGTTGGTTGTCTCACAGTGATTTTCTTGAATATTGATCCCTAGGGTCCATAAGTCTTGATGGGCCATATTTTTCTTCTAGGAATGTTAATGGTCATGCAGAGGTGTCAGTTAGATCCTTTGTCTTCAAACATGGGATCCCCAGATGTTCTTGGACTGCAAATCCCAGAAGTCTTCACCATTAACTGAGAAAGCAGGGGCTTCTGGGAGTTGCAGTCCGAGAACATCTTGGGTCCCCAAGTTTGAGAGCCACTGTGTTAGACAATGCTGTGGATGCTACTGCTAACTGTTTCTGGACCAATTGCAGCAATGCTTGTCTTTAGTCACGTTTGTAATCTATCTCGGTACGATTCCAAGGCATACATCCATATGCTCCAAACCGGTGCTGAAGAGTCTGAGATTGACCAAATGAAGACTAAGAAGACTTGGTAGGGGATTGGAATGCTAAAGTAGGGAGTCAAGTGATAAAAGGAATAACTGGCAAGTTTGGCCTTGGAGTTCCAAATGAAGCCAAAGGCTAATTGAGTTTTGTCAAGAGCATGGCCAGAAAGCCTAGTACAGGAAAGACTTATCTCTCAAAGAAATACGCAGAGCTGGATATTTTGTCTTCAATTGTGTGTTATAGTTATGGATGGCGTGTACTGGTTTTGCTTGAGAAACAATGGGGTTTGCTCTTCAAAGAGCCAAATGAGCCAAATTTCAGGTTCACCTCATTTTAATGCAAAACAAAACCACCATCTGGGCCTCAACTCTAGATCAGGGATGCCTGGTTTCTAAAGGGAGATTGACTCTTTTCATCATAACCTTTTCCGATGGAAAATGGTCCCTGGAGTATTCATGCACACCTTCACACAAGAGCAAGAGAAACAAAACATTACTGATTTGGAAGCACATGCCAGGGTGGCAGATCCTATTTCCTGAGTTTTTCACTGAGTGAATCTTCATCTGCCAAGGTGTTGCTCCAGAGAAGCCTCAGTGTGTGTTCATTTGGGATAACAGGACTTTGGAACGGACAGGAGTAAAATAAGCACCAATCCAGTCCAGTCCACACATGAGGAAATTTCCTATGGGGTGTATCAGGGCTCCTGGAGCACCCCCTTTCACCACTTATGGGAAGAGAAGCACCTTCACTCCACTGTAACTCTTGGGTAAGTTAAGATGGCATTCTGAAGTGTCAAACTAGATACCACACATGGCAGCTCACTGGAACCTGAAAGAACATTGGGCCTGTTCTAGATCAGGGATGCCTGGTTTCTAAAGGGAGATTGACTCTTTTCATCATAACCTTTTCCGATGGAAAATGGTCCCTGGAGTATTCATGCACACCTTCACACAAGAGCAAGAGAAACAAAACATTACTGATTTGGAAGCACATGCCAGGGTGGCAGATCCTATTTCCTGAGTTTTTCACTGAGTGAATCTTCATCTGCCAAGGTGTTGCTCCAGAGAAGCCTCAGTGTGTTTTCTTGTCCTTCTCACATGAAAGACCCAGTAAGGAGAGGTTTGAATCCCATAATGCTGGGAATAGAATCAGAACCCTCATCTGAATTTGAACAAGCAATCTGATTTGAAGGAAGTTTTGGTCTTGCAGTTTTGGCTCTGCCTGACCATCACTAAGGAAAGCTGAAGGCCAAGCTCTAGATACTAAATATGTGCTTGGTTTCAAGGAAGATTTCCCAATGAACAAATCGTTCCATAAACACCAAGTGATTTCCCTAAGAATCAGACCCTTCTCATGGGGTTACCTGAAGCCAGATGGCTCACGTCTCACCTTGAGTGAAGCTCCCAGCCTGAGCAGCAGTAAATAAACAGTTGGCTCCCAAAGGCCCAGTGCTGGGATCAAACTATTTAACAAAGCTTGAATCTGTGCTTACCGGGGTTTGCTGCTGGAATTCCATGTTGCCACTGCATGAATGACCTGGACTATGTATTGTTGTTCCCTGTGTTCCTCCATCATCCTCTTGTTATCATTGTTGTTAGATGATGTTGGACTGTTGACATTGCCTTGGATCTTCCTTGTTTGAACGAATGCCATTAGTAAGACTTGCTTTGCTGACTGCCTAGACTATACACTCTCTTATTCATTTATACATTATTCTTGTTTGCACGCTTCTCTAATACCTGTTTGAAGAAGAACAGATACCTATGTTGCTGATTAATCAGTTACAAATAAACCCCACTGTTATCTTCTGATGAACAATGACAAAACAAAGATATTTTAGTTAGAAAAAAGAGAATTTTATGCTGTGAAAATTATGCATCTTTGGGCTCTTACAGAATTCCCACTTCTAATGATGTGCTTCTTCTATTGCCTAGTTGACTCTAAGGGCCTTTTCACACAACCCCTAAGATCCACTGGCCACTTAAATTCGGACCAGAGATCTTAGGGGTTCGTTGCTCTTGCTGTGTTCCCACCCCTCAGCGCTTCCTTGCTCCTGTCTGCGTGAGGGGTGGGAGAAAAAAAGAGAGGAAAAATGCATCTCACATCCGAAGCCACCCGGCTTCCTGATTCCTTCTCTTCCTGATTCCGCCCGGCTTCCTGGTTCCTTCTCTTAAAGGGGCAGCAGGCAAAAAAAAAAAAACCAGACGCGAGGAGAGTCGACACTCACTTCCTTAAAACCGCATCAGGGATTGTCACCACGGGAGAGCAGGTACACGAAAAGTGTGCTGGGTCGCGCTTAGGTGGGCGGGGTCGCACTTAATTGTCTGCAAACTCCGGAGCTGGTGGGAAAACATTTTTAAGCTCCAGAGCTTGCAGCCATTTGCCGCGGAGTTTAGGGGTCGTGTATAAACGCCCTAAGACAACTATATGGCATCTCCCCCCTGTAGTCAAACAAGCTGGACTTTTATCTGTTGAATCAGAACACTAGAGAACAGGGAGATTAGCATTCCAACGGAAAATTTAGATTTCCTGTTTGGGACAGGTAAACCTAACTCAGAAAAGCCAGATTTTTCTCTGGGGTTTTTAAGGAGCTAAGCAGACACACAATCCTCTGTGGCCGTCCAGAATAAACCTCAGAAACTTATTCTGAATGGATGCATGTAGATCAAATGTATATTTTTAAACATAGTATTTTTTACATCTTGCAAGATAAGTCACCTATCAATGTGAAAAATAAACATAAATGCATCAGACATTTTAAGCAAGCATCAGCAAACAGTCTTTGACATTGCGCTATTCTGGCTGTCTGTTTCTCAGAAAAGAATTGGCAGTATACCTCTCAGTTACATCAAACTTTAGCATGCTATTTAGGTAAGCAATATTGATGAAATCTGAATGCTTTGTTAACTCATTCAAAATTAGAGCAAATTTTTTTTATCACTGGCTTTATTTTGAAAGAAAGAGCATTGGATTTTAACAGTCCAACCGACTAACCCATATCATGTTATTCCATGTGGATTTCCAACACTGCTAAAAATGTGCCATTCCAAGCATGTTGGGAAGCTGAAGTGTAATCCAAGCAAGAAGTCACCTCTGGTTCTGCCTGCTGAAGGAAAGGACTCACCTTGATAGGTGTTGGAGCTTCTTCCCTTTTGAATCATAAATACAGTAGCAATCATGCATCTTCACTCAGACTGAGCTGACCAAATTACATGCACATAAATCTATTTATCAGGAGTTTTATTGGACAGAAAATATTTAAAATATTGTGTATATATTCTAAATCCTCTGCTCCAATAAAATTCCTGATGAACAAACAACATTAGGCAACAGTACAGATTACAGTAATAATAATAATTCTGGCTTATGGCTACCTTTCCCCCCAGAGTTTTCCAGGTAGAGAATGCTTGGAAATGGTTTACCTTTGTCTGGCAGTGCCTTGGGACTGTACAGCTTGCCAAAGGCTACACAGGCTGGCTCTACTCTCAAGAGGCATAGTGCAGAAGCGAACTCCCAATTTCTGGCTCTTAAGACAGATATCTAACCCACTGAGCTATCTGAATACATCCATGGACATAAAAGACTTTTGCTTTAATAGTCTTATGGGGGAAAGTCAGGTCCAAGGAAGCCAATGTACTAGGTTACACGGTCAAACAACCAGGTGATTCTACGCTACAACACTCAGACAGAGTTATGTTTGTGAGTAGCAAACACTGGGCTGTGTTTTCAAGATAGACCAATTCAAAATTAGTGGTTGTAAACATCTGTGGGCCAAGATGAGAAGGCCGTAACAAGTAATGGATTGCCTTAAATTGTTGGGAACAAGGACAAGCCCTTCACAAGAAAGCCCAAGTTCTAAATTGAACCGAAGGGTGGCCAGCCTTCTTAATTAGTTATCAAGGGACTTGGGGACACTGTCATGGCTGTTGTTCAGATCCTTGAACCCTCCATTTTTCTCTTGGGAAAGGCGTCCCCATCTTCCAGGCTCACATAATCTTCCAATGCCTCACTGGCAGACATTGCATTAGAGTCCTTCTACCCAAAGTTACTGTCAATTGCAGCAATGAATTCCTCCTGTTCACTGCCTCCCTCTGGATGTAATACATATTGTTCTTATTCTGGAGATGACTGATCAAGGTGAGGCAGAACAGGTAGCGATGGGTTGGTTCCAAGTGATTTGGAATGCAGAGTTTGCTCCGATTATTAGAAGGGTTTGTGGAAAAAAGTACAAAGGGGGGCAGTAAATATCTTTCCTTGGGTCATTTCCCTTTAAGGGTGGGATAGATAGAGGAACCACCAATATGTGGCATAATTGGTTCTGAAGATAGATTTAGGGGTGACTGCAGTTACCTCTCCTTAGTCTCATCAGAGTGTCTTGAAGCTGGAAAGTATTTGTAATTTCAACAATACAAAGAAAAGATCCAAGAATGAACAGACTGATGAAAGCCCAAGGCCAAAATCAAGAACTTAGGAGATAAAGAGCTAGCAGGGCTCTGGCTAAATAATGGATTCTGGGGATTGGAAAAGTGAGTCAGCAAGGCCTGATCTTGCCACAAGTCTATGCAGAAGATGTTGGCCATATGCTTCACATGCAAGGCATGTGGTTTCAGGCTCAGATGTTAATAGCAAGGAGGCCTTGATCAGAATGGGAGAAAATAGCAATAGTATTATGTTTTTATAAGGATTCGGGTAGTTTGCCAAAGTGACTGGGTCCAGCTGAGTTCACCTCTTTGTCACTCAATTCCAGCTTGCAGTTTGCAGGCCTGCACAGGTACTAAATGGTGGGTAATGGCCCTCATCTGTCAAGAACAGCCAAAAGTATCAAAGGGCAATAGAAGGAGAAGGGGCCATTTTGTTTTCTGGGGGAATATTTTAAGAATGTTTTATTCACTAGAGAGATGAAAATACATTGGGCTGATTACTCTCCTTACATCTTAGGAACCTTGAGGGCATAACAAAACCTGGTGAATCTAGAGATATTGGATCTATGCAGGATGTCCGTTAGAGATGGCCCATTGACAGCATTGCCCCCTTGACAGCTTCGTACGTCAACAGTTCCATAGTCCAAAAGGATCACAGTGACACGTGACGGCTGGTAAGTGACCCAGCTCACCAGGGATGGGAGGTGGAGCAGTGTGGCAATGGGTTAAAGCACTCATGTCAAATATCTACACCAGTGAGTGACATTGTGTGCAGTATCAATGTCTGGTATCTCACGGATTGCACTAGCTACATTTTTAGAACAGAATCCACCGATGGGGATTGTTCAGAGTTATAGGGCCCACACAATGTCCTGTCACTAAGAGTCTTGCTCAGCACAGAGATTGACTCTGGAGAAAGAACAGGGTCATGGTTACAATGGGTGAAAGAGAGGTTTTGCCCATCCTGCTGCCCTAGCCTATTGCAGCTCAGCTGGCTCAATTCTGCTTGAGTTTTGCACAAACTATCCCTCAGATAGTTTGACCAGGTGGAGTTGGAGGTGCTTTTTAAGATGTGCTCCACTTCAAGCCTGGAGCATCTCAAATTGTTTCCCCTTTATCATTTCTAATCTGGGCATATTGAACATTGTTCTACAGCAGGGGTCCTCAACCTAAGGCCCCAGGGCTGGATACGCCCCCCCCCCAAGGTCCTGAATCTGGCCCCCGGGACCAATTGCAAACCCCCCCACCTACCCTCTGCTTTGTGAGCAAGCCAGCCTCTGCAGCTGCTTCTATTGCTGAGGCAGTTCAAAACAGTGGGCTATGTCGCTTCTCCCACTCCCCCCAACTACTGCCCAGATGATCAGCATGCTGGCTAGTGGGGCATTCAGAGTGGGAGGGCTATGGCAAGGTCCCCCACTCCCCCCACCCACCACCCAGATTGTCGGGGCACCGGGTGCAGCTGAGCGGATCAATTTAAAACAGGAGGGCTGCGGCAAGGTCTCCCACTCCCTCCATGGCCCTAATGCCCCACCCCTGTTCCTTGTCCACCCTGACCACCTGCCTTCCTTGTGTGGCTGCCGCCTGTGTTATTGTAGTTGTGAGGAAGGAAGGGGGCAGGTGGAGGCAGCACCAGCCAGCCTTCCGAGCCAGAGCAGCTATGGCAGTGGACCGCTGGAGGGATGGACGGCAGGCGACCGAGGGGGAAATGGAGCTACTTCCAGCCCACCCAGCCCCCTCTGAGCTGCTGCCTTGCTCCGTGGAGCGAGGGTGGGGAGGAGGGAGCACAACCATGGCCGGATGCTGAAGCTGCCACCACCATCACCAGGTTAGAGACCAGCGAGGAGGTGGTGGTGGAGAAAGAAGGGAAGGGAAGGGAAGGCCAACGGTGGCCTGGGCCTGGTTCCTGGGAGGCTGGTGGGGCTGCATTTGTCCCTGGTTGGTGATGGGTGGGCTGGACTCAGCCAGGGAGCGGGCTACAGGTGGCTTTGGGCATGCCTTCCTGCCTCCCCTCCCTCCTTCCCAGCCCTTGCTCCCTCCCTCCCTCCATTGCATCACACCAAATCGGGCCAGGCCAAGAGAGGAGGCAGCTTTCCCTCCAGGGCACAGTGAGGGCGTGATGGCCAGGGCACATGACTGGATCCGTGCACAGTGACACCAGCCTTGTTGCCCTTGCTGCGGCTGCTGCTCCTCATCGTGAGTGACCGCCCAGAAGGTGATGAGGGGCCTGAGTTTGCCTGGGCTGCCACCTCCTTCCCGACACAATGAAGGAAGGTAGGAAGGAGAGCTGCTCCAGCCACTGCCACTGGAGGAGGAGGAGGAGGAGGAGGAGGAGGAGGAGGAGGAGGAGGAGGAGGAGGAAGAGGCACAGCAGAAGGATCCTAGCGGTGGCACCTCAGGGTGGTGATCTGAAGCAGGAGGCATTGCTGGGGCCCTGGAGACACAATGATCATGGGCTAATTGTGGGGAGCTCTGCCCACTTGCCCCTCCCTCCCGCCTTTTTTCCATGTCGGCCTTTTTTATTTTTTATTTTTGGACTGTGGTCTGGCCCCCAGTGGTGTCTGGGGCGTGGTGGACCGGCCCGCTGTTTGAAAACGTTGAGGACCCCTGTTCTAGAACAGTCTATCCACAAACCAGAGTCACCCGCCTCCTTTAGCAATGTACACAGGGGGCATACCCTCTTCTTCTGTTAATGGCATTTTAAAAAGTACTTTATCAGAAGCAGGACTGTGTCAGATGAGCTCTGTGTCTTATCTACTAAGATAACTGCTGGATAGCTCAGAAGTTCAGTCCCATTGTGCCTCCTTGGCAAGGGCCGGACATGATGATCCACAGGGGTCCCTTTCAGCTCTGCATTTCTGAGATGATGATGATGATGATGAGGCTAAGGCTGTGTTTTGCAAATATTAAAGGAATTTGGCACTCACTTGCAAGGAAACAAGGGGATGAAAGAAAGGGAGAGGGAAAGGGTATTGCAAAATGACAAAGGAAAGTGAAAACTGCAACAACTGGAGATGCATGTGGTCCCTTACCTTGAAAACACACAGAATAACTGAATATGTCAATCAATCAGTTAAAAACATTATTTTTGATGACCATAAACAATAGACCTTTACAATGTACAATATATAATGTAAAAGAAGCCCCAGCTTTTGAAAGTGTTAATATTTAAAAGTACATTTTAAAAATGTACCAGTCTTTAGAGCAGCTCCAGCTGATCTAAGGACCTAAAATTGGATGACATTTGGGTCCTTGAGAAAACCAGACCCCAGTTTCTTAGTTGCCAATGTAAGTAGTGCTACAGCAGATGTAACGAATGGTTCATTGTCAGTAAGCAGTCTGAATACTATTTCCTTGGGGGGGGGGAGGTGTACGATTGGAATACATCTGCATGATAATTAACAAAAATATTTGTCTGAGGTCCTTGTAAAGTGGGAGGATTAATAAATAGTGAATTATGTCTTCTATCTGATTACAGCTAAATACATATTTGCATACCATAACTGGAATTCTTTTGTATCTCCTTTCATGATATGCAGAGGGCAACTGTTGCATCTCGAGAGGGGCACGGAACGAACATTTTTTCATTTCCATTACCGTTTGTCGTTTCCGTTATGTAACAAAATGAAACGACAAATGAAAATTGTGATGAAATTGCAACGAAACGAACAGAACCATGAAATTTGTGGTCGTTACGTTTTGTTTCCGTTAATGGCAACGCGCAATGAAATGAGCTGTTTTAAACGTTAAAAAACACCCTGGACATCCGTAAAAACACAGCAATAATTATTTATATTGTCTGATAATATCTACCAGGGGGGTTGGGGTCCTTAAAACATTTGTTTTTGTCTTCTCCCATCACGATGTATCTTTCTTTTCCCTTTAAAATGGATGTCACCACCAGCCACAAAATGGAGGCAAGCCATGTGATGGGATCATGTTCAACCAATAGCATGCCCAGGTTGCAGACTGGGCGGGCAGGTCTGGCAGCCACAGAGGGCATATAAAGCTCTGGCAGCCCCTGTCCTCCTTGCAGTCTCTGGTGGGAGTTAGGGTGGGATTGCTGTCTCTGCGACTCTAGCTTCAGTCCTGCAGCCTCCCTGTGTGCGTGCGTGCTGCGTACCTCTCGGTGTGCCCTCCCCTGCCCCGCAGTGCAGTCACTCTGCGGCTGCCTTGCACCCTGGGCAACACCCGCCACTGCCTTTGCAGCCTCCCTGCATACCTAGTCTATACTCTACCTCTGCCAGCATCCATTTTTTTTAGTGTTTTCCCTCTGGTCTGGGGCGTTGGAGGATGCCTGTGCACGGAAATGCTTTAAAAATCGCGTAAAAAGCGGGTAGAAACGACAAATGAAAAAACCAAAAACGGTAACGAAATTTTTCAAAAAATTCCCGACAAAGGGAAACAAACCAAAACAGACCTCTTAACGACAAACAAAAAACCGAAACACCATTTTTCTGTTTCGTGCCCATCTCTAGTTGCATCTAAGTTCAGTGGAGGCCCTGCAATGCTGTGGAAAATAAAGTGCTTCAAAATAGCTTGGACTTACACTTAATCTGAAGTCAACAAAAACATAGATCTAAACACTTAATCTGAAGTCAACAAAAACATAGATCTAAATGCTGTTGAAATGTGTCCATCACCCCATTTGGGGCTCAATCCAACCTGGGATAGTTTCCCTAACTAGTCACATCCTAATTTAGCTATAAAGGTTTTTCCTGCACCTCAGAGTCCTTACTGCCCCTTCTGCCTGCTGTTCCTTTGTCAGCCACTTTTCCTCTGTTCTCCATTATCTGTTCTCCAAAGACAGACAGGTGGATTGGACTGTAATTCCCAGGTATTACTGAAATGGCTCCCTTGGTTCCAATGGAAATTAAGTAAGACTGATTCAGTGCAAATTCTTTAGTCTGTGATGAAGATCCCAAATGTGCAACATAGTTAGGATAACTTTAGCTTTTGGTTATCCCCACCACTACCACTTAGTGTAGCGTAAGCATCTCGGAGATGTGCCATGCTGAAAAGGTCTCTTAATAGTCCATGGGGATGCTCTGAAGTCAATGTAGAAAATCCTGCAGTAAGTTAACAAAATATGAATTACTTTGTTGCCTGTGAAGAGAGCTCTTAACACAACTCAAGGGAGTAGGTTCTAGGCTGATGGAAATCGACAAACTTCCATTAGCTTCCATTTGTAATTGGCTTAATTGAATTCTGTTGGAATCTGATGGGTTTTCAAAGCTGCTGACGTTGGACATTAAAGGAGCCAGGAATTAAGCACCTGCAGGAGTCACAGACTTTCCAGTGAAGGAACCAATACCATCTCTGAAAAAAAAAATGGCATACATAGCACACATGCCTTCCAAATGCAGTAATGATTCCCATAAGAACTTTTCACATAAACCATAGGAGAACTCTGTCACCCCCCACATCATCCCCCAACCTGGCTCATGTGCTTAAGGCCATAGGAAAGTTGACTGCTGGGAAATAAGGAAATAACAGGTCTGTGGGAGACCTCCAGCTTTGAACTCCCATTCCCCAGGGGAGGCTTGCCATTTAGGGCAAATTGACATTGATTCAACTCATGGTAAAGCTCACCCTCTTCTGCCCACTTCCTTGTCACAGAAAAAGCACTTGAGTATGAACACTTCCCTGCCTCAACATGTGTTTGTAAATGTGAAAACCTGCCTGAGTGTGGAGATCTGTAAGAATACAGACATTCAACCTGGCTCTGCCCATATTGGTTGCTGTGTCTTCTGCAGCCACCACCTCTAGCCACAGTGGGCACCAGCCACCATTGCCAGCGAGTCAAGTTCTAGGAGTGACAATACCTTTCACTTGATTGAATGAAGGAAAAGTGCTAGACCAGTGTTGGCGAATCTATGGCACGGGTGCCAAAGGTGGCACTCGGAACCGTTTCTGTGGGCACCCAACATCGCCCCCTTCACAGCCACCTGCATTCAGGATATATTGCTGTATTGGCACTTTGTGAACAATTAGTGGGTTTTGGATCGCAGTTTGGGCACTCGGTCTCTCAAAGGTTCACCACCACTGCACTAGACTATCATTTTGGAGACATGCATGTAATAACCCATCTTGTCATCAGGGCACATGGCAAGTGGCAAATGGAAGGAAACCACAGTGGGGCTTTCCCATACTCAAGGCCTACGGATGTGGCTGGGAGGATCAGGTCCTAAGTATTAGTTTAGAAAGTTAATCTTCCAATTATCACAATTGCTATTAGAACCTAATAGTGTTTAAAATTAGTGACTGCTGCTTGGGGGGAAAATGGAGCTGCTATTCAAGAAGCATTTACTGACACTAACTATAGAAGACATATAGCTTTCTGTAATTAGTGTGCACCCTTTAGATGTGGCTAATTACCTCTTATCATTTTTTTTCTCATTATATACTGTAGTCATGAGAGAGAACCGAGAGGTCCAGACTCATACGGCAGCAGAAAATTCAGCTAGATAATGTCTCCGATTTGGTTAATTCCAGGTGACTATCAGGTTATTCAACCTAGGAGAATTTAATGATTCTGGACAGTTCTTGCAATGAATGTCTCTGTAAATCATTTATAATTACAAACATAAAAATTAAAAATCAGTCTGAAGAGAAAGATAACATAATATTAATGATGGAGAGCAATAAGCTAGAAATGGATGCCTTGGCCTTTTAATCAAGGACATGCTGATGGCAGGCCTGTAAACCTCACAGGGATTGTTCTGGAAATTCAGAACTATATAATTTAATTAAATTAAGTCATTAACTAAAAGTAGGTCCCATATTTTCTCTGCAAATATGCGGACTTCTCCTCCTATCCAGAAGAGTCTAATGTATTCTAACCAAGAGTTTCATTTTATTTCTGTTCTTCTTGAAAACTGGATTTACTGGGTTGTATGTTGTGTCATTACAGTCGTGATTGACTCTTCGTGAGCCTATGTCCATAAAGTTTTCTTGGCAGGAATACTGGAGTGGTAAAATTGGGAGCACTCCTCTGATTGACCAGGAGCAATCTGTTAACTTAAGGCCTGTCCGTATCAAACATTGTTTGCTTTGCTTGTAGTCATGAGACAGGTATGGCATCCTGCTGTCCACCTGATGGCAAGGATGGAATTAGAATCAACAGAGGCAAAGCAAGACAAAAATCTTGTTTTCCAGGCTTTTTAAAAACCAACGCCGGGTGGTATATTTGTCTTCTGATTTGCTGCAAGGAATAGGCTGCTGTTGCAGACCCAAGCTTGACATTGATGCACACTGATCCACGCACATTGTAGATTTGTGTCATTTGATGACATTTCCTTAAAGGCATTTTTCTGCTGATGAATCTTCACCCTTTGTACTCCTCTTTGGTTGTCTCGGGATATCAGCTGTTCCTGATATCTAAAATTTAAAAATGGAAAATTGGAAAAAAAAACTGGAGAAAAAAACATAAAATAAACGCCATTACAGTCAAAATTTTGAGAAGGGTGCCCTGGTAAAGAAAGGAGGGAAGGGAGAAGACAGTGAAGAAGGAAGGGAGAAGGTGGAGGAGATGGGTCGAAGGGAATGGCAATCATTGTTCGGACTGAGACTTCAAGGAACAATTCTTAATTAGTGAGGACAGGCGATACCGGGAAGACCCAGCACAGGACTTCCACATCTCGCCCCCCCCCCGCAAAAAAAATGTGGGCATCAACAGCAGGAGGATATATTTAAATCTGCCTCAAAAACACCAGAAGGATCCAGAGCAAACCCCAGAATGACAAGAGTCAACAACACTATGTGGTTGAGCAATTAAATTCTCTCTCTAGAGGATCCAAGGTAAAATATCCCAGCTTGTGTCTTTTTCTGAGTACTCACATTACTCTGACTGAGGGTGATCTTTGACCAGAGGTCAACATAAATTTCCCATTCCTGATTATTATGCAGTGATTAACCTACTGTTGAGACTGGGCTAAGGCTAATCCTTGCCCCTTTGTACCTTTCTTGCCAATTAGAGATGGGCATGAATAAAAAAAAAGTGTTTTGTTTGTCGTTTGTCGTTTAGGGGGTCCGTTTCGGTTTGTTTCCGTTTTTCGTGAATTTTTGCAAAACATTCGTTTTCATTTTCGTTCATTTCATTACTGTTTTGTTACCGTTTCATTATCATTTATTTCAATTTTTTGTGATTTTTTTTTAGCATTTAAAGCAGTTCAATGTATTGCCGTAATGAAAATGAAATGGACGACAAAATTTCTGGTGTTTCTGTTCGTTTCGTTTCATTTTAGAGTCAAAATTTGTTTGTCATTTCATTGCGTAACGAAACGAAAAAATGAAAATGGAAATGAAAAATTGTTCATTTCGTGCCCATCTCTATTGCCAATAAAAGTCAGACGGAGAGAAATATTTATGGTTGTTGTTTATTGAGCCCAATAAAGCACAGCCAGACGAACCTGCCACCCCAAAAGTTGAGGTAACAAGCCCACCCTGTGGTGACCCTGGCATGCTGTTTTATGCCCTCGATTGACCATTCCCCTGGGAGGTGTCAGGCAGGTGGAGTTTGGGAAAGGTGGGCCAATGGGGTCCGGGGGGGGCATGGATCGGGGCACTTCAGGAGGAGAGAGTTTCACACTGATAGGGGGAGGGAATGGGTGGCAGACGGGATGATGGGTTTCCAGGTGGGAGAACAATGTGTGGTCAAGACACATAATACATATACACATCACACCAGACTGGGTAGGGTTGCAAACACAATGGATGAACGATGAGTCATCCATGATAAGAGATGGGATGAGTATAGTCTTGAGGCAGAATAATGCAGAGCTTCCCATGGTCCAGATGCAAACAAAGGAATTTGATGTCCAGGTGCTTGAGCCGGAGGCTGGAGGGCTAAGCAGGAAAGGTGGCCCATACAGCCCATTGTCTTTGTGGAGGAAGGAGAAGAATCCCTCCGGCAGAATCCATTCAGGGGAACCAAGTAGTTTGAACTGGTTTTGCCATGTGGCAGGGTGATGGTCCTTAAATGGAGGTCACTTCCCCAACATGGAGGTGGCGTGTACCATTGTCCAGGCCTTGAGATACCCGAAGGAAGAAGGAATTGGGAAAATGGAGGGGGTCGGGGATATTACTGGAAGGCAGGGAGAGAAAGGACACAGAGGGGAGAGGTGGAGGAACCTTTATTTGGGGAAGAGAGAGAGAGTGAGAAGGAGAAGAAGAGGAAGGAAAAAGAAAAAAAACTTCTTGGTGCCTTTTGGGCTGTGCAGGGAGCGGTGCAGTGATGAAAGGAATTAATATGATATGATCCCCCATCCCCCCAAGTGTGCTAAGGTCCGGTCTACTCGGGAGTAAGGGTTTGCCCCATTCCCCCTATTTTCCTGAGGCTCAGGGGAGAGCGCCCGCAGCTTGGATTTCCCCATTGCTTTGCCTTGCTGTATCGAATCTGCTGTCAATCACCCCTAGCCTTGTTACCAAGGTTTGCTGTAGGGAAAGAGACCGGAGCTTCTTAGCCGTTTTATTTCTGGGGAACGGCTGGACCGATTTGGACCAGGGTTTTTTGCATTGTGCTTGTGATGATATGAAGGATTGCAGCTGGATGCGGGGGCCTAGTTTTGTCCTTGACTAATTGACGTGTGCTCGTAGGAGCAGGTGCGGGCTTGCCTTCGCAGACACGCGTCTGCTCTCAATTCACACACACACACATTTTTTTTCTTTGTGTCCTCCACACTACCTTTTGACTGAAAGCAAAGGGAGATCAAGGTTTTGCAAAATGATAATAAACCTGCAATAATTCAGCTATTGTATTGTATTGCATTCATGGATTCTTCATTGCAGTAAAAAGGAGTTTTGAGCCATGCAGCCATTAAAACAAACAAAATTAAAACTAGACTATGGGTGATACCTTCATAAGCTGCTGGTAGAAAAACAAAAAAAAGTTGCTGAGCTTTCGAGAGCACAAGCCCTCTTTTTTAAAGCAGGTATAAAAGTCCATACATGGCAAGGGATGTAATTTGTCAGGAGAGAGTTCTTAAAAGTTCACTTGGCAAGGTGGAAGGCATCCAAGAAGATGGATTTGCAAATACTGTATTTTTTCATTTTTTTTCCATTTTTTAACTTTTCCCCCAATGTTTTAGATAGGTACCCCGACTTAAGAGTAGTTCGACTTAAGAGCATGCATTTGGAATGGATTAAATTCGTAAGTTGAGGTACCACTGTATTTCCTAGTATCATTAACAAACCTGTGATGCAGCTCAACTTTGCTGTTTCAGTCTGGAGCTGCTGCCAGTGGGGCCAATTGGTTTTGGCTTGTTTGCAGTCATAGAACTGCAGAGTTGGAAGGGACCCTATGGATCATTGAGTCCATCCTGTGTCAAGGAGGCACAATGGAGAATTGAACTCCCAGCCTCTTGCTCTGAAGCCAGCTACCCAAACCACTGAGCTCTCTAGTAATGCAAGTTGGGCATAAAATACAACAATTCCATGACCACCCTGTGCCGGTCTTTGTACTCATCTCTCCTAAACCTCAATTCTCTACAAATCTATTTACTTCTGTGAATTGGCCCAGTCATCCCATGCAGTGTTCCTGAATAAATTTGTTTTCAAAACAGGTTAAAGATTAAAAGTGAATTCTAATGCTAAAATCAGCATGCCGGAGTGCTAGGAATTGAAACCACTGCTGGGTGGTTTCAATTGCCACTTGGTTAGTATTGCATCCTATTCCTGGTGAACAAGCTCCATCTTTCTCCAGCCAATTAAGAGCGTGTCTCCTTCCACATTGTTGAAACCCTTCTATTGTAACGTATTCATGGCACATCAGTCTTTGTTTTCTCCATATAAAACACTCAAGTGTAGTCACATTAGCACATTTCATTGCAAGTTAGCGCAAAAGGAAGTTAATATGGCCTGATACTAATCTCCCGTGACTGAAAATTCCTAATACGATAAAACTTTCATATCATATTAGAAGAAGAAAGTCTGTTCCTGCCTGTTCCAGGTCACTTTCAGCATTGCCCTTGAGCATGAAGTAATTGCAAATATTGGTCTGTCTGCACAGACACACACATACACACAACCCATCACATAATTCAATAATACATGGCAAACAATACGAAAGTTTACAGCATCTCCATCCTAATTAAGCCTATAGAAATGACCTATTATGCATCTACTATACTTCAACGCTATGGGATTTGAATGGGTACTGGATGCCATCATTCCATTCAAGAATCGTTTCAAGTCAGTGCAACCTCCATGATTTCAGCATGATGTTCCTTCTTAGAAGAAATCTAGCATGTCTAAGAAATCAGTACTGCTTGGAAACTGTTTTCAATGCAATGGCATACAAAGAACAGGAGGGTCCTTTTTTGTCTTATTTCTCCAAATAATTCTGTTCCCTTTTCATTGTATTTAACACAAACAAGACAATATCTAATCTGGGATATAGAAAGGACTGGGTTGGACAGATGAGCTCATGTTACCATTTTTATCCAACATAACTATAAAGTTATCATGACTCTTGCATTAAGACAAACACTGAGGTAGAAATTACTTTAGCTCCATAAATGCTTCATTCACTATCTAATAACTGACACTTTATCTATCTCTTAACCTTTTAAAAAGCTAAATTAATTATTATGAGCTAGGATAAAGACTTCATGGTGGCAAACTAACTCCAACGGTGGAATTTGCATTTTAACATTTAAAAATAAGTAAATAGCTTGGCTCAAGATATCGCTGCAGTAAGAAAATGGGTTTCTTACTTTTTTAGCAGTTTAGATTTGCATATAATATTTGGTTAATGTGTGAAAATATTTTTTTAAGTCTGCATTTATGCCTACACAACTCCAGAGAATTTGTGGATTGTTTTCATTGCCCTTTTTATCTTTAATTTCTTTTACTGGTATGCTACTTTTATGCCATTTGGGTCATTTATAAGAATATGTAAAGAAAAATACTTTTAGTCTCAGTGGGTGCTGGCTTTGTCATCCTGGTTCTTCCAGCAGAATAAAATCTGGATTTAGAACAGAAATTAACATACATTGAATCAGACTGCTGTTCTATGTAGCCCTGTGTGAACAATGGCTATGGCTCTCTGGAATTTCAGCCAGGATTATTTTCAGGGGATGCCATTTTCTGTCTACTAAAGCCCAAATTTAGTGCTGCAGAGAGAATGAAGCAGATTCACACAAATTTGCTGCAGTTAACATTTAATACTACCTGTATGTGTTAATCCACAGGAATGGCCCTATCATTAGGTAGACTGAGACAGCTGCCTCAGGTTGTAAAGCCAAGGGTGTGGGGAGGAAAAGTAGAAAAGAATTTGAAGACTACAGCTTGTCCTCAGACCCACAGATTTTCTCATAGATTTTGAAGCATTGGACAAATAAACACATAATCTATATTTTATATGTTTCAGATTTATTTGTGAATAAAATTCTGACCTTCAATTCTTCATTTTTAAACTGAAGATTTGTGTGCAATTTTATGGGGGGGCTGGAAAGATCTTTGAAGCAATAACAGCCATAAATACATCATTATGCACAGATGCTAAAAATTTCCCAATTTAAACACCTCTTTAGGTTATACCTTAACTCAGGCATGTCCAAACTTTGGCCCTCCAGATGTTTTGGACCACAACTCCCACAATCCTTTGTCATTGGCAATACAGGCTTGGAATTCTGGGAGTTGTGGTCCAAAACATCATGAGGGCCAAAGTTTGGACATGCCTGCCTTAACTGGCCTGCTGTCTGGGGAATTCTGGAAACTGCAGTTCCTCTTCTCAAAATGTTAAGCTCTAGAAGCAAACTTTCAGATACTGTACTACTGATGACCCCAATTTAAAAACTGGATAGGTTATCCCTCTACTGTCCTTGCTGGCTGAAGAATGATGGAGTTTGTAACTGATAGTTACCTGAGTCTGGGAGTTGAAGTCTCTTTTCCCTCATTCATAATACCTAAAAGCACAAACCTTTGTATGAATACTAGAGATGTTCCAGTTTAAATCACTGTTTTTATTGGCTGTGCCACTAAGGTATTATGGTGAGGCATTGGGGTGGAGAGAGAAAAGGAGATCAAACATCATGGGGTGGGGGTAACCCATTAGGGCTGAGGCAAAATAAGAGAAATAGTGGTGGACATACTGTACAAATAATGGGTCTCTTTCTGGGATGACATTAGGTGTATTTGGTAGCCTTATGAATATTTAGAAAATGTATGTCTGAAAACATCTCCGAAATTGTAAACACCACATTCATAGATAAATGGACATGTTACATCCTGAAATCAGTTCCTCTACATTCCATGACTCAACTTCCAGATTCCTCTACATTCCCAGTTGAATCTACTGATAATTCGCTTTTGCTAGTCTCTGATCATAGGGACTTGCGAGTGTATTCTGCATAGTGTGTCAGATCAACTTCAAGTACAAAATATTTTCCCTCTGGCTATGAACTTCCTGTAGAGGCCCACTAGTAATTAGCTTTTTCTCAGCAACTGACCATAGGCATTTGGCAGATCCTCCCCCCCCCCCCGGTTAGGCATATCATATAAAATGAAGTTATAAGATCTTTCCCCTCTGGATATGAACTAAGTAATTCATCTCTTGTCCACTAGCCTTCTGTCAACTTTATTTTATCACACTTGACACACAACTGTGTGTAGTCTCAATTGTCAGAAATTGGCTTTGATGGTGATAAACCTATGAGGCATAAAAAGATCTAAAGAACAATATAGACTGGAACTATTGTAGTTTTGACTGTAGTAAGTGGATAAATAAAAAAGCAAAATGAATATGCCCAAAAAGCTATATGGGAAGCTCTGTTTCAGATATGCCTGCTCCTGGACCTGTGTCTGAATACCACATATTTCATGTACAGAGGGGACTTCTACAGACAGAAGCATGGTTGTGCCATGGGTTCTCCAGTGTCACCAATTGTTGCAAACCTATATGGAAGAAGTGGAGAAGAAGGCACTCAACACCTTCCCAGGGACAACACCATCTCACTGGTTCAGGTATGTAGATGATACCTGGGTGAAAATCAAGACTCGGGAAGTACAGGCCTTTACAGACCACATCAATGCAGTGGACCCTAATATTAGGTTCACTAGAGAAGACACCCAAGACAACAGGCTGGCTTTCCTGGATTGTGCAGTCATCATCAGACCTGACCGTGGCCTGGAAGTAGAAGTTTACAGGAAACCCACCCACACAGATCAATACTTACTGTTCGACTCCCACCATCCATTACAGCACAAACTAGGAGTCATCAGGACCCTAAGCCACAGAGCAGAGAGCATCCCCACCTCCACAGAAGCCAAGAAGAAGGAAGACAGGCACCTGAAGACAGCACTTAAGGCCTGTGGATATCCAAAGTGGGCCTTCAACAAAGCAGTGGGCCATCCCAGAAGAACAAGGGATCAGTCTGAGACCCAGACCCAGCGGAAGAACCTGGTCATTCCTTACATGGCTGGAGTGTCAGAGAAGCTTAAAAGGATTTTTGGCAAACACCACATCCCTGTTTATTTCAAACCCACAAACACACTAAGGCAGAGACTTGTCCACCCAAAGGATCCGGTACCCAACCATAAAAGGAGCAATATAGTATATGTGGTCCAATGCAGTGAGGAGTGTTCAGACCTCTACATTGGGGAAACCAAACAGCCATTAAACAGAAGGATGGCCCAACATAGGAGGGGTAACAGCTCAGGTCCAGAATCAGCAGTACACCTCCATTTGAAGGAGAAAGGGCACTCTTTCAAAGATGAGGATGTACACATATTAGACAAAGAAGAGAGGTGGTTTGAAAGAGGAGTAAGGGAGGCCATTCATGTGAGCATTGAAAATCCCTCCCTCAACAGAGGTGGTGGCCTCCGGCATAGTTTATCTGCTACTTATCAAGCTGTGCTTTCCACACTACCAAGACAAATCAAAAAGCCTTTACCACCAAGGCCATAGCTAACGACCATTAACGACCCTTTCTTGATAGGTTTCAGCACCTTAAGCCATGGTTCACCTCAAGGCTAAAGATACCATTGTCTCTCTAACGAGCCTATTTAGTTCATCTGATGAGCCTAATTGAGGCCAGGGTGACTAGAGGTCAAAGCTGCCTATAAGAGTCAGGGTTTGCACCAGCTGCATTCAGACCGATGAAGCTGTTTGGATGAACAGCGAAACGTTTCTATCTCTCAAAAAAGAAGTCCAGTAGCCATGACTCAACTCCCAGATAAACGCACCTGGATGACTGAGAATCTTCACAGACGTAAGATAGATAGATAGATAGATAGATAGATAGATAGATAGATAGATAGATAGATAGATAGATAGATAGATAGATAGATATCAATGCAGTCCCAAGACTTCTCAGGAATTCCACCACCCAGTATGCTGGTAGCTGAAGGTCAAAAACTCCAAATTCCTAGAGGAATTTCAGCACACACACACACACACACACACACACACACACACACACACACACACACACACACACCTATGACCTGGCAAATCTTGCCGTGGAGTATGTTGCCACCAAGGGTGGTGGAGTCTCCTTCTTTGGAGGTTTTTAAGCAGGGGCTGGATGGCCATCCGTCTTCTCTCTCTCTCTCTCTCTCTCTGTATCTGTCTTGATAAGAACATAAGAACATAATAAGAGCCATGCTGGATAAGGCCAAAAGCCCATCTAGTCCAGCTTCCTGTATCTCACAGTGGTCCCACCAAATGCATCTGGGAGTGCACAATACTAGATATCTGTTTCCTGATACCACTCCCTTGCATCTGGCCCTTGAGGTACCCTGGTTTTAAGTCTGAAGATTACACATCTCCATCATGGTTTGTAACCTGTGATGGACTTTTCCTCCAGGAATTTATCTAATCCCCTTTTGAAGGCATCCAGGCCTCCTGCCATCACCACATCCCGTGGCAGGGAGTTCCACAGACTAACAACCCGCTGGCTAAAAATATTTTCTTTTGTCTGTTCTCACTCTCCCAACCCTCAGTTTGAGTGAATGTCCCCTAGTTCTGGTATTTTGTGAGAGGGAGAAGAGCGTCCCTCTATCCACTTTACTCATGCACTGCATTATTTTGTACGTTTCAATCACGTTTCTATCTCTCAAAAAAGAAGTCCAGTAGCCATGACTCAACTCCCAGATAAACGCACCTGGATGACTGAGAATCTTCACAGACGTATTGCTATGCAATTTGGGGCAGATGCCCTGAAGTTGGTGCGAGAATATGAAAGAACAGCAAGAAAAGTAGCAGACTACAAGAACCACTTACGTTTTAACTTGAGATGCAGACAACAAAGTCTCACCCCAACAAGCCTCCGCCTACAATCAACAGTAAGAAGCCATCGGGCTAACAATATCCTCCAGAGAGCTCAAGAACAACTTCTCAATGAGAGGATCAGACAAGTCCACTTTACCTTAGACACACTGCAACACAAAAAAGACCACATTCACCAAGAACTACTCTCCACCCTATCCAAACCAGCAGTGGATGCAGTCATAGAATTTGTCCAGAAAGCACAACTGGCTCAGCATTGCAAAGGCAAAGAGAGGCAAATGAAGAAGTTCGATCTTCTCCTCTGCCGGAAAGAGGCAGTTAAAGAGCTTGGCAGGAGGAAGAAGGATGAAGGGACCATGACAGGAGATGTAAAGGACAAATGGGTGAAGAACCTCTCAAACAGGGAACTCACCCAGACAGAGAGAGAGGTCCTATCCAAAGGCCTAAATTTTGCCATCACACCCAAACAGGTTCCTGTTGTGGATTTCATCACAGCGACAGAATCAGCCATCCACAGCAACAATCTGCCAGCAGCAGAAGCAGAACTACTTAGGATAAAAGTCTCTGCTGCATTATCCAGTGCTCAACCACCACCATCCAACCTCACCAGCCAAGAGAGAAGTGCTGTGACATCCCTCAGCAGGGATGAGAGCATCACAATTCTGCCTGCGGACAAAGGAAGGTGCACTGTCGTCCTCAATACGGTGGACTACCACGAGAAGGTTATCACACTTTTAGATGATCAGCATACATATGAAAAACTAAGAAGAGACCCCACCAGCAATTACAAGAAGAAAGTAATAGAATGCTTAAAACTCTTGGAGCAGGAAAACGCAATTGACAGGGTGACCTACCACCAGTTATATCCCGGAGAAACAGTCCCCTGCTTTTATGGACTTCCCAAGATCCACAAGCAAGGAATCCCCCTCAGACCTATTGTCAGCAGTATAAATTCAGTGACTTATAACATCGCAAAATACCTGGCAACTATCCTAGCCCCACTGGTTGGACACACGGACCACCACGTACACAACTCAGAAGAGTTTGTTTCTAAAGTCAGGGAGCTCAAACTGGATACAGAGGAAACCATGGTATCCTTTGATGTTACATCACTCTTTACCAGCATACCCACCACTGATGCGCTAATAATGGTAAAGAGAAGATTAAGAGAAGACAGCACCCTCACCTCCAGAAGCCGCCTCAACCCAGACCAGATAGGCCTGCTCCTGGACCTGTGTCTGAACACCACATATTTCATGTACAGAGGGGACTTCTACAGACAGAAGCATGGCTGTGCCATGGTTCCCCAGTGTCACCAATTGTAGCAAACCTATACATGGAAGAAGTGGAGAAGAAGGCACTCAACACCTTCCCAGGGACAACACCATCCCATTGGTTCAGGTATGTAGATGATACCTGGGTTAAAATAAAGACGCAGGAAGTACAGGCCTTTACAGACCACATCAACACAGTGGATCCTAATATTAAGTTCACTAGGGAAGACACCGAAGACAACAGGCTGGCTTTCCTGGATTGTGCAGTCATCATCAGACCTGACCGTGGCCTAGGAGTAGAAGTTTACAGGACACCCACCCACACAGATCAATACTTACTGTTTGACTCCCACCATCCATTACAACACAAACTAGGAGTCATCAGGACCCTAAGCCACAGAGCAGAGAGCATCCCCACCTCCTCAGAAGCCAAGAAGAAGGAAGACAGGCACCTGAAGACAGCACTTAAGGCCTGTGGATATCCAAGGTGGGCCTTCAACAAAGCAGTGGGCCATCCCAGAAGAACAAGGGATCAGTCTGAGACCCAGACCCGACGGAAGAACCTGGTCATTCCCTACATGGCGGGAGTGTCGGAGAAGCTTAAAAGGATTTTTGGCAAACACCACATCCCTGTTTATTTCAAACCCATGAACACACTAAGGCAGAGACTTGTCCACCCAAAGGATCCGATACCAAACCATAAAAGGAGCAATATAGTATATGCAGTCCAATGCAGTGAAGAGTGTTCAGACCTCTACATTGGAGAAACTAAACAGCCATTAAACAGAAGAATGGCCCAACATAGGAGAGGTAACAGCTCAGGACCAGAATCAGCAGTACACCTCCATTTGAAGGAAAAAGGCCACTCTTTCAAAGATGAGGATGTACACATATTAGACAAAGAAGAGAGGTGGTTTGAGAGAGGAGTAAGGGAAGCCATTCATGTCAGCATTGAAAATCCCTCCCTCAACAGAGGTGGGGGGCTCCGGCATAGTCTAGCTGCTACTTATCAGGCTGTACTTTCCACAGTACCCAGGCAAATCAAGGAGCCTTCATCACCAGGTCACAGCTAACGACCCATTCTTGACAGCTAACGACCCATTCTTGATGGGTTTCAGCACCTTAGGCCATTGTTTACCTGAAGGCCATGGACACTAATGTCTCCCTAACGAGCCTATTCAGGCTTTGTTCATCTTATGAGCCAATCAGACAAGGGGACAAGAGGTCAAGCTGAAGATAAGGTCTCTTGCACTAACTGTATTCAGACCGATGAAGCTGTTTGGATGAACTGCGAAACGTTTCTATCTCTCAAAAAAGAAGTCCAGTAGCCATGACTCAACTCCCAGATCCCCCCCTTAGGCGCCTTTTTCCAGACTAAAGAGCCCCAAACATTTTAGCCTTTCCTCATAAGGGAGGTCCCCAGGCCAGTAATCATTTTAGTCACTCTATTCTGCACCTTTTCCAGTTCCACTATGTCTTTTTTGAGATGCGGTGACCAGAATTGTACACAATACTCCAGGTGCAGCCTTACTATCATTTTGTACAATGGCATTATAATGTTGGCTGTTTTATTTTCAATCCCCTGTTTGATAATCCTAGCATGGAATTGACCTTCTTCACTGCTGCCACACACTGGGTAGACACCTTCATTGAGCTGTCCACCAGCACACCAAGATCTCTTTCCTGATCTGTCACAGATAGCTCAGAGCCCATGAGTTGATAGATAGTTTGGATTTTTTGCCCCCACATGCATTATTTTACATTTTGCTACATTGAAACACATTTGCCATTTTGCAGGCCATGCTCCCAGTTTGGAGGGATCCTTCTGGAGCTCTTCACAATCTTCTCTGGTTTTTACTATACAGAAAAGTTTTGTGACATCCGCAAACCTGGCCAGCTCACTGCTTATCCCTGTCTCCAGATCGTTTATGAACAGGTTGAAAAGCACTGGTCCCAAGACAGATCCCTGGGGCACACCGCTTTTTACCTCTCTCCATTGTGAAAATTGCCCATAAGTATCTCTCCCATCAATGAAAAGGAGCAATATATTATTTCCCCTTTTTTCTTTTGCAGTTTGATGCTAAAGATTATACATTTAAATGTGAATTTGAAAAGTGCACACAAATATGCTTTATTCAACAGAAAACTGTGTACAAAATGCTTTTTAAAAAAGTATTAAAATGAAACATCAAGAAAAATGCCTACCTAAGTACTTATAAATATCCAAGCAGCTAAAAGGTCTTACAGCCTGGCATGAAGCAAGGGTGGGTGGAAGATGCAAGTGGCATACTGAGAAAACCAACAAAATCAGGGATGCTAGATGACACCAGGATGCAAGACCACAAAGCATCAAGCAAGATCTGGAGGGAAGTTGGCCTTGAATGGAAGTTAAATCAGCAGCAGGTTTAGACTCTGTGTGCCAAAATTAGGAGCTAAGAGACATCCTCTAAACTGCTGCTCCCAAACCCTACAAATCAGAGTCTGAGGGAGTTCCAGTGGTGTGCTGACTTAAAGCTATATGCTTGCATAGTGCTCATGGAGAACCTCCTAGCACTGAACAAGCAGCCTTAGAATGCTGTGGCTGAATTTTGTGCCAGTGAAGAGATACTGTATGAAGGATATCTGCCAGCTTTGCTTTTATATTCACATTTAGATTTTAAAAATCATGCTCTTTACACCCTGAATGGAATATTTAGCTAGCTTCTTATAAAAACCACAGCAAAAAAAAACACACTATAATTCTCCTCAACATGTGAGAGACAAATTTAAAAGATCTGCAGCTATTTCCAGAGTAGAAAGGGCTACCTCATAACCCTTAGGAATGAGGTGTGGGGAAAGAACATTCAAAAATCAGAGCCCAGTTAGTTGAATACACAGGGTTGAAAAACAGACATTTAAGATCTATGAATTCAGAGTCCTGTATCTAGACAGATGAATGGGTCAGTTTTGGTTTCTGAACTTGAAGAAATGTACAGTGGTGCCTCCTAAAACAAATTTAATTCATTCCATGGGTCAATTTGTTTTATGAAAAATTCATCTTAAGATGCACAGTTTCTCAACGGTATGCATTGAAAACCAATTAATTCATTCAGGAGGGAACAGATTAATATATTTTCAATAAATACTTATGGAAAGGCTATCTAAAAAACCCTCAATCAAGGGACAGTGGAAGGCTATTCCTCCCCGCAGCTGATAGACAGCTAATTTTGACAGCTCAGAGCCTTGGGCTGCCAGTGACTGAGGGGGCAGCCACCTCCTCTTTGCCCAGGTCTCTGCACTGAGACGTGGGTGAAGAGGAGGTGGCAGTGGCTTCTATCCTACATTTCATTCCCTGTAGCATCCAATCCATGGGTGCTACAGGGAAGGGAAGGCAGGATTGAATAATCCTCCACCGCCCCCTCTTCACCCACGTCTCAGCGCCGAGACTTGGAGGAGGAGGAGGAGGAGGAGGAGGAGGAGGAGGAGGAGGGAGGAGGAGGAGGAGGCTTCGATCCTCCCTTCCGTTCCGGTAGCATCCAATCCAATGGTTCTACAGGGAAGGAAAGGCAGCCAGGCTTTTGAATTTCGCACAGCCGGAATCCCCTTGGGTTGTGGGCACGCGAAATTCAAACGCCTGCCCTGTAAGATGAATTTTTCTTAAGACATTGGGTAGGCAAACTGGTGTCTTGTGAAAAATGCCTATCCCTGGAAATTTCATTCATCTTATGAATAGTTTGTCTTACATGGCATTTGTCTTGTGAGGTACCATTGTATGAATTTTGGTAAATACGATCAAAAATGGAAACTAAATTCTGAGCTATCTCTACCTGAAAGGCCTGCAGTGACATTCCCAGACTCAAAATCTGGTTACTGCCACCACCACCCCTTTGTTCCGGCATGGCTTCAGGATGCTTCCCTTCCAGAGACAAGACCAAATATATTTTGGGTACCTGAGAAGTCCTGGGAAGATTATCATGGTCCAGGCCATTAACAGTGCAGTCATTAAGCCGAGGCTTATAAACTGGCCTACAACCATATGCAATTTATTATTCAAAGCTGGTTATCATTTTCCTGCAAGAAAAGCTTCAATAAAATGCATTTTGAAATACCTGTTACATCTATTCCAATTTGCTACTGCTTAAATTAATACAAAAGAGAAAAAGAAGAGTGGTAGGAGATGGAAGGAAGTGACCAGGTTACAAAAAAAAATGTGTAAATTTCAACAGTATCGCTGCCTGTGAAATATTGCAAGTGCAAAATGTAATTACCTTAATGCTATTTTTGATATCATATCAGCAAATTGCACCAAGTCCCCACTGTGACACTTATATGAGGGTAAGAATTATCCTGTTGTGAGTGTCGATCCCGAGGGAAAATGAGGCAGCACAAATGGCTGAGACGCTTCAGCAATTAGCTACCTCAAGACAGCAACCATTTTCATTTTAAAAAAAATATGGAATGTTTAACCTGTAAACATCTAGGTCACTTGCATTCAGTATGTTTAGATATTTTTGAGTAATTAATTCTCTAGAGGTTTTCATGCTACATGTAGATTTTCCTCAGCTTTATTTTCCCTCCTCCTCCCCATCTCTCTCTCTCTCTCTCTCTCTCTCTCTCTCTCTCTCTCTCTCTCTCTCTCTCTCTCTCTCTCTCTCTCTCTCTCTCATTCCCCCTTTCCACTTTTAATAGTGAGGGGAGGACAAATCCCTTGCTGCTCTTGAAATACACACTGTGTAAATTTGGATGTTTCCAGTGTGCATGCCTTATCATTAACACTAATGCCATAATGCCATAAGACGACAATATAACGTCCTAGAGGATTAACATAACTTCATGTTGAGCAAACAAAAATTAGACGTGCTACAACCCTTTTTCTTACCCAAAAGCTCTTGTGGCCCTAGGAAGCGCAGAGGAAAAGGGTGCTTAGTGTTACCATTCCTGGAAAATTCATCAGACTTCGTCTTCGTCTGTGGGAGATGACATGAACATGTGAATAAGGCTCAGAATATGAACGCTGGAGCACTGAGTGTTGATTTATAGACACACAGGACAATTTAAAGGCAACTACACAATCTGAGAGAACAGTATGAAGATGTCTAATTTTATTTTTTTCCAGCTCTCTTATACAACCTATCTACTTTCTATGGTTGATGCAAGTCTTTTATTCTGTAGGACAGGTCATCTTCAAAATATAACAACCTATACAATTAGTAAATAACCATTCCCTCCCCACACATTTCATCTCAAACCAAAGGAGAAAATATGGTTCTTGGTGCAATTAGCTGGGATGGTAATTGTGGCTTGTTTGAAAAGTTTTGGAATATCATGTTAAGAAGTATGTAAGGACATGCTGAAATCATCCATAATCAGGCACTGCCAGGATGGGTGATGGAATATAGGATAAATTATAAAGGTATTATGATGGCTACTGTTTCTCTGAATTAGAGATGCACACAAACACACCCACCCTTAGACTCAGTTCAGTTCAGACACTGAGTTGGATATTCTTAATGAGGAGTCAAACTCATATACAGCCAGATTAAGGAACCTGAGAGTTTGTGCTTCCCATTGACTATTTTTGAAACAGGTAACAACTTCTCTCAACCCACCCCTCTTTGTCATAATTGGTTGGCATCGGCAGACATAGCCAGCCCATAGGGGATTATACTTGGAAACTGCTAGCAAATAGATGTTGAAGTTCTTGAAGGCAATGCATCTTTGAAGCCTGACCTGTTCGTTTTTAACAAACGGAAGAGCCAATAGGTTTTTTTTTAAAATTCCAGTTTCTTGGCAGAATGGGATGAAGTGTATAAGATTTAGAAGTGCCCTATGAGGGAATTCAAATGGCCAAACTTCAGATGAAAGGAGGAGAGAGCTTTGTGCAACAGCAGCTTTTCCATCTGAAACTATTCACAAAAGGGCACTTTTATTGCCCTCAATTCCCTGTTCTCCATGGCCAGCTAGGTAACAAACCTGCAGAGTTTCAGAACACATGCAGCAGATACTATGCAAAAGTCCTCAGATAAGAATAAGTGAGACAGAGGGTGACAGATATTATCCATTACCTATAAGAACATTATACTAATAGCAATACAATGATTACAATTAACGAAACTCGCACTACAGGAGAATTTAATTCAAATAAATTCACTATTTTTTTTCTAACTAAGAGAAGAGAAATAGGCATTTGCTGCCCAAATGTGAGTGGGTTTTTTTTAAATGGATGATTGTGCCTAACTATTTTGAATGTGTTTTTGTGGTGTTCTTGTTTACCTATTTTTAGTATGGCCTTTCTTTGATTCTTTTAAGTATTTGGATACTTACTGTTTTAGGCTCAGATGTTCATTTTAAATGATGTAATCCCTTTTGGCTCTTTTAAAAGAGAAAGGTGGGGTAAAATATTTCAACAGTAATAAATGATGAAAACTACACCGATGAACACATACACCTGAACGGAAAGATAGATACAAATACAGGTGCAGATATAGATCATATAGATTCAGCAATGGGTGATAATAATTTTTTCCTAACTGAGGGAAATAAGGATGTATTAAGCAGCCAAATTCAACAGAGCACAATGAACAAACATCTTAATTAAAATCAATGATGCCCTTGTCCATATTAGAGGTTGACGAATTTACTACCTAATTTTTGCACAGCGTGCACATACTGTAAATCACAACACAGATGATCTAAGAAACTTTTAAAAACTTTTAAGAAAAGGACTGAATCCTAAATACTGAAAAAGGAAACATTAATTGCAGACAGAAGCCTGAAAGTAATGGAAAGTTTTTGCTCTCCCACTTTGCACCCAAAATTGAAATTTCAAAGCATTCGTTGCATCTTGCAAAGAATGACACTTGCCTCATTTGTAGCAAGATGCACACGGATATAGGTTGGCAGCCAATATTTCTTTAAAAAGACAATCCTTTGTTTCATGGAATAGTCCCCGTCTCATCATGAGCCACTTCTGTTTTGAATGAGGGAAATTTACATGGACTACCAGGAATATGGAGGTCACCCAAAAATTGGAAAAAAAAACATGAAACCAAAACATAAGAGGAAGAGCAGCAGATTTCCACGGTTCCAATTGTACTGAAGAGTTTTCAGCAAGAAAAATGCTCAGGACGTTCACTGTAACACCAGCTACACTGGGGTAATGTTTCCACTTTCATTATCTGAAAGTATGACAGGCAAAGACCAAGTGGTGTGGAATAATCCTATGGCTTCTCAGAGGAACTCACAAACAAGAACATCTCACCCTTCCACTAATATTCACTGACTGTAAAAGGAGATAAATGACTACCCATCTGATCCTATGGATAGATAAACCTTTGCTACGAGAAAAGAGCAGATCTCGTTTTTGAAAAGTAGGATGTAGAGTAGTTTAGCTTTACTTGTTAAAAGGGGGTGGGTGGGTGATGCTGAAGACCTGGTAGATATTTATTTTATTTATTTATTCAACTTTTGTACCGCCCATCTAGCTCTAGGGCTACTCTGGGTGGTTACCCAGACACCCAGCTTTGTCCTGTGAAACTGAAGCAACAAGAACTAGATCCCACTCCTGTTCTATGAAATGCAGCCAAATAGGTCCAAGAAGTGACACTGGATCTTCCCCACCCCATCCCACCCCAACTGCATTGCATTGCACTTCCTCCAGCAAATCTAAAGTGGAGGATTTGGGCTCAGCTTCCAAAATATTCAAGCCACCACGGTCCATATAGGGCCCATGCTGGCCAGGTACTCTGGGAGTTGCAGTGTTTAGAAGTAACTTTTTTCAATCTCTGGGTCATCAACTGGGTTGTTGTCTCTTAATACATCCTTCCAGACACTGTGGAGTTCCTCACTGTCCCTTCAGGTAGCCAGTTGAATAGCACTGTCCAAAAGTTACAAAAGGAAACTGTATTCTGACTAACAGCTGACATTTAGTTTGGGACTCGATTGTACTTATTTATTTTTGATAAAATAGTACAATACTTGCTATGGAAGTAGAATAACATACTTTCTCCATCTCCAGAAAATGAACCTATTGTTTCTTGTCTTTATCTTCAGCTGATCTGAACACATCTCTCTGTCTCTCATCTAGCAGAAAAATTGAATATATCATTCTCCATCCATGCATTAGTGATCTGTTGATCCTAAGAGCCTTACCCTTGTTCCTCTCCTCTGTAAACACACACTGCACATGATAGCACTCTCCTATGATCTATACTGTGGGCTATTAATGTCAATCTAATGCTAAATCTATGCCAGTCTAATATCCACCAAAGACAATGAGTGTAATTATTAATGTAATATGGTCTGCCTTGCATGTGACAAAAGGAGCATGGCGACAGAAATAATGGATGGCTCCATACATAGCTGTGATATGAATTCTTTTCTATCTAAAGGTGTAAGGAAATGTTCTCAATCACAACTTGGTATGCATTAAAAAGAAAAGGATCGGATAAAAAGTGCTGGTGGGTAATGTACAATGTTGCAGTTTATCTGTATGTTTTTTACAACATTTACCCCATATCCTTTCTTTCCCTTATGCCCCATTGTGCTAGTGGGATGACTCCTTGAAGATAAGCTCTTCCTGAGTTTGCCACCCGGAGCTTGGAAAAAATCACTTTTGGAATGCAACAGTACCAGGATCCACTGCATTCTGGTCCAACAGTAGGGTATGCATTCTTTTTGGCATGCTCCAAGATGGCAGCCTCTAGCAGCCCCTGCCATCATGGCTTCATATTGAGGGAGGAGAAACAAAGTGTGGAGAGAAGGAGAGAAGAGAAAATGGGAGGGCAGAAGAGAGAAAACAGAATGGCACCAATAGAGGGAGAGAGGAGTGATGTAAAAATTAATTTTGTTTCCTCTAAGCCTCTACAGATGATCAGGGAAGCACTTAATTGACTGATTGGGCTATAAGGGATTGTTCAGATGGAAGGAGAACCCCAAATGGCACATTGTTCCTCCCCCAACCCCAATGGACCATTTGTAGCCTGATCTACCCCACACCCAAATCATCCAATCTGGACAGACTGTCGGTCTTGGAGATATTCTGGAACAAATAGACGAATATGGCTCGAGGGAAGCAAATTTTAAGATCCAAACAACCACCTATTTCATTCAGGGAATCAATAGTACCTGTACTAATGTATTTGTGCCCAGTTCTTTCTGTTCTGGATAAATTTAGGAGACCGACCAACCATCAGGGCTATGGAGCCACTGATTTTAAGTTACAAACAACCCAGTCATGAAAGCTGGGAAATTGGTAATACAGCTTATCATTTTATCATTTTGAAAATCTTTTGGGATGAGTAACACTTTTTCTCTTGCATGCCAAACATATTGATCCATGAAATAGATGTGGGGCATAGAAATGATTTGTAAATTATCCATTTGTGTAATACAGTATTCATATGGCATTTAAATTTACCACAGAAGCTATAGAACACAGAAAGTACAAGAATATATCACAACTTTTTATAACTTTTATGCTGACAATAATCTATATCTCAACTAATGATTCTTCCTCTGGGATAGAAAACAAATGAATTATAGAAACTGACATGCTTAGGACACAACATTCTGATACATTATAACACATTTGAATAGTTCAATGAATTGCAATATTAATGTTTTTAATTCTATGCGATAACTAAATGGGTGTTAATTCTTCCATGTATTTTCAACCATTTACATGTCAATCAGGATGACTGGATCCAGAGACATACATTAGAGAGAGCCTCAAATTAGAGCTGAAAGCTAATTATGTTGCAGAGAGGTGACTGAGAGTGTGACTAGACAGGAAGGCTGTCCTAGGTTGGTTCAGTGTTATATGAAATTTCTTACTAGCATCCCCAGCAATTTTCAGCGCAAGAAGGTGCATTGCATCTCAGAGCACTACAATTCCCAATGGAATCACAGTGATCACTGACATAGCACTGCACTGGAAAAGCACAATAAAAATGCTTGAAGGAAAGAGAAGAGAGACTTATGGGTGGCAGGTGTTCCTGCGGTAATGGCAGGCACCTTCTGTAGGGTGCTACTGGGCCTCTCTCCCTCAAGTGAGAGCTTCTTGTTTCTTCTGTGAATATTATGTCACTTGCCTCCCCACCCACCCAAAAAAAGAACACTCTGCCATAAGTGTCACCCCTGGACACCCCTGCCACTGACCTTTGGACTAATACAAGTGATTGCACATGCTGGAACAAAAAGGGGGACAAAAATAGATTGTTACTAACATGTGTCTAGACCAGGGGTAGGCAATCCGCGGCTCCAGAGCCGCATGCGGCTCTTTGGAACCTTTGCCGCGGCTCCGGGAGGTGACTGTGACAGGTTCGCCGCTCCGCTCCACACTGCCCGCCCGGTGACAGGCAATAGCGATGCCGACAGGCCGGCGGGCGGGCGCACAGTGGAGGAGTGGCGTGATGTCACGCGGCACCCGCTCGGCTAGGGGAGAGTGCGCGGCGGCGGCGCGCATGTGCGCAGTGCGCACCAACCCCTCCCCAGCATATTTGTTTTAAATGTCGCAATGGTTTTGCGGCTCCCAGTTTTTTTTCCCCGTCGGAAACGGGTCCAAGTGGCTCTTTATGTCTTAAAGGTTGCAGACCCCTGGTCTAGACGGTGACATTTTCTTCTAGGACTTTAACGCTTTGGCAACAGAGATCAAGGAGTTAACTTATATATAAATTTGAAACTTGAGTTGCATTTTGATTTCCTCCTACTTGTCTGGATACATGCCAGTAAGGGATAATTATCAATGGACAATGGAGGCTAAGATTCATAATAAAAATAGAAATGTGCTAAAAAGTGATATGCTTTATATGACTTCTATGTTTTATCCAACTGTCTTAATTTGTCTCCATTTGTGTTTCCACTTTTTTATAAACAAAGAACAGAGTATAGGTGGGATAGAGTGGCTGTTGAACTAATGACTGAAAGTAGCATATATTTATAGCAATCCCTCTTTGATGGGTATATCTTAGATTTTGCTACAATAATATTTTGTTAGCATTTCTGGAGTACTCTGACTCACACTCGTTTGGACCACTCTGTGTTACTTTCTGCTTACCTCAATTGCCCCTCTTCTTTTCAGCTCCTTTTCCTTTCCCTTCACCCTTTTCCTTTTCCTTTTATTTATTTATTTATTTATTTATTTATTTATTTATTTATTTATTTATTTATTTTGCAGGGATAGCCCAAGCTCTCCTGTCACTTCTGGAAGGAAGCAAAAAGTTGTCCCTAACCCCAGTATATGGCATCAGCACATATTTCGTGATACAGGAGGAAGCAGCATCAGCAAAGGATGACAAGGTACCTGGGGCTATACCTCCTCTAAGAACATCTGGGAGAATAAGAAACAGTGAGACCCTCTCCTAGCACAAACAAGGAGGTGGAAGGGGCGGCAGTGGGCATCGTGGCTCTGGAGGGTTGAGTGGAGCTACAGCAGCTTTTCAAAGCATCAAGGACTCTAGCTGAGTGGAGCAGAGAATGGGGACTTAACTCTGCTGCCTGAGATAAATACATCCTCTAAACCTTGAAAGGGCCTGTCCTATTTTTCAGGATTCAGTATATAAGATGTTGATTTCATATCCAGCAGTACTACACTCTTAAGAGGACAAGATGGTATGACTACCAGGTTGCTTGAGTCCACCACATTTGCCTGATTAGTTTGTTATTATAAACATCCAAAAACATCATACGAAACGCTACATTTAGGGCGTTTATACACGACCCCTAAGCTCTGCCGCAAATGGCTGCAAGCTCCGGACGTTAAAAATGTTGCCCCACCAGCTCCGGAGTTTGCAGACAATTAAGTGCGACCCCGCCCACTTTAGCGCGACCCAGCGCACTTTTCTTGTACCTGCTCTTTGATGGTGAAAAATATTTGATGTGGAGAGTGCCTGAGCTCTCCTTGCTTCTTTCTGTTGTTTTTCTTTTGCCTCCGCCCCTTAAAGAGGAACCAGGAAATAAACGGAGGTCAGAGCAACTTCCACCGGCACCGGAGGTAAGGCTTTCTTCTTTTGTCCCTGTGTAAGGCTTTTTTCCCCTCCCTCCCCTCACGCAGACAGAACAAAGAAGTGCGGAGCGGGTGGGGACGGAGGAACAGCAACGAACCCTCAAGATCTCTGGTCCGAATTTAAGGGACCAGCGGATCTTAGGGGTCGTGTAAAAAGGCCATTAGAAACATATGCTGGGCATCCACTTCCTGACAAACAGCTGTCATTTTAATAGCATCTCTTATAACGGTGGGATGAATGTGAAAGAGAATGGATCCAGTGCAGCACCCTCTGACCCTCCTTCCCTTTAGTGACATCGAGAATGATAATTTCTGACCAGCGTTTTGGAAAGTGCACGCTGAACACAATCCTCTCTGGCAACCTCCTTTGCCATGCTTTCCTGCACGCGTTAGAATACCCAGGGGTTACGGGAGACCCCCCTCCCCCCCGCAGCAGTCTTTGCCAGAAGCATCTCTTCATTCTGCCCCAGGAAACAGACAACAAGGCAGACAGACTAACCTGGCAGTAGGTGATAGCTGATGGTGCCTATGGCAGTTCAAAAAGAAGTTTTCCTCTTTTCAAGGCTGTATTATTCACAGCATGATGCTGCAAACTGCCAACCAAACAGACTGCCATTTTTTCCTCCCAGAAGACCTTGACTATGAGTTTCAAACGAAACAAAACTTTATAGAAGACTGGAACAGGTAGAGAAGAGTTAAGGCTCGCCCAAGTCATTTTGAAATCTGAAGCAAAGGACAAAATAATGCCCACTTGTCATTTCATGGAGGTTAACTGGTCTGGCAACTCTGGACAGGATAACATATACTATCACCCCAATCCAGCACGCAGAGACAGCACACAACCACATCATATTACATTTTCTCAAACCTCAATCCACCCTTTGCAAGAACAAATCAACACCATTTCAGCCAGATTGCTTCAATGACATATTTCGTTGAATTTTCGTTCCAAGTCACTTGGAAAACCCTTGTGTTACACTTGGTTCATTATTTGTCACATGGGGGTCTGTGTTCCTAATGAACTGTTAAAAAGCTGTTAATTAGTTATGTAAATTAGAGAAAGAGCACTGTAGAATTAATAGACCTCTGGAATTATTCAGCTCAGCCCCCCCCCAAGTTTAAGCTCATGCTTTCCACTGCAAAATTGCTAAAAGCTCATATTTTACAAACAAATTTTCATTAACCCGAATTTTAGCAACCATTTACAGTCCAGTTCTGTCCATAAAACACTGAGGTAGAATTTATTAATGGAATTCTCCTACACAGGCAATGTCAAAATTTATGAATTTATAATATTTTACACTGTTTTCCTCCTAGAAAAGGACCCAAGGCAGCTTGTACCATTAAAAACACAGTATTAAAAGCGAAAAACAATAAATTATTCAAATATTTAAAAGGAATTAATAATATTATATTTTAAATGCTAGTACAACATTATTAAAAACAGATTTAGAAGTACAAAACTATAAACTATCCTATTTATGGTCTCCTGGACTGTGTCCTTATAGTGTGTTAAGGTCAAAGATGGCAGGTTCTATATTCTTGCACTGCCAGGGGCCAATCTGCCCTAGATCTACATGCTTAAAGTTCATATTGTCACCCAACTATTTCACAAATCTGCTTAGAAGAATCTTCTCCATGTTTTCAGATGTGTTGAACGGCAATTCCCACCACTGCCTGTCAGCACAGCAACTGGTCATGCTGGTCAGGCTGATAGAAAATGTAGTCCAACACAGTTACTAGATACCACATGGAGTACCATAATCTGGCCCCCTGGGTCCTCCAAGAGTACCAGCAAGGGGCAGGGATTTCCTAAGACCTAGCTGGCTTTTCGTCTTAGGAAGACCAACATGGTGGCCAGTGTTCTTACACCTTCTAGCAAAATACTAGAAATCAAATATAGGTAATGGAGGTGAGGAGAAGAGTCATGGCAACAGAAATGGCCTCCCTCTGTTTATCCCTAGAGACGAGGCCTAATTCACAGAGAGGTCAGATAAGGAATAGACCCAGGCCATTGGGGCAGACTACGGGAGAAAACAGTAGGTGCAACTTCACACTTCCCTCACAGCTACAGCAAAATTGGTCTGAATGCACTCTTTTCAGGTAAATAATAACCAAGACACAGAAAACATGACATAATACTTTTGAGGAGAGCAGCTAGATTCCCTCCACTATAACTGACACATGTTCTGATAGTGTCTTCTCTTGGACGGACATCCATGCCATTAATAAATTCAATCAATATTGACCCTGAACTTTGGTGGGCAGACAAAGGAGTCCCTTAATGAGAGCCACAAAATCCTACATCCTCCCAATTGTAGCGAAATCATGGATCCCCTAAAGGCATTCCCCATTTTGTACTGCCCAATTTTTAAATAAACCATTGCTGGTGAGTTTGTGGAAGCCATCCCTCTCTCTCTTTGGGCCTTTTCACATGACCCCTAAGATCTGCTGGCCACTTAAATTCGGACCAGATATCTTGGGGGTTTGTCGCTGTTCCTGTGTTCCCACCACCTCCGCACTCCTGGCTCCTGTCTGCGTGAGGGGAAGGAGAAAAAAAAGGAAGAAAAGAATGCCGGCTCACCTCTGTTCTGCCGTCTCCCTGCAGCATTCCAGTCTCTTAAGTATCTCTTAAAGGGGCGGAGGGCAAAAAACAACAACAAACAGAAGCGTTACATCCGCATCAGGAATTTTTCACCCCTGGAGAGCAGGTACTTGAAAAGTGCGCTGGGACACGCTTAGGTGGGCATGGTCGCACTTAATTTTTTGTAAACTCCGGAGCTGGTGGGGAAACAATTTTAAGTTCCGGATCTGGGAGCCATTTGCCGTGGATTTTAGGGGTCGTGTGAAAAGGCCCTTTCCTGCCCTAATAGGCACTGTGCTGAAAAGCCCATATATCCAAGAGCCCCCTTTACCATGGTCCTAGATTAGGGCAATACAAGAAGATCCAGTCAAGATCCATTGCCACTGAGCCTCAGGAAATCGTCTTTTAAGTGAATCAATATAACTGTTATGGATGCCACTTCTGTCAGGACATCACCGATTCCTCATTTCCAGTGGTAAATTGAAATATATAGGATGAAGCACTTCGCTTAAGGGTTGTGTCACACAAGTGTTAATATAATGCTCACATCAGCAGCACTGTAGCTTTTTAATTTAAAGTGTGTATTCCTATGAGAATAACTATTATATATATCTATCTCACTCTCTTTTTTGCACTCTACCTATTTCATTATAACCTTCTTTTCATGGATCTTTAACTGTCATGGCATCTGAAAAGAAGCTTTTTTCTGCCCCCTACCAACCAAAGCGACCCAGAGGGGAAACTCACCACATGAATTATTATATATTTTAATGCTCTTTTTGAAAAAGAGAACTTTAAGTGTTATTTTATATATTTTTCATGCACATTGTTGCCTTTTCCACATCAATGACACACAAAGAGGCTGCTGACTTTCCCCCTTTTTCATGGAAATTATAACTAATGGACATTAGAGGTTTGTTAAAGTCAGGGATGCAACTATGACTTGAGAGGGAAAGGAGACTGAAGTCTAATAATCACGTGTGTGTATAAGTGTGTCCACGTGCATAGCAATGCTACTGAAGATTTAAGAAGAAAGTGCAAAATTTGGATAATGTAACTTGAATGAAAATGCAAAAGATTTTCTGTGCCTTGGCTCAGTTATCAATCAAACTGGCAGTGTACCCCTCTAACCCCCCCCCCCCCAAAAAAAAACAGAAGACGGAGACTCAAACAGGCAGCTATGAAGGAATTATAAAGAAATTCCTTAAGTATAAGAATCTATTGCCAGAAACCAAAGCCAAGATCTCTCTCCAACAGTATTCCTGGATGTTATGTATAAATGGGGAAGTGAGATAGTAAAGGAAGTTGACAAGGGAGAAAATCAGTTCATTCAAAATGTGGTGTTAGAGAAGAGCATTACAAATACAATGGACTGCTAGAAAGACAAATAAATGGGCTCCAGATTAAATCAAGCCTGAATTCCTATTGAAAGCTAAAATGATTACTAATGTTATTGTGCTTGAGACATTTCATAAGACAAGATCCAAAGGAAAAGACAACAATGCTAGGAAAAGGTGAAGGGGGTCGGAAAGGAAGGAGACTAAATATGAGATAGATTAGCATAATAAAGGAAGCCACCCTCTTTAGATTGCTAGTTCTGCAAAGGGCTGTTAATTCAGAAAGCCACCATGAATTGGAAACAACCTACTGGAAGACAACAATGACCTTGCTACATCTTGGGATCTAAAAGTCACCCTTTATGGGGGGGACTTTTGTTGGACTACAAAATACCTCAGCCATGACCATGGGCTACATAACATAGAAACTGTATGTACAGTGTATGTAGAACAGATACATGCTCTTCCCTTTGCCTTCAGCCACAGGAGGGATTTAGGAACATGAACGATCATTAACTATGAACTCAGTTGCCCTCCGTTGATTCAGGCAAAGCAAAGAATAGCAGCAATTAGGGCAGCAACTTCTCTACAGGCTCTTTTTCATGCAATGTACTTGTGCCAATAATATGAATTTTTCAAATGTTCTCTGGAGGGGAAGGAACTGAAGAAGAAGAAGAAGAAGAAGAAGAAGAAAGAAGAAGAAGAAGAAGAAGAAGAAGAAGAAGAAGAAGAAAGCAATACACAAATTATTTTGTTCACCTCTGTTCAGACATACTTGCAAATATAGCTATCAGAGTAGGGGCACAGGAGAATTTGGTGCATGAGACTAGAGCTTTGGAGCTGATGCTCAGGAAGTGGCACAAAGCATATTACGAGGTGACTTAAAGAGAACGGGAGAAACACTCCTGATTCTTTTCTTCACCACTCACCAGCTCTGCTCAGGGGTAAAAAAAAAAAAAGCAACAAGTGTTCTGCTTTATATACTGCCCCATAGTTATTAAAGCACTTTCTGGGTGGTTTACAATTTATGCAAGCTACACCTTGCCCCACCCCCAAGAGCTGGGTACTTATTTTACTGACCTCAGAAGGATGGAAGGCTGAGCCAACTACCTGGGTTTGAAGCCCAGGTCATGAGCACAGTTTTAGCTGCAGTCCAGGCATTTAACCACTGTGCCACAAGGTGGAAGTATTAGGGGTCTCACATTTCTTGAATTGATCCAGCACCATTGGTTTTTGTCCCCCTTTGTTTCACTCACCTGCAGTTTCAAATAATGTCCACTCAAATAATGTTACTTTTTGGGTTGAAAATCTAAATTTTTCCCACCCTGGAGACACACTGTTTGCAATTGCAGCCCCCAAAATAACCTTTCCAACCCTACATCAGTCTTGCAGACTCAGAGCCTCATTCATGTCTTTAGGCAGTATCTATATCAAGTGGGTGTTGAGGAGTATTGTTTTTTATCTAGACCATAGAAGAGCAAGCAAAAGTTACTTTTTGGGATGACAGTTTACCATTTCTCAAGTCTGAATGGTAAACAAAAGCAATACTAGAAACATATTCAAAAGAGTAAGTCAGAACTATCCATTTATGCTTCTATTTATTTTAATTGCACCTCTTATGTTCAATGGCATCTGTACTACAGTTACAGTATATTAGAACAAATGTGCACTTCCTTGAGTCCCTTATGTGAGAGAAAGTTTGATATAAACCAGCTGGGTCAAAATAATCATAGAATCATAGAATCATAGAGTTGGAGGAGACCTCAAGGGCCATCCAGTCCAACCCCCTGACATGCAGGAACGCCCATCAAAGTACTCCTGGCCATCCAGCCTCTGCTTCAAAACCTCCAAAGAAGGAGACTCCACCACCACCCTCCGTGGCAGCATATTCCACTGCCAGACAGCAATAACCATCAGGAAGTTCTTCCTAATGTTCAAATGGAATCTCTTTTCCTGTGGTTTGAAACCATTGATCCGAGTCCTAGTCTCTGAAGCCATGGAAAACAAACCTGTCTCCTCTTCAGTATGACATCCTTATGAAACATTTTGGTTCCTCTGTATGACAACTTTTGAAGTATTTTAAAAGTGCTATCATTATCTCCCCTCTGTCTTTTTTTTCCTGAAGGCTAAACATGCCCAGTTCTTTCACTCTTTCCTCATGGGACTTGATCTCCGGTCTCCTGATCATTGTATTTATTTATTTTATTTTGAATATTTTACCTCACCTTTCTTCTTGGAAAAGGACCCAAGGTGGCTAACAATAATGAGGGACAATATACAGCCCAGAACATTCAAATCAAAACATATTCAAGTTAAGAATAGGGAATTAGAAGAAGCATCTTACAACATTAAAAGATAACATTAAAGCTACCAAGAACACACAAAAAGAAAAAAGAAAAAATTCCATTATGAAGGATGGAAACTAGCATGGTAAACACTGAAAAGAAGCAGAAGAGAGAGGCTGCAGAGCTGGTGTTTTGGTGAGATTGTTCTTATCCCTCGTTAACAAAATGGATGCTGAGATTACAGGCCAGTACAAGCAGGATGGTCAAAGACAGCTGTCTTTTGCTGATGAAACGTGGCTCGGCCCAGCTGTCCCAACGAAAGTATTTGTTTGACGGGCTTCACAACACATCGCTCCGATAGAAACAGAGACCAACTAGATGCAATCATTGTTGTTTACATTAACGCCAACGCTGATTTAGCTCTGGTATTTGGGTGACGCGGTCAGCAGGCAGCAAGATAAGTTTCCAGATGCTGTGCTTATTATTGCGGGGGACTTTAATCATGTTGATTTGAGGACAACTCTCCCCTAAATTCTCCTTGTGCCACCAGAGGAACAAACATATTGGATAAGTTCTATTCCAATATAATGGAAGGCTACAGGGCCTGCAGTTTCCACACCTTGAGGGTCTATCAGATTCATTTGTCCCTGATTTGTAGAAAAAAAATTAATGCATTGTAAACCAAGACTGTGAAACGTACATTGGTCAGATGCAGACCAATATATCTTCCCAGAGAGTTTACTGTTGTCTTAATTCATGGTTGTTTACATTCCACCGGACGCCAACGCTGATTTAGCTCTGGGATTTTGGGTGAAACTGCTGTGCTTATTATTGCGGGGGACTTTAATCATGTTGATTTGAGGACAACTCTCCCTAAATTCTATCAGCATGTGAACTGTGCCACCAGAGGAACAAACATATTGGATAAGGTCTATTCAATATAAGGAATGGCTACAGGGCCCTGCTCCACACTTGGGTCTATGAAACTGATTTTCCAACTAAGGAAACAAAAATTGTACTGTACTGGCCTCTCACTGCATGAGAAAGAAGCCCCGCGGCACAGTGGTTAGATGCCTGTACTGCAGGTAAAACTGTGCTCACAACCTGGGGTTCAATCCCAGGTAGCAGGCTCATGGTTGACTCAGCCTTCCATCCTTCCAAGGTCGGTAAAATGAGTACCCAGCTTCCTGGGACTGCGTGGGTGAGCAATGTGTAGCCTGCATACTTAATTAAAAACTTTAAACCACCCAGAGACTACTTGAAGTGGTATGGGATGGTATAGAAGCAGAACACACTTGTTTTGAGACCTAACCAGAGCTGACTAGAGCAGAACAAACACCTCACAGGACTCTGAGGCTATACTTCTGTTAAGAAGAATACTTCTATTTTTAAAGAACACAGTTGTGAATAAACTGGAACCTTTGGTATAAATTCAACTGCTAGTCCCTGGTAGAACAGATCCGTGGAATCAATGATACTTGGTTGAATCAATACTTAACTAAGCCCCAGTAGTTCTATAGGTATCCAATAGATGGGTTTAACAACTGGAATTAATCCTATATGTATACATTAGCATGTGCAAATTTTATTCCAAAATTGCCTTCTTTTGCACTCTATTGGGTGATGCATTCTTTTTGTGTGCGAGAGAGGGGAAAATGTGTCAATGATCTCTCAAAGTGGCACACACACTCCTTTTTCTACCTCTCTGCCTCCTTTACAATATTTTACTTGGAAGTAGAAAAGTAGGCAAAAACTGTTTGTTTTAACCTGTGCCTTGATTGCAGTTAACAAATGCACCAGGAAAAGCCTTCAGCATTCACTGAAGATCTCCAGTTGGCCGTCTTATCTCTAGTTCTAACACAAATGCAGGAGGAGATGAGGATTCTTCCCCACCACTCACACACACACTCCTAGTCCACCCTATATGAAATTAATTGTAAGAAGTAATGAGCAGTGGTCCATTCAGGGCAGGCCTTGTGTGTGTTGTACAGCCCTTGTTCCACCTTGTTTCTTTCATCCTGTATGCACCCCTGGGAGGGCACTTCACTTAAAGACCGCTTAAAAATTATTTAGAAAGAAACACAATAAATGTTGGCAACACGTCGGCATCATCACACCAAGGCCCACCTGGGAGCATTTGTGATTTCTCTCTCTTCGCAATGACTGCTATATTACGGATTTGTGCAGGGAGAAGAAAACATGACTTTAAAAGGCCTTGCTCGGGAAGAATGGAAAGATTTCTAGTGGGAGGAATTAAAAAGGAATCCTGCTCTGTCAAATGAAGCCTGTATGAGTTCATAATACCGCAGCTCCCCCTTTAAACACACACATACACTCACTAAAGGTTTTTTTTTCTTTGTAAGGGGGAGGGACAAGGTGGGGGGGGGAGGGATTCACATTACATTTATTTGTGGCTACCTCGTGCCCTCTAGTGGGCAACTCAGGCATGTTGCTTTCGCTGTTTGACAGGAAGCGTCACAAATGTTATTGTCAGCTCCCTACAAATCCTCCTTATTACATCATGAATTTTGATAAGCCCATTAGCCAGCCAAGCAGCCAGGAGGAGAATGCCTTTCTCACTTGACGACTACACAATGAGAAGTAATATATTTTAATTTAAACACCATAAACCTATTGAGTGCTTAATTAACTTTAACCGTCTTTAGGGGAATGGAGCCAATTTGAGGGGGGTCAAAAGGAGTTGTTTCAATATCAAACAGTTTTACATAGTCAATCCATTCATTCAGCCTACAGCTACTGATTAACACACAAAATTAACATGTTAGTAAAAATTCATATTCCAGCCTCGGGGGAAATTAAGATGCACATGCACACAGCATGATTAGCACAACTATTGTTTTCCCTCAACAATATAATTTAATGGGGTTTTAGGATTACAGAAAAGGAGCCTCTGTGCTGATTGGAGTTGATTATTCTCTGTAAACCTTTGAAATCTAGAAAAGACAGGGGGGAAACATCCCTCTCCAAAAGAGGCCGGCAACTGAGGGAGATGGAAACAAGGAATCCACACAGTTTAAAGGGATTTGCTGAGTGAGAGAGCAAACACTGAGATTCTCCCGGCATTGTGTGTTGTGGCCTCATAAGGCGTGTAACATCCCTCTCTCAGGAGTGTACATTCTCTCTCTGCCTCTCGGCTTTGGCAGCACTCTCTGCCACCCCTCCTCGATCAAGCACCAGAGGACAATTTTGCATTGTTTTGCCCATCGTAGGGAGGCAATTCACATCCAACGAGCTCACCGCCCCTGGATTGTAACGGCTTAGAAATGCACCCGCCGAGAATTCACACTTCTCAACTTTCTTAATGTGCAAAATGTAACCCGAAAGCTGCCTCTCTCTAAACAATAAGAGGCAGCAGATTGGGAAATGAAGCGCGTGGATAAAGAGACGCAAATGAAGGAGGGAATTAAAGTCATTTCAGCTTTATTGCTGGTTTCACAGCCTCAGCCACAACCCAGTGAGGTAGATGAAGAAGTAGGTTTTAAGTACCCTGGAATCCCATAAGAACGGGATGGAAGCTGTTGCCTTCAATTCATGTACATTTTGTTTGACTGGATTATGGCTCAGGTTGCCTATGAACTATTTTAGAAGAGTGCTTAACTCAGTGCTGCAGTAGATGGGTGAGAACAAGTTGGTGAGACTAAACAGCCCAAGAATTTCTATACAGCTAGAAGTTCTGATGCAGTGGCAGCTGCAGGCTTCTCTTTCAGTGGGATTGTGAATCTGATCCAGATTTTTAGTCTATTCAGGGGCTACCCAAGGTGCTGAAGCCTATCCCCAGAACAGGTGAAACACCTGGATTAACTCCTTGTAAAATGGAGGCTAAAATGGAATGGATTCTTAAATGGGTAGACAGTATGCCCAAAATGGAATCCACTAGCTGACACAGCTCTGGGGCCCTACTGTGCTGTCTACTTTCCTTTTTAAATAAATTTTGAACATAAACATAAAACATCAGCATAAACATAATGTCTTAATTGTACTGGACGGTATATTATCCCTCATTACTGTAAGCCGCCTTGGGTCCTTTTCCAAGGAGAAAGGTGGGGTAAAAATACTCTAAAATAAATAAATAATAAATAAATAAAAATACAATGCACCGGCTCTCTACCTTCTTCAACAGAAATACTTAGGAGAAGGAAGAGGGGTTGTACAGACTCAGGGTCTAGTTATTCCTCCCCATTCAGCAGGTCCTGGACATTAATCCTCATCCAAGAAGCCTCCCTGCTTCTCGGTTCTTTAAGCGCAAGAAGCAAATTCACCTTTGAGCCGCCATCTCAAAAAAAAAAAGTCTTACTTTAGGACACAACAGTCCTTTGAAGACCATTTTCCTTCCTGAGAGGGCCAGTAGGTAGTGTCAGACAAAGCAATGCATGGAATTTGGAGCCCAAAGGGTATTATCCTTCTGTTTTCATTCCTATCCAGCAGGCTATCTGGAGCGGGAGAATGGTTGCTCTTCCCAAACCACTGTGCTGATCACCTGCAGCAGGGTGGTCAGGCTTAGGAATGCATTCAGCTCTAGAGCTAGAGTTCCCCAGAGAAAATTAAGCTGAAGGAAACATACACCCTTGGAGGCAACCATGTCCTAAGCCATTGAAGGAGTAGTATCCCTAGGTCTTTCCATGAGTGCTAATCACTGCTCTCTTCCTTGATTCATGATTTATGTCTGCATGCATGAATGCATGTTGTTAAACCATTTTGATACCACTGATTCTACTTAACAAGTGTCTCTAAGCAATATACAAAAAGGCAAAACCCATTAAAATGCAAGCATCAAATACAAAGTATTAATAATAATTTTTTATAAATCATTAGTTAAAGTGTTTACAATCAAAACTTCAAGGTTTGATTACTGGACTCAGTGGTCTGGCAGACTCCTTCCAACTCCAAGATTCTATCATTGCCAATGTGGGCAGCATAATCAGTCAGAAAAGTATGGTGAAGGAGAAAACTAGAGGTGGGGTTCCAAAAGATTGGGACTTCCACAGAAAAGGCATGTTTCCAGGTTGCCTCCAGAAGGCAGATCTGCAGGTGGCACAACAGCCAGCAAGGCATTCCCCAATGAGTTTCGTACTGGTTTGTCTGTCAGGTAGAGCAGCTCAAAGTCATCCCATGACTTTATATTGCCGAGAACAAGACCTTGACTTTGGCAGAGAATCTGAATAGCAGCCTATGCAGTTGTTTCATCTTTCCTTCTATCATGATGTATAGTATTTCCAACATGGATTCCTGCCCCCAGCCTCCAACATGGCTCCTGCCGTTTTAAATAATAATAATAATAATAATAATAATAATAATAATAATAATAATAATAATAATAATAATAATAATAATAATAATAATAATAATAATGATGATGATGATGATGATGATGATGATGATGATGATGATGATGATGATGTTTCTACCCTGACCCTGCATGAATGCATTTCCAGGATTTTCTGCATAACTGGTGGCCAAGCACCACCTGGGCCAGCAAAAACGGTTCATTTGCAAATTTTACTTCAAGTGCCAATACAGAAAGGCACATCATTCTTATGTAGCACTGCATTCATTTCATGTTTGGCTCATCTATATGCAACACTTTCCACATTGTTAGGCTGGTGTGCAGGGATTCAGAAACAAACAAATGTACAAATAAATGAACAAGCACACAAATTGAATGAATGAATGAACGAACAAACAAACAAACAAACGAATGAATGAATGAATAAGGACCCTTTAGAGCAGGAAGGGGCCAAAAATCTAAGGGCTGTACATATCTATCCCTGAACCTTGGAGCAAGGCAGCACGGCACAGGTGTATGCGCGCACCCACCCCCCACACAAACACACTTCTCTTACCAAGACAAGATTTATTAGGAAAGCCATATTTTAGCTTATTTCGCCTCCCCACCCACACACACACATTAGGGGTATATGATACTGGAGGGGCCAAGAGTGATGAAGGATACATTTGTGGCCTGTGAAGCTGTTTGCAGCCCAAAGACCACATGTTGCCCACCCTGATCTAGAGGAAACAATACATGTGGAAATTCTTTCTTTCACATCCTATTGCAGCATTCTGCCCCTCAGAATCTTCTTTCCAGTTAATTTCATTTATAGTAGTTGCTCACATGTAGTCATTCATGCAAGGAGATCAAACCTATCCATTCTGAAAGAAATCAACCCCGAATGTTCACTGGAAGGACAGATTTTGAAGCTGAGGCTCCAGTACTTTGGCCACCTCATGAGAAGAGAGGACTTCTTGGAAAAGTCCCTGATGTTGGGAAAGATTGAAGGCAAAAGAAAAAGAGGACGGCAGAGAATGAGATGGTTGGACAGTGTCATCGATGCAACCAATATGAATTTGACAAAACTCCGGGAGGCAGTGGAGGACAGGAAGGCCTGGTGAGCTCTGGTTCATGGGGTCACGAAGAGGCGGACACGACTGAACGACTGAAAAACAACAACAACAAGTCATTCAATGAAATACTACTTCCTTCATTTTTCCTGCCAAGTTACTTCCCTTCTGAATTTGAAATCCAACATTACATCACATACTCTCTCTCTCTCTCTCTCTCTCTCTCTCTCTCTCTCTCTCTCTCTCTCTCTCACACACACACACACATGCACACACACACACACACACACACACACACACACACACACACACACACACACACACACACAGACACAGAGAGAGAGAGAGAGAGAGAGAGAGAGAGAGAGAGAGTCTGTGATGTAATGTTGGATTTCAAATTCAGAAGGGAAGTAACCTATCAGAAGAAATGAAGGAAGCAGTATTTCATTAAATGACTACATGTGAGAGAAAGAGAGAGAGAGAGAGAGAGATCTGTAAGATCCATGTAAGTGCCCCATGAGGGTGCCTGCAAGAGCCAATGGGCTGGGAATGTCCACAGAGAAGAACAGCAGAGAGAAGGAGGCAAACATAGGTTGGGGGAGGGAGGCTGTAACGGCAGCACATTCACAGACTGGGGAGGAGGGGACCATGGCAGGGGTAATGCCATTCCTGCATTTCAGAAGACGGGAAGGCAACCCCAGCCACATCTGTTGGTCACAGAACGGATATGGGGGTTAGGGAGGGAGGAACACTGACAGCTGTTCATGTGGTTGCAATCACATTACTGGTGTCATAAGAGGAAACAAGGGTCAAGAAATAACAAAGGCCACAGGTCACAAGTATTGTTAATGCTGGAGGAGGAGAACAAATCAACAGCCATTCAGTAGCATTGTTAGTGAGCCCCTGGGACCTTAGGGAGTTGCCTGTGGCTGTGGGGCATGGATTATACTCCTCCTTCCAATACCAACACCCCCCAAGGTACAAGAAACCACCCCAGGAGGATATCCAGGGAGGATTATCAGCTTCAAATGGCTCCTTTTGTGTTTGATGAAAAGGAGAGATACACCCAACTGTTTCCACTTGAGGTTTAGCAGGCATTTCAGCATCCTATAGAATTTTGCAATTTGTAGTTTGGTGAAGTTCTTAGAATCGTCTGCTCAAGAGCTCCAGTGCCTTCCTCCAAACCATACGCTCAAACAGATAAGATGCTGTTATATTTTGTGGGCTGTTCATCTCATGTGTAAGACAGAGGAAAGGTCTCTTGATGGCACCTCATTTGTGAATGGTCCTCTTCGAAGAAGTTCACTTGGCCCTTCTGTCATGGCCTTTATGGCAGGGGTAATGGCCCTTTTTTATCTCCCAGTCATTTAAAAGGCTTATTTTAGACCCTCCCCCTCCTGCCCAATCCTTGCTGTTTAGGATGAGGGAGACTAGTGTATTTCGTTTCGTTTTTTGTGTTGCAGACTTTCTACTGATTTTATACTGGCTTTATCATGGATGGTCTTTATTCATTGTTCACAGTTGTTTGTGGTTTTTTATAAATTACAGAGCACGGAGAATCCAAGTTGGCATGTTATAAGTGCAAGAAATGGGCAGTTTATGAGGAGTTTCAGAGAATTAACGAGGAAATGTGGCATAAGTATTCTACCAACTGGCTAAAAACAAAGATGGAGTGCTTCCCAATGAGATGACATAAATGTATCAAAGTGTGCCATTGACCTGCATGTTTTGAATAATGGCTAAGAAAAACAGTGCCTGATACAATGTTAGTAGGGAGATAGAGATGGGCACAAACCGAAAAAATGGTGATTCATTTTGGTTCGTTTCGTTTTAGGGTTCAGTTCATTTCATTTCGTTTTAAATGAATTGTTTTGAAAAATTCATTTTGTTGATTCATTGATTCGTTATTCGTTTTGTGCGTAGAGTGTGTGTGTGTGTGTGTGTGTGTGGTGCTTGTGCAGCTTTGGCTGGGGGAAAGAGGGGCTTAATCTTTCCCCCAGCCACTGTGGGGTGGGGGAAAGAGCTCCCCCAGCCAGCGCCTCTTGGGGCCAGCACCTCAAAGAGACCCTTCTTTCCACCTCTGCATGAGGAGGCAAGGAGCGGGGTCTCTTTTGACATTTCCCCCCGCAGCGGATGGCAGCGCCAAGCGGTCACTGTCATCCACTGCAGGGAAGATCACTTTAAAGAGACCCCGCTTCCCACCTCCACATGCGGAGACGATAAGCAGGGTCTCTTTTGACATTTTCCCTGCAGCGGATGGCAGCGCTGAGCAGGCGCTCGGCATTGTCATCCACTACAGGGAAGATCCCTTTAAAGAGACCCTTCTTCCCTGTCATCGGCTGGGCTCCTTTAAAAATGGCCCAGTCACCACCAGGGGTTCTCTCCAGTGCTGACTGGGCCATTTTAAAGGGGTCCAGCCAATGACAGCTCAGCAGGATCCCTCTGAAAATGTCCCCGTTGGCAATGCAGGAGCTCCACGCTGGCCATAGCCGACGATTTTCAGAGGGATCCTGCCAAGCTGTCATCAGCTGGACCCCTTTAAAAATGGCTCAGTCGGCACTGGGGAGAACCCCTGGTGGCGACTGGGCCATTTTTAAAGGGGCCCAGCCAATGACAGGTCAGCAGGAGCTCTCTGAAAATGCTAGGGAGGGCAGCTCGATCCCTGGAACAGCCCTCCCTAGCATTTTCACAGGACTCCAGCTGGGCTGTCAGTCACTGAACTGCTTTAAACCTGGCCAAGTCAGTACTACAGCTGATCGGCAGCACTGGCTTCACAGGACTCCTGCCAGGCTGTCAATCGCTGGCCCCCTTTAAACCTGGCCCAGTCAGTACTACAGCTGATCGGCGGCGCTGGCTTCTGGCTGGGTTTAAAGGAATCCATCGATTGACAGCTAGGCAGGAGCCCTCAGAAAACGGGTTGGGAGGGCAGCGGGATCACTGCAACTTCACTCCCAACCCGTTTTCTGAAGGCTCCTGCTGGGCTGTCAGTTGCTGGGCCAGGTTTAAAGGGGTCCAGCCATTGACAGCTAGGCAGGAGCCCTCAGAAAATGGTGGAGGAAAGGACGGCCTTTTAAAATCCTTTTCCCACCAAAGTCAGCGCTACAGCTGATCGGCGGCACTGGCTTCTGGCGGGAAAAAGCCTGTGGTTTCCCCTCACCAATTGCAAGGGAAACCTTTCCCATAGGAATACATTGTTTCAATGCCTTGCTATGGGAAAACATAAAACGAAATGAATGAAGCGGAAATTTCCATTTTGTTTCATTTTTCTTTGATGGGTCAGTTTGTTATTCGTTTCGTTAGGTAATGAAACGAATAATGAATAACAAAACAAAAATTCATTTCATGCCCATCTCTATATGGAGAGCATTTTCCTACCTCTTGGAATAAACTGGAAAAGTTTAGAATGATTATGTCTTGTTCCTTACTCAGTATTTTATACCATGTAAAAATGTGTGTGTGTGTGTGTGTGTGTGTGTGTGTGTGTGTGTGTGTGTGTGTGTTTTGTGTCGTTACAGTCGTGACTGACTCTTCGTGACTCCATGACTCCATTTCCATGGGGTTTTCTTGGCAGGAGTGGTTTGGAGTGGTTTTCCAGTTCCTACTCCAGGCTATACAGCACCTGGTATTCTCTGGTGGTCGCCCATCCAAGTACTAGCCATGACTGCATGACTCGTAGCACCAACCGGCTGTTCCTGGGGCTGATCGGCGCTTTTTAAAAAAAATTCTCTGCACCTTCGGAGAAACAGGAAGCTCCATCGGGTGCTGTAAGTTTTAATTTTCCCCAGCCAAGTGGTCCATTTTTTAAAATGCTAGCGCCACCTGCTGGCCAAGGGGGGCTGAACTGCACTTTAAAATAAAATAAAAAAACAGCTTTGGACGTGGGAACTCCTGTCCCACATATTCAATCACGTGACAAGACAAAGAGGAAAAGCCAGGCCTTCAGAAGATCAGGATTGAAACGCAGGTGATATAGCAGCCTTCACAAGAAAAAAGTCCCTCAGAAAATCCATTATGGACTAGATAAGAATCTGATCAACCTTTTATAAAAACATGCTCTCACTGATCTGCAAGTGGGTGCACAATTTTTCTGTAAGTATTATGGTCTTTCTTGATCATCATGTTCCTAGGACATAGACATGATGCTTTATATTTTTATGATGGAAGACAGGATGTTAGCTCAGGATAACTAAGTTAAAGTAGTGAATCACAGATAACACATTGGCCAGAACCACACTGGGAACACAAGCAAATCCGAAGAAATAAGTAAGCCCTCTTTAGCATGTAGTGGGCAGCCTAGGAGACAGATGGAAATGTACACGATGTAATCAGTGAGGATAAAAAAGTTTTTAAAATAAAATATTACTGTCCCCATCAACTTACCTTCCCCATTTCTTATGCAAGGACAAATATATTCTTAAGACTAATTTCTATGGTGTGAAAAATGAGCTATACTGGAAAAGAAACACTATAGAACACAAATACCGAGTGAAATAGCTGAGAAAAAAATTATTCACAATGGACACACGTATGAATGGATTGAATATCAGCCAAGCTTTCTTTGGTTATTACCAAATGTCATAATTATGATGTTATCTGCTATTATTTTTCTTCACAACTACCAGATCCATATTTCAGAACAAGACTCAAAGTTATAGTCTGTCATTCTCTATATTAATGCACATTGTTCTTGTTGTTTCTTTTAATCATGTTAATGCCTATTGCTAGACATTAAAGTTCATTTCTCTCTGAATATATATATTCAAGACGTCCAACAACATCTTGCTATCCCATATTTGTCCATATTATTTTATTAGGCTGAGATATAATATTTAGTACTGTATATGTCTCATCAGATTGTTAGCTATATAGTATATTACTTTGGTCCTGAAAGCTTTGGTGAAAGGTCAGGTTTTTACCCTCATAATTACATCAGGCCAACATTGGTCCCAAAGAGGCTTCCAAAAGAAGGGTATTCCACATTGCAACCTTATTCAGATGTTGATTATTTATTTATTTTTATTTATTTATTTATTTATTTATTTATTTATTTAAAATGATGTCATAATGTGCTTATAAGACGGAAACTCAAAACATCTCTGCTTGTAGGTTCTGTGATGCTGTGAAAGCAGCTGTTGCTCTCAGTGTTCTGCTTGCAGGCTTCCCACAAGCACCCATTTGGCCACTGTGGAAAACAGGACACTGGACAAGAGATGGTTTTGGTCCAGCAAGGTTTCTTGAATAGCCTTGTGATTTCATCAATATAGAACAGGGGTCCTCAAACTTTTTAAACGGGGGGCTGGTTCACTGTACCTCAGATACTGTTTGGGACCAGACTATAGGTGAGGTGTAGGGGAGTCCTTTCTCTCTTTGTGACAGTAAAGAGTCTTTGCTCTGTCTGCCTGGGCCTCCATCATTTCCCCCCCTCCTCCATTTGAGTCCCTCTTCTCTCCCCCCCCTTCCTTTCCTGGCAAAGGGGTGAGCTCAATGTTCCCTTTGGTGGACTGGATCCAGTATCCTTGCTGTTTCTGAGCCGATGGCCTCCTTTGCTACTGGAACCCCCGATTCCAAGGCTCCCCTGCTCACTCGCCCCCAAGTCCTTTCTCTCTCAATGAGAGGCTGTTGTTGTTGTTTAAATGATGCAAGGAAAGTGTCTCTTAGGTGGACAGGGTGGGTGGGAGCAGCGATGGAGAGAGAGGAAGGAAGGAAGGAGGCATGGGGGGGGGACTTTCACCATGGGTGCAGCATCCCCAGGATGGGGTTCGACAAGGGGTTGAGGGCTGGATGCCCACTGGGTCCGAGTCCATAGATCAGCACCCAAGGGACCAAACGCTGCTGGAGCTGGGGTGAGGTGCTGGGGGAGTCAGTACATGCTACTGTACATGGCCACAGCTGGGGGTCAAGTGTACATGTATGGGGGTGGGGTTCTGCAATGGCCACCAGGCTGGATTCAGGACTCTGGCAGACTGAATCCAGCCCACAGGCCACAGTTTGGGGACCCCTAATATAGAATATAAACAGGTAGCTGAAGCAAGCAAGTGGCAACCTACCGTATTTATCGGCGTATAACACGCACAGGCATATAACACGCACCGTCATTTTAAGAGGGAAATTTTAGGGCGAAAAAATTTTTTGGCGCCCACATGCCCGGGTCCCTATCTAACCCTCCCCCTAACCCACCTCCCACCCACGGAGTCCCTGAGGCAACCTGGCAGCTCCGTCCGTGCAGCCGATGATCAGGGCCTTGTCTGGCGAGGCGGGCGGCGGCCGCGGACTGCCCGCACCGGGAACAAAGGCCGCCGCCGCCGCTGTTCTGCGGCGAAATTTTCGGCTGCTCCGAATGCGCGGTTTGTCTGCTCCAGCCGGCGCCCCCCCACTCATCGGAGGCTCCTTTGCCTTACCGGGGGAGGGCTCCCGGCTCCGTCCGTGCAGCCGAGGATCGGGCCTTGTCTGGCGAGGCGGGCGGCGGCCGCGTCGGCGGCGGACTGCCCGCGCCGGGAACAAAGGCTGTCGCCGCCGCTGGTCTGCGGCGAGATTTTCGGCTGCTCCGGACGCGCGCGGTTTGTCCGCTCCAGCCGCCCCCCCCCCACTCATCGGAGGCTCCTTTGCCTTACCAGGGGAGGGCTCCCGGCTCCATCCGTGCAGCCGAGGATCGGGGCCTTGTCTGGCGAGGCGGGCGGCGGCCGCGTCGGCGGCGGACTGCCCGCGCCGGGAACAAAGGCTGCCGCCGCCGCTGGTCTGCAGCGAGATTTTCGGCTGCTCCGGACGCGCGCGGTTTGTCCGCTCCAGCCGCCACCCCCCACTCATCGGAGGCTCCTTTGCCTTACCAGGGGAGGGCTCCCGGCTCCATCCGTGCAGCCGAGGATCGGGGCCTTGTCTGGCGAGGCGGGCGGCGGCCGCGGCCGCGGCAGCCTGCCCATGACCGGCAGCAGCAGCGGCGGAGGCTTGCGGCCTCGCTGCACTCTGGCCGGTCTTTTCTTTATTTGACAGGCCGCCGATCAGCTGGGTCCCCGATCGGAGCCCTGATAAGGGCTCAGGCAGTGGGAGAGCTCGGCGGCGGCGCAACCGTGTTCATCCGGGACGTCTGGTCTGGCTAATATAGAGTTAGTTATATCCCTGCTCCCGGGGGGGAGATAGTTAGGCTTTAGGGAGGGGGGTTAGGGCGTGCGTGGGATCCTTGTTTATCTGGCTTGCCCCGTCAGCTCGCAGTGTGCGAGCACTGGCTATGGGACGGCAGTCGTTGTTTTTGCCAAGCACACTGGTCGCCTCATATTATATCGGCGTATAACACGCATACATAATTTGCCCCCTATTTTCAGGGGGGGGAAGTGCGTGTTATACGCCAATAAATACAGTATTTTTTCAGCAAAGAAACCAGCACAACGTTTAGACTTTTGAAAGGCTGAAACATCCAGAATCATCTGGCCAGCATGGCCGGTGACCATGGTGCCTGGGGAATTCTAGGTTTTTTAATCCCCAAAAGGCAATATTTCTAAATTCTGAACATAATCCCCAGCCAATCAAAATGGACCCAAAATAGCAAGCACATGCTAAATAGTGCAGTCCGTAAGCCCTAAATGTTTGCCCAGGAGCTATTTTTTATTTATTAAATAAATTTATTTATTAAATAAATAAATAAATAAATTCATGTGGATTCTTTTAGATTCCTTTCTGAAAGAAAGCTTGGGTACAATCTGGCCAAAGTTAAGCACTTTAAAGTCTCCTGACAGCAACAGACTTCCACTGAAATCAGTTGCACTTTCTGTTTTAAGGTCATCTCACGAGTGCCTCTTGACAGGCTGCACAGCATCCTTGGCTGCTGGCATCTCATTTATACTAACCTACAGATCACACCCTCTTGGGCACAAGGTGTATTCCTGACATTCTTAAGTGTTCTTATTATAAACAACTGTTCTGATGCTTATGGGCAGGTGGGGAAAGCCATCTCCTGCCAAAGCATTTCCCAACTCCATCCCAATACTCAGCGCACCTGCGGGTATGATTTATGCCACATTTTGGAATCACAGGACCGCAAAATGTCAAGATAAATTGACTCTTGTCTGGGGACCCTGGGATGCAAAAACTCTTCAGTGGGGCTGATGTGCTTTTCTGTATGTTCTGGACAAGAAAAAAAAAAGGGGGGGGGGGCTTCCCTGGGAGAGCTTCCATGCCAAGTTCCAGGAGTGCTAGGGATTTATAATGGCTTTTTAAAAGTAGCAACTGCAATCACTGGAGCCATAATTTTAAGCAAAGTGACAACACTGAGCAAATAATCTGTCCTCAAAGGCATTCCTCACCTGTGAACACACCACCGACAGGTCCCGTCGGGTTCCTGGTTTTATATTTAAGCAGCTGATGTGCAGCTGATTTCTGCATAAGTGTGAGGATCTGCACAAGGACGGCAGGTCCAAATATTTTTTGACTGACGTGCAGTGGTCCCTGCATGGAACTGGACCGCCTTTATTTTCCTATGGGAGCCTAGCCTGTTTCTAGAAACCAGGCATGTCCAAAGTCAGGCCTGGGGACCAAATGCAGCCCGTTTTCAAATTTTGAGCTGCCCGTGGCCTCTTATCCCCACCTGCTTAGCCTGGCATGCATCCCCGCCAGCTGGCCACTCCCCACACTGAATGGAGACATCAGCTTGCAGTTTTACGGTTTGCCTGCCCTCCCTGTCTCTGTCCATCCCCCCAGCCACCTGTCCAGCCTACCCACCCCGGCTCCGTTCCTGCAGCATCTTCCCCGACTCCTTGCATGTTATAGAGACTCGTCCAATGTCCCACCCGGGGGCCAAATGTGGCTGACTGGTCGGTCCCCACACATTTTCACCTCACCAAATCTGGCCCTCCTTGCAAAAAGTTTGGACAGCCCTGCTATAAACTCTCTGGATTTGAAAAATCCAGCCTCTGTCAAAAAATATATCACTACAGAGATAGTTTGAATAGTATGATTTTCCTGGGGGGTGGGCATGGGAATAAAAAGTAGAATCATTACCTGAGAAGTAGTACTGGATAGCTTCATGGAAGGCCTGTATTCTCTACAGTCAGTCAACAGTTCCTGTTGGCCTTCTGACGCACTGTCGTCTGAAGGGAAATCAAGATATAGTGGAATCCAGACAGATATCAACAGGGCTAAATAAAAGCCTGTTCAATCCAATCCATCCCATAATTGTTGTTGTTGTTGTTTGAAGAGAACAATGCTCTTCATTGGCATGTCAGTATTTGAAATTTATAGCAATAAATATTTGATAGTACAAGTCAAAACACACTATGGATTCTTGACATATAAGGGGTCTCTAAGGCACTTTGACTATATATTGCCTATATTTGAAGTGGCAGATTGGCTGGCCAAAAAGACTTCCCAGCCCGCAAGAGTGGCCACAGGAGGTTTTTGCAGGGGTTTTGGAGGGAAGAGCAAAGCCAGATAATGGTACACTGCAATTCATGCACATAGGTCATGCCCCTATAAAACATAGTGTATTGTGCACATTAAAATAAACAAACATTCATTATACAGTTAGGAGCCCACACCCTGAAGAATTCATATATGTCTATCTTTCATTTTCACTTGCATACATGAATTTCTCATTCTAATGTTGCAGGAGATCCATAGCTATTACACAGCAGAACACTCAAATCCATCTTTTCATGTCACACATGAAGCAGCTTCCAAGGATCTCTTCCTTATCCTTTGGAGTCAATTGCACGATGTGAGTTGGCCAACTGAGGCTGCAGTCATAGAATCATGAAGTTGGAAGGGGTCTATAAGACCATCACGTCCAGTCCCCTGCTCAAAGCAGTCCTGTGCTTGCTGACGTGGGCATAAGCCCCATTGAACGGTTGAGTGTGTTAAACATTCATGTGGCTATCTCGTCAACTGTCTTATATTTATTTATATATATATATATTTATATTTATATACCGCAACTAATTTTCCCAATTGGAAATCTGGGAGTTTCTTCCCACAAGAACATACAAAACCAAAAACCTTTGGTAGCATTGAGGATCTTCCATTCATATATGTTTCTAGTAATGGACTTTATCATTTGCTTAGTAATTCATTGGGCCAATGGAGCAAAGATGTAGAATGATGAGGACCAGTTCCAAACCTCACCTTGAATGAGTCCTTTCTGCATTGTTTCTGATTCAATTTAAAAACAAGTAAGCTCTAAAATGGGATATTCTAATTCACTTGCCAGCAATAGGTTAGATGTCACATATTTAATATCCTTCCTCATAACAGGTATAATTGTGGTAAGGATCAAGCTTTTATAGTCACCTTCGTCTGAGAGGGCTACTTCTTCAGAACACAACGGTATAAAAGCCATGCAAATGGAGATGAATGGAGCATAAGCCACTGTGGTAATTAAAAATGTATTTTCCATCTCCTAGTAATTGAATTGTGTACAAGCTGCAAGTTAATGAGGTCATCTACCCTCGAGCACTGACAGGAAAGCAGGAATAATTATCTTTCAATTTTTTCTTATGTAGCAATTAATTTTAACCATTCGCCTACACCCCACCCTCCCACTTCCCCTCGTTCCAGTCAGTCAAAGTCATGGCTAAGCGGAATTGACAAGCAATTGATACGGTGGAGGCACAAAGCTATCAAGGCGGGCAAGGTAATCAAGGGGCTACAGCTGTTGAGGGCTAAGCGCTTCCAGGTGAATGTCACCTGAGATTTCGCATTCTGCCACTCGGAGGACTCAGGACATACAGCGGTGCCTGGCAACACATCTGGTGCCAGGTGGGCAGGGAGGAGAAGGATGCTGCACATTCAGGAAGGGAACAGAAGGATGGACAAGGATTGATGAATGGACAAAACTTGGAAACAAATATTCTTTTCTATAACACAGGTTCCACAAACAACTAACCTGGAATCAATGATGTGAGTTACAAAGAACAACTATACATTCTTCACTTTGGATCCAAGTGTCCACTAAACTCCAAAGCTGCCATCAGACACTCATATGAGAAGGTCAGTATGTTCCTGGGACTTTTATGGGCACAAAAAAAGCCTTTTAGTGTATAGGGATGCACAGGGATAGCTTTGATCCATATAGTCCAGTTGGGCCATGATTAAAACATGGCAGTAGAGTCTACTGAGCCTACACAGCTGCATCAGAGGTTTGCACCTCTACAGGTATTGGGTCACCATGAGTATCACATTGTATGCTTTGTAAGGATCATGGTATAGGAATTAGAGGTGGTGGGATTAAAGTTTTATGATTAGAGTTTGGTGAAAGGGGGCCTCTGTTGTGATTACCAAAGGAGGTCATGGGTTGGAGAATGCTTGTGTCTCACAGTTCAGTTCTTAAACTGCTGTGATTCAGCCAAAACTATGTTCACAACACAGAGTTCAATCTCAGATAGTCGGCTCATGGTTCACTCAGCCTTCCAGCCTTCCACGATCAGTAAAATGAGTACCTATTTTGGGAAAGGGGCAATGTGTAGTCTGAATATTGTAATTAATTTGCAAACTGCCCAGAGAGTGCTATGGGACAGTATATAAGCAACACACTTTGCTTTTGCTCTGCTTTAAGCATACAGAGGAGGAATACAGAGATTCTTCAGAAAGTCCACAGCTAAAAGTTAGAGCTAGAAAACCTGTGTCTATGTGTCCATCTGTCTGTATTTTCTTCTTTCCAAGTTACAAAGTGGAGGAAGGGTTTGTAGATTCAGAGCCCTGAGATTTTCTGCCTAGCTGAGACAATGACAGCATCTGCCACCCCCTCAGGTTTCATTCTTCCCTCGGCAAATTGTCAAAGGGAGAAAAGTGGATTTTTCCGTGAAATTTATTTTTACAAGCTACCCCTGGTATATTTGGAAATTATTTAGTCTTGAATGGGACATGAACTCCCCTTAACTTTATAAAAAATCGGCTCATTAGTTGATCTGGAACAATGCACCTGCCTTCATTTTGGACCCTCCTTGGAATAGGGAGAGGGCTGGTTATGGGAACTGTCATAATGAGCACCTGTAGTTCCTAATGTCTCGCTGTACCCACCTTTCTTACTTGCTTTCATGCTTCCTTGCTTCCTTCTTCTTTACGGCAATGCATTTGAAAAGAAAATTATTTTTAGAGTATTTTAATAACAATGTACAAAGATCACATCGCAGCACTTATTTCAGCGATTGTAATGAGCATTTCTTTTCTAAACACATTTTGATGTTTCCTCTGTCTTTTTGAACAATTCACATTACATGTTATCACTCCTGAGTACATCTTATTTTGTTCTTGCAGTCCAAGGGATGGAGTTGTCCAGCTCTACCTTGCATGATCTTTTCAGAACGCCATGTGTTGACCTAAAGGCTAGAGCTAAGGGCTATAATGAAGATCTTCATGCAGCATGTGATACTGTGTCACAGCAGCTGTCGGAGCACCACCTTCTGCCTTCAGGAGAACCACTATAGGGCTAGAAGCCATAGGAGGCAGGTAAATTCCCCTGGACACACTTTTGGAGTTGTGATAGCTGGAGATAGTTACTTCTTTTGCTAAGGGGTGTTCCAAATGTGGATGTTGAACCTCAATGAAGGGTTGCTTGTTTAAGATTCATGTATAATACTCCTACATAAGTAATAATGCCTTGACACTAGGATCCAGTGGAAAATCTTCACGGTTATCCCTACTACATCCAAACACACACACACACACACACGTCTGGGCCGTTCACTACTGTCACCTTTGCTTCCCATTCAGCTGGTAGCAATAATTGTGGCCCAGCCTTGAAGGGAGATTTCCCTCTGCATTTTTGGTGCAGGGAACCATTGGCAGAGCCATCCTTTTAAAGACAATGGAGGACAAGGAGGCCTTCTCTTATGTCAAATAAGGTTCCTTTCAAAGTGTTCTATCAATGAGCAGCACATGGAATGCCATTATATCTAAAGCCACATTTCCTTGGGGCTAGAGCTGACATCAGCAGCTTCTATTCCCTTAGGTTTCAGACATGAAGCCTGCAACCAATAGGTGGTCCGTAATAATTTCACTTAGGGATGGTCCCTGTGTTGGTATAAAGTAGGGGCACACAAAAGTGGAGTTAGCTGAGCTGTTCTTCAGATAGCCTGACACCGTTTGCCACCCAAGAGGTACCTGAGGCCTAATCAGATTGACAGAACTCATTGAGGAAACAGGCACAACAGCAATCCTGGGTGAGCTTGACTAAGGCAGGAATAATAGATCAAGCCAGAAGTGGGGGGGGTGGGGGGGGGGGTAACAGCCAGCCAGATGGTAAAGTGTGCTCAGCAGCTGCAAATTTTCCTGCTGTTTCCACATGATCACATTTATAGCAATTCTAATAAACGGAAAGTTTTTCTAAACTCTACACTGCTGCTTGGGTTTGTGGGGGGCCCGCCACCTGCCCAAGGTTTCCAAGCCTTGACCTAATGCTTAGGGCTTACCAAAAAAGAAGGCTGACAAATGGTCAGGCTGATGCTCTACCCCCTTGGTTCAAAGGGCATGGTGGGCCTAGCGCTCAGACCCATTGGTTTCCTTTCCAGTCTCCTTCCTATGTTCCTAGCTTTCTGGTATGCCAATGTGGTGCAAGTGCAACATAGAGAAAAACGATATTGTGCTGAGACAGTGAGCCCTGGTGCCAGCTGGGAATGGGTGGAGGAGATCAGTTCCCATGCTTCAAGGTCACCTCACACAACAAGGGCTGCTCCAGCATGTCTTCCCCTGAGAAATGTCTTCCTAGTAGAGACCTAAAAAGGCAAAGAAAATCTTCCTATTCCAGCCAATGCTCTGAGACTTGACAATACCAGTTGACCAGAAGTAGAAAGCCATCGGGTTCTCTTTCTCGTTCCTGTTCCCCCCCCACCACCCAGTGACAGACTTGAGGAATGGCAGGTTTTCTTACACACTGGCCTGAATACATCATTTATAGAGGGCTTTAAACCAGGATAAAAACCATATGGACTGACATGGCTACATGCGGCTTTAGAGCAGGCATGCCCAAACTTTGGCCCTCCTGATGTTTTGGACCACAACTCCCAGAATTCCAAGCCTGTCTGGAGGGCCGAAGTTTGAACATGCCTGCTTTAGAGCCACCACTGCACTATTTACTTACTTACTTACTTACTTACTTACTTACTTACTTACTTACTTACTTACTTACTTACTTACTTATATATTTCTATACCGCCTGTCTTCCCGAAGGAACTCCAGGTGGTTAACAACAATCAGATTTATCAATAAAGATACCAAATAGAGATGGGCACAAAATGAACATTTAGTTCGTTTTGTTATTCGTTATTCATTTCTTTACGTAATGAAATGAATAACGAACCTCAGAGTGGATTTAGAACAAAATGAATCAAACTGGGGGCGAAATGGTTCGTTTTGGTTCGTTTTGGTTCGTTTCTTTAATGGTGGCACCAGAGATGTCTCCTACCTGGTGCTGGTCCTTCCTGGATGGAACTGGCCCGCGGCTGGCAAAAGTTTTTTTAAAAAAAGCTGACCGGCTTGTGCTACAGCTATAACGCCGGCCACGTAGTCGGCAGTAAAAAAAAAAAATATACAATAAAAATAACATTAAAATAAATAATAAAATGATAAAAATAATAAAAAGGAGTGCTGACCCAGCCCCAGCAGGGCCGGGTTGGTGCCATAAAATAAAGAAAAAATATAAAAAATAAAACCAGCACCGAACCAGCCCCAGGGGCCACAAAGTTGGCACTTGAAAAACAAAAATAATATATATATATATAAACCAGTGCCAACCCACTGTGCTGTCAGTGCTTGAAAAAAAAATCTGAGGCGCTGGCCCCAAGCCAGTGTCTCATAAAGCCCCTGCCACAGGGGCCAGGATTGCCCTGCTCCTGCCGCCGCCCAATAAGAATGATGCATAAATGATGATGATGTGGATGATGAGGATGGGAATGCTGCCAGTCCAGTTTGTGCAGTTGTTGTCAATGTCTATGTTTTTTTAATTTAAATTTTTTGAATGTTTTTTCCCACCCGCACACTGTCAAATGGATTAAATCGCACAAAATGGGAAAAAATGAATAATGAACAAAATGAACCAACAAAACAAATATGTGAAAAAAAATGTTAAAAATGAAATGAACCAAACCGCAAAACAAAACAAAACAAAACGAATTGCCATTTTTTTGTTCGTGCCCAATAGACATGGGCACGGAGTGGCGAAATCTTCGTTTCCGTTTTTGGTTTTTCGTTTCTGGAAGTAACGGAAATGGTAACGGTAATTAAGCCGTTACAACTCGAACCCGAACCAAAAAAAGAAAAATTTGGTCGGGTTTTTCGTTTCCGTTTGTGGCATCGCAGCGATCGCGCACGATGCGAAGCACATAATTTTTTTTAAGTTTTTTTAAAAAAACCGACTCCCGGCCGAAAAAGCAGGCGAAAATATGCCTGCCTGAGGCTTTGCCACCTACCAGAGGGGTGGTTTCTGGGGGGTCCCCGGCCTTCCCCCCCTCCTCTCCTGTCCTGGGCTGCTTGCAGCAGACTGGGGGGGGGGGTCATCCTCATTGTCTCGCCAATGCCATGCGCTGGGGGGGATCCAAAATGGCTACTGCAATTTTTCTTTTGAAATCGTGGTCAAAAAACACACCAAATCACCACAGAAACATGTGAAATTTATTTATTTTAAATGCCTGAATTTTAATAGTAGCAGCAGTGGGTTTTTTATAGCAATAAAACGTCGCATTGATTTTATTTTATTTTATTTTATTTTTTATTTTTTTAGACCTGCCCATTTGGGCTGGGCATGAGATGGGACCATGCAAATTATTTGAACAATTCCACCAATGGCATGGCCAGGTTTTGACTGACACTTCTGGATGTCTCGGAGGGCATAAAAAGCCGAGGCACCTTCCAGAAATCGCAGTCGGGTCTTGGATGTGGTTGAAGGAGGAGGGCTGTGCTGATGGTGCTTGTGAGATCAAGACAGAGAATATTCGAGGAGGGAGGCCTGAGAGGCTTTAAGCTTTAAGTTAGGCAGGCAGGGAGAGAATTGATTTTATTAGAAAATAATTTCTTTGATTCCCTGCAGCTTTGTCTGGTGAAGGGAAGCAGTTAGAGTTTTTTCTTTGTTCTCTTCTCTGGCTGTTTGTGGGGAGAGGATTTTTCTGATATTGGATAAAGGGGGAGGGTCGACTGGGAGTGGGAGGTGTGGATTTATTTTAAAATATATTATATACTACCATTTATTTTCTATTTTCCCAACTTCAATTTGCTTGCACACTCACACATTTGGGGTGCAAGCCAAGAACAGAACCTCTATCCTAAGTGGAGAATATTTTACAATATTATTTAGTTTACTAATTACTTACTTCATTGTTTGTTTTTAAACTTCTTGTGTTGTGTGTGCACTTGAACACACAGAAACATTCCATTTAAGTGGATCAGAAGAATTTAGAAAATTATTTTTATTTTACAACTACTAAACTGTATTGTATTTACACCCCAATATCTTTCTTGGGAGGCATAGTACCACTACTCTCTTTTCACTTCAGGCTTATTATTGGGGTGTGGCTGAAGCCACCTGTCCAGCTGCTGCTGCTGCTGCTATCAGCTTTACAATATTATTTATTCATTACTCCAGCTCATTGTTAGTTTGTTTACATACATACACTTGTTGTGTTGTGTGTGCACTTGAACACACAGGCAGGCACATTTCATTTCAGTGGATCAAGTTGAATTCCGAATTTAGAAAATTATACCAAGGGCCAGCAGGGCAACATTGAAAGCTTGTACAAAAGAACACAGTGTGAGAGTAAGCTTGTGGGTCAAAAGGATAAGTTTATTAGAATAGTTTGTTACTTAACACAAATATAATAAAAATATATTTCTAATACTTTTGAGAAATAAAAAAATGAGGAGGGGTGGCAGAGCCAGAGGGAAGGGCAGGGGGACCCCCACTAAAATAAATAGGGGCACATTTCTGAAGGAAGGCACAGGAAGTAGTGCAGATAGTGATCTTGCTGCCACTCCCTCTCCAAGCAGCAGCTGCACAAGCAGCAGCACCGGACCATCTTCTGTCACTGAGGGAAGCATGGATGACTGCATGCGATACCCATCGCCACCATGCTTTGACATGGACACACACACCGTTTATCAGGAGGAAGACAAGTACTCGGAATCAGAAATGGGCTCTTTGCATCTACATATGCTGGATTCTGAGGACCTGTTGGCAGGAACAGACGAAAGGCAGGCTTCAGGCAGTGATGGAAGGAGCAGCCCTCTTTCCACCCAGGACCAGAGTACCACCAGTAACAGCACCAGTCAATTGTCCCAGCAGGGCACAAGTCACACCACCAACAGCACAGCAGCGGCAGGCAGTACCAGAGGGGGCAGTACTTTCCATAAGCCTCGCGGGTCTCTCTGGGAGCATTTTGAGAACAGCCCGGAAGACTCGAGGCTTCCAGTGTGCAAGAAATGCGGGGTGGTTGTGTGCAGGGGGAATGACCCCAAACACCTCTCCTCAAGTGCCTTGTGTAACCACCTCATGCGAAAGCACCCTGGGACTCTGCCTGGGACAGTGTCAGGCCCTGGTTCCTCAGGGAGGAAGAGGGGGGAAGCAGGCATGGGGAAGGACTCCAGAGACAGCTCCGCTGAGAGTGGGAAGAGGCAGGCCACTCTGCAGGAAGTGGTGCCGCTGTGTGGGAGCTTTGTCAGCCAACGTAATAGGGCCAAGGCACAGGAGACCACCAATCGCGTGGCTGGTGAAATGGTGGCCATGAACGGGTTGCCCCTCTCCTTTGTGGAGTCATCGGGATTCAGGCACCTGATGAAGCATGTGGCTCCATGGTACAAGCCTCCATCCCGTCGTACCTTCAGCAGGCGGGTGATTCCCTCCGTTTATGAGTCCGTCAGGGACATGGCCCGGGCCCTGCTGCAGGCGGCCAGAGGAAGGAAGATCCACTTCACTTCCAACCTCTGGACCGGTGGCCACCACGGATACCTCTCTCTGACGGCTCATTGGTGGCAACCCAATGAGGTCCTTGACACTAGGGCATCCCAAGAAGAGCTGCAGGGGGAGCCACAAGGGAGCACCCCAAGAGGGTACAGGGTGGTGCTTCTCCAGGCACAAAGCATGGAGGACAGTGCCAAAGGCATCCACATTGCTGAGGTCCTCAAGACGGCACTGCGAGAGTGGGCACCCGAGGGGCAGATCAATCGCGGATTCATGGTTATTGACGCAGGCCATAACATGATCAATGCGGTTGATAGGGCAGTGCTCCAGGGCATCGTGTGTGCAGCACACAAACTGCACCTAGTGGTGGGTGATGCCATTGGGCTGGGAGCACCAAAGGACTCCTGGGATGAGGGGACCCTGGAGACCAAGGCCTTGCTGGACAAGTGCAGGAAAATAGTCGGGCACTTCTCACGCAGCATCAAGGCATCAAGGATGATGCGTGAGAGGCAGGCGGAGACGGGCCGACCAGAGAACGTCCTGATTCAGGACGTGACCATCTGGTGGAACTCCACCTATGAAATGGTCAAGCGCCTGGTGGAGCAGAGGCAAGTGGTGGAATACGTCATGTTCCACACTCCCGTCCTGCCTGGGGGAAGGGTGTTGGACATTGGTGCTACCGAGTGGCTCGCCCTCTCCCAGATGGTGGGTAACCTGCAGCCTCTTGAGGAGACCACGCACATCCTCAGCAGCTACAACGCCAGCCTGGGCCACGTACTCCCCCTGGTAAATGCCCTTCGCTAACGCCTAGAGGCCAGTATCCGGGAAGAAGCCGATCTTCTCCCAAAGAGCAGGGCCTTGGCAGACAGGCTGCTGACCGGCGTGGATACCCGCCTTAGCCCACTGAGGAGGGGAAAAGGTGTACCAGATGGCATGCCTGTGCGACCCTCGCGTCAAGGGTTCCCTGGCGGGCAGCGCTGCCAACCTAAACTCCTGGAAGACGGAGCTATGCCATCAACTCCGCATGGCTGCCTCAAATCAGGCCCAGGCGTTCCCGAGGGCTCAAGGAAGCCAGAGCGATGCAGAAGAGGAATCCTCACAAGGGTCCTCTTCCTCCTCTACTGGAGGAGTGTACACCCAGAGACCAGGTTCCTTACCAGCAGCCAACTACCTGGCCTCTGCCCTAGCCATGGCAGTCTCCTCCTCAGTGGAGGCAAGGGAGGAAGAAGAACTGGACCCCGCTTGGACCATGGTGAGGGAGTACATGGCCGAGCCCCTCCAACCCCTCACTTTGGACCCACTCCACTAATGGGCCAGAAAGGCAGACATCTGGCCCGCTCTTTCGACTCTGGCGTTGGACTTCTTGTCCATCCCACCCACCAGTGTCCAGAGTGAGCGTGTCTTCTCCCACATGGGAGATGTCCTGAGGCCGCGCTGCTCTCGACTGGACCCGGAGACCGTGGAAAGGTTGACTTTCATCCACTTCAACCTTTCCACGTTGGGATTACCCCAACACTCCAAGACCTAGGTCCACAGTCGTTCTTCCACCGGTTCCTTCCAAACAGGCCTCCCTTGCTCTAACATGCACTACCAGAGCAACACTTATGCCTGCCTGCCTGCAATTATGCCTGACTCCCAGCTTGGCTTCCTCCCTGCAAGCCCAACTTCCTGCCAGCCTGCCTGCCTGCCTGCCTGGCTACAAGCCTACCTGCCTGGCTGGCCCTGTGCCTACCTGCCTACCTGCCTGCTAGCCTGCCTGCCTGCCTTTCTGTCTGTCTGCCTTCCTGCATTCCCACTCAATTAGAAGGGTTTGATTACTGCCCAATTTTTCTAGGCCTTGCCTGGCTCAAAACCAGGGAGGACTACTCAATGTGTCATTTGAAGGGAATCATACTGTATCTGTAGGCCCAATTTTTCTAGCCCTTGCCTGGCTCCAAACCAGGGAGGACCACTCAATGTGTCATTTCGAAGGGTCTGTGTAGGCCCAATTTGTCTAGCCCTTGCCTGGCTCTGAACCAGGGAGGACCACTCAATGTTTATAATTTTGAACTGGACAAGACTGTTGGGGTTGCAGCCGTGCAACTTCCCCTAACCCTAACCCTAACCCAATCTAACCAATGCCTGTATGCCTCCCATCCTAACATTCCACCAGCACAACGCAGTTATGCCTGGCTCTCTGCTCTGTCTGTATGACTGCCTGCCTGAATGCTTCGCCTGCCTCCCTGCCTTCCACCTTTGTCTGCCTGAATGCCTGTAATTCCGCTGCATGTATGGATCTAATAAGGGCTACATAATTAGCCCTGTTTTTATAGGGCTTCCCTGGTCTTTATAGCAGCCCAGGAATATTTTTTTCTAGGGTCAGTGTAGGCCCAATATTTCCCCCTTGGCCATGGCTGATCTGAGAGTAGTACACCCTAATACCTGCCTTCCTCGATGCGTTCCTCCCTTCCCTGGGGTTTTGGAGCCACTCTGCTTACAAAGTGGTCGAGATGCACTTTACAACAACCTACCTCAAAGACTGATTAGCAGGGGCCTAGCTCTCCTTACAGCCTTAAAGAAATAGCCCTGTTCTCCTGCATCCACTCTGTCTCCTGGGTTGACGAAACTCGGTCTCCTGGGGTGGAGAAACTCTGCCTCCAAAGGCAGAAACAATCCTCCCTTCTGGCACTTCGGCTTTGTGCCTTCCCTACCCTGGGTGGGTACCCTGCAAGCCTGCCTTCCTACCTATAAGCCAGACTTCCTGCTTCCCTGCCTGCCTGGCTGCCTGCCCGCCCCTCTGCCTACCTGCCTGGCTGTCAGGCCCCCGGGACTCCCGGCTTGGAGGAGGCCTTCCATGTGCTTCTCCTTCAGCCTATCAGCGGTTCAGTGCTTCAAGTTCAGCCTCCGAGCCAACATGCGCCCTGTCAGACACTCTCCTCGACTTCCCCAGGCAGCAACCCCGGCTGCCCCCGCCTCTAGGCAAAAAATCACTTGAGGAGACCAACTTTAACAGGCACAGTCATCATCAACTATTTTGTTTAGATTTGGGGTACTCTGTCCTCCAACATGGGGGGGGTTCACTCCCACCGGTTACAGTCCAGGTTCGGAAATCCCTTTGCAGAAGGAGGGGAGCTTCCTTCCAACTAGCATTCCGGCTTCCAAAGGCGGAAGAAACAATCCCTCCCTAACATTTGCACTCTGGCTTTGTGGCTTTCCTGGGTGGACTGTGTCTCCACTGAGCAGGCAAAACTCTGGCCTAGTGGCCTCCAAAACTCTGGCCTAGTGGCCTCCAAAACTCTGGCTTCGTTCCTGAAAGCTTCATTGAGAAAGAAAAGTACCAGGCCGGAAACAATCCCTCCCTCTAGTTCCCTGGCACTCTGGCTTCGTGGCTTTCCTGGGTGGACTGTGTCTCCACTGGGTAGTCAAAACTCTGGCTTGGTGGCCTCCAAAGTAGACGGTTGAAAGAATCCCTCCTTGAGCTTCCCTGCCGTTCTGGCTTCGTGGCTTTGCTACGTGTGTGCGTAGACTGTGTCTCCCCTGGGTTGGTGGAACTGGTCTCCTGGTTTGGAAAAACTGGCCTCCAAAGTAGGCGGCTGAAAGAATCCCTCCCCAAACTTCCCTGCCGTTCTGGTTTCGTGGCTTTGCTGCGTGTGTGCGTAGACTGTGTCTCCCCTGGGTTGGTGGAACTGGTCTCCTGGTTTGGAAAAACTGGCCTCCAAAGTAGGCAGCTGAAAATATCCCTCCCCGAACTTCCCTGCTGTTCTGGCTTCGTGGCTTTGCTGCGTGCGTGCGTAGACTGTGTCTCCACTGGACAGTCAAAACTGTGGCTTGGTGGCCTCCAAAGTAGGCGGCTGAAAGAATCCCTCCCCGAACTTCCCTGCCATTCTGGCTTCGTGGCTTTGCTGCGTGCGTGCGTAGACTGTGTCTCCCCTGGGTTGGTGGAACGGGTCTCCTGGTTTGGAAAAACTGGCCTCCAAAGTAGGCGGATGAAAATATCCCTCCCCGAACTTCCCTGCCGTTCTGGCTTCATAGCTTTGCTGCACGCGTGCGTAGACTGTGTCTCCACTTGGCAGGCAAAACTCTGGCTTGGTGGCCTCCAAAGTAGGTGGCTGAAACAATCCCTTCCTCAAGTTCCCTGGCGCTCTGGCTTTGTGGCTTTCCTGCGTGGACTGTGTCTCCACTGGGTTGGCAGAACTCTGGCCTTGTGGCCTCCAAAGTAGGTGGCTGAAACAATCGCTCCCTCAAGTTCCCTGGGACTCTGGCTTCATGGCTTTGCTGCGTGTGTGGACTCTGTCTCCACTGGGTAGGCAGAACTCTGGCCTTGTGGCCTCCAAAGGAGGCCGCTGAAACAATCCCTCCCCAACCAAGAAAAATTCCCTGGTGCTCTGGCTTCGTGGCTTTGCTGTGTGGACTGTCACGAATCGGGCTCAGCTGCCTGCACCCCAACCGTTCAAGGCAGCAGGTCCAACCCCACCACCCATCCTTCCTGCTCTCTGAATGGCTGCCTTTGCCATTCTGTTCTTGAAAAACCAGTGGTCCCTTTTGCTGGCAGTCCCGGGGGGGGTCCTTTTCTTCCCAGGCAGACCTTCTTGCAAGTCGGCCCCCAATGAAAACAGTTACAGGGCAGAGGGGGGCTGGGGTGGTCCACTGAAAGCAGACAAGAGCAGCTGAAGGTGGGCCCACATGTCCGGATCATGCTGAGCAGGAGGGAAGCCTCCGCCCATGGCCGCCTGAGACAACACCGAGGCCACTTCCGGCGACACGGCAGGGAAGCAGGACAGGGTGGAGGGCAGCGGAGGGTCTCTGCCCTGGAGATGGGCATGGAACTGCATCACCTGGTCAAGGAGGGAGAAGGTCTGCTCCATAAGCGAACCGGGCTCCTCGGTCGTTGCGCTGGGGCCAAGAATCTGAGGCAAAGGCCAAACCTGCCCAGGCAAAGGCTGGGCAGGCAGCTCAGCTGGGCCGCGCTGGTATGGCGTTTCCAGGGTGTTCCCACCAGGCGCTCCCTCTGCTCTGTCCTGAATTTGATCCTTGGGGATTCTGCCAGTCAGCTCCTTGGGATACTCCAGCTGGCGATGATTCCCCAAGAGCTTGAGGGGCACTCAACAAGATGAGTGGGGGGGGGACAACTCTCATGCCACTACCAGACTGAATCTCTGACCGCTAGTTGACCAGGGTGGCATTTGCTTGGCTTTACAAGGAGTGTCATGGGGAGGGGACATTGAGAGGAGCAGAGTAGACCCTCATCCAGATTTGGGGGAGGAACGGAATACTGTGTCTCCTGCTGCCTCTGAGAGGTGCAGGGGAAATGGGATGGATAAAGGATTCAAAAAAACAAAAACAAAAAACAAAAAAAAGTATAACAGGCAGCCAGACCAAGTAGGGTGGCCGGTTCAGTCAGCGTTGACCAAGAGAAAAAAAGAATATTGCATTCTGCCCACTTTGTTTGCTTTATTGCATAGGATGCAGTCTTATGCTATGATATATTTATTAAATATCTTATTCATCACCCAGTTTAAAGTGTTTTCCGCCTGCTCTGGGTCATTGCGGGACGCCCCCATGCTCTGGGAAGTCAAATTGTGCTAAATTGCGGTAGAAATGACAAACGACGAACGAAACGTCGAAATGACAAATTTTCGAAAAAAATCGCGACAAACAGAAACGGAACGAAACAGACCCGTTCCGACAAACGAAAAAATCGAAATGTCATTTTTTCTGGTCGTGCCCATCTCTAGTGCCCAATCTCTAATATCAAGTATTGAATAACAAATACATCCTCCAAAAGAAAAAAAAAGAAACAACAACAAAACAAAACAAATAAGAATACTCAGCAAGATCACAGAACAACAACAACAACAACCCTAATGGTCGCCAAATGGCACTCTAAAGCAAGGTCTTAAGTGCTTTGTTGCAGGCCAGCAGGGACTGTGCTAGGCAAAGCTCACTTGGCAGATTGTTCCAAACATAGGGCCAACCACAGAGAAGGCCCAGTTTCAAGTGATTTATTTCCGGCCTCCCTAGGCGTGGCCACCTGAAATGAGAATGCCCACAATGTTCTGGTGGGTCAGGTCTCAGTTGACCTCTGGAAGATTCACTCTGCCTGGTAATAATAATAATAATAATAATAATAATAATAATAATAATAATAATAATAATAATAATAATAATAATAATAATAATAATAATTTTATTGTCATTGTGTGTATATACACAGTATACACATACAACGAAATTCAGACACCCAGAGACCAGATTCAACACGCACACACACAAATCTCCAAACACTCTCACACACATTTAAAAAAAAAAAAACCTTCAACACACACACATAAAAATCCCTGAACACTCCCCCACCCACCAACCCCCCCCCCTTAAAAACACAAGCATCTACACAACAGGCTAGGTAATCCTGTCCAAGTGCTCACTACTGGTGGTTCTTGAGTTCATTATTAAGTGCAATTATAGCTCTGGGATAAAAACTGTTCAGAAGACGTGTGGTCCGAGTTTTAATTGTTCTGTATCTTCTGCCAGAAGGCAACAGTTCAAAGAAATTGTGAGCAGGATGAGTAGAGTCCCTCAGAATGTTGTGTGACTTCCTCAAACAGCGAGATGTGAAGATGTCATCCAGGGTTGGTAGCTGGAGCCCGGTAACATTCTGGGCAATTTTAATTATTCTCTGTAGAGCTTTTTTGTCCGCTACAGAGCTGCTCCCATACCATGATAGCATGCCATAAGTTAGGACACTCTCAATGGTGCTGTGATAGTAAGACAGAAGTAGATGCTGAGATAAATTCATCTTCCTGAGCATTCTCAGGAAATACAGCCTCTTCTGTGCCTTCTTCACAACCATATTGGTGTTTGCAGTCCATGAGAGGTCCTCTGAGATGTAAGTGCCCAGATATTTAAAGCTACCAACCCTCTCCACCTCCTCACCATTTATGTACAATGGTAGTCAGGTCCCAAGGTGGGCTTAGAAACGGCCACCACCTGGGCTTCCAGGGATAAAGCCGGATCCAAGACCATGCCCAGATTTCTAATTGTATCTGCCAGCTGGAGGGCAGTACCCCCCAGACTGGGGAGAGGACTACTGTATCCTCTTAGTCCTGGCCCATTCCATGACCGCATCCAGGCAAGAGTCTGCACCGCCTCCACTGTGGAATAGATTGTCCTTCCCCTGTAGCCTTCACCCTCCCTGCTCTCTCATACATTCTCCACAGGTCGGGGGGGGGCTCTAGAATAATTGTTGATAAGGGAGGCTGCAGGAAAAATGTGGAAATGTAAGAGCAACACTTGCTGGAATTCCTGTTTCCATGGAACTATTAAGTGCATGGGAGTCGGGGGGTGGTGGTCTATGGCCACCCTACCCACTTAGGCAGGGGCTCTGAAGGAACAAAGACTGTCAGTGCTCCCACATAGCATATGGTCCTTAAGGCAATAGCCTTACCTCACCTTATTGAAGGGCTACTCTGTTCAAATTACTTAGAGAGAGGTCCATGATACCATCCATTCAGCTTGTCTTTCAACCACTTCGCAATGCAGTGTTCTTACATGGTTTCCATCTTTGTAGTTGCTGTGACCAATTAATCATGTGAGAACCACTCCTTCTGGTATTGAGCCTCTGTGCACTTAACAGCAGCTCTCTTCAGATATTCTGACACAGTTTGCTACCAGAGCCATATTGGAAGCCTTACCAGGTTGGTCGGACCTACCATGGTCTGTCCTTCAGCAGCATAGCCTTCAGGAGTCCAGGACCACCTCTTTACCAAATGAGGGAGCAGAAAAGAACTTTGTGACGGCTCTGTGTGAATCAGTGTAAAACAGGATGCACTGGGAATGGAAGGATCCTCCAGAAAAGGTCTGGCTGGCCCACCCCACACAGCTCTTTATTTGTTTTTTTCTTTGCCTCAACCCTGAGGCTACAAAGGGAAAAGCACACCAGTTACTCATGACAATAACCAGAGAGAGATGTTCATGGGACAGCAAGACTGACAAGCACAAGTGGTGAAATCGGAGAGATAGTTTAACATAGATAATCACATCCATTAAACGATTGTTCATCACTACTAATTAGCTGCTTTTAACACACCATGTACTCATGGACATGGAAGAAAGGCATATGTTGTACACCACAGACAAAAAAAATCACTCCATGAGGAAGATAAATGTTGCCAGTCAGTCCCACACATAGAGCAGCCAGTTCATGCTCTGTAACCACAGATTGAACTTGGCAGATTTGATGAGGCATGATCAACTCTATGTATTTTCCATCTTCCGTAACAGGATTCTGTCTCTCTCTCTCTCTCTCTCTCTCTCTCTCTCTCTCTCTCACACACACACACACACACACACACACACACATACCTCCCTGAAATGTTAGGACTTGTTCTCCACTGTGTATCTACATCAGAAAACTAATATAAAAGAATATTAGTTTATACATCCTCTGCCAGTTCCCTCTGCTCTTTCTGGACTTTCAGAATTGAGTGAGGAAATTGAGTTGTATATCTCATCGCTTATTCCCAGAACAACTGAGCATAAAAGGACAGAGGAGGAACAGGAATAAAATGGCTCTATTTCTGCTTTCATCCAGTCTGCTACCCTGCAGATCTTTTGATTGCAACTCTCTTTGACCACAGACAGCATGGTAGTGATTATGGGAGTTGTAGTCAAAGACATCTGCAGGCTCTGGTTGGGGAAGAATGAATATTTGGAGGGTTGGAGTCTGGTTAGCAAACAAAAATTGCTTTGTTTTGCACAGTATTTCAGTATCTACATATCCCAAAATTGGCTGGTCCATTGTTAGGCTGTAGTACTGGTTCATGACAATGTGCAGGGGTTCAGCCTTGCAGGATACACATATCTATTCAGAAATAAGTCCTGTTTAGTTCAGTGAGGCTTAATCTCCCAAATGTAGGCAGCAACAATTAAAACTATCTGTCTTGGGGAAGTACAGTATTGTGAACTTATCAACCCCTCTGTTGTTGTTGTTGTTGTTGTTGTTGTTGTTGTTGTTCAGTTGTTCATTAAGTGTTGTTGTTGTTGTCTTTGTGTTCAGTCATTAATGGACCAGAGCAGGCCCTCCTGTCTTCCACTGCTTCCCAGAGTTTGGTCAAATCCATGTTGGTTGTATTGATGACACCGTCCAACCATCTCATTCTCTGCTGTCCCCTTTTCCTTTTGCCTCCAATCTTTCCCAACATCAGGGACTTTACCAAGGAGTCCTCTCTCCTCATGAGGTGGCCAAAGCACTGGAGCCTCAGCTTCAACACAAACAGCAAGCAGTGTAAAAACATAAACATGTCCATATGCTGCTATCTCTTTTGTTGAGTCCTATTCTAATAAAGTGTAGCACCTGCACACTTTTGGTTCTCCTCCCATCATTTCATAAGCTTGGAATATTGTGTTTGGCAAAACTGGGTAGGTCCAGGTTTCTGTATGAACAACAGCCCTCCTTATGCTGAATGTTGACCGGCTATTCATTCTTTTTAAAAAGGAGGCATTTCCTTAACGTGAGATACCAATGCTATTACTATAAGAAAAATGTAGACACTTTTCTGCTAGTTAATTAACAATTCGCTTGGAATGACTGCTGATGGTGGGGAATTCCAGCAATGTTGCAATGCTTCTCAGAAATTATAGTGGTGGTGATGATGCCAGATGTGGGTTTGCCTCTGCATAGGTAAAAATGTTCAAACTCCTTCCAAGGGAAGAGAGTTCCACTCCATCAAATAGTTGTAGAAAATGTCAAAGGATGAAGGGTCTTGCAATTTGCAAGTGAGAACCAACTTATATTAATGACACCCCACAGTGGAGAAATAATGGCTGGGAAAACCATCACATGGACTACTCCAGTTACCTCCTGGATTGTATAATCAATAAACAATAATTAAACCTGTGGCTTAAGTTATGCCACCTTTGAATAGCATTAACAGACCACCAACAATACTGTCTCGTGACGTCGTGGCCCAAGATGCCTTGAACAACACACAGTGCAATCCTTTGCATGTTTGCACAAAAGTAAGTCCCACAAAGTTCAACAATGCTTATCCTCTAGTGAGTGTTTTTAGTGCAGCAGCCTTATAGTGCAATCCTATATATGTCTGCTCAGATGTAAACCTGACTAAATTCTTTGGAATTTTCTCACATATAAGTGTGTATAACATTGCTGCTAAAATATTTCTTTATGGGTATCAGATACTGCCTTGTATCTTGTTGACATTAATTGGCTCTCTGAGAAGATTTAGTTGGATATCCCTTTTCCAGTGGCAATTTAAAAATCCAAACATAAGTTGCACAAACAAACAGTTCAGACCATTCATGTAGCAGTTGTACATGTTGCACACATTAGGTGTCTCTCTAGACCCCCTGCATTCAAGATAAACACACTATTATCTTGTACATTTGTTGTCTTGAGAGTGTAACGCACACCTGTGCAACTTCACTGCTGTGTGCTGAAGGCATATTAAGGAAAAAGGCAATACACATTTAAACGGATGACTGGAAAACAGCTGCGTAAATGAGCTTTAAAAACATTTCACAACACGTACAGCATGTTGTTGGGCAATTTATTATGGCTCACATTTTGCAAACAAGATCCCAGTCCAAGACACTTTGCTGTCAAATTTTAGTTTCCTGATCGGATGTGCATCTTGGCTTATGACACACCCTGGCATTTCCCATCAATTGTTTTAATTTCTTGCCCATGAGATAAGTGTGCTTTGCTGGGCGCACATGTTTGGATTGCATCTGTTTGGAAAAAATAACTTTTAGGACTCTCAGAATCTCGTGGCCACCATGGCCAAATGCTGGCTGGAGGAAGCTTTGGGGCTCTCATCCATGCTCTGTAGTCTCCATCTCCCATCATGACACACCAGGAGTAGACACTGCTAAATGTTATGCACAGAGAGGGTAGCTGGCCATATAAGTGACATTCTTGACAGTGGACAGACAATTAGTGTTACATCCGTTCAGGCCTGAAGGACTTCACTTTAACTGGACTGTGCACTGAAGATGATTAGAACAGACACTCAAACATGATCAGTGTCAAATGCATTTCAAACTATGCAGGAAGATAATACTACAAGGCAAATGGTGGATTATGATTTCCAAGTTTCCATATCTTGTCACCATTGCTGAACGCCACTGTTAAAAATAAGAACTGCTCGTGTGCCATGTTGTAGAGGGTGAATTTAAAAAGTCGCCTTGGGTCCTTTGGGGGAGAAAGGTGTGATAGAGATATTTTAAATACATTAAATGTGTAATATAGCTTCTGCTAATACTTCATATATAGATCAGTGAATTGGATATCTGATTGTGGAACCAGAGGCTATGAGTAAGGCCACACTTGGAGTATTGCGTACAGTTCTGGTCACCGCATCTCAAAAAGACCTAGTGAAACCAGAAAAGACGTAGAAGAGAGTGAGTAAAATGATTACTGGGATGGGGCATGTCCATTATGAGGAAAGGGCTCTTTAGTATGGAAAAAAGGCACCTGAGGGGGCATATGATGTGGTGGGGCCACTGTGAGGTACAGGAAACTGGACTAGATGGGCCCTTGTCCTCATCCAGCAGGGCTCTTCTTATGTTCTTATGAGTTCAGTTCCACACTGTGTGTTCCAGAGGGTCCAGTCTGTGTGGCTTCTGGCAAGCTGCACAATCCTAGGGTATGCCCCCCCCCCTAAAAGAAGGGAATGGTAAACTACTTCTGGGCACTCTGTACCTACAAACTCCTGAAAAGGGTCCCCATAAATTAAAATTGACTTATTAGTAGCACACAAATTATTTTTGGTATTTTCAAATGTAGCTTCTGCTGTATTTTCCATGGGTAGGTGAGGATTTGAACCCAGGTCTTCTGTGTCCTATTTGATGCTCTATCCACTATACTACTCTGGCTCTCAAATGTGATATGGAGCAATTATAAACAGTAGCCACTGCCAGCATTAGCTCCCATTAATTTGTCTATGTTGCCTTTTTTATGGCAGAAAACCCTATGGTTAAGTTGCAGATGGGATAAAGAGGTATTTCCTTTTAACTATCCTAAAATGATACTGAGCCTAACAGAGAGATCCAAAGAAATACGACAGGCTGGAGCTGGATTAGTATAAGATGAAGAAAAGGATGGTTGAAATTAACTGGCAAGTTTGTGAAGATTCTCAGTCCTCCAGGCAAGTTGATCTGGAAGTTGAGACATGGCAACTGGACTTCTTTTCTTGAGAGATTGAAATGTTTCACTGCTCATCCAAACACTGACAAAGCTGTTTGGATGAGCAGTGAAAAAATTCAATCTCTTAAGAAAAGAAGTCCAGTTTCCATGACTTCAACTTCCAGATAACCAGCAAGTTGTAGCAAACGCAAGGTTTACTGAAAGCTTTAACAAAGCTCTTAGAAATACTTTCCTCCTGTAACCAGAATGCTGACCAACTGGAGATGTCATGGGTGTTCCTTTCTACTTTGCATTTAATAGTCACATTTTATTCTGCTTACAACTGGTTTTGCAGGCCAGTAATTATTACAGGCAGTGTCATTAAAGTGCTGCATGTGCTCAGGATTTAGGCAAGGCTTCGCAGATGACAGAAAACCTTTGTAAGGATCACCATAAGTCAGAATTAACTTGATGGCCCATATTTATTATTATTCGTGCATGACACAAATTCTGACCATCCAATGCCAAGCACATGGCTCTTAAACAAATATCTGTTTTTCCAAAAAGGAAAAAAAACCTGGCAAAACTTTAGGCAGTGACCATTCATATCCAGGGCATGGGGATGCCCAACCATAACCTTCATTCCACAAGCCAGCCATACCTTCAGGTAAGCCAGAATAGATGTATAAGGGGGTTTCATGGTCACCTTTAGCTATGGAATCTTGGAAGGAGGAAAAGGTCTGTGTTACTTGAGAGGAAATATTAAGAACAAGTCATGCTCCCCTTTCTCACTATCAAGAAGTGAATTCAAAGAGCAGAGTAGGAGAAACCACTTTCTGAGTGGAACAACTAACAATTAACATAAGTCTTGAACACTGAAACAAGAGAAATTACATTTTATTCTGAGCAGTTGTCACATAATATTAGTCTGTTGCAGCAAAATAGCAAAGAATCTTATAATGCCTTTAAGACAAAAAGATTTGTTATAACACGAACTTCCTTAGACACAAAACCAACTTTATCAAATCCATGGAGAAAAGTTCTGAGTCTCTAGATTCATTCAGGAAGTGGTTTTTAACACTCCAAAAAGAGTCTGGATGTTATCTTTATGCTTTGTCACTGTTGATTTCTTTTGAGATTTATTTATTTATTTATTTATTTATTTATTTATTTATTTATTTATTTATTTATGAATGAGTATTTTTACCCCACCTTTCTCAAAAGATGCCAAAGTCACTGTACACATAGATAGATAGATAGATAGATAGATAGATAGATAGATAGATAGATAGATAGATAGATAGATAGATAGATAGATAGATAGATGATACACCTCTGAAAGAGTCTTCAGGAAGCATACAAGAATCTCCGTGACCACTTTATAACTCAACCAGAGCCATTATCCGCCTGCCACACGGCCAACCTCATGACCTGTTTTCCTAAGCACAGGCAAGCAAAATTAAATTGCTTACTTTCAATAAAAATGCAAAAAGGGAAATTAGAACAAATCTTTCCTGGGTCTTTCCTGCCCTCCCTCTTTCACTTTATGTGGCAGAGACCAGCTAGCAATAATCAACCAGGGCCATTTAGTTATAGTCTCGTCTTGCTGTGACTAATAGGATGATTGGTTGTATAGCTTCTTTATGGTTGTTCATTATATCACCCTTACATAAAGTAATTTAATTTCAGTGGGATAATTAGGGCATTTCTAATCTAACTGATAGTCTGAATGAAATTAGATTCTCAGAGGGAGATTTGTGTATCGGGAGACTGGTGACCTTCGGCCCCAATTTTCACACAATGTATTAAACTGACAGCCTGACTCTGAAGCTGTGCTCCATTGTATCTTTGCAACTTGCACTAATCCTCCGACTGCAGGCAAAAGCCATAAACAAGGTCCTGGCTTCTAAAGATTGCAGTCTCGAGAGGAACTGGGAGACACAAAAGTGAACTTTTCCAGCAAAGGCATCATTCTGGTTGCCATGGCTGTGCTCCAGACCAAAGCTTTCTTGGGTGTGTTCAGATGCTCTCTTTTTTTCATGTGTACTGAACACATAAAGAAGCATTGAGGCTGCACATCTCATCCATAGCTCGGGAAAACATATATAGTTTTCTGGACAGTCTTTAGAACCACCCCAGGCAGTGTGGCCAAGGATTTTAGGAACTGTTGTTCAAAAAAGTAAATTAATCTTCAAGAATACTTAATTATTAAAAGTTTGGGTTTGAATTCCTGTCAGTTTAGTCATGTTAGTTGGATGGGGTGAGGTGGGAGTTCTCATCTTATTTATTTTGAAAGGCCCCTCATCTTTCACCTTTGCCTGACAGGTGGGTCCAACATGCTCCTCTCCAGGTTGGGTACTCCTGTACCTGCTAGGTTTTCCCATTCCACGGGGAGAGTTATTAGTTTGCTTTTAAATAATTTAGCACAAGTTACAAATGTCTCTAAAGTTTGAAAATAAATAGAGGAGGAACAAAAACTGACATACTTTCTCCTCTCTTTCCCACCATGGCTAGCCAATAGCAGCTCTTGGGATATTCTGTTGAGCTATAACTTTCATCATCCCTCAGCAGTGGCTGTGCTGTCTAGGACTGTTGTAAGTCATGTTATTCTGAAGGTTACGCATTACCTATCCCTGTACTTGCCCCAACATAAAATGCTCTTGTTCAGCTGAGCCTTTATTCCTCCACTCTAGGGCAGGTTAGCCGTCAGGCCTTGCTTGGTTCTAATATAAATGGGCATTTCGGATTGTGTGTGGCAGAAAACAGAATGTGAACACTGCACATTTTTACCAGGATTTATTCCTGAACGGCAGTGAACCATTTTGCTAAATGTTTTGCTTACATGTTCCCAACCATAACCAGCAACACCATACCCTGGGTCAATCCTTATTCCAACACAGACAAGCCCACCAGGACAAAGACCCCAGAGTAGCTGCTAATTCTGCTCCTTCAGCCACCAGTTGGCAGGCACCAAGGAAACACTGGACCAAGGCATTTGGAGGAGAGGGGGTGCACAGGGATGCACACACAAAGTGCTGGTTTGGCATTTGGAATATTATCTTTTACTGCATCTTGTCAGCCACTAGCCCACCACCCCCATGATTCTGCTGCACAGTCCTAGCTATCAATTGCTGGGTCAATTGTATAAAACCCATTCCGGAGCAATCTTCCTAATTTAGTCTGAACAGTTGTATACCTTCAGACCCTTTTGGATGGCCTTATAGCAATACTGGGATAAAAGGAATGAGGAAAGCCAAAAATTAATAAGGTATTCCCAAATATTTATAGCACCTTTCTCTCAGTTCAAGGATCACAGTATAAACTCTGTGTTTTCCCACCTCACCTGACTACTGAATCACACTGGACATTGACTTGAAAACTGGTTCCCAATAAAGGTCACAGGGTCACCTGAGCTGATCACATTCTCTATGGTTTCTTGGATAATGTGTGTGAAAGAGCTAGCATCGGTCAAGTGAAATCCCTTTAGATATAGGAGAATTGGGGGTGAGGGAGTATAGCTCCGGTGCTGGGGAGGGATGGGAACATGTTACCTCTTGCAAGGATTAATGCATTTTAATGATTTTGGGGTGTTTTACCAGGTTGCAACACTTACCTGGATGATGAGTTTTACCAAAGTCATGGTGCTTCCAAACAGACATGTGTTTGGCCTAGCCAAGGTAAGATACTAGATTTCAGAGGTGACTTATTCTGGTTGTCAGTACAGCCCTATTCAGAAATATTCCAGCATTCTGAACATGTTTAAAAGGGAATGCATAGCCCCGCCTCTCCACTGACACTTTCATTTTTTCTGTGCAGAGTCTAAAGAGAAAATTTCTCTAAGGAAAAAAATAACCTATTCATTTCTTCCCAAGTGAGGAACTGATGACAGAAGGGGTGATGCTAGAATTTCTCCTCTAAGTATACTCAGAATACTGGAGTTTGTAACATTTTAATAGGGATAAATTTGGCCTCAAGTGACAGCAGAGGATTAGAATTTTCAACGGATTCAAGAAATACACATATAAATGTAATCCAAGCTCCGACTACAATCCTAATGGATACCACTACCCTTCAATGCAATTGAATTCTCACGAATTAAGTAAACACCTCAGTATTCATTCACTTCAGGGTCCCTCCCACCCCTGCTTTTCAACCTTATTGGATGAGACTTAATCCAAGAATTTGTGACATACCTCTTCATTTTTGAGTCTTTGCATAATTTCTGAGAAATGGAATCTTGCAAAGGAGAGACAATAGGTAGTTTTAAGGTTGGGTACAGGCCATTGCTCTGTAAACAAAAAGGTATCTTGTATTCGCAAAGGGACCCAGGACCCAGCCCGGGTTTCCACAGGAGGAAGGAGGAAGGAGTGCCAAATTTTCTTCCTCTTGCAGGCCTAACTCCAGGATAGATTCTGGTCCATCCCAGGCCTCTGCAGCAGATGTTCCAAGGAGCACAGAAAGCTACAGAAGAAAGGAAGAATCAATAGGATGTGACATTTCTTGGGCTTCCTCCAGTATGAAGAGATTCTCTTTCAAAATCTGCAGTCTGGCATGTGTATGATTTGAGCCCTATGGATCTGAACTAAAGCCATGTATTTCTAGCCATCCGTATAACAATAACTCAAGTCCACTGAGACCTGAAAGAGAATCTTAAGAGTGGAAGAGAAAAAATTGTAACTGAGGCAAGGATCTTGATGTCACAGCAAGTGTTTTTCTTCACCTCTGGAAGTATGCAAATTGGTTGGCTGTGTTTGATTAATGGTCTTCAGGGCTTAAGCATGGGATTTCATTGAAGCACGAGTTCACAAACCCTTTCAGTCCTCTTTCTGCAACATTGTCGCCCATGTTGCAGCTGTGTCTGACCCTCCATTTCTGGTCATGACAGATTCAAGAGAGGTAAGACCAGGTACTTCTTCCCACAGCATCGAGTGTGGAATTCATTCCCACAAGATGTCCATAATGACTGCCAGCACAGATGGCTTTAAAGGGGGACTGGATTGATTCAATAAGGTGAAGGCCATTGGTGGCTACCCATCAGGGTGGCTATATGTCACCTCTTCCACAAGAGGACGTTGCTTTTTTATATCAGTGGAATACAAAATAGAAGTTACTGTTGGTGGCCTTCCTATCGGTTGGCTTATCCTGGCTCTGAGCAGGATGCTGGACTGGCACTTGGTTCATGTTTCCTTCTTATGTTCTAAACTTTTTTGAAAGTCATTGGATATATCTGTTCCAGTTTACCTAAGCAAAACCTCTCTCTTTCAAAATCTGCAGTCTGGCATGTGTGTGATATGAAGACATGTCGAAAGGAAAGCATGACCAAGACTTGGACTCAATGACTCTTGAGCTCTGTTCCTCATCTACAGTTTTATATATCTATAAAATACTTTGCTGTTAGATAAAATGAAAACAGCCCTTGGCCCAACCAAAGTTGTCCAATATCATTAGTGATCTTAAGTCATCTTTGTAGTGCTTCTTCAGTCTATTTATGTTGGGTCTTGGGTAGAGATGGGCACGAAATGAAAAAAAATCGTTCCGTTATCCATTATTCGTTCCATTACATAACGGAACGAATAACGGAGCCCAGAGTAATTTAGGAACAAACAGAACAGAACCAGAACAAATGAGTTCTGTTATGTTCGGTTCATTCCTCCCTGCTGGCGATGACAGCCCAGCTGTCATCGCCAGCAGGGGAGGATTGTGAGAGCCCCGTTCTCACCTCCGTAACCGGCTCAGCTGTCACACCCCCGCTGTGGAGATTGGTCAGGAGAGGAGTCAGAGACCGCGGATCGCTGCCGGGGAGGGGCCTGCGAACTGGCCTCCACATGCGGAAGCCGGATCAGAGCCCCCTGTCCAGTGATCTCCGCCCTGGAAATGACAGCCGGTGGGCTGTCAGGCTCTCGGGTGGAGTCAAGAAGGAAGGGGCTGCAATCTGGTCTCCGCACATGGAAGCTGGATCCCAGCCCCCTCTCGCCCCCCTCCACCCCATAGCCTGACAGCCCACCAGGCTGTCAGGCTCTGGGGCGGAGTCGAGAAGGAAGGGGCTGTGATCCAGTCTCCGTGTGCGGAAGCTGGATCCCAGCCCCCTCTCGCCCCCCTCCACCCCAGAGCCTGACAGCCTGGCAGGCTGTCATTCTTGGGGCGTAGGGCGGCAGGAGGGGCCTGCGATCCAGTCTCCACGCTTGGAGGCCAGATCGGAGCCCCCTGTGCAGCTCTCCACCCCAGAAATGACAGCCCGGTGGGCTGTCATTCTCGGGGCGGAAGGCGGCGGGAGAGGCCTGCGATCTGGTCTCCACGCTCAGAGGCCAGATCGGAGCCCCCTGTCCAGTGATCTCCGCCCTGGAACTGACTGTCCAGCGGGCTGTCATTCTCGGGGCAGAGGGCGGCGGGAGGGGCCTGCGATCCGGTCTCCGCGCGCGGAGCCAGATCGGAGCCCCCTGTCCAGCTATCCGCCCCAGGAATGACAGCCCGCCAGGCTGCCATGCATCGAGGCGGAGGGCGGCGAGAGGGATCTTCCCCGTGCCGGATGACAGGGCGCTGTCATCCGGCACGGGGAAGCGAGACCTCCGTTTCCAAAAAAAGAAAAACAGAACAAATTTTTTAAAAAAAAATCGGTCTGAAAAACGGAAACGAAGGGAGATGGTCCACGAACAGAACGGAAACGGAACACAATTTTTCCATTTTGTGCCCATCTCTAGTCTTGGGGATGTTTGTTTTTGCAACATTTCTTTGGGGTTTTGAAAAGGATGTTACAATTATAATTTTATTCTCAAGGGATGTCTTTTCTGTGGCTTTCGCACAATAAGTCTCAAAATTATGATTTCAAACAGAGAGGACAACATTATTGCAATGAGGGGAAGTTGAAATAAGGGGAAGTTGCAAATCAAAATTTCAGATACCACAAAAAGGTTACCAGCAGTTTAAGGCTTCACATTAAGCCTGTATGTTAACAAATTTAAGATATGCACTTATTTGACTTTATCTTATGCAGATAACACCATATTACAATGACTTCAAACAGCTACTAATGAAGATTAAAGATGAAAAAGTGGAAAAGCTGTATTATCGTTGAAAAAATTATGAATACAGAGGAATTACATAACTTTCATAATAATAAAGCAATTAATATTGTTAAAGAATCAATATACTGTCATCAGTCAAAATGGAGATTTCAGTCAAGACATTATAATAAGACTGAGAGTTTAAAAGTTCAGTTAGGAATGAATCAGAAAAGATCATGAATTGTAAAGAGTATGAAGTTTACAGCCAAGACAATCTGATAATAGTAAACACCAGAAGGCATCAAGGATAAAAACTGAGTACCCATAAACAGCTGATATAAGAGTCTGAAAGAATTATAGCTTGCCAAAAGAATTGATTCTGTCAGTTTTGGCATCCATAAAGATAGTTTCCTGTCCCTTTACAGGTATTAATTACCAGTGTTTAAGATGGTAGCTGTGCCATCAGTTAGTACTGTTGCCAATAAGCATTTTACTGAATAGACACAGATCACCCTTCCTGCCTTTCACTATCATTGGTCTCTACTAGACATGGGCACGACTCGGCGAAATTGTCGTTTCCGTTTTCGGTTGTTGTTTCCGTTACATAACGGAAACGGTAACGATAATTAAGCCGTCAGAACTCAAACTCGAACTGACAAAAGAAAAATTTGGTCGGGTTTTTCGTTGTCGTTCATGGCATCGCGGCGATCGCACAATGCCATTGGCAAGCAAGCAGCACAGAAAAAAAGTTTTTAAAAGTAAAAAAAAAAACCCGACTCCCAACCAAAAAAGCAGGCGAACATATGCCTGCCTGAGGACACCTACCTGAGGGGTGGTTTCTGGGGGCGGGGGTCCCTGGCCTCCCCCCTCCTGTCCTGGGCTGCTTGCACCAGGCTGGGGGGGGGGGTATCCTCGTCGTCTCCAGACGAGTCCATGCCATGCGGTGGGGGGGGGATCCAAAATGGCGACCGCAATATTTATTTTTAAATCGTGGTCCAAAAACCCACCAAAGCACAACAGAAACATGTGAAAATTAGGTATTTTAAATGCCTAATTTTTAGCAGCAGTGGGTTTTTTATAGCAGTAAAAGGTTGCACTGATTTTATTTTATTTTATTTTATTTTTTATTTTTTTAGACCTGCCCATGTGGGCTGGGCATGGGATGGGACCATGCAAATTTTTTGAACCATTCCACCAATGGCATGGCCAGGTTTTGACGGACACTTCTGGATGTCGCTCGCCCACCCGCGCCTCTCCCCTGCCACTGTCGCCACCCGCCCATGGCCCCTTGCCACCGCTGCCCGCCCGCACCTCCCTGCCCAACGCCGGCCCCCCCACCCCGCCCGCCGCCTAGGGCGCAAAATGGGGGGTGCAATGTGATTTCGCCTTTAGTCTAAGAGCGGGGAGAGTCTTCTCTTACTCTCCAGTCCCAAAGATATGCTGGAAACTGTGGAAATCAGCTCGGCCCAGGTCTGTGTTAAGGATCTGTCTCCCCCACCCCTCCCGCAGTTTGGAAGCCTTGCTCTCCAAACATAAACCAAGCCCAGAGGGACGAACTACCCGCCCTGGGTATATGGAGTAACTAACCGCGCATGCAACAGGAAGTTGGGGAGCGTTCCTGTTGTGGGACTTCAGCCCCCAGAATTCTGAAACCTGGAAAAGGAAGGATCCCAAACTGGGCTGCGTGTAGGGGAGGGGGAGGGGGCGGGTGTGAGGGACGGTGCGGCAAAGAGGGGTCCCCGGGACACTTCCTGATCCACAGACACATACAGAGTCCCAGTTCAGCTCCGCACCGACTGGACTACACAGCCGGGGGAGCAGATGGATGACACGCTTGTGGGTCACATTTTCCCCTCGTAAGCGCTGGCAGCGGTGAAGAGGCGCCGCGATTACAACCCGCAGAGCCCGGACTATGTTGCCTTGATCTCTCTCTCTCTCTCTCTCTCTCTCTCTCTCTCTCACACACACACACACACACACACACACACACACACACATGCCCCTTGGCGGAGGGACAACGCCGAAGGCACAGACCCACGCGGAACTCAGAGGAGGGGACGCCAAATGCGCACGCAGCGGGCACATGCGCGCAGCACGGCATCAGTGCCAGCCGAGTTCAAGAGGCTTGCTGCGAGCACAATTTGAAATGGATTGGAGGCAATGAGCAGCGGCAGGTTGAAATAAAGAAGTAAAACCCCCATCGCTCTTTTAATCTCCCGGCCGGGGATCATTTACAGAAGGCGAGCGTGGGAAGCGGAAAGAGTGGGTTCCATGGTGGGAAGCAGTAGAGAGGAAGAAAAAGGCCCGTTTCTTCTCCCGACTCTCCCCACCCCCCACCCCGAAGGACTGTATGTGTCTGGTGGATCAGGAAGAGCTCCGGGAATAAAAGGTGCCACCTCCCTTCGTCTCTCCAGGAAGGAAGGCGCGCTTCTCCCGCCACCTCGGAGCTCCTTAAAAAAGGACCAAGCGCTAGAGTCCCGGATCCAGGGACTGCAAGGGTTCTCCCCCTTCCTCCAGGCTACCAGCCTGCCTGCCCAACTAGCGCTAGCCCTGATTGCGGGACGCCCCCATGCTCCCTGGGATGTCAAATCGCGCTAAATCACGGTGGAAACGACAAACGACAAACGGAAACGACAAATTTTTGAAAATTTCCTCGACAAACGGAAACGACCCGAAACGGACCCGTCCCGACAAACGACAACTCAAAAAGTAATTTTTTCTGGTCGTGCCCATCTCTAGTCTCTACTATTTAGAAGACCCCACTAGTCACATCCTTTCTACCTTGACCCTTACCTATCCACACCTACAGTTGATGACGGAAAACAAACTTTAGGAGTCTGATAAAAAGGATACAAATTGTTATGCATTAATAAATATGTTGCACTATATGGTATTGCATGGCTTCTGGTTGCTTCAGGTAAATGGCAACATTTTATCACACCTACAAAATATTAAGAGTTGCAGGGAAATGGTTGACATTTGTCAATTGCATAATGGCTACTATAAAATATATACTATGCATGCTGTACAGTATTTATTTTGTCCTGCATACTGGACTGTAGTTAAGTGACAAGAGTGTCACTTGTAAATTGTATTTTTTTAAAATTTTCCTAGTTTGGTACTATAGCTGATTGTACCGCTGATCATTCAGTAAAGCTGTAGTGCTAAACTGATGTAGCACTAATTCAGATGCTTATCATGTCCTGTTAATTCAGCACTATTCCATTTGCTACCGCCCTGAGTCCCCTTTGTGGGAATAGGGCGGTATACAAGTGTGAATAATAAATAAATAATAAATAAATAAATGGGCAGGAATGGTGATAGTGACTGATAAGGATGTAGGTGAAGTGTGGCTAGATAACATGTGGACACTTGAAATGAATTGTCCTGTCACCGTTGAATATGTATGTGTGAACAGCAATGCTGATTTAAATGACCAGGGTAGAGAAGTTTGCATATTTCCCCTCTACAAAGTCAGTGGTTTTTCTGGCTCCTCCACTCTCTCCACTCCTTTGCCTCCTGACACTAATGGGCTCAGTAGTACTTCCTCTGCTCGCATCAGCTTTGAATGGGAATGGGTTCACCCATCTGAGCACCTTCCTTTCCCATTTCCCCCCAACACAAGGGCCTAAAAAGAGCAGCAGGATATTCACACCTGGCAGCTCCTTACCACCACCAGGGTCCCTGACTTCCATTACACAGGTAGCTCTGTTTAGCAGCCTGCATCTTGGGTCTCTGATTCTGTTTTAAGCCCTCAATCTGGTGGTGGGAGGACAGCTTTTAGTCATCTGCCAGGGACAGGGGGTTGGTGCTCCTTCCCCCAGTGAGTACACCACTACTCCCCAGGCTAGATATCATCACCATGGTTTATATTTGGGTCCCAGTTTCTCAAACAGATTGGGATTATGTGGTAAGAGAGAGAGAGAGAGAGAGAGAGAGAGAGAGAGAGAGATTGAGAGAGAGAGAGAGAGAGAGAAATTTTCATTTGAAAATTTTCAATGGATCAAATTCTCAAAATTTTAATGAATGTATCTAGATAAAATAATTATGAATTAATGATCCTGCATTGAAAATGACATTAAAAATAGGTGCGGGAGTGTTACGATGTGTTAGCATATGTCATAACCTTTGGAACTCACGCTGTTACTCTGTATTACTTGGGGACATGCAAGGAAAATATTTCCATACCAATTCTTCAGACAAAATACAAGCACTTAACATGTAAAGTTACAATCGAGCTTTGGTTCTGCTCAAAGAATGTACTGTGCTTTGTTATTGAGATCCTTGATATGTGGCAGTCTTGTCTTGTTTCATATATATATGAAGAAAACTCTATATCCAGCTCTCTATGTGTCCTGCTTTCTATCTGGGTTGTTCAAAGACAAGCAAGCCTCGTGATAAGCTTTTTTTTAATTCAGATAAATAGGCCTAAGATATCTGACAGCTGTTTCATGCTCTTCACCATCATCTGAAACAATCAGCACACATTAGAGAGTACTTTTCCCTTTACAAAGGTGATAATTAGATAACAAGCTGAGATTAAAGTAATTATAGTTAGACAGCTGGCAAGGCAGCACAGTCATGTTGAAATACTGTTGATGCTTCAGCATCTGGTTCTAACAGTACAGGCTAAAAGATTTTACATTAATTACATCACATAATGTAATATAAACATATTTAATTGCAATTGATGGGTGATAAACTGTTCAAGAACGACTTAACCCCTTACAGATGTCAAAATGATGGGAGCGGCTTGTAGTTCTTTCCACTTGATGTACAAAGCTGGAGTCTGGTAGAAAAGTTAGAGGATTCCCATCATTATAAAGCATTCGAAGCAGCATTTTAGAAAGAAGTACTTAGAATGTGTGCTATGAAGTTGTAGGTTATGCTACAAATGTATGTATCCAGAATGAAACTGATAATGTCTTGGACTTGGCTCACTTGGCTCAGTGGTATAATAATCTTTGGGTCTGACCCAGCACTTTCTAAAATCAATATGTTGGTACCAAAACAAAAACAAACAAACAAAACCAGGCTCATGACAGGCAACAAACAATCAATTCACAAGCTTTGGGTGGGGGGATTAGTCGGATGAGAAGAACTCGGGTCCAGCAGTTGGTGCCTGTCCCCCGTTCTGATCGCCCCGTTCACCGCCACGTATCAGGGAGCCACTTCGCCAGTGCCTCTGACCTGTCCTGCCTCCTGGTTAACGCCAGGTCGGTCCATAATAAGACCCCTATTCTCCACGATGCTATTGTGGATGAGCGAGCCGACCTGGCATGTATAACTGAGACCTGGGTGGGTGAGGAGGGAGGGGCTTTCCTCTCCCTGCTGTGCCCCCCCCTGGGTTCCAGGTCCAGTGGGCGGGCAGGTCAGGGGGGCAGGGGGCATCGTCTACAAGGAATCCCTTCATATTAGCAGATCTGCGGCACTGGTGTGTCCCGGGTTAGAATGCCTCCATCTATCGGTGGGTCAGCGAGATAGGATTGGTATTGTACTGGTGTACCGTGCTCCCCGCAACCCAGCCCAATCCTTTCCAGAGATCACTGAGTTCGTCTCAGCTGCCCTGTTGAGGTCCCCCCGCCGCCGCCGCCTTTTGTGGTTGGGGACTTCAACGTGCATGCCGAGGCAGAACTTTCAGGAGCTGCTCTGGATTTCATGGGGTCCATGGCCTCCATGAACCTATCTCAGCATGTTGTTTGCCCCACCCACAGTGAAGGCCATACCCTGGACCTGGTCTTTTCCTCCATGTCATCAGATTCCTATCTGAGGGTTGGGGACATTGTAATTTTTACTGGTTTGCTATTATATATAAGCCAGTGTTGAAGTCCAGCAATATCAGAAGGGCCACAGATTCTCTACCTCTGTGCGAGCCATAAAATATACTTCTTATGTTTTATGTGTCACACTGTTTCCCATTTTAGTTATTTAGCTGTTTCTATTATTGTTATCTCTCCAACAAAAACCATCAAAGGCAGTACACAAAATAACCATGAAGTGGACAGTAAAATAATGCCAATAAAATTAGGATTTGATATCAGTAAAATGAAAACTTTCCTTTTAAGACTAAATAAAAAATTGACAAGATTTTTAAAATAACAAATGACAGAAAATATAGGACTTACAGTAATCACTGCTACTAATTTTGAAAGCTACCATTGCCTAGATAGAGAACTTGAAGTAAATCCCGTTGAACCCCAAGCCTTATCTTTGCCTAGACATGGATAAGATTGCAGTTATGTACTAATGAAGCTAATATTTTGGAAATGGAAGTTACTAAAATCACAATACAAGGTTAATGAATATTGCAGTTTGTCAAGCAGTCATAATTACTCTCTCACCCTGACAGCAGAACATTTCGGGGAGGGGTTGCACTTAAAATAGACATCATAAAAGATATGGGTTCCAGGTGGAATGCTTTCCTCAGAAAAGTCATAATTAGAAATTAGCATGTTAGCCATGCCTAAAACAATTTGTGTCCATAATTTGTTCAGATATGATCCACACCTGCTACCCTCTAACCATATGGACATATTCATGGTATTTTAAAAAGGAAAGAAACTACATGTAGAAAAATTCTTGCTCAATACATAAGTGGGTCTTCTCAATCTTTTGATGGACATTTTCTCGCTTCCTTATTCACCTCTTTTCTCCCTCACAGAAAATCTGTAGAGTGTGTTTCTGCAGTGGAGACAAAAATGTTGACAGCTTACATTTCTCTCTTCCAGGAAAGTTTTTAAGGCCATTCCCCCACCCCCCACCCCAAAAAAGAGCTCCATTATGACAACCAGATGATGTTAAGGAACTCATTCACATGCTCACTTAGAAACTCCTTTCAACTTGGCACTCACATTAATGTCCAGCTGTCTACCTTAATACTTGCCCTGCACAGAATATGTGCAATCAGAAGAAGGAGAAGAGATTGTGGAGGTCCAATGCCTGAGTCAATGCAGGATCTCCAATTCAAGAAGCAGTTACAACATAGCTAAGAGGCACCCATCTTAAATATCTCAGGAGAAGGAGAGCCCATCACCTTTTGAGACCATTTCTTCCACTTGCAAATAAAGGTTTTGATGCTAGAACATTTCTCATACTGCTCAACTGAAATATACTCTTCTGACCTTCCCACCAATTGATTTTGGTCTGCCCCCAAACTTCAAAAGCAACAAGAAAGAGTTCCTGATGTTGTTGTTGTTGCTAATTTTGTTGTTGTTATTACTATCATCTTTCCCTTCCTCATTATCCCCAGTTTATCTGTAGGCTACTTTTTTATGGAAAACCATGCTCAAAGTACTGTAGTTCTGAACAACAGAAAAATTCACACAGTAAAACACAGTAACATTTCAAGTAGAGGTATGCTTAAGATCATCAGCAATTTACAATCAAAGTCTTTGAAGCATTACCAAATGATTAATATGAAGGTGCTCTAAAATGGAAAGCAATGAACTTCAAGCATATAAAATAGCAAGATAGGACTTTTGCCAATACATTAAAATGCATTGAGAGTTTTGAAGAATGAGTCCTTAGGTAAGAGTTCATGTTTTGGGAGTAACGCTTGAATGCAAAGTCTTTGGGCTTGCAAGTATCCAGGGCATATGGACAACTTCTTTTGAAACTGCAGAGGGAATCAGAGGCAGTTTTTTAAATGGTGTAGGGATTTCCTGTTCAAAGCAAGGTGCAAAGATCTCCTGAGCATACGTTAAATATCTCTCTGGATTCCATCCCAAGCTCCTTTCTGTTCCTTGACTGGCCATCAACAGATATATTCATCCTGTATCCTTAGCAATCCCTGTACACTTGGGTGGTCAGACACAGATACTATAACAGCTGAATATTAAGGTAAAGAATATGGTTTAAATCCCACTGGTAGTCTTCACTAGCATAGACCCATTGAAACAATGGCACATTGATAAGCCAACAGGCATATAAATCCAATGATTCCATCAATGTATTTAAGTGAGAACAACCAATTGGCTTGGACCCTGATACTTTCCAATAAAAATCCCAAAATGAAGACTGGCTTTACTTAGAGTCTTCATGTTTTGCTTCAGGCATTATTTATAATAGAGATACATATGAGAATCACAGAATTATAGAATGAGTTGAAAGGGTCCTTTAAGGTAATCAAGTACGACTTCCTGCAAAATGCAGGAATCCAAGTTAAAGAACTGTATATTTTACAGCTGGCTATCTTCCTCTTGAATTCCTCCTGTGCTGAAGCACGCACCATCTCCTGGGGTAACTCATTATTATTGTATTGGTCTAACAATTAGGAGTTCCCCCCCCTGATATTCAGTTGAAATTTGTCTGGATCTCCTTCACAGAAATTGGGAGCAGCTGCAATACAGAAGTGATTTTTGGCTATTAAAGCCCTTTGTTGATTCTGAGACTCCCACAGGCTTCACCAGGGCAAAAAGAAGACCAAGGAAACTCTTGAACTTGAAATGGAAGGGAGGGTTTATAGCAATGGTGGTGAACCTTCCGCACTCCAGATGTTTTGGACCACAACTCCCAGAATTCAGAGCCTAGATTGCCAATGACAAAGGACTGTGGGAGTTGTGGTCCAAAACTTCTGGAGTACCAAAGGTTTGCCACCACTGAATTATAGGAAGCTTTCAATTCATTGAAATTATTGCTGCATGACAGTACAGCAATAAATATTGCGCAACAGAACAGATCAGCATTTCATAAGACAAGTCAAAACTAGAACAAAAAACCCTAAAACTGGGTCTCAAATCAGCACAAAATATGGCACAAAATACTGTAGACGGTAGCAGACAGTCTACTTTTTATCTGTACCAAATTTGGAGATGTTTGGAAAAGGAGTTTTCAAGTTATGAATTTTTCAGGGTAAACTGTTTCATCCCATGCAGACATCACTGACCTTTTCCATCTGCAAATTTAAAACAGAACAAATACACTGAAAATTACTTATCCTGAGAGAAAATGGCTAGTCCTAGCTGCTTTTTTCTTTTGAAGGAATCGTGGCTTTGGGGAGGAGGGGTAATACTGACTTTGAAAAAGCCATTTGAGAGGTGGCAAATCTTTGATTTTCTGGCTTTCTTCTCAGCACAAACGTCCTAAACATAAACATTCTTGCAATGGTTAGATGGGGAAAGAGACATCTGAACTTTTGATCCTGCCAGTTGGAACCAAATTGTGTAGTTTTGCGTCTATAAGATGCCCCCATGTATAAGACACCCCCACTTTTCCAACCTAAAGTTACAGTTTTGCAACCATGTAGTTCCTTCCTTGGCTTACTTCTGTGTATAAGACGACCCACAATTTTAGTCTCTCAATTTTAGATAAAAAAAATATAGTCTTAGAACAATACAGTAAATTGCTCTAAGGAGAAGAAACATTTGATTCTTTTCTGGCCAAACAGAATACACATTTATTGGAAAGCAGCCCTAACTGCTGTTTGGATGACAAATTATTTTTAAAAGGAGTCAGTTTCTTGGATATTCTCTAGTTTAGTTTCACATTTTGAATGGTAATTTGCACACAATAATCTATTGGGGGATAAAAAAAACTAGAGATCCAGATGAAAACGAATAAAGAAAAGGGGAGAAATAAAGGGAGCACATCTGCCAAAAGAGAGCATGAATTGAGAGATTTAAGGGACAGGGATCCAGATATAATGGGGAATTGATGCTGAAAATTCTCCCCCAGGTAAATGGGATTAAACAAAAGATCATTAAAGGACAAATATAAGTCTTTAAATGGTTGATTATATAGGGAACAGTGTTGATAAGTGAAACATTTGAGGTAGTAATATAGATAGCGTGATAAAGATGAACTGGCATTTAGGATGCCATTGAGGAAACACATCACTAGGACTGTGAGTCACGCCTCTCCCCACCCTAAACCACCTCCAACAATTAAAAACCTACTGTATAGGAGAACACAGATGTGGGGAAAGTTAGGCGATTGTGGTGGGAATGGAATGAAGGGTGTGGAAGAGGGGAAGAAGGTGCCAGGATAAATGTTTGGCATTAGTTTGTATTTTAATTGTCTTTAAATGGGCAATAAATGGTTTGTTTATACACAGAACTCAGGATGAACAAATCAAAAACTAAAGTGTAATCATGCTCAAACAAATTAAGATTATGACCTGGAAGGTGAGAGGTTTAGGCTTAGTAAAAAAGAGTTCAAGCTATGTTGAATAAAGGACAAGCTGATATAGACTTTTTACAGGAAATTCATCAAAATAAAGAAGGGACAAATGAACTTAAATGCAAATTGAAGTGTGTGAGAAAACATTTGGCACATTCAAATCCAGGGGATAGCTACACTGATATCAAAAAGGTGTGAATTTAAAATAATGGTGCCATTCGTATGGACTGATCATCACACTATGTCGGAGAAAACGTTAGTGAAACGTAATCCAGAACCAGCATTTGAAAGATCGTCAAAATTCTTTTTCGAAGCAAGAAAGTTTTTTTCGGTGTTAATGAAATGGACTATAAAGAACTGTTCCAAAGTGATGGCAATTCTAACCAAAGGACTTACAAGTATATATTATTGCTTTGGTTTGTTTGTTTGTTTGTGTGTATATTTATATTATTTAAAAATACAGTAATAATTATTAATACACTAACACTAAACATTTAAAAATTCCACCAGAGGGCATAGTGTAGGCCATCTTGAATGCTCCCATTGGTGTTGTCAGCATTCAGGATTCCCTTTGCTATGGAAAGCTTGATATCCTTTTTTCTTTTCTTTTTTCCCCTGCTGGCAACATGGACACAATATAGTGCATGCAGTGATATTGGACCATTTCCTGGCTATTTGAGTCATGGGAACAGAAACACGATATCCCATTTTCATAAAAGTTCTGGAAAACCTCGACTAATTTTTACTGGCATGAACTCTGGTTGATGCCTACATAACTTTATGCAACGGGATTTTCCCCAGTGTAGTTGATAATAGTAAAACCTGGTTACAAATATCACAGAAAATGCCACTGTGTGAAAGCATTTTTAAACAATGCAAAAGCACAGCGACAAACCCTAAACATTTGTGTGTGTGTGTGTGTGTGTGTGTGTGTGTGTGTGTGTGTGTGTGTGTGTGTGTGTGTGTGTGTGTCTGTGTCTGTGTCTGTGTCTGTGTCTGTGTCTGTGTCTGTGTCTGTGTCTGTGTCTGTGTGTCTGTGTGTGTGAGAGAGAGAAAGAGCATGTACCTTCCCAAGCAGCCTGTCTAATTTACCAAAAGGCTGCCTGAAGAGGGAAATCTTTGCTTGTTGACAGATGGAAAATATGGAGGGGTCCAAGCCTCCCTCAACCGGGGGAGGGGGTGGTGCCACAGCCTGGGAACAGCCTGGGAAAAACATTGCCAAGGCCTCCTCTTTTCCCCTCACCAGATATACATGCCTATGAAGGTGACCACCCAGTAAGAATGGCCTTTCTCAAATATGTTTAAATACTTGGGGAGTTTTCTTTGGAGAGGTGGCCCTTCAAATATGAAACTTGATGTTCCTTTCCATAGCGGCCACTAGTTTAGAGGTTCCCTCCAAGCACACCTGTTGCCCAGAAACAAAGCTTTGCCAGAAAAGCATTTTAACATCATTCACGTGTAAAAAATATTCATGTCTAGTCCCCAACATTAGCATTAAGTTCCTAAACCACATTTCATCTAGTTTCATACTTTTGATCTGTTTTAAAATATCACTATGTTAAATGTGGATAATGAGAGCTATTTTTTGCAATAAAGTTTAGTGGAAAGCTCATAATTTTAAAAAATCATCCCAAATGCTCCTTTAAAGGCACAACCTTAATGCATGTCTAACCACATTGCCACCACAGCAATTTTAAATATTTAATCTCTCTATATATGCCGGGTTAATTCTCGATATTCTCAGATATTCTGCCTTTTGTGGCTACAATCCCAAATTCCTTGCAGCTTCCCTGAAATAACCTTAACTGTAACAATGTACGTGGGTTAACTGTGAACGTGAAAAGGTAAGCCTATTTTACTTTTTTGCAATCTAATATGCATGCCCTTGCTGATTGAACTTTAGAACATGACCAATACAGTCATAACTGCCTCTTAGAGGGTTTTTTTTTTTTTTGGGGGGGGGGGGCAATATGAGGATAAAAAGATGTTTATTTGTCTTGAAGAACCTTCTCACCATCAACTTATTTTTCTTTTGGCCAAGGGAAAAGACAGTCAGAAGTGCAGTTTTATCTGGTGCTCTTTGATCCTTTGATCCTAGGAAACAAGATGCATGTTGACTTCTTCTCTTCCCCCCCAAAATAAATAAATAAATACAAAATTTACATGTTTGTGAAGTTATATATCTTCAAAGCAGGAACAACATTAAGAAAGAAAGAAAGAAAAAGAAAGAAAGAAAGAAAGAAAGAAAGAAAGAAAGAAAGAAAGAAAGAAAGAAAGAAAGAAAGAAAGAAGCACTTCTAATTTTTCTGTGTCCTGGGGTCTCTGTTATATCTGGTCTTTTCTGGGAAATCACTCATCATGTAGTGATCAGCGAAAGAGAGCACCGCAATCCCCCCTTTCTGGGAGCCATCCAATGCGGCATGGATATTAATTAAATTTATTAAACAAATAACACAGCGACTCAGGGAAGCAGGGGTCCATCTGCCTGCGCTACAGATTGATCTCTGCAGAGACGCAAGCCGAATGGTAGTTACAGCGAAGTTGCCGAGCTCAGCAGATGGGCTCCCGTCTCTAGCGAGGGAGATTTGGTGGCGGTCCAACAGCTTTTTTCCCCCTCCAGGTTTTTGTTCCTTGCCACTGTGCGACTGCAGAAGAAACACTCCTCTGTCTTTTTGCAGCCTCCGCGGCTCTCCCTCCCCTCCCCACCCCTTCTCTCCGCCGCCTCTCCTCCTGCCCTGCCCCCCCTCCCGCCGCCGGAGCTGTTGTTGTTTATTATGTGAGCAATGATTAAGTCTGTGTGATTTGTTTGAGAGGCAAGTCCCGGCTGATCCCATTCTGTGCCTGTGATGTAAACCGCAACGAGAAAATAATTAGGAAAATGTAATCCCATTGACTTTACACTCCACTTGCGTGCCCTGTTACATCTTGGTGCACAGCTTTTGGGGACGGGGAAGCTACAAGGCAGGCCTCTATCGGGGCTTCTCAATTATTGCGCCTGCTCTGTAAACATTCTCTCCCTCTTCCCTCCAACCCCCCTCCCCCTTTCTGCATGCAACTTCTTGTTAATTATCTGCCAGCTATGATCTACTTTTTTTTTGCTTATTCTTAGTTTGGATTCAGGTCCTGTATATATTTTTCTTCAGTCTGTGTGTGTATGTGTTGCCTCCTTACAGTTGTGACCAACTCTTTGTGACCCCCATGTCCATGGAGTTTTCTTGGCAGGAATACTGGAGTGGTTTGCCAGTTCCTACTCCAGGCGCCTAAGCTGCCTAGATGCCCTAAGTACATCCGCTCTCGCCTGATTTCGGAAGCTAAGCAGGGTCGGCCCTGGTTAGTACTTGGATGGGAGACCACCAGGGAATACCAGGTGCTGCTGTAGGCACCTGGAGTAGGAACTGGCAAACCACTCCAGTATTCCTGCCTAGAAAACTCCATGGACATGGAGTCACAAAGGGTCTGTCACAACTGTAATGACACAACACACACACACACTCCAGGCGCCTACAGCACCTGGTATTCCCTGGTGGTCTCCCATCCAAGTACTAGCCAGGCCCGATCCTGCTTAGCTTCCAAAATCAGGCCAGATCCGATGTGCTCTATGATTCTACACAGGGACTCTACTGATATAGCATCAATTTCCCCCTTATGGACCAAATTGTGCATTGATGATATGGGGATTTCCCCCACCATCCAGATGAGGATGCCCGGCTTTAATCAGGACCAAAAGTCACCAAAAAGAGAGACCAAAAATCCTGGGTTTTCTTTCTTTTCTTTTTTCAAAGAACCCCCACTTTTGTAGGGTTTTTGTTGTTGTTGCTTTGTTTCATTTTATACTGGGATGGAGTTCAGGAAACAAGGTTATTGGGTTAGATGCTTTCAATATAGTACTAATCTACTAAAAGAGCAAGAAAAAGATAAGAAACTCAAGGGTGAGAAGGATGTCTGAAGGGTTCTCACAGTGTTTTTAAAACAGTTGGGTTTGCTTTTTTAAGACAGTGGATTGCAAGATAGCTGGAGTTGCCAAGTTCTCATTCACCACTTCTTGCTCTGTCTTCAGTCTATTCGATTTTGACTTAGTTATGTTCATCTGTTTATTATACCATATTTCTTTTTATATATTGTCAATGTTTATGGTTGTATGTTGTATTTATTAATCTTGTAAATGGCCCAGAGTGGCCTTTGTTGCTAGGTGGTACAGTATAGAAATCCAATAAATAAATAATAAAATAAATAAATATTAGAGCTCTTCAGTTTAGTGCTAATCTACTGAAACAATAACAGAAGAGCAAAATCCCAGCATGGTAATTTTATAAATATTACTTTAATTAAAACACACACACACTTGAACAATTTCTTGAAGGAAATTATCTAATTCTTTAAGGAGAGAGAAGTAGGGTTCTAAGAATAAATGTGGACGAAAACCCCTGGTAAGATGCAGGCTAGACAGCTCTCAAGTGGCACAAACCAATATAAAGCAGGGAGAGAGACAAATACTCCTGCTGACTGAAAATGACACAAATCCTTGATAGATGGGTCTTTGGTGTCTCCGATTTCTCAAATCCCAGCTTCTCCACAATTGTTTGAGAACTGCAGCACTAATTAGAAGTGGCTACTTTCAGAAATTAATACTGAAGAATCTGAATCCTTTGGCTTTTGAGCCATGGAGTTCCACATGGTTACATTTTGTCCTACCCGCTGCATGCTTTTAAGCACCTATATGAAGCTAGCAATGAGGTTACCCACAGTTTCAGAGTAAGATGTCTATTGGTATGCAAGTGACACTCCCCCACAGACATGATGAGTTTATGTTTGTCTTTTGAGTCACTTGTTTATTTATTTATTTATTTAATTTATTTTAGAGTATTTTTACCCCGTCTTTCTCCTTGGAAAAGAACCCAAGGCGGCTTACATAATGAGGGATAATATACAGCAGAGTACAATTAAGACATGTTCAGGTATTGAGAACGGGGAATTGAGGGACATCTTACAGCATTAATAGACAACATTATGTTAAAGCTACTAGAAAATGTGCACAGTTAAAAAGAGAGTAAAATTCCATGTAAAAGTTATGAGTGATGGAAACTAACATTGAAAACATAGTGTCAATGTAAACACATAAGGTTATAAGTAGATATAAACACAAAGTCTATGTGATCCTATCGATTCATATAAAAGACACATAATAGGTAGTCCATCATTCAGGGAAAGCTTGCCTGAAGAGAAAGGTCTTTGCCTGTTTCCAGAAATAAAACAGAGTTGAGGTAGTCCTGGCCTCTAGTGGGAGGAAGTTCCAGATTCTGGGCGCAGCAGCTGAGAAGGCCCTTTCATGGGTTCCCACGAGATGTACCTGTGAGTGTGGTGGGATAGGGAGAAGGGCCTCTCCTGATTATCTTAACACCCAAGTTGGATCATACTGTGAGATTTGATCTTTGAGGTAGCTAGGACCCAGGCCATGCAGTGCTTTTTAGGTCAAGGTCAGCACCTTGAATTGTGCTCAATAACTGATTGGCAGCCAGTAGAGCTGCTTTAATAGGGGTCTAATATGATCTCTGTACCCCACCCCAGTCAGAAGTCTGGCTGCTGCATTTTGGAGCCATTGAAGTTTCCTAAGGCTTTTCATCGGTAGCCCCACATGAAGCACATTACAGTAGTCTAGCCAGGACGTCACTAGGGCATGTGCCACCGTGGCCAGAGCTGGTTTCTCAAGAAACAGACGTAACTTGCGTACTAGGTTTAATTGTGTAAATGTGCTCCTGGCCACAGCTGTGACTTGGGCATCCAAGCTCAAGGATGAGATCAAGAGCACCCCCAAGCTGTGTACCCCTTTTTTCAGTCGGAGGGTGACCCCATCCAGTACAGTTTGCATCCCTATCCCTTGTCGTCCCTTTCAACTGACCAGGAGCACCTCTGTCTTATCTGGGTTTAATTTCATTTTGTTCATCCTCATCCAGTTCATTACTGCAGCTAAACACTCATGTAAATTTGAGATAGTAGCTCCCTTATAGTCCGAAGGTGACAAAAGAGGTAGAGATGCGTATCATTGGCATACTGGTGGCACTTACCCCCAAAGACCTGATAATCTTAAAAGTGTTACATAACATAGGAGATGGAACAGAACCATGGGGAACTCCACAGGTCCTCGAACATGAATCACCTAACACCACTTTCTGCATTCTTTCCTAGAGGAAGGACTGGAGCCTCTTTAATGCAGTACACACAATTCCCATTTCAGAGAGACGAGTCAGGAGGATGCCATGGTCTATAGTGTCAAAAGCAGCTGAGAGGTCTAGTAAAACCAAAAGGGACACAGATCCCCTATCCATTTTCCTGAATAAGTCATCTACAAATGCAACCAGTGCCGTCTCAGTCCCATAGCCAAGAATGAAGTGAAATGGATCCAGGTAGTTCATCTTGTCCAGAAACCAGTCTGGAGCTGCGAGTTCACAAAGCACTCTAGGACCTTTCCTCAAGAATGGGATTTTCGATACTGGTCGGTAATTGTTCAGTATCATTGGGTCTAAGGAGGTCTTTTTAAACAGAAGTTTTACTATTGCCTCCTTTAAGCATGCCAGAATCCTGCCCTATTGTAAGGAGGCATTCGCTACTCTTCCTAACCAGTCTGCCATACCTACTCTGGCAGACTGGCATTTATGAGGGGCCAGGATCCAACACACGTCATTTGAGGCTGTGGCCTGGATCCAGTAGAGCAGTGGTTCTCAACCTGTGGGTCCCCAGATGTTCCTGGACTGCAGCTCCCAGAAGTCTTCATCACTAGCTAAGCTGCCAGGATTTCTGGGAGCTGCAGTCCAGGAATATCTGGGGACCCACAGGTTGAGAATCACTGCAGTAGAGGGAGGGACAATGATGAGTAAGTTGAAGTTAAACCATTAGTTCCTGGGTTTATGCACTAGCTATTCTGGATGGGGTATGACACAAAAGTGCAGATTCACAACTTGGAAATAACCTTTTACCCAGCATAACCACTAGAAGTGCAAGTGGTCTTGGTGACAGGGGGCACATTTTAACAGTCTGAGCAGTGTCTCCCAGCTTCCATCTTTCCTAGCATTGCCTGGCCACAAGGATCCATGGTGGAAATCACCAGGCTGGAGTTCTGTCATGCCTTGTATGGGATGTTACCTTTAAGAATGGTTCAGAAGGTTCATCTAAAATGGTATTCGCTTACTTAAAAGCCATGTTGCTCCAATTCCTAATACTATTGTCTCCCTGCCTATGCCCACGTCAAGCTGCCCATGCTTAAATCTGGTTCTGAGAGTCTGAAGGAATGCCTCTTCCCTTATAACCCAGTCCTTACAGCAGCTCTGTTTTCACCACATGTTGAACAGGAGGCGACTCTGGCACCCTGTCTTACTGTCAGGTCAAAACTTACTTATAGCAACACTAATATGATTTTCAAGGTGAGACTTTTTAAGGAGTAGGTTTTCATGGCTGAGGGGTGGACTCAAACCGTGGTCTTTAGCATCCTCACCCATCACTCTGTTAGATGTACCACACTGGGTACCTCACAGTGACAGTAGTCACTGCAAATCCCACCTGATTTTTTCCCCCAGGGGGTAGAGAGTGACCTTTGGTCAGATGATGTGGTATTTAAATCAATTAATCAAACAAACCAATAGTTTTGAACCAAGAGGAAGTAACCAACTAGTGCAAAGGAGTTAAAACTGATTTTGGCTGCACCACCATTCTTATTTTGTTTGACATCACTCCTGGCCTGCTCTTTGAATTGCCTCAGATTGCCGAGAACTGCTTCTAAGCAAACTTAACAGTACTGGGTTTGATGGACACAGAGGTAAACCTTGTATAAGGCAGCATCATCTGTTTGCTTGGCCAGTGGGATTAGCAACAGTATTCCCAGGTACCAGTCACAGTGAATTGGAGTACTTAGCACATACACACCAAAATTCTGCATATGATGATCTGAAGAACATGGCTGTAATTGAAAACACATCTAATTTAGTGCATAATTGGTCTCCCTGTTACATCTTTGGAGTTTTATTAAGAATCAAAGATGTCAGAACTACCACCTGGGATATGAGCCAAGCTCATGGGGAACTACTGATCAATTATCATGGGAGAGGCGTTGATCTATGAGCTCATTTTCACTTTGGATGTGTTTATACATTCACGAGGTGAACCAGAGTAAAAATTCTCTGAAACAGAAGGTAACTCATGGAGGAAAGGCCTTTGACTCAGTCTTCCTTCAACTTGGAGCAAGTGAAATCTACCTGACACTGTCATTCAGTGGCAGCCATGCTTCACCTCTGGTTATGCTCATTGGCAGCTGCATCATAGTAAATAGTCAAGGACACTACACCTACTATATGTGGGTTCCACCGTAATCCGCTCCTTTTTCTAAATTTTGAGATTATTTGGAACTCTGTGAATGTGACAAACAAATGTACTAAGTGAAATGTAAATCATTTTTTTGTTGATTGAAGTATTCCTGATGCAGTGGTTCAGCTGCAGAGCAGTAGTATTAAACTGCAGTACTGAAGTACTCTAACCTGAGTTCAATCCCAGGCTCAAGTAGCTGGCTTGAGGTTGACTCAGCCTTCCAACCTTCTAAAATCAGTTAATTGAGTGCCAAGGTCACTGAGAGAAGGCACGTTGTAATCCGCATACGGTAATTAAATTGTAAATCACGCAGGGAGGGCTTTAAGTACTGTGGGGCAGTATATAACCAATATGCTTTATTTTTTTTAAAAAAAATGCATGTTATGGTCTTTGTTGACTTCCCCACCACACACAAATGAGGAAAGAGAAGGTTTGTGTTAAACACCAGGGGCACAGGGAAAGCTGGCAATGGAAGGAAAACAATCAGTCTTGATTCTCTGGTCCTCACTTCACGAATGGGCTCAGAGTGAAGAAGTTGCATGTGTATGGGGCATGTCTAGTTTCAGCCTGGAGAAAACCAACTATTTCATCAGAAAAAAAGGCATTCTATACCTGACCTGCTACATATTTAAATCACATCTCATGTAATGAACGTTGACCCAGTCTTTTTTAAATCACTTGTGTGTAAGACAGAATTTGTCTCTCTTTTTTGCACACAGTTTGGCACTAGAAGAACGGCAACATTCATATGAAGGCCTGGATTTCTCTCCAATTATTTTTTTTATATCCATAGCAGAAATGGCAGAATGCTGTGTGTGTCACTGCAGCTAAGCTTTCAGTTTTAGATCATGCTGACGTTAATAACATGAATGCTTCAGTTACTATGGTAAATTGTCAGAATTAGTTGTTTTTTCATTAGAGTCCTGCCAAGAATTATTCTGGGTTCTGACTCAGAGACCCATCACTGTGCTAAAGCTTTTTATACTGTTTGAAACTAGGCCGGCTTAATGGGTGGAAGGGAGTATTTTCCACTGTAAAATATTTGTTTACTAGGATGTAGTAGGTGAACTACCAATTTATTTGTCTAATTTGTAGGAATTGAGGAATCTCAGAAATGCAAGCTGTATTTGAATTTACAGGCTATTTGCCACAGATCTTTTTACCATCATCTTATACCTGGAATAATTTTGTTATCTGATTTAAACAGCAACATAGTCTCTCTGGCACCTCAATTTAAGAGAAGATTGGATCATATTCCTGACGTCAATTACAAGTGTTTTATTTATTTATTCTTGAAACAGATTTTCTCTCCACCCCCTCCCCAACATTAAACACAGATTGGAAAATTAGATGAGATATCAAAATATGTATTACTGTACACTAAAACATTAAAACTTCATTAACATGTGGATACACTGACAAGCAAAAAAAGTGAGAGCTCTTAAAGTTTGTATAACTGGCCCACTATATAGAAGTAGCTGAGATTTAAATTGAATTCTAGATCAGCTCAGATAACTTGGTGGCATTATACAAAAGTATCATTACTTCTCTCTAAGAGTTGTTGCTAGACAGCTAGTATTTGTCCTATATGAAGATACCACCAGTATCAGTTGTAACCCATGTATCCTGGTTGACAATGTCCTTTCAGATTCAGGTCCAAGATTTTGTCAAATCCAGAAAAGATTGAAAGTTTTATTTAAAAAGCTTTCCTTTACCTATACCTTATGGGAAGCTACCCATGCGTTCTGGAGGACTCAAGGCTAGTTTATTTTAACAAGAATCCGGAAGGTACGGCTTGAAATTCCAGGCATTCTCATCCTGGCAAGCTAGTTTCGGTAAGGATCATTCCCCATGAGGAAAAGGGCAACTTTCTGATACCATGGAGTCACCTCACACATCTGTTGTGATCCTGAGGTGTACTGGTCCTGTGTTTTGCATATAAAAGGAATTCCAAAAATGTGAATGGCAGTGAACGGTTTATAATATTGAGGAATACTAGAGTAGATAGATAGATGGACATACAGACAGATGGATGGATATGTGTTATGTGCCACGAAGAAACTTTCCACTTACATCAACTGAATAGGGCTTTTAAGGTAAGTAGGATATTTACTGAATTCTTTTTCAGTTCCATTTTGGGCCCCTCCAGTGAATCCTCAAGAATGAGTAGGGGTTGAAGTCAGGTGTCCTGAGTCTTGGTCCTTCTTTCTATCCAGTGCAGCACAAACAAATAATTTGTTAAAGTGCAACAAAGTGTGCTGCTGACACACCACCCTATAGTGCTTAAAGCACTCTCTGGACAGTTTACAAGTTAATTATGCAGGTTACATATGGTCCCATTCCAGCAAAGGAAACATTTTACCAATCTCAGAAGGATGGAAGGCTGAGTGAACATTAGGTATTAAATAGTTACAAAATGAACTGCTGTTTCACAGTCAAAACTCTGCTCACTCCTACTTGGGTGAGGTTCAATCCCAAGTAGCAGTGAGCAGAGTTTTGACTGTAAAACAGCAGTTCATTTTGTAACTATTTAATATCTAATGACTGTAGTGCAGCAGTTCATTTATTAACTACTTCTATTAGATATGTATTAGACATGGGCACGAAATGACAATTTTTTTGTTACCGTTGTCCGTTATTCGCTCCGTTACGTAATGGTACGAATAACTACCGTTGCGATGGGGCAGGCTCGAACTGAACAGAACCAAGAAAATTTTCTTCGGTTCTGTTTGTTTCTGTTACTGGCATCGCACCGCTTGCGCGATGAGAAATGGAGCAGCAGAGGGCAGCGAGAGGGGGCTAGGATCCCGTTTCCGCGTGCGGAGGTGGGATCCCAGCCCCTGTCCAGCCATCTCCGATAACAGCCACCGGGCTGTCATTCAACAAGCAGAGGGCGGCGAGAGGGGCCTGGGCCTGGTGGAGCCTCTTTGGCCCTTCCCCGCCGGAGCCGACACGAGACTTTGCCAGTCTCGCAAGAAGAGGTGGGATCCGAGCCCTTATGGGCTGGGCTCCAGGATCTCGGCCACGTGGCGAAGTGGCCACGTGACGAAGCGGCGGTGCAGCCGGCTTGTTGGAGCATCGTTGGAGCACGGGGGGAGTGCAGCGGCACCCCCCACAGGTTTCCCGGGTCTAGGACAGGGGGGCAGGATGGCAGTCTGCTGGGGTGGTGGCTCCCGGGGCGGAGTGGTTCCTGGGGAGAAGGGCCCCAGTTAGGGTGGCGCTGCGCAGAGCTCTGGGGGTAACGACCCGACGGGGTGGCGGACGGCACAATGGATCGGTTCTTTGGGAGGGGGCTCAAGGGAGGGTGGCACTCGGCAATGCTCTGGGGCTGGCGGCCTGTTGGGGGTGGTGATCAGAGCAGCACCCAGCTCTGGGAGGACTCCCTGTGCTCACGGGGTCACTCTCCCGGCAGGCTTGCCACTGGCTCCGGCGGCGACCGGCCCCAGGAGGGCTCCCCGTGGCTGCGGGACGGCTCTCCCAGGAGGCTTCCCCGGCCCTGGGAGGGCTCCCCATGGCCGCAGGAATGCTCTCCCGGCCTGCATGCTGCCGGCTCCGGTGGCGCCCGGCCCTGGGAGGGCTCCCTGCGGCCGAAAAACGAAGAAACGGAAACGAAGCGGGCCCCAGATCCCCGAAAAATGGAAACGGAATGAAGCGGACCCCAGGGCCTGAATAACGACCACGAAATGCCATTTTGGCATTTCGTGCCCATCTCTACTATGTATGTATGTATGTATGTATGTATGTATGACTTTTTAACCTTCCTTTTGGCTCCAAAGAACCATCAAAGCATCTTTGAAGCAAACCTTTCAAAAACATAAAAATAGCTATTTAGAAATATGCAAAAAGAATGGCAGCACTCAACAAATGTGTTTATATCTACTTTATGTATGTATTTATTTCATAACATTTATATCTCACTTTTTCCATGGACTCAGTACTTCAGTACACTTCTACCCCAACCCCATTTTCTCCTCACAATCATCCTCTAAGGGGTGTGTGTGTTAGGATGAAGAACAGTAATTGGCCCAAGGAAATGAGTTACATGACTAAGCAAGGATTTGAATGTGAGTCTTCTGCAGTCCTAGTCCAGCATAGCAACCATTGAACCACACTTGATCTTAGCCAAAAAGCCGAGAAGCGAAACATGTATAACTTATTTAAAAATATCTTGCCTTGTTAAAAGCTCTTATTTATTTCCTTCCTATTTTCATCTCTCTGTTCCCATTAAAAAGAATGTCTTGTCATTCATGAAAACATGAACAGCCAGTGACCCACACTGAATCTCTCTTTTCACATTATTATCCTTCTGGAATGGTTCTTGGTGGAATCTGCCAACTGACAATACTAAGACTTTGTGGAAAGAAGTAGTTCAGTAGCCATGCCTAATATAGATGTCAACAGATGGCTTCAGAGACAATTGTTAACCTACTGAATATTTCAGTTCTTTTTCTGGCATCATGTTTAATTTATTTAATTACCAGAAGGTGTGAAGAAGCTGACGGATGTCTCCATTGCCCAGACATGCACAGAAAAAAAATCAGAAAGGGCTTGTTTAGTTTTGTAAACTCATAGTAAATAGCACACTTTGAGTTGTACGAGTTAAAACAATAGAAATTATTTCTGCCACAAGAGCTATCCAGAATTCAATAGCCAATACCTATTAAATTGACATCCTACTTTTCTGCCAAACATGCTACACAAGGCAGCACACAATAAATAAAAATGCAGTTTAGAATACCCATGGAAGTAAATCATTCGAGACAATGATGACTCTGCATATAAATGAGAGATTGAACAATTAGCTTTGTTCAATCTCGAACTAAATACATGTAAAATCTTGAACTAAATACATGTAAAACTGTTGAAATGGTGGTGGATTTTAGAACCACTCGCTCTATACAACTACCTCTTAACAATAACAAATAATTCAGTATCAACAGTGGAGTCCTTTAAGCTTTTAGGTACTATTATATCTCAAGATTTAAAATGGCCATCTAATATAAGGAGTATCATTAAGAAAGCACAACAAAGAATGCTGTTGTTTTTTGCACCAATTTAGGGTGTTTAAACTGTCTAAAGAACTGTTGATTCAATTTTATAGAGGACTTATTGAATGTATCATCTGTTCCTCTATAACTGTCTGGTTTGGTTATGCAACTAAACAAGAGACACTGGATTCAACAGATAATTAGAACTGCAGCAAAAAATTATTGCTACTAACTTGCCATCTATTGTGGAACGGTACACCTCAAGAGCTAAAAAGAGGGCAATGAAGATATATACCATATGAGCATAAACTGTTTAAACTTTTCACCCCCAGAAAGATGTTTTAGAGCATTGCATACTAGGACAACTAGATATAAAAACAGATTTTTCCCAAGTACTATTAATTTGCTGAACAATTAATCTTTTAAATAATATGTTATACAGCATTGTGTTGTATTGTGTTGCTACTGTTGAATATATGATTTTTTTATATTTCTCCTTATGCATATTGAGAGCATATTTACAAAAGACAAATTCTTGGTGTGTCCAATCACACTTGGCCAATAAAGGATTCTACTCTATTATTTTGTATTCTACTCTATTCTATTCTATCATAGAATCATTAGCCCAACCTCTGGCAAATGCAGGAAATCCAGAGCTAAAGCATCCATAATAGATGGCACATCCAACTTTGGATGCATAAGAACACTATCATCTCCCAAGGCAGTTCATTCCACTGTAAAATAGCTCTTGTGATTAGAAGGCTCCTCCTAATGTTTAGTTTTTCAGTCATTTGATCTCTTATGCCCTTTGGTTCCTGTTCTGCCCTCTGAGGCAGCAGCAAACAATGCTGATCCATTTTCTGACCCACCTTAAGATCCTTTGAGCTGCATGTCATTCTACCTCAGTCCTCTCCTTTCAGGTGTAAACATAGCCTGCCCCCTCAGTTGTTCCTCACAGGGCATGGTTTCCAGACCATTTACCATCTTGCTGCCATCCTCTGGACATGTTCTAGACTGTGTTGATACATTGTGTAACCCCTGCTGCACAGACACTATTCTCCAGGAGAACAGTGGCCAAACCAAACTATCAACATTACTTCCCTGGATCTAGACACTGTACTAGAAATTTGGTAACATTTCATTAGGATTATGTTTTGCATTGCCTTGCATTGCCAGTATGCCTCAATGCTCACTCATTTTAATATGTATTCTATTAAGAACTCTAAATTCTTTTCACAATGCTAAGATGTAAATTACGACATATATAATTGCACATATTACATTTTCCTGTAGATTTTTACATTTACTCCTTCCAAAACTCATTTTGTTGATTTGGTCCAATCTTTTAAGACTCTCTTGAATCCCAATTCTATTCTAGCAGCTACTCCTCCCACTTTTATTTCACGTTGGATTAGCGTCTCTCCTCCTTCATCCAAATTATTTATAAAGATGTTGAATAATACCATGCCCACGCAACAGAGCCCAGTGACATCCCATTGGTCTCTTCTGTCAAGGATGATAAAGAACCTTTGGAGCCTTGTGGCACAGTGGTTAAACAGCTGTACTGCAGCTAAAAACTGTGCTCACGACCTGGGGTTCAATCCCAGGTAGTAGGCTCATGGTTGACTCAACCTTCTATCCTTGCAAGATCAGTAAAATGAGTACCCAGCTCGCTGGGGGTGGGGAGGGAGTGTATAACCTGCACAATTAAATTGTAAACTGCCCAAAGAGTGTTTGAAGTGCTATGGGGCGGTATATAAGTAGAAAACTTTGCTTTGCTTTGAATACTCTTTGGGTACATACATTTCCAAGGGTTCACTTACTTCCCATCAGTTTTCCTGTAGGGTGTGCATCGCCTGTTCCAGTCATAGACTTATAACTTAAATCTCCTTCACTAATGCTAATGCATGGCTGTGGGTAAGGTTGAAACCAGAATAAGCTTCCACACTACCTTGACCTGTACATGTCCGAAGCCAGGATGAGCCACACAGCTATGAGGATACAACTAAAACACATGTAGAAAACCTGTGGCCCTGTGTTTTATGTACTGGGTGATACGATGGTAATATGATACAGTAGAACTTTATATAGTTATTGTGTTACAGAAAGATCACTGCCTGATGGAATTTATATTTATTGGGAATCAGGGTCTGGAGGACAAAGGTGGAGAAGTGTGGCCACTTATGCAGCTCAATGTTGTTGTTGTTCAGTCGTTCAGTCGTGTCCGACTCTTCGTGACCCCATGGACCAGAGCTCGCCAGGCCTTCCTATCCTCCACTGCCTCCCGGAGATTTGTCAAATTCATTTTGGTTGCATCGATGACACCGTCCAACCATCTCATTCTCTGTCGTCCTCTTTTCCTTTTGCCTTCGATTTTTCCCAGCATCAGTGCCTTTTCCAGGGAGTCCTCTCTTCTCATGAGGTGGCCAAAGTACTGGAGCCTCAGCTTCAAAATCTGTCCTTCCAGTGAGCATTCGGGGTTGATTTCTTTCAGAATGGATAGGTTTGATCTCCTTGCAGTCCAGGGGACTCTCAAGACTCTCCTCCAGCACCACAGCTCAAAAGCATCAATTCTGCGGCGATCAGCCTTCTTTATAGTTCAGCTCTCACTTCCATACATCACTACTGGAAAAACCATAGCTTTAACCATCCTGACCTTAGCTGGCAAAGTGATGTCTCTGCTCTTTAGGATGCTATCTAGGTTTGCCATTGCTTTCCTCCCAAGAAGCAGGCGTCTTTTTATTTCGTTGCTGCAGTCGCCATCTGCAGTGATCAAGGAGCCCAAGAAAATAAACTCTGTCATTGCCTCCATTTCTTCCCCTTCTATTTGCCAGGAGGTGATGGGACCAGTGGCCATGATCTTAGTTTTTTTGATGTTGAGCTTCAGCCCATTTTTTTCACTCTCCTCTTTCACCCTCATTAAGAGGTTCTTTAATTCTTCCTCACTCTCTGCTATTAGAGTAGTATCATCTGCGTATCTGAGGTTGTTGATATTTCTTCCGGCAATCTTCATTCCGGTTTGAGATTCATCCAGACCGGCCTTTCTCATGATGTACTCTGCATATAAATTAAATAGGCAAGGTGACAGTATACAGCCTTGTCGTACTCCTTTCCCGATTCTAAACCAGTCAGTTGTTCCATATCCAGTTCTGACGATTGCTGCTTGTCCCACATATAGATTTCTTAGGAGGCAGATAAGGTGGTCAGGCACTCCCATTCCTTTAAGGACTTGCCATAGTTTGTTGTGGTCTACACAGTCGAAGGCTTTGGCATAGTCAATGAAGCAGAAGTAGATGTTTTTCTGGAACTCTCTGGCTTTCTCCATAATCCAGCGCATGTTGGCGATTTGGTCTCTAGTTCCTCTGCCCCTTCGAAATCCAGCTTGTAGTTCTGGAAGTTCTCTTTCCACATACTGCTGAAGCCTGCCTTGTAGAATTTTGAGCATAACCTTGCTAGCATGTGAAATGAGTGCAATTGTACGATAGTTGGAGCATTCTTTGGCGTTTCCTTTCTTTGGGATTGGAATGTAGACCGATCTTTTCCAGTCCTCTGGCCACTGCTGGGTTTTCCAAATTTGCTGGCATATCTTATGCAGCACCTTTACAGCATCCTCTTTTAAGATTTTAAAGAGTTCAATTGGAATGCCATCACCTCCACTGGCCTTGTTGTTTGCAATGCTTTCTAAGGCCCACTTGACTTCACTTTCCAGGATGTCTGGCTCCAGGTCAGCAATTACGCTATCTTGGTTATCAGGAACATCCAGATCTTTCTGATATAATTCCTCTGTATATTCTTGCCATCTCTTCTTGATCTCTTCTGCTTCAGTTAGGTCCCTACCATTTTTGTCCTTGATCATATCCATCTTTGCACGAAATGCCCCTTTAATATCTCCAATTTTCTTGAACAGATCTCTGGTTTTTCCTTTTCTGTTGTTTTCCTCTATTTCTTTGCACTGTTCATTCAAGAAGGCCGCCCTGTCTCTCCTTGCTATTCTTTGGAAGTCTGCATTCAATTTTCTGTATCTTTCCCTTTCTCCCTTGCATTTTGCGTCCCTTCTCTCCTCCGCTATTTGTAGGGCCTCGTTGGACAACCACTTTGCTTTCTTGCATTTTCTTTTCTTTGGAATATTTTTCATTGCAGCCTCCTGTACAATGTTACAAACCTCCATCCATAGTTCTTCAGGTGTTCTGTCCACCAAATCTAGTTCCTTGAATCTATTCTTCACTTCCACTGTGTATTCATATGGGATTTGACTTAGGTTATACCTGACTGGCCCAGTGATCTTCCCTACTTTCTTCAGTTTAAGTTTGAATTTTGAAATAAGAAGCTGATGATCTGAGCCACAGTCAGCACCAGGTCTTGTTTTTGCTGACTGTATAGAGCTCCTCCATCTTTGGCTGCAGAGAACATAGTCAATCTGATTCCGGTATTGTCCATCTGGTGATGTCCATGTGTAGAGTCACCTTTTGTGTTGTTGGAAAAGAGTGTTTGCAGTGACCAGCTTGTTCTCTTGACAAAACTCAATTAGCCTTTGCCCTGCTTCATTTGGAACTCCAAGGCCAAACTTGCCAGTTATTCCTTTTATCACTTGACTCCCTACTTTAGCATTCCAATCCCCTATGATGAGAAGAACATCTTTCTTTGGTGTCAGTTCTAGAAGTTCTTGTAAGTCTTCATAAAATTGGTCAATCTCAGACTCTTCAGCACCGGTAGTTGGAGCATAAACTTGGATTACTGTGATGTTCAAAGGACTGCCTTGGAATCGTACCGAGATCATTCTATCATTTTTTAGGTTGTATCCCAGCACTGCTTTTCTCACTCTATTGTTGACTATGAAGGCTACTCCATTTCTTCTATGGGATTCTTGCCCACAGTAGTAGATGTGATAGTCATCTGAACTGAATTCACCCATTCCTGTCCATTTAAGTTCACTGATGCCCAGGATGTCAATGTTTATTCTTTCCATCTCACGTTTGACCACATCCAGCTTACCCTGGTTCATAGATCTCACATTCCAGGTTCCTATGCAGTATATCTCTTTGCAGCATTGGACTTTCCTTTCTCTTCCAGGCACGTCTGCAGCTGAGCGTCCTTTCGGCTTTGGCCCAGCCACTTCATTAGCTCTGGAGCTACTTGTACTTGTCCTCCGCTCTTCCTCAGTAGCATGTTGGACACCTTCCGACCTGAGGGGCTCATCTTCCAGCGTCATATCTTTTAGCCTTTTGTTTCTGACCATGGGATGTTCTTGGCAGGGATACTGGGGTGGCTTGCCAGTTCCTACCCCAGGAAGTCTTATTACAGGCCTCATTGTCACCAGTGTAATTAGCCTTACAATGATGAAAGCAAAGTTCAGCCTGTTTTATTTTGTAGCCTCACTGATCAACTGGGACACAAAAGTAGAAATGTGCCCCATTTATAAGATATTCCAGACTGAGGCAAATGCAGCTCAATATTTTTGCTAATAATTCTGAGATTTTTTTTTCTATTACTTCTGCAGTCCCTTCCATCAAAGTCTTGCTTCAAATAGCCTTGGTGGTGAAATAAACTATGTTGTGTACCACAGACTGCAGAATATGACGTGGAAATGAAGGCAAAGCCTTTTCTTCATAATCCCAATGTAGTATACAATTCAGTTTTCCTGCTGACTTGAATTAAACAGGTCCCTTGGTTTTCAGGGGAGCTGGGGCCATGAAGACTGTAGTGGTGACCAGAGCGGCTGAAAACACATTAGATAGGCTGCATTAAAAACAGGGAGGTTAAAATTCCACAGGAAAGCTATATAGATAGAGAAACCTCTTAATATGTGCAGAGCTGCAGAAGCAATGGGAGTGAACTGAGGCAGAAGATGGGGCTAGGAAATGCAGCCCATACAAACAGGCATGCTTTAAGAATTTGGGTTACAGTATGAAACAGTGGCTTTGCATAAAGTTCCATGTCATCTTCTGCAATCCATAGTTGAGAACATCAGTTCTAAGTAGGGAATGCAGAACTCTTGAGCCTTGCCTTGGCCAGCCTAATTCCCCTCTTCTCCTTAGCCAAAACTATATCAGGTGAGCACATGTGTGTATGTTTTTCCTGTCACAGAATGGTATCATATTAATAAAGAAAGATTATCAACAATTAATTGACTATGACACTTTCCCAGTTCAGCTATCTCTTGACCAGAGATGGTTGCACATCTACAACTACATTTAAACTTTACACGACTAACTATCCTCTAACTTGAGGGAACAGAGGCAAATAATAATACCATGAGTTTTGTTAGGAAATGACTTTTCTAAAAGAAACAGAAAAAAGGAACGATAGAACTCCATGGACATTCTACTGACCAATCTGACCTGGGTCAAACTTTAAGTATCAGGAGAAAAATGCTACTGAAAGTTATAAATCATGATGCCTATTCTAGCATGAGAAGGATGCTGCACCTGCAGTGTATACGCTAGGGGTAGAGAATCCACAAACCTCCAAGTATTGCAAAGGACAGAAAGCACACCAACAACATCCAGAAGATTACACATTCTCCTGTTGTGTTGTGTTGTGTTAGGGAAACTTAACACTGGAGTAACTGTTTAGGATCAAGACATTTATTTATTTATTTATTTATTTATTTATTTATTTATTTATTTATTTATTGATATCCCACCCGTCCGGCCATAAGGCCACCTCTACATGAAGATGTAATATCTTCATGCAATATTAGAAGGGATTCTGCTGCAGACAGCTTACCTCGATGCCCCAACCAGTTTCATGTCATAAATACCATGTTTGTTTACTGACTAAATAAACTTTCCCCTTTTGACCTTTCCATGGATTTAATTTCTTACATTTTAGTTTTGGCATTGCTTTATGGATGGACACCGAACTAGAAAACACATCAGTATTTTGGACTCTTGCCCTCAAATACTCACATACTCTGCCCTCATAAGAATAGCAGCAGCTGTATTGTTAGAGAGAGGATGGGGAATTTCTTATCTTCTGAGAGTATGCTGAGTTCACAAAATATTCTCCAAGGTGTTGTTATTTTCCAGTTTGTTAGTGGGCAGCAGAAAATAAGGAGCAAGAGGGATTTAACTAGTAATGCTTAGCCAATATCATGTTCAGTTCCCATGGTGTGGGGCACCATGTGCAGCACGCTAAGGGTCTCCTTGGGACAGAAAGACAGAGGATCCCAACATCTTGGAAACAGAACTCTGGCTGCAAGAGGCATAAACATGCCTGACAGTGCAGTGTTCAAAATAAGATGGCAATTGCTTTATAAACAGGATTCTTTTATACACAATATAATTTGAGTCAATGAGTTTCAACACCGTGGTAGGTTGTTTAACATGCAAATTCCACCTTATTATCTAGGTTAAATCTCAGCCAGGTCTCAATCTTGAATAGAGATGGGCACAAATAAAAAAAATGACGTTTCATTTGTCGTTTGTCATTTGGGGGTCCGTTTCGGTTCGTTTCCGTTTTTCGTGAATTTTTGCAAAAAAAAATCGTTTTTGTTTTTGTTCATTTCTTTACCATTTTGTTACCATTAATTTCAATTTTTTGTGTTTTTTTTAGCATTTAAAGCAGTTCACTGTATTGCAGTAACGGAAACGAAACGCACGACAAAATTTCCGGTGTTTCTGTTCCTTTCGTTTCATTTTGGAGACAAAATTCATTTGTCATTTTGTTGCGTAACGAAACAAAAAAACAAAAATGGAAATGAAACATTGTTCGTTTCGTGCCCATCTCTAATCTTGAATATGGCTTTAATTTAAGGATTCTTTCTTTCAAGTAATTAGTAATAAGGACATATTTGAGCATGTGCAGAGTATAATCTTCCCATAGTGGAACATCAACCTCATCTGACACCTAGGAGATTCAGAACTTCCAGAACAGAGGATATCAAATTCCTAGCATCTTTCCGCCTGATTGTCTCTCATTTTTGAAACCAATTCTTAGAGCTAGAGACCTAGACTAACTGATAGCACAGGGGACTCATAAAAACCTGTTCCACTTGTATCTCAACATTTATTTATTTATTTATTTATTTATTTATTTATTTATTTATTTATTTAGAATATTTTTACCCCTCCTTTCTCCTTGGAAAAGGACCCAAGTTGGCTTACAATAATGTGGGGCAATATACAGCCCAGAACATTCAAAACATATTCAAGTTAAGAATACGGAATTAGAAGAGGCATCTTACAACATTAAACAGTAACATTAAAGCTACAAAGAGCACACAAAAAGAAAAAAGAAAAAGTCCATTATGAGGGGTGGGAAGTAACATGGAAAACTCAGGTGTTCTTATGAAATCAGTCAATGCAATCATGCATGGTAATCCATATAAATCACATAGTAGGTAGTCCCTCATTCAGGGAAAGCTTGCCTGAACAGGAAGGTCTTTGCCTGTTTCCAGAAAGACAACAGATATGGGGCAATCCTGGCCTCCAGCGGGAGAGAGTTCTAAAGTCTGGGAGCAGCAATGCAAATACAATGTACAAATACCAATACAATGGAAGAAGACTTGATCTGCATTACATTATCCGCTTACCCTTTTCTCTTTAAATTGAAACTTTCCAAATAGCCCATCACTATCAATATTAAAAGATATTTTATTTTACAATATTTTTAATTGACCAAATGGCAAAGGTTTTCTGGTTAATGAAGAATTCTTTTAGCCACATCAAGTACCACCTCTAGAATGTCTCACCACTTGAAAAAATGGGAATCCTATAACAAGGCAATATGTACACTGAAAATATATCATTAGTGCCCAACGTCCATCCCTAGCTTTAGGAAGTAAAAAAAAAGACATGGAAAAAGCATTTCTGCATTCCCTACTAATAAATTGAAAACATAAATCTTTACTGGAAATTCCTTTACAAGTACAGAGGACCCTTGTATAACAAAAAGTTTGTATAACATAAAATCTGTACAACATAAAAAATTCCGGAGATAGGGGAAATTTGCTTAACGTAATTGCCTATGGGGAGAATCCGTACAACATAAAAATGGGATTACTCCGTGTTCAAGGCATTCCTATGGGAAATTTGTATAAAGGAAAATTTGCTTAGCATAATTACATTTGGAACAAATTAATTCCTTTATACAAGGTACCACTGTATCCCTATCATCTGGAATAGTATGTATGTAGAATTCCATTATTTGGAATAACTTTGGCTGGCCATAACATAAGAAATACATCCTTCTCTGCTAAAGCATGCACCGTTTCAGATTGTCCCAACTCCCTGCAAGTTTATGTAGTGATACCTGTAAAGCTCTGCGTATTCTCCACCTTTCCTTTCCTTTTCTGACCAGCTCCAGGCCTTTTATAGGCACAAGCAAAAAACAGAACGTGGCCCCTTCCCATTTCATGGACATAAGTTGACCAGCAGTTGTATTCATTTTCACAAGACAAGGGTGAAAAGACATGTACCTGAGGACTTCATGAAAGCTTACAAAGGCCAAATGGTACCTATTTCAACTGCGGCCTGAGGAGACTAGTTCAGTCTGTCCAAAGAACCAGACAGCTCGGTATCCCTTGGTTCACTTCCCTTTGCTTTATATAAATAAATAAATAAATAAATAAATAAATAAATAAATAAATAAATAAATACCCCCTCCCTCTCTCATTTACCCCCCCTTCCTTCTCTCTCTCTCTCTATGGATTGTTCTTTTCTTTCTCTATTAAGCTGCTATTTTGTGGGTTTCTATTCTTTTTCATTCCCCCCCCCTAGTCTACATGATTAAACAGCTGGTTTCACCACAGAGGTGACTTCATGTCAGGGGTGGATGAAGTGATCCTTTTATATCAATTAGTAATTACTGTAAAGTGCTTTGGGGTGAAAGGTACTATATAAATGCCACAAAGGATTAAGATATCAAGGGATGAATAAGCAGCAGGAGCAGACAAACTCATAAGTGGCATAGATCCTATTTTTATGCAAATTGCCCTGGTGATAAAGAATGAAGAAAGGGTCATGGGAGAGAGAAATGTGTGATCTGGAAATGGAATTATCTCAAAACAGACAGTTTTCTTCTAGTTTGTAAGGACATCAGGGTGTTTCTAATCATGTGGGCCCCTCAGTTGAGCACCAGGTAGCTGCTCATCAATTCTAGTCATAGAAAATAATGCACCAGGTTCTTGGACCCTGCCACAAATTAATACATGCAACTACATTATAGTATCTCTCCAAAATTATTGACACTCCTTGTTAAAATAATTTTAAAAAATAGTGTCAAGAAAGCTCAAGTTTCCTCAATGAAAAGAAAATATGTAAAGTTATAGTTTTCCATTTGATTTAAACAGCCTGCCTCCCTTCAAGATATTAGGATAACACTTGCATATAAAGTTTTGTTTTGTTTTGTTTTTCTAAATGGGCTCAGTGAACTTCCATTCATCCGAATTTATTCAGACAAACACCAAAACCAAAAATACTATGGCACCTTAAGGACTTTCTGATATATTTCAATGTGAGCTTTCATGGGAACATCCACTTTTTCACACTTCTCTTTCTTTGTTCATTTTGATCCTGGTATGATTGCAGATTAACATGGCAACATCTTTGAAAACTTGATCAGAATGTGGTATCTTTGTATTTGTTTTTCTAAAAGAAATATTAAAAGACAAACACAAATATTGGTATGAATATCTTGACATCCTGATTTATTAAGGCAATGGGCCTATAAGACTCAGGATCAATGGGATCTTTATTCATCACAATTTATATGTCAATTGTTTCCGTAATAACAGCATCTTATCTCTTGTCCCTTATCTTGGCTCCTGTTTGCTTCCAAGCACAAAGGGGAGAGGAGAATTGATTCCAACTCTCCACACCATCAGCCACCTTGGATACCCCAATCATTCCATTGTAATGACTTATTCCCCTACTAATACTTTGCATCATCTTGGAGTTATTTGTTATATTGCTGCTACATTATCTTCTTCTTCTACTCTGCAGTGCACCTATCCAAGTGATATCTCCTTAATATCTATACTTTTTCCTGCTCTGTTACTCACATTTTCAAACTATCTTTAGGTCTACCTACTAAAATTAGCTAAATGAAATGAAATATTATTAGAGCAATTATCCTGCTAAAATCACATCTTAATTGTCTGCCCTACACCTCTAGCCCTCTAAAATTTGAACTAATCCAGTTTTTCTATCCTAAGACTACTTATTTAGCTAATTCTTTTTGCTAGCTTTAGGAGTGCTTCCAACTTTAAATTAGTATTTAAAACATTTGGGGCTCTTTAGTCTGGAAAAAAGGCACCTGAGGAGGGATATGATTGAGACGTACAAAATTATGCAGGGTACGAGTAAAGTCGATAGAGGGACACTCTTCTCCCTCTCACAAAATACCAGAACTAGGGGACATACAAGGCTCCTTCTAATTCACTTTATTTTTGTTCTTCTCACACCTTTGCATCTAGTACCGCAGACGGAAATAAAAGCTACTCTTCTGCTCTAGCTCTCTCTTGTTCCCATCTTTGATCAGGCCCCATTAATGGAAAGCATTTGGGCTTTTCCCTGCTGATATCTTGTTCAGTCCTACAGCATAAACAACTCTGAAGAAAATGGCATAGACCCAGAAATATTTTACACTATTCGTCACAAGAATTGTGGTAATCAGTTCTATATTTCGAGGGAAGGCCACTGTTGCATAACATAGACCAGAGTAACGCCTGTATTGGAACTTCTTTATAAGACAACTAAGTGTGCAGATTTTTCTCTGATTTCTTTCATAAACATTTATTTCTTATGAAACGTGTCAATAGGAACCACAATATCTCTGGAAATTACATTATTCCATTATGATCTGCCTCTATGCAATAACTCAAAATCTTCTTCAACACCTAGTAAGGGCTAGGGACCATGGTATTAATCCACTGTATGCTTTTCATCCATGGCCTTCACCTTGTTTTCAGCAGTACCTTCCAGAGATACATGCAGCATCTTTGCAGCTTTAAATCTAGTTTGATTTTGTATCTCTTGCAAGGGGCATGTATTAGAAAAAGAGCAAAAGAGGTGAGTATCCAAGATAGGTGTACAATTTAAGACGAGAATGGACAGGAATTTTCAACTACTGTTGAAAGAAAGAAAGAAAGAAAGAAAGAAAGAAAGAAAGAAAGAAAGAAAGAAAGAAAGAAAGAAAGAAAGAAAGTTATAGAATATATTCTAGAATACTTTAAAGAAAGAACAATATTTCATAGGACTGGGATGATTGAGATAATTGTTTGATTTTGCCCAAAATTATGTCATATTGTTCATAAAAGTCTGCGACAAACTGGAAAATGTATTGCTATCAAACATATCAGGATGGATTAGTAGAACATACATGTGCATCAAAACCTGTTGCAGATCCTTGTGAGAAAGACAAAAATGTGTGATACCTGTTGCAATAATCCAATTTCCTTTCTTTCCACAGGATTTCTTTCCATGAACCTTTCCCTACTTTCAAGAAAATGCAGCTTTCCTGCTCTTTTATCATTTTCTCCCTCCCACCTTTTTTAATCTTTGTCTCTGGATTTAAACATACAGAGGAAGTACTTGTTTATAGTCTATCACAGTGGTGGTGAACCTTTGGCACTCCAGATGTTTTGGACCACAGCTCCCACAGTCCTTTGCCATTGGCAGTCTAGGCTTGGAATTCTGGGAGTTGCGGTCCAAAACATCTGGAGTGCCGAAGGTTCACCACCACTGGATAGAGAGGAAGATATCAATCATGAAGCTTCTACAGTCAGACCTTTTTATTCATTTTTCAAAGTGTACTCCTTCCAGATACTGGATTTCCATGTCTCCTAATGAGGTTGTTAGAAGCCCATTTAACTAGGGTGATGTTTTCTTTTCCTTCACATTTTTCTCTTCTCTCTTTCTTCACTTTTTCCTTTCTTACTTGTCTCTTTTTACCTCTAGTTCGGTGTTTCTTCTGTCTTGCTTTCTTGCCCTCAGCAAAAGCCTGTCTCTTTATTAGAAGAGTTTGGGGCCATGAAGAGAGCTGCATGTAGAGCTAACTGGGGGCTTGTAAAGAAACAAGTCCTCTGGACCTACTTGCAACCTCTTCTCTCTTGATTAGGAATGTTTTAACGCATCCCGGAAAAGGATGGCCCTACAGGCTACAGACAAATAGTTGACTAAAATTTATTAATTCAATATGAAAATAAAACAATCCTGAGATGCACACACAGAGAGACCATAACATCATTAGTATAAATGCCAAATGATATACATCTGATTTTCATAATTTTAGAGTTGTGGTAAAGAGGAAAAAAAGAGTCAGAAAGAGAGAGATGGTCTTGTACAGAGAAAGGGTAGTATATGAATGTCAGAGATGACTAAATTTTAGCTTTAATATCCGTTTCTAATTTTGACAGAGTATTTATAGTAACCTTTTGAGCAGCCAAGTGTGTTGCTTATATACCACCCCATAGAACTTAAACACTCACTGGGGGATTTACAGTTTAGTTATACAGGCTGCACATTGACACATACACATCCAGTGAGCTAGATAAAATTACAGTGCATCCTTGTATAACAAACTGTTTGTATAACATAAAATCTGTACAACATAAAAAATGGAGACAGGGGAAATTTGCTTAACAGAATTGCCTATGGGGCAAATCCATACAACATAAAAATGGGTTTACTCTGTTTTCACTGCATTCCTATGGGAAATTTGTATAAAGGAAAATTTGCTTAACATAATTTCATTTGGAACGAATTAATTCCTTTATACAAGGTACCACTGTACTGACCTCAGAAAAATGGAAGACTGAGTGGCTGGCTACCTGGAACTGAACCCGGGTCGTGAGCAGAGTTTTAGCTGCAGTTTTACAGTTTAACCATTGTCCCACGAGGCTTTGTCATAAATTTCTGGACTTGGGCTAAGCAGGAAGGCATAGATTGGTTGGTGAAAGGGGTGTAGTAAGGGGGGAAAGGGTTGGTGAAAAGCTGTGAAAGAATCTCTGATGACTGGAGAAGTGTGTATCTAACTGTAGAAGTTATTCTTTGTAGGCAAGGGTATGTCTAGTCAGGGAGGCTGTCCAAAATTGATTTGAGTTGATTCAAAGTTTCCCATGGCAATGAAATTATTGTTGTCATTCATATGAAACAGTTAATTATCCTGGGCGATTTTCAGTGCAAAGATCCAGACCACAACTCAAATTACTACAGTTCTCACCAGGATCACCGGTCACCCACCCTCTTCTGGCATTAGCACCAACCTCTTTTAAAAAGGCAAGTGATATAGCACTGAACTGATGTAACAACTGGTGAAATTGCAGTGCTGGTCTGCCATAAAACTAGATTTGACAAGTGTAATTTTAAAAATGTTTGGTGGAGAGATAAGAAGTGCTCACTTGAGGGAGATGCATTCACTATACCGGATTACCCTTCAGGATAGTGCACTGGGAACATGCTCTTTAATTGAGAAGCTCTTGTCTCTCCTCTAAATAAAGTTTCTTATTATGGGTTTCCAATTTAGTGCTATGTAAGGGCGTTTATACATGACCCCTAAGCTCCGGGGCAAATGGCTCCCAGCTCCGGAGCTTAAAAATGTTTACCCACCAGCTCCGGAGTTAACAGGAAATTAAGTGCGACCCCGCCCACTTTAGCGCGTCCCAGCGCACCTTTCAGGTACCTGCTCTTTGGAGGTGAAAATTATTTGATCCCGTGTAACGATAGTGAGTGTGGGGCTCTCCTTGCTTCTGTTTGTTGTTTTTTGGCTCCCGCCCCTTTAAGAGCTACTTTTACAGAGACGAGAGGCAGAACGAGGTGAGCGGCATGCTTTTCTTTCTCTTTTTCTCCCTCCCCTCACGTAGCCAGCAGCCAGGAAGTGCGGAGGGGGTGGGAACACAGGAAGAGCGATGAACCCCTAAGATCTCTGGTCCGAATTTAAGTGGCCAGCGGAGCTTAGGGGTAGTGTAAAAAGGCCCCAAGGCAAGCACTGCAGTTTCACAAGTTGTTATTTCAACTCAGCATTATGTCATCATGTGCAAAACAAAAATGTTGGAAAAGGCCACTCTTCCATCAGTGTCACCCTAGAGCAGGCATGTCCAAGTCAGGCCTGGGGGCCAAATGCGGCTCGTTTTCAGATTTTGAGTGGCCCGCAGCCTCTTCTCCCCACCGGCTCAGCCTGTCATTCATCCCCACCAGCTGGCCTCTCCCCACACTGGATGAGGACGTCAGCTTGCACTTTTACAGTTTGCCTACCCTCCCTGCCTCTGTCCATCACCCCGGCCACCTGCCCAGCCTACCCACTCCTGACTCTGTTGCTGCAGTATCCTCCCCACCCCCTTTCATGTCCTAGACCTAAAGGACCCAAATCAGCTGAATTGTCAGCCCCCACACATTGTCACCTCACCAAATCTGGCCCTTTTTGCAAACAGTTTGGACACCCCTGCCCTAGAACCTACCCACCACTGCCCTTTTGGACTAATGTAGATGATCACACATGCCAGAAACTGGTGGGTTGGGGAGTGATGCACGCAGAATCACCAGAAAACAAAATCTATAGCCCCTGTTGGCTGAACCAAGAAGAGTGAGAGCCCATGAAAAAAATTTGGTTTACTCACATCTATACATTGCATAAGCAATGTAGAATACAGTGTATTAATCCAGTACAAACATTACAGTGTAGTTGCACCATACATTTAAAAGAAAATCTAAGTCGTCAGAGATTCTGATGGGGTCTGAGCTAGTGGCCACAAGACCAGGAAAGGCATTGTTGAGAGAGGGGAACCGGTCAACAGATGAGCTTGCCTCTTTTGAAAAAGGTGCATTCTTTGTGGGAGATCATTAGAAAAAAATAAACAAAAAAATAAAACTGCCAGTGTTGTAACATCTTGATGCAAAGCTGCAGGGCAGCTTACTTGAAATATCATTTGCAGTTCTAATCACATGGTATTTGAAAAGGAGACTATAGACTTGAAACAGTAAAGTAAAGGTCAATGAAATGATAATGGGGCTGTTGTGACCTGAAGCAATGTTAAAATGGAGAGGAGAGATTAGGATGTTGGGGGAGTATCATGCATTGCAACATAATAGGGCAGAAGGAGGAAAGGAAGCACTTCTTCACACAAATGGTAGCTTAACTGTGAGATCTGCCTCCACAAGTAAAGGGAAAAGTAAAGGTTCCCCCTGCACATGTGTTGTAGTCATGTCCAACTCTAGGGGTGGTGTTCATCTCCGTTTCCAAGCCAAACAGCCAGTATTGTGCAAGTCCGTGGCCATGTGGTCGGCTGGCATAGCTGAACACATTTCTGCGCATGGAACACTGTTTACCTTCCCACTTTTTACAGCAGTACCTATTTATCTACTTGCATTTACATGCTTTCGAACTGCTAGGTTGGCAGGAGCTGGGGTTAACAGCAGGAGCTGGCTGGACTGCGTGGCACCCAGGATTCGAACCGCCGAGCTGTCGACTTTGCAGCTGACAGTTTCAGCGCTCTAGCCCAGTGAGCCACAAGACATAGCAGTGAATGTGAACTTGAACATAGTCCATAGAGGAGATATGGCTCACAAGGTCAGACTTCTGAAATTTTTCTCTTGGCAGGGAGAATTCCAGTTTGTGACACTCAGATCATTATCTGCCACCATCATCCTGTTCCCTGTTTGCACACAGCTTAGCTGCAGTATTCACCCAGTAGGAGTGGGGGTGGTGGTACATGTGAATTTTCCCAGTGATAAAAAATTGTTAAAAGTTATTCCACCCATTATTATTATTTTTATAATACCCAAAGGTCTCTGGGTAGCTTACAACAATTAAAATAAACAAATAAAACAATTAAAAACATTTAAAAATACAGTGAAATTGCCATCAGGACCCACAATCCACGTTATATCAGTTAAAAAACTTCTGAAACAGGAAGGTTTTTACCTGGCACCAAAATGCCATAAATGTCGGTGCCAGAAGGATCTCACTCAGGAGGGTGTTCTATAGTCTGGGGGCAGCTACCAAAAAGGCCCTATCTATGTCTATCAACAAGTTATCCCTCTCAAAAAGTATTGAGGTTGACTTGTTATTCATTTGGCCATTTAGATCCATTGGCTTTACAAAAGAGATTGAGTTACTCAAATAGAGATTGAACTAGTGGATAATTTAGTGTCTTCGATGTCTGGCAGTGGAGGCAGAGATTGGGAATTCGTGCGTCCTTGAGTGGGGCTGGACTCAGTGATCCAGCTCTGCAGTTCAAGGTGGTAGTGGTGGTGGTGGTAGTGGTTGTGATCAAAACTTTTAGAACTGGCTTCCTGGTATGGAACCACACTGCTGCTGCCCACATTATACTCCTTAGGAGCCTTGCTATGGGATTGTCATGCTGAGTGCCTAAACTGCATATGCTTCACAATGGATGACCACACAACTATTTGGACAGTGTTAAAAAGAGAGTAGAATATGCATTGAAGACAAGGTTGTCATTGGCTCGTACTCATGATGGCCCTATCAATGGCAAGCAGCATGGTTCTGAATGACGATTGCTACAAAACGTGTTAAGCAGCTATTGCATTCTCATCACATTTCTGGACTTTTCAGAGTCCTCTGTCGGAACAGAATGCTGAAGTACGCAGGCTTTTACTCTTATCTAGCTGGCTTTTCTTGTATTCTTAAGCCACCAATTATCATAAATCCATACAAAGTAAGCATTGATTTAAAAGTACATTGTGTTTAAGATTAAGAATCTTTTCCTTTATCTTTTATTTTTGTTGTTGTTTTGTACTTGCTTTTCAGTTTTATGGATGGAGGCACAACAGTAAAATATGTACTTAAAGAGCCCTCAGGGGTCAGTTGTTCTGGTTTAATATTCTCACTGTAAGCAAAATGAAATGTTTTGATTTGTGGGTGAATGGGGGGGGGAGAGAAATTAGAAGACAGTCCAGAGCAGCCTTCTTTGGATTTTTACAGAGCTACTGTGCTTCTCTGTGAATTGCCCATCCTGTATTAGAAGCCAATAAAATATTAAAAATTCAATCATAAAGCTCCACCATGTGGAAACTTCTAAAACTGCACATGGAAAGTTTAGCTGGTTTCTTCCATGTCAACATACCAGAGGACATAGAAGACAAACAAGGGATCTCAAACATATAACAAATGATAATTCCCCTTCCAACCAAATGTCACACTGATTCACAGTGCAGATAGGATTACTGATTTTAAAAGAGGTAAGAGCTTACAACCAAAGTGCATAGATCAAAATGCATGCCATTAAACTTCTCCTTTCCCGGACCCGTGAAATACAACTCGGTTTTTAAAAGAACCCGTTTGTGATACTTGACAAAGTATGTAGAGACACTCATTTACTGCTTGAATGAAACTATCTTTCTGGCTTCCCAGAAATGCCATGCACTACCATTTAATTTGCTATCTTAAGAGGCAACTCTGGTTTTATATATATATATATATACAGAATTAGGAGGCATTACTTTTCTAAGTGGCATCAGATTCTGAATCAAATGCAGTTTCCTAAATGGTTTGCTCTTTCTCACTTCTGAAATATTCATCAGCTGTGTCATTTTTACATCCCAACCATAAAAAGAAAAGAAAACTGTTAAAAGCCTAGCTCTGCTCCCCAGCAGGTAGTGCCATTTTAATTTAACCCATCACTATCATCAATAAAACATAAGTGGCTTATGCAACATTAATCATTTCCCTCAGCTGCCATCAAATAATGAATTTGGGGAATTGGGCCTCGCAAAGTTGCCAGGATGTTTTGTATCTATACAAAAGGATCTTACCTAGAACCTAGACTAGAAGCTGTGATTTGTTGGTCCATCTATCTGCTCCTTTATCCTATTATGCAAAAGCAGAAGGCAATCTAAATTATTCCACCTCTTATTATCTTCTTACATCAAGCCTATAAAATAACACGTCCAGAAATCCCTGGTTGAATATGGATTTGAACCCTGGTCTTCTCATTCTGATCTTAACATCCGTACTACTATACCCACAACTCAAAGTGTTTGTAATCATTCTAAGGAGCCATAGTCAGTCACAAGGGTTCAGTGTTTTTTTCTTTTCTGTCAGTGCTTTCTGGCTTAAGCAATCATATAACACCAATCTTCAAAAAAGAATTTTCCGAGAAGGAAAGAGGAGGACTTTTATTTTTCCTGAGACCACAACTTGGACGGAGGAGGACTAAGAGGTGCTTAAAAACAAAGTGACAGTTGGAGGATGGGGAAAAGGCATTGGAAATAGCCCAGTGGGGTGGGGTTTGAGATTAATGGCTCCTTGTCCCTCCTTCTTTCCTTGAGATCCTTCCCAGGGAGCTCTTCTTGGCAATCGTGGTACTCTGGGCTCCCTGTAGTTTTCCTTCCATGCCTTTTTTATTTGGGGGAGGGAGGAATTTCTTTTCCTCAGTCAGGCCACTCACTGGGATGTTCAGATGGGGAAAGGGAAAAACATACCTTTCTGCCCTTGGGGAGTTAGATAACAGCCTGCGAAAACTACCCCACAACCCGGAATTGCCCTCCTTCATTCTTCTGTGGAAAAGAAACAACCTTCCAGTTGTTTGTTTGTGTGTGTGCGTTCGTGCGTGTGTTTGTGTGCATGTGTGTGAGAGAGAGAGAAAGAGAGAGAGAAAGGATGAAATAGATGGGTCTCTGGGCTCTGTATGGGCTGGGATGCCATGGATTCCCTTTGAAGATGCCCAGCTGCCAACCCAGCTTCACCCGGGCTCGGGCTCCCTCCCTACAGGGTGCAACCACCACACTCCCTGCTCCTCTGCCTGGGAGCTGCTCCGTTGGGGCAGGATCACCACCACTGCTTGCGGTGCTGCCAGGGAAGCCTCTGCTGGCGGGAGGGTGTACGGCTACCTGCTGGGAACATCACAGAAGCCATACCTCTTATTCAATGACAAGCAGATCACTCCTCATTTAGGTATTCACAGCATACCATGTTAAGGCTGGACAGCCAGACAGCAAAAATTTGAGTTTAGCTTATTTGAGTGCTCATATTTAAACATGTTTTAAGTTTTGGAAGTTTTACCATGTTAACCTATTGTAGATAAAACTACTCCAAATTCAATAGTTTAAAAAAGAACTAACCAGATTGTTGTAGGAGTTTCCAAGGGTAAAGGAGGACATTTGGTCAGGTGGATAGATCCTGCTACACAAGTTGGTAGTGATCAGTCTCTATATTAGAGATGGGCACGACTCAGCGAAATTTTCGTTTTCGTTTTCGTTTTTTTTTTCATTTCGCAACGAAAACAAAAACGAAAAAATTTTTCAGAAGCAAAACGACAACGGAAACGAAACGAAAAATTTTGCCGTGTTTTTCGTTTTCGTTACGGCAGACACATTGCATTGAAAAGAATGCTAATGAAATGAAAAATTTTCGTTTCGTTTTTTTCCGTTTTGTTTCGTAACGAAAACGAAAACGAAAAATGTGCAAAAAACCCCAAAAAACAAAAACAAACCGAAACAGACCCATAAACGAAAAACAAAAAACGAAAAAAATTTTTTTTGAGCTGTGCCCATCTCTACTCTATACCAGTGGTTCTCAACCTTCCTAATCTCATGACTCTTTAATACACTTCCTCATGTTGTGGTGACCCTCAACTATAGAGACCCCCACACACACACACACACATAGGGATGGTAAAATACTGGAGCATTGCAAATAGTAAAAGATGACAGGCAGAGCCTGCCTGCCAAAAGTTCATGAATGAGGGAACTGGGAGAGGCTAGACTAAAATGTCCAGCCATTCTGAAATCAGAGAAGTAACAGCCTTCCTGGAAGAAAACATGCCAAATAAGGCAACACCCCCCAGAACTGCCCGCCCAGCCTAGTGACTGGCAAGCCTTTGCGGCGGTGTGTGTGTGTGTGGTGGCGGCATCCGTGCCTTGCACAAAAATGTGCTGGGTGCAATGGTTGCCAATGGAAATCCAATACAATGACTAACACCTATTCTCCTGCATAGGACAAATTTCCTCTTCCCCACAACTTTAAAACCGCACAGTCTCACTCACTCTTTACCCCAGAGCACAGAGAGAACTCCTAGTTCCCTGAGCTCCTTGCCATCTGCAGAGAAGAGGTCACAGAGTCTGGTGAAACATCAGGAAAAAAAGCTTCTAGAACACAGACAAACAGCCCTAAAAACTCACAAAACCTAGAAATTTCTTCCAGAAAATGAGGAAAGTCTTGACAAACCAGGACTTACCTATCAGACTTTGCACTTGAATACTTTGGTCCTATGTATTCAGCATGGTTCTCTATAGTGTTGAAACTTGGACCCTTACAGACACATTATGCAGGAAGCTAGAAATTTTAAATGTGGATGAACAGAAGAATTCTGAAGATATCTTGGACAGCCAGAGTCACTAATGTGGCTGTATTACAGAACATGAATAAAAAGTTAGAAATCCTCAATACTGTAAAGAGAAGAAAATTGCAGTATTTTAGACACATAATGTGCAATGAGAAATACCATCTGCTGCAAGTTATCCTTCAAGGAAATATAGACCTGGGGTATAGAAGAACATTCTGGCTTAAGAACTCTTAAGCCAATGGTCCGCAGTGAGCACAGCTACTCTGTTTAGAATAGCTTTAGGTAAAAATCAATTCAGGCTACTGATCACCAACGTTCTATGAGGACATGGCACATGAAGAAGAAGAAGGGAGGGAGGGAGAGAGCAGGACAGACAGACAGACAGACAAACAGACAGATGATCTGGTTCCTTGCCATGAAAATACACTACACATATATTTCCAAATGACCATGGCTTCTTTTATTGAATAAATCCATGCTATATTACAGTGGTGGTGAACATGCGCAATCCAGATATTTTGGACCACAACTCCCACAGTCCTTTATCTTTGCCAATACAGACGTGGATAAAAGGACTGGAGCATCCACAGACAATGGTAGTATAGGAGAGAACACTCTCAGATAGTTTATTAAAAGAGCCCAACGCGAGAAGCAAGACATTAAACTGTTTCCAGAGTTTCTTTGAGCACAGTGAAAAAGTCCCTGAAGAAGGCCATTTGGGCCGAAACACGTTGGGCTCTTTTAATAAACTTTTAATAAACTTTGCATTCAGCATACAGGTTCTCTCCTATACTGGACTTGGAATTCTGGGAGTTGTGATCAAAAACACTTTCCTCTTCTTCCACGTTTCCTAGAGTGCTACATGCAATGGTTTGCTATCTTAACTTTCAATGAAGGTTCCCTTGATTTTTCTACTTTCTGCCCAGCCATCCTCTCTCCTTCCACGTACTTTCCTGGGTACAGGAAAAATTATGTTTCCGAGTTGTCGTTGTCAGCCGGCCCGTTTCGGTCGTTTCCCTTGTCTTGTCTTATACATGCAATGTACAATAGACTCAGTTTAGCTATCTTAACTTTCAATGAAGGTTCAGGCTTGATTTGATCTAGAACCACCTCTCTTCTGGCCCCTCTGTGTGCCCTCACTGAGGCTTGGGAACAAAGTAGAGAGGACCCCTCGCCCGCTTTTGACTCACTAAGAATGGAAGTGTACTTGCTGTTTTTACACATTTTTTGGTTTTTTTTATTTAGCGCAAGGGCTAGGCTTTTTTTCTAGTGTGAGTTACCGCTTGTGCCTCTGGGTGCCTGCGACTAAGAAGGACAGTGTACTGGCGTATGGATGCGGTTAGGGTTAGGGTTACTTTGCTCTTTATGCCCGACTGGCACATCCCAGAAGTCTCGGTCAAAACCTGGCCAAGTGGCCATGCAATTGGTGGAGGAGATTGCATGGGGGGCCCATCATTGCGCAGGTGGCCGGGGGACCCCCCCCCAGAAAAAACCCACTGCTGCTACTGTAAAAATTCAGGCAGTTTTAAAATAGCTATTTTCGCCTTTGGTGGTAGGTGCGATTTCCTGCAGGCAGGCCCCATTTTTTCGCATGGCATCATTTTTGCGCAGCCCAGGAGAGGAGAGAGGGGGGAGGCCAGGGACCCCCCCAGAAACCACCCTTCTGGTCGGGTGCCCTCACTGAGGCAGGCATATTTTTGCCTGCTTTTTTGGCCAGGAATCAGTTTTTTTATTATTTTTAAAACTTTTTTTCTGTGCCGCGCTTGGCGATCAGGAGAGGAGAGGGGGGGAGGCCGCCCCCCCCCCCAGAAACCACCCCTCTGGTAGGTGCCCTCAGGCAGGCAATTTTCGACGGGAATCGGGTTTTTTTATTTTTAAAACTTTTTTCCTGTGCCACTTGGCATCGCGTGATCCCGAATTTTTTCTTTAGTCGGTTCGAATTCGAGTTCTGGCGGAGTAATTGTCGTTACCGTTTCCGTTACGTAACGGAAACGAGAAACGGAAACGGAAACGAGAATTTTGCCAAGTCGTGCCCATGTCTACTTCTCACTTTTCTTTCCCGCTTTCATATCAGGGATACCATATCATGGATGACCTTGGCCTCAGGGTCCAGCAACTGGCAGCTGGCACTCAGCCCTTTTCATCAAACATATTTGGGGTGTGCTTTCCAACAGAGAGATGCCCCAAACTTGCTTTGGAGGAACCCAGTGTAATTTTTTTCAAATTGCCACCCCTATCCCACAGAGAGAGATTACACGCAACAGGCACCCCACTGTAGAAGCTCGGTTGCAAGAGAAATGTGAAGCCAAGCTACTGTGGATAGATTAAGAGTGGAAAGTGTCACTAAGCACATCCCCGTTCTTCCCTACTACTTACACAAAGGGAAAATACCCGCATATGATAGTGAGGTAGAAAAAGGTCTCTCATGAGTAGGCATTGAACTTTTGTGTTTTTGGACTATGGCCCCCAGACAGCTAAGTCTTCAAGGATTCTCCAGCTATATTTGGCGACTTTAACCCCCCCAAAAAAAACCACTCCTGTCAGGTGGCTTAAATAATTTACAGCCAAATAAAGGCTTTTTTGGACATGATGAATCTTCATGGAGATGGAGGAAGGGGCTGGTTGTGGCCCAGCCATGTGGGAAGGGCAAGACATCAGTGATCTGGTTGTCTTCATGGCCATTAGGAAGCTTCTCAGGAAACTCCAAGGTCCTGAATGCCTTATAGATCCCACAGAGTTTTGCTTGCTCAGCCAATTCCTTTCCTCTCAATCACATTCATGCCCCATGGGACCTTTTCTCTTCAGCTGTAAGAGATTCAAAACACCTGATAGGAATTTGAATTGTGGCTGGGAAATTTCCTGCAAACCTCTGGGGATCATAGAACAAAAAATGCAGTAGCCTCATGCTTACTCTTCAGTACAGTATGTGCAAAACAAATGTAAATTCTATTTACACATGAGAAGTTTGTGCATTGTCTAAGCCCCATTTAGACCCAACTGGCATATATGAGAGGTACACAGAATTAAAAGGTGCTATTGCTCTCTCTGTCATAATTTTTTGTCACAACTATCTATTTCATATTGCCTAATTTAGCTATTTTTGTGTCATAATTAGTGGTTGCCTAATTATGCATAAGCTCCCGATTATAGCACTGGATAGTGAGAAGCTGAGCTGTGATAGTTTCTACACTTGTAATTTGTGGCCATCACCATGCCAACAAAATACAAGCCAACAATGGTTTAGAAACCATGCCAACAAATACAAGCATAGAAACCATTGTCTGATATGTTTAATATGTCTTTTGTTCTAGATAAATTTCTTGTGGTGGACAAGATAAAAAACTGCCTTATTATGGAATGTCACTTGCCTGCCTTTACTGTAATTAAAATTAATGGTCTCTGTTTTCTTTCATTTAACTCAGTCAAAAGGAATTGCCCTCACTTGCTTCTAGAAAACATGGACACTCCATAATACAGCAAATACTTTCTGGAATTTGATACTGCCATCGTATTAAGCAATCTGCTAATTCACTCACAAAAATATATATTACTCAAGCAATCTACAGGATAATACAAGTGATCAAGTCTGAAATCTTGGCAAGAAATACCTCCATCTGGAAGAATTGTCACTGTAACATAATTTCGAATTAGGGAAGCCTTTCTCTAAGGCCGAATGTAAACACTGCCAATATAAATGTGCTATGCCTAGCCTGTTGTAGATTTGCTATCACAAATGAATGTAACCAAAGCGCTAAGACACTTTCCATCTAAGAAGTAAGTGAACCCTGATTGGTCAAAGAGGCAACGTGTGATGTTTTTTCTCATGCTTTGAACAGAGATGGGGGGACAGAGAGAGAGAGAGAGAGAGATTTTTCCTGAATAGACACTCCAATATGGAGTAATGGACTAATGCTTAGCAATGTAGTCTTAAAGTAGAATAAGGGCCTTTTTACACGACCCCTAAGATCCGCTGGTCCCTTAAATTCGGACCAGAGATCTTGAGGATTCGTTGCTGTTCCTCCGTCCCCACCCGCTCCGCACTTCTTTGTTCTGTCTGCGTGAGGGGAGGGAGGGGGAAAAAGCCTTAGACAGGGACAAAAGAACCCTAAAGCCTTACCTCTGGTGCCGGGGGAAAGTTGCTCCGACCTCCATTTACTTCCTGGTTCCTCGTTAAGGGGCAGAGGCAAAAGAAAAACAACAGAAAGAAGCGAGGAGAGCTCAGGCACTCTCCGCATCAAATATTTTTCACCATGAAAGAGCAGGTACAAGAAAAGTGTGTTGGGTCGCGCTTAGGTGGGTGGGGTCGCACTTAATTGTCTGCAAACTCCGGAGCTGGTGGGGAAACATTTTTAAGGTCCGGAGCTTGCAGCCATTTGCGGCGGAGCTTAGGGGTCGTGTATAAACGCCCTTTGGGAGGTTGTCTTTAAGTTAGGAAGGGAAATCATGGCTTTATTTTCCAGTAAGAGAATATTCCTGTAAAATCCTTATTAGCCAAAAAAAAATGCTTTTACTTATTATTCAAGTGAAGGTGCCTTGTTGTATAATTATTCTACTAAGTGAGAAAGACTTCAGGGTAAGGCTTGGAGATTCTTAAAGGACCAATTGGGGGGCTTGACTTCTCCAGACACCATCTTTCAAGCAGCTGCGGTTGATTGATTGCAGATGGGCCTCAGCAGAGAAGCAACCCTGCATTTCTGTTACAGTCACATTAGAGGATATTTTCACATTGCAATAAATTATGGCCTAGCAGCAGCAGCACACTAGTATTTTTGGTGGCCTTTGGAATTGAGGAGGAATACCTACGTCTTTTGATCCCATGGATACAATCAAGGATTCAGAATCCTTTGAAAAGTTCCTAAATCTATACTTTGAGCTAAATGTTTGAATGTTTTCTGCCACTCTCTCTTGGGTATCTCCCAGGTCACTGTGGTTCTAACTTAGATTTCACAACTGCACTCAGGTTTAGTTCCCTTTTAAGATAATTTGAGTTGTTCTATACCACTCACTCCTTGATCTGTTGTTGCAAGCAGAAGACACATTTCTAGTACTAGGATGAACTCTTGGTTATGGAGTTTAGCTTTTTGATGCTCTTCACTGTACATGTTCTTGGTCAAAGACCATTCTCAAAGTGACAGCAAGCAAAGGAAAAGCTGACTTGTTTTTCATCAGTTAACCAATTCTCATCCAAGCACAAAGCCATTGTCAGGACTGTGGGGTTTCATTTTGTTTTTTGACAAGTATGAGTGATAGCGAGGACAAGAGGGTATCCTGTAGACCATGTTGGAATAGTCCATCACAGGTTACAAACCATGATGGAGATGTATCATCTCCAGTCTTAAAACCAGGGTACTTCATGGACCAGATGCAGGGGAGTGGTATCAGGAGACAGATATCTTGTCTCATGCGCTCCCAGACACATCTGGTGGGGCCACTGTGAGATACAGGAAGCTGGACTAGATGGGCCTTTGGCCTGATCCAGCATGGCTCTTCTTATGTTCTTATGACTGCTGCTAATGGTGCAATCAATATTTTTATCATGTAAAAAGGGTGTTGTGGCTCAGTGGGCTAGAGCACTGAAACTGTTGGCTGCAAAGTCAGCAGCTTGGCGGTTTGAATCCTGGGTGCCACACAGCGGAGTGAGCTCCAGCTGTTAACCCCAGCTCCTGCCAATCTAGCAGTTCAAAAGCATCTAAATGCAAGTAGATAAGTAGGTACTGCCATAAAAAACAGGAAGATAAACAGTGTTCCGTGCACAGAAATGCATTCAGCCAGGCTGGCCACATGGCCACGGACTTGCACAACACTGGCTGTTTGGCTTGGAAACGGAGATGAGTGCCACCCCTAGAGCCAGACACGACTAGCACACAGGTGCGGAGGGAACCTTTGCCTTTTACCTTGTCATGTAAAACTTGGCATCCTTTTTCCTGCTGGCAACATGCATATAATGTTTTACAGCAATATTGGGTGATGTATTGGTGTTTTAATCATGAATGTGGAAGCACATTATCTCCTATTGATAGACTGGCAGGTTTTGAATAACTGAAATTCCTGACTTTTTAAAACAGAAGTTTAAATATACATATACCACGCATAAGTTCCAACAGAAATTCTCTTCATGAAGAATTAGATATTCTAAAAATATTAGTATCCTGCAAAACGCTTCCAGAGCAGATTAGAACAGCTATTGCTTGTTTGTAGAAACAACAAAATCCATCAGATACCATTTCCAACTGGATGGATGTGCATCCTTGTCCTGAAATATATTTTCACCTAGCTCTACCTTGCTGCCTCTTCTCGGGTGCTTAGTGCTTTCTTTGGATTAATTTTTCACATTCATGATAAAGAATGAACAGCACGAGCATGACCCCCCCCCGATCTAGGAAAACACCAAGGGGTCCGCCGCAAAACAGTTTGCCAATGATAGGTTGTTTAGGTTTTTCAACTGATCCCATTTTGAATGGGGATACTGTCATGTTATTTTCATGGAACATGCCACTCACACACCAAAGCCACAATCTGCAACCTACATCTCCTTTTTTTAAAAAAAATTTAACTAGACTGCCCTAGTGTACGTAGAATAGGTATTACACTGAAAGGGGAAGTGTAAATAGGCTCTATTGTAGTGCTTTTTCCAAAAAAAATTATATTCTATCCTCTTGCTCTACAAATCTTTAGATATTGCTTGACCATGCATCCCTTATATCCAGGGATGCTTGTTTTACATTGTTTGATTCCCTTCGTCATAGCAAAACGGTACCGATGTTTACAAAGGATTAATTTAGATCTGGACTCGGTTCAAAGCGGTGCTGAAATCATGCAAATAGCATTGGAGGAGGGATGAGTCTCAGCATGATTTATAATTAAATGCATACACTAGACAGGTCACCTAAGCTGTTTCCCAAACTGTCCATTGCATGCTGGGCCTTTCTCTGAGTGTGCAGTTGATCACACAACTAGTTGTGTGACAGACAGCCCAGCCCAGGGATTGTGAAATATCCAGAAATATCCATATGTGCATGGAAAATTTCAGTTGTGTTTCTGTCATACAATATTTAGTTCATTTGAACATTACCTTCTGTGGAACAGTCCTTAAAATAATGTTTAAAGCTTGCATATGAGGCTTACAATTGCCCTCAGCTTGGCTCACTCTTGCTAACGTTTTTAAATGTCTGTCCCTCAGATGCATTGCCAATAAATTCATTCAAGCTTTGCAGCCTGTTTTATGCATCTGCCAGTGAACTGAGGTGTTACAGGCACTGTTGCAGTGATGGACTAAGGAAATGCTAAGGTCTGTTGCTTTATATCATCAATCTGAGCCCCAGCAGGAAGATTCCATTCAGGCTGGCTCTCAGTACATTCCTGAAGAGTACTGACTGGTGACCAAGAAGACAGAACTAGTTGTACTCCAAGGCCTACTGCTCTCATTTCAGGAAAATCTTAACAGATTTCCGTGCCTAAGCGTCAAAATTACAACCTTCCTCCTAAACATATGCATCTCTGTAAACATCCTCTATAGAGTATATCAGCAAAAATAGGTTCCATTTAGATTGCTTGAGTAGATTTGCAGTTTCCCATCATTCAATAAGGATTGTCAGTCACTCCTCCTACAACAGCGTCATGCTTTTGCCTATCAGGTGGCACTTATTTTCCATAAATTGCAGCAAACTACTTCCCAAAAGAGCACGCATGCATGCACGCACACGTGCATGCACACACACACACACACACACACACACACACACACACACACACACAAAGATAAACACCATCAGTTAAAACAACAACCTTGATCTCTCAAGATGTGGAGAAAATGTTTGTGGTTTTTCTCATGAACCTTGCAAATACAGTGGTACCTCAATTTATGAATTTAATCTGTTCCGAATGCATGCTCTTAAGTCGAACTACTCTTAAGTTGGAGTACCTGTCTAAAAAATTGAAAAAATAAGTTAAAAAATAAAAAAATGTAAGTCAAGCAGACCATATCGAAAATTTGTAAGGCGGCAGTTAAAACGCCAACAGTTTTCCACTCTTAATTCGAATTTCTCTTAAGTCGAGCTGCTCTTAAGTCGGGGTACCACTGTATGAATAAAATCAGACTTGGCAGCTAAATAAACTTTCCAGCCTATGTAACAGCTTCTGGTAACCCTTTAGGCCAATGAAGGGAGCTATCTATGGGCTGCAAATAGTTAGTTCATCTTTAAGCCTGTAACTCCGATGAAGAAGTATTAATCAAAAAGCTGTTTGACTCATCCATCTAGCTATTAAATGGGCATACATCTGAGCAAAAGCAACAGTTCTGAAGCAAGAACCATATAGGGAATTTGATATAAAAGTAACAATTGTTATCCAGTTTCAAAGAAAAAATGATATCATTTACTATACACAGATGTAATTCATGTAAATATGCAGTGTATGATGTAAGCCACCTTGGGGTAGAAAGATGAGATAGAACTATTTTAAATGAATGAATGAATGAATGAATTACATGACAGGAAAATGTTAATGGCCCTGCTTTGAAGTTCCACCTTGAAAATTGGGTTTCCCTAGGCTAATTTACTTCAGCTTACCATACAGCAGGGGTCCTCAAAGTTTTCAAAGAGGGGGCCAGTCCACCACGCCCCAGGCACCACTGGGGGCTGGACCACAGTGGGTGGGGGGAGCGGGGGACCTTGACGTAGCCCTCCCACTCTGAATGCCCCACTAGCCAGCATGCTGATCATCTGGGCGGTAGTTGGGGGGAGTGGGAGAAGCGACATAGCCCACTGCTTTGAACTGCCTTGGCAATAGAAGCAGCTGCGGAGGCTTGCTTGCTCGCAAAGCAGGGGTAGGTGGGGAGGTTGCAATTGGTCCCGGGGGGCAGATTCAGGGCCTTGGGGGGCCGCATCCGGCCCCGGGGCCTTAGGTTGAGACCCCTGCCATACAGAAATCAGCAGAAAAGGGGAGGAAAGTAACACACATAAAAATTGTTTTCAGCCTGTTAAATTAACCTGTGGCACAGTAAACTGCCCAAGCCTTTCATCCTTCTGGGTTTGGTAAAATGAGTACCCAGTTCACAGGGAGGGTGGAGCAATGTGTAGTCTGTTAAATTAATTGTAAACTGCCCAGAGAGTGCTTTGATGGTGGTATAAGTCAAAGTAGAGTTTAATATAAACAAAGTGTTCCACTTATATACCACCCCATAGTGCTATAAGTCTTGCAGTCAACAGAAAATAATATGAATCAGATCATCCCAGTACTGGAAACATTTCACCATTATTTGTCCATGTATTTGCATCCTAGGTGAGAAAGGTATATCTTCACAGAATTCACAGGTAAGTTCCATGGCAGATTTGACACCCACACTGAACACACAAAAGGTTGTTTTGTGGGTGTTCTGAAGATGAGATTTATTTATTTATTTATTTATTTATTTATTTATTTATTTATTTATTTATTTATTTATTTATATAGCTTGTATGCCACCCACTACCCAAAGGTCTCCGGGTGGCTCACAATCAAAACAATTAAAACATCAAAATACAATAAAATTAGAACAATAAAAACCAGTAAATACAATAAATACAGTACATTAAAAGCACACCACTAAAATTTGCCATCAGGTCCCACAATCATTAGTTTAAAAACTTTTGGAATAGGAAGGTTTTTACCTGGCGCCGAAATGATATCAACGTCAGTGCCAGGCGAGTCTCATTTGGGAGGGCATTCCAAAGTCTGGGGGCAGTTGCTGAAAAAGCCCTATTCCTGCAAGCCATCCCCTTCACCTCCTTGAGGGATGGCTTTTTCAGGAGGGCTCCCTGGTTAGATCGTGATTGCCGGGTAGGTTCATATGGAAGGAGGCGGTCCTTCAGGTATCTAGGTCCTAAGCCGTTTAGGGCTTTATATGTCAAAACAAGCACTTTGAATTGGGCTCGGGCAGCAACTGGTAACCAGTGAAGGTTATACAGAATCGGCGTGATGTGTTCCTTGGTGGCCCTACCACTCACCAGCCGTGCAGCACGATTCTGAACCAGCTGCAATCGCCAAACCGTCTTCAAAGGCAGCCCCACGTAAAGCGCATTACAGTAATCAATACGGGATGTTACGAGTGCATGCGTAACTGTCATAAGGCTCCGTTCATCTAGGTAGGGGCGCAGCTGGTATATATTCCGCAGCTGGAGAAAGGCACCCCTGGCCACCGAGTCCACCTGGGCTTCCAGAGTTAGACCGGGGTCCAAGAGCACTCCCAAGCTACGGACCCTGTCCCTTAGGGGGAGTGCAACCCCATCCAGGACAGGGAAATTGCCCTCTAGCCTGTCAGACGTAGCACCCACTAACAGCACTTCCGTCTTGTCTGGATTGAGTTTCAATTTATTAACCCTCATCCAGTCCATTATCTGGTCCAGACACAAGTTCAGAACAGAAACCGCCTCACCTGGATTGGTGGAAAACGAGAGGTAGAGCTGAGTATCATCAGCATATTGCTGACTCCTCAGCCCAAACCTCCTGATGACCTCTCCCAGCGGTTCCATGTAGATGTTAAACAGCATGGGGGATAGTATTGAGCCCTGTGGAACCCCATGACGTAAATGCCATTGAGCAGAGCTACTATCCCCCAGCACCACCTTCTGGACACGGTCAGCCAGGAAGGATTGGAACCACCGCAAAACGGTGCCTCCAATTCCCAACCCGGCCAGCCTATCCAGAAGGACACCATGGTCGATGGTGTTGAAAGCCGCCGAGAGGTCCAGGAGTATCAACAGGGTTGCACTCCCCCTGTCTCTCTCCCGGCAAAGGTCATCGTACAGGGCGACCAAGGCAGTCTCTGTTCCGAAACCCGGCCTGAAACCAGATTGAAATGGATCCAGAAAATCCGTTTCATCCAGCAGCGCCTGGAGCTGTCCGGCCACCACCTGCTCCAACACCTTGCCCAAATAAGGGAGGTTCGCTACTGGTTGGTAGTTAGCCACCAGTCCTGGGTCCAGGTTAGGTTTTTTTTAGGAGTGGTCTTATTACTGCCTCTTTCAAGGCAGCAGGGACCACTCCCTCTCTTAAAGAGGCATTTACAACTTCCTGGACCCAGGTGCGAACCCCCTTGGCAGATCTTTCAATTAGCCAAGAAGGGCAAGGGTCGAGCAATGTGGTGGTGGAACGGACAGATCCAAGCACCCTGTCCACATCCTCGGGTCTCAACAATTGAAACTCATCCAATAACACTGGACCTAAGCATGGTGCACCGGACACATCCCTTGATACAGTATCAATAGTGTCCAGTTCACTGCGAATCTGAGCAATTTTTCCCTCAAAGTGAACAGCAAACTCCTCACAGCGTGCCGCCGAATGGTCCTGGGCCTCCACCCTATCTCCTGGCTGAAGAAGTTTCTAGACCACCCGAAACAGCTCCGCTGGACGGCACTCTGAGGAAGCGATACGGTTGGTGAAATACTGCTTTTTCGCCAACCGTATAGCCACTGAATAGGCCCGATAGTGGGCTCTAAGTCGTGTTTGATCAGACTCACTGCGATATTTTCTCCACTTGCGCTCCAGCCGTCTCCCCTCCCGCTTCATTGCCCGCAACTCAGATGTATACCAAGGAGCTGTCCGGGCTCTGAGATAACAGGTTTTGGAGTTCAGGGCAAAGATAAGAAGCACCTGGTCGGTTCATCGGTGTTTACCTCATACTTGTTTTGAATGCTTGCCAAGAAAAGCAGATAGTCTGTGTTTTACCTAACATTTTGAAAACATTAAAGATGTCCATATAAATACCGTCTGCTGTGTGTGTCAAATAGTCTTCACTCCACAGTATCAGTATGAAAACAAAAGTGAAACAAATAAAATGAAGGGTGAGGCTTTTCAAACTTTCATTAATTATCTCTGCTGCTTTTCACATCTGCACTGCAGACTGGGGGAAACTGTGTAGTCCCTGCAAGGGCATCCAGGGCACACAAGAGACAGCCGACCTTACAGGGAAGTGTGCTCTTGGGAGGCTCCTCCATGTACTATCAAGAAGGTCTATTGCTGTTACTTTGATGTCACAAGAGTTCCAGGGGTTCCAGGAGTATTTGTTGGATGGAAGTGGGATCAGAGGATCAAGAGGCTTCCTATTTAGTTGAGGAAGCCCCAGATTAGGGTCACACATGTCTCCAAAACTAAACCCTATTGAGCATCTTTGTGGCATCCTGAAATAGAAGATGGGGGTGCGCAAGGTCTCTAAAATCCACCAACTCTGTGATTTCATCATGGAAGAGTGGAAGTGGACTCCAGTGGCAACCTGTGAAGCTCTGATGAACTCTATGCCCAAGAGGGTTAAGGCAGTGCTGGAAAATAATAGTGGCCACAAAAAATAATGACACTTTGTGCCCAATTTGGACATTAATGGTTGTGTGTTGCGTTATTTTGAGGGGACAACATATTTACACTCACTCTTATACAAGCTGTATACTCACTGCTTTACAATGTACCCAAGTGTCATTTCTTCAGTGTTGTCACATGAAAGGATACACTAAAATGTTTACAAAATGTGAGGGGGTGCACTCCTCTGATATTTACTTACTTACTTACTCACTCACTCACTCACTCACTCACTCACTCACTCACTCACTCACTTCATATCTTGCTTTCCTCCCAAGAGGAACCTAAGGTGGCTTACAAAAAATATAAAAAACAAAGAATAACAACACTAAAATACAAAATAAATCAGTATTACAAAAAAATAAACATATTCATTCAAAGTGCTAAATGAAATCTCTTTTTAAAAATTTAAAAACACGTTTAGAAAGATAAATCCTCTTCCTAGCAGCACTTTGTTCCTGAAAAGTTTTCCCAAAAAGAAGGCCACTTGCCTCTCAGGGCGTTTATACTCGACCCCAAAACTCCGGGGCAAATGGCTCCCAGCTCCGGAGCTTAAAAATGTTTCTCCACCAGCTCTGGAGTTTACAGGAAATTAAGTGCGACCACGCCCACTTTAGCGTGTCCCAGCGCACCTTTCAAGTACCTGCTCTCTGGAGGTGAAAATTCTTTAGTGCGGTGTAACGATAGTGAGTGCGGGGCTGTCCTCGCTTCTGTTTGTTGTTTTTTGGCTCCCGCCCCTTTAAGAGCTACTTAAGAGACTGGAATGTTGCCGCGGCAAGAGCGAGAGGCAGAACGGAGGTGAGCCACGTCTCTTTTCTTCCTGTTTTCTCTCCCTCCCCTCACGCAGCCAGCAGCCAGGAGTGCGGAGAGGGTGGGAACGCAGGAACAGGGAAAAACCCCTAAGATCTCTGGTCCGAATTTAAGTGGCCAGCAGATCTTAGGGGTGGTGTGAAAAGGCTCTCAGTGGAAGAACAACAGGGAGGAAGCTACCCTGGGAGTGGCTGCTATAAAGAGCCTCTCTTGCATCCAGATGAAATATGCCTTTGAGGGTGGTGGGACTGAGAGGAAGACATTTGTTGGGTGCATAACAGACCTGTAAATGCAGAGTGCCCATCTTGCCACTCTGAGCTTGGAGCCATGGTAGAGTATTCTTTAATGTAATTGCCTTGTCTCTCTGGGGAAGCTAAAGAACATTAGGGTCTAGATATTCTTTTTAGAGAAAACCACAAGACAATATTAGAGATGTCCAGATAGGAAAGAATCCACCCAAAAACCTAGAAAGCTACTGCTAGTCAATATTGACAATAATAGGCTGTTAAGACAAATAGTCTAACTCAGAAATAAGTAGCTTTGAGTGTTTCTGTCTTTCGCGGTTTTAATAACTCTATCATGTCCTAATTTCTCTAATCTGGACTTGAAATTCATTTTAACTTGTCTTTAGTAAATGAAGACTGGTTCCCAAGGACTGTGACCAAGGTCTTGGCGTTTTTTTGGTTTTTAATGAATCATATTTTCTTCTGGACCTGGAGCAAAACCCCAAGACTGCCTTCTTGCTGAGTCCCCCCACCCCCGCCCCAACACAATAACAGGAGATCCACCCACTTGTGAAACCAAGGATTATATTTTCTCCACAGAGGTCGCTACTTGTGCATTGATGTTACCTGTGCAAGCAGCGCAGTCCCACATTACTGCCATACTGGGATTTTCCAATCGGTGCCATCTAAACAAGCTGACGCATGTGTGCTCAGTTTGAATATATGTTACATGCCAGCAGCTAGATGACCAAGTACATGTCTCATAGTGCTGTGCACCACAGAAAAAGACCATGCAGATATGTTAAAAATGTATGGCTGCAAGTAACTTTTAAGATAATAGGCAGGGCACCTCTGAATACTAATTGCTGGGGAACAACACTGAGAAAGAGCTGTTATACTCATATTCCATCTGCGGGATTCCCAGCCATCTCAGCTGGCCAGCAAATCGGGATGTTAGAGAGCAGAGGTCTATGGTTTGTTCCTTTCTATTTTCCACATGGCTTTGTTTTTACTATGGGATCTTTGAGTTCTCTCAAAAATGAACTGTGTGAATGGCCTCACTAAAATATGTGATATTCCACCATGCACACACACATACTCTCACGTTGCTTGCTTGAAAAAAAGTTACCCTTATCTCTGGCGTTCAGAAACACAACACAAAGACACAACAGCCTTCAGCACTAATCAGGACTCATAGTTTGGCCCACTCCCCAGGTAGAAATAGCCAGTTCTGCCAAAATGTAAGGATGGATGCTTTTAAACTGGTGAGGTTAAGTTTGTACTATGGTTATCTTTGGTTGAGGTGAAGAGTTCAGGTAGCTGGTTTTGAGAGTCCACAATGGCATCTTATATAGTCCAGAATAGAAAAGGAAAGGTAATATCTTTTATTGGACCTCTAAAAATAAAACAAATATTACTGCTTAAAAAGATAACAATAGACTGGCTATTTTGGCTTTATGGGTTGTTGTTTTTTCAAGCAAACACAAGAGGGCACACTTCTCTACTGTTTTGGCTTAGAAAGCACAGCAAATGTAACACAAGCAGGAATCTGAGTAAGTTAATTTAAGGGAGAACTGAACTGAGCTGAATCACAATCAGAGCCCATTCTCATGTCATAAAAAGTGCTGTTTGTTCATGTTTTAAACCATCATTGGAAATTTCTGGGGAGAAAAACAGTTCTACTTATTCTTATTCTCATTTATATGCTACTCTTAAAGGTAACAATTTCCCAGTACAGTGGTACCTTGTATAAAGAAATTAATTCCTTCCAAATGAAATTATGTTAAGCAAATTTTCCTTTATACAAATTTCCCATAGGAATGCATTGAAAACGGAGTGATCCCATTTTTATGTCATAGAGATTCGCCCCATAGGCAATTATGTTAAGCAAATTTCCCCTATCACCAGAATTTTTTATGCTGTATAAATTTTATGTTATACAAACTGTTTGCTATACAAGGGTCCACTGTACAACCTGCAAGTAAACTGGAAAACAATAATGTGAAAACCATGAAAGCAATATTAAATCAATGCTATACACAGCAATTTGTATCTTTTAGCCACAGTCCATTTTTGCAGACCAGTGGAAAAGTTCCAAGAAACTAGCAAAGAATTTAAAAGCATATGAACATCACCAAAATCATACAATGCCCTGGCACTGAATTAAGAAAAGTAATGTCTCCCCATTCCCTTGAAATTAATTTTAAAAACTGATACAAGTAGGTCATATATTTGAAAAACACATCAGCTGAATTTTGGCATTGAAAATTAAACCGTTTACTCAGAACTTTATACTAAAAGGTATTGTGGTGTCCATTATTTCTTTACCTTGCTTTTGCACACACACACCCCACACACACACACCTGGAAACAGTTTGAGATCCATGGATAGAGCAGCTATGGATGCTAAAGTGACTTCAAGTGATTAGAGAAAATAGTGTAATGGGACTTCAAGTATAATAAAGCTGCTTTATTTTATAAACTAATAAAAACAGTGTGGGGGGAATTAAGCAGTCCTCCACCCATCATGATTTATTTTTCCTCAAGAGTTGCTATACATTTTAGGGGAAAAGACAAAATATTAGGAAAAATGACAAGTGGATTGATAAAATGCTTGGACCCCTCCCCACCCCCACCCCCCACCCCGCTTTCAGGAAGAACTTTGTCTTACCTGTTTGTCATGCTTACTTCCAACTTCAAGTGAACTTGCATTTGTTTACTCCCAAGTGTCTAGCTGGGTATGTTTTATGGTGCCGTGAGGTAAAACTAGCAGTCCCTGTGAAATCTGTGTCAGGGCAAGTGAACTTGCAGGCATCCTGGCTTCATAGATAAATCTCTTCAGAAATAAAGAAAAGAAAATACCAAGAGACAAAACTAAGAATTACATCTATGAAGGACACAAATATTCCTCTGAGACACTCTGTTGCTGATAAGGTCAACTGAAAGGAAACCTGCTTTAATGGACATTCTGCAAGATTACATTTTCCTGTGGCCACACATGGCAAGTGCCAGGAGCTGATGATTTATTTCGAAAGAGGATGCCTTGTATAATGTTCTAGGACTGCATATCGATCAGATTACTGTCCAGTCCCTAATGACATGTTATACTTTGGTAATGTTCACGGTGACACTCCGTATAAGGCTTTAGAATAGCTCTACTTCTTTCCCTGATTTAGGTTCATTTTTTATAACTTCAAAGATAAGTTTGATAATTTCCTTCCACAAGTGGATAGCAAAATTTATTTGGCTTTACATGGGACCAGGAAAACTTTCTTCAAGCTTTTGGCATGGCCAACTAAAAGGATGATTTAAAAGATGGTTACAGGGCCCATGTTAGCTGTGGACCTGGATTTTGTAGTTGAAAAGAATAACTCTTCCAAATTCTGAGGTAGCTCAGGATGTTTTATGGCCACCATCTCCTCCTCTTCTCTCTTTTCCTCTTTCTAACCTGCTCCAACCTGGCAGTAAAAGGAGCGGGACTGCATTATTCTGCCTTTTAGAAGTTACCACAACATAGAGAGCAGTGGGTTCTGAAGACAAGATCACATCAGCTTACATTAGTTATTGGCCAAGTTCTCTGAAATGGTATATGTTATCAGGTGCATGTTTGTTTCTACCTGTCAGTGTGGTTTATTATTAGGGAAGTATCGCATTGTCTGTCTCTTCCCGGCCATCAAAGCTGCTTCATTAAAGTTAATAAGGGTTGACTTCCAGGCCAAGATGCTCTACCAAGGTAATACAACAGCAAAAACTTTCCCTCATTTTTACTTCTCTGTCTCTGTCTCTGTCTCTGTCTTTCTCCCTCTCTCTCTCTCTCTCTCTCTCTCTCCCCAGCAGTAAAGGTATCAAACCAATGCAGAATCTTGTTTTCTCATTTGAAGAGGATTTATTACATTTATTCAAAATTGTGTTGTCTTTTGTTTAAGTCGAATAAGGTCCTTTGTTTAAGTTGAATGATCTTGAAAACACAAACCAAAAAAAAAACCCCTCTGCAGAGCAAGAGATACTAGGAGAGAACACTGCTGGACTAACTCCAGCAAAGTGGCTAGGATAAAATTTCCAAGGTTAAGATACTGGCGATGACACATTTCACTAAAGGAATTACCCCACACTTTGACAAGTGGAAGATTCATCATAAGCAATGATAACAGCACAGTTTTCTCTGTCATTCCCCACCAAGGATCTCTGCTGTTGCTTGGATAACCTGGTGCGTAAATATACAAGTCACTTGATCAGTATTTTGGTGTTGGCCACCACATTTTTTTCTTTGAAAGTAGAGAACATTCAGATGAAATTCTGCACAAAGCCTTTTTTCTATTAGAAGGAAGAAACAAGAAAGGGAAAACATTGTCAAGACCACCTATTTAAAAGTGCTCCAAGAAGTTTCAGATTCAATTTTTAAGTACTGTATAGTACTACCTCAGATTATGAGTACCTTGTTCTGTGAGTGCTCTGCAAGATGAGCAAACATTTCTTATGAATTTTAACTTCATAAATGAGTACTGTCTTGCCGTATGGGTATGTCACAAGATCACAATTGAGCCAATGATTCTTCCCTGTGGGAAGCCCAAAAACTGTGGAATTGTGGGTGATCCATCAATGTTAGGCAGAAATCAGTGATTTTTCAGAACATTGGGGGGTGCCCACAACTGGCATTAGTGTATTTTTTGCCATATCAGAGCACCTATGGACACTCCTTTGCTTTTTCCATACAAAAGTAAGCTTAGGAACGCTTTGCTTCATTCTAGGTCAGACTGCCTGCAGACATATACCCTTTCCCCTGCTGCCTTTTGGCCAGTGACATTAAGTGCAGTATATAACAAGAGTTTATTAATACATTGTTTTATTTTTCTTTATATTTTGTATTTTGTATTATATTACAGTATTGTAATCATTTTGTATGAATATTTTGGGATTGTAGAATGAATCATCTGAGTTTCCATTACAGTATTTCTTATGGAAACATTTTCTTTGATATAAAAGTCCTTTGGATTACAACTATGTTTCCAGAATGAATTATACTCACAAACCAAGATTTTACTGTATTTGTTCATTTATTATGTTTCTAAACAACTAAACAGACAAACTCACACACTGTTTTATGGTGCCCTGGCTTCCACTTCTAGTGCTGAATGCTGCCAGTTCACTCAGGAAATGACATTCTAGCAACTACAGTGGACCCTTGTATAACAAACAGTTTGAATAACATAAAATCTGTACAACACAAAAAATTCCGGAGATAGGGGAAATTTGCTTAACATAATCACCTACGGGGCAAATCCGTACAACATAAAAATGGGATTACTCCGTTTTCAATGCATTCCTATGGGAAATTTGTGTAAAGGAAAATTTGCTTAAATTAATTTCATTTGGAACGAATTAATTCCTTGATACAAGGTACCACTGTACCTCAAGTATTACTGAGAGTCCCCTGGGCATGCTGTGGGAACCAGAGAATCATGTTGCAATATGGGTCTTGGTGTCAAAAGAAGCAGACAGTCTCAGCGGCCTAGGACTCATTTAATAGTTACAAGCAGAACAGAAACCGATATGCTACCCCATCAACACTGAAATCAGTTCTTTTAAAAATTTCTCCATTTTATGAGTGTGGGATATTGTGTTTCTGTATCCATGATTCAAAATGCCAGGAAGTGGCCCGGTATCGTTGTGTGATATTGCCAGTAAGAAAATGGATGCCAAGCTTTACCTAGCAAAGAGCAACGCGAATATCAATGACACAGTTGACACCAATGGCAGCAGTCAAGATGGTCTAGCCAAAACACCTTCTAGTGCTCATTTCAACTCAAAAAGAAACAACAAGCAGGGAAAAATCCAGAAGCTGAATGCAATTTCATATCATCAATAAGTCTGTTCAGATCATGTGTAAACCAGCAATATCTCAAATTGGGTTGTTCTGTCTTCCTCCTGCCCTGCCCTCCAGCAATATTGTCTTTTCTAGAAAGTTCTGCTCTGAGCTTACAAGCTAGCAGCTGTGGATTCCTTTGCAGAGTCAACCCATATTGTGTTGTCTTCCTCTTTTCATACTGTACACGTGCGTGCGCGCACACACACACACACACAAAAAACACCACTTCACTTTTCCCAGCAATTACACAGCCTTGTTTTTGCCACCTTTCATCTGAATGTTTTGTCTTCTCTTCCTTCAAATGCTCTCCTCATAAGTCTCATGAAGAGGACAAATGATTCCAACCCTTAAGTACCAAATAGAGATGGGCACGACTTGAAAAAAAAATTTTCGAGTTGTTGTTAGTCGGGCCGGTTCCGTTTCGGGTTGTTTCCGTTTTTCGCAAAAATTTGCAAAAATTAGTGGGTTCGTTTTTTTCATTTTTTCGTTTTCATTAGTACTGGTTTTGGGGGGTAGCGGGATCCTGGAGGCACCTCTGTGGGGTGGGTGCCTCCTCTGGCCCGCTATAAAGGGAAACCGGGCTCCTGGAGGCACCCGTGGGTGCCTCCTATCCTCACCCACTAGGAAAGGGAAGCAGGCTCCAAGAGACCCCTCAACATGGGGGTCTCCCCTCCTCACCTGCTGCTGCTGCAAAATGGTATGCAATAGCCATATCGATATGCATACCAGTTGCAGACAGTGAGACTAGTGATGGCAGTGAACCCAGAGCCATAGGTGATGCCTAACTAAGGCTCCACACCACCATGTCTCACACAGAAGGGAACTGTACTTGTGTGTAGTGCAATGCAAGTAGATCTGGCTTAGGGTTAAGGTGGGTTAGTGCAAGGGCTAGGGTTAGGCTAGTGACGGGTAAGGTTACGGTGGGCTAGTGGGTTGCACCTCTGGGTGCCTCTCTGACCCACTAAGAAGACAGTCTGTGACGTATGGGTAAGGACTGGAGTCAAGGGTTAGGGTTAGGGGGCTAGGGCAGGTTTTAGGGGGCTTTTGGCACATCCCAGAAGTCTCCATGGCCAAGTGGCCATGCGATTGGTGGGATGGCTCCAAAAATATGCATGGTCGTCCACTCCCACATGGCTGGCCACTCGGCCAGCCCATCATTGCGCAGGTGTAAAAAAAATAAAAAAAATAAAATCAATGGAGGACAGAGGAGGAGAGGAGAGACATTTTGTTGCAAGAAAAAACCCACTGCTACTGTGAAAAATCTGGCAGTTTATAAATTTTCACGTGTTTCTGTTGTGCTTGTGTGTTTTTGGACCACGATTTCAAAAACAATATTGCGTTCGCCGCCCCATTTTGGATCCCCCGCCCGCACCGCATGGCATGGCGAGTCTGGCTGCCCAGGATGGGGGGGGGAGGCGGGACCCCCCCTCCAGAAACCACCCCTCCGGTAGGTGCCCTGCGCCCTTAGTCAAGCAGGCATTTTTTCGCCTGCTTTTTTGGCCCGGGAATGGGTGGGGGGAGAGTTTAAAAGTTTTTTCCTGTGCCGTCCGTGCCGCTTGCTTGCGCTTTAATTGCGGCGGCCGGCGGGGAGATTGGGCTTTTTGCTGGCTGCGAGCCTGCGGCGAGTCCCACCAGAGCAGCCCAGGACGGGGGATGCGGGGGAGGCCAGGGACCTCCAGAAACAACCCCTCTGGTAGGTGCCCTGAGGCACAGCAGGCATTTTTCCTGCCTGCTTTTTGGCCGGGAACCGGGTTTTTTTAACTTTTAAAAACTTTTTTTCTGTGCCGTGTGGCATCGCGCGATCGCGCGATGCAAGTAACGAGCACGACAAATCAGACCAAAATTGTTCGTTCGTCGGTTCGAGCTCGAAGTCTGGCGGAGTAATTCCCGTTACTGTTTCCATAGAGTAACGGAACCGAGTAACGGATACGGGAATACCGCTAAGCCGTGCCCATCTCTAGTACCAAACCATTTGTTGTTCAAAGTTTTGAGGGAAGCCTTGAGAAGCTCCAGCTTGCCAAGAGCTGCACTTTCCACTAATAAGCTGACAAGCTCATTTCATCCAGCTCTGATAAACCATACATTTCTGCTCCAATTGGCTCCCTTTCTCCTTATTTCAAGTTATTCTGTGTTTGGTGTCCAACATAAACAAAACATGTTTCATGAAGAACTCTGACCTCAGCCCTTGGAAACCTTCACAAATAGAGAGGATTACTCTGAAGTGCTAAGGTCAGCGTGTCTCTCCTGCCAGATGGATGCTGCTCCAGTTAACATGGCTGGGTATCTCCATTGCAATGTCCCTGCCTGAGCGAGACATGCCGAGATAGCCAACTGCTGAGGTCTACACTAGCAAAGAGCCAGACACTCAAGCGGAAACTTGGAAAATGCTTCTTCTACTAAATCATTATCTTCTTCTTCGTCGTCGTCATGTGCTGTTGTAACACTAGGACCTATCCATGGTCATTCATCCAAATGGGTCAGTAAGCAATTCAACAGAATCAAAAGCATGGAATTCTGTGGAGAATGTATCACTATTTTATGGAAGAAATTGTTGCTTATTTCCTTCCTTTTGGGGGTTGGGGTTGGGTTGGTTTGGTTTTTAGTGCAGTCCCAGAATCCCCACTAATCACACTGGCTGAGGCATTGTGGGAATTGTAGCCCAATAACCTAATTTTCCCCCCATCAGATATGATCATGGCCATCAGCAAGCTCTGAAAAGAAATTAGGCAGATTCATAAAGATTCAATCCATTAGTGTCTATTGGTCACAGGTGGCTCTAAACCTCCAGGTGCAGCAGCAGTACGCTATAGATTACCAGTTTCTAGCTGGCATAACCCAGAATAACTCAGCTATTCCCTACCAACCAAGTAACTGAATAAAGTGAGGAAAGGTTTAACTACTCTCTCCCCAACCTTCAACTGCCATGTTTTTTCTTGTCATACTAATTAGTTTTCCCTAAACATAGCAGCTGTGTAGAATAAGATTGTTTTCATCAAGTTTGAGGAAGGCAAAAATACCAGTTCACCAAAAAACATAAAATAGTGTGGCAAAGGAGGACACTGAGGATCACATCCAATCCATATTCAAGTGATCCCTGTATAGGTATGGATAGCCAGTGTAGTGTAATGACAAAAGTGTTCGACAAGGACAGAGGAGGCTTGGGTTCAAATTTCAGCTCAGCCATGGAAACACATGGAATAAAGCCATTCCTTGATCATTTCCTATGCCCTGTCAGGAGCGCCGTATATCAGAAGCAATTTGACAGCATAAAATTCTGATATTAAGACATTCCTTCAATATGGAGTTCCCTATTTATTTTGTGCCACCCCAGTTACTTACTACTACTTCTGTTTACAAAACCCAACAAAATGTTGCATGCAACCTATCCTGTATCAACGGGTCTCTAGCATGCTTCCCATTGTATCAGCAGAACACTTTTGTTAGAGATTATATGTAAGGCCCAGAGGATGCACAAAATCATCTCAAGACAGATTCACAGGCATATCTCACAGGGAACAAACAACTGCTGAAAGCAGTTCACACAATTAGGAACCCTGGAATTTGGGGTCACCTTAAATCCTCTCATAAAATCACACGTGTTTTACGCTCCAAACCCCATGTTCTGCAGCACCCCCAATGATGTAACTGGTAAATCAAATTAGGATTCCTAGTTGACAACCCAAAATCTAACATTATCCTTTTCGCTCAAAACATAGGTTGAAGTTTCATAATCATTTTGCATCATAAAGCCTGTGATTTGTAGTGTCTTCCAAAATGGTACAGTTGACGTACCCTACGCAGAGGCCTACCAAGGACCAGAAACTCCACATTTCTCTTTCCCCTCAAACTGGATGCCAGAGATGTTATTCAGGATGTTTCTGTGAGGGAACAGAGATCCTGTGCTTTTCCTATCCTTAGTATAACAGTAAATGAACTAGGATTGAACCTATGGACCTTTAAGTCAGATTCAATGAGATACACAGTCTCATCTCAGCGTCATGTCCAGGTGATTGTAAAACCAAAGCTTGGAAAATTTCCTTCCTTCCTTCCTTCCTTCCTTCCTTCCTTCCTTCCTTCCTTCCTTCCTTCCTTCCTAAGGCACAAAGTTACCGTAAGTGGTCTTCGGCCAATGCTGTATCTTGATTACTATTTATGCTGGTCAGTGGTCACTGTTTCCTACATTTATATGAGAATGCAAACACAGTTTCTTAATTTGATTTATTTTTATTTTTAAAGCTGACCTACTAGAAACTTTGTTTTGCTATCAGTAAGCTGGAAGAGAAAAAACAGGGTTCCCCACAAAAAATATTATACTTACAGGACCGTAATTTAGAGAGTCTCCACTATGGAGTCATGAAGAAGAAGTCCAAAGGTAATCTATTGTAGCACAACACCAAACAGGAACAACTGTGCTGTGATTGCCAAGAGGGAGATGGCTGAAGCTCAAAAATGTTTTACAAAACAGAAACATGATGATAAGAATAGAAGGATGTTCATTTTCAAGCTGGAGATAAGATATAAATTCACTCTCAGATGTGTGTAAGGGGGGGGAGCTTTAAACTAGCTTACTTTCTATCCAGTACAGTAATGTATTAAATTCCTCCAACTCCCATCCACCACCACCCCAAATTTATGAATATGGTATATTTTGCTCCTGTATCCACAGTTCAAAGCACCAGGAAATGGCCCGATACTTCTGCACAATATTATGCCATATTACCAGCAGAAAAAGGGATGCCAAGGTTTACATAGCAAAGGTCAGCCTGAATGTTAACAACACCAGTGATGGAAGTCAAGAGGTTCTACAGGATACCTTCTTGTGGTCACTGCCATTCACAAAATGACAGCATGCAAGGGATATTCTCAGAAGCTGACTCCATTTTTATCAGCTCACCACTTCTCACTCAAACCACAAAGCAATTAGACTATTTTTCAACAAGTGTGAATGGTAATGAGCATAAGAGGTTCTCCTGTAGATCAGGCCTGCCCAACAGGTAGACCAGAGGCTACCAGTAGCCCGTGAAGGGTTCAAAAGTAGCCCGCCAGCCATCAATAAAAAATGTGAGGGGATAAGATCCTCTACCTCCCCCACCCCAAGGACCACCACTGCCCCAGCAAAGCTCTGGGTCTGCAAGCCCACTGTTTCAGTCGAGCGGGGCAGTTCAAGGGCTATGGCACAGTCCCCTGCTCTCCCTACTGGCCAGATGATCGGCGTGCCACTTTCTCGTGACCAACTGAGTTGTTGGTGCAGAGCGGAGGAAGGAGCGTGAGGGGGACAGTGAGGGGCGGGATCATGGGGGTGCCCACTTGCTTTGCGTTGTGACAGCCCCCTCTTCTCCCCCCAGAGAATTCCTTCCTCCCATCCTCCTCCTCCTCCTCCTCCTCCTCCTCCCACCCCGACAGCTGCTTCACAGAGACTGTGACCTGCCACTCCTTCTGCTCCCCTTCTGAGCCATTCCTTCCTCCTTGTGCTGCCGTGGTGATGTGATTGCCCTGCTGTTGGCTTGGCCCATCCCAGCGGCACAGCGAACATGGAAGAAGTGAGTGAGAGCTATGGGCGGCAGCAGCAGTGGCCGCGAGGGGGCTGGAAGGGAGAAGGGGGGAAAGGAGGAGAAGTAGAATCAAGTCAGTCCCCGGGTGGGTTGGGAGGGAAAGTGCACTTTTAAAAAAAAAGTCTTCCAGAAGCCCAGGCAAGCGGAAGGGGCGATTTGCACAAGCATGCACGCGCCTCCCTTGCACCTGCCCACACCGGCTCGAGCAGGTATAAGGGAAGCATGTGCATAGTCAGCCTTACCATAGGAATGCATTGAAATATGTTCCCTCCAGAAAGGATTAATTGATTTTCAATGTGTTCCTATGGGAAACCACTGCTCTACTTACAATTATTTTTTACTTATGAGCATATGCTTGGAACAGATAACATTCATAAGTAGAGGTTTTAGTGTAGTAGGCCTCAGACACTTTCATCTGGAAAAAGTCGACCTCGGCCTGTTCAAAGTTGGACAGCCCTGCTGTAGATCATCTTAACTACTGCTGCCACTGGCATTGCCAACTCTCTAGGAGACAATAAAGGGAATATTTTATATTTTCTTGCTACTAAATCTGTTTTAGTAATGCTTTTAACTAACATTTTAATATAATGTTATTCATTCTTTTAAATATTTGAATAATTTATTTCACTCTGAGATTTCATAGGCAGTGTAATCTCATCCAGCATCCTTATTCCTTCATCAACCTTCTGATTGACCAGGAGTACCTGTACCTTGTCTGGATTAAGTTTCAGTTTGTTTGGCCTCATCCAGCCCATTACAGACAAGACTGAAATATTATTGCTTTGGTGCTTTGGGGGCTTAAAAGCTGATTTGGAAAAAAGAAAAGTTTACAGGAAAATGAAAGTAATACTGGAACAGAAGAACCAGGAAGTTCAAAGCAGAAGGAGACTGACACCCTTTGGGCTGGGGCATGCCAACCAATATTAGTGAAACAACATAAAATAAACCTGCATGTCAGCTAATGTTCTGTCACCAACTGCATGGCATGGTCTCTCCATCGTGTGTGGTTCCTAGGGAGTGGCATTCCTTATTATAGAATGGGAAAGTGCCTTGGTTGTGAAATGGTTAAAAACGTGTCCCTCCCTTGTTGTTCCTGGCCTTCTTTCACAGGCTGAAAAGGAAGCTTCCTATTCCATTTCATTTCACTGTCCTGAGGTACTCAGATGAAACTCCACAGGATATTTAGTACAGTAGATGGGAAATAATCAATCCTCACTTACATGGTGGGATGATTTGCTGCATCTGCTATGAAGTTTCATGTTTGTTTTATCAGCAATTTTAATAGATTAACTATTAATTTTAAAAGGTTGTTGATATATGCTTCCTGGACAGCTTGTTATGGTTCAAAAGCTGGCTGTATTTTATCTTATTATGGGTTATTTTTGTTGCACTGTTCCCTAAACTGTAATGGCTTTTGGGTAAATGCAATAAAGATGATTAATTGATATTACAATAGTTCCTAGAGAATAAAATCTCCTCTGCATCCCTGATAGTTCCCCTGCTTCCTTTTCTGAACTTTTGGCTTCAAGCTTTACATTATAGCCCTGTAACAGGTTCATAACTCATAAAGAGATGTCACTAAAATGAAAAAATGAAAAGCTTGACTCTTCACACCAAACGTTAAGCAATGACAATATGCACCACCTAGGCATCCTTCTTTTTAACTATTCTTTACACAAGAATAGTTTCGGGTGGGAGGTGGGGGTGGAACTTCCGTACCTCCCAGAAATCTCGTGAGCCTCTCCGAGCTCTTCACAACAATTCATATGTGCATTTATCTAAAATTCACAGGCCACACAAAGATGGTTTTCGAAGGATTCCCCTCACTTGTGAGAAGCGCTGCTCACTGTTTTATTAATAACATGTCAGAACTGGTTCTATGCAGTGGTCTTGTTTCAATTGATGCCATGAGAGAAACTGTTCATGGTGTTTTGTTGACTCATTTTAAAATGGGGGATGGGATTACCATAACCTGGGTTCATGTCTATGACTGAACAATGGCTAAAGAACGTTTGGCTTTGCAAGCTACAAATCACAGGATGCTTTGGTTGGTAAAGCCTGTGTTTGTTTCTTAGAGAGCTGCAGATTGTGAGTACATATTCTTGCGGTCACTTCCTCACTTCCATGAGCATTGGTGTGTTTGTTCAGCGGTGCACGTTGAAGGGTCTAGGGTCCTGCAAAGCGGCAAGCGAACTGTAGCATTTCTTTACTCTTTATGTTATTTACAAATGCACATATAGAGCCAACTAGAAGCCAGACAACACCTAACACCAGACAACACATCCTCAGAGACTGTTGTTTGTGGTCCATTTTAAGCACTGGATGTTGAAGAAGCCATAGGGAGGAGTTACAGCCTAAAGATATGCTGCCCAGATGGCCTGTCTGATTTCCTGAAGATACTGCATGTCATATAAGAAATATTTAGGAAGGAAAGAGCCAGAACTTGTGGGGAGTTTTTCCAAGTCATCATCAGCTAGTCCAGGAGTATTGCATGTCTTGTAATGCATCCTATTGCACAAAGTACTACTACATTCCAGAAATTTGGAAGAAACATCGCATAGCCAGTGCATAGCATGGGTTGCTAGCACCCAGGAAAGGCAAATGTTGTGCCCCCTACATTTTTCCACCTGGGCCATTGCCCCTGCGCTACCACTGCTGCAGTCTGCCCCCCCCTTCCCACTACCTCCATCACCTGTCTATTTGGTCCTGTCACCTCCTCTTCCTTCTCCATCTCTGCGAATGGGCGATCCAGCACCACAGGTCCTGATCCAATGCAGTGGAGCTCCAAACCAGCTCCACGTGGCACTGGATTGCCAATCTGCAGCCATATAGCCTGCCTCCTCCGTCACCTCCCTACTTAGTCCTGTCACCCCCTCTTCCTCCTCCATCACTGCAAATGGGTGATCCGGCATTGTGCGGTGCTGGATTGCCCATTTGCAGCCCCACAGCCTGCCCACTGTCGTTGCTTCTCTACCTAGTCTTGCCAGTTGCCACTACCTCTTCTTCTGCTTCTTCTACGTCTTCTTCTTCCACTGCTGCTATGTTGAGAGAGAGAGATCAGGGGCGTGGCATGGAGAGGGCAAGGAGGGCGGGGTACCCCAGGCACAGCAATTAGGGGGTGCCAAATCACCTACCACCTATCGCCCCGCCGCCCCCACCCGCCATCTCTGAATCTGGCTGCAGGCAGGCAGGCGTGCACGGTGGCTGCGGTGCCCTCCTCCTCCCACGCGCTCCACGCCTGCCCCACGCCCGCCCCACACCCGCAGGGGAGGGCCGGAGGGGCACAAAAATAACTTTGGTCTCAGGTGCCCCAAAACCTTGCTATGCCGTTGAGAGAGATACAGAGCTTCCCTTCCACAAACCAGGGCTGTTTCTCCTGCACAGGCCCTGCTTATCGGATGATAGTCAGATTCTTGGAAAGAGACCACAGGCCCAGGTCCCTTAAGGAAAACCAGGCCTGCTGTGTCTCAAGATGGTGGCGGGGGAAGAGGAAGAAGAGGAGGAGGTAGCAGAACCAGAAGATCAGGGGCAGGCTGTGAGCCAGGGAGAGGAATGAGCAAGCATCCTCTAAAAATATTGCACCCAGGAAGACTGTGAGGGGGGCATGCTATGCCAAAGCACATATCCACCACTTTGACTAAGGGCTGCTTTGAATAATGGCTTCCCTCCATCAATATGCTGAAAAGAAACGAGAAATAGGAATTTTTAGGAAGGATCAAATCCTTTTATTTCTAAGACAAAGTCTTGGGCAGGGGGGATTAGTAGCTATGATATAAAGAACAACATATCAGGTTAGATATCAGAATTCGGATAAGTTACCTTTTAATGCTCTAAGATGCCTCTTCTAATTCCCTGTTCTTAAACTTGAGTATGTCTTAAATGTTCTGGGCTGTATATTGTCCCTCATTATTGTAAGCCACCTTGGGTCCTTTTCCCAGGAGAAAGGTGGGTTAAAAATGTTCAAAATAAATAAAGAAAATAAATAAAATGTTTTGTAGATCTGAGAAAAGTTGTTTTTCTTTTTCATTTTTTTAGTCAGACTTCACCAGTAGTCATGATAGATAGAATCCAAATACAATGGCTGGGATCTAAAGAACCATAAATCCACTTAGCGTACAGAAATGTCAACTTTATTTCTCCTCTTCTCTTTCTAAAACTCTAGCTTCAAAGCCCATTCATCCCTGCCAGCACAACTTCCTAGGTGGAGATTCAGGGAGTTGTAGATGAAAATAGTAGCTTTTAAAAGCTATGTATTTAGTAGATATCAGTATCTCAAGTCAGCAGCTACCTTTTCTAAATGACAAGCTGTTTTTGAAAGTGGGGGGTATTTTCAGAAAAGTGTGTGGAGTGTGTGGGGGGACGACTGTTTTTCCAATATGATTGCAGGGGCTGGAGAGACCTATGTACACCTAGGGCAGCTCACTGCTTAGAAGATAGTGGTTATATTATTTTAATGGTTTGGCCCCCAGCCTTACTTTAGCTCATGCACCAGCTACACTGGACCCAATATGTTTTCAGTACTAAGGTGCTTGCAAAGAATTGAGTCAACCTGTTCACAAGGCTTCAATGCAACAAACACGATATAATATTTGAACTTTGAATGTCACATGATCCTGGTAGAAATCTCGAAACACACACACACACACACACACACACACACACACACACACACACACACACACACACACACACACACACACACACACACACACACACACATTTCATTAGTATAAATCCTGCTTCTTCTCTTTAACTAATCACTAGAGCCAAGGCTATATTAAAATTCCAGGTTTATCAGCACATACACATTCTGCACACAAATCCAAGGGATTGCAATACATGCAACCCTATCTGCAGTGTTCTTGCTCTACAGGACTCCATGGAAATTAACAGGAGTTCTGCCATCAGAGCTATTTGAAGCTGGAAGCTGTGGTACTTTATTAGTTCAGGCATCTTGTGCCTTAGTAATAGGTTTCTCTTCTCCCCACCACCACCACAACCCCCCACCCAAACTTTAACAAGCCATTGAGCAGACAACTAAATTTCTCAGCATCTCACTTTCTCAGGTCACCCATAAGCACCTCAAGATTTATGTGAAGAAGAAATAGTGTTGCTATTTTAGGTGGTGGTGTTTTCTTAAGCAGTGCATCTCTGATGGAGATTTATTCTAACGGGGCATGCTGGGGGCCTCTGCTTTCAGAGGGCTTGGTATGAACTGGGTCACAAAGGCAATTAAAAGTCATAAAGCAGATGTATCGTGTCTCGGCTCAATCCCTTTGGTTTCTGTCAAGAGGTGAAATCATTGCATGGTACTCGCTGGTGCATTTTTTCATTCCAGCCGTAGAAATGGTGTAAACAAGAAGGAGCGGGCACATTCTCTCAGACCTTCTAATACAAAACTGAATCTCAGATGTGTTCTCTCTCTCTCTCTCTCTCTCTCTCTCTCTCTCTCTCTGTGTGTGTGTGTGTGTGTGTGTGTGTGTGTGTGTGTGTGTTGCTTTCTCTGTCATGTTAACATTTCTACTAAGTTTACTGACCTCATAATCAAACCAAGATGGTGTGAGAGGCTAGAATCACTGAGCTCAGGACTTTCAAAGCTAGTATATTCTCCTTACCCCACAAACCACATGCAGAACAGCCAGGTCTGTTTAGTAAAGGAGGAGCTGGGGGGGGGAGTGTAGTTGCTTAAGAGTCAGCAAGGCTGTAAGGGAAAAGGTGTATCAGTGCCCCTCCCTTCCATTCAAATTACACTGATTTCTCTTAGCTGCAACACATCACTAGTGGAGTGTGGACAGGATGGTAGCACGGCTAGTGAGGGTTAAAACCAGGGTACTTCAAGTGCCAGATGCAGAGGAGTGGCATCAGGAGACCGGTATCTAGTCTTGTGCGCTAGACGCATCTGGTAGGGCCACTGTGAGATACCTGAAGCTGGACTAGATGGGCCTTTGGCCTGATCCAGCATGGCTCTTCTTATGCTCTTATGTCCTTATGAGCTTTTGCTGTGCAGAATTACAGTATTTTTCAGTATATAAGACTATATTTTTGTCTAAAATTGTTAGACTAAAATTGAGGGTTGTCTTATACACAAAAGTTACCCAAGGAGAGGACCAAGCAGTTGCGAAACTGTAATTTTGCGTTGCAAAAATGGGGGTGTCTTAAACATGGGGGTGTCCTATAAGATGGGGGCATCTTATAGATTGGACAGTACCAAAGGTACAACGTTCTCATAACTATTATTAAAGAAAAATAATTCTTAAGGCTGCCTCTGCGCTCTTACCTTTCCCCAAATCAATTTACTTTAAAAATATTAATATTAAGAGTTGCAGAGCTGGAAGGGATCCCATGGATAATCAAGTCCATCCCTACCAAGGAAGCACAGTGGTGAATCGAACTCCCAAACCAAGCAGGTATATATTGCCGCAAATCTGTCTCTTGAAATAATGGTTATTAGAATTTAAAAACGTACCCAGTTCTGTTTATTTCCTCTGTTGTGACTGTTTTTCAAATGATTTGAAATGGTTGCTTCTCAAAGATTGCTAATTATGGCATCATAAACTCTGTCAGCTCCAAAGTTTTTCTGCTATAATTTCCCCTGTATCCGGAAAGTGAACATTCTGCAATCATTCATCAGGACTTTTAACACATAGATCTGAATTGAAGACATATAAAAACATATTGTTATACAAGAGTTATGTCATTGTTCTTTTCCCCTGTTTATCTTGATTTTTCTGTGTTTTTTCTGCCATTGTGCCTCTTGCCAGGCCTTTGCCTTTTTAAAATTATTGTTGTATTGTTATTGCTGTTATTGTTTTACTGTTTTTTGCTTACGCTCATGTGTTTTTCTTTAATTTTAAATTGCTGTTTACTTATTTGTTTGGCATTTTGTTAACCGCCCAGAGTTCCTGTGGGAAAGTCGGTACAGTTTAGAAATAAATAAATAAATAAATAAATAAATAAATAAATAAATAAAAGACGTACAGGTAAAAATTAGTTTCTTGGGAGGAAATAATTTAAACAGTCTTCAAATAGAGTATCACCATCACCCACACCCAAAAACCCACATAAAATATGCTTTTTCAAACAAAAATATCTATGATAACTAGAGATGGGCACGACTTAGCGGTATTCCCGTTTCCGTTTCCGTTACTCGGTTCCGTTACTCTACGGAAACGGTAACGGGAATTACTCCGCCAGACTTCGAGCTCGAACCGACGAACGAACAATTTTGGTCTGATTTGTCATGCTCGTTCCTTGCATCGCGCGATTGCGCGATGCCACGCAGCACAGAAAAAAAGTTTTTAAAAGTTAAAAAAACCCGGTTCCCGGCTGAAAAGCAGGCGGAAAAATGCCTGCCGTGCCTCAGGGCACCTACCAGAGGGGTTGTTTCTGGAGGTCCCCGGCCTCCCCCCCATCCCCCGTCCTAGTGGGCTGCTCTGTGGGACTCGCCGCAGGCTCGCAGCCAGCAAAAAGCCCAGTCTCGCCGCCGGCCGCCCGCAATTAAAGCGCAAGCAAGCGGCACGGACGGCACAGGAAAAAACTTTTAAACTCTCCCCCCACCCATTCCCGGGCCAAAAAAGCAGGCGGAAAAATGCCTGCCGTGCCTCAGGGCACCTACCAGAGGGGTTGTTTCTGGAGGTCCCCGGCCTCCCCCCCATCCCCCGTCCTGGGCTGCTCTGGTGGGACTCGCCGCAGGCTCGCAGCCAGCAAAAAGCCCAGTCTCGCCGCCGGCCGCCCGCAATTAAAGCGCAAGCAAGCGGCACGGACGGCACAGGAAAAAAACTTTTAAACTCTCCCCCCACCCATTCCCGGGCCAAAAAAAAGCAGGCGGAAAAATGCCTGCCGTGCCTCAGGGCACCTACCAGAGGGGTTGTTTCTGGAGGTCCCCGGCCTCCCCCCTCATCCCCCGTCCTGGGCTGCTCTGGTGGGACTCACCGCAGGCTCGCAGCCAGCAAAAAGCCCAGTCTCGCCGCCGGCCGCCCGCAATTAAAGCGCAAGCAAGCGGCATGGACGGCACAGGAAAAAACTTTTAAACTCTCCCCCCACCCATTCCCGGGCCAAAAAACAGGCGGAAAAATGCCTGCTTGACTAAGGGCGCAGGGCACCTACCGGAGGGGTGGTTTCTGGAGGGGGGGTCCCGCCTCCCCCCCGTCCTGGGCAGCCGGACTCGAGTTGCCATTTCGCCATGCCATGCGGTGCGGGCGGGGGATCCAAAATGGGGCGGCAAACGCAATATTGTTTTCGTGGTCCAAAAACACACAAGCACAACAGAAACACGCGAAAATTTATAAACTGCCAGATTTTTCACAGTAGCAGTGGGTTTTTTCTTGCAACAAAATGTCTCTCCTCTCCTCCTCTGTCCTCCATTTATTTTATTTTATTTTATTTTTTTTACACCTGCGCAGTGCGCAATGATGGGCTGGCCGAGTGGCCAGCCATGTGGGAATGGACAACCATGCAAATTTTTGGAGCCATCCCACCAGTCGCATGGCCACTTGGCCATGGAGACTTCTGGGATGTGCCAAAAAGCCCCCTAAAACCTGCCCTAGCCCTAACCCTAACCCTTGACTCCGTACCCATACGTCACAGACTGTCTTCTTAGTGGGTCAGAGAGGCACCCAGAGGTGCAACCCACTAGCCCACCGTAACCTTACCCGTCACTAGCCTAACCCTAGCCATTGCACTAAGCCACCTTAAAGCCAGATCTACTTGCTTGCATTGCACTACACGCAGCAAGTACAATTCCCTTCTGTGTGAGACATGGTGGTGCGGGAGCCTTGTGCAGGGAAGGCATGACGCTATCACTCTCACACTGGTCTCACTGTCTGCACATTATGTTATGCAATATCCATATGGCTATTGCATAGCATTTTGCAGCAGCAGCAGGTGAGGAGGGGAGACCCCCACGTAGAGGGGTCTCTCTTGGAGCCTGCTTCCCCTTCCTAGTGGCAGGAGGCACCCACGGGTGCCTCCAGGAGCCCACTTTCCCTTTATAGCGGGCCAGAGGAGGCACCCACCCCACAGAGGTGCCTCCAGGAGCCCGCTCCCCCCCCAAAACCAGTACTAACGACAACAAAAAAACGAAAAAAACGAACCGACTAATTTTTGCGAATTTTCGCGAAAAACGGAAACGACCCGAAACGGGACCGGCCCGACTAACGACAACTCGAAAAAATTTTTTTTCAAGTCGTGCCCATCTCTAATGATAACATTTATATGAAACTGACTTTCAAAAACATCATTTTATCAGTCCAAGGGGGGGAAACCTTGAGAAATTTAGGCACATCTTTAAAGACATAGAGCTAAGACTTTGTTGTATGTAATTTTTCAAAGTAGAGAGAGAAATCTTACAACATGGTTGGCTGGTAGCTGTGTTCTTTCAAAATCTGTGTGCAAATGCTATCTTTGTTTCCAAGCCAGTAGAAAATTAATATAGTTTATAAGCAGGAAAGAGACTAGAAATAGATTGCAAACACCAAAATATGCTGATACTGAGAGTAATGAAAATATTTTCCATGCCAGAAAGGGGGTTAGGGGGAGAATGGAGTATGACCTGGAAGTTTGAGAACTTGGAGACCAGTGGTTCAGTGTTAAATGTTGTTGTTCTCTGGCGCTTCAATTTACTGGCTATACTTTTGGACACAGATGTTGGCTGTCTCCAGTATGCAGTGATAATGACCTAGCACTCTCATGATTTAGTAAGCTTTGGTTCTATGCAGCCACTCAGCCAGTAAAAGCCTAATCCCTTAATGGTCATTTGTGTTTTTGCAACACATCTCAAAGAATTCAACAATACTGCAAGTTGTACTTGGTGGATTGACTTGCACGTTGTCAACCCTGGTTATCTTATCAAGAGGCTAATTCCCACAAATTATGATGCATTCACAAGAGGTGGGTGATGGAAAAAGCTGAATCATAAATCTGTCCTTCTCTGACCAGCTGCTGTGTCAGTAGAATCAAAGAATTAGTTATCATTCTGAACAGTTAAGCCCTGAAAGGATGTTTGGCTGTCTGTTAATAAAAATGCTGTATTGATCAATATTTTTGATACAGAGCTATGTGTATTTTAACAGATTATTAATTCCTAAATAGAAAGTAAATGGTGGTTTAATCAAGGTCTAAAAGCTTCTCACAAAGACATTAAATTTTATGATACTTTCCTAGAAGTTATCTTTGGGGAAAACCGTGAGTTTCAATATCAACTTCTATAATTGTATAGAAGAGGTTGAGTTGCAGTTTCACAGATCATATCTCCCCTTTTCCTCCAAATTATGACTCTGTGGTTCAAAGTTAGGCACACCATTCATGTGAATCTCACACAAAATTAGGGTTCTTTTGTGTTACTGCAACATTCTTTGCCTTACAAAACCAGGATCAGCTCAGAATTAATCACACACACACACACACTTCAGGTACAGGGTGAATGTTTGGATTTTTAAGGGATGATGAAGGAAGCAAAATATATATTCAGCAGCCATACAGAAAAGGCACACATAAACTATGATACATTTCTTGTTCATGACAAGGCATGTGCTTTGTGTTCTTCCACATGTTGGGTTATAACCTTTCCAAGATTTCCATTCATGCAGGAGCAGGATGTGGGAGGGACGTCTCATCCACAAATCCTCACAGAAACCTCTCCTCAACTGGCTATACTTTTGGACCCAGATGTTGGCTAAATCCAGTATACAGCAACAATGACCTAGCACTCTCATCATTTAGTAATCCTTGGTTCTATGCAGGCACGCCACATTGGGTATGTAGTTACTTATATACCTGACACACCATTAATGTCCATTCTGGAATCCCCTTGGCAGCCTGCTTTCAAAAGCTGGAGAAAGCTGTGGTGGGAGGAGGAAAATTCAATTGTTCAGTATAGGCCCTGCTAACTTGTCCTGGGTCAATGGGGGGAGGACCATTTCTTGAGAGAGGAATATATGTTCTCCAAAACAGTGATCACAGCAGCCATGTTTTGGAACTGAAATCTCTGTGGAGCATGTTTGAACTCATCCCTGTAAGCCCACGAAATTTGGAGAGGTTTGGGGGTCAGGGGGCTGAGTTATTAAGCTCTAAAGGGGGTGCCCCTAGGAAAAAATATTTCTAATTGATTGAATCAGGATTTGGAAGCCAAGCCGCAGCGATGCTAATTGCTCACATGTGGGGGGGGCTATTGTGGTTTCTGGATTCAATTGGAAAGATCTTTTCCTAGGGGCACCCACTTTAGTGCTTAATAACTCAGCCCTCTGACCACCAAAACTTTCCAAATTTGGGGGGTTTACAGGGAAGAGCTTGAGAAAGCTCCCGCCATTTCCTCTAGGACGAATCATTTCGTTCCTAGAGGGGGAAATGGTGTTTGGTTTGTTGAGTGATGAAATGTGTCCTATTTCGTTATGTAATGAAATGATGAAACAACATTTCATCTTTCATTTTGTGCCTATCTCTATTCACTAGTTAGTGAAGGAACAGAATAAAATATCTTGGAGGAAGGTCTAGTCTAAGTGGGTGGGTGGAATGGTGATCAGTACTGTTCTTCAGCAGAGTATTTGTTGCATGCAAACCACATTAGTACAAGAGTCAAATCGTACACTTGATTCTGGCCATATTAGCCTTCTACAAAGTGTAACCAACTAAACAACTAAGCACACGTGAATGGGACAACACACTTGGATCAGTGTTTGAGCCATGTGACTTTTTCATTCAAGTGTGTCTCAAGGGCAAAAACAAAAAGTTAATTCCAATCATCTCCTTGAACGGAAACTCTCGGATGAACACTGGCTGCATGAAATGAGAACTAAGAGTTAACACAACTTTAATCAGCAAAAGCCAGCAGAGTAGCAGCATATGTAGTGTGCATAAACAGGTGATAAAAGCTGATAAGAGAGATGACAAAAATTACGAAAATAAAAAAACACTGTTGTAAAGATTTATGGAGCAGCTAAAGAAGAGCTAAATAAATGATAACAACCACTGATAAAAGAACCGGGGCATCAGCCATATAAATACTCAGGGGAACTTCAATGCTTCTGTGTGTTACTATGACACTGGTTTGTTTATGCCAACATTGACCTTCTGCACCCGGAGAAGTATATTAAGCATCTTGGTGTCTTTTGTGTTGTTTTACTCCTCTAGAGAAAGTTGTGCAGGGCTGATCCTGATGAATGGCTTTTGCCAAAAGTCAATGTTATCCTTGACTGGATGCAGATGGCCTAGTAAAAAATGAATACCGCCAGCAGACGTCCTCTTTATCAGTCGTAAAAGTTCAGCAGGGACTAGACTTCCTCATCTCTGGCCAGTAAGTCACCCCTCCCACCTCACCCCAGCGTTCTTTTTCACCACCAGTTCACACAATGTCCTGAATGATTCTCGACTCCAATAAATATAGTCACATATATTTATATAGTCGCTTATAGTTGTGTGTGTATGTGTGCGAGAGAGAGAGAGAGAGAGAGAGAGAGAGTACGCATGCACACATGCACACAAACAAACAAAAACGTTTCTGGTCATTTGGTTCACGGTACAAAATTCATTCAAGCATTTCAAATCCTTCCTGGGGAAGACACCAAGAGTTGATAGAGCTTATAAATATTCCAGCTCTTGTTATGTTGTTTGTCCTGCCAATTGACCTGCTGTGTCTCCGACCGCAGTTTGTCCTGCTCTCCAGACTTCTTCACTGAAGAAGTTGGCAACAGGCATAAAGATGAACTCCTGCGTCCCAGTCAAAACAGGACAAGAGATCAGCGTGCTTAGTTACCGGATAGCTCTGCTCTTCCTGGGAACAGCTCCGAAAAACCAATTAGGCAAGATGTCTTTTGGAAAAGGAGCTTGGGGTTTCCAATGGTGTCTTTTATTTCAGTCACTACATGACATAATTAATTTGGTCCTTTCATCTTTGCCAAGGTTGTCCCTGTTCAAAACAGCAGAGCCTTCCATGCTATATGGCTGGGCGAAGTGGTTCTGGTTCCATGTTTAAAAGGAGGCCAGCATGACTATCTAAACGGTGCAGTAATACTTTAAAGCAGGCATGTCCAAACTTTGGCCCTCCAGATGTTTTGGGCAGCAACACCCACAGTCCTTTGCCATTGGCAATCTAAACTTAGAATTGTGGGAGTTGTGGTCCAAAATATCAGGAGGGCCGAAGTTTGGACAAGCCTGCTTTAAAGTGATGGCTCTAGCTGATGTGCACATGCTATTGGGGCTCCCTTTGACATGGTAGTATTTCCTAAGCTGGCTATAAGTGACCCAAAATTCTCTTCTGTTACAACTGCCCCACACAAACACACACATATTCCAATGCACATTTTTATGTACGTATAAAAGTCAGAATCCAGCGCAATACCAATAGAAGTGTCATGTGGTGACCTTTGTAACAAAAGATCCCATGGAAGAAAGCAAAGCAAAGTGTTCTGCTTATATCCTGCCCCATACCACTTCAAGTAGTCTCTGGGCAGTTTACAGTATTAATTAGAGTATGCAGGCTACACACACACACCCAGCAAGCTGGGTACTCACTTTACAAACCTCGGAAGGATGAAAGGCTGAGTCAACCATGAGCTGGCTACCTGAGATTGAACCCCAGGTGGTAAGCACAGTTTTACCTGCAGTACACGCGTTTAACCACTGCGCCACGGGGCGCAAATGATTGCAATATGTTCTGGAATGCTTCTGTTCAAGTTCCAGGCTCCCAGTTCCATCACTGCTGCCCAGTTATTCCAATGTCCTTGAAGCTCTTCACATTCTCAACCCACTAGGCAAGCTCACAGTTCATCTGCAGATATTCTCCATTATTGTGGTTTCTTTGTTACAGCTCTCTGTGTGTCTCTGTCTGTCTGTCTGTCTGTCTCGTGTTGGCCTCTCTTTTCTAAGTGGTGGACTTGGATGAGGAACAATAATGTGGAACTCAAGCAAAGCAGTAACAGACATCGCAAAAGGCCAGGACATCTCATGGTTCAAGCTGTATTCACTGCTAGAAAAATAGCAAACCACAAAACTGCAGTTTTGGGGGGCCTGCAACTCCCAAAATTCTCCAAGCAGGATATCCATTGACCATCAAGGAATTCTGGAAGCAGTAGTGCAAAGCAATAACTACCCAGTTCTGGATGTAATACAGTCAGCTCCATATAATCAGCAAAAAAATGCATGACCCTAAATAACAGTTCCTGAGGATTAACAGAGCAAAGCTATTTCTTCGTTCACCATTTGCTTGCGTTCTTTGCATGATTTCCTCTGGGCATCTGACTGGTCACCGTGAGATACAGGATGTTGGACTATGGCCATTTGGCCTGGTCCACCAGACATGCTCCAAATTTATATTGCCATATTTTGCCCCAAATATCACCAAGTTGTAGATTGCTTCAGCGATGGCAGTGGGGGCAGCAACAGCAGAAGCGCAACAACATGACTTGAGTACAATATTTATATTCTTTGCTAGTAGCAAAATTCTTGGAAATAGCAGAGTTGTTCAATAATACTTGACAAAATGATGACTTGATATTTACTGTCCTGGGAATTGCCTTGGTGGGAGGTTATCATAGATTGCCAATGACTCCTCACCTCCATATATATTACATCTGTGTTTTATACACCAAGTCTAGCTGAATTTGTAGTGCTTTCAGTTTTAGCCTATTAATACTGAACTGACAGAAAGTGATGAAGAATTGAAGCAGTTGGAGTTTCTTTGCCCAAATGAAAAAGCTGTGGTGCTCCAAGTCAATGATGCTGTTAACTGCATCCCTGATTACACTTCCCCAGCCACCCCCCGCCCCACCCCACCCCCATCATTTCAGAAATGTATCTCTATCCTATTGCATTCAGCAGCTGGAAGGAGATAAACTCAAGGAACGGATCAGGAATGCAGGGTGCTTTGGATGCAGTTGGAGTCCAGCTCTCATCATCCCCAGCCATCATAGCCAATGGTGAGTCAAAATGAGTGGAGGACTACTCATATCCTAGCTCCTGATTCTCAGAATATTTTTCGGGTCTCAGAAACATAGCACATCCTAAGGCCTTTATCTCACACACACACACACACTTTATTGTTTCTGACCATAGGCCTTTTCAATATACAAACCAGCTGATAAAATTCACTTAAAACAGGTGATTACCATGAACCCAGTAAAATCCAATCCAAGAATAATAATGTAATATCACAGTCAACTATCTACAACATTTATGTGGCAGTAAGATTCTTGACAAACTGAGACCTCAGTTTCTTAGCCGCCAGTGCAAATTGTGCTACCTCATATGTAATATACACCTGCGTATCAGCAAGCAAACCTGTTACTGTTTACATGGTGGTGCAATTAGAGAACATTTGAATAATGGATGACAAAAATCTTTCTCTAGGATTTTTTATAAAGAGGGCAATGCCGCAAATAATGGATTAAATCCTCAATCTGGTTACAGCCGAAAACACATTTCCGTTCCTCAATTGGGATTCCTTTATATCTCCCTTCGAGGTATGCTGAGGCCATCTGTTTAAATCTAAGTTCAGTAAAAGCTCTACGAATCTGAGGAAAAGTCAATACTTCAAAGTAATGAGGTTTTGCATGATTCACCTGAAAGTGACGATACCAGATAGAAAAGTGGGACCCAACAATAGCAGCTCTATCTTGACAGGCATTAAAGTCATAGATCCAGTTTCTGAGGTCATGGGAACTTAAACTAAGGAGATTATCCATCGTAAGATTATACGTCTTTAATTTTTGTTGCCATTGTTGTGCCCATCCACCGGTCTGTAGTTGTTCTAGCCAACAGCACTTTGTTAGAGAGGAGTCCTCCAAGCTATTCAATCTACGCCAATACCTAAAATAAGCCAGATCGACTCTAGCGGCTATTGATGATAGGCTTAGCTCAGCTCTAAGATGAGCTGAGGGAGTTCCTGGATGGAGCCCCAGTATCAGCTAAGGCCTTTATATACATTCCCGTCTTCTTGTGATACTGTGTAGGACTGTACAGCTTGCCCAAGGCTACACAGGATGGCTCTTTTCCTAAGAATCACTATAGGGAATCCAACACCCAACTTCTCCTAATTAACTGTGCTATTTACCAGCTATCTAGATAAAACTCTGGGACTTTTCAAAGTTCATGCCAGCACAAGATCTCTCTGGTTAACACGGAGATTGAGGAGAAAGGAAGGAGGCCACAATCCACCACACCCAGAAGCCCTTGCATTGTTCTCCAGACAATTAGATGGAGGAAATGGTTTGTGAAATGAAGCCAAAGACAGGTTGCGTTTGACCTTCAAGCTTAGGGTTATTTTGGTGTCTTATAGTATTTACTTGTTCGATCAAAGACAAGCAGTTAGTTCACTGCCATTAATATCACATTAAATTAAAATGCAAAGAATCCTACCATTTAAATAAAATGGCTACAAATCAGAGAAGGTCCTACCATTGTGAGGAGTGATTTGACTGCCTTTCTTTCTTATTTTCATTGCCAGAGAAAGGAGAAGAAATGATCGGCAGTTTCTGTTACAAATACTTTGGTTGGCCTTGGCAATCATGAACTTTGTGTGGGGGATGTTCCCTTTGTTGCTCCACTGCAGATAGCAAAACCTTCTGAACTGGCCCCATTGTTCCATCACATTTACCAGGAGCTGTACAGCTTAGATAACATCCCTTGCTGAGTTGGATGGCGTGTTTCACCTTCGGTGCGGGAAAATTTAAAGGCTCTCCTTTTGGCAGGATATGAAATACTGTACCAGTGTTTTGCTTAACCAGAATAGAAAGGTTTGAGTTTAAAGCAGACCAGGAGATGGAAACATAGATTAATACAGAGTGATCCTATTTCCTTTTTATTTTGAAATCAGTGTTGTTTTGTTTGATAAGGCCTTTTCCCAAGAGAGAATCCATTATGAAGTCACAACCGGGAAGTCATTTTCCCCCCTGGATTAATTATATTAATTATATTAATTGAAGAGGGAACAAGTTTGTTTTCCATGGCTTCAGAGAATAGGACCCAGGACAATGGTTTCAAACTACAGGAAAAGAGATTCCATTTGAACATTAGGAAGAACTTCATGATGGTTAGAGCTGTTTGGCAGTGGAATATGCTGCCATGGAAGGTGGTGGGGTCTCCTTCTTTAAAGGTTTTTAAGCAGAGGCTGGATGGCCATCTGTCAGAAATATTGTGATGGGGTTCCTGCATGGCAGGGGGGTTGGACTGGATGGCCCTTGAGGTCTCTTCCAACTCTATGATTCTATGATTCTATGACATGATGCCTGTTGTATAGGAATGCAGCTTTTGCTGGATACCCTAAACACACTTTGTTGGCAAAAAGTTGTGCTGAAATCACGGGCATTTACTCTGAAGTCATAGCCTCAGAATCAGAAGTTTACTTCTTGAAAGACTGCAGCAGAGGTGGCTTATAAACTATGACAAGAGAGATCACAGCACAACATTTCAGGAAAGATGCCCCCTCTTCCTGATTATGAGCCATCTCTACTCTACAGGTGTGGATTTCATATACGGCATATGATTTACAGAGCTATAGCTTGCTCTATAGGCAGATAGATGTGCAACATGCTTGTTGGCATCCTTAATTCAATGAAAGGAGTGAGGTAAGAACTGAACAATAACCAAAATAATCCTTGAAAACATTCCCCAGTGCTATGTCATAACTTTACAGAAAGGCTCTTTGACCTCCAGAATGGGTTTTTATATTAGATTTCTTGGTACTCCTACTCTAGTCCACACACATTCTGTGCAGTTGGCACTAGCAGTAAAAACCACCTGCCAGCTGCAACTTTGGCATCTCCTGGGAGTTGGTACTGCTGTGCTGGACTTAATTTAATCAAATATGAGCAGCATGCTCATAAATTTAATGATAACTGAATGTTCTGCATGATATGCAGCCAACACTAAGGCACTCATAACTGTATAGATTTCACTGGAATAGATTGAAGAACATGCCTAAATGACTTTCCAGTGACACAAATGGGATTTTTAAAAATGCTTAGTTTTGAGTGGATTGGACCCTTTTAGAAATCCAACTGAATGATGAGCCCGTCTAATGATAGGATTTTGAAGGTCATTCATTCATAGGGTTATTAATTCAAAATATCACAAAAGTCAGCAGTGACTTGATGACCATAACACCAGCAGAAATGATCCAATATATTACTTCTTTAATATTTGAATATTTTACTATTTTAGTTTTAATTTTTTTTAATTATGTAAGTCACCTTGGGTCATTTTAAGGAGAAAGGTGGGATAAAATATTATAAATAAATAAATATACAATAGCAATTTGCTGCCCTTTTCCAACATCCAGGGTTTGCTGCCAGGGGCAGCCATCTCATCCTGTCTACTCCCAGCAGTAGTTGTGCCTGTTTGTTTGCCTCAATGGACAGTACCCTTTGTGGGGGGCAAAGGTGAATCCAGAAACAGACATTAGCAATAGCCCAGGAATGGAATAAGGAAAACCTTACATAATGTAAGTTTCAAGTGTTGCAGCAAGAGTTTCTCTCATCTCCAGGATTTGTTTGGTGATTGGTCTTGAGGATTTAAGCTCAAACGTCTTCTGAGGTCTGATTTCATAAACACAGGCATAACTCGATGAGCAAATGTCCTACTGGTTCTCCCATGTTCCTTACTCATCATTTCAATATTTTATCCAGTGATCAGACAACATCATTACCAATGCCAAGTGCATATGTATTATCTGCCATCAAGTCAGATCCAACTTATAATGAACCTAATATGATTTTTAGGATAAGTGAGATATTTAAGGAGAGGTTTTTCCAGTTCCAGTCCCCTAGCGAGTTTTCATAGCCTGGTGTGGATTTGACCCTATTCTCAAGAGTCCTTGTCCATCACTCCATCCACTACACTACAATGGAAATTCCCCAATCCCAAGTAGATCCAATCTTTTTGCAATATTATCTGATATATTTTGTTCATTCCTCAGTGCTTGTGTGTGTGTGTGTGTGTGTGTGTGTGTGTGTGTGTGTGTGTGTGTGTGCACGCGCGCGCGCGTGCGTGCGCGTGTGTGTGTGTGTTTTCTCACTTCTGTAGCCTATGTAGCCTGCATACTGTAATTAAAACTGTAAAACTGCCCAGAGACTACTTGAAGCGGTATGGGGCAGTATGTCAGCAGAACACGTTGCTTTGCTTTCTCTTTGCATCAGAATTGGATTGTGTGGCTTTTACAGACATTGCTGAGTAGAGATGGGCACAAAATGAAAACAAAAATCCATTCTGTTATTCGTTATTCATTTCATTACGTAACGAAACGAATAACAAAAATTGTGATGAAATTGGAACGAACCAAACAGAACCACGAAAATTAGGTTTGTTACATTTCATTTTCATTAATGGTGATGCGCAATGAAATGAGCTGTTTTTAAATGTTAAAAAACATCCTGAATATCTGTAAAAAACCAGCAATAATTATTTATTCTGCCTGATAATACCTACTGGGGGGTTGGGGTCCTTAAAACGTGCATTTATGTCTTTTCTCAGATCGCTGTATTTTTTTCTTGTAAGGGGAGTTAGGGGACATCGACCCAAAATGGCTCCCAGATGCCTAATATTGATTTCTTGGGTATTAAAACACCCTGGATATCTGTCAAAATGCAGTGATAATTATTTGAAATTATTACCTACCGGGGGTTGCAGTCCTTAAAATGTTTGTTTTTGACTTTCTCCCATCACGATGTATTTTTTCTTTTCCCTTTAAGGATGACACAAAATGGATTCCAGCCACAAGATGGATGCAAGCCATGTGATGGGATCATGTAAATTCTTGGACAGTTTCAACCAATAGCATGCCCAGGGTGCAGACTGGGTAGGTGTGGCAGCCACAGAGAGCACAAAAACTTTGGCAGCCCCCATCCTCCTTGCAATCTGCGGTGGGAGTTAGGGTGGGATTGCTGTCTCTGTGACTCGTTACTTTAGGCCAGCCAGGCAGGTGTGTGTCTCTGTGTTCCTGCTGGCTGCAGCCTGGCTCTTAGGGGAGAGAAAGAAGAGATTTCTCTTGCAGCCTCCCTGTGTGTGTGCGTACCTCTCGGTGAGTACCATCCCCTGCCCCGCAGTGCAGTCACTCTGTGGCTGCCTTACGCCCTGGGCAACGCCCGCCGCTGCCTTTCCAGCCTCCCTGCATACCTAGTCTATACTGTGTCTCTGCCAGCATCATTTTTTTTAGTGTTTTCCCTCTGGTCTGGGGCGTTGGGGGACGTCCGCATGCGGAAATGCTTTAAGTCGCACAAAAAGTGGGTAAAAATGAAAAACAAAAAAACAAAACAAATTTTTTTCAAAAAATTCATGAAAAACAAAAACGAAACAAAACGGACCCACAACAAAAACGAAAAACTGAAACATCATTTTTTTGATTCGTGCCCATCTCTATTGCTGAGTAATAGTCTTAAGAACATAGATCAAGATGTATACCGTGAGGCATTTGCCTCTTTCCTCCCACTGGTTCATATTGCCCATAGAATAACAACAACTTTCCTTTTTAAAAATTTCCCTAAACCTACATTTCTAGAACTGGATCAGTTGATGGTAACTAAATATACTTTGTTCCACATTGCTATTCTGCTAAACAATTTCAGCACTGTGTTGCTTCATTTGCAGCAGGTGTATGCAATGAAATAATGAAATACATGTATAACAACAAGTTTGGAAAAGCCATGCCTCCAAACCCTGTAATTTATCCCCACTTATCCCCACTTTGTGCTTGAGAAAGCAGTAGATGGCTAGGAATACGGAGCAAAAAGGAGCATAAAGAGGTAGAGAAGAAGACAGTAATATTGGCAGAAGAGGATGATAGATGGGACAAGGGTAAAGGAGAAATGTTGCTAGTAAAACCCTCTGTGTGGACCCTTGAATCACAGTGCCCAAGGCTAAAAGAAACATGTATGAATCATACTACCGGCCTGATCTGTGACTGTGCAGTACATAGAGTGTTTATCAATGTGCTACAGTCACCTGTCAACAACAGTAACATTGTTTCATCTCTAATTAAGTCTTTTCTATAAAGTCTGTTTCTAGCTTCAGTCGAAGGGATCATTCTTGCTCATTCCTGCCAGTAAAACACATAATGGATGGATCTCATTAGTGGCCCTGCAAGCCACAGCCCTGTAACAGTGTAGGTGATAAGATACAGATTCATAACTGTCAGGCTCATCATGGATGCAGATTGCTTGGCCATTCAACTTTTGCTCCTCGCCTGTCTTCTTTGACATGTCAAGTAAAAGCCAAATCACCTTCTCACCTATTTTATAAAATCCTTCCAAGTGACAGGCGTACGTCAACATTCTGAAACCAGATGGCCTACCAAATTCTGCTTCATGGTCTTGCGCTTCACTCTTTCCTGGCCTACCTGTTTTATCCTTACAAGTACAGGCATCCTACGCTCCACCTGTGCTCAACTCTTCCCCATCTCTGCTGCTGCTGCTTCTTTTTCTTAAACACTAAAATATTACACACAGGTGAGCTGGGCGGAGCAGACCTGGACAGGATGGAGAAAGGATCAGAAAAATCCGAAAATCATCCTGATGAGCAGATGTTGAAGTGTCCGGATTAGCATTAAAATAACATCCCAAGATAGGCATTGCAAGTTTGTCGGTGACAGCTTGGGGTATTACTAGATTTTCCCACAGATAGCGCAAGATGAATTATCTTCCCCTATCTCTGTAAGCAAAGGATTGCCAATTGCCTGGTTCATCCTTCATTGCCTTGTGCTGAAGCAGATCCCTGCTTGTCTAGGAGAAGAGACATGGCAATTCTTATGTAAGAAGTTGAGGACAAAATGTAGTTGATACACTAGTTGAAAGATGTCATTTGGAGTAAAATTAAGAGTTAAAGAAGATGGTGTCCTCACATGAGTGGGTCTTGTTTGTGATTAAGGCCCTGACCACACAAGGGAAATGTTTTATAGTTTTCCCAGTCACGTGGTATATATTCTAGGTAGTGGGGTGGCTAAATTTTTTTGTAAATAAATAAATAACTAAAATTTTGGCAGTAATTATTTATATATACATATACAGTATTGATATACCAAAGTTTCTATAGATACGTAGATAGATAGATAGATAGATAGATAGATAGATAGATAGATAGATAGGATAGGTTATCAATGTTGTTTGTTTGTTTGTTTGTTTGATCAATTGATTGTGAAAGCCTTCGAGAATACTTTAAACTGCTAGACTTCAAAGTAGTAATTTCATTCATCAGATTAATGTATCTATTTATTGTATGATTTGATCTTCAGTATTAAGTCATTTAACAACTATCTGGTCTTGGATACAAATTTAAAATCGTCAGCATCACATTAAAAATAACATATCTGCCTTCTGATAAAGCCTGAAGATTTTTACAGTGCATTTTGAAACGCAGATTATCCAAACATGTACGTAATATTACATGCATTTATATGCATGTGTGGTTCTGTTTCTGTGTGTCTGTATAATACACTGCTTTTCCCGAATTCTCTTTTATTTACCATTCTTGTTATGAGTTTCTCCAGGGACATGATGTCTTAGGACAAAAAAAGATAAAGCTGACTGATGCAAATGAGTCAGCAGTTCCCTTGAAATAAAGTGATTCAATTCCTGTATAAGATGACTTGAAGAATGAAGTGTTGTTTTGACCAAGAAGATGCAGCTGTAGCTTATTGGAAGAAATTATAAGATCGCTCACTTCTATGATTTTGCAGGCACACACATGTATTAAATGGTAAAGGCAAAAATGTCATTGAAGACATGAGCCAGAAGGAATTCATGACAAAAATCCTAGGTCCTGCAAAGGTATGTTACGGCCTCTTAAATACTTGGCTCTGCACAAGAAAAGTGTTCAGTCAGTTAAAATGAGAACTGCTCTCACACATTACATGTTTATAGAAGGTATCCTGTTCGGTTTTTGTACACACTAAGCATCAACCATGTAAGTTGCCACAGAGATCTGGCATGCCTCGTCACAAGACCCAGTTGCACAACCAGGCACATGAGAGTCCACAAACACCGCCTCATAGTTCTGCATATTCAACAGGTTAAGTTCACACCCTCTATTTCAACAAAGGATTAGACAGAGAACAAAGGAAAAATTGGGACTGGGTGCAGGTCCCCCTTAGTGGCAAACCATGATTTGAATTCTGGCAGTGTGTGAAATGTTGTACCACAACTGCAAAATTAACTTTTACCTTAAGAGTGATGGATAACCTCCCAGCTGAAAATATATTTCTGCTTCAGGTTCAAATACAAGGTGAATAATGATTGCTACATTTATCTTACATACTTTCATTGAAAAGAGAGAGCCATAGCCTAGTGCCGGTTCGAGTGGTGAACTTTGTCCGTGGAAGTTAGAACAGAACCTAGGTCCTCACTTTCCTGGGGTTCACTCTCTCTTTTCTAAACCTGCCCTGTTTCTCAAGATTACTGTAAGGGTAAAATGTGAGGAATGCCATGCACATATACCATCATAAATTAATTGTCAAAAAGTGCTGGGCATAAGGGTGGATACAAAAACGTTTAGTGAAGTTTTTTTTTTAAAAAACACACACATGCTCATTGGAGAATTTTAGTTGTTTTTTTAGCAATGTTTTTGAACTCTGAATTGTTATTGTTTTTGTTTGGCAGTTGGCTGAATCTTATAGATTACTCACACTTTCCCCACTATATTATACATCCTAATCATCTCCAGTTTTAGAAAACAAACTAAATTTCTGCAATAGTATTTCAGGAAAAAAACAAAAGGGGGGGGAGTTAAAACAATTAATTTTAACAAACCAAGCATTATATTTCTGGATAGACAATGAAGAAAAACATACTATATAGAAACTAGAGTCCCATCAAGAAGAAATTTCAAAAGTACTGTATACATAGTACATACATTGAAAAGTTCTGCATTGCATAGGCAGGAAAGAATATGGAAACAAGGTCAGGTCTCTCTGCTCCGCATACTAATTTCAGCACTGTTGTTTGTCACTTTAAAGCAATTAAGAAATAGCTGCTAATGTGCTTCTTGACATTTAAAAATCTAGTGATTTTGCAAAGATGCCATCTCACCTGCAGCTTTTTAGGGTCTGACTCCATATTGTTAGGCTTGAAGCTTTGGGACACTCTTGTGCAAAGCAAAGAAAGAAAGAAAGAAAGAAAGAAAGAAAGAAAGAAAGAAAGAAAGAAAGAAAGAAAGAAAGAAAGAAAGAAAGAAAGAAAGAAAGAAAGAAAGAAAGAAAGAAAGATGACAACCCTAAAACCTGCTATGTCAAGAAAGTGGTGTGATGTTATGCTATCAAAGCCATGGACCTATATGTGTATCTGTATTATTTGTACCAAAGAGAGTGGAGTATATTCAAAATGAGGAGATTTAATTCCTGTAAGTCATTGAAACCAGTGACAGTGAGGCCTGTGGATCATTCTCATGAAGGAAATCAGCTGTAAGCGTCCAGGAGGTAAGGTGAAACCACCCTCTACAACATAATATGAAACCTGATACTGTTGTCAGGACAATTCCCCAGTGAAATGGATAAATTGTGGTCAAGACCCGAACAGGTTAACTAGTGGTCATCCATTCTGGTGGTACCTTTATATACAAAAAGGGGTCAACACTACTGGAGAAGAAACTTGAAACCTATTAGGAGCCATGAAACAAGACATCTGTTGGACTCTATTGGTTTCTCTTTAAAAGGGCTTTAATTAATAGTTCAGTGAAAAATGCAGGTTACAGTCCTTGTGGTATCATTAGCTTATGGCAACATCTGAACCATGATGCATCTAAAGTTTATTTACTTTCTAATTTTGTTCAAGAGCAATACATTATTAGATATATATTTATAGATATACATACACCACTCCAAGCAATTAATAGTAAATAATAAACCCTAAACCCTGAAATAATATATTTCCTCACACTGAGCATCTCTCTTTGCACATATAATTGTCAATGTCAACACATTCAAGTCACTTAAGAGCCATTTGTTTAGCTTAAGAGCCACATGGTAATGGAAATTTTTGGACCAGCCTCTTCTTAAGTTTAACTTTATTTTATACAACTTGCTAGCCACATAACCAGCATGGCTGCATGTTAAGTCCTAAGCATCTACACTGATACTGACTTTATTTTGTGCAAGGGACTGGTGTCTCCATGTAGAGTAAGTTCAAACAAGTTTCTAAGTACAAAAAGCAAAAAAAAAAAAATATGTACAGTTTCTTTACATGTACATGGTAGGTAAAAACCAGCCAACTTCAATGCAAGAGTCTCATTTTCAGTATAGAAAAGTATTGGTTCCTTTAACTTTATTAATTTTACAAACAAAGCTAGCCATTTTGCAGATTGCACTGACCTCCAGTTTCTCACAGGCACCGATGGGATGGGATGGGTCTAGACCACATTTTGTTTTAGCCAATACAATCCTATATGTGGCAACTCAGAGATAATTCCCATTGAATTCAGTGGGACTTGCTCCCAGGAAAATGTGAAAAGTACTACTAGGCTGTCAACAAGCACAGATGACTGCAGATATGCCAATACTTCCTTCTGTTTTTCTTCCCCAGGGCAAAAACAGGAACAGGAGAAACAAAGTGTATAATGACAAGCATCAGGTAATAGAAACCCTACTGTAGGGTTGAAAGATGGCCAACCAGCTGGCCACTGGTTTGATATTAGTTGCTTCAGAGGATAGGAAGCATTTTTCACTGAACTGCTTTCTGGGGAAAAAGGCAGCACAGAAAGGGAGAAGCAGAAAAACTGAGTGAAAGAATAGAATTCCCTTCCTCTCAGCTGTCTAGTCAGACTTCAATTTTGCTCTCTCCTCCTGCCAATGAGAACTCTGGAAAAATTTCACAAGGCTTTAGGAGTTTTGGAAATTAAAAATACATAAATCTGTCACTGATTATTGCATCAGTAATTCTTGTCAACAGACAGGTTGCTGTCCTTTCAGATCTCTCACACTGGCCAAATTCCTGTAGTTCCGCCAAGTAAATTGCACTACATTCGATTCGCTGGATCAGTGGAGATTTAGTGACTCAGCTCATCCATAGGTCCCATTGATTCAAATAGGTCCACTTGAACTGCAACTTAGAGCCTTTGTACACGACCCCTAAACGCTGCAGCAAATGGCTGCAAGCTCTGGAGCTTAAAAATGTTTCCCCACCAGCTCCGGAGTTTGCAGGAAATTAAGTGCGACCACGCCCACCTAAGCGCGTCCCAGCGCACTTTTCTTGTACCTGCTCGAGGAGGGTGAAAATCGCCAGGTCCGGATTTAATCTGGTCAGTGTGGGGCTCTCCTGGCTTCTGTTTGTTGTTTTTTGCCTCCCGCCCCTTTAAGAGAAGGGGTGGGAGGGGAAAAAAGCAAACAAAGAGAAGGAATCAGCACAACGGAGCTTCTCCGAGGTGAGTCTGCATTTCCCCCCCACTTTCTTCCTCCCTCCCCTCAGCAGACAGGTGCGGAGTGGTGGGGAGGAAGGAAGAGCAACGAACCCCTAAGATCTCTGGTCCGAATTTAAGTGGCCAGCGGATCTTAGGGGTTGTGTGAAAAGGCCCTTAGTATGTTTGATTCAGTGGGCCTACTCTGTTGAGATTAACTACAGTAAGCAACAGGATTTTGCAAATGAGTAGAGACCAGGGTAATAATGGCAGACCTCAGTCATGAATGATGCATATTAAAGGTATGCATAATATGAGTAAGCAGCTTGACCTATAGAGAGCACTCTGCATGTGAACAAGGGACTGAAACAGCAATTGTCTTGATTCTGCAGAGAAAGTCACGCATGCATCAAGTGTCAATTTTGGTATGATTATAGGGCCTGTGCAGACCCTTGACTGAACAGGGTCAAAGTGAGAAAAGCATGCATGGTTCCCTTCCCCCTGGACCTATATAAAGGTCACTGAAAATCATCATAAGTAATGGTCCCTTCTTGTATCATCAATGTAGATAACTGGGACACAAGCCTACTCAGTCTTGTGTGGACTGCAGAGCTGTGATGCAGATCTCTCTCTCTCTCTCTCTCTCTCTCTCTCTCTCTCTCTCTCTCTCTCTCTCTCTCTCTCTCTCTCTCTCACTCACTCACTCACTCACTCACACACACACACACACACACACACACACACACACACCTGCATATGAATATAAGAGACCAGAGCATACACAGTTCTGAAATTCTTAAGCAAGATATTTGGATGAGTTGCTGTTGAAAACACACAAAAGACTGCATCCCTTGACTATTACAAAGGTCACCACAATTGACTCGATAATCTTTAGAGGACTGAAGCACTATATGGAAACCTCAGCATTCTCTAGGAACACGTAGTGTACATCCACACATACCAATAATTACTTATGAGTATGACTGAGAATTATCCATGTCTTGCACTTGCAAATTTCAAGTAAAAAATAAAAAGTACAAAACCTTCTGAAGGAAAGAACAAATATACATAACTAGAATCTATAATAATATTTAAAGTATTACAAGTCAACTTGGAATTATATAATAATGTTACACACTGAAAACATTTGAGGGTTTTTTTAAAAAAAACAGGGAAATTCTTAAGTCCAAACAGATGCTCAAAACAAACAGAATCCTACAGTATAGTTAACTTGTCTCAACCGAATTTCACAGCATCTGCAGATTTCCTTTAAAAGCTGAGAGATGATGGTTGAAATGTCTGTAGTAGTCCATAGGGTTCCATCTGGTCTGTACAGATGACAGGAAACATCTAAAGGGTAAGCTGGAGTTTGTTCATGTTCCTGTTGTGCATATTATGATGACGGACCAGTTCATCAGACCGGGCAAATTTTTTTTGACAGCTGGGCCACCGGCAGCTGAAAGGCTTCTCACCTGTCAACAAAGCACATAATTACCAAATTAGCATAGAGTAAAACCTAATAAATCTGTTCCTTCCTTGAGAAGTCTTGCCAGTTTTGTAACCCAGTTGAACCAATGTAGGCTCTGGTCTCTTATAGAATTGAATAAACTGAGCAATATAGAGGCTGTGGTAGTCTAGCCAATAATCCCAGTAACATATGGATTGCATTGCAGCCCAGAAATTTGAAAAGTTACTTTTGGAAACTACATCTTTTAGAACCCCTCAGCCATATGGCTATTGGCCATGCTGGTCTCCAGTCAGTGAATATTCAGAGGGAGATGCAATTAGCTTTAGCAACAAGAACAAAAAGAAAGAAAAACAAAAACATTGCAGCACCTTTAAGATTAACATGTTTATTTCTGTATGCCAATTTGTGCATTACATTACATGGACCACAATATCTTGGCAACATGTTTATATAAAGTTTATTAGAACATCCACTGTAAATACATTTTTGCCTGGCTACTTTTCTCCATGTTTCTCAAGAAGTGTATTGCAATCCATAAACCTTTACATGGCAGCCAGGAAAGCCAATGCGATTCTTGGTTGCATCAACAGAAGCATAGTGTCTAGAGAAAGGGAGGTGATAGTACCACTCTATTCTGCTCTGGTCAGACCCCACCTGGAGTACTGTGTCCAGTTCTGTGTGCCTCAATTTAAAAAGAATGTTGACAAACTCAAGCGGGTCCAGAGGAGGGCAACCAGGATAGTTAAAGGTCTGGAAGAAATGTTTTATGAGGAGAGGCTTAGGGAGCTGGGAATGTTTAGCCTTACAAAAAGAAGGCTGAGAGGAGATATGATAGCTATGTTTAAATATTTGAAAGGATGTCATATCGAAGAGGGGACAGGTTTGTTTTCCATGGCTTCAAAGAGTAGGACTCGGATCAATTGTTTCAAACTACAGGAAAAGAGATTCCATCTAAACATTAGGAAACATTTCCTGACAGAGCTGTTCAGAAGTGGAATATGCTGCCACAGAGGGTGGTGAAGTCTTGTTCTTTGGAGGTTTTAAAGCAGAGTCTGGATGGCCATCTGTTGGAAATATTGTGATGGGGTTCCTGCATGGCAGGGGGTTGGACTGGACGGCCCTTGAGATCTCTTCCAACTCTATGATTCTATGATTCTATGAAATGAATCTGTTAAGTCTTAAAGGTGCTGCAGTATACCTTATTTATTTTTGCTTTCTTGTTGCTGGAACAGACTAAAAGATCCACCTCTCAGAAAAATAATTAGGTTCAGTAGAGCACTCTCTGACTGATAGCATCTATGATTGCCACTGAAAGAATAGTATTCTTTTAGTTTACTGCATGAATTTTTTGCAGATTTCTGACCTGTCTTTTATGGAAGGGGAATTATTACATGACTGGTAAAGAAAATTACCTTAAAAACAATATATGCAATAGGCTTTGTTGTCAGTCATTGTTAAATAGATTAAATTACATGTACACAACTTCCTATTGGTCAAGTCAATTGCAGTATCCCTTTTTTCTTGTGTGTGTGTGTGTGTGTGTGTGTGTGCATGTGTGCGTGCGTGCGCGCACCATTTTTCCTGACTAATTCAGATCGCTTTCAGAAATAAGTAATGTAACATGACAAAATGATAACATTATACTGAGATGAGGCACCAGAACAAAAGTGAGAATGCCATCAAAATACTCTTTGGACTAGAGATGGGCACGACCAGGAAAAATGACATTTCGAGTTGTCGTGTGTCGGAGCCGGCCCGTTTCGGCTCGTTTCCGTTTATCGCAAAAAAATTTCAAAAATTTGTCATTTCTTTTGTCGTCTGTCGTTAGTACTGGTTTAGGGGGGGGTAGGGTAGCGGGCTCCTGGAGGCACCTCTCTGGGGTGGGTGCCTCCTCTGTCCCGCTACGAGGGAAGGCATTTAGCAGGCTCCTGGAGGCACCTCTCTGGGGTGGATGCCTCCTCTGTCCCGCTACGAGGGAAGGCATTTAGCAGGCTCCTGGAGGCACCTCTCTGGGGTGGATGCCTCCTCTGGCCTGCTACAAAGAGAAAAGGAAGGGTACATGACCGTGTAGCCATTGCGTACCAAGTGGCACTGGCAGAGGCACCTCTCTTTTGGGTGCCTCTAGCTCACTAAGAAGGACAGCATACTGGCGTACAGAGTTTTTTGGAACTTTGGACTGGTGAGCGAGGTGAAAGAAGAATGCCTCTGCTGGGCGCCCTCTGGCTCACTAAGAAGGGAAATGTACTTGCGTGTAGTGCAATGCGAGTACAGATCTGGCTTAGGGTTGGGGTTAGGGCAAGGGCTAGGCTTAGGGTTATTACGGGTAAGGTTAGGGTGAGTTAGTGGGCTGCACCTCTGGGTGCCTCTGACCCACAAAGAAGGACAGTGTACTGGCGTATGGGTTAGGGTTAGGGTTAGGGTTAGGGTTAGGGCTAGGGTTATAGTGGGCTTTTTATGCCCGACTGGCACATCCCAGAAGTTTCAGTCAAAACCTGGCCCAGTGGCCATGCGATTGGTGGAATGGCCCCAAAAATTTACATGGTCCCATCCCATGGCCAGCCCATCATTGCGCAGGTGTAAAAAATAAAAATAAAATAAAATAAAATCAATGGGATTGGAGACAGACGTTTATTGCAAGAAAAACCCACTGCTGCTACTGTAAAAATTCAGGCAGTTAAAATACCTAATTTTTGCATGTTTCTGTGTGGTGCTTTGGTGGGTTTTTGGACCACGATTTCAAAAAAAATATTGCGGTCGCCATTTTGGATCCCCCCGCACCGCATGGCATGGCGAGACGACGAGGATGCCCCCCACCAGAGCAGCCCAGGACAGGAGAGGGGGGGAGGCCGGGGAACCCCCCCCCCCCAGAAACCACCTCTCTGGTAGGTGCCCTCACTCAGGCAGGCATATTTTCGCCTGCTTTTTTGGCCGGGAATCGGGTTGTTGTTTTTTTAAACTTTTTTTCTGTGCCTCTTGGCATCGCGCGATCGCCGCGATGCCATGAACGACAACGACAAATCAGACCCAATTTTTCTTTTATCGGTTCGAGTTCGAGTTCTGACGGCTTAATTGTCGTTACCGTTTTCGTTGCGTAATGGAAATGAGGAACAGAAACGGAAACGAGAATTTTGCCAAATCGTGCCCATGTCTACTTTGGACTATAATATTCTGGGTCAAACTACATAACAGACTCCTGTTGGCACAAATTATGCTGAACAAATAAGCTGTACCTATTCAACTCCCTTTACAGTTGAGGAGAATTAAAAGCTTCTCATTACCACCCACCCCATCAGGATGAAGGGGTCTCTAGAAATCTCTTCATCCCTCTAGAGATCTAGGAAGACTTCAAGAGCCACAGAATAGAGCAGAGGTGATGTAAAGCTGCCAAATTGCTGCCACCCGTTCCAGTCCTGCTGCTTGGACCAGCTTTTAATTTCACTGAAATGGCTACAGCATGGCTGCATCTGATAAAGTTACCAGAGTTATTCAATGTAACTTATATCAATTAGATTATGGCTATTAGCTTAAAGATCTGTTTGAATCTGATGCTTGATATCATCTGTTTACTTTTCTTTGTGTGTATTGTGTTGTTACAGTCGTGACCGACTCTCCGTGACTCCATGTCCATGTCCATGGAGTTTTCTTGGCATGAATACTGGAGTGGTTTGCCAGTTCCTACTCCAGGTGCCTACAACACCTGGTATTCCCTGGGGGTCTCCCATCCAAGTACTAACCAGGGCCGACCCTGCTTAGCTTCCAAAATCAGGCGAGATCGGATGTGCTTAAGGCATCTAGGCAGCTCTTACTTTTCTTTAGGAAAAGGAAAAAGTGGCCATGAAGGCCCAAGTCCAACTTAGAACCACAGTAAGATAAAGCAACACTCATCCCTGCTGAAAATTACCATAAACTGCTATTTGCAGGAAACAGCAGTGTTGAGGTCAGGTGGTACTTTCCAATGGAAGATAAATGCTTTTCTTTGGAAAAGTGATACATAGATAAAAGATGAATTGTCTCTCCTACCACACTGCTATCCTTATTCTCACCACAAACGCTCATATGGCTATTTTTAAACAGGAAAAAAAGATGTGGGGAATTCCAAGTACAGAATAAAAACTGATTCTAACATATGTAGTTTGGCATTTTAAAAAATGCATTTGATAAGGCGTCTAAGAGGTGACCTGATTGAACTTTATAAAATCATACACGGTGTGGACAAATTAGATAAGGAAAAACTGTTTTCCCTATCGCACAACACTAGAACTAGGGGGCACTCCATGAAATTTTTGGGTGCTAGATCTCAAACCAATAAGAGAAAGTACTTTTCACCAGAAAAGTGGTGACAGCAGTCAGCCTTGACAGCTTTAAGAAAGGATTGGACAAGTTCATGGAGAACAAGGTATCAATGGCTATCATTATGGATGCCTAAGGACAATTTCCAGGTTGGAGAAATAGGCAAGATATCTCTCAATGCCATTTGTGGGGAATCATAAGCAGGTGAAGACATCTGCTTGGGAATACCCTGAAGCAAATGGTGAGCCACTGTGTGAGACAGAATGCTGGACTTGATGGGCTGTGGCCTGTTTCAACATGGCTGTTATGTTCTTGTGTTTATGATACAGTGGGAATAACACCCTATACCATTTTAAGGATTTAGTATGTGCTCTTTTCATTAAAGCAGGCCTGCACAAAGCGTCAACCACGGGCGACCGGTAGCCCACAGTGCTGCCAGAAGTCACCCACCAGGTCCCCACCAGCTCCCGACCCACCGCCAGCAGCGGCGAGTTTGGGGGGGAGAGATTTGCCCTCCCACCCACCTGGACAGTTAATCTGGATTTCTACCCTCACCTTCATTTCTGCCATCACCACGCCACACCCCCTTGCTCGGCTCCTCCGTAGGAGACTCTGCCCTCCTACTCAGGAGCACCAGTGAAGCTTTTGGAAGTAGACCATGGGAACATGTGGCACTTCCAAAAGTGTGCTGCGGGGACATGTGGTAGCTGAAAGTAGACCACAGGCTGTTCATAGTTGAACAGCCCTGAATTAAAGCACAGAGTGATTCTTGCATACTTTTTAAAATTACATGGGTCTTAATCCAATTATTAGTTCCAACTAATACTCACTGAATAGTTGGAGCTACCTGACACTTATCAAACTTCCATTGATCCAATAGGTCTACTAGTTGGGGCTAAAGTTTAATTCACCCTATTATCTTCAACTTCTGTGGTTAGTAAGGATAAGGATATGTATCAAACCCAGAACCAGCAAAACAAACATGAACTGGGTTGGTTTGTGATTCAGTTCATGGTCTGGTTCAGGGGATCCTATTTTGCCAAAACAAAACAAAGTGCTGAACCCCGTGGTGCTTCATTTTGTTTTGGCAAACAGGATTCTTGCCCGCCCCCTCCACACTCCCATCCCCTTCCTACCTTGTCTTGGAGCCACCACTGGCACCTCACCATCCTGAGTGCAGCAGACTGGGCTCTTTGTGCAGAAGTTAGGCCTTCTGCCAGTGTGGATGTACCTGCTGCTCAGCAGATATTGGCACACAAAAAAAAAAAAAATACTACAACCCAGTTCATTTTTCAGGGGGTTCAGCGATAGTTCATGTTTCCTCGTTTGTGGGTAGTCACAAACCATCACAAACCTTCTGTTTTCCAGTTTGTGCCGCTCTTTAGTTTATATGTATAGTTACTTGAGCTTCAGGTAAATGAGCATGAAGCCTCACATATGGTGAACTAAAAATGTTCAGCCTTTCAAAGGAAGATTTTAAAAAAAATTATTTCGGATTTAAATGTTTAAAACGGGGGATGGCAATCACCAGAGGACCAAGGGTCCCATGCACACAAACATGTCTTGGAGGGCTGTACCTATTGCTGTACCCAGACACCCCCAAAACATTTCTCTGTTTAAAAAGCTTTTTTTTTTCCGCCTGGCAAAGTCCCTCACAACTTCTACTGGATAAAAATATCTTTAAAACTTGAATTTCAAACACACATACACAGAGAGACATGCCGTGTGGGGCTTTTAAAGCAAAACCATATTTTATTTGCTGAGAGGGAGAATTTTATTTATTTATTTATTTATTTATTTATTTATTTATTTATTTATTTATTTTATTGGATTTTGATACCACCCATCTGGCAGCAAGGTCACTCTGGGCGGTTTACAACAATTAATTGGAGAAGGCCCCCAAAGATGGTAAAAGGCCACAACTTGGCTACCCCTACTTTTAAAGCAACTCTCCTTGCACACTTGCATAGTTCATAGGAGAGATTTGTATAGTGGGAGGGCTGGAATAAGGCTTGGAAAACAGTAGGGTTTTAGTCATCTGAACCTTTGGGCCCTTGAAATATTTTTGCCTTCAGCTCCGGGATTCTCAGCCATCCTTTGCAATGATCAGGGATTTTTCTGAGCAGATGGTGAAAACATCTGGATGACCCAAAGCGAAAGATCTCAGTCCTCTAAAAACTTGGGCATTTGTACACTTTCTCTTCCCGGAGTTTTACTCCTGCATCAAGCAGTTATGATGATAACACTATTCCTTTTTAGGCTAAATCCAGGATGAGCAAACTGTGGACCTGGAAAGGTTGCAGCTCCCAATTGTCTTAGCCAGCAAAACCAGTGGTCAAGGGTAAACAGACCTGCAGTGCAACAGCATTTAGACAGCCACATGTTGCTCTTCCCTGCTCTAAGTAATACAGTGGTACCTTGTATAAAGGAATTAATTCGTTCCAAATGAAATTATGTTAAGCACATTTTCCTTTATACAAATTCCGATAGGAATGCATTAAAAATGGAGTAATCCCATTTTTATGTTGTACAGATTCTCCCCATAGGTGATTATGTTAAGCAAATTTCCCCTATCTCCGGAATTTTTATGTTGTACAGATTTTATGTTATACAAACTGTTTGTTATACAAGGGCCCACTGTATTTTATTGTGTCACAATTAAGGTGAAAGAATGGTGCCATTCAGACATTAACCGTACTAGTTTTCCCAGAAATGGTATAAGAATTTCAGTCATATAGAAGAACAGTTTAGATAAAAGAATATTAAAAATATAAATGGGAAAAAAGTATACGCACTTGTTTTACCTGTATGAGTCCTGGTGTGAGTCTTCAGATGATCAGATCTGGAGAATTTTCTCTGGCAGGTTTTACACTGGAAGGGTTTCACACCTAAACAGATAAAAGAAGTCGATTCCTAGAGTCCCAACACCTTTTCAGTGGGCTGACGGGATGTTGTTTATTTTTGAGTTTCCAGACTATATACTTTGCTTTTGTTGTTGTTGCCGGTGTGGGTCCTGCTGTTATTGCTGCTGTTGTTATTTGATAGGTACTCTTTTTTCTACAGGCATCCCTACCAAACTCAATGGCCATTAATCACTATCTCAACTATCTAACCTTTTACACCCCTCTTTTCCTCTTTAACTTCAGTGAGTGCTTTCACAGTACATGTTCCCTGGTAAAATAAGCAACTATTAATTCACCCTTGGATCCAAACCTTCAGGTGCTACAAATGAGGAACATCCTGCAGTGTTTGTTGTTTTTACAGTCCAGTGTCTTGGGAACCATTTTTTTCAAAGTGAAATTTATTTCAGCTCAATATTTGTTCACATTCTTCAAACAGAGGTTGACGTTTATAAATTATGTGATTTGCTCACAACTATTTGACCTAGAAGACTTATTCTCCGGTCCCTAACAGAAGATCTTTTTTAAAAAAAATCCAGTGGCATCTCTGGAAACTGAGCACATTACCCTACATCTTTCATTAATAAGTCTAAGCTTCTATCATCCAAATAATTAAAGCAGGCAAAAGCACCTTGTATTAAGGAATTAGTTCATATATTCTCACTCCAGAGATGTAAATATTAAGGACTCTGTTGCAGAAGGGCCAACACTGCATTGTTTTTAGTGAACATATTCTCATTTTTTTTTTTCAAAACCAGGGCATCAGTTTTAAAAATAAAACAAAACATAGAAACACAGTTAGGAAAATGTTCCAGTCAAAGTCACATTATTCTGCATTTCAAAAAATTTTATTTCATAACAGTATTTCAGCAATATATTTACATGATTTGGAATGGAATTTATTTAAATGGATTGGCATATTCTGTGAAGATGTGTGAGATTCTATGAAAATTCAGGAAGTTTGCAGCATGAGGATACCAGTAAAAGGGAGCTCTTACAATAAAGTATTAGACTTATAATTAAGAATTTTAATTAAGAATTGTACTTATACTAAACCACATGTATATGGTTGGTACCTTCAAATTTGGTATTAGGAAGAGAAAATAATCATTTTGTATCAGCTATAATGAAATGCTGCTTCCTTATTTGGTTTGGTTTGGTTTTATTGCATAACAAAATGACAAAACAGCATTTCGTTTCCTGCCCATCCCTATTAACCAAACATCTAATATGCATCACAGTCCCCCAACAAATAATGTACAGTATTTCTATTTAGTGAGGAGGACTAATTGCTGAACAAATAATAATCATGTGCCATCAAGTAAAATCTGACTTATGACAGCCCTTTTCATGGTTTTCCAGATCGAGTATACTCATAAGAGGTTTGCCATTCCCTTCTCGTGGCAGCATCCTGGGATGATGATGCAGCTTGTGCAAGGTCACATAGCCTTGCTCTCCCTGCAGGCAGCACAAAATGGGCAGATGAAGGTGGCGGGATAAGTCAGTGGTGTAGATATCTGGCTGCAGTGCCTCACCCCCACCCCAAGAAGGAATGGTAAACCACTTCTGGGTACTCACTACTTTGAAAGCCCTGAAAAGGGTTGTCGTAAGTCAGAACTGACCTGGCAGGATATTATTATTCATTGCTGAACAGTTTTATCACCCTCCATTTTTCTTTCTTTTGTTCCTTTACTCTTTTGTATACATGTTACAACCCCAGCAATATTTGGTAAGAATTTTTCAGAGATGCAGCTGTGCAGCTGTGTTCATCTCTCACAGCACATAGGCAAAAGGAGGGGGAAGGCAAAATATTATAAAGATCAGTGGATTTATTTCAGTGTGAGCTTTTGAGGATCAAATTTCACTTCTTTGCCCTGTCTGAAGAAGTGGATTTTAATCCATGAAAGCTCACACTGAAAATAATATACTGGTCTATATTATTACAGCTTTCCCCCCTTTTCATTTGCCTACAATTTATTAAGGGTTCCTTCTTCTAAATTATAGGATTATAACCAGCATTTATTTCTTTCCCACAGGGAGAAAAGGGAAAGAATGATTTCTAGTATTGCATCCTACAGGATAATTTTCAGGATCTCCTATGGCCAAGGATAGGATACTTGTTCCATGTGCTTCCTTTGGTTATGAGCAATTGTATTTTCAACATCTAATATCTATATTGGCAGTAAGCAGAAAAAGCAGAAAAAACTAGTTCTTCTCAACCAAGGAGCAGTTAACTTGCTGGCAGAACTTCAGTGAGGGATAAAAAGAAATGGAACATAGGATTAATACTGCTTTCTTGCACTTTAATTTTGAATGACCTATGATTCTAAATTAGTCACAAACAAAGCAAAATTTCAGAAATACCATTTTACACACTCCAGGTCTGGAAAAATACAATCTTGTTTTTTAAAAAGCATCAAAAATAAATCTTGTTTTTTAAAAAAAGCATCAAACCTGTATGCCGTCTTTGGTGCCTTTTCAATTGATCTGAACGTGAGAATCTTCGTTCACAATCTTTAAAGTCACACTGATATGGTTTTTCACCTTAGGGAAAAAAGATTTCACTTGAAACAGGTGAATAAGATTGCAAAGTATTAAATGAAATTAGATAGTAAAATGCTAGGATAATTTTTATTCAGATATACACAATGTATAATGAATAGTTATTCTAAGAGTTTGAAATCTTGTACAATCTCATATGAAATGTAGCAAAGGAGTTTGTTTTGCCACTAATACAGTGATGGGTAAATTGATGTGAATACCAGTTGCTCACTCTGTATACAATATTTATGGGAAAATAAATATCATACTGCAAGGTCTATGTCATGCTGTTTTTATTTGCATGGATATTAGCTCCATGTTTATCTACCCATAACTTGAACAGTAGCACAAGTTGTTTTTATTGGTATAATAAAAACATGCAATATTTGATTTTGCAAAAGAAAGACAATTTCTATTAATAATGCATGTTTTATGCATTTCGCAGAATAACAGAATCATAGAATCATGAAGTTGGAAGGGGCCTACAAAGCCACTGACTCCAACCCCCTGAAAGGGTGGAGTCAAAGTATTTTTTATGGGCGAAAAAGTACATTCTCTTATTTGTTTGAGATCTAGCATCCAAAAGTTTCATGGAGTGCCCCCGAGTTCTAATGTTGTGCGATATGGAAAACAGTTTTTCCTTATCAACTTTGTCCATACTGTGTATGACATTGGTACATCCCCCGGCGGTGGGCAGTGGGAGGATACGGAGGGGCAGTGGGCATGTTTTGGGCAGTAGGGGTTGGTGGGCACATTTTGGTTTTATAACAGCAGTTCCGAACCTGGCTGTTAACCCCCGGCAGGGCGGGCCAGGAAAACAAGCAGCGGTGCCACTTCCACCTGGGAAGGCTTGCAAACTCTGGAATGTGCAAACTGCCCCTCTCACATCCTACTAAGCCTCCAATGCACTTGAGTGCCCTTTCTGTATCAGGAACCACCCCTGTCTTTGTCTGGGAAGGAGGGAAGCCCCGGTCGTGTGCCGAAGCTTGTGCCCAGCCCACCTGCAGGATTTCAGGACCCTTGACTTTCTCTGTCCTGGTGAGTGGTCCTCAGGCAAGGGAAGAGGTGTCCAGGGTGGTGGCGATGGGTGCCTGTCTGAGACGCGCGGCCTGGGGCAGGAATTAAGAAGGCACAAAGCTAAGGCACAATGCCCCGGAGCGCACGGGGAGGAAACCAGGCCGGTGGCCTGGAGTGGACGCCTGTGGCACGGATGTTCCCTGCAGCTGCGCTCCGGAATGGAGCCACTGTTTTCGTTTCTGAAAATTGGCTGTTGCCAGTGGGGGAATACAAATCTTAGTCCCCTCTCTTGAAATGGCTTCGTCTCCTTCCTGGGGGGAAATTTCATTCTCAAACGGACTTCAGGGGGGAACCTCTAGGCAGCTTAGCCCTCTTCTTTTTTAGAATGGGGAACAGGCTATTTTCTGGCCAACTTGCAGCAGGATCTCCCCATTCTCTGTAATTAAATCCCTGCACCACCAACCTGATCCTTGCTTTTTTACAGTCTCTTTTAAAATTATCTCTGCTTTAAAAATGTCAGTTGTTTGGATGAGCAGTGAAATATTTCAATCTCTCAAGAAAAAGAAGTACAGTTGTCATGATTCAACTTCCAGATATTAGTACAGTAATTTTTAAACTATTTCTTAGCCTGGATTATATCCTACTGCCCTTTGGAGAGTATAGTGGGGTATGGAGTGTGGTCTATCAATCCTTAGTCTGATGGTTTTAAGTTTTTTTTATTTTCAGTGGCTTCCACCACTCCTGATTTCTGACTGCAGTTGAGATGGTCTGTAGTCTAAAACATTTTGTAGGTACCAGTTTTCAGGAGTCGAGCCTATATGAAGCAGGCAGCTAAAACACAGACTGTAACTGTGATTATTTCTATTGTAATATGCCTAAAGTATTCTATATTGCAGTGTTTTTCAACCTTTTTTGGCCAAAGGCACACTTGCTTGATGAAAAAAATCACGAGGCACACCACCATTAGAAAATGTTAAAAAAATTAACAAGGGGGGGGGGGAGGAGTAGATTGAGCCGTGGCTCCAGACCACCCCCACCCACCCCTGCACCTGGGGATGATGGGCTGCGCGGTTGCAGGACGCGCTGGGCGGGCGGGCAACCTTGGGGTCCCGCGGCGGGGGGGCGCTGGCCACCCGCGGCACCAGAAAGCCCAACACACCCACACACCCACCGAGCCCGAGCCCACACCAACACACCCACACACCCACTGGAGGCGTCGTCGTTGTCGGGGCTGGGCGGTGTGCCTGGTGATGGGGGCGTTGCGGGGCTTCAGGCGAAGCGTGGCACGGCTGCTGGCGGCGCGCCTGGTGCCGGGCTCGCTCCTGCTGCTGGCGGCGGGCTCGACGGGTGCGCTGGAGGGCGAGCTGCACGTCCAGGCCCTGCCCGCCGACCTGGGCGCCGATGAGGGGCTGCAGCGCGTGGCCGACGCCCTGCGCCGCCACCACAACAGCGCTCGCCTCCAGCGCCTCCTCCTCCTCAATAACGCCGGTGAGCGCGTGGGGGCGACTGGCCGGCAGGAGCGCGCGCGAGGTGGGAGGTTGTCCGCCGGCCGGCGCAAGAGCCTCTTGGCAGGCGTCCTTTGTCCACGCGCCCAAGGAGTCCGCCCGGGCTCGTTCAAGGCGAGCGGGCGAGCAGGAAGGGGAAGCGGCGCCTGACGGGAGCAAAGGGGCGGCCCCCACGACGCCAGCGCCACTGCCGCCGAGCGCTCTTAAGCGCCACCGCACGGGCGCCACCTCCGAGTCGGGAACGGCCGCGGGACCAGCGGAGGGTGGCCCTCGTTTGCCCGCTTTTGTTCCAAGCACTGCAGCCGGCCAACCGGCCGGCCAGCCAGGCAGCTGCGGGTGGGAGCGAGCGGCTCCTTTTCCCGCCAAAGATGCCCCGTTATGAGTTGGCTGCGGGTGTGCGAGCACAGGTAGGGAGGAAACGCAGGGACGCTGCGCCCTTCCCGGCTCTCCTCGTCCCCCCCGTCCTCCCGCTCGGCCGCTGGACACTTCCCGCGCTGGCCCCGCTCACAGTCGCTGCGAGCCATGCTTCCCCCCTGCCCTCCCTTCCTGTTTTCCGTCCGGGCTCAAGTCCGTCCGCTTTTTCTTCCCCACGGCAGCGGCGCGCGAAGCCGGAGGGGGAAGACCAGTCCCCATTCCGCCTTGCCTTGCCCTGCTCTCGCCCCCTTCCGCGGACGCGCGCCACGGCACACCCAGCAACATTCCGCGGCACACAAGTGTGCCGCGGAACAGTGGTTGAAAAACACTGCTATATTGTATTAGAATTTAAAGTCAGTATGGTTTGCAGCAGATGTGATTTGATGGCCTGTAGGAGTTTAAGGAATTCCACTGAAGATTATTCTTGATTGTGGCATAGAATTCTGTTCTTATACTTCAATTATTATTATTTTTAAAATGCAAAGAATGTTCCATACAAATGTTTACTTGTGGTAGTTAGGATGATTTGTTGCCCTGCATTTTAGGAGAAATACCAGATTGATTGATTGATTGATTGATTGATTGATTGATTGATTGAATATACATATTATGTGCATATGTACACATATACAACATACGTAAATATATCAATACATACACACACACAAACACACTGCCCATTTGGTAGCAGGCCATTTACTATTACAATAAGAACATAAGAACATAAGAATAGGCCTGCTGGAACAGGTCACAGCTCATCCCGTCCAGCATTCTGTCTCACACAGTGGCTCACCATTTGCTTCAGGGTATTCCCAAGCAGATGTCTTCACCTGCTTCTGATTACCTGCAAATGTCATTGAAAGATATCCTGCCTATCTCTCCAACCCAGAGATTGTCCTTAGGCATCCATAATGATAGCCACTGATACCCTTGTTCTCCATGAACTTGTCCAATCCTTTCTTAAAGCTGTCAAGGCTGACAGCTGTCATCACTTCTTCTGGCAGGGAGTTCCACAGACCAGTGATCCTCTGGGTGAAAAAAGTACTTTCTCTTCTCTTATTTGTTTGAAATCTAGCACCCAAAAGTTTCATGGAGTGCCCCCTAGTTCTGTGATAGGGAAAACAGTTTTTCCTTATCTAATTTGTCCATACTATGTATGATTTTATAAACTTCAATCAGGTCACCTCTTAGGCATCATCGTTCAAGATTGAAGAGGCCCAGCCGTTGCAACCTCAGATGGTAAGGAAGGTGTTCCATTCCCCTAATCGTTCTTGTTGCCCTTTTTCCATTTCCTTAATATCCTTCTGGAGGTATGATGACCAGAATTGTACACAATACTCCAGATGGGGCCTCACCATAGATTTATAAAGAAGCAAAATGACACTTGCTGACTTATTTTCTATACCTTTCCTAATGATCCCTAGCACTGAGTTTGCTTTTTTCACTGCTGCGGCACACTGGGTTGACACCTTCTTTGAGCTGTCCATGAGGACATGAAGGTCCCTTTCCTAGTTTGTTGCAGAGAGTTCAGACCCCATAAGTTAATAAATGTAATTGCGTGTTTTTTTGTGTTGTTTTTTTTTGCCCCAACGTGCATCACTCTGCACTTACTAATGTTGAAGCTCATTTGCCACTGGTTTGCCCACTCCCCCGGTGTCAAGAGATCCCTCTGGAGCTCCTCACAATGGGCGTTTTTACACGACCCCTAAGATCCGCTGGCCACTTAAATTCGGACCAGAGATCTTGGGGGTTCGTCGCTCTTCCTCTGTCCCCACCCCCCTCCGCACTTCCTGGTTGCTGGCTGCGTGAGGGGAGGGAGAAAAAGAGAAAGAAAAGCATGCCGCTTACCTCGTTCTGCCTCTCGTCTCTGTAAAAGTAGCTCTTAAAGGGGCGGAAGCCAAAAAACAACAAACAGAAGCAAGGAGAGCCCCGCACTCACTATCTTTGCACCGGGTCAAATAATTTTCACCTCCAGAGAGAAGGTACAAGAAAAGTGCGCTGGGTCGCGCTAAAGTGGGCAGGGTCGCACTTAATTTCCTGTTAACTCCGGAGTTGGTGGGTAAACATTTTTAAGCTCCGGAGCTGGGAGCCATTTGCCCCGGAGTTTAGGGGTTGTGTATAAACGCCCAATCTCACTCCATTTTTACTACCCTGTGTAATTTAGTGTCATCGGCAAATTTGGCTACCCTGCTATTAAACCTACTTCTAGATCATGGAGATGTGTCCATTTAGTGCAACCCTCTGTTTTCTTTCCTTTAGCCAGTTGCTGATCCAGAACAAGACCTGTCCCTTTATTCCATGACTGGCAAGTTTATTCAAGAGCCTTTGGTGCGGAACCTTGTCAAAAGCCTTCTAAAAGTCCAGATAAATAATGTCAACTGGATCTCCCTAATCCACATGCTTGTTGACACTCTCAAAGAATTCCAACAGATTAGTGAGGCATGATTTGCCCTTGCAGAAGCCAATTTTGTTTCTGTCTTCCAGGGTATTAGCTATTCCCCCCCAATTTTTGTCATCCACAAATTTCGTTAGCATTCCCTGTAGCCCCTGATCCAGGTCATTAAATAAAAATGTTGAAGAGCACTATCCGCAGGACTGAGCCCTAGAGTACGCCACTTGTTACTTTCTTCCAATTTGAGAAAGAGCTATCAATCATCATCATCCTGTGAGTATAATTCTGTAGCCAATAGTGTATTCACCTGACAATTGTTCCATCCATCCCACACCTAGTTAGTTTCCAAAATAGACTATCATGGGGCACTTGAGCAAAGGGTTTGTTGAAATCAAGATACTCTGTTCTACAGCATTCCATCTGTCTATCAGGGATATTATATAATTTTAAAAATCAGATCAGATTAGTCTGGCAGGCTTCTGGTTATTACTGCACTGTTTTCTAGGTGCTTACATAGTGATTGCTTAATAATCTGTTCCAAAATTTTCCCTGGACTTGATGTCATCCTGACTGGTCTGTAGTTCCCAAGTTCCTCTGAAAGTTGAGTTATGGCTACTGGACCGGTAGCCATGACTCTAATTCCAGATGAACTCACCTGGATGAGTGAACCTTCACAGACATTTTCCCTACTTCCTCGTTTTTGCTCTTTTTGAAGACAGGGACAACATTAGCCCTTTTCCAATCATCTGGTACCTCACCCATTTACTATGATTTCAAGAAAATAATGGACAGTGGTTCTGAGAGTTCTTCAGCCAATTCCTTCAAAACCCTTGGATGCAGTTCCTCCAGGCCTGGAGATCTAAACTCATTCAAGGTAATAAGGTATTCCTTGATTATTTATTTATCAATCTCCAGATTATCAGTCTCCCCTCCACTTGCACTTCACATTTGCATGGGGACAAGGGGTCATAATCTTTCTTTTGGGGGGGGACTAAACTAAAAGAGGAATTGTGCTCAATTTTTCCATTGCTGAGCCACTGTTTCTTTTCTTCATCTCCTGCTATGTACAAAACTTTTTGTTGCCTTTACTGTCTCTAGCCAACCCCAGCAAACTCTGCTTTAGCCTTCCTAATATCATCCCTGCAATTCCTTGCTACTTGTCTGTATTCCTTTGTTGCCTGATTATCCTTCTACTTTATAAATGACTTTTTTTTGTTTCGTTTTCAGGTCCTCTCTGAACTTTTTGTGAAGACACACTGGCCTTTTTTGCTGTCTTCCACTTTGCTTGTTGGAACTGTTTGTACTTGTGCCTTTAGGATTTCCTTTTTTAGAAACTCCCACCCTTCTTGAACTCCTTTTCTTATTAGGATCTCCTGCCACGGAACCTTTGTTCTCAGTTTATTAAAATTGGCTTTTTAGAAATCCACCATACATGTGCAGCTACACTCTGCTTTGGATTCCTTTTAAATCAAGAATTCTAGTAGAACATGATCACTCTTGCCCATAGTTTCCCTTCCTGCCACTCTACCTACCAAGTCGCCTCTGTTTATTAGAATCATCTAGTTTCTTCTCTACTTTTTGCAGGAGAAAATTATCAGTCACACAAGCCAAGAATTCTTGTACTTGGGAGAAGATTCAATGTAATTTTAAATGCCTGGGTTGTTGTTCCCTTCTGCTGAGTTTATCAAAATCTCATCCTAAGCCTCCAAAATAAGAAATGGAAAGTATGAATTTAGAAGAGATAGCCGCTGACATAAAACTGCAAGCCAAGTTACAGTCTTCTTTTGTATGAAAAAAGGCACATGCACTTTACTGCCTTAGCACCTGTAACAGGGCAAAGAGGAGTTGTTAGTGTAAAATTGTGCTCTCAAATGGGAAAGCTCTGTCTGACTCATACTAAATACATGTGAAAGATAAAATTTGGGTAAATTTCTACATTTTCATCCACTTAACCTGTTCATCTCCATTTAGTCTGAATTCCAAAGGATCCTCACTAACATCATTTGACCGTAAGAGAATGTATTCATTTTCCCCATGGAAGAGACAATTGCCATTTATAGACAGTCAAAAATATGTTCTCTATCCAGATGATGGGGCCTGAGAACCTATCTGCTTACTACTCTGTGTTTTGCCTGTTAACAGGACATAATACAACAGCTCTGATACTCAGTTCAGTCATTTCTGAACAACAGCTGATATCAGCAACATTTACAGTATATTCAAATATACACTATACTGTACATGTTGAGATCAAAATCTAAATGCAGTTATTCAATATCTGTATGAAAAGTTTTATAAATTCCTGTGTAATCACCCAAAGGAGTTTCCTGGATCTTAAATCCCTCCAAGGGTTATTTCCAAGTTTATTCAGCATAATTTAGTTATGAGAAAGCTATATTTATCACGTGTTTTAAAATTGTTCCTTCCAATCTGACCACAAGTCCTCCCACTGGAGTGGTTGTGTCTTAAAATGAAACTGATTTTGAAAAAATGCTTAAATCTGGACTGATCTTAGAGGAAGAAGATTGGTAGAACAGAATGCACTGAGCAAATGATAGTCTCCAAAATGCAATTCAAATACTGAGCTAAACCATCTGCATTTAGACAGAACAGTGAGATAGGTTTTACATCACTTTTGCACGGCAAATAAAGGTCCTTTGTTATGCAGTCTTGCTAAAACATGTATTTATTTCTCAGGATAAAGTACAGCTGCAATGTGCTAGATTAGCTTTGGCTGCCTTCTCATCATGGGAACATATTCAGAGGGAACGCATCACTTAACATTTTCAGAATATGAGTATCATCCCATAGGTCTACATTTCTGCTCAGAAACGTTACTCATTAAGAGTAATCAAGTAAAGGAAACAACAGCTGTATGGCGCTGTTGAAAATTCAAGAAGAAAACATTTACAGTGAGATATTAATGCTGAAAGTATGAGGAATGCAAGCAAGACAGCTCTGAAAACTGCTACATAGAACAGTGGTTAAATTGCTGTGCTGCAGTCATAACTGTGCTCACAACCTAGGGTTCAATCCCAGGTAGTCGGCTCAACATTCACTTGTCCTTCCATCCTTCCAAGGTTGGTAAAATGAGTACCCAGGTTACTGTGAAAGGGAGGCAATTATGTAGCCGGCATAATTACTTGCAAACCACCCAGATAGTTAACCACTGTTCTATGTAGCAGTTTTCATAGCTGGTTTGCTTGCATTCCTCATACTTTAAGCATTAATATCTCACTGTAAATGTTTTCTTCTTGAATTTTCAACAGCGCCATGCAGCTGGTGTGTGTGTGTGTGTGTGTGTGTGTGTGTGTGTGTGTGTGTGTGTGTGTGTGTGTAGGTAGGTAGGTAGGTAGGTAGGTAGGTAGGTAGGTAGGTAGGTAGCTACCTGTAAATTCAAACAGACCACAAGATTGCCATCAGTGCAACTGCAAACATTTCAGGAAACAGCTGTCGTGTTCCTGGGCTGCTTTCTCCTGGTCATTTTCACTTGAGACTACAGACTGGGGATTGCCTAGCCAGGTAATCATTCAAGAGCATCCTCATCCTGACCTATAACTTCTCTTTTTCCTTTTTCCTTTAAAGGGAAGAGACTTCGGCAATATCAAAACAATATCAAAATGCTTTCAAAATGCTTCAGGAAGGGAGAGGGGCAGAAGTGATCACTCCTATTAAAAAGGTGTTGTTGGTCACACCACCATAGTGTAATTTAAAAGATGGTAATTTTTAACATAGCAACATTCTGAAGCTTGGGCAAGCACAGCCCAGTAGAGACATTTGTATTAAATTTACAGTTCAGTTGCTTTCCAAAACCTGACACTATGTGCTGAATGTTTTGTCCCTTACAGTTCCCAACTTTGGATCCCCAAATTTTACACTGTCATTCTCATCACTCCCCACCATTTCAAGCTGACTTGAAATGGGTATTATGGGAGCAGCAACATCATATGGAGATTCAAACCACTTCTCAGGCTCATAAATATACCCACCGGTACAGCTGGAGGTGGACTACTCAATTTTGCACTGTGCCTTGTAGAAAAGTATAGGGTCCCGGAGTGCCCGCCACCACCACTACCACCACCACCACCACCACACAAAAGGGAATGGCAGACCATTTCTAAGTACTCGCTACCTAGAAAACTCTGGAAAGGGATTCTATAAGTCAAACCTGACGTGGCAGTGCACAATTATTATTATACTAAGTCTTCTAGCGAGAATGGTTGCTACTAGATAAGGCTGTGAAGGCTTTATTCTCAGATGGAGTAGGAGCAATAGGCAATCACTCCTCAGAACATATGTACCATAAACACACTGTTAAAAATTGGCCTTCCATGCTGGGAAGGGGGAATATTGATAGTTGGAGTATTCTATCGTCCACCAGATCAAAAACTTGAGGGGGACCTTGAAATGAGGAGAGAAATCATGGAGGTGGCTAAGAGGGATAGGATAGTAATCATGGGGGACTTTAATTATCCCCACATTGACTGGGCCAATGCGAGCTCTGGGCAAGAAAGAGAAACTGGGTTTCTCGACTTGCTGAATGACTGTGCCTTAGAGCAACTTGTCATGGAGCCCACTCGAGAACAGGCAACTCTAGATCTAATATTGTGTGATACTCAGGACCTCGTCAGGGATGTGAATGTCACTGAGCCTCTGGGGAACAGTGACCATGCTGCAATTACCTTTGCCATGCATGTCGGAGGAAGAGTGTCAACCAAATCAGACATAAAAACCCTTGATTTTCGAAGGGCAAACTTCCCTCAGATGAGGAAACTAGTTAGAGAGAAACTGAAGGGGAGGGTTAGAAGAATCCAATCTCTTCAGTGTGCATGGAGCCTGTTTTAAAAACAACAATAATAGAGGCCCAGCACAAGTGCATACCACAAAGAAAGAAGAGCTCATTTAAGTCCAAGAGGACACCGGCATGGTTAACGAGTGGAGTTAGAGAGGCTCTAAAGCACAAGGAGAGGTCCTTCTGTAAATGGAAATCCTCCCCAAATGAGGAAAATAAAAAGGAACACAAACTCTGGCAAAAGAAATGTAAAAAGATGATAAGGGAGGCAAAGAAAGACTTTGAGGAACGCATGGCTAGCAATATAAAGGGTAATAATAAAAGCTTCTTTAAATATGTTAGAAGTAGAAAACCTGCCAGAGAACCAATTGGGCCTCTGGATGGTGAGGGAGGAAAAGGGGAGGTTAAGGAGGACTTGGACATTGCAGAGAAATTGAACGAGTTCTTTGCGTCTGTCTTCACGACAGAGGACCTTGAGCGGATTCGCTGCCTGAGCCGCCCCTCTTGACTAAAGAATTAAATCAAATACAGGTTAAGAGAGAGGAGGGTTTTAGGACTAATTGATAAATTGAGGATTAACAAGTCACCGGGCCCAGATGGCATCCACCCAAGGGTTATTAGGGAACTGAGAAATGAAATTGCAGATCTCTTAACGGTTATATGCAACTTGTCTCTTAAAACGGCCACAGTGCCGGAGGACTGGAGGATAGCAGATGTCACACCAATTTTTTAAAAAAGGAAGGAGGGGGGACCCAGGAAACTACAGGCCGGTTAGCCTTACATCTGTCCCAGGGAAGATGGTGGAAGGCCTCATCCAAGAGAAAATCTTAAAACACATAAAAGAACAAACCTTGCTGAGAGAAAATCAGCATGGCTTCTGTAAGGGTAAATCTTGTCTTACAAACCTTTTAGAATTTTTTGAAAAGGTCAACAGGCACGTGGATTTGGGTGAACCGGTGGATATAGTCTATCTGGATTTTCAAAAGGCTTTTGACACAGTCCCTCACCAAAGGCTGCTGAGAAAAATTGCATAGTCAGGGGATAAGAGGGCAGGTCCTCTTATGGATTGAGAACTGGTTGAGATCCCGGAAACAAAGAGTAGGTGTCAATGGGAAATTTTCACAATGGAGAGAAGTGAAAAGCGGTGTGCCCCAGGGCTCGTCCTGGGGACCGGTGCTTTTCAATCTGTTCATAAATGACCTGGAGACAGGGATAAACAGTGAGGTGGCCAAGTTTGCAGATGACACAAAACTTTTCCATGTGGTAAAAACCAGAGAAGATTGTGAAGAGCTCCAGAAGGATCTCTCCAAACTGGGGGAGTGGGCTGAGAAATGGCAAATGCGTTTCAATGTAACCAAATGTAAAGTAATGCATATTGGGGCAAAAAAATCCAAACTTCATCTATCAACTCATGGGCTCTGAGTTATCCGTGACGGATCAGGAAAGAGATCTTGGTGTGTTGGTGGACAGCTCCATGAAGGTGTCTCCCCAATGTGTGGCAGCAGTGAAGAAGGCCAATTCCATGCTAGGGATTATCAAAAAGGGGATTGAAAATAAAACAGCCAACATTATAATGCCGTTATATAAAACAATAGTAAGGCCCCACCTGGAGTATTGTGTACAATTCTGGTCACCGCATCTCAAGAAAGACATAGTGGAACTGGAAAAGGTGCAGAAGAGAGCGACTAAAATGATTACTGGGCTGGGGCACCTCCCTTATGAAGAAAGGCTAAAACAATTGGGCCTCTTTAGTCTGGAAAAAAGGCGCTTGAGGGGGGATATGATTGAGACATACAAAATAATGCAGGGTATGAGTAAAGTGGATAGAGGGAAGCTCTTCTCCCTCTCTCAAAATACCAGAACTAGGGGACATACACTCAAATTGAGTGCTGGGAGAGTAAGAACTGACAAAAGAAAATATTTTTTCACCCAGCGTGTTGTAAGTCTATGGAACTCCCTGCCACAGGATGTGGTGATGGCATCTGGCCTGGATGCCTTCAAAAGGGGATTGGACAGATTCCTAGAGGAAAAGTCCATCACGGGTTACAAACCATGATGGAGATGTGTAATCTCTAGGCTTTAAACCAGGGTACTTCAAGGGCCAGATGCAGGGGAGTGGTATCAGGAGACAGATATCTAGTCTCATGCGCTCCCAAATGCATCTGGTGGGGCCGCTGTGAGATACAGGAAGCTGGACTAGATGGGCCTTTGGCCTGATCCAGCATGGCTCTTCTTATGTTCTTATGTTCTTATGTAATATTCTCCAGCTGTCTTCACCACCCAGGTATCCTCCAGATATGTCAGATTACAAGTCCCATCCTCCAGAGGCAGCATTAGTATTTCCTATGCTGTTGGGCATGATAAGCTGGTAGTCCAGTGCCTCTGGAGGGTTCAGTATAGAAAGAATTCTTTACTTGGATTTTTGCATCAGGGTCTCCTAGGTTTGTTTGTTTGTTTGTTGTTTTAAATTGCAGGAAATGGCCATTTTGTTTACCAATGCAATGAGCAGCAGAAGTTGGGAGCAATACTAGTAAAAAGAAGATGCTATTATTTTTCAAATGAGATCATTCATATAATTAGCTTAATGAAATTCTAATTTTAAAGTAGCAGAAATGCTGACACCAGAAGTTTTTCCTTTCATGTGATGACCCACCAAGTATGTTTATAGTTTAGCTGAGAGGGTGGTTTTCAGTGGAACAAAGTATCACTTTTTCCTGATAAAAACAAATTCCAAACGCATACATCTGGTTCCAGAAAATGTTGAAGCACAAGTCACTGTTGCTGCATCATGCTCAAGGCAGATGGAAGCTGAAAGAAATCTTATCATCACAAATACCCACCCTTTCACCCACACACACACTATAATTAGAAGCTGCATGATGCTTCAGGATAGCAGTATCTTTTATGACTATTTTTTTTCTATAACAATATTGTTAGTAGTTGGAAAACTCTTAATCAACAGTCATGGGGACATGGGATGTCAGCAAAAAGTGTGCTGAAACACTGATAAAAACTGATAGGCATTCCGGTTTTATGTAACAGAACTCTATGGTTTGTAACATTATCTGCAATAATTCTGTAGTCTGCAGGAAGTGTAATGAATCAGTTGCCTGTGAATGTGATGAGAAAAGAGAAATGTTATATTTCTCTCCTTTTTTCTCTTTTTTCCCATAACCAAATTGCCAAGTAGCCTTTTCCTGTGGTATGAATCTATATTTACAAGCATCTCAAATGAAAAAGTTCACTTATCTAAAACTGTGGAAGGGAGATTCCAGAGACCCAGGCACAGTATAGATGGCATCCATGGATTGTGGAGGGCTGTAGGTGTGGCCTCTACTACAAACACTTTCTCTGACAAAAATCAGGGATGTGTTACCACCACCACCACCACAATCTTGGGCTCTCTAGTAAGCAAATAGGTGTGTATTTTTCAAAATCTATTAAAATGGATGGAGTGAAGCGACCCAATGGTGTTGGCATCCTTTCAAACCATGCCAGATTTGCCACACACACACTACCTAGAAGGCACAATGGGGCTTTCTAAGCTTAATATTTTTCAACATTAAAAAAAGGATTGTGGTGTGTGGCACATTTTTTGTGCCATAAGCTTTTATAGACTACTATCCAACTTCACCATAAAAGCTTATGCCACAATAAATGTGCCAGAAGATGGTCTGATTCTCTAGGAATGGACTCCTTATGCCTAGAGTTGTAAACGTGTGGCTGGTTGGCTCCATGGGGTCCCAACGAGATCAAAGGTGGCCTTCAGCACCCCTGGCCCTCCCACTGCACACCCCCATTACTATTTTTTAAATGTTGGAAAATCCGGTCTCAGAAAATATCTTTGTGCCCTCGAGGTGGTGTTGGGCAAGCAGTTCCTGCATGTTGTACATATGGGGATCCCAATACAACTGGGTCCCCACACAACACACACTTTAAAAAAAAACTTTTTAAAAATGCTGTATGTACCTATTCAGCTAATAGAGGACTCAAGGGGTGGCTTCTTTCCACTGGTTGGGCAGCCCAGTGGCTTAGCTACCTGACTTGCAGAGCCAGAGGTTAGGAGTTTGTTCTGCACTGTGCATCCCCCAAAAAGACAGACCCTTCATGAGACCTTGGGCAAGGTGCACAGTCCCAGGTTACCCGCAGAAAAAGTAAAGAATTTCTGACTACTCACTTTTTAGAAAACCAAGTGCCATAAGCTGGGGAAGTGTTGCCATAAGTAACCTAGAGGAAATTGCTTATCGCTCTTATCACCCTGGTCTAACTCTATGCTGAATAATGACTATGGCTACAAGATTCAGGAAGCTTACATTTGGCACAACTTGGGTCTTCCTTTGGTCTGTTCCTTTTCAACCCCTGTCTTTGGTTCTTCCATTGGCCAGACTTTTCCAGTGGAGGTGTTTTGCTGCCTGATCCCTATATTGGCAGATGTTTCAGCTCAGCCACCATAGAAGGGCCCTGTCTCCGCAAGGGCTGCTCTGACAAGATAAGGCGATTTCTCCTGACAGAAAAGGCTCCTGCCTATTGCCACCCCTAACAGCGAGCACATATAGCTAGTTGGGATTACAGTGTAACATAGCTACACCCTGGAAAGTAACCATAGGGAAGCTCCTTTTGCAATAATGCTGTGCCTGACAAATGAATCATGCATCTACTTTGCGCCTTCGTTGCACAGATGCTGCATCCTCTAGAATTACTTTGATCTCTCTACTACTAGGAATCTGTACAAGGGCTGCAATACTAGAGAAAGTACCACAGGTGGCAAATTTTTGGAATCAATGAAGACTCTTACCGGTGTGCTTTCTACCATGCATCTGCAGATGAGACAGCTTAAAATACCGCTTGTTACAGCCAGGATACACACACATGAAAGGTCGTTTCTCATTTGTTTCACTTGCCGATCTGACAATTGTAGGTGCTACACCAGGCACTCGCCGCACATCCTATAATGGCACAAAGCATAAGAGTGTTTTTAATAAGATATATTATTAGACCAACTAGATTTTTTTTACCCACTGTGTTGTTAGTCTGTGGAACTCCTTGCCACAGGATGTGGTGATGGCATCTGGACTGGATGCCTTCAAAAAGGGATTGGACAGATTCCTGGAGAAAAAATCCATCACAGGTTACAAACTGTGATGGAGATGTGTAATCTCCAGGCTTAAAACCGGGGTACCTCAAGGACCAGATGCAGGGGAGTGGTATCAGGAGACAGATATCTACTCTCATGCACTCCCAGAGGCATTTGGTGGGGCCACTGTGAGATACAGGAAGCTGGCCTAGACGGGCCTTTGGCCTGATCCAGCATGGTTCTTCTTATGTTATTACGTTCTTATGTTCTTATTATTGGCACAACAAATGCACATGCAAGAAGTGACACTATTATGTTACCTTAAGCATCACCATCCCAACATACTAAAACATGTCTGTATCTTTTTATGCATTCCTTTTACTCTTCTATAAAACAAGCTGTACTATATTCACTTCCTGCAAAATTAGATATTCAAGTATTCATTTGCTAAATCATATCATCAGAAGATTCAGGCCCGTAAAAAATCACTTGAAGTCTTCTGATTGAAAGAAATTTTCTATCAGGTTAGGTATTTAGCCTCAGATATATTCTAATGGAATATCTGGTTTCCTTTTGTTTTATTTCTTTTCTATTAGATGCAAAGTTTATATTGTTCTTCCATCGAATGAAACAGCTTTTCTTCAGGGGAGGGGGTGTTATTTTATAATGTGGAAATTGGGAACATCAGCTATTAACATCTGCAAAGTTATCAATCTAAAAATTGCATATTTTTGCTCTCCCCCCCCCATCAACTTACCTGTATTCCTCTAAAAACTCCATGGGTGTGTATTCTGTATTGGGCCCCGCAGCTGTATAACATGGGGCCTGCATGGTTATCACTTTCATAACCTGTTGTGTGGCTGGGGAGAAAAAAGAGGCCACATGTGGGAATTAAATCAGTTTTGTTTTGTAAATCTCATTAAAAAAAGTTTTTGCAGTGATGCCAAAACCATTTCACTGATTGATCACCCTCTGGGTGAACTTAGTGAGGACAGGACAGGGGATAATACTTGTCTAGTTTCAATTTAAAATGTGATTAGTGAAGAAAATTAGTAGAGATGGGGGGAGGGAGAAACAGAATGAATCTACCATATGATCACATAGACATTGTGTTTATATATTTTGTGATTGCATTGACACTATGTTTTCAATTGTTAGTTTCCCTCACTCATAATTTTTCATTCTCATTTTCACTCGCTTTTTAACTGCTTCGTTCTTTTGTAGCTTTAATGTAATGTTGTCTTTTAATGCTGTAAGGTGTCCTTCAATTCCCCGCTCTCAATTACTTGACTATGGTTTAAGTGTCTTGGACTGTATATTGCCCCTCATTACTGTAAGCCGCCTTGGGTCCTTTTCCAAGGTGAAAGGCAGGGTAAAAGTACCAGTACTCATAAATAGATAAAAATAAATAAATAAAAGTCACTGCTGTGCTTACGTTCTAGTTATTTATCAGTTAAATGCCAAGGAGGCTATTGCTAATAACTTTGGAATGAGCAAAATGCCTCGGATTTCACATTAAGTGCAGTGAGGTTTTTGTCAGCACCTCATGACTCAGATATAACCAGATAGGACTGGGAAAGTGATGACATTTACGAGAGCAGGCGTGGAGCAGTCACAGGATAGGATTACAAATCAGTGTCCTAAACTATTTAACCCACACATCAACCTGGAGGATGTATTGTAACTTAACCTTTCATAAAATCAACAAACAGGAAAACTGATTTCCCATAGATTTCTTCTTGCTTTCAATGCAATTTCAATTTCCCCTAAAATATTTTAGGGCTTAATGCATGAGGCTAGAAATCAACAAATCTCAATAACGTATATGTACTTTCAATTAACTTTCCCTGTATGTAAATCCTTGTTTTGATGAGGTATGTATTCACGTGGATTAAAACTAAAGAACCACTTTACGCTTATTCTGAGGGTGGGGGAAAGACAGACTTTCCTTTTAAATTGTGTAAGAGTACTAAAAATTAATTACCTTGCCCTGCAGTGAGCCATGCATGCTCACGCACAGATCTCAATCTGCTTCCTGATAAGAAATCTTACAGGATTCCAAGGAACTTACTCCCAAGCAATTGTGCAGAAGCCTGTAGATGTACAGAACAATTCTCTGCATGTTTTCTCTGAAACAAGTCCAATTGGGTTCGGTAAAGGCTCTTTATGAGTATGTATATTTAGAATTGCTACTTTAGGTTAATTTACTCCTCACGTCAAGGCACTCCTTTCCAAAATTGCCAATATCAGTGAAACTTTTTTTAAATTTTATTGCTTTAAACCATTCAAGCAGTGTGTTCAAAGATACAACAGTATTGTCCAAGAGAATGTATAGAGCTCAGCTTTAACTAGAACTTGGGTGATCTGGGTATGTTTGTTTTTAAAATAATCTAATGTAACTTGTTAGTGGTAGACAGCTTTTAAAGCACATATCTAGATGACATGAGGAAAAACTCTGAATTTATTTTCCTCTCTCCTTTAAATAGACCTTACTTACACTTCTAGTTAGCAAAACCCATGGTTCCAACATGCCCTGAAATCTTCATGAGATTTATAACAGGTGTTTGTTGTTGTGACATTTGGATAGAGTTAAACTGAATTTAGCTCCAGCATCAACAGATTCAGTTATAGACAAAGAAAAGAATAACGACAGTGATATCCTCACTGAAAACAAATTTGCACTTGACTTAATACGGAAGAGGCAACATTCACACACAGTGCAAATCCAACATGGCCTGCAACCTTCACCTTTCTTTCTCTCTCTCTCTCTCTCACTCGCTCGCTCGCTCTCTCAAAAAGAAAGAAAGAGAGAGAGAGAGAGAGAGAGAGAGAGAGAGAGAGAGAGATAAAGCAATAAAGAACCCCCCCCCCAAAAAAAACCACCAACCCAAACATTTTTGCCATAAAATATCCTCAATTCTTCTGTGGAAAATGACATGTTATTTTTCAGCAAAACTGCACTTGACGAGAAATGTCATTCTTCCAGGAAATCAAGTCCTGTATATGTTCCCCATTCCCCATGTGCCCCATGCAGAAGAACTAGAATTTGGGGACTAGTAACAGGGATCAAAATAGGACACAAATATGACCAGTCACCTTCCTAGAAATTAAATTTTCTTATGCACACTTTTGTTTAGAACTAGGTGATAACTGGATTTAAAGGATCTTGCATCCAAAGCAATCTTCCATAAGAAGTAGATCCCAGATCATGCATCCTGGATCACGCTAAAAGCCTATATAAGATGGCAGCGACTACATAGTAAACAATGTAAAGCCTACAGGCAGAACCTGAGTACTGTATAAATACTCTGCTAGCCCTCCCCAGCAGCTAATGCATGGTAGTCCCCTAGCTTCTGATACTGTGGGAATATATGTGCATCATGATTTTTAGCCATGATTGCCCCAGATGTTTTAGGTTACAGTTTCCTTAATTCTGGACTATTGACCATTGTGATGACTTACAATGGGGAGAAAGGAAACTGGCATAATTCAAAGGGACAACCTGTGTCTGCAACCCATTAAGAAACTGTAGATAATTGACAGTTTAAAAATAAACCAAGGTGTATGGCACTGTCCAAACAAACTTCCCTTTTCTGTGTACAAAAACATTCCTGTGCCTTCATGCAAATTAATGGAATTATGCATAGGGTGTGGAGGAATTAGAGCTGACAATTCAGACAACTTGGATGCATTATCCCCAAGGCTGGATGATGCAGAGACAATATTTTTTTAAAAACCACACACACATACTCAGCCACGTTAAGCCAGAAGTGTCCATTTATCTGCCTGAAATTACAGGATATACTTAATTCTGGGGTAGAAGAAGTTCTGGGATGGTTAACAATAGTATTGTATATAGTATTTTATAAGGACAGAAAAATGTTGATTTTCAACAATAAAATGTGACTTGGGAAACAAAACAGTTCTGAATAATTATATCAATTATTAATAATTTAATAATTGAACTAATATTAAACTAATTAAACTAATATTAAACTAAACTATGGAATCTCCAGTGGATTTCTTATACTGTCTTAATGTCTTTTTGCATTGGCATTGTTTATATGACTCAAGATCTACAGTCCTAAATTAATAATGGTGTTCTAACCTTTTTCTAGGGAGCATTGAAACAAGTTTGCCAACATGAGAATGAAATATGAACACTGTGATTCATCATCATCACTCTTGAATGTTTTTTAAATAATTGGAAGTGGGGGAGATTATACAGACATCACATTAAGCGGCAACTTAATAGCATTTAAAGGAAAAAATTGGAGTTTTAGCATGCAGAAACAGCCAAAATGTGAAAGCACAGGAAATATGTTGTCTTTCTTGTGGGAAAAAAAACTCTGCAAAGACGTTTGCTATGAACAACAATTCTTTTTAAAAGTTGTCATCACAACACTGAAATATGCACACTACTTATATCTGTGGGAATAACACTGCTATAAAGCAGAGAGACTGCAAGATTCTTTACATTTTTAAAGGGTTATTTGCTGCAGCAGTTTAATTTGCCAAAGTCACCCCCTGTCTGTAATCCAAGAAAGGTTAGGTATACTTAAGCCTATTGCTTTCAGTATTCTTAAACCTGCATAATTATTTGCAGAATTATTGTTTAACTCTATCCAAATATTTTCCCTGCAAGAAGAATAAAAATTTGCTCATAGAAATTTCTCCAGCAATTCCATACAATTCTGGCTTGTGTTGTTGCATTTCATACCCTGTTACTATTGCCATTCTGTACCCTCTTCATGGCATTACATCTCACAATGTTAAGAGATACGTTTGAAATGGTAATGCACTGGGGTGGGGAAATGTCATTGTATGAATGAGGTTATTCCAATGAATCCCAGCATCCTAGCTAATGTACATTGTAGGGATCTTTAAATTTTGGCACTGAATTTGTGATTCAGAATCCAAAATACCACTCTAAGAATATTCAAGGAATACATCACTATGATAAGCAGCTGGCATTTGCTGAAATTTCTAAATAGAAGGTGGGAAAAAGCAGTCTTTTCACCCTACCACAGAGCACAGCTCTATAGTGGAAAAGACATTTTGTTTTATTTTTCCAATTATGGACTCAAGGAACCTTCGCCTACCTGGTGCCCGAAGATGTTTTCTACCACAGTTCCCATCACCCCCAAATGGCATTACCTATGCTCAAGGATTATGTAAGAAGTAGGCACTCCTATTATGCTGTATCTAGATAGCACTGGAAAGAAATCACATGTCAGAACTGAGTTGACTGCGCATCATTATTTTTATCCCCAAACTTGTAATTTGTCAGAAAAAAAATCCTTCCTGTAACTGTTTTGGACTGGAACTCCAACAACCCCACAACATCCATCAGGAAATGACCCTAGTTCTTTCAGTTTTGTCAATAACAATGTGATGAAAAGGTCAACAGGCATGCGGATTTGGGTGAACTGATGGATATTGTCTATCTTGATTTTCAGAAGGCTTTTGACACAGTCCCTCACCAAAGGGTGCTGAGAAAATTTCCCAGTCAGGGGATAAGAGGGCAGGGCCTCTTATGAATTGAGAACTGGTTGAGATCCAGGAAACAAAGAGTAGGTGTCAATGGGCAATTTTCACAATGGAGAGAGATGAAAAGCGGTGTGCCCCAGGGATCTGTCCTGAGACTGGGGCTTTTCAATCTGTTCATAAATGACCTGGAGACAGGGATAAGCAGTGAGGTGGCCAAGTTTGCGGATGACACAAAACTTTTCCAGGTGGTAAAAACCAGAGAAGATTGTGAAGAGCTCCAGAAGGATCTCTCCAAACTGGGAGAATGAGCTGCAAAATGGCAAATGTGTTTCAATGTAGGAAAATTATTTATTATTTATTTATTTTTATATTTATATACTGCCAGATTTTCCCTAAAGGGAACTCAGGGAGGTTAACAAGTGTAAAACTCCACAATAGAGTTCAAAGGAATGTAAAGTAATGCACATTGGGGCAAAAAATCAAAACTTTATCAATTTATAGGCTCTGAGCTATCTCTGAGGAGATCAGGAAAGAGATCTTGGTGTGCTGGTGGACAACTCAATGAAGGTGCCTATTCAGTGTGTGGCAGCAGTGAAGAAGGCCAATTCCATGCTAAGGATCATCAAAGGGGGTGTGTGTGAAAATAATACAGCCAACATTATAATGCCATTGTACAAAACGATAGTAAGGCCGCATCTGGAGTATTGTGTACAATTCTGGTCACCGCATCTCAAAAAAAGATATAGTGGAAATGGAAAAGGTGCAGAAGAGAGTGACTAAAATGATTCCTGGTCTAGGGGAACTTCCCTTATAAGGAAAGGCTAAAACATTTGGGGCTCTGTAGTCTGGAAAAAGGTACATGGGGGGTATGATTGAGACATAAAAAATAATGCAGGGCATGAGTAAAGTGGATAGAGGGACACTCTTCTCCCTCTCACAAAATACCATAACTAGGGGACATCCACCCAAATTGAGGGTTGGGAGAGTGAGAACAAACAAAAGAATTTTTTTTTACCCAGCGTGTTGTTAGTCTGTGGAGCTCCCTGCCACAGGATGTGGTGATGGCATCTCGCCTGGATGCCTTCAAAAGGGGATTGGACAGATTTCTGGAGGAAGAGTCCATCACAGGTTACAAACCATGATGGAGATGTGTAATCTCCAGACTTAAAACCAGGCTACTTCAAGGGCCAGATGCAGGGGAGTGGTATCAGGAGACAGATATCTAGTCTCATGCACTCCCAGAGGCATCTGGTGGGGCCACTGTGAGATACAGGAAGCTGGACTAGATGGGCCATTGGCCTGATCAGACATGGCTCTTCGTTTGTTCATATGTTCTTAACTCTCCTTTTAATGGTTTCATGTTAACAAACTGATTTTACTCCTATGACTTACCATCAATAAGACAGCACTAGCCCTAACATGCTAAGCCCTGGTGCTAGGCAAATGCCTTCTAAAACATACTTCCAGCAGCATAGAACCTCGGGAAGTACTTGACAATCTTACACTCCTCAAGTTCAAAAAGTCTTTTCCACATTTTTGAGGGAGGGAGGAAGTGAAACGCTAGTATATAAAAACCGGCATCTCTAGCAAAAATAAATAAATAAAATAAATAAGCTACTCATTACTGTGTAGAGCAAGATGTCCGTGTTCATGAAATAGTTCAAGGAGTAGGAAAGTATCTGAAACACTAAACCCCTGGGAATTCTTTATGAACGCTTCATGTATTTAAAAAACGTAAATCTTGGAGGTATCTTATGGTCATAGCAACATGAGCCTAAGGCACTGTGTACTGTATCGTTCCCAGCCAGAAAAGACAGATAACTATTTTGGCTCATATTGCCAGTGATGAGACTATGTCTAGCTAGCTCTGATTTTCCACAGATTCTACAGTCTTGGCCTCTACTAAAAACATTTTAAATTTGCTTTACTGTAGATCATTCATCTTGAATTCATATCCTCTTTACTTTTTCCTCCTAAGTATCCCAAGTCTCATCACTATGAACAATCGGCGCATATGGATGCCTCAAAGAACATTTGTTTTCTCCATTCTGCTTTTAATAATTCTGTTTAGTCCAGGACAAAAAAAAAACCCCTTTTTAATGCAAATCCCTAGAGAATAGACTCTTCCTCTCTTTGATTTATTGGATCTCTGTCAAGGTTGATGTGTTTCATCATTTTACAGGATTTTTGTCCAGAAGAGATTAAACAGAGTCTAATATTGCAGAGTGTTACATTTAAATGCATCATTTGAAGCTTCAGTTAATAAAGGACTGAGTCAAAAACAGCCTTTTAAAAAAATGAGACAAGGCATTTCAGGATGGAGAACAATGAATGTCAGGTTTTATTACTGATTGTTGCTGATCTGGGGGGAGGAGGGGTTGTACATTTCCCCACCTTTCCTCTCAGTTCTGTGTCAGTTCTATGTTCTATGGATGACCTCGGCTCACAGCCACTTTACTGCTGGCCATTTAGCACTGCCATTGTCCTGACACAACAATTTGCCATTCAATTTGTAATATTTAAACAAGATGCCAAGAATACAAATGCATGTCAGCAAATATGTAATATGGGTTGTGTAGACACATCTTTCTGGACCAGGACTGGGGAAGATGCACCACTGCCACCACCCCTACAATTTTACAACTGGTCCGTCCTTTCGGGTCCCTCACCACAGCGTTCATGCCCAAACAAAACAAAAATTGCAACAAAATGTGCAGGGAACTTAATCCCACCACTGCAACGCAGAACTTTGATCCCCAATTTAGCAAATGCGGGGGGAGGGGGGCATGCTGAAAGTTCCAGCTGGTTTCACCCTGGCCCTCAGAAGTGGTCCATCCCTCCCCGAGGCAACAACTTGGAAATCCAAGAAACATTTGTAGGTAATGTGCTATTTATCACATGTTTGTTTGATCCCTATTGCACATAAATATTTGTCATATCCTAGGAACTGAGTTTAAAAATTTATAATCATTAGTTTCTAATTGTCCCCACTGGGCTGCAAAATTAATCCATGTCATTCAGTTGCCAGTCTTCTGAGCACTACTAGATGCTAAATCATTTCAATTATTTCTGGTGTTTTAGTTGTAAAATGGTGCCTTCCATATGCAAAGGCGTAGTGCCAGTAGGCTCATATAGACACATGTGAGCATGCATGCAAACAGAGAGATCAAAGGGGGTGGGGATAAATTAAGGGAAAAATAAAGCTAAATGAGGACTGAATTGCTTAGTCACTACTAGCCACATAATTCTGCCTGTTAAGGAGAGAAATGTAAGTGGCCAGCTGGAGGGAAAGCAATAGCGTGCAATGTCCTGAAAGAGACATGGCTAATTGACTGGAGCATGATTGGAGCAATCAACAGGGACTGTTCACGCTGCAACATTTTGTTATAACTCCAGTCATTGTCTTTTATGGGAATGCTAGTTTCTCTGCCCTGATGAGCAGCACGCACAGTGCCGTGTATCCTGTTGAAAACTTCTACAGACTCTCATTTCATAAGGAAAAAAAAAACCAAAAATTGTTGCCCAGAGAATTGGAAGTGCCCTTTAAAAACAGTATCTGTGTGTATCATCAGAGTATTGGAATTCAATAAACTGTTTTGTTTGTTTGTTTGTTTGTTTTGGAGGGGGACTTTCTAGCGTATGTGGCACTGACCTTTAGAGCCAGTCTAAAATTCACACATGAACAAACTCATTGCTCATTTAAAATAAGCATTGTAATTTTAGCTAAGTTGTATATCCTGGTGATCGGTGGAATCACAATACAGTATAGCTATGAAGTCAGAAGTAGCATTTGCGTATCTGTCGGCAGATCAGTGTCCAACAGTAACAATTAAATTATCCAGTTTCTGCACAGCAGCGCTAGCTTGTAGGCGAGAATCGGTACCTTAATCCTTTAAATATACATATGTATGTAGATATGAATATGTATGTATTAGGGTTAGGGCTATATTTGCAATAATTATCTCTCTTAGAGTCAGCTGAACTCAATACATATTACACTTACGGTATATCTATCCATTTTTGTTTTGGGGTGGTTTTGCCGTCAATCTGCACTGCTTGTTTCTCATCTGTTCCTCCAACACTGAGCCTCATGGTGCAGTGGTTAAATAAATGCCTGTACTGCAGCTAAAACTGTGCTCACAACCTGGGTTTCAATCCCAGGTACCAGGCTCATGGTTGACTCGGCCTTCCATCCTTCCGAGGTTGGTAAAATGAGTACCCAGCTTGCTGGGGGGGGGGCAATGTGTAGCCTGCATACTGTAATTAAACTGTAAACCGCCCAGCGACTACTTGAAGGGCAGTATATAAGCAGAACACTTTGCTTTGCTTTCTCTTTTCTTATACCCTTCACCTTTTCCTAGTCTTTTTATGTTGGTAGAATTAAAAACGGGGGAGGGGGGAAACACTGCAACAATTTAAATATTAACAAATTTATTCAATATGAGCTTTTGTCAGTCAAAATCCACTTCTTCAAATATAAGGACTGCAACTTTGTCTTGGACAAGTGAGCCTTGTGTTCACATTATATGCCCCAAATAATAGCTTTAATTTATTCAGTTTTCACTTCTAGAGAGAATTCAGGCTTAATTTAATCTAGGACTAACTTATTTGTCCTTTGGTAATCATGGCATCTGTAAAGCAGTCATCCAATAACACATTCTGGAAAAAACATTCCCTCACCATCAAATTTCTTCACTAGCCAGCTTTCATAGCCATACTTATTAAACAAGATTGTGATACTATAGATTATGTTGATTTTGGCCGACAGTCACCCACTTTTACTCTTAATGGCCTTTTCTAATTCCTTCATACCCATCCTTCCAAATTGCAAATTTCTTGGTTGCAGTGTCTTTTTGGATTTATGGTTAAACAGTGGTATTAAAAATCTTTATCAGTTTTGATTTTATCATTGACAACATTAAATTTCTTTATTTTATTTATTTTGTTTATTTATTTTTACATTTTGATACCGCTCCCATTTCCCTGAGGGAACTCTGGGTGGTTCACATAAAAAACAAGTTAAAAACATGTACATCAATGAGAGGAGATATTAGGCAAGAGGCGTAAAAATTGACAATAAAAATGGTAAAAATGACAATTTAAAAAAAAAAAACAGAAATTAGCAGAGGAAAAATTTATGTCATTCATAATGATTTTTATCTTCCCAACTGTAATCCTTCTTTTGCACTTTCTTCTTTAGCCTTACTCAGCAGTCATTACAAGTCACTGTTGCTTTAGAGATAAACACTATCTTGCACCGGCAGAAAGCAACAGTGAGTCTCTTCCACCAACGGAATATGTTTTCCAATGGAAGATTGGTGGGTGGATGTCTCTTCCACCGATGTTCACTCCTCCACCTGAATCTAATTCAGTTTTTTGCAAAGTATGTTCCACATGTGCATACCTGTCCAGTGGTAAACCAATCTGTTTTTCCATATTATGGTAAAGTAGTAGGTTCTCATCCACAATATAAGCTATTCATTAGGACAACAAATTTGTTTGGCACACCCATTTTTTTCAGAACAATCAAGATGGCCTTAGGAAGCCATCCATTCATGGTCCTATGGTTCTGATCTGTCTAAACATGCTAGCCAATATTAAATTATCTAGACTTTGCTATAAAAACCATACTTGTTATGGGCTTCATCTTTCTATACTCTCCAAGATTCAAAAAAGAGAACAGTATTCACGAGAGCCCCATAACCTCTCTGCAGCCTCATCAAATATCTTTAGAAACATGTGGTTCCTTCAAGAAGGTCTTCCAAGACAACAGGAAACCATTTCAGGACAAGTAGTAATTGCTCTGGAGCCTGCTCCTGACAGGTGGGAGAGAATAACAGTCTGTAGGGAGGATGCATAGGAAAATGGAAGGGACAGAGGAAAACTAACAAAGGATGTAAGACCTAAGTGAATGCAAAGTAATGAAGGGGGTGGGAGAGATGGAAAGAGTACAAAGAAATAAGAGGAAGATTAAAATAAGAAACGTGGGGAGGGATGAAGAAAAGGAAAGGTGTGGGCTTTGTAATTGTTCTGATCAAGATGTACAGTGGATAGAACCCGGAGCTTTTGATTTGTGCTTATTTGCTCCTTTTGTGAGCTACAGGTCCACAGATTAAAAACATCCCAGAATTAATAATGCCCTTCCCAGGCTCCAGGATGTAGTTACTTTTATGTGTTTTAAAAAAAGATTGATTGGACTACAGTGCTTATCTTCTAGTGTGCTAGGAATGAGCAGAATGGAATGGAATGGAATTTCAAGAAAAGGGTTCAGTGAGCAGCGGGAAAGTAAAAAATTATGAAGTATCTTTAGTTTTTTTTTTCTCCCACACATGCACACCCTTTAATTCTTTCTTCCTGGCATCAGAATCCTGTTCTCCGGACAAAACAATGATCTGCCACAGAATCTGGTAATCCTAAGAGATAACATCCAGATCCCATGACATAAACAGTGACAACCGTGAATGGATTACTAAAGAAATTCTTTTATACAACTTTACAGCATGCAAGTAGGCTGAGATCTTCATCTAGCATGGGTAATATTTAATTTAATTTAATTTTTCTGACTTCCCCTTCTTTCAGGTTGCAATGGCTCTCTGGGGCTCAATTTTTACTTGGAAAATTGATTGATTGATTGATTGATTGATTGATTGATTGATTGATTGATTGATTGATTGGATTTGTATACCGCACCATCTAGTCCAAAGGCTGCTCTGGGTGGTTCACAATAATAAAAAGTACACAAGTTATAAACAAAACAGTAACCAGAAACAGAGAACAAAAAAAATGAATGTAAAGTTTTAAAACACAACACAAAATCAATTACACTCTATAACAAATAAAAATGAACCAGCAAAATAGTTAAAAGAGTCAATTACAAAACAAAACAACAAGAGGTGGAAGAAGAATTTTTTCATATCCAGTAATGTGGAATGAAGAATCAGGGAAAGCTGCTCTGGGAGTCTTAGGGACACATGGGGTGTGGTGGGGAATGCTTAATATCCAAAAACCACTGCCAGGTTAATATTTAACAGTTTTGACTACACTACATTAAGGTTTGGAGTAGGAACTGGCAAACCACTCCAGCATTCCTGCCAAGAAAACTCCATGGACATGGGGTCACAAAGAGTCGGTCACGACTGTAATGATACAACACACACACACACACACACACACACACACACACACACACACACACACACACATTAAGGTTATAATGAATATAAGTGGGAAATGGAAATCAGAAGGATTAAACCACTGTAAGTGAAAAGATAATGATTAAAACTGCTGATGATACACCTGTTAAGAATCAAACAATATTCAAGCATTGGCAAAATGAATGTCATTCACACCTACACTGTGCTCTCAAAGCATGTTTCCTTAAAGGAAGAAAACAGTAACACAAGTTATAAAACACTGCTGTCTTAAAACAGTGTTAAAAGTTCATCCCGCTCACATTTTTGTGCAATATTTGCTTTATTTATCATTATTAGCAGCAACTGAAACTGACACAGGTTCTGTGCTTTTTAAGATTTAAAAATGCCCCATAAGCTCAGTGGCAAATTTCGACATCCCAAATATATTAATATTTTTATAATAGTTTCCTTATTACATCTGTAAGATAGATAGATAGATAGATAGATAGATAGATAGATAGATAGATAGATAGATAGATAGATAGATAGATATTAAAATGGTATAATTCTACAGTGCAAGATTGAAACATTGAAACAAAAGCCTTACCCCTTAAGAGTGGATCCCAAGTTCATTTGATTCCATGTCATGCATTCAAGCTGTGAGGTCATTTGGTATAAATTGTCACTGTTATGAAAATATTTAAAGTTAGAACTAAAGTTATGTCACCCAATTCAAATAAATTGATTTATAGAGAAGCAAGACCCGTGCTTTCTTTTAAAAATATATTTCAAAAAGAATTTAAAGCAGCTCCGAATAATCTATTATTTTGCAAAGTTATAACTATTTGTAATGCCGAATTCTAAGAAAGAAAGAAAAAGAAAAAGAAAATCATTGAAGAAAAAAAACATGGTATGCTGCCCCCAGATTTTTCAAAATGCCCACCAAATATTGCATGTATAGCAATTATACCCAGTATTCCCATTCAATTAGCTCAAATTGTATGTAACTTATAGAAATTCTATTTTCATCTACGCAAATGGATCAAATACAATATTTTGATTGTACTTTTGCACATGTACTTTCACAACTATTACACTTGATGTTGCTTGCTTGCTTCACAAGCAAATATGCTACTACTCGTGAAACCATGGTTTGATGCTATGTTGGATGGAACACAAGGAATATTTCCGTAGAGAGAGAGAAACACTGTGGTACAATGTTTAGTTATTTCTGGCCCCAAAAAGCAGTTTGTTGGTATAGAATATATACTATAGATTATAGAAGAATACATTTTTTTTACTCTTTAATGAAGAGTGTATTATATTGATAATTAACTGAAATAGCTCTGGGGAAAGTGATTAATGCTGCTACATAAATTAAATTGACACAAAAGACAAAGATTGAGAGTTTGAACTTTAAACTGTGATCAACCATGTGTTAACAAACCATGAACACTGTAGACACAAATGCTTTCTAAAAATGACTCTTAGTTGTTTAACATTTTATTGCTACATTTAAAAAGTAAGGCAAAATATTAACTCGGTATTAATTAGTTAAGATCATAGTAGGACATCTTTTCAGAAAACATTCTTAATAAGAAGAAAACACTTTTAAGATGAATTTACATTATCCTCATTCTCATCATACTGTATAATGAATATGACCACTTCTTCACCATTCCAGCATCTATCTGAACAAGTCTCAAGAGTCATATACACAACCAACATAGCCACAATGGACAATGTGTCACCCTGATTATCACAGAGGATGCTTGCTGAGTGTACAAGAACAATAGTATTATATGGGTGGACAAATTATTTGCTGAAAACTCCTCATATCTTAGGGATTTTAAGGGGAGATTCTTCATGAACAAGCAGCTGGGATTGGCTTTCATAGAATTTCCTATGAAATTCTATGAAATTATACACACACACACACACACACACACACACACACACACTTTCTCTCATAATTCTTATAGTCTTTTCTGTAGAGAAATCAGATTTTATTTAAATGAAGGAATATAGTTGAATGACTTCAGTTGCAAAGTATGTGCACTATCATTTGTCATTACCACCAAATGCTATTATTCATTAGTGTGTCTGAACTGCTATTATGTGACTACAATGTCCTGCGTATCAGCTCAAAAATTGCTAAGACTCTCCTGCAGTTTCCCCCTTTGCAACAGCAGATCGTGCTGGTCTGTGCCACTACATTTTGCAATTCCATGAATTCTTCCTGTAATGCTGATGTAATTAATTCCTCCAGGGCACTGATTTTTATTAGAAGCGCCAGACCTGTGCATTTACAGCAGGAGATTTGCCTTTAACGTTATTTCAGCTGACAGTTCATTTATAAGTGCCTCCTCCGTAAGATGCCCTATTCTTTTCTTTTCATTTGCTTTTTTTCATCAACTTATACACTTACTCATCTTGTCACCAGCAAGAAGCCATGCAGGTTGCCAGGACCAGATCCACATCCTGTAACTTTCAGGCTTATATAGTATGGATCGTTTTACCAGAGTTAGATTTTCCTTATGCAGCACTTAGTGACAAAAAAAATTGTGTCTAGTACAATTTTCTCTTCTATATTGTTATAGAAATAGGTTTGTCTTTACCTAGCTGTATAAACTGCTTCAAAAACAAGAAAGTCACATTCTAATTGCCCCACAGTATTTTCTTCCAGTGTCCCATAATATCTAACCAGATATCCACTGGAAAACTCATGCATAAAGCTTAAAGGCAATTGTTCTCTTCTAATACTGCTCTAAAAGTATCAGTGGCAGAGTGCTTTGAAACACAGGTGTAATCAGTGCCAACATCGCGGCAAAGAACCACTGAGAGATACAGCTCCTGAGCATTTTATAATCCACTTTTAGAACCACCTCATCTAGCAGTCCTCTCCATGTGATATGGATCCAAATTGCATTAATCCACTGCTCTGGGGACTGTATTAGATGCATTACTACCTTGAAATTTTCATCACAGTATCAGAAAAGATGCAGGGAATTAACGTCTCCTTGGATTCCATTATAGTGGATCACAAATAATGTGAGTCATCAAGTCATTTCTGACTTAATAGATAGATATCCTTTTCAGGGTTCTGTTAGTAAAAAGTTCTCAGAAATGGTTTACCATTCTCTTCATCTGGGGGCGCTCTGGCGATGGGCAGCTTGCCACACAGGCTGGCTCTTCTGTGATGCATAGTGATAAACAGGGCTAGATACCTAACTCACTAAGGTATCCATCCAACATTCATAGAGCTAATAATAATAATGACTGAGAAGAGTTTTTGGAACTTTGCAATCAACAGAAGAGTCATCCATTCCAAGTCATCTGCTGTGCTGTTCAGAAGGGTGCCCCTATTCTCAAGAACATAATTAATTTATTAATTGTATGAAAGAGTAGAGTGGAAAAGATAACTGAAGTCTCCACTGGGTCCAACAACATACTGTCAGCAGAATACATACAGTCACACGCACACACACACATGCACGCACACGCACACACACACACACACACACACACACACACACACACACCACAGATAATATATAGCTACCCAAGAATAATCATACTTTAGTTCCATGCTGATGACTTGCTTCAGTTAAGTGATGTAGCCCATCTATTGCTATTTCCACCCTATTGTCCATAATCATTTTTGATTTTGCTTTATTATCCTCAGTTGATTGTACATATGTTTTAGAGATTAGGATAACCTGATTTTATTGACACATTATTGCAGTTTTTTGCTTTATTATTTGATTTGTGTTTTGTTCATATGTTAAGAGTTTTTGTTAATATTAATTTGATTTCTGATTTTTCTGTTTTCTATTTATTTCTATTGCTTTGTTTTGAATTTTATCTCCAAGCCAGATGGTTTTACAGTTCAAAACCAATAATAAATAAATGAATAAATAAACATTTCCTGTTTATTTATGCTCTTTTTTGCTGTGAACCTGTTAACAAATTCAGTAAATTAACCACGCTGAACCACATGGTTCTCTCCTCAGCTTACTTCCATGTATAAAATGACCCTCTATTTTTAATCTAACAGTTTTAGACAAAAATATAGTCTTATACACAGAAAAATATTGTAGCTTTATAATTCTGTATAACTTTGTACTCAGGGTACAGCCAATATACTTCATTGGTTCATCCCAATTCCAGTATTAAGAAAAATGCAGAAAACAGTTCATTAAATATACTGTTGATAATTCTGTAAACCCCCTCACCCATTAACAACATTAACTGTATTTTTTAAAATAAAACAAATGAAATGTTTTAGCCTTTCCTCATAGGTAAATTGCTCCAATTTTGAGAGCAGTATGGCTTCCTGTTTCTGTACCTTTGTTAGTTTCATACTATCAAAAACAGAAGTTGGAGATAATGTGTAGATATTATTGCATTAGCATTAAATTTGTTATTTTTTTGCCCAATGAGCCAAATATAATGACTAAAGATTGTGTTACAAAAGAAATTAGTTGTCAACATTATTAAATCTTGTTATTTGACTATTTAGTGTCCATGCAATTCATCCGAGCTATCTTCTCTACTTTGTTTCACAGGTTGGTTTTGTGTCACATTCTGAACAGTACTGTTAAAACTAAATTATTCATCTGAACCTGAAAGTCCAGTGGTTTTTCATTAAAAATGTGCATGCATTAGGAAACTGTTTTGGCTTAAAATAGGTTGCTGTGGCAGGAGGAGTTGAGATTTCTGACACTACCCACTTATTCTGCTTTCTATCCTGGCTTCTATAGTAGGGTGCAATCAAGGTTTATAAGAAAATATCAGTGATTAGCTTTTACTGCTTCAAATGACAAGCACTGTTGGTACATGTCTGTTTATTTATTTATTTATGTCTGCTCTCCAACAAACTGTCCAAGCCCTTTTTATAGAAAGGCAGCAGTGACTGTAGTAAAACTGGATGATATTTTCAGTAGTACTATAAAGCTACAAAATTAAATCCATCCTACAGTCAGTTAGGGGACCCTGTGATTCAATGAAAAATATATAAAATGATCAATGCCGAAAGGTCGCTAACAGACAAATTTAAAGTGAAATGAAATTTGACCAATGTCTTCATAGGGACATAGGGACACCTTTTTAGTTCCAACTCCAGAACAACTTCACTTTAAAAGGGGAGGGGGCTTGTTTAGCCAGATTGATTTACACTCTTTGTGGCCAAATATTTCCCAGACATGGCAATACCATATCCATCCACTCCTAAGTATGACCCTACTGTCAGCATATTGGTGGTTTCTATTTTCATTTGATAAACAATGAACCAAGATTAGGAACCAGAGGGTTACAAAAATAATTGCATCTGCTTAGTGACAGAAGATGACTCTGTGAGAGCGTACAGTACTGTATATGAAAGCTTATCAGGAAAATTCAAAATCTTATACTGTATTACTGTATACTATATAAAATATACAGTTATGAGTAACGTTGGCTTGTATATGGCAGGGAAATATGTTCATAGAATCTATAACTCTATTGTCAAATAGAGAATAATGTGTTTAAAGTGTTAGAACTAATCAAAGGAAGCTGATTCTAATTATTTTGGATCGAACCACCCAAATCACTGGGAAGAAACCACTACAAAACTAATTTTCCCTTGTATAAATATTTGTTAAAAAATAAAGAAAGGAAGAAGTAGGGGAAGGACATTTGTACAGAAAGGATTAATGTCAGCTGGAGTAAAATGAAAGGAAGCTAACTATGGACAAAAAAGGGGGAACTTGAAAGGAAACCAGTAGTAGATCACAGAGCATTTGTTTTGGCCCGTACTATAACCAACAAGTTCTTGACCTTGGTACAGAAAAAGCTATAATTTGAGCCGCAACTCCTCCACTCTTAAAGTCTTTGTAAGTGTGACTCATAGTAAATTTTCAGCATTAAAATGTTTACTACATAAAACAGCATGATGCTAAAGAGGGAAATCATAATGTCCTTTTAAAAGAGCAATATGACTGGACATGATGATTGTGTAGACTCTATGTGGCCTTGTCCCTTTGCATTCTCTAGAAGTTCTTGGCCATCGTATCCCAACAGAATATGTTTTTGCAGACATGTATGCTGTTGCTGCTAAGACTGCCAAATCACCAGGGTGACTTGGCATTCTTGGCAGTAACAATAAACATGTTGGATATATTCCTGTCTTTAAAGAGAGATATACAAGAAAGTTTTGGGGCCAAAAATGGATCTGTGTCTTCCCTTTGCCAGAAGAATCTACATATCCCAAAATTTCTTATACAGGCCAGAATCCTATTGGCTTTCTAGTAAGATTTCTGCAACTCACTGTGACTAATTCCTGGTAATTGGCACATTGCTGGAGTGCGTCAGTCAGATACCTAGTTATGTGTCTAACTGACAACTGAAATGCAACCTGACACCTCTTCAATTAACTGCAGTTAACAATAGCAAGTTAGACAAGTCTTATGCAAAAATCAATAGGATTCTTGCCTCTCTATATAATATGCACACCATAATTGGAAGCAGTTTCACACAGACCTATTTTGTGCAATGAAAGTTAACACCAATATCTTTGAAAAATAGCTTTTTAGACTATAATTCCAAGAATCTTCAAGATTGTGGGAACTGCAGTCCCAAAAAATAATGACACCATTATCCAAAAATATAGGTGCACCATATGGGATGACTATATGGATAAATACTGTGGTAAATATTCTGGGATTGATATTGTCAGATTTGTATTTCCATTCACTACATTACATACAATTCAGTGCAAATCAGCCCAGAGTCTCCCCCTCCCCACCCACCTGCCCCATTCTGTACTTTCATCTCCACTCCAGAGCTTCTACTTTTTCCCAATCAATGCATTCATAAGGCAGTGTGATCTAGAGCTAAAGCAGCTTCATGTCTGAATAGGTGACTAAGAACTGGCTCTCCTTGCTTCCTGATTCAAGGTGGAGAGAGAGAGAGGAAGCAAAGGGAACTTATAGGGATATCCATTCCCTTCAGTGAAGCATCCCCTGTATCCAAACGTTTTCTTCTTAAAGGGTTGGTGCCAGCACTGGCATGCTAACAGAGAGAGAGAGAGAGAGAGAGAGAGAGAGAGAGAGAGAGAGAGAGAGAGAGAGAGAGAGAGAGAGATGGAGGAGGAGGAAAGACAAAGAATGAGGTGGAAATTTACAATTAGCTCTTTATAAGTGTAGCTAATGGGAATCCATTTGCTTTAGATGGAAATCCTTTTTCTTTAGTAGGCAGGGAGGAGCAAATTGATACATAAGCCTTGTTTGCAACTTAAGGCAGCTCTACTGTAACTGTGCCTCCTACAAATCTGGGTAGTTACAATAAAGCTGCCTTAAGAAGCTGCAAATAAGGGTTATTCCTGATTACCTCCCCTCATTCTCCTGACTCATGTATAGTTGGATAAAATGTATGTATGTATGTATGTATGTATGTATGTATGTATGTATGTATGTATGTATGTATGTATGTATGTATGTATGTATTATTTATTTATTTATTTATTTATTTATTTATTTATTTATTTATTTATATTTGATTCCTATAACACCCATCTAGCAACAAGGTTTGAATTCACAATGAACCAATTCTCATTTTTCCCCAGTCCCACTCTAAATATGTTCATTTAGGCTTTTAACATTAGGAGAAGCATCCGTTCATGCCTTATAGACTACAGAAAAGCCTTTAATTATGAGGTTAATGAGAAACTATGGTTAATTCTAATAAAAATGGATGTGCCTTAGAACTTGATTGTCTTGATTTATAATTTGTATTGTGAACAAGAAACTACTGTTAGAGCAGACTATGAACAGGCAGAATTGTTTCCTATAGCCAAAGATGCCAGACAAGGGTGCATTTAATCCTCTTATCTGTTCAAACTGTATGCAGAACATTATCATGTGGAAAGCCAGACTAGATTCAGCTGAAGAAGTGAGAAATTGTGGAAGAAACATTAATAATTTAAGATAGGCAGAGGACACTATCTTACTGGCAGGAAGCAGCAATGACTTGAAATGACTTGTTGTGAAAGCAGAAGAAGAAAATGTCAAAGCAGGGCAGCAGCTGAACATTGAAACAAAATTTGATGATGATAATGAAAAAAAATAGAGATATTGTATACCTTGGTTCAATCATCAATCCACGCAGAGACTACAGTCAGGAAATCAGTAGAAGACTGAGACTTGGAGAGACAGCAATGGACGAATTAGAAATATCATAAAATGTAATGATGTGTCACTAGGGACCAAGAGCAAGATCACCCACACTCTTGTATTCCACCATGTATGGGTGTGAAAGCTGGACAATAAAGAAAGCTAACGGGGTGGGAGGGATGATTTATTTGAAATGTGTTGCTGGAGGAGAGCTTTGTGGATACCCTCGACTGCCAACGTGGATTTTGGAGTAAATCAACCTGGATCTCTGGAGGCAAAAAGGATTAAATTGAGCTGTCCTACTACGGGAATATCATGAGAAGAAAGTATTCTTTAGAAATGAGTATAATGCTGGGAGGACATGATGGTAGCACTAAAAGAGAAAGGCTGAATATGAGATGGATTGACTCATAAAGGAAGCCACATGTTTGAGTGTACAAGAGCTGTGCAGGCCAGTTGACAGCAGGACATTTGGGGGATCTCTCATTCATAGTATCTCCATAAGTCAGAGACAACTTGACACATAACAAGATATTAAACAAGCAGCCATTTGCTAAAGCAGATAGTAGAAAGATCCCACTCAATCTATTGTTCTTTATTTTTACACTCAAAGGCCTAAGGAAGAGTTTGCTGTTTATTTGATCCATAGTTCAGAGTGAGAAACAAGAAAGTAAGTCCAAGCTACCTCAAAGACTGAATATCGCAGTATGAACCGGCTCAGGTGCTAAGATCACCAGGAGAGGCCTTTCTCTCCATCCCGCCCCCTTCACAGATGTGTCTCAAAATAACACATGAAAGGGCCTTCTCTGTTGCTGCTCCCAGACTTTGGAACTCCCTCCCACTAGAGGCCAGGACTGCCCCGTCTCTGCTTTCTTTCCGGAAGCAGGCAAAGACCTTCCTCTTCAGGCAAGCTTTCCCTGAATGAGGGACTATTTACTATGTGACTTTTATATGGATTACCATACATGATTGCATTGACTGATTCATAAGAACACTAATATTTTCCATGTCACTCTTCACCCCTCATAATGGATTTTTCTTTTCTTCTTGCATGCTACCTTTTAATGCCTCTCCTAATTCCCTGTTCTTAACTTGAATATGTCTTAAATGTTCTGCACTGTATATTGTCCCTCATTATTGTAAGCCACCTTGGGTCCTTTTCCAAGGAGAAAGGTAGGGTAAAAATATTCGAAATAAAATAAATAAAAATAAAGCATTAACATGTTTCTTTAATTCTTCCAAGGAGAAAGGTAGGGTAAAAATATTCAAAATAAAATAAATAAAAATAAAGCATTAACATGCTTCTTTAATTCTTACAATTATTTTAAACAACTCTATTTTTGCTGACTTTCAAGTAAATTTATACTGACAATTGATGAACTATCCCTAAATTATTATACAGGGGCTTTTAAAGACTATAGTTAAATCAAGTACCCAAACATCTAAAATCAAGCACAGTTTTCCCTTTCTAATAAAAAGGAAGCAACTTTCTGTCTGAGATGGAAACGGCTTTAAGAGCAGCTATGTTAATTCAGTATAATGTAGATAGAATAATGACTCTTCCTCCCCCCCCTCCCCCCACCATCCCCCTGTGCATTGCTGAGAAACGCTGGGCATTTAATATGCAGGATGATGACCCAAAGGGACACTTGTCAGCAAAACAAGTTTTATTATTTGTTTCTGATGATGCTGTGATCACCCATTCATCTTTTCTCTGGAAAGTTCAAAAGGCAACAAAAGCACCGCTTCTAAACTGGTTGAGAAGTTCACTGTCATTCTGCAAATCATCATTTTTTCCCCAGGATATGATCTTGGAGCAGATTAATTCTGATTAATTCACCAGAAGAGCCTGAAAATGAGTACCCATATTATAAGTGCTGAGGCATTTGTGACAGAGCAATATTTTCTGAGTGCACATGTCCTTTCTCATGTTTGTCACATTGAAGCATCTTTTGCCTCTGCAGAGTCAAAGAGCCAGCTGGATTCTCAAACATGTATTATTAGTGTTAAAATTGCTCCTCTTTCTGTCCTTGTTTTCAATCTATAGAGGTTTGTAAATGAGGACAGATTTCTTCCCCACAAAACACACAATCAAAATGTTGATACACTTTAAATGACAGAAAAGAAGGAAGTGAGTGGCGGCATGGATGCCAAGGAAGCAATAGAATGTTGTTTTGGTTGCCTGGAAAAGGACAGATAGCACCACACAAAAGAGGCCCCTAGCCACGGGGGAGGGGGATATGGGGTTATTTCCCCCCACACACACACACAACCACCTCTTCTGCTTCCTCTCTCTATCCTGCTGCAGCAGCCCTCCAGAGCAAGGTCTCAAGGTGCACAATTGACCCATTCTGATGGAAGCAGCAGAAATACACAATTGGAACCTGGCCCCGGACAGAGTAGGATGAGCAAAGATACTCTGAGACATAAAACTGAATGATGAAGGAATCGTGTTTGTAGCGGTAGGGTGCATGATTTCACACTAGACAAGCTTTTCTAAGGAAAAAATTTGTGTGATCAAAGCAATTAAAAATGGATCGTTTTGGCAGCAGAGCACTGATTAGACATGAGGGGACCAAGGAGAAAGAAAAGGAACAAATCGCAGTAATCTAGGAGAGAGATGACCATGGCAAGGGACAGAGTTTCTGCCTCAGAGATAATGATTGATTGATTGATTGATTGATTGATTGATTGATTATTTCCATTTGTATACCACCCAACTGTCTGAGGAGAACTCTGGGCAGTGGAGTGGTAAGGGCCATAACTTTTCAGTATATCCACTTTGGTAGCAATTTGGTTGATAGTCTTATCAAAGTGGAAAACAGCAGGGTTCACCTGGAAGATCAAAACAAAAGCTTCCAGGCATCCTCTTGTGACACTTATTCTGCTCATTTTAATTTTTGAAAATTGACCATGTGAAACTTGACCAGTAAAATCAAAAAGGAGAGTTCACACACATAGTTTATTGCTTATGACCATAGGCCTTTGCAATGTACTAGCAAATAAAATCCAGTTAAAACAGGTGATTGACATTTAAAAGAGAGCCAGGCAACACCCAGAGCACTACAGTTCTCAATGGAATACATTATAATGGTAATATTCTAATAAAGAACAGGAGCTAGCAATACTGGAGAGTCACTTATAGCCCAGTCTTATGCAGTGAGACTCCTTTCAAAGTAGGACTAATTACATATAGAAAACTAAATTATACAATTTATTAAGGGGATGATATGCCAGGAGACACTGTATAGTGCTGCTTTTCATCAGGGACTAAAAATATACCATCTAATGCATATTTGTATGTCTATTTTGGAAGGTGCTGACTTTTATTATTCTGCTGTGGACACTTGGACAGTATTACGTTGTTGCTGCTCTAATTGGTTCTGTTTGCTAAAATGCAGAAAACAGAGATATAAGCTTTGGATATCTCTAATGACACTATTAACTAGTTGGTATGTCAGGGGCATGGTGGCTCAGTGGACTAGGCTTCCGAAAACTGTCAGCTGCAAAACCGGCAGCTCAGTGGTTCGAATCCTGGGTGCCACGCAGCGGAGCGAGCTCTCACTGATAACTCCAGCTCCTGCCAACCTAGCAGTTCGAAAGCATGTAAATGCAAGTAGATAAATAGGTACCACCGTAAATAGCAGAAAGGTAAAAACAGTGTTTCCTTGCAACCATGCCAGCCACATAGCCAGGGACTTGCACAACACTGGCTCTTTTGGCTTGAATATGGAGGTGGACACGACTAGCACGCATGTGTGTGGGGGGGGGACCTTTACCTTTACTATGCCTGTATGTATGGTTGGTAGCTGCCCAGAGTGGCCTTTTAGGGATATAAATAAATAAATAAATAAATAAATAAATAAATAAATAAATAAATAAATAAATAAATTCTCTGTCATTGGAATCCACATACATACATATTAATCCTACCAAAAATGCTGTTGCCAAGCTTTTCTACCCATCTCATTTTGAGGGTTTTTCTTTTTCTAGCCAAGAGTTCTGGCTATAGTATGAAATATTTCAAGTATTATTCAAGTATTATTATTTATTTATTTATTTTACAGAATTTTTTTAGCCGCCCCATTACCAAATGGTCTCTGGGCAGCATACACCTCCATTTACAATCTTAAACCCAACAAACAAAGCAAGCAAGAGTAAGGGTACCCCAACAGCATTGTTACCCGGCTTTCTTTGTATTAGAAGCACCACAGTACAACTCATCTATGTATCAGATAACAGACAACATCAAGAGCATTTTGGGGCAGTTAGTATGAAAACATTCATAGTACACACTGATTGGCATTCTAGGGTGTGAAGTCCTCCACATTCCTGAAAGAGTGTAAACTAGCATCAAAGCGCCAGCAAATCTTATCTGCCAAGTTTATTCCAATCGGGTTGCATTTAGGAGACAAGCACAGATTTATTCCTCTGCAGGCTTTTATGGGAGCCCGATACGTTCCCTAAAGGAATGTACAAGCGCAAAGGCAACGGATAGGTGGGCTGTGTTTGATTCGAAACATGTTAACGTGTTAATCTTTGATCCCGGGAAAACTTAGCACACCAGCTGGTGCCTCGGATCAGGCGTAGCAGCGGGCGGGAAAGGAGGGGCCCTGACAAGAGCACCTGCTAAGCTTGTAAGTAACGGGTGCGTCTACACCAGCGCGAGGTCTGGAATCCACACCCCTGTGTCTTGACCCACACCAAAGGCTCGGGGGGGGGGGGGACGGAGCTCTGTGAACCAGGCCCCGACGGGAGCAAGGCGCGCGCGCAAGGGTGAGACGAGAAGCCGCCTTCTTGCGGGGAAACCGACGAGCCCCCATGAACGAACCGGCCCTGGACGGGTGGGGTGGGGAGCCTTTCATCTCTAAGGACCGAGTTACTACAACGCATCTCTTTCCACTCCGTTTGCGGCCACGTTGCTTTTTGGCCCCGGGCTGCGACCGGAGCAAGCCGAGCCTGAAGGATACTTCGCAGTTCTACTAACTAACCGTCTGGCGCTCCCCGTCCGGGCTCTGGCTAATTAAGTTTAATGATGAAGCAAGCCCGAGGCTGTCTCGGACTCCGACCTGCTGGAGTGCTCCTGCAGCCGGATGCCTCCGGCGCTCTTTCTACTCGAGCGTTCCTCTCTTTTTTTTTCCGTTTGGCCCTTCTTTTTCGAGGCAGCCTGAGCCCCGCGGCCGGGGGGGGGGGGTGAAGAGGCTCCGCCGAGGAGTTATCGGAGGCCTTGGACAGCTTCGCAGTGAGTCGGCCTCCGGTAGCCTTTCTTTAAGAGGCAATCCGTAGAAGACTATAATAAGCGTTCTAAGAGATCCCTCTTTTTTACCCAGGCATAAGATGGGGGTCCGTAATATTAACCCACCCCCTCAAGAGATTTCTATTCCCCCTACTTGGCGCCTGCCTATACGATCAGTAAGGAGGGAGCGGCTCCTAGCATCCTTCCCGTCTCCGTTCCATTGGAGCGAGTCCCTTATTTCAGCAGACCCGGATTAGGGTCTCTCTCTTTTTTTCGGAGGGGGAGGAATCATTTCCACCCAAAACCTAGAGTTTTGTTTTGTTCTTACCCCTTCCAATTCCCCCCCTAGAATATATAACTTTATCTTCTCAGATGGTTTCCTTTGAGGCAACCATGCTGAAAAGATTTAGAAACACACACAGAGAGAGAAATCTTAGAATCATAGTTTACTAGGAGGGGTGAGGTAGTAATCTTACATTTAGCTGGCCCTGGACATTCAGGGAGCCTCAGGGGTCATTCAGACCAATCCTTCTAAACACATAGCAAAAGCAATAGAGTAGAAGAGTTTTGTGTTGTTTTCAATTGGTATTTTCCCAAAAGCTAAAGTAATATTGGGAGACACAAGAGGTCTCCCCTTTTAGCTCCTCCTTGGTTGGAAGGTCTGTTTTCTGCCTAAAATACTGTGCAGGCAGACATGGGAGTAAAAAGCCTCTGGGCTCCTCTGGTCTTTCTTCTGAATACTATATCCTGTGCCCACACTAATGGCACTCTTTTCTAGCACTCTTGCACAGGCACACAGGAAAGCCACCATTTTTGCACTGGAAGATTTCTCTCCAGCACCATTTATACCGTTCTGGGTAAAGCTCCTTCTTTCTGTCCTGTTTATTGGACCTCTTTTTTTCTCTGGGTGTCCAAGCTTGCAAAGGCACCCCTGGAACTGAGGAGTGACACTATATTTTTTGCTGCCCTTTCGCACTGATTAATTAACAGTGATATATCCAAGCCTATACAGCCCCCACCCTTTGCCAAGGCACATTGTTCTGTGAGTGCAGGCCTTTTCTTAGCAGCTCCCCGAGATGTGGGATCAGTTCCAAGTTCACCCAAAGTTGAAGAATAGGTGGGGGAGATGGGAAGGGGGAGGAGGATTTTGTTCTGGCTCCTAAACAAACATAAAATAAACTCAGAGGTTTGCCCCCTTTCCTCCGCCCCCCCCCCCAATCCACTGGGCCAAAAGAAAAAGAAAAACTCAGCAGCAACCATTACTGGCCCCCAGAGCAATCTGCAGAAACTAATAAACAGGGACAATGCTTAGAAAATAACTAACACTTCTGTTTTTGAATGTGGAGCGACTGGCCCACCAATCCAAGATATCTCGCTTTGATTTTGTTTGTTTGTCTTGTTTGTTTTTTAAACAAACACTTGTGGATGGGCCCTTCAGCCAATCCCATCCAGGGCCTCAGGGCAGCAGATTCCACCACCACCACCACCAATTGAGGGGAGGGGGGAGGGGAGAAAGAGAAAGTTCATGCCAAGGACCAACATGCTCTCCTGTGGTGAGGATGATTTATGAAGATGCATCCCCACAATTCAGCTGAAGTATTTCAAAGTTGTGTTTTACCCACAGCAAAAGAGGAAAAACCCTGCAACTCCCCCCCCCCAAAAAAAACCCAAGGGAAAAGAACCCTATCCTGCGAAACACGGTTTCAAAACAGTAGTTTTGCCTTTTCTCACAGTTGATATTAATCACTAGGAAGAGGCTGTTTATATTTATTCATTTTAAAACCCAAGAATTCCGGGATGTTGCCTGTCTCAGAGACAGACACCCAGGCGTTTTCAAGTGACTCTCTTGCGTCCTGTCATTCTGTGCTGGTGGGAAGGAACAACGCCCAATCAATCCCTTTCTCCTTTCTGTCAGAGAGATGGATTTTTTTTTGCCACTAACCAGAATACAGCAAAATGAAGGAGCTAAACCAAGCCAATCCTCAGTTCCTTGTTTACTAATTAACAAATAAATTAGGTCCATAATTTTTTATTTCACTGACAGACCAGAGGTCCTTGGAAGAGTTAAACCCAGCAGTCCTTTTATCTGAGGCAGCTAAATCATAAGACTGGTCCCCATTAACTTCAGCCAGGATGAGGCTGAATTTAAAATCCAAAACCTTTGGCCTAAATCCAAATGTTAGTTCCAGCTAGAGTAGATCAACTGAACAGTGGGACTTCGGCAAGCCGATGCTTTTGGAAGTCCCAGTGGATCCCAGTGGGTCTATGGGAGTTGGTTTGGAGCAGCAACCAGATTTATTCTTTTTCATTTAAATGCCTGGTATTTTTCACTACTAGAACAAAAGAATCTCTCTCTCTCTCTCTCTCTCTCTCTCTCTGTGTGTGTGTGTGTGTGTGTGTGTGTGTGTGTGTGTGTGTGTGTGTGTGTGTGTGTGTGTGTGTTTTGAAAGAGTACCACTGCATGACAAGACAGGTTGTTAAAGCTTTAAATGAGCATAAACATCAGATAAAATAGGTGACAACAAACACAATTAATCCTTACTCTAGCATAGACACCTAAGAACCAAGTGAGAGCAATGGATGGGTGTTACATATGGCCACATTAGTCACTGACAAGACCCTACAATGAATAGGGCCAGATGTCTGGTTGTGAGGGCAAAAGCTAGATTCCCCAAGCCTCACTCCTGGTCACTGTCAGTATCTCTACCTTTCTTTCTCTCTCTCTCCCTCTCTCTCCCTCTCCCTCTCTCTCTCTCTCTCTCTCTCTCTCTCTCTCTCTCTCTCTCACACACACACACACACACACACACACACACACACACACACACACACACACACACACACACTTGAAGCTAGGGGTATGCTATTTTGTATATCATACCAAAAAAGAGGCCAGCTGGACTGGTCCAAATCCATTCCATTCTCATAACCATAATGGTCAGATGCTGATGAGAAGCAACAAATAAATAATTAGTTGGTGCTAGGGTACTAACAAAAATTAGGTGTTCTCAATTTGAGTCCAATTTGGAAACCTCGATAAAAAGTATTCAGAAATGCTTTACCATTCCCTTTTTTTCTGGGGATACTCTGAGACTGTGTACCTTGCCCAATGCTATACAGGCTGGCTCTTCACCTTAAGGCACGCTGAGGAATTAAACTCCCTCCAATTCACTGAGCTAGCCAGTTGAGCTAAAGTAACATTACAATAAGCAGATATTAGTAATTGATTTAAATTAAATTGATTTGACTTTTAACTAGTTGCAAGCCTGTCAGCAGCTTCCTACAGTTTTTATTTATGTTTAATGTCACAAAATATATACATATTAAAACGTATAGAATTTTTAAAAAATCAGCAAATTGACCATCATCCCAGGGTAAAATAGATGGTAATATAGGAACAATCCAAATGTCTTTTTGCCTGTTGGAGTTGTATCTAGTCATTATTCAAAGAGAAATAGAAGATTCAATAAAGTTAGACTTCTTCCTGCTCCTAGCAGCTGAATGGTGACATTTTTGTATAAATAAAAGGGTAAAATGAACCCAATGGGAAGAGATGAGGAAAGCTAGTCTAGGGGCGTTGCAACCAAGAATGAAGCTGTTTTGCCAATAGTTCCAAATTAGAATGTACACAAAAAAAGCAACAGGGGAAGGGGGAAGAAGCAAGGATTGCGAACTTGACATAGTAACAAGGGTTTCACACCTGTTGTATGGGTTCCTCAGAAGTAGAGCCTGGCTACCTGTGCAGGTGTCTGTGGGGGTATGGCAGCCATAGACAGGGGGAGGCACTGAATACTGCTGGTCACCTGCAGATAAACCAGAGAAAAGTCACTTCCCCACATTTTCCCCGTTCCCAAAGAAAAACCTGCTCTTGTGAAGATCAAGTGAGGGGCTTTCTCTAACCCGTCAATTTCAAATGCCAGCAGGCGTTCAAATCTCACTACAAACACAAACTTAAGATATTTCAGTTTCTCAACCAGTCTTCCATTTCTACTAAACTATTAGTAATATTGCCTGCTTTGTACTAATGCTGTTCTGTGCATATGAAGCAGTAGCTTCAACTCTGAAAGTGCGCACTCTTAAATGGTTTGAGTAACTCTCAAAGGAAATGACATGGACATCAATCACCTTAAGTCGATGTGGGATCAAAAAGTTGGGCCTCCCTTTGGTTAAGCTGTGCCCGATATAAGATCATGAACATTAATTCAACCATATTAAGAACTGTTAAAACACTGGAACGAAATAACTTTTGCCAGAACAGTCCAGCCGATTTCAATAAAACATACTGTTTACACCCAATATTCTGCTTACTCTGCATGATTACTCAGAAGTAAGTTCCGTTGATCTTTGAAAGTAAGTCCTGCCAGGGTGGGTCAGCTCAAGGGCATGAGGTAGGCTCCATAACTCATTTTGTGTTGAGTATACTATACTATATTTGGGGGTGGGGTGGGGAAAACAGTAAGAGATCTGAATCCATTTGGTAATTTAGTAAACTAGAGCCAACGGAAGATAAGCAATAGAACAATAGAACCTTGACTCAATAGAACATAAGCTAGTTTGTTTCCTCATTCAACCATTGTTTCAGTGGCTCTACTTGCTGAAATTAACAATTGGGTTTCAGCCAAAGTTTTTCATTTTTTTTTCAAAAGTTCTGCAATGAAACTGATCTTTTATCAGATAAGAGAAATATTTCTTTTAAAATGTCCCATTTGTTGTCATTAATTTCAAATAAAAAAAATCAACAGAATTCAGTTTTATTTTGAGGCATCTTTATCAACCACTAAAGTATTATGAGTTAGGTTTATATTCACGGGAAAGGCATTGAAGACACTCCTTATTCAAGTTCCTTTTTCTGCCAGGCCTTATCTTGTATAGGGAGCATGCATATACAGTCGTCTGTGAGAAGACCCCTTCTAATGTGACACTTCAGCGTAGGCATGCATAGCTTTCTGCTCTCACAATTTCATCAACTCTGGTACAACTGCACTGACTTAAAACTTATTTATAATTTACAGATTTATAATTAATAGATATAAGGCTAGGCTAGGTGATACCTTTATAGGTTACTAATAAAATAAAATTTAAAAATGCAAGCTGGGTGTGAAACCTTATCCGGGAGTTGGATGCAGTTTTAAAACCAGCCTTGCCTCTTACAACATCTGAACATCACCTGGCGAATACCATCTTGCCACAAAGGATCTCAGCACCTGGTAGACTACATATTCTACCAAGAATGTATTTTGATACAATGCTTGGATACAGCATTGTATCCAAGCATTGTATTATTTTATTTTATTTTATTAGTGACCTATAAAGGTATCACCTACCCTAGCCTTGTATTGGGGTTTTTTTTCGGTCACATGGCTCATGGCTTCATCAACTGATGAAGCTGTATGGATGAGCAGTGAAACGTTTCACTCTCTCAAGCAAAAGAAGTCCAGTAGCCATGACTCAACTTCCAGATAAACTCACCTGGATGACTGAGAATCTTCACAGACATGTGGCTCAACCCTAATTAATAGATATAAGTTTATATATAAAAGCTACATGTTGTGCTGATATAATTTCCAAACATGGAGGATCACAGTCGTTTCCTTCCCTAGTTCCCACTATGTCTAGGGTTGTACTAGGTTAAACCTAAAACTAATACATCATTTAAAAGAAATTCTTCGGAATGTCTGCAGGCCATTCCTCTTACCTTAAATGAGCCTCATGGCACTGTGATTAAACTGCTGCACTGCAGCTAAAACTGTGATCAGGACCCAGTAGCCAGATCAAGATTGACTCAGCCTTCTATCCTCCCAAGGTCAGTAAATTGAGTACCCAGCTTGCCGGGAGTTGGAGGGCATGTGTAACCTGCATAAATTAACTGTACTGTAAACCACCCAGAGAGTGCTTTAAGCTCTATGAGATGGTGTATTAGTAGCACACTTTACTTTTGCTTTTCTGCATCTCAAAACACTACTCAGATAACCTGGTTTCGGCATCACCTTCCTCTCCTGTTTCCACTTCTCAAATATCAGACTGTCTTGATAAAATTTGGTTTGTTTGTTTGTTTGTTTGTTTGTTTCTATAGTGCACTGATTTTCCTATAGGAACTCTAGGCAGTTTATATAGAGGAAACAAATCAACAGACGTTTTAGAATAAAACATACATAAGGAATGACTAAATCAGTCAGTAGTCATTAATGAATAGACCAAAATAAAATATTCCCATTTAAGAAATATTCAATTCTCAAAATATTGCACACGTTTTCTCCCCCCGTCAGTTTGGCCTAATAATGACCCTAGTAAGCTAGGGTTCCACGGCCATCCTAGTCATGATGTTCTTACATTCCATTTGGTTTCTCTTCCCCCCCCCCCCCAGGAATGGGAGGTGTGGGATGTGTAGCGCTAGCACAAAGGTTTCTGCTGTTGCTGTTACCTAAAGAGGTCTGCTGGCTGATGGAAATGGGATCCTCGTGTTTGAAGGAGTGGTTCGTGAACTGTGCTGCATGATGAGAGGGAGTGTGGCCATAACTTGGAGTCCCATCAAACGCCACTGTGCCATAACCTGCCAAAAAAAGAGAGAAAACAACAACATGGTCAGGAACCAGGAGCAGCATTGCCTGCCCTTGAACTTTCTTGTGAAGCAGCTTCCTGCACACATAGACACAGAGTCAGGATGCCTTTCCAGGCAGGCAGGCAGGCAGGCGTCAAAAACCTGCAGCCTCCGCTTTTAGGAGCAATGGGCCTTTCTGCCTGCCAAAGAACTAAACCCAGATGAACTGACAGAGAGGAAGGCCCAAAATAGTTCACTCTGAGCCTAGCTTATTTGGGGAAGGAAGGGTGCTACAATGCCTGCTATTCCCCTTCCCTTTAAATTTTCCAGCTTAGGGGCCTGGCAATAGGTCATCCTTCCTTGGCATAAGGCCACTCACAGGTTCCCACTGAAATGACAACACCTAGGGCAGTGTTGGCGAACCCATGGCACGGGTGCCAAAGGTAGCACTCAGAGCCCTTTCTGTGGGCACCCGACATGGCCCCCTTCACAGCCACCTGTATTCAGGTTAAATGGCTGTATGGGCACTTTGTGAAAAAAAATACTGGGTTTTGAATTGCAATTTGGGCACTCAGTCTCTAAAAGGTTCACCATCACTGACCTAGGGATTCAAGACAGATTCCAGTCAAGAACACAAATCCAAGGACTCTGCCTGTGCTGTGCCTCATTTCCCTTTTTTTTTTCTTTTTTTTTCTTTTTTTTGCAAGGTAACTTGACCATAATGCAGTTTGACACTAATGCCACCTTGGGACTATGAACCAACGAATGGGAAGTGCTATGTACAGTGGAGGAACCTACAACCGGCTGAGCGCTTTCACAAAGCAACTCTGTGCTTGTCAGCTCAAAAGCAAGTCCCGTAAAATCAGTGCAAGTTCACCCCTTGTGTAAAAGATCAGGCATAGGATCTCGGCCTTATTGCCAACTGCAATTTGATTTAACTGCCAAGTAATCTGATAAGAGGCATGTTTATTTGGAAATGGTTTCTCTTTCAGCACAAACACTCCAGTCAAGTTGTCAGGATAATGAAGCTCACCATTATTAATCCAGTGTGAATCTAGGCTTTGGTTGGAATCTCAGGCTGCACCTGAAAAGGATGGGTCAGCTATTCCCACCCACCCACTGCCCCTGCAGTGAGCTGTGTTTTCATTAATTGCTCCTCATACCTAATGGAATGGGATCTCCCATCTGTTGGACAAACTCATTGGCGGTTTCACACGTAAAAATTGCTCTTTAATCTAATTCTTGATGGGTTCTCGCTTGTCTTATAAGATTAACTTTGTGAAGAGCCCGCAATAAAAATGGCAGCCCTTTAAATGAAAAATAACCTCCTACTTTTAAGAGAAAATTGCTGCCTTAAATAATAATAAACAAAGTATTTTAGAAAAGAAAAGTGAAGGAAAAAAAAGAAAACTGAGGGGATTCGGATGGAAAATAATTGCCTCTGGTGACCCCAGGGTGACGTCAAATCGTAAATCAGGCATTCAGACACCAACTTTCATTAATTACCTGGAGCTAGTTAAACAACTTCAGCTAGAAAGTAATTACCAAGTAATATTATCTTGGAGGCTTCTCAGCTCATCAGCATTTACCCAAAGACCAAGAAATGTTTAGTGTTGCCTTTCTAACATCATCCTCACTTTCCGAGTCTCACATGACATGTTGGTTTTAAACAAATAAACATTAAGGGAATTCTGTAGCTTCTTGTTTATACTTAGCAGCTATTTACTTCATCACCCTGTCCTCCTTTAAGTTAGTATGTTGTACAGAATATACTTTTTGAAACATACACACACACAGAGAGAGAGAGAGAGAGAGAGAGAGAGAGAGAGAGAGAGAGAGAGAGAGAGAATATTTAATTGGCAACACGTTGTCTATGCAGAGAACACCACCACCAGGAAGGCAAGCTAAGGCTCACACTGTAGGAAGAAACAGTCTAGACAGCTGTTCGCTTGTCCTAGTTTTTCCAGAGTCTTCCTACAGCAACAACATAGTTCATGGGACACCTATGGTGGACCCAATTCACTGTGCTGGAAGAGCCCTTTCACTAACAGACAGAAAATGGGTAATGGTGATAGATGTTAGAAGACGCATGACAAAACATTGGGTGGGGGAGAGAGAGAGAAAGGGGAGATTTTCCAGACCACTCATGGGCAATGAGTCACTGACAGCCCACATGCAACTAGATCCATAAGCTACTTAAAACAGAAGAATTTGATAAGAAAAGCGATTTTGACCTCTGCTCTCAAACACATCAACAGTACTTTAGACCATGTGCTGAATTCAGGGAGGGCCAACTATGTTCCTGGGAGGGGCTGCCTAGATATTATTACCTGGGGGTATCAGTGCCACTGGAAACCTATCCTCAGAGCAAGATGTCTTGCCTTACTTAGTTTAGTAGAAAGCAAGGCATTTGTTTCAATAATGCTATTGTTACTCTGTGATTTCACTTTCCCTGCCTCTGTCCATCTTCACTGGGTCCACACCATCCACAATACAGGCAATTATAATAAACCTTTCACTCTGTGTGTCCTAGGAACTGAAATGGAAACCACAAAAGCTCCCACTGAAAGAGGTCTATTTATCTTAAAGGTGCCTTAATGTTTTGGGGGTTTTTTAATGTTTTTGTTTTGTTTTGTTTTGTTTCTGGTGCACTAAGAACAGTAAAGGGTTTTTTTTTAAGATTAGCTTCCATTTTATATTATTATTTTGAAAGGAACATTCAAAGGAGAGCCACTCATACACTTCTATCTTTAAAATGACTGCAGCAGAATTGAGAATAGGAATACCTGGATCCAAGAGATTGCTCTTCTGTTTGACCCAGAGTGCTAAAGCCAAAAGAGCTTCAATTAAAATTTTGCTCCTGGTTAACAGGTAAACACCCCAAAAGAAAGATACCCAGAAGTAGATCAGATGTTGAGATTTTGCCAACATGCTGAATCGTGGGGGGTGTGAGAGAAAGACCATAGCAAATGACACCTTCAACATCTGACATACTACAAAAACGCTATTTGGATTGCCCATAAGTCAGAAGCAATATAATAACAATAGACTTCTTTACCTTAAACCCTTTTAGATATATTGCTGAAGCCTTCCTTCAGAGCAAAACCTAAAGGCTAACATTGACAGGATATTGGTATCCATTTATCTTTCCAGAACTGAACCCCCAGGCACACATCACTCATAAATAAATCACACTGACTTTATGTGTGCATTTTCAAATGAGCAAAGCTGAGATCTCAGACCCTTTTCAGCTTTGCTGAAAGAAATGCCTACAACATGCTGGCCTTATTAATTTAAGAATGTCACTGATTTTAAGAACCTGGTTCTAGGTCATGATGCTTGGATCATAATGTTAAGTTGCCAGCCTGAAATGCAAGGAGTTCCTTGATGTGCCACATTAATGCCAGCAACACTACACTGCATTAAATGTTCACTCCTTTCGGATCTGAGAAAGGAATGGGCTAAGTGTCTGCACCTAATTTTGGAAGCTTGTGGTGGATTCTAGGCTTAAAACAACATCCCACTCTTTTAGTTGAAGCAGAATTAACTGTGAAGTAACCAGTTTTCACTGAAATAAGACTGTGGCTTGTGCTGCTAAGCCTCCACAGATGTATTTTCAAGCAAACCTTCTGCTCCCCTGATTCTGAAGAAAATATTGCTTTAAAACCCTCCGTTTTGCAAATTTTCTCAAAATCAGGGTACACTGTGCTGTACTAGGTTGACTCCCAAGCAAGCCTAAGTATGAATGAAGCTCCAAGGTGTGCAGCTTCCGCGGGTCCTTAAAAAGGCTGCAAAACTGCGATTTACAGAGCTATGATTTGGGTTTGTCCTAATCATGAAAGTAACATTTAGGGTCCGACGGACTGGCCTTAAGGCCACTTCCTGGCCGCATAGCCTATCCCGCAACAACACACCAGGGCATGGGAGTCACTCCGCATTCCCTTCAGGGAAAGGGAGAGGACGGCAAGCTGGCCCCGGTGCTCTCCTTTCTGGGCGGCGGTGGAACACAAGGGAGTTGGACGGGCCTTCCCAAAGCTGCCGGGGCTGCTGCCGCTGCTGCGGGCGTGCGCCTGCCGCTCCGAGGCGCCTTCCTTCCCCGGCCCACGAGCCGCGATGACAGGCCGGTGCGCAACCCCTTGGCCTTCGAGGCTGCAGCTGTTCCGCGCTCCCTGATCACAGGCTCATCAGAGCCCCCAAAGCGGAGGCTTCCCTCCTCCCTGGAGCCCTCCTTGCCTTTTTCAACTCCACCCCCCCCCCCCCCGAAACATCCACACTTCCCATCCCTTCTTCTCTGTGACTCTTGGCCCGCCGTCTCGCGGCTCTTTCGGGGGGTGACCTTCAAAGCTTCTGCGGGGCGCAGAGGAAGAGTTTTTTGGCCGCGCTTTCCGGTGCTGCCTGACCCAAAGCTTCAGGAATGCGATAACGGGGTTGGAGTTCTGGACCCGCCTCCAGAGAGCGAGCTCTCTTTAATTAGGGCTTTATCGGAGGCTGGGGCTGATTAAAACGTGCTGAAAAATCGTGGCGATTTGGACATCTGGGGGAAGAAGGCGAGCCTTCTGAAGGGGTCCAATTGTTGGAGGAGCTTCGCTGCAGGAAAGAACGGGGTGGGGGTCCTGGGGAGGGGATGCGCCCTCGGAGCAAAGGATTCAAAGGAGGACAGGAACGACCCCCCACCCCTCCACGCCATCATCCCCGCCGCCCTCACTAAACACTTGGCAAAAGGACCAAGGCAACGTATTTCCCACGCTGGGAAAACCCGACTCAAATCTCAACTTCAACCTTGACTGGTTCAAAGCAAGAACATTATTACACACACACACACACACACACACACACACACACACACACACACACACACACACACACACACACACACGTTGTTTTCCGGCTTTCCCCAAATTCTTCCCAGCCGACCCAAAAACACAAACAACAACCAAGAGGCACCAATAAGGTGGGTCTCACACAGAACACACGTATCCTCCCTCCCTCCCTCTCCCCTCCCTTTTCCCTGGTCGCTGCGATGAAGGAGGAGATGGTGGTGGTTTATTTTAATCTGGAACTACGTAAAATAAAAGTTTCCAGACCTCTTTCTCGCCATTGCTCTTCGGCAACGAAAAATGAATGAACAGAAGTCTTGTTTTTCCTCCCGTTATTCAAACTCGCCCGGTATAAGTCGGAATCTAAGGTGTTCTGACCGATTCGATTTCCTCCTCTCGACCGTTTAAAAAGGCACCAGTGCGGCTTTTTCTTCCTACCAGTACGAGCGCAAAGGAGCGTCTAATAGGAAAATTAGGAGACGACAAACCCTGAGGCTATGTGCAATGTCAAAGAAAACGATATTTCTCTTAACTTTATTGCTGAATATAACGCATTTTGACAGACGTGGCAAGCCTCATATTTTGGATAAACATGCTTTCAGCTATTCTGGGGGGGGGGGGAAATGCTACTGATAATTTTGCAAAAGTTCCACTTGGTCCTTTATTTAAAAAAAAAGATAACCTGATTTATTTTTATTTTAAAAATAAAGCTTTTCAAAACAAAAAAACATAGATTTACGATTAGTTGTAAATTAGATTAGTTTTCATACAGATGTCTGTATGTTAAAGATATCATTCTGCCATATGTAGAAATGCTTCTGTTAACAATTAGACTTTCCAGCACAGACTACAATTAGACTTTCCGGCACACAAAATGGGGTATGTGAAGGGGTGTGATCTTTAATATATTCATGATCAAAAGATGCTTTTGTAACTGGGTAAAAATAAGGCTATACAGTATACTTGCACAGGAATTTCAATAGAAAATGGTTTCTCAAAAAAAATTTATGTGCACAGTGAGAGGTGGAAGTAGATTGAAAGCAGGAGATAAGATGTTCTGGGCACATATTAGTACTAACTACAGTATTAGTAACAGTATTAACATTAACTAGAATGTGGCTACTGACGTTTAGAAAAACCAAACAGAAATTGCGACATTGTTTTTGTTCTGACAGGTTTGATTAATTTGGCTGTTTTCACCTACCCACCATATAAACTCTATTCATCATAATAGCATGGATGACTAAGAATATTAAATTGCTTTAGAAATTAAACAGAAAAAAACTAGTGGCCAAATATAAAAACTTCAATAATATTCTTCATCAATAATTGCTATTAAACCAATTATAAAAATTTTGTGCCCTGCCAGGGGAGGAAGGGAATTGTTGGTCTCCAAGACAAATTAACAGGATTGTCTTTGGTCAATAACAGACATGTCAAGATCTCGAGACTCACTGTAGAAGCAATGTATAACTATTTCTCTACAGGTTTCAGTAGAATTTTGCAAATTATAGAAACATTTGTCTTAAGAACTTTAGTTAATGGAAATATGTTTCATCAATAGTAAAGCACAACTGTGAATTGGAAAACTGATTATTCGATGCAAGTCTTTTATTTAAGAGAGAGGAAGAGAGAGAGAGAGAGAGAGAGAGAGAGAGAGGTTCTCTGTTCCTAGAAACTGCTCATCCATTGCATTTTGTATTACAAATGACCCTCCCTTCACTTTCCTCAAAGGTATCATTGCTTCAGGATACTGTACAATCTGTCACTGTATATTGCAACAGGTAAAGTCAGAAAAATAAACACAAATAATTATCAAATTCACAGCAAAATATATCCTGGAATTTACTGTGAAATATGCTGCACAACCACTACAACCATCAGCTAAAGTAGAATATTACAAGGGCAAACCGTCTTCAACAACAAACCAATTAGGACACAATCTACCTAAAATATCTCTGGCAGAAGCGTCACTGAGACTAATGGAAACTAATCTACTTCTACTGGAGCTCCACTGATTTCACAGGAAACATGCACCCACATCTCGCAATCTAGGTTAAAATGAGACTTACTCATGGTTGTAGATGACATTTTTTTCCATGCATATATGATTGAAGGGATGACTGTATGGGTCGGGACACTCTCTGTGTAGGGGAAAATACTGGCAGTCAATGGGATTTAAACCATGCAGTCCTTGACTTATTTACTCTGAAGTAAATTCCATTAGGTTCAGTGGGGGATTATTCCCAAACCTCTGCGATTAGTATTCATTGGGCAAGACTTCACCCCAAATCTCTAGAGCCTTTATTCTTAAATAAATTCTTTTCGCACACAAAAGGACCCCCTGACAAATGCCGACATACACTGGCTTTCAAAATTAATTTCTAAAAGAAGAGAAGAGCGGCTGTGTACCATGTTTTAGATGAAACTTACTTCCAGGTAAATGTGAGTACCATTATATTCAGGGCTGAGGTGCCAAATACAATTATTTTAAAAAGGCATTTTAAAAACTAATAGGTTTAGATGCCACTCTACAATTTTTAGAAAAGTTTCTTAACTCCTATTTAGATCATTGCTTTCCAGGTAGGAATCCCAAATCACTGGGTTTCAGAAGAGCCCGGTAAAGATTCTCCTGTGCAGATTTCAGGTTCTTAGTATGAGTGAATTGCACAACCAACAGGTAGCTGGGTGAGTTCTATATTTGTTGTGTTTTTTCATTTATTTCTACCTCAAACGGCTAATAAGTGCCCTTCAGTTTAGCAAGAGAATATTTTAGTACTGTGTGTATTATAGACCAGTTCCACACAGTCATTTCCACAGAAAGCAATCCTGGATTTCTTTTGACCACTATAATTTCTCCAGGTTCGTTTCTATAAGATTAGTCGAAAATTGCCTGGAATCACCAAGAACATTCTTCATCTGCTACAGCAAGGTACCAGGGCAACCTGTTTACGGAAAAGGAACAAAGTGGGCGTGGGCACCTCACATTCTGAACTCCAAACAGAAGTAGACACAAGAACTAAGGTCCCTAGAAGTTAGTTTTCACACCCACTAAATACCAGGTGCAATACTCCTGCCAAGAAAACTCCATGGACATGGGGTCACAAAGAGTCGGTAAGGACGCAACACACACAAGAATGTGACCATCCACTCACCAACAGCGCAATCCTGTACATGTTTATTTAGAAATAGGGCCCTCTGGAAGCAAACCTTTGCAGAGTTACTAAGACCTGCCAATATCCCCCTTGGGAATTTTCTCCCTCCCCCCTAAAATAAAATGAACCTACTTCTCTTACTATGGCATTAAGTGAAGTTTGGAGTCAATGAGAAAAAGTACAAAAGTGTAAATCTTACTACACTTTAATGTCGGCCTCAGTGAGAAAATTCTTTTTCCCTGTTGTCTTAATATTTCTAGGTTTCCCTCTTCGGAACAAGATATGAACAAGAGATGCTACTGTCCGGTACGGGATGAGAAGTTCCAGAGCTTTGCCCTTCACTGTTCAGAAAGACAGAAGGTATACCCCTCAAGACAGAAAGTAGTAAACTTCCCAGTTCCCACTGCAACCAAAGCAGACTATTTGGTGGCACTGAACTGAGATCGTTCTCAAACAAGAAGCCTTGGAGATCCTCACCGTTCTTGCTCCAGAAAAGTCCGGTCGGGATGCTCAGTAAAAGTACAATACTTCAAGAGCACTACCGGCTGAGTTTTGACGGCGAAAAAGCCGCAACTCTCTTAACCAAAAGCAATATCTCCAATTTTAAATACAAAACCACGAGTCGCAGCAACCTACGGAACAGGCTCAATTAAATTTGAGTCTATTAAGAAACATTTCGTATGGCCGGTAATTTCTTCACCGTGCCTAGACATCGTCTCAGAAGCAAATTCCAGGGCATTCAGCGCGATTCAGTCATTCGATTTATTGTAATCAGTAACCTTAAAATTCCAGAATGATAATTAAAAAAAATTAATTATTACAAGTATTATGCCTGGGCATTCAAACATACTCCCGTTTGATTTCACCCCAAAGGAACATTGTCAACAATCACTCCAGTTCTACCTACGCGCAACGACTTGGAAACAGGGCTGCGGTCTTACTATTAGATTCAGGGGAAGCTTTGGAATAAATAAAGCATGCACGCACTGTAACTGCAGCACGTGTGGGCAGGATTGCTGTTGGCTGTGATTCTGGGCACATTTACTCAGTTTGGTGGGACATTCCATTAAAATTAATGATATTTACTATCCACGTCAACACGTTCGGGTTGGCCCAGTACACATGTCTTATTGTTTATATGACAATTAAATTGCAAAGAGCTGCGGTGGACTAATTTTTTAAAAGCTATAAAAATCCATGGTTAGAATCCGGGGCAGGAGTTGCTTTAGTTTGGGGTTGCAGGTTTGCCACCACTGCCCTGGTGTGTCAAAAAAACAACAATAAAAGGTGCTTGCTAGTTTTCGCTGGATGTTTTGCGACCAGTGAAGACCATGTCAAAAGGAAAGGGAGGCACCTGTATCAGGAGCGACTATAAACTCAAGATACCTGCAAGCGTTGTAATTCCCAATTACTCTTCTGACAGGAGGGGAGATGGAGAAGGGGGGGGGGGGGGGCAGACCCGGGAAGTCCAGAACATTTTTAGGGAGGTGTTCCAAGCCACGAAATGTTACAATTAAGATAACTCGGTCTTAAAACAGAGAGTGAGGCTTAGTAATTTTTTTAAAAAAAGTAATGTTAGTATCCCATATAGAGACTGATGAAACCTTCTGAAGAAGGCGGCAGCTTGCCTATTTTGTGAACTTTTACAGCTGATTCCGAAACAGTTGCCCTGACTCAACTTCCAGATAAACTCACCTGGATGACTGAGAATCTTCACGGACTTACAGCTGATTAAATAATTTATAGGTACTCTCCCCCCCCCAAAAAATGATGTTTGATTCCCTATGTATGGATAGGGCTGCTTTGGGGGTTAGGAAGCCGGAGGTGGGGAGGTTTGATTCCCCACCGTGCCTTCTTGAGAGGGTCCGGACTCCATGATACATAGGGTCCCTTCCAGTTGTGCAGTTCAAAGATTGCGGTCATCACGGACACCACCACTGCCACTCCCAACACCACAACAAGAACAACAACAAGGAGCGGCTTCCAGTCCTTGCTAGCCGTGTCTCCACCATGGGTGACACTGGAAAGAGAGGGCAGACCCCTTGTAAGAGAGACCGGACACCCACCCACCCACACCCCGAGATGCGGCTGGCAGATCTGCGGCCCGGCGGCCGCCCTCCGATCCGGCCCCGCGGGGACAGAGAGAAAGGGGGGGGGTCCCTCGGCCGGCCGTCCCCCCCGCGACCCCGCTTACCTTGATTGCGGATGGCTTGCGGGCTCTCCAGGCAGTTGGTCAGGTACGGCCCGTTGGGGAACATCCGGGCTTGGCCGGCGGGCGCCTGGCTGGGCGGCGGCGGGGGCGGCGGGGGCGGCGGCGGGGGCCCGAAGGGGCCGTAGCGGCAGGCGCCCGCCGTGCCCGTGAACTGGCCCGAGAAGTGGACGGTGAAGGCGCTCAGGCACTGCTCCTCGTGCGGCGGCGGCGGCGGCTCCGAGGCGGCGCTCCAGCTGGGCTCCTGCTTGATGAAGGCCGAGGGAGGCGGCGGAGGAGGAGGAGGAGGAGGAGGCGGCGGCGGCGCCAACGAGCCGTAAGCGGCGCCCGGCGGGAAATCCAGCACGGGAGCCCATTGCGCCGCGCCGCTCACCGGCAGCGAAGAGGCGGCGGGCAGGAGCGCGTTGAGGTCGCGCACGTCGGAGCCCATGGAGGGCGGCTCGCCGCACGCTTTCCGCCTCGGCGCCGCCGGGAACCAGTCCCCGCCGCCGCCGGGGCTCTTGGTCCACCCGCCGCCGCCGTGGGCCCGGCCGCCCTCCGAGGGGAGGCACCAGGCGGCGGCGGCGGCGGCGGCGGCGGCGGCGGCGCTCAGCCCTTTGGGCGACGCTCGGTCCCCGCCGGGGAGGCACGTCCCGGCCTCCAGGCCCGCCGACGGAGGCGGCAGCAGCGCCAGCGCGAGGTTGGCCTCCAGGGTCGCCCTCGGGGCTCCGGCGGCGCGGGACAGGCAGGGGCGGCCGGCGGGGGGGAGGGAGGGAGGGAGCTGGGGGGGGAGAGAGAGGGGGGGGCTGGCCGGCCGGCAAACGAGCGAGGCAGGCAGGGACTGTCGCCGGGGGGACCGGCGGGCTGCGGGCAGCCTGAGCAGCCGCCTCGGACTTCTTCCCTCAGTGGCGCCTTTGCCCTCAAGTCGCCCAAGCGCCGCCGCTCCGCGAGGTGGGACTCTCCCTCGTGAGGGGGCGGAGGAGGAGCCAGCCGCGCGCGCCGGCGGCGTCCCCTTCCCGCGCGCCTCCGTGACTAACCCGGCCTCCCGTCAGCGCCCAGGAGCGCCACTCGAGGGCTGAGGTGGGGTGGGGGGTGGGGTGGGGGTGGCGCGCGGGGAGTGGGTGGTGGCGGGAGGCGTGGAGGTTGGGGGGGGCGGCAGCGGCACGGGACACCCCCCCCTCCCCACACTTGTCGCGCGCGCTAGGACCAAAGAGCGGGGCCGGGGCGTCAGGGAGCCGAAAGAGGACCACCTGCCCCGGAGAGAGAGGGGGGTCAGAAAAGGCGCCCCCCCCACACACACACACACACTACATGCACACCGTCAGGCCTGCGGAGGCAAATGAGGGGCAGGACAGGTGGCGCGAAGGACTCCTCCTCCGAAGCGCGGGAAAAAAGGGGGGGAGCGAGAGGTGCTGCGGACGGAGGCGGAGGCGGCGGCGGCGGCGGAAGAGATCGTTTCCAGCTCTGCCTGTCTGAAGTGCCACCTCTCCGAACTGGCGAGCATTGGGAGGGGGGGAGAGAGAGAGAGAGACGGCCCCGGCCTCTCCTGGTATCGGGCCGTTGCCCCCAAGACACCGCCATCGAGGGGCCACCACCAGATCCAGCGCGGGGAACCTCAAGGGCACCGCGGCGCGGCCCTGGTCCCTTCCCTTTGTGGGGAAACGGGCTATTTCTATTTCTGGGAACGGCACCGTTCCCCCTTCCTGCACCCATGCCTGTCAGGGAAGTAGGCGGCAGAGGGGTCCCTTGCCCCTCGGTGCCAAAATGGCTGCTAAGCGGCTACTGTGCCAATATCAAAACGAATACGCATCCAACTGTCCCTGGCCGGCCTGCCCGGCATAATGAAGTGGCAGCAACACTCCCGTCTGGGGAGCCCTCCAGATGGGTGCCGAGGGCCCCCATGGCCTCTTAATGATATGTCGCTGCATCAATTCCAGCAGGTATCAACCTCCATCTGCCAGGACTCTATTAGACCTGCGAAGGAGTGTTTCCCCCCCGGAGCCATGAATAGGTGCCCTTAGGCAAGCCAGTAAGAAGACTCCCAACAAGTCCCCCCCCCTCCCAACAGCGCTATATAAATGTGAAATAGATGGACAGAAGCCGTGCAGAAGCCGAAGGCTCATTTCGGATGGCGTTTGGATCCCGCGGTAGCCAGTCTGTAGTTTCTGGGAAGCCCACAAGCAGGACACCGCTGTTACAGGGTGGTGTGCTTAAGAGAGGGATAGACAGAGACATGCAGAGATGTGGGAACTGGGAAGAAATATATCGTCATCGTCATCTCCACCCGAAGCCTTTAATAGTCCTACCCTCCAAGAATTCCCTAGATTCCCTTTCAAGGAAAGCAATCGGATCGAGATTCTCCGTGGGGGGCAGTGAATCGTTCTGTCATGGTGGATATTCAATCCCACAATTGTTTCACTGAATAGCTGTGTCAAAATAGCAGTAGCCCCCTTATATTCTAAGTCCAGCTGCCATTCCTTTTGGAACCTTATTATTGGGTTATCCTAAACAGACACTTCCTGCCCCAGGTCCCTGCCCCGGCTCTTCTCCCTCCACTTAGAGTGGTAAAATTAAGCATAATTGAGGCAGCATTTCCTTTTACGCTTCCTCGAGAGGAAGAGCCACGGCGTGAAGAGAATTCAGAACAACGCCCGTAGGTAAGGGCTGGAACTTTGGAAAAGAGTCTGGATCGCTTCCTCAAAGCAGAAGCTGTTGAAATCCGCGACTCTTCCCAAAGGATCCGCCGCCTTAAGAATCACCTTCATCGGTGGGGCAAAGAGGGAAAGAAAGGGAGACCCCGTGCTGGACCCCTCGGAGTTCCTTGTCTTGTAACGTGTGTTCTTTTCCCACTCCGAAATGCGCTTCGATTTGTTCTGCGTTATCCCACCCCAGGATCTCCACCCACCTCGGGTGTCGTGATTGGTCATATGTGGCAAAGTCACCGTCTTGCTTCCGCGGGTTTCGGAGAGGCTCAGCCTTACTACTACTCCAAGGGGGGAGAAAGAGAGCCGTAGAAACAGCCCACACTAGGGAGTGGCGCTACAGGCGCAAGTAGGTCAGCAGCCCTTTCTGTAAAGGTCGCCCGGATGTGCGCAAAGGGCCGCCGGTAACACAAACGGAACACGGAATCTGAATTATTAGCATATTTTTTCTCTGGGACGACGTTATTTAACTAACTCCAAAGGAATGGTCCTGCTAGTGTTGAAGCAGGAAAGGTGGTGCTTCTCCATTCGTTCGTTGCGTTTTCTTGGTTTTAAAATATCTAATCCCACAGCCCTTTAAGTAGATTACCTTGAAAATCAACCTACCAGGTAGCTTCGTGGACCCAGACCTCCGACTAAAGAGACCATTTAAAAAGCGATCAACAAAGCAATCACTTGTCGGCAATCCGACCTGCACTTGCTTTGGAGTAAGGCCTATTGAACGCCACAGAGGTTGCTCTTGAGTAGACATGAAAAAATATGTGCTGCAAATCTGCATAAGGGGTTCATTCCAAAGACGACCGAGTCCACGTTAGTCGAAGGGACGCAGGGACATGGGAGTGGGATCGGAACATTCGAAGAAAATCCCAGGGTCCCGGCTCCAGGGTCGGACTTGGTGATTTTTGCACATTTTGTAGATAACTTGTCTTGAGGAAGGAATGGTTGCTGTGAATCTTTTAGAAAGAAAGGCGAGGTGCAAATAGAATAAGTAGCATAATTTTGAAGAGGGCTTGAAAGGGATTCTTTAAATGCGGGTAGAGCAACACGGATTTAATGAGGGCGTGATCTCAGTTACAAAAGAGAGAGAGAGAGAGAGAGAATGCATCCCAAATAATACTATGAATTTAAATCTCCCAACTTGCTTCTTTCCAAGTGGAAAAGGCCAGGTTCTCCCCCATGTGTGTGTGTGTGTGTGTGTGTGTGTGTGTGTGTGTGTGTGTGTGTGTGTGTGTGTGTGTGTGTGTGTGTGTAACCAAGGGCAATATTTGCTTAATTATTATGGAGCTTTCTTTTAAGTAAACTCCCCGGGAAGCCGATCCAATAATGTGGACTCCAAAGTAAGTCTGCCCCTAACGCAACAAGTTCCTCTTCAGAAAAATCAAGTTCTGTATAGGATTTGCGTTGGGAGGTTACGCTGAAGTTCAGAGTATCACATGCCACTTACACTGAGCTGATCCTGACATATGGCTCTAGTGGCAGCTTCTAACAGGCGAAATTTAATGCAATAAACTTACCAGTGTATATTTCAGGAAAGGAAGCAAAAGGCTGCAAATCACTCTGCTAGTGTCACTTGCAATTTTTCAGCAGGCATTAAAGACCCTCGTTAACATAACACTCTCTAGGGAACCGGGTTACTTGGAACATGGAAAGGGCAGCATCTAAAATTTCAGTCTTAGTTCACAACTTAGAATACTATTGAGAACGTACTTTAAAGAAACATCGTTGAAAGTTCATATGCCCGGATTTGCTTCATTCAGAGATTTGTTTCAAGACCAGGTGGAAAGCTTAATGTCTTTCTATGGTGATCTATTCATTCATTCTTGTTTTCAGTAATACATCATGTAGTGTTTTCTGATCATTCTCAAATTTTAAATATAATACCTTCAGTTTTCTCAATTAAAATGAACTGGTTAATCAAGCCTTTGAAATTAAACAAATGTAATTTTTTCATTTTTTCATTTGAGAATTAATTACATTAATGAAACCCATGTCAAAACAATAAAACACCACTGTCTACAATATGTAACAAATCCTATCCTGCAAAATTACTTTTTTTTTTTGTTCCTTCACAAACTGTGGAATGGGGATTAGGAGCCATGCATTTGACTTCTCACAGGTGGTTTCTGGGTTGTCGAAGAAGTTTTGGTCCTTTTGTTCAGATCCTCAGCAAAAGAAAACAAAACAGCAAGCAGCTCAAGTAGGCAGCTCCACATCAATCTGAATGTTTATTGGTTTATAACTATAATATTTATTTTATTTAAAACTGTAATGGGCCTTCACGGAAAATTACGTTCCTTTTAAAGCAGGATTGCAATCCTTTTTCAGTCACCAAGCTGATTCTGTCCGGAAGGAAGAAGGACAGCACAAAATGAAATGCTCTCTCACACTGGATAGCCGGAGGGGAAAGTGGCCCCCTGGAACCACTTAAAACAGAGGCAAAAGTCGAGGGCCTTTTTGCTGTTCGAGGCCAAGGACAAAATGTGCTATTATTTCACAGGGCAACATCAGGCTTCTCTAGCAGACCACCTTTGTTATTACACTGTTGAAGAGACAACACTCTCTGCCTCACCTGAGGGCAGGTGAGTAACATAGGGAGGTCAGAGCTGCAAAGAAAGAAGGCACAGCTTTCTCCTCTAATAGAAGAAAAGTTCTGGAGGAAGGAACAGTGCATCTCTCTGCACCCTTCACTTGTTAACACCTGCCCCCCCTTACCTAATATCAAAGCTGACCCTACTTGTTGGCCTTCTTTCAGGAATCTTTCTTTTTAGTTTGCACCTCCCAAGCACTTGCAAAACTGTTCAGCTTCCTTCACAGGTAACTTGGAAGAAATCAAAGTAATAATGAAACCTCCTGGTCTGGACATTTCCCCATAAGGTTCTCAAAAGCACCATAGAGTGTTCCCCATGTCCTGCTTGTTTTGTTGAATCCATGTCAGTCCTTTTGGTGTTTCTAAGCCTCATTGACACATTTTTCTACTGATTATGAATTGATCAGCATTTAAGGTAGTATTTGTTGGGGGTAGTATAAATTTGGGGTTATTGTTTAGCTTTGGTCTTTAAATAAGAACAACTCACCCCCAGAGGTAGAAAAGAGAGGAGTACAAAAAGTAGGTAGATCTTTTCTGGCATTTAAGCGCCTCTGAATTTATGGGATGCAATGGAAGGAAATGTTGTCAGAGTTCTTCTGTAAGGTTTTGCCAGAATTCAGCCTGGAACCAACACAAATAAGTTCCTGAGAAATATAATAGTTCTGGGCACCAGAATAACTACCCTCCATTGCTGGGCATTGCCTGGCATCTCAAAGCTTTTCACACAGTTGAAATGTTCTGTTGAAATGAACAGAATTTGTTTTGTACCATTTAGTGTTTCTGTTTAGGAGAAGGCCGAAGATGTCAAGAAGCTTGGTAGACCATAACTGGGGCTGGATAAAGTTTATTTTCTGAATGGCTAGCCATTCAGAAAAGAAGAAACGGGGAAAGGGGGAGAAGCCGGTGACTCCTTGCCAATCTCATTTATTCCTTCTAGAGCCTCATTCTTAGCGTCGCAGCCAGTTAAAAAATGACCCCAATAATTTAGGGGAGGCTGTCGGTCGTTTGAGCTCAGAGGCGGGTTAAAGTTGATCTCTCCGGAAAAGATGAGGTGAGGCACTCCCGCCCTACCTGGATCCCATAGACAGACAGACAGACAGACAGATAGATAGATAGATAGACAGATAGATAGATAGATAGATAGATAGATAGATAGATAGATAGATAGATAGATAGATAGATAGATAGATAGATAGATAGATAGATAGATAGATAGATGATAGAACTTCAGAAGCGAGTAACAGAATGTCCAGGTTTGTTTAGATCTCTTATTCCAGAAGAGGAATTTAATTTAGAAAAAGCACCAGAAACTCCCCAAAGTATGATCTGTTTATCTAACAAGTGTCTGCACAGCTTATTATACATAAAGAGATCTCAAAACGGCGTTGGAGACCGAATTACTTCCCCCTCCCAGCGCACCAGCAAAAATAATTCAGAGGCTGGCGGAGTGTCTTCATGTTTATAGAACTGACTGTAATTACATTTGAAGAAATACTAAGCGTGTGGGGGGGGAGCAAGCGACCTCCCTTGCCTCGCCAGAGGCACTCAGCTCAAGCTCAGGAAATCAGCGTTTTCCTCTGGTTCCAGAACATATCTTTTCCCTTGGGAGAAGTAGCCACAAGAACCGAGGCCAGTCCGGCAGAAATCGCCTTTTCCCGGACCTCGCGAAACCTAGGTCTCCTTCTGGCGTGGGAGACGCCCAGCGCCCCCCCCCCCCGCCCCCCAAAACCCCTTCCTTCCCATCAAGAGGTTCGGCGATGCTGCGCGAATGAACGGCTGGAGGCGGCAGGAGAAGCGCTCCAGCCAAAGCTACTTCTTGGCCCCGGTGGGCAGCCTGGGGAAGCCACATACCCGGGCGCACAGGGATTTTCATTTTACCTTTCCTCCCAAGTGATCAGCTATATTTACCACTGTGCAAGCGAACTACTGAGCTTTGGTTGGGGTGGGGGTGGAGAGAGGGACAACATGACTTTTTCGATTCGATCTCAGGTCCGTTGATTCAGAAGGAAGCCTTGTTCAATTTCGACCTCACTTCCACTCAAACGCGCTTAGCGCCGTAGCCTGGAAACAAGAGACAGTACGGGACCGTTGCTTTAGAGAGAGAGAGAGAGAGAGAGAGAGACGTCGTTCTCCCCAATTGCTCTCCCTGAGACTGGTTCCATGTGCGAACCCGAAAGGGGATCTGTCACTCTCACTTCAGAGATTCCTTTAAGAGCCAGCGCCGCGCGGGAGAAGCAAGGGTGCCGAACGGCAGGAGCGGCGGCGGCGGTGGGTGCAAGGCGCCGCCAGCACGGCGGCGAAGAGCCGCGACAGACCTCGGGCAAACCGCTTTCGCAGCAGATCCCCAGGCGCGAACGGTCTGGCCATGTGCCGGGAAGGAAGTGCGGCTCTAAACACGTCCTGGGCGATGCACCGCTACAGACGGGGACTTTTTTGCTCCTCCCGCGGCTCTGAGGCCGGCCATGGCTTGCGCCGAAGCAACACATAGCAAGTTTGAACAGCGAAAGGCAGTGTGCCCAGGCGAGGAAGACGAGAGAGAGAAAGGATTTTTTTTTCGTTTGCTTCTCCCTTCTGTCTCCACCTAGGGACTTTTAAGCAACGTTGCCTTAGGACGGTCGTCTGCACAACTTTGGCGGGATCCAAAATGGACAGCTGAGTGATCATTCTCTGGCTGTCTCGCTCACTAATCCAGGATTCTGGTGGGATGCTCCAAAACTAGATGGCTATCTGCTTCCCTCTTTACCTCTTCCTTTGTTAATCCCTCCTCATTCCAAAAACAGGCTAGTTGAGGCCTTCTGCGGGACCTTTAGTTAAATGTAGCTTCCCGCTCCAGCAGAATTCTGGGTCAACAGGGTGGACCAGAAGTTCATCCTCGGCTCCTTGAGGAGAGCAAGGTTGGCTACAAGAAGCCCTGCCTTGCTTCGAACTTGTTTATAACACGTCGTTTGCAACAAGAGAGGGGGGCTGAAATCCAGTATGAAGTCTCACCTACACTAGGCCGATTGACTCAGTGAAGATGAGGTGAACCAGTTCCTTCATAAAGTCTCCCGATTCAATGGGCCAACGCTGGCTGCCACTTACTACTAGCTTTCGGCTATAGAGAATCAATAAATCTAAGGTAGCTGGAGAACTGGAGACTATTACCACTAGTTTGTAATTCTGGGTTGCAGCTCACGGTATCACTCTAAATCCATCAACTCAGCCCTTTTCACTTACAGGACATTCTTGCTTTTTTCCTCGTGGAAGCGTGACCTTTCAGGAGCTGTGCTTGTGATGCCAAGTGGAAAACGCAGCCTAGAAACTGGAATACTGAACCTCGGAAGGGCAACTGTGAGGAACTAGAGAACAGCCACAAGAGTGGCGGGAGACCAAGGCCAAGAACATGACAGGATTATCTGGGAGTTGATTCATGGCTACTGACGAAGCTGCTTGGATGAGCAGCGAAACGTTTCTATCTCTCAAGAAAAAGAAGTCCAGTAGCCATGACTTAACTGCCAGATAAACTCACCTGGATGACTGAGAATCTTCACAGACATCAACAGGATTGATTGTATTTTCATTTACTTTGTGCAGGATGTGGAAGCTGGACAGTGAAGAAAGGCGACTGGGTAAGGGGGGGCGAAAGAGGAAGACCAAATCGGCCTCCATAAAAGAAGCAAGAGGCTTCGGTTTGCAACAGCTGAGCAGGACTGTGGATGACGAGGCATATCGGAGGAGGTCACGCATGCATCGGGTCGCCCAAAGTCAGAAACCACTTGAAGGCGCGCCACACAACAAGCGTGCCTTGCCTGTCCGTCGCTTTCCCCCACCCCAAATTTGTAAAAACTGGGATCAGCTCGACTTCGGGATCTAGAGCTGGACCTAGAGAGCTGGCACTGAGGGCGCAAAGCGGGCTCGAAACCGTCTTTCCAGAGAAAGACCCGCCCAGCGGAAGCAGGCGTGGCGCATCGGGGCGCTTGGATGACAGGTACCCGGAGAGGCCAAGCCGGGCAGCCACCCCTAATCCCCATGCTTTGATTTCAAGAACAAAACGAGGGAATGAGGAGGAGGAGGAGGAGGAGGAGGAGGGATTCCCTTCCGTCCTCCATCTCCTCCTTGGAACTTGGGCTTGTGGCCGTCGGCCTCTAAAGGGGGAGGGAAGGGACGGGGGGGGGTTAGAGAAAAGGAAATTTAAATTAAAAAAAAAAAGCCGGGGCTGGGTTGTGTGAGCTGGCGCCCGCCAGGGAACTGGGGGCCCTTTGAGCCCTCCTCTTCTCTTCCCCGCTTCCTCCGTAACCTCACCAAGCCGTGGACAACTGTAAAAACAGGCGAGGAGGCGGGAGAGCCGCGCGATCTGTCAAGAGATTCATGGGCTCCTCCGCGCAGGAACTGAACCGCGTAATAAATAGTGCCAGTGACCTCCCGGTGGCCTCAGCCGGTGTGCCCGGGCGGGCGTGACGAGGTTCCCCAGGGCAGGGACGCGATTGGCCCGCCTTCCGCCGGCCGCCCCGAGACGCTGGCCAATGAGGAAGGGATGCCGTCCCCCCCCCCGGAGGGCTTCATCAATGGCCTTCCCGCCACCGGGCCCGCTCCGGGAGTTCAGAGGTGGAGGCGGGGAGGAAGAGCGGAGCCGGAGGGAAGGCAGGAGGAGGCAGGGCGGGCGGGAGGGAGGGAGGGAGACGGAGCCAAGGGCCAAGGGCCAGGCCGCCAGGGAGGCACTGCGGAAGTCAAGCGAGGGAGCGAGATCTTCGCTCCGATCTACTCGGAAGTAAGTCCCTCTGAGCCCCGTGGAACTGACTTCTCTGGAAAGCAGCGGGAGGACGGCCGCCTCCGCGTCGGGATCTCGGGTACAAACCTCAGCCTTACTGAGAGCTGTAGGATTTTTGCTCCTGAAGAGGGCAACGCACCTTTTGCCCGAAGGAAGAATTCCCCTCTTTTTTTTTTTTTTTAAAGGAAAGCCTTTGACCGTGCCATCCTATGTGTGTTTTCCCTTAAGGGACAAGTTGCCTCTTTTGCACAGCAGTGAGCTTGAGCAAACCAAGGCTTCCTGCTAGCAGGTAGAGGGGTCTGCTGTGAGGTCTCCCTCCCGACAAAGTTTTGAAGGAAAGAAGACTGTGACATAAGAGAGACAGGAGCTCATGGGGAAAAGAAATACTGCACCAACAGTCAAATGGTACTCCCAGACTTTAGCTGATGCTGATAAGAAATGCCACTGAAGGAAAGAGAATGCTTATCATATTTAAACGGGTGCCCTGAAACCCAGAAGAATAAATACACAGAGTTTTGTGTCTATGTTTATGCTATCTGCCTTGTAGATGGCTCCTGGAAGTGTTGGATTGAAATCTGCATTTAAATGAAAGCTGCCTTTTTAGAAAATTTAGGAACAATTTTGTTAAGGATTTGTACTTGCAAAACATGATAAAGTGAACATGATTTAAGCCTTGAAGAAGATGAGACTGCCACCCCATGCAATCTGAGTTAATGAAAGAAGTTTAGCCTACCCAACAACAGGCCATTCCCCCACAATGTGACAGCTTTCCTTCACTTATACTGCCGCTGACACTAGAGGTGACATTTGGAACACTTATGCCATCGATAGACCTGTCCTCCACCTGTGTAACTGGGGGACATAGTTGCAAGCCAGCAGCACACCAGGTACCAGCCCCACTGGCAGAGCAACCTTGAGTGGCCCTAAGCACTGAAAAAAATTAAGGTACCCTCTATGACAGTGGTTCTCAAACTTCCCAATGCTGCAACCCTTTAATACAGTTCCTTATGCTGTGGTGACCCCTTGCCCTGCTTGGAAGAGGCCACAAGCCCCCTTTGGCAGGCCACTGCCCCAGGTCCCATAGAGATCTTCCCTCTACAGGCATCCTCAGCCAATCACAGCCTCTGGTGCCATTGACTGACATCTCCTCCAACCTATCAATCTGTAACTCACTCTTCCCCCCCTTCCTCCCCCTCCCCCTCCAGACCAAAGTCGTTTGTACCTTTTTCTTCACTGGCTCATGGCAACCCCTGTGAAATGGTCTTTTGACCCCCTCAAAGGGGCCCCAACCCGCAGATTGGGAACCACTGCTCTATGAATATAATCTGCAGTGGGTCTCACAGTTTGAAAACAAAAACCAACCACTGTATAGCATGCATGTTATATACATGAAAATACTGTATGTACTGTAATTTAATTGTTTAGCATGTGTCAAAAAACAACAATCCATATATATTCCAATTCGTACCTGTAATAAATTGATTGGCTTCTAGCCAAATCTTGCACTTGCACACATTGATTAATGTAGACAGATTTTGTCAGAATCTATAAACTGCAAAGCTCAAACAAGAACTTACAACCCCTCTCAGGGATATTTTTAACAGTGACTGGCTGCTATTTCTTTGGCTTGCACCGTAGTGCAAAGGCCATGGGTTCAAAAGGGCAGCAGTCTTTTTCATCCTTCTTCCCATCTAACCTCCCAAAAGCCAGAAGAATTTTTTTTTAAAAGAAACCTGCCAAGCAAGGATGATGACGATTGACCATTTCCCTCGAAATCTGAGTTTTCTTCTTAGGCAAGCCTTAATACTTTTGGGGTTGTACTAGTTCATACTCAATTGCTTTAGGTAGGGGAGGTGGTTTTCTTCAGGGAGGGAGGGAGGAAGTTGAGGAGGAAGAAGGTATGGGCATGGTTTGTGCACCATTTGCAGGGGGGAACCCCTCTGTGGTGCCCCCTTCCCTTGTTGATAGATAGATAGATAGATAGATAGATAGATAGATAGATAGATAGATAGATAGATAGATAGATAGATAGATAGATAGATAAAACTTAATTGTCATTGTCCTATACAGAATAATGAAATTAAAAGAAAAACGAATTTAAAAGATCTACATCAGGAACATCCATACAGAAGAATATACCACAAACATACCCCACCCTGCATTTACACAGAAAACTCCCTCTAGACGTACATTTCCCTGCATTCAAAGCCATAACCGCTTTCAGATAAAACCTATTTCTCAAGCTGCTGGTTCTAGTCATTAATGACCCTATGCCTCCTTCTAGAAGGCAGAAGCTGAAAAAGATCATTTCCAGGGTGTGTGGGATCCTGCACAATCTCTACAGCTTTCTTATAACACCTGGAGGCATACAATTAATTGATCTAAAGTAGAAAGAGTACACCCAATTATCCTCTCCCCAGTCTTTACAACTTTGGACAGCATTACCCTCTCCCTAGTGAGTTGATGGTGGAAGCATGTGGTTATTTTGCTTAATGGTTTACCTGGGGCTGCCCAGTGGATATAATGGAATTCTCAGAGAAAGGCTCTCCCGCATTTAGGTCTTGGTTTCCCCTTGCCCTCTTGTTTTGGATGTTTATCTACCATCCTGCCTGCTCACATGCTTGGCATAATATTACAAAGTCTTGGAACTGGGTCACAAGCCTTCAGTTCCTCTTCAAAGGCCTTGTTACACACGTTCTTCCAAAACGACGACGACGAGGAGGAAAAGTCATGTTGGCATTGGCTGCAGTGGGGAACGCCTTATGGGTGGTGGCACCTGGAGAGTCTGGCCCCTTGCCCTCTTTCGGACCTCTTTGGTCCTAAAAAGGTGTTTATGCATGGTTCTGTAAAGCATACTTAAACCAGACACCCACTTTTCAAGCTATGTTTTGTTGTGATCTTGGCTTTTATTTGATTCCGATATTTCGTTCGTTTTTCGTGACCCGTTGAGGAGCAACCGGGTTAATGGCAGTAATCAAACGAGGCCAGGATGGTATGCAGAGTGGATCAGCGTCCTGGTCCACCTCTCCTGAGCTCATCCTGCGTGCTCACAGAGACACCCTGCAAGCTGCTCAACCTTCAGGTCGTCCACTGAGCGGAGGATTCCCCCCCCCCGCCGCAGGTCTCCTTCCGGGCCTCCAGTTTGCTTCGGGCTTCCTCGGCGGCTCTACCGCCGAACCACCACCCCATCGCCCAGCGCTCCTCTCGTCCTCCTCCTGCCGCCGGTTTGGTTCGGCGGAAGGAGGAAAAGGGGGAGGAGGAGGAGGAGGAGGAGGAGGAGGAGGAAGGGAAAGGGCTCCGCGGAGTTGGGCTGCTCTATTATTTTACCGTAAATCTTGGGCAATCCTGGAACTAATTATCGAGAGGATATGTCTCAATTTGTTCTGCATTAATGCCACGTTGGGAATGGAGTCGGGGCCACAGCCAGAGCAGACACTCGAGCACATGAAATTGATGAACTGAGACTTTGCGCCGAGCGCCGAACACTCCATCTGGAATTCCAGTCTGAGCGGGGTTGCAATTAGAATTTCTGACCCCAGATTCAACTTTGGAAGGAGGAGGAGGGGAGACGGACGAAAGAAAGAAAGAAAGAAAGAAAGAAAGAAAGAAAGAAAGAAAGACGGCCGACCAAAAGGGCTGGAGGGGGTGGGAGACAGCTTTTTCTGCACCTGTAGGAAATACAACGTGTTCTAATCTCTCTTTCCCTTGAACGTTGCTCTTCTTGGAATGAGATTACTAACACGCCTGTCCCCGGGAGGAGTGTCTTTATTTTATCATAGCCTCCCCGCAAAATACAAGAATGAAAGAAAGATGCCAGCTGCAATTCCCTGAACAGACACCCCACCCCACCCCAAGTCACTTTTTAAAATAGAGGGAGGCAATACATTGCCGGCATTCTGGATTAAGACTCGTTTCCAGAAAGGAGCATGCGTCTCTCTACTTGATTAGGTAACTAGTGGTTGATGAGGTCCTTGCTACCCACAATGCACAGGACATGGGAGAAACTCCAGTGTCTCAACCGGTCCCGGCGTCTGTGAATCAGTTCACGTTTGTACCAGCAGTTGCAGTTCAACTAGACTCGGATTCGAAGTGGTGTGTGCAAACAAGTCCCACGCTAAATACCTCTGGAATCGACAGACATAGGGACGCAGTCTGATTCTGTCTTCACCCGTCTAGAAAGCGAAGCCCGTGGGGTTTAGCGGCAGTCCTCCCCAGGCGTGTTTCCCTATTAGTTCTTGCCCTCCGTTCAATGGCGATGCTGGACCCTTCCTGATTCAGGCTGCCCGGTATATATATATATATGAGATAACCCTTGACTAGGAGAGTACAGGAGGGCACACTTGGGTTGCCTGCGAACATATATAGGATCGGGCTGAGCTTGGGGATGCGATTCAACCAACGGAGGGGGGGCGCCCCCTTCCTCTGCATTCACGCCCTCTTGGAATGTACTCCTCCAGGCTGAAGTCGTGAGTTCAACGTGCCTCCCTTCTTTGTAAAAAATCTCTCTCTCTCTCTCTCTCTCTCTCTCTCTCTCTCTCACACACACACACACACACACACACACACACACACACACACACACACACACACACACACACCTTAACTATAGCAGAATTGACTTCCGCAAGTTTAGGATTGCAACCGAGGCCGGCGCTGTAAGCAAACCTAAACCAACTCTCCTCCCCTTCTGCGGATTGGAGACTGGGGAGGTTTTGCCTTGCGAAGTGGCCCGTCTTTGGGGGCCGCAGGGCACCTTTCCGTTCTCCAGGGCCGTTTCCTCTCCTCCCCCTCCCCCCAACAGCGACGTCTCACCTTCCACCGAGCTTCATTTTAAATGAAGTACGAGGGTACTACAGGGTCTTGTTAAATTTATTAGCATATTGCTAGGGCAAAACTGGACGTAAATCACCCGGCTGCCTAAAGCTATAAAATATCCCTCTGGAAGCGAGCCCCAGCCAAGATTCTGGTGAGTAAGAGTTCATATAGGACTAGGTATCAGTAACATCTTTCAGATCTATGTGACGTTTTAAAAGTCTCCGACGCACAACAGGATCTGTGTAGAGCTTAGCGGGAACTGCTCAGAAAATGTATTCGTGGTTAGGCCTTCTCAAATACACAAGAAAAATAAAAGTGGGTCCGGGACCATTCTGGTTTAATTCCAGCAATGTGCACTAACCATTTTCAAATTAAAAGAGGAAGGGCTGAGCACACCCTTGGATTCTCTGGGTTTTGTGCTGCAGAAATGTTTCATCTTCAACACATTATTTAAAGGTGAGTCCTGTTGATTTCAATAGGAATCGGCTTCTGTTGTGGGGCCAATCAGTTCTGTTCTCCTTCCTATTGATCAATAAATGCAATTAAAACATTCATATTCAGCTCTTTAGCAAGGTTTCCTTCTTCTAGAAAGCAGAGTGCTTCAATATTATGTAGAGCAGTGGTTCTCAACCTTCCTAATGACATGGCCCTTTAATACAGTTCCTCATGTTGTGGTTACCCCTTGCCCTGCTTGGAAGAGGCCACAAGCCCCCTTTGGCAGGCCACTGCCACCCAGGTGCCATAGAGAACTTCCCTCTATAGGCACCCTCAGCCAATCATAGCCTCCGGTAACATTGACTGACATGTCCTCCAACCTATCACACTGTAACTCACTCTTTCCCCTCTTCCTCCTCCTCCAGAGCCAAGCTGTTTGTGCCTTTTTCATCATTGGCTCATGGCGAACTCGTTCGACACCCCCCAGGGGTCCTGACCCCCCCCCCCAGGTTAGGAACCGCTGGTGTGTAGGAGGCACATGGACCCCTGCCCTGCCACACCCAATGCCTGAATAAAGAGCTTACAAATGATGGCTAGCTCAGTTTTATGTGCCCTTTTGAAGGTTCTGCAACCCGCTCGTTTCCTAGGTTCATAGTAACATTTGTGTGTTCCTGGTTCTGTGGGAAGACCCCATTCGTGCAAATGGGAAAATGCAAAGGTCAAGGGCAGGTCATAAACTAAATGATTCAAGCAGGGCAGGAGAGCAGCCATTGCAGAGCTGAGTTCTGTTTCCACTCCACCCACCTCAACTTCCAGGAAAAAAGCAAGAGCAATTTCTTATAGCAGTCACTTGGAAGAGAGTGTTTGGTCAAGCATTTTAAAAGGGCAATGGTGTTTCTATTTGATTTATTCTTAAATGGGCAATGCAATGAGGAGGCAGCTCATTCTTTACAGTTTCCCTCCTTTTGGCTCTTGCTTCCTAGTCCCTGAATCTTGCATTAATGGTGTTGCACCCACAAGACTTTCATCATTTGATCAAGTGGCTTAGAAGAAGGAAAACCAAGGGAGGTTAATTTATTGGTACAAAAATATTATCTTCCATCCTCTTCAGTTTTCTTCTTCTAACCTCATTCCTCATAAATGTGCCAGGTTTAATAAGAGTGTCTGGGAGGTGTGCTCTTTTCCCTGTTTATACCTTTCAGATCTTCACCATGCCCTGTGGTGGCCTCAGAAACACAAAATACCCATTTCAGTTCATGTTTACAGATTTATCACAAGACAAGGCACATACTTAATATTGTAAGAGTTTAAATCCACAACAGTGCTTTTGTAATTGTATCTACTCAGTGTTTACCCTCCACAGATTCTATGGAGGGCTTACTTTCAGATAGGTGGATATCAAATTACATTCTTAAAATCTCAGAAATGTCCAAATATGATAGAAATGGCATTTCCAAATGTGATAGAAATATATTTATATATTTCCTGTATGGAAATCCAGGAAGCACTCTGATGTGCCAGTAGTACAAGTAAGATGCAGAGAGAGAGAGAATTCGGATGAGTCAGTGTAAGTGTAAGCCATCTGTTGCAGACCTTGAGATAGTCAAGGCCACATTAATTGTTGCAAAGATATGCTGCAAACAGTTCCTAAGGATAAAATGTTCTATATTACACACACACCCATCAGATTAAGTACCAACACCTGTCCAAGAAAGGCTTCATGTGTCCAGCACTTTTGTTTCTCTCCAGGGGAAAAAAACTTTTGTTGTTGCAATGCAAGGACAACCTTTTATCACTCCCCCACCCCAAGTATCCCATGAGTGGATGGTACACAGCTGCATCGCCTTCAGTGGCCCAGAATCTCTTATCCTGCTGACTTTTAAAGCCACTTGTCCCACAAAGTACCTATGGGTAAGAACATTAGGACCAGAATCTGAAATCACCGCACTGCATCACTGCCTGCAAATTGCTGACAAAGCCTTTTTTTGTGGGGGCAGGGGATAAATAAAAATAGTTTACAAATATATCTTTCTGATCCTTTGTGATTATTCCTCAGGAACAGCTCAGCCTTGGCTGGCTTGGTTTTCTTTCACTCTGGGTGATTATTGTTCTAATATTGACATTGCTTGAAAAGGTTAACCATGCTCTTGGTCTATGCAACTGCACATCAAAGGCTCTTGTCCCTATATTTCATACATGAGGGTTTCTTCCTGTCTCTTCTACATTAAGAAATGAAGAGTGGGGTAGAGGGGGGTCTCTTCTTTATGTACTAAGTTTGCTACCAATGTTTTGTCTAGATTATGCCTATTATAATGTACAGCACTAGAGCAAAAATGTGACAGAAATTCAACAGACTACGCAAAGCTCCTGGTTTTAAGAAACCTGAGGACATAAATTATATGGTGCAAGGACAAGAATAATAAAAGGGAAAGCTTATTTGGATTCCATAAGTACAAACAATGCGTTTTCAAAGACGTTATGACCATCCATCCATATATAAGCAATTGTTCTAGCTGCAAAGAATGTGATGAGTGATTAAAGGGCCCAGTACTGAAGAACAGGAAGCTGTTAATTAAATATTTAGAACTTGAAGCTCAGAAGGAAACTTAAAAGAAAAGGGCAGACTTTCCAATGCAGAAAACATGTTCTCAGAGTAAGCCCTAAACAGTAAAACTAAGTTTGCTGAAAAGGCCGAGCTTCTGGGAAACATACTCAGGATTAGACATGGGCACGGAGCGGCAAAATTCTCGTTTCCATTTTCGGTTATCGTTATCGTTACGTAACGGGTAACAGTAACGAGAATTACTCCGCTCCAGCTCGAACCCGACCCGATAAAGATAAATTGGGTCTGATTTTTCGTTGTCGTTCATGGCATCGCGGCGATCGCGCGATGCCAAGCAGCACAGAAAAAAAGTTTAAAAAATAAATTAAAAAAAAAAACGATTCCCAGCCATAAAAGCAGGCAAAAATATGCCTGCCTCAGTGAGGGCACCTACCAGAGAGGGGTGGTTTCTGGGGGGTCCCCGGCCTTCCCCCCCTCTCCTGTCCTGGGCTGCTGGAACCAGGCTGGGGGGGGCATCCTCGTCATCTCCATTTGCTATGCGGTGGGGGGGGGATCCAAAATGGCGACCGCAATATTTATTTTTAAATCGTGGTCCAAAAACCCACCAAAGCACCACAGAAACATTTGAAAATTAGGTATTTTAAATGCCTGATTTTTTTATAGTAGCAGCAGTGGGTTTTTCTTGCAATAAAACGTCTCCATTGATTTTATTTTATTTTATTTTATTTTTATTTTTTTACACCTGCGCAATGATGGGCTGGCCATGGGATGGGACCATGGAAATTTTTGGACCCATTCCACCAATCGCATGGCCAGGTTTTGACTGAGACTTCTGGATGTGCCAGAGGGCATAAAAAGCCCACTAACCCTAACCCTAACCCTAACCCTAACCCTAACCCTAACCCATATGCCAGTACACTGTCCTTCTTAGTGGGTCAGAGGCACCCAGAGGTGCAGCCCACTAACCCACCCTAACCTTAACCGTAACCCTAAGCCTAGCCCTTACCCTAACCCCAACCCTAACCCAGATCCGTACGCAACTACGCTTCCCTTCTTAGTGGGTCAGAGTAGAGGCACCCAGACAGGTGCCTCCCAGCCAGAGCCCACTACCCCTACCCCTAACCTGTACGCCAGTACGCCAGTATGCTTTCTTTCTTAGTGAGTCAGAGGCACCCAGAGAGGTGCCTCTGCCACTTACCCCCCAACCCTAACATAATGTAATGTATGGTATGCGGCGACTACGCGAAACGCTTCCCTTCCCTTCTTCGTGGGTCAGACGTCAGAGGCACCCAGAGAGGTGCCTCCCAGAGCCCACTTACCCCAACCCCAACCCTAACACAAATGACAAACGACAAACGGAAACGACAAATTTTTGAAAATTTCCGCGACAAACGGAAACGACTCGAAATGGACCCGTCCCAACAAACGACAACTCGAAACGTCATTTTTTCTGGTCGTGCCCATCTCTACTCAGGATTGTGAAGTTGAGAAGACTGAGACAGAGAGTATGAGTATAACATTGTACTGTGTGTTACTTCTAACCCTGGGAGAGTAAGAACAGACAAAAGAAAATATTTTTTCACCCAGCGCGTTGTTAGTCTATGGAACTCCCTGCCACAGGATGTGGTGATGGCATCTGGCTTGGATGCCTTCAAAAGGGGATTGGACAGATTCCTGGAGGAAAAGTCCATCACAGGTTACAAACCATGATGGAGATGCGTAATCTCCAGGCTTAAAACCAGGGTACTTTAAGGGCCAGATGCAGGGGAGTGGTATCAGGAGACTGATATCTAGTCTCATGCACTTCCAAAAGCATCTGGTGGGGCCACTGTGAGATACAGGAAGCTGGACTAGATGGACCTTTGGCCTGATCCAGCATGGCTCTTCTTATGTTCTTAAGTTCTTATGTTCCAGATTATTTCAGAAGAACAAGAGCAAATTTATCTGGCGATGAAGAGCCAACTTATCCAAACATTCCCCTTAAATAATGCAGGGTTTTGTACCCTTCAACACAAGACAACGTCCATCATATAATACATTTCTTGATGCTCCTCTCTCATGCCCCCATTTCCTGTCCACCCACCTTTTATGTCAGGAAAAGTCTTTCCATTAGGGCCACAAGTGAAGTAGCAAATTAATAATAATAATAATGTCCTGTCAAGTTGATTCTGACTTATGGCAACCAAAATCCATCTAACATATACCCAATAGTCTGAAAACACTGAGATTCTTTGTTCCCAGACCTATCCTGAGTAGACAGTTTTACACATCTAATACTTTACGACTTAATTCCGGTGACTGCAGCTCTTTCTCATAATGATATTAAGAGAAGGTTGCGGGGGAGGGAGAGAGACAACAGAGCCTGGTTAAAATTCAAGCCCTGTCGTACCTTATTTGGTAGTTGAGTTTCTGTTTAGGACAAATAATCCTGCTGACATACTACACTAAAAATAAGTTACAACTAAGTAGGCCCATTTGAATCAATTGAACTTATGCAGGGGTTGATTCACCAACCTCCCACTGCTTCAATGAGCCTACTCTAGTGCAACTTACTATCCTTAGCCACCGGATTTCAGCCCCTGAAACAAACCCGGTCATCTTCAAGGTGCCACCACATGCTTGCTCTGATTTGTTTCTGTCTTCTTGTATGTGCTGAGTAGAGATGGGCATGAATTGATTCATTGCATGGTGTACGAAAACTTGCCAAGCAGCCCCACCCCACCTACCCCAGCCAGCTGGCCCACATGGTGTGTCATGTTTTCTCCAGTGGTGCTCCAGACCAGCAAAGAACTTGGCCTGCTCTTCCATGTCTACTCCCGCAGATGACCACTCTGGTGGTTGCACAGATGGGGAAATCCCTGGTTCCACCTCCTCATCAGAGTGGCCAACTGTCAGATGGGTATGACTCAGCCCAAAACTTTGTTTCTTGATGATGGTTTCTTTTGTTTAACACTGTCCTGATTTCTTTTGTTTCCCCAAATTGTCTGGGTCTGTTACAGCAACACCGCTTTCTTTCTTTCTTTCTTTCTTTCTTTCTTTCTTTCTTTCTTTCTTTCTTTCTTTCTTTCTTTCTTTCTTTCTTTCTTTCTTTCTTTCTTTCTTTCTTTCTTTTTAGGAAGAACCATTTCAATATATGTTTTCAAGTACAAATGTGGATTTTAAAAAAAAAATTAGCTACCTTTTTATATGCTCCTTGTTTCTTTCGGGGTGAATAAGATGAAATATAAAAATTTAGAACAAAGACAATATAGCAATAGTTTAATGTTGACATGTAATTTATACATAGTCAAACAGTGCAAGGTCAGCTTTTTAAAAAACTGATTTGTTTCTCTTTTCAGTTCATAAAGTTTACAGAATTCAAGTTTTAAACCTCAGAGCCTAGATCCATTTGTTACTTCCAGCTACTGGAGACCCACTGAATCAGTGAGATTTACATAACAGTTGTTCTGTCACTGTGTAATGAATTCAACGGGTCTACTCTAATTGGACTAGCAACTGGACTTAGGCCCAGGAATTTAGCCTTCTTTGGTTGTCCAGAAAAATTGTCACAGACAGCAAATGCCTGAAGTTACTTTCTTATTTTTTTCTTACTGCACATTGCAACTCAATAGTACTAATATCTTTTAAAACACATTTGTAAATTGCACCATAAATTAGCTGATCGTTGTAAATAAAGTATCTGAAAAACCACTTAAGGAGAAAAAGTAAGATAAAGCCAACGGAAGTGTAATCCTAGTCAATACTGCATGTATTCAGTGTGTAAAGCTGACTTCAGAGTTCCATAAATTCTGGACCCCTGAGACTTTCATTGTGACCATGCTTTCAGAATGAAATGATTCCCTCACCACTTCTCCCCCCACCCTGCTTTAGACAGAAAGTTAGACTCCTATTAGAAAGTCTCAGTCTGTGTCTACTGATGTCAAGTTAATCACATACCCCATGAGATACAAAAATATTAAATTCCAATAAGAAGATAATTGAAAGGCCGAGTACCTCCATCATGTGGACAGTTTGATTTATTCATGAATTAGCTCATATGAAGCAACTCGTATTTCTGCTTAATGTGTTTCAAAAGGCTGCAGGATCCCTGTTCCCAGTGTTCAAAACTCTTGGGAACGGAGCAGATGGGGAGCCTTTGTGATTTCTAACTGTTAGGAGCCCTGCCCCTCCACTTTCTACTTTGGGGGTGCTTCCATAGCCCCCATTTGGGCCTGGGGCACATAAAATTTAAAGCCCTTTCTTCCTCCTCACCGTTCTGCACCGGAGCAGACCATGTCATAATGAAACCCTTCCCAACTGGAGATTCCCAACAGCTCCCATCGTCCCTACCCAGACAGCTGATGGTGAGGGAAGATGGGGTTTGCCTGGAGACCCACCCTAGGGAATAGACTGTACTGTATTAAGAAAGTCCTTGAGCACGTTACATTCTCTTACCAATGAAGATTCTCAGTCATCCAGCTGGTGAAGCTGCTTAGATGAGCAGTAAAAGGTTTCAATCTCTCAAGAAAAGAAGTCCAGTTACCACAACTCAGCTTCCAGACTTACCAATGATGCCAACAAGAAGCTTCTGTATACAGTATCTGGCAGTCACTAGAAACAGGATAACATAACCACGGAGGCATAGAAAGCTGTAGTATATCACACACATGGGAACTTTGGAACTGTTCTATAACCAAAGTTCACTGGGTGCTGGGCAGTCTGTTTATTTTTTTAAAGCAACATGACAATAATACATTAAAACAACAATAAATGATGGTAGATCACAATGCCATTGTTAAACCAGCAACATTGTTAAAACTGCTTGCGGGGTCAGCCTCACCTCCATGGGAGGGAATTCCAGAGTCTGGAAGCAGCAACAGAGAAGGCTCATAAAAGAAGAGGTGGTTTTGGAGGGCTTGGAAACTAGCTGTTTAGGGTTTTATAGCTTGAAATCTACACTTTGAATTGTGCCCAGAAATGGGCCAGCAAGCCAATGGAGCTGCTGTAACACCTAGGTTATGTGATTCTTGTAACTATCCCCAATTAAAATTCTGACTGCAGAATTTTGGAAGTTTCCAAAAATAGTCCCACATCAAACTTCTTATAGTAATCTAGCCTCAATGTAACTAAGGCATGTGTCACCATGGCCAGATTTGTTTAAAAATGGAGACTCAAAAATGAACAGAGAGATTCTGGACGAAGTAGGCTGAAGTGTCTCTGAATGGACACAGGGTGAACTGGCTCTAAATAGATATGGGCATGAACCTGGTTCATAGGTTGGGATCCCAGTTCATAAAGATTGCAGCACAGGTGCTGGTGTCCCCTCCCATGCCTCCTCTGGCTCAACCAGTCACTCACCAGTGTGCTTGCTTCCTCTACCTCCTCAAGTGATCTTCCAGTCCAGGCAACAGCTCAGGCTTCTCTGCCCCACCCTCTCGGCTGATCTCTCACTCAGACAAAACAATGGGAAAGATAAGACTGTGTTCTTGCTCTTGACTGGGAGATTAGCTGAAGAGGTGGAAGAAGCAAGCACGCTGGGCCAGCCAAGTGGCTGACTGAGCCAGAGGAGGCAGGAGGAGGGGAAGCAGCATCTGTGCTGCCAGCTTTGTGAACTGGGATGAGCCTACAAATCAGGTTCATGCCCCTCTCCAGTCCCAGGCTTTACACTCAATAATTGGCTGCAGTGAAGGTTGGAGGGTCTTCCATATTTGCCTAATATGGAATATGGCTCAGCAGAGGGCTGCTGATAGAGGGGAGAGGATTCTCCCCTTCTCCTGTGTGTGAGCAGCTGAAAACCTAATGGCGCAATTCAGTATAATACATACATTTATACCTCATCTCCTGTTAAGGGATGAAACACATAGAATCTGCAACTCAGGGTGTTAGTATAAGTTTATGGAGTCATAAATGGATCAAGAACCAAGTACATGGTGGAATGTTTTTCCTAATACCAATGAGCCCAGGGCTTAAAAGCCAGTGTTTGTCTTCCTTTTGATGAGAGTGGCTAGGGGGCTCTATTTATGGTAGGCTTTCTCAGTAGTAGAATGCCTTCATCTTCAAGTGCCATGTCCTCATAGAATGTTGGCGATCAGTAGCCTGAACTGGTTTCTATCTAAAGCTCTTCTAAACAAAGCAGCTGTGTTCACTGCAGATTAGAGATGGGCACGAAACGAGCAATTTTTCGTTTTTGTTTTCTCGTTTCATTACGTAATGAAACGAAAAATGAATTTTGTCTCCAAAATGAAACAAAATGAACCGAAACAACAGAAATTTTGTCGTGCGTTTCATTTTCGTTGTGGCAAATACATTGAACTGTAATGAATGCTAACGAAACAGCAATTTTTCATTTTCGTTTTCGTTTTTTCATTTCGTTACGTAACGAAACAAAAACGATTTTTTTTTCAAAAAGTCACGAAAAACGAAAACGAACCGAAACGGACCCCCTAAACGACAAACGACAAACAAAACACCATTTTTTTGAGTCGTGCCCATCTCTACTGCGGACGATTGGCTTAAGTTCTTAAGCCTGAATGTTCTTCTACGTCCTGGGCCACCCTTCCCGTCTATTTTTCCTTGAAGGATAACTTGCAGCAGATGGTATTTCTTATATTTTTGCTATTGTGATCATGAAGGTAACGAGCTGTCTTGGTCCCTCTGTGAGAAAGGATGGGAGACAGAGAGACAGTTTAATCTGTTCTTCTATGAAATTCACACGGCTTTTAAGTTACCAGCATCTTGATTGTTGCTTGTAAATCTTGTAGAAAACAGGATTTACAAATCCATGTATTTGAAAATACATGGCTTAAAGAGTGCATTTCTATTTGTCACTGAGGAGACATCGGTCATGGAAATACAAAATGTAACTCTTTGTAAAAACTGCTCTTGGGCAAAACAGGTAATGGGCATCTGATTTGTATATACAGATAATTTATATGTACATATAATATAAGACCTCTTCAAATTTACCCAGTGCTTTACTGCCCTGTCTGAGTGACATAAAAGTGATAACTATACCCAAAGGTATTTGAAAATACATGCCTTAAAGAATGCATTTCTATTTGTCACTGAGGAGACATCAGTCATGGAAATACAGTCAAGAGGTCTTAACTCAGGCTCCTACCTCAAGTAGGATAACTCTTAGTGATTCTGGATTTGTGGAAATTAAAGAGGTGGAAAAAGAGCAACTGGTCCATGGAGGTCAAGCTGCACATGGCAATGTGGGATTGTTCCCCATGGCACACATTTCAACTCTTTGTCAAATCTAATGTTGTGTTTCCCACACGCTGTGGCTCCATCGTGCTCCTGAAAAAAAGGAGCTCACCATCTAAGTGTTCTTCACCTTATTCAAGCTCTTTGCTCTCCCTTCCCTTAATTGCATCCACTTTTCATTATGCCTTCATGTAAGAACTGAAAGGAGTAGCTGTTTAAAGTCGATTATATACACACGTAATATATAGCATTGGCAGGGGTATGTAAGAGCAAGGAACCGGGGAAACCAGACTTTTTTTTTTTAGGTTTATCTTTTTCAGCATCCCACAAACTGGTTATTCTTCTATTATTCTCCAATTTAACCTTCCCAACTTGTGTTGTGTGTGTTGTCTTGTTACAGTCGTGACTGACTCTGCGTGACTCCATGTCCATGGAGTTTTCTTGGCAGGAATACTGGAGTGGTTTGTCAGTTCCTACTCCAGGCACCTACAGAACAACTTGGTGATGTCCTATTGGGGAGGCAGTCAATAAAAACTCTAATCAGCCAGACCGAGACTGTGGAGCACCTGAGGGAAGATCCTAGTCCCTAGCTCCTCATCTCTCATTTTCATCCATTGTGTCTTACGTTTCTACCTCCCATCTCCCTATTGCTCAGTTTCCTCCTTCTGCCTTTGGCATTGCAATTTCCCTTCTTTTTGGTCCACCTCTTTTTAAAGTTCCTGCACTCTTCACATCACTCTTCAGTTCTTTCTTTGGCAGCTACCTAGCCCAGAGACCTTGCTGGGGTATAAGAAGAGAGTTGGGCAAACAAAGACATTTCAATTGCTGAGAATCTCCAGCATGACCCAAGCTGCAATTTCCATCCTTCTGCCTTTCCTTCGTCTTCCAGTGCCAGACAGCACAGATTCGCAGAGATTTGAGATGCATGCAACATCAACGAACTATCAAATGAATGAGTGATAAAGGTGCATTAGGGCTGAATCAGGGTCAAACTCAACACATCAGGTGGCACATTCTGAGAGAGCAGAGTCTTTAAATTCTGAAAGATGTCTGTCCCAGTATAACCTTTTTAAACTTCCTGTTAGGATACTTTGTTTTGTGACTAGTCACCAGGTGGTAAAATGTGCTACATCAGCAAGTCTCATTGGACAGGCACAAGGCTTAGATTCATGATGTTGGAATATTTTTTTTCAGCTTCTAACACTGATATGTTGCCTATATAAAATACTTTGACCCTCACATTTGGTATATGTTGTCTTTACCCAGATGTACATTCATTCTTTCTTGCCCCAATCCTACCTCCACATCTGGATGGAAAAGAAGACTATCCCTTTCATATCAGCTGCTAAGAGGAATAGGAGTTTTACATTAGTTCTGTGAAGTTATTTAGTTTCATACCTCTTGAACATATGACTTATAAATCTCAAGTGTTGGATCCCAAGTAAAAGAGCATGGGTCTTAAAGGCTACAAAGACGGTCATTTTTCCAAGGAAAACTACTGTTCATTTCAATGCACGTTAGACCCTTGAGATGGTTGGAAGTTTCTCTGCGTGAGCATTGCACAATGGAAAAACAAACCCAAATTTAACAAAGCCCACACTGCGAAATGTAAAAACAAAAGAAGTATTTCCCCCTGTTTTAGTTTTTTTTCCCCAAGGAGCTAAAAGGCATTTTGTACATGTCCAAGGAGACATTAAAAATAATTACGTGGAAGAGTAATTGCTCCCTTGGTCATTTTAATGTATTTTTGTCCACTAACAAGAAAAAAAAATCTCTAATCTGCTGCCCTGGCTTTGCTTGAAAGGTCTCTCAAACAAAGTAACTTTAGGAATATTGAACAACAGGAACAGTGAGTTCAAATTGTGGTGCAAAAAGAGAGCCAAACAGAAGAGGAAGAGAGAAGGAGCCATTTTATTTTACTTTATTAAGTTGATATAGTTACGCTGTTCTAATACCATACAGTGCCTCTTGGCATCAAATATAATTGCATGGCTTTATTTGGTTTGTAGATTCCATAAGACTAGGATTGGCACCGGTGTCCTTTGAGCATCTTTGAATCGTGAACAAGAACTCTCCACCCACAACATAATGCTGGAAATTAAGCACAGATCTATAACTAGTGGCATCGTACTGAAGGTATTTTAGGAAAACAATCTCCAGGAAAGACCCTTTAAAATTAGGCAAAAAGTGAAAAGCTAATTTTGACTTGCTTCTCCAGCAGGCCCCAGGCATCACTTCAATTTAAATGGGAACTTTCTATGTCGGTCATTGTCATCACCATCGTTGTCGCTAGAGATGGGCACGACTTGAAAAAAATTTTTTTCGAGTTGTCGTTAGTCGGGCCGGTCCCGTTTCGGGTCGTCTCCGTTTTTTGCGAAAATTCGCAAAAATTAGTCGGTTCGTTTTTTTGTTTTTTCGTTTTCGTTAGTACTGGTTTTTGGGGGGGAGCGGGCTCCTGGAGGCACCTCTCTGGGGTGGGTGCCTCCTCTGGCCCGCTATAAGGGAAAATGGGCTCCTGGAGGCACCCATGGGTGCCTCCTATCCTCACCCACTACAGGAAAGGGGAAGCAGGCTCCAAGAGACCCCTCAACATGGGGGTCTCCCCTCCTCACCTGCTGCTGCTGCAAAATGCTATGCAATAGCCATATGGATATTGCATAACAGAATGTGCAGACAGTGACTGTGAAGACTAGTGGATGGCACTGAACCCAGAGCCATAGTGAGATGCCTAACTAAGGCTCTCGCACCACCATGTCTCACACAGAAGGGAATTGTACTTGCTGCGTGTAGTGCAATGCAAGCAAGTAGATCTGGCTTTAAGGTGGCTTAGTGCAAGGGCTAGGGTTAGGCTAGTGACGGGTAAGGTTACGGTGGGCTAGTGGGTTGCACCTCTGGGTGCCTCTCTGACCCACTAAGAAGACAGTCTGTGACGTATGGGTACGGAGTCAAGGGTTAGGGTTAGGGTTAGGGGGGCTAGGGCAGGTTTTAGGGGGCTTTTTGGCACATCCCAGAAGTCTCCATGGCCAAGTGGCCATGCGATTGGTGGGATGGCTCCAAAAATTTGCATGGTCGTCCACTCCCACATGGCTGGCTACTCGGCCAGCCCATCATTGCGCAGGTGTAAATAAAATAAAATAAAATAAAATCAATGGAGGACAGAGGAGGAGAGGAGAGACATTTTGTTGCAAGAAAAAACCCACTGCTACTGTGAAAAATCTGGCAGTTTATAAATTTTCGCGTGTTTCTGTTGTGCTTGTGTGTTTTTGGACCACGATTTCAAAAACAATATTGCGTTTGCCGCCCCATTTTGGATCCCCCGCCCGCACCACATGGCATGGCGATGGCGACTCGCGAGTCCGGCTGCCCAGGATGGGGGGGAGGCGGGACCCCCCTCCAGAAACCACCCCTCCGGTAGGTGCCCTGCGCCCTTAGTCAAGCAGGCATTTTTCCGCCTGCTTTTTTGGCCCGGGAATGGGTGGGGGGAGAGTTTAAAAGTTTTTTCCTGTGCCGTCCGTGCCGCTTGCTTGCGCTTTAATTGCGGCGGGCGGCGGCCGGCGAGACTGGGCTTTTCGCTGGCTGGCTGCGAGCCTGCGGCGAGTCCCACAGAGCAGCCCACAAGGACGGGGGATGGGGGGGAGGCTGGGGACCTCCAGAAACAACCCCTCTGGTAGGTGCCCTGAGGCACGGCAGGCATTTTTCTGCCTGCTTTTCGGCCGGGAACCGGGTTTTTTTAACTTTTAAAAACTTTTTTTCTGTGCCGCGTGGCATCGCGCGATTGCGCGATGCAAGTAACGAGCACGACAAATCAGACCAAAATTGTTCGTTCGTTGGTTCGAGCTCGAAGTCTGGCGGAGTAATTCCCGTTACCGTTTCCGTAGAGTAACGGAAACGAGTAACGGAAACGGAAACGGGAATACCGCTAAGTCGTGCCCATCTCTAGTTGTCGCCACCAACGTCCCCAGTGTCATCACCCTTCCTGTTAATAATTCTGATTTTCCTGTCCTTCCTTCTGTTGGCGTACCAGGACTCTACAGCTCGCCCACAGTGTGGCTCTCCTCCTGTGAGGCACACTGAGGAATCAAACTCCTCGTCCATGCCTTTGCAGTTACAGTATTACTGCTACTTTTATCTACAACAGCAAATAAGGGTAAGCAACTGTGGCCTTCCAGCACTCGTCAGCCCAAGCAACATCGCTAGTATCAAAGGGCAGTGTGAGTTGCAGTCCAAAGACCTCTGGAGGGTGACAGACACTCACCTCTGCTCTGTTCGTTTGCAGACAAAACTGGGGAAAAGTGTACTTATTGGCTTGGGAGGACAATGCACATGTTCCTTTTTATAACCCAATATAAACAGAAATAGACATAACGTCTTTTTCTCATTTCTGTGAACATTGGGCCTTTTTCCAGAAAAGGCTGCTAAAGTATGTTTTGTACTTTAGGGCAAGCAGGAAAGGGGGGGAGGGGGAGACGGCTGTGGGGGGGGGGAGAGTAAGTGATGGGATATTATCCAAGTCTGTTCGCATGAACCAGAAAAACATGGAATAAGAGCCTTGATGAAGGAGCCAAGGTGGTACCGCCAGCTGCAGGACCATTAATTAATGTTCTGCGGTATGTAGCAGCAAGAATGACCTTGGTACTTGTTGAATGCAAGCAGATAAAATTCACAGAGAAGCTCTGCTTGCGCTACACAGGTATATTTATCCAAGACGTAGTTTGCTCATTCCCCACCCTCCCAAGGCTCCAGGCAGTAAATTAGTTCTAATTGCAGAGATTCGTAGTAAAAAGCCAAAAAGCCATGCTCTGCCTTCTACAGTATTTGAAGATTTATTTTAGGGTTTTAGGATTGCTTTGAGTGTCTAACTTAAAAGGGGGGGAGGGAAAAACCCAGGAGAAAATGTATGTTTTATGGATCTATAAAATTACTCAACTTCAGATAAACGTATGTTCCAGTGCAACTTAAACAGGATAACGAAACACTAAAGGCCCGTGGCTGGCAGTGCAATGCACTGTATACATTACATTACATATTTCCATCCGTTTCAAGCTTGTCTCTCTGAAGGTAGACATTATGAGCATTATCAGTATCTCTTGGAAACAGAAAATGTATGCGCACAGCAGAACACAGGAAATCTATCTTAGACCTGAATTTATATTAAAACACTGGGTGAAATGCTCATACTTCATAGCAGATACAAAGCCACATTCCCTTGTGCTGGTATCACCTAGATCAGTGATGGGTTTGGAGGTGGACTTTTTAGATGTGTCCTCTTAAAGCAGCTACTGCCTCCCATTCATTTTGTCTTGCTTTTTTGGAGGGGAAAAGTACTTTGAGCTACTCAATGTATGCTACATAGTCTGAGATGATCCCCTTTGGTTACAATAACTGTTGCAGTCACAAAATGAGAAGCTGTAAAGATATACAAAATTTATTTTGCATGCTCTCTTGGGCTGAGAAAGAGTCTTGCACATGCACGCCTTCTCACTCAACTTCCAGACAAACTTACCTGGATGACTGAGAATCTTCACAGACATACTGGAAGGCCTCGTTCAAGCTCCAAGACAAGCTATGGATGTGGGGAGTAATTCTGCAGCAGTCAGGCCATGATCAGAAAGGTGTATAAGATATTCAAAACCAGGAGAAGTTTCAGAGCAAGCACTGGAAGAGGAAAAAAAACCAGAAACAGAAACAGAACTTGGATAGATGGATACATGGGTAGATGCCTGTACAAGGAACATATACAGAAAATGAAAGTGGCCACTGGTCGTGATGGAAGCATTTTTGGAGTTTCAGGGCCAAAATTTTATTTATTTATTTATTTATTTATTTATTTATTTATTTATTTATTTAAATACCACTCATCTGGCAGCAAAGTCACTCTGGGCAGTTAACAACAACTGATCAAAATGCAAGCATACTTGCATACAATTCAAACAATTCAAACAATAAAATAAAAATAGAGAAAAGCAGATACAGTAAAAGTAAAATAACAAAACGCTACATATAAATTGTAAAGTTATAAAATTGTAGGCAGGCAAAATCAGATAAAATCATGGTAACACGTTATACTAATGAGTGCTATTTTAATGGGTGAATGTTGAATCTATGTTTTATTCTGAGGATATGTCTGCTGGAACAACCATGTTTACAGTACTTTTTTAAAGGCAGCCAAAGAGGGGATATATCTGGTGGAAGATTATTCCACAGGCAAAGGTCAACGATGGAAAAGGACCTATTTCTAGGTTTTTCCTTCAGGGCCTCTCCTGATGTTAATTGCCTCAAATGCCTGGCTTGGGAAGATCGGGTATCATGGGCAATTTTCATTGGGAGAAGGCACTATGACAGTTAACGAGGCCATAGCGAGGCCATAGTTAGTATGCCATAGTTAAAACCAAGACAGTTAGTATGCCATAGTTAAAACCTTGAAATCAATGTGGAACCTAAGCAGAAGCCAGTACAGAGCTGCCAGAGTCAGCAATCTGGCCAATGTGTTCCACATCAGTTGGAGCCTCTGTATCAGCCCAAAGGGCAGTCCCACATAGAGAGCATTGCAATAGTCAATTCTTGAGACTACCAATGCATGGACCAGCACTATAAGAGCCCTGGTGTCTAGATAGGGATGCAGCTGAGTGATCCATCATAGATGGAAAAGGGTCAAACGGATCACCCACACTACCCGAGATTCCATAGCTAGCACCGGGTCGAAAAGAACACCCAAGTTGTGCACTTGATTCTAAGTAGGAAGAATCACATCCCTAAATGAGAGGGTTTTACCAAACCATTGACAGTAGGACCCTCCACCCATGGGACTTCAGTCTTGCCTGGGTTCAACCTCAGTCTGTTCTCCCCTATCCATCCGAGAATGGCATCCAGACAGCGTGTTTAAGGGACAGAACAGCATCCACTGCAGAAGATTGAAATGAGAGTGAGCGAGCTGGGTGTCATCAGCATAGCAATGATACAAACCTCCAAAACTCCTCATGACCCTTCCCATAGGCGTCATGTAGATATTAAACGTCATTGGTGAGATGCTCAACCTCTGTAGAACCCCACATTTGAGGATCCAAGGGGTGGACTGCATCTCACCAATCTCCACTCTCTGGGGTCGGTCCTCCAAGAAGAATCAGAACCATGCCAATGCAGGGCCTCCTATTCCCTGCTCAGAGAGCCTCCCCAGGAGGATACCATGGTCAATGGTATGGCTGCTGAGAGACCGAGGAAGACCAAAAGGACATTTTTCCTCCACTGACCTCTCCTAGTAGGTCATCTTGCAGGGCAGCCAATGCTGCTTCCATGCCATACAGTGGCCTGAACCCAGACTGGAATGTCTGGGATGTGGGGGGGGGGGGAACAGCAGGTGCAGGGGTCCTCCCCTGCAAAGAGGTCTAGGGGCACTGCTTTCCCCCCAGGAAAAGACAAGCCCTGTGATGGATCGATGGGTCGGCATTGGTAGGTGTCTGCCTTCTCCAATATTCCCTCACCATGCTGGATAAAAGAAAAGCTGCAGACAGCTCAAGCCCAAGGAGGAGGAGGAGGAGGAGGAGGAGGAGGAGGAGGAGGAGGAGGAGGAGGAGGAGGAGGAGGAGGAGGAGGAGGAGGAGGAGGAGGAGGAAACGGACAGGCCACTGCTATGGCTGGGATGGATGGGCGACCTGTGTGTGTGCATGTGCACGCAGACATAAAGTTTATGTGGATTGGTGGGGGAGACAAGCTGGGCCGACCGAGTTGTGGGAGCACCAGCACACACATGCCCTGATCTTCTCAGATAGTTTAAACTCCTCCTTCTCCCCTCCAACTTATAGTGACCTTAACAGGTCTTTCAAAGTAAGTGAGATATTTAAGGAGGGTTTTTTACCAGTCCCATTCCCCATAGTGAGTTCTGTGGTTGAGCCGGAAGTTGAATCCTGTTCTCCAGTGTCCTAATCTGTCCCTTTATCCCTTACAGCATAGTGGGAATCTTAATAATGGTCTAGGGTGGCTTTTTGTTTGTTTGGGTGAGTGGATTTGGGTGTGTGTGATTTTTTAGACTACAAATACCATAATTCTCCACTCTTGGAAAATTATGGCACCATACAAACACCTCAATGTGTTAATCTGGGAGAAAGGTCTAAATTAGAAGGGTTTGAGGCTTAGCAAAGTCAAGCTCTATTCTATTCTTCCTTCTCAGAAAGAAAACTCCCAGCTAGCACCGGGATAGAGCCAAAACGCAGGGGTTGTGTTGGGGGTTGGGGATGGGATTGTGGAGATGGGGGGGAAAGAACTTGCATTGCCTGTCAGATTTAGGATAAGCCAAAAATGTACGTACTTCAGCTGCATAGAAAACTTCTGGTTTATCAAACGAGGCTCAGTATGCTGTGAACATGCTTTAAATTCTCTTTTAATGTACACGGGCCTGTGAATCTCGATATTCTATGTTGCTGCTAGTTGCCCTTCTTCTTATTCAGAGCTTGGAAAAGTTACAGTGCTTTTGGGATGACTACAATTTGGGAAGAATCCCATAGGCTACATGTTAAGGTACATAAAAGCACCTTTTCCAAGTGCTGCCCTCTTTCAGGTTAAGGAATGAACTACTGGACAGATGGTTAGAAGAGATGGATGGAAGCGATTGTGTCTATTAGCATTTTAAATATGGGGTGTGTAGCCAACTTTGTCTGGGGATAGGCTAGAGTGGTCAGGAAACAGAAAGGAGTGAATATAGCTGGTTGCCAAGGAGACAGAAGAGAGGCGTTAGGCCGGTGAGGCCAGCAGTAGAGGAGACAGAGCAATCAACGATGAGAGATTTTCAGACAAACAGCTGCAACATTCATTTCCATTTAAGCATTTATGTTGTTTATGGCATTGTTCTTATAATGAGCTGTCCATATTTCTGTTCTTCACCACAAATATTTTCATTCAGTTATTTTTAAAGGAAATGTTATTCTTCCTTTTGACAGCATACATTGTTTTCCAAGTAGACCACTCTTTGCATAGAATTTGGAAACAAAAACATCAAGACATATTTTAATTTTACAGGTTTCTTTCCCCTTATAAGAGCTGCAAGAGGAGGAGGTGGTGGCAGAGGCAGTGGTATGCTTGCTAACATGTGCCTCAAGTACCACTGCTGCCTCTTCTTCTAGATATTCGGGGAGGGGGGGATAGCCTTCAGTAGGAAACGTGAAGTATTCCAACCATCTGCCTATCATTTTCTTCCCCTACTGGAGAAGGCAGATAGCAGCACGACAGTAGCCAGATAGCTACAGTGTGTATAATACACATAACAAAGGCTCTGTTTGGATCTGGAAATCATCACGGGGAACTCAGCAGCTAGGAGAGCACACTGTAAGGCCTCATCTGGAAGTTAAGTCATGGCAACTGGTCTTCTTTTCTTGAGAGATTGAAACATTTCGCTGTCAGTCTGAGGAAAGCTAGTTGTGACTCCTCCAATTTATAGCATCTTAGGACATTGTCCACCTAATGAGCCTATTGAGACTTTTGTCCACCTAACAAGCCTAGGCAGGCCATTGTCCATCTTATGAGACTAGTTCAGATCAGGGTGACATGAGATCAAAGTGAACTATAAAGTCTCTCAGTCTGTCAAGAAAAGAAGTTCAGTTGTCATGACTCAACTTCCAGACAAACTTACTGGGATGACTGAGAATCTTCACAGGCATACTGTAACTGTAAGGCCTCGTTCAAACTCCAAGACAAGCCACGGATGTGAGGCCAGCAGTCAGGCCATGCAGCAGTCAGGCCATGGTCAGAAAGGTATATAAGATATTCAAAACCAGGAGACGTTTCAGAGCAAGCACTGGAAGAGCAAAATAACCAGAACCAGAGACAGAACTTGGATGGATGGATGGATGGATGGATGGATGGATGGATGGATTTGGATAGCATCTTCATGAATTCTCCAACCACCAATTCTGGCAGCTGTAATGGGAAAAAGTAACTTTTCCACATTGTCTTCTTTTTACTCTGTTTATTCACTGTACAACATTGCACTTAAATCTACAAGAGAAACGTTGTTCCCTAGAGTGCCCCCCTCAGTGGGCCACTCTAGGAGGTTCTCCGGCCCTAACAAAGAATTCATAGTCTGCCAAGTGTTGTGGTGTGTCAACCTGGTGCTGCGTTGTGGAGCTACAATCTTGCCTCACAATGGCTGGATGTAAAGAAGCAATCAGCAGGAAGACGGAGCCTGCCAAGATAAGTATCCTTAAGGCATGATTTACATTGCTCTAACTGGTACAATGCTTCAAGCTTCACATAGTAACCCCAGTGCAAATCTTTTAAACAAGCTTTTTATTGCTCTGAACTTGCCAATCAGGAAACTGCCTTGTTAGTCAACAGGGTTGACAACATTGGCTGACTTTGTTGGGCATCTGCCAAGACCTATGTGCTCACAGAAGAATCGGAGATGTTTGGAGCTTTCTGCTCCTGTTCTCCTCTTCCTTATTGTTGATTTTTCTTTGTCTGCCCGAGTAAATAAGAAGTGACAGGAGAAAGGACAGGAACAGCTGGACACTCATCTCTTTTTGTGGCAGCTGTATGCAGCAGATCAGGGGATGGGTGGGAGATGAGTGCACAGTCTTGAGAGAAGGAAGGGGTTGGGACCCATTGATCCCACCCAAGTCCTACCTTCCACCCAAACAGAACAGAACAGAGCAAAACAAAACAAAACCCTGCCATTCAGGGGGTGACTATATTGACACAAAATATGGGAAATACTCTGGGGTCAAGATGGTCTGATTTGTGTTATTTCCCACTAAATATATTTCTCTGCCAATTCTTCGCTTTTTCCCCTTTGGGTCACTTAGCTATCCTAGTCCTGTACTAGCACTAGCTAGTTTTTGAACGACAGACTGAACAGCTACCTTAACATTGCACCTTAAGTTATCAAATGCATCTGAACTTGTTAAAGATAAAAATTTTGCAGCAACCTTAGTACTCTCTTTCCCAGTACCTTGGCAGGTCGTTGAGAAGTTCTGTGACAACTGCTTAACAATCCAGGTTTAACGGCATGGCTCAGTAAAGCTGAGTGAGATAACTGGATTTGTAGAGAGAAAAGTGAGTTGGTGTACAACATTTACAGGTTAACAGAGACACACAGTTAATCCAGACAGCAGTGTGTATCTGAATGGATGACGAAAGAGCAACTGACTAATTAAACTGATACTTCAGTCCTCAAAACAGAAGATAACTACTGCTAGCACATCAATTAACCAAGCCATTTTACGTGGCTATGGGTAACATATAAACAGACTGCACTATCTGAGGACTGACCACTAACTCAAGAGATTGTAATGTACTTTCAGATAACATTCCAAACCTATCCTTTTAAACTTTCAGCCAAGAATCTGTTTTTGTAATTTCCTTAGTACTGTATTGACCAATTTTTTTTAAAAAATTAGACAACCACTTTCCCCCCTCATTTTCTCCAGCTTTTGCTGTATATTGCTGCCAATCGACATTTTGTTTTTAAAAAAACTGAAAGTCAGTACATTTGGTTTCTACTTGCCACTTATTTTCGTTTCCTCAGAAAGTTAAAATCTAAGGACACAAAAGTCTGACCACCTGACTGAATAACTCCTTCATCTAACAAATGTTTCTATGTTTTTAAAAAAAATCTTTAAATTTCAAGTTATGTGTTCTCTAACAATCACAGTATTTTCTGCTAGAATTGCTGACATGTCCATATATGAGTTAAGGCAAAGATTGGTTTTTTAAAAAAAATCAACATGTAAGGTGGGAAAACCAGCATTCTCTAAATGTCTCCCAGTGAATCTGATTGTGAAACCTCACTATGATCCTGGTGGGTGTAGGGGAAGGATGGAAGTAGATGACACATTTTCTGCACTCCCACAATGTTATACTGAAACTCTTAAGTAGTGTGGTGAATGTGAACAGTAAAATGGACCTCAGAAAAAGCCAGCAGCCATGCGGGCAGGGAGATTTTGGGAGTACCAAAAAGGAACCTTTCAGATCTTCAAGCAGCACCATGGCAGGAGAGAGGAAGACCAAGGTAGGAGCTGATAGACAAACAGTGTAAGAGGATCTTGGATCTAGCAAGAGCAGTGGGAAAGAAACCCAATTTCTAGGGCTCCACGTTGAACAACAAAATGTCTTGTGCCAACAATGCCAGCCTAGCTTTCCTTCCCTTTGCCAGGAGCTCTGTTTGAGCATTCTTAAGCATTGTTTACTCAATAAATGAGAAAGGGTGCATTCAGTCATATCCTTCCCAATCACTTTGGAAGGAGCTGTTCTACCTATGGAGGGTCTTCCCGTGCACCAAAATCCCAATTTTTCCAAAATGCGGAGCACCTCCATGGGTAGGATCTTCCTGGCTGTATATTGTCTCTCATTCTTGTAAGCCACCTTGGGTCCTTTTCCAAGGAGAAAAGTGGGGTAATAAATACTCAAAATAAATAAAAAAAAAATTTCACACAAGCTGTGACGGCAGAAGCGGTGGAACTAGCATGCCCCCTCCATTACATGTGGGATAAACATATTTAAGAACACCTGGCTACCCTGTCACAGAAGAATGTTTGCTGTGGAGAAGGTAGAAGACATAAGTGTTCTACTTGGTCTTTTAATAGCTTTGTTAATTTTCTATATATCTGCCCAATTCATGGGTGTATTTTTTTAAAAATAGTTTGTGTTCATCTTATGGAGTGCACAGCAATGACTCCTCAAACTACAAAAGGGTTGTGTACATAATAGATTGTGTCCAACTCAGTATAACATCAGTTATACCGAGAGCTTAACAATCAACCACAGGTTGTGTGAGAAGGAGCACTCTAAATCTGGAGGTTGCCTTTGTCTTCCCCCTCACCATTAAATGAGGGGAGACTTAATTTTTTTTTCCTTTGCAGTTTGTGTGTCTTTATATAAACTAGGGTTTGCTGTCAAAATATGGCTTGGACACATGGTATGTATACATTCTTCTTTTCTGAACTAATACATTTATACTTAACTTGCTGCCAACCTAGAAATGTCATCTGTAAATTTCTTATCATCGCATTCAAAGTAAGGAGGAAATGAGGAAGGGGAGAGAAGCTTCCAAAAACTGCTAAAAAGCAAATATTGCTCTTTATGATTTATTTAGTTAGTTAGTTAGTTAGTTAGTTAGTTAGTTAGTTAGTTAGTTAGTTAGTTAGTTAGTTAGTTAGTTAGTTATTGCAGTGTTTTTCAACCTTTTTTGGGCAAAGGCACACTTGTTTCATGAAAAAAATCACGAGGCACACCACCATTAGAAAATGTTAAAAAAATTAACTCTGTGCCTATCACACACACACAAACACACTTCTCACCCCCCCAAAAAAACAACAACAAATCCATCCTCCGCCCAGGCCCTCCCAAGGCATCCCTATCAAAATACCTTCCCCCTCCCTCCTCCTGGCACTTTTTTTCAGAAGAATTTGCAAACCCAGGAAGGTGGGGCTGGGGGAGGCTCTTCATATACGACCCCCCAACCCCCATCTTTTACCCCTTCCAGTACAAGCCTCCCTTCTCTCCCCCCCCCCCGCCTCCTTCCAGCCAGGCAGCCACAGGGCCCGGAAGGGACCCCCCATCCCCGTCTCCTCCCTGGGTCCTAGGAATCCCCTCCTCAGCCTCCCACGTCCTCCCCTTTATTTACCCCCCCAAAATGACCATTGTCAACGGCCGCCCGCTCCCCACCCTTAAAAGAGGGGTGCGCACGCGCGCTCCTACCTGGCTTGGCAGGGGCGCGCGCCCACCCTCGGGAGGTAAACAGCGAGTGCGCGAGGCGGGGGAGGGAGGGAGGGGGGTTCAGTGAGCGAGGAGGGGGAACCAACCCCAAGAACCTTTAAGAGCAGCTTCTGGAGCGCCCTTCGCCGCAATGCGCCTGTGCGGGTCTCCCGGCTCTCTCTCACTCTCTCGCTCTCCAGTCTCCTCCTCCTCCTCCTCCTCCCTTATTTCTTCTCCTTCCCTGCCCACGGCCAGCCTTTCCTCACCGGCGCGCAAAGCACGCCGGGAAAGGTAGTCCGCTCTCCTCCCCAGGACCGTGTCTCAGACCTGCGGGAGGAACTACATCTCCCAAGGAAGCCTTGTGGTAGCCGGATTCTTTCTGGACGCCCCGCCTTCCTCTGACTCGCCGGCGCCGCACCACTGCCTTGGTCGCGAGCAGGATGCGGGGGGGGCATTGCTGGTGTAGGAAGAATTTTTCCCACGGCACACCAGGCAACATCTCGCGGCACACTACTGTGCCACGGAACAATGGTTGAAAAACACTGAGTTATTGGACTCATATACTGCTCCATCTAGTCTATGGGCGACTCTGGTAAAGAACAAATTACTGTACATACATGTTAATAAATTACAGAATATAAGAATTAAGCTTATTAAAACACATAGCTATGCAAAGATAATCAATTAATAGTACGATAAAAACCAACAAAAAAGAAATTAGAAGCAATCATTAATAAATAAATATTATAAATTATAATACAGATATGGTGTCCTTAATATTTGTGCTAACAGAGATCTGCTGCGACTTCTAGGAATTAACACCCAAGGCATCTGAAGGGCTAAAAGGTTTCTTATCCTCTTCTACACAGCAGAGATCATTCAGAAAGAGAGAACAGACTTTGAACTGAAATCCATCTGCAGCAAAACGTGTGCAGGGATGACAAAGCCACTGCATTGGGAATGTCCCTGAACAGCCTGGTTTCTCACATTTCTCACTGACCTGCAGCCATAAGGCTATATAGTCATTAGAAAAAGAACTATTCCCTGATCCCAAGTCAATAAATTAAAAACGTTTACATGAAAAAGGGGACTAATATGCTCTAGTGAGTGAAGAGGGCCAGGTAATGTCTTCAGTGAAAGACATGCAACTCCGAATGGAATTGTTTTGCTTCTGGTGCCAGCATTTAGCACCATCAAGGTCAAACTAAACACTTACTAGGGAGGGGAGGATTTCTCATTTGATAAGTCTTCTCTTTCTTGTGTATGTGCCTGCACCTGCTGTGTATTTGTTCTGCAACAACAGTGTTTGGTCTATGGATCACAATCACTGAAACAAAGACACAGCATTGTGTCAAATCCAGATGCCCAGTCCTGGCAGATTTACAATTATTACGGAAACACAGTTTCACAAAGCAAGGGGAGGCCAATGTCATGTTGTACGTAGATAGGTGTAAACTTGGCAATAACTTAGGGACTGGGGGGGAGTGCTTATTGGAAAAGTCATTTGTATGGGGGCTAAAGGGAACAGAGAAGTAGGTATACACTGAATGTTTCTCTGTCCTTTCTGCTTACAGTTTTTCAATCGTATGTTTTATGGGTCTGGACCCCCACAGGGATAAGACATCTTTGGTGAAAAGCTGGAGTAGTGATTAGAGGGTAAAGAATGGGTTAAACACCCGTGTCACCTCTTTTTAAAGTTACATTTTCATTTTAAAGAATGCTTCTTGCCATAATTGCCTAATGCCTATATTTAATTGTGACACCTATTTTGGCATCCAGGACCCTGTCTGATTTGAAAATATTGGTTGACAGCAGTTTTTATTTCTCATGAAAAGGCATTTTATTAATATATAAATTTATTATATTTATTATAATATATTTATTAACATATTTTATGGAATAAACTACCTAGCGAGATACGCCTGTCAGAGTCCCTGTCTACCTTTAAGACCTTGCTCTTCAAAGAGGCTTCTGGCGACCGCTAATGTGTTTTGTCTTTTCTGTTTACTTTGTTCTTCCTGGCCCTGGGGATTGTCTATAAATTACTCTTGCCAGTTAGCCTTTAGTTTTTTACTTATCTATTTAATATTTAATACTTTATATTTTATGATTAGTGTAAACCGCCTGGAGTTCCCTTCTGGAAGACTGGTGGTATATACATGTCTAAATGTCTAAATAAATAAATAAATAAATAAATAAATAAATAAATAAATAAATAAATAAATAAATATTACTGTTGTTTACCTATGATACAGGGAGAAAGACTCCCTTTTTATTCTGTGATGGAAGCATGAGTCTGATGCAGATGAATACGGTTATATGAATAAATAAATCTGTATTTCTTAGTCAATACTACTATAAACAGAAAATCAGCTAGACACCTGGTAATAGTTCATAATTTAATTTTCTTCTATAAGATTGAAACTGATTTATAGTGTACCAGTATGCATTTATGATCATCTCAATTAACAACATACAAAATGCATTTAACGACGACCTTATTGGTGTCTTGGTTCAAAAATGCATTTTTGTAGCAAAGACATTTTTTGTTATTTGACCTATTTCTTATTGACCCTTAGCTAGAGTTGCTGTCATTTGTCTTTTAAGAATCATGTAGTGGGGCAGATCTGCTACTAACCCTTCTCATGTTATACAGGAAAAAGCTTAATTCTTTAAGCCAAGAGTGTAAGAAGAGGTCATAAGGTCAACTTAATCTTACAAATAATCTTTGCAATTTTGGAGGAGATCCTCCAGCATTGTTATCTCTAGGGCTTAGGACCATTATTTTAGTTAAAAGGCAGGATTACAGTTACGAAGCCCATGTTTTAAGTTCTAGAGGAAAGGCTCTTGATCATTATAGGCAGAATGATGGCTTGGGCGAGCAACACATGAAAGATTTCCAGTCCATTCTTTATAAATTAAACTGAGTGATCTTTTAGTAACTTAAGAGATTTCCTGGAGTACAAATTCTTGTTATCAGTTAGATAGGGATGATAGAAATGATAGGCGCCGTCTTTAGAAGCTACCTGGTTTTAAAAGGATACGTTCCATCCACTCTGCATTTCATGAAAGTTGTGCTTAAGCTACCTGTATGTTTCTCTGCAGTGAGAAAAAAGTAATATATGACATGGTTTAGAAAGTAACCCCTTTAAAATGATAAATATAATAAATATGGGGTTAATGCACTAGTATTTGAATTTTGAAGTAAGTACTGACAATGTATGAGAGTTGATTCATTAATTAAATGCAGGGGGGAATCTAACATTGATTAGTACAAATTAATTAAACTACTAACAGGGTTTAAAAGATTATATCAATGGAAGCCAAGCTCTGTATCTGGAATATCAAAGTGTGTTGTTGTTTTCTAAAGGAGAATGGTGGGATTTTTCTGGCACAACCTGGCTAGGACAATGGGTGTTCATGTCAACCTCTAAATCCAGAGGGTGGCTTCTCTAACCCAGCGTCCATGAGGTCAGCTACTAGTGACTTCAACCAGAAACCTGAGTTGAACACTACAAAATATAAAGCTTTAGGTCCGATTTGCCAGGAAATGGCGGAAAGCAACAAGGCAATCTAATCAGGTTTGTGGGTTGGATATCCTAGCAGATTAATTTGAAATGCTATGATGGTCTGCCATGAGTACCGGAGAAAGCACTGCCAGGGATATTTCATTAATGGAAGTGGCTGCAGAATTTATCTACTATTCATTCATTCATTCATTTCATTCATTCATTCATTCATTCATTCATTTCTACCCTACCTTTCTCTCCGAAAGGACCCAAGGTGCTAGCCTTGCTGCTTCCTGTACTATTGTATTAAATTGTTCAACTTTACTTTAAGATCTTCAATGTAAGCAAGAGGCCTCCAATCAACCAATAGCCCCAACTAAAGTAATCTTATTGAATCAACTGGTGTTTCCTAAGATATTGCCTTGCCATTCAGCAAGTACAGTCAATGGGTCTCTTCTGACTGGAACTCCCAACTTGGTAACAACAGTAACAGTTATGGAAATTGATTTTCCCAAAGCCCCTCTTCTGTGATAATTTTCCAGTATAAACCATTGCCTATTAACTTGCTTAACTGGACTCATTTCTCTCAGTCTGCATGTTTAAGAGCAGTATGAGGATGGAAGATGCTTACTGCCCACGTACCTTGCCTGGCACACAAAATTTAACTGAAAGAGTCATGGTGGTGACAAGTTCCATTTATAACCTCCCCCATTTTTTTTCACTGGTTCTTCCATCTTGAATATCTCCATAGAAAATCCATTAACTTGGAATACCTTGTTAGGCTGCTTACTTCCTCTGCCATATCCTGTTCAGATCTGGATGTGGTTTAGCACCAGTGCCTCAGTTGCTGGGAAATGAACAAATTCCACCAGAAATCTTTTAAGCTAGCAATCACATCAACTGCCAACACTATTTAGGACTGAAGGGACATTACTGCTTATTTTCTGCCTATTGGAAAATTCAGCTGTCTGTAATTTGGTTGAAAAAAGTACCTTCATTTCTTTTTTTTTTTAACGGCCTGTAATACAAGTAATAAAATACAATTTTCATTTAACTAAAAAAATAGCCAGATTCTCAATATACTGCATACTGCAGTATATTTTTATGTCACAGTTGGTTCAGTGTGGCCATCCAGCTGTTTTAGACTGCATCCCCCAGGATCCTTCACCAGCAGCTGTAGTGATTAGAGCTGTTGGAATCTTGGGCAGGGCGAGAGTTGCCCACACTTGTAAGAGAGTTCAAGATATCAGATTATGGCAGCCTTCCCCAACCTAGGATCTTATTTCATCAGGCATTATATACACTCAGTGTATATAATGCAGCACTGTGTGCTTGCATGATGAGACACGGTCCTGTCTGATGTGCTATGCTTTGTCAGTTCATACTGTTATTATTGTACATATATCTTTTCTTTTTCTATAGATGAAGACTTCCTCCTTGCTCTTGGCCTTCCAAAGAGAAGGATTTCAGATGTGTTCATCTCATTATTTTTGCTTTTACCTTCCCAGAAGCAAATGTAAAGATCTCCTGCAAAAGGATCTTGACAACAAGAAATGGATGCTTTGATATATAGATTAAGTCCTCCTATTAGAAAAGTTGTCCTTGACTCTCCCACTAATAAGACGTTTCTTCCTTTGAAACAGCAATGTGGTTCAGCGTGGGCTTCCTCTCCCCAACCGATCCCCATGTTGACAAATCTTCCCCCAAAGTCTTTGACAGATAATCCCAGTTGACTGCAGTGACATGCACTATGGGATGTCAGAGCTGATGAAGAGCAGGCTCTCCTACTGCTTAACTTCACCAGACCCACTGCCCGTTAAAAGCTCGGGACTCAAGTCTCCCTACAAGCGCGGCACACACATACACAGCCAAGGCAATGAACAGACCTTTTGTTTTTATTCTGAAAGAGAGCTACAAGACGGATCAGACCTTCTTCTAGTCATTTAAATTCCTGCTGTTTTGATGAAGCACTTCTCTGTCGCTTTTCAAATCTCAGGTAACAAATTTCCAACCAGATTGCAAGAGAAGGGAAGATTTCAGCTAGTGTACTCTAACTAACACATGAGAACTAACTGAGCTGCTCTGCTCACAGCTGTTATTTATTTTAGAACTCCGTATATGAATTCATTGTAGTCAAAATTATTAGGCACGAATCAAGGTTACTACACAAAACAGGGAGATATGCAGATTGGGATTATGTTTTCCCTGGCTTAGACCTGTTCAATGGTTTTCCCTCCTAAACTGTGAGAAATCTGTCTTCTTTACACTGATGTTTACTCAGAAAGAATCCAAGAGGTGGAGGCTGATTTGACAGAAATCAAACCAAGAATATTATGAATTCTTTTATTTCTTCCAAAGACAAAATACATCAGTACACAACAGCCCTACCATAGCACTGTTCCCACTACACCACACTTCACCTGTGTGGTGCAGTGGATCGAATAATGGACTCACAGGGCATAGGTTGTAATCCCTGCTCAGCCATGGAAACTCACTGGGGGCGGGGAATGGGAAAGCTACTCTTTAAATATCTTAGTTATCATAAAAGCCCTGTTAGGGTCACTTTATCTCCGTTCCAACTTAACAGCACATAAGGGTTCCCTGGCTTTCAATATGCAGGACTGTTCCCCTCTCCCATTTCAGGATTAAAGTTGAAAGCATGCCTCACTCACACACATACACCCAAAGATACTATGTGATACACTCCTAGATTCCAAAGGAGAGAGGAGCTCCATGGGCAAGATTCCATTTAGTAAACCCTGCTTTATTTAAATAGAGAGAACATGGGAAAAACCAACATGCAAGTACACACCTATGAGCAGACAGTAGCATCTGCACTGGGTTATCAGAAAGACACAAGCTAGTTCACTGAAGATTAAGGAGAGGAGGAAAGGGAAAGGAGAAGAGGAAGAGGAAGGTCCTCTGAATCTACAAAACCCGAGATCTGAAATGTAAAGTCAAAGCAATCTCTTTCCATACACATCTACAATAAGCTGAAGCGCCAGTTAACTCATGAATTTGACTGATCATCCTGTATATAGTCAATAGTCCCATGACCATACGCAGATATTTCATCATGGTACAGGGGTCCCCCGCCAATTCGCGGTTCATATACTGTGGTCCCGCTATATCGCGGGACTGCACTATATGAAAAAGGCCCCCTGGGGTAAGGGGGGAAAGGCCTGTTTCAGTCCTTACTTACTTACTGGCACTGCCCCAAACAGGCATGTGAGGGCCTTCCCTAGCCTTCTCGGGGCCCCCAAAGGCCTGGGAAGGTCCTTGCAGGCCCATTTGGGGCAGCACCAGCCTGGGGGTAAATACAAAAGCCTCCAGCTAGGCGCCTCAGGCCTAACCTGACCTGCATCCGCATATCACGGATTTTCAATTATCGCAGGTCGGGTCGGGTCCCTAACCCCCGCAATAGGTGGGGAATTACTGTACTTCATGACCTTCCATATTTTCCAAGCAATAGATATCTAGAAAACCTGTAAAAAACCAACCCTGACAATTGCTTTACATTTGGGCGAGAAGTGGTTAACTGATGAAAAAAGGAGTCAGGATCTGGGACGTTCCCTTGCTTGGTGTCTCTTTGTGAATGGTAGTGAGCACAAGAAGGCATCCGTAGACCATCTTGACTGCTGATATGAGTTTTACCAACATTCTGGCTGCCCATTACTATGCAAAGTACTGGCACCACAGTCTTGATATTATTCAGCATCAGTGATATTGAGCCAGTTCCTGGTTTGGATATAGATATCTTGGATATAGAACAGCAGAACGGTTCCTCCCAAGAAGAACTGTCTGATCATTCATGCTAGCCAGGCAGGACATTTGACAAAGAGCAGGGCCTTCTTGGTGGTCACTCCCTATTTATGAAATCACTTAGCACCAGAAATTCGCCTGGCAAACTCACTTCAAACCTTCAAAAAAAACTACTGAAAGCGTGGTTTTACAAAATGGCCTTCCCTGACTTCTTAAAATGCCTAGCAAGACACTATTTCATCGCTTATCTCTAATTTTTGTTGTTATTGCTATTTGATCAATCATTTGTTTATTTCTATTTTTATTTCAGTTTATTGTTGTGGATTTATTTGGTTATATTTCGTTATATTATGTTGTTTGTATTTTCGTTATTTAAATGTGTTGTTATTGCTATGTTGAGATTTTACATTGCAAACCACCCAGAGTAGCTCTAGGGATAGTTGGATGGTATAAAAGTCAAATAAAGTAAAATGAATATAGCTCTTGGGAATTTTCAACCAAGAAGATCAGAGGGATGCACTTTGCCCAAATCTAAAGTTTTCTATACCCACTTATCTGGGAACAAACCCACTGAGCTTGGTGGGACTTATTTCTGACTAGACATGTAGTGGGTTGCACTGTGAAGACCTTTCATCAAATTCCAATTCCCAGATCAGGGAAAAGCCACAGTTCTAGAGCCACTAAAACTAGTAAAGGCCAGGCAAGGTCATCCAAATATATGTTCTTCACAGTCAACCCACAGAAAAATGGGAAAGACATATGCCTCAAAATGTCCAAGTAGGACGCTATCACACGAGGGGGAAGATGTGAGGAATAGGAAACTCCAGCTTTTGCCCTTACCTGATCACGTGACTGAAGATGTGGATTCCGAGTTCCCATGTTCCTTGGATTCCGCTCTGCTCTGTTATGTCCGCACTGCCCTAACCTGCTTCACGCAGGCACAGAGGAAATTAAAACAAAAAAACCAAAATGGCCAACCAGCCCCGGGGACAGCTGCCGGGAGCTAAGGAGAAATAATAATAATAATAATAATAATAATAATAATAATAATAATAATAATAATAATAATAATAATAATAATAATAATAATAATACAGTGTTCCCCCACCTATTGTGGGGGTTAGGGACCCGACCCGACCTCCGATAATTGAAAATCCGCGATATGCGGATGCAGGTCAGGTCAGGCCTGAGGCGCCTAGCTGGTGGCTTTTGTATTTACCCCCAGGCTGGTGCTGCCCCAAATGGGCCTGCAAGGGCCTTCCCAGGCCTTTGAGGGCCCCCAGAAGGCTAGGGAAGGCCCTCACATGCCCATTTGGGGCACTGCCAGTAAGTAAGTAAGGACTGAAACAGGCCTTTCCCCCCTTACCCCAGGGGGCCTTTTTTCATATAGTGCAGTCCCGCGATATAGCGGGACCGCAGTATATGAACCGCAAATTAGTGGGGGACCACTGTGGTGGTGATGATGATGATGATGATGATGATGATGATGATGATGATGATGATGATGATGATGATGATGATGATGATGCCCCGACCGGCCCATAGGCCAGCTGACTGGCGTGTGTGTGTGGGGGGGGGGGGAATAAAAAATTAAAAAAAATAAAAAAACCTCTGAACAGTCCCAGAGCTGGCTGGTAGGGGCTAAGGAAAAATAAAAAGAAAATTTTAAAAAAATTACCCCGATTGGCCCACAGGCCAGCTGACTGGTGCTGGAGGGGGGGGGGATAAGAATTTAAAAAAAACAACAACAAAAAAACCAGTGCCAACCAGCCCCAGGGCCAGCTGGTGGGTGCTAAGGAAAAATAAAAAAATTAAAAACCACAGAAAAGCCAAATCATATGCATCCCCACGATGGGGAAAATGTGGATTTTTAAGTGGAGCAAAAAACACCCAAGAGCTCCGGTAGGTCTTGGAAAGCTCGCTAGAACCCAAACGGAGTGCTACCATTTTCTAAAAAGCCCGATGATTGTGGGGACAACATTTTTGGAGCCAGTTTATCAGAAAATTAGATCTGGGTTTTAAAGGACATGTGATAGAGTCCGTAGTCATAAAACAGTGGTTTCTTTCACCATATCTTCCACTTCATACAGCCAGGTATGAAGGGGAGCACTATAACTGTTTTTTCTTCGGATGGGGGGGGGTTCTACGCCAATTAATTCTTAACAGGTTTGTCAGGGAATCCAGGACTGCACTCAGTCTGTTTTATCACTTCAAATCACTGCTTATATACTATCAATATATTCCATCATAAGCATTAAAGGATATATTCAAAATGGTAGCTTATTTGACCAACTGCAGTTTAGACAACACTTCCTGAAACATAAACATCTGAATAGTACTGCGTTGTTAGGCCTGAGGTATTTAATAGTTTATATTTGCAACTTAAAAAGCATGTACTGGCAACATTAATACTTAGTCCAGTTTACGAAAGAAACTTATTAAGCAAGTCCTTCTCTCCTGCTTGTTGGCTTGACCACTGCTATTCCCTTGGCAGAAGCAAAAGTTAAAATTCAACAAGATAAAAGTAGTGGTCATAGCAGGTCAAAAATGTACTTTTCTAAAATATTTATGACCACATGTGCACATTCCAACCTTTCTTAAAACCCCTTTTATCAAATCTTCTCCTTTCACTTTAGCAGAATGCCTAATTATGTTGGACGATGTAAAGGCCTAAGGTCAGGAGGAACCTGTCTGTATGTCAGATTCAAATGTAGTATAAAGACTTATTGAGGCCTCCCTCTACAACTTGCTATCCACGACCAACCTCAACCTAAAGACATCAATAAAGAGGATCAGCCTAACAGGACAGGATAATGGCACAGGAAAGCAATGTATCACAGCCGGATGGCTCATAAACCTTTGGGTCTTCCCTAGCACCCACAAGGACAAGAAGAATCTTCACATCTGGAAGGAGGCCAGGGAAATAGTCACCAACAGTTTATTTATTACTGACCCAGCATTCCCTAATCGCCAAGAAAAACACCAAGCACATGCAGATCCCTTTGGATAGATTTTAACATCTGATTATGTAAACATAGATATTAGAGCACGAGCAGACCAATTTTTTTCTAAAACAGTGGTAGTACCCATGTCCCTTCTAATAATCTGTCCCCCGTGTGTGTGTGTGTGTGTGTGCAAACACGCTTGCACACATGCACACACACACCCTTGTGTGCACGCATGCACACGCACACACACACACACACACACACACACACACACACACACACACACACACACACACACACACACACACACACACACCTATAGATGGAGAGTTAGGTAGTCAGGTATACCACTAGTAGATCAAAGAGGATTTGTCCAGCAAGCAACAACATAATTTTGCAATAAATGTTTGGAGGATTGAATGCAGAAATGTAAGAGTAATTCTCCAAAGTCCAGCAAAGAGTACATGAAGCACCCAAACTGCTGGTGGCTGCCTCCAGTTCAAGAGGAACCACAGTCTGTGGATAGAGATGTAACATTTCTGGAAAAAACATGTTTATTCCCTGTTTTTTTTTTTTTGGGGGGGGGGGGAACAGACATTTTCAGAAAAAATGAAAAAATGCTACATTAGCGCTCCCCACCCCCTTTTACAGCTTGAAAGTCATTCTGTTACTTTGGAACATAAAATATGACTAGGGACAATTTGACTTGGCATAAAATTATCACAACTAGCATATTAAAATATAGTGTATCCAAATAATAATAATATTTATTTGTAATTGTAAGTAACAAATGGAGTAACAATCTCCTGTACTGTTTACTAGTTCTATGGGAAACAAAAATCCTCTACAAAACACTGTTTAAAAATCCAGAATTAACAACTCATATTTTTTCTCCACAATATTAAATAAAAATAAAATAAAAACCTCATTCTCGTAAAAAGAATCGAAGAGGGGGGAAATGCATAGAAGGGAGTGGGACTAAGTTTCAATGAACTGGCATGAAATTTAATCAGAATCATTTTTGTTGCTCTGTATTTTCTTCCAGTGCTTTGAGGTCTAGTGAAGAGGACAGAACAGAACCAAACATACCCACCCACATAAAAAAACAAAAGTGAAACCTTTTTCTTTTTCTTGTGACAATAGCAGCACCTCCTAAAGGAAGAAATGCATCTTGTTCTTGCATTGGAGAGTTCAATTTGTAACCTAGGACTTGCTTGTCCTGAGTGCACAGAAATCGGAATAATCTGATACTATGCATATTTTTAAGAAATTATTTGGAAAATATTAGAACACCCTGTCTTAAAATATTTTATTCATCATGTTAAAATCAAACATTCCATAATCATTTTTTCTTTTTTCAATTTTCCAGTTTTTCAGAAACCAAAAGGCTTCAAGGGGAAAAAATGGAAACACGTGTTTGTTTGTTTTCCTGAAGGTTTCATTTTCCCCCGGGCCTTCACAACTCTAGTTATGGAACAGTTTAAGCTGCTCAAAGGTACAATTTACCACTTGCATATCTAGGGCCTGAAAAAAAGCAGTGGGTTGTAAACTAACCATCATGTTGTTAGCTTATCTCATGAAAAATTCTGTAAACATTCTTCCAAAGATTGCCAAAACTTCTCTCCAAGATCACCTCTTTGCTATCAAGATTATTCTTTGGCTTGCTTCCCCAATCCATTCCTGAAATGATGTCAGCTACCAGTTCATAATTTCTACCACCTCCCTTTTTGCAGAAGGTGGCAATTACTGGCTTTGGCTATATGTCTGAGTAGTAAATTTGGATCTACAAAAAACTCACACTGAAACAAATCAATTAGGTTTCTAAGGCACTGCAATATTTTGTGCTCCTCCATCTTCGTTATTCTTACCACCACCACCACCACCACCACCACCACCACCACCACCACCACCACCACCAATTTTGCCAACACACTCCGGCTCAAACATCTGGATCAGCTTTCCAAATAGTTTTGGAGAACATGGGGAAAAGGTGGAACCCCAAACATAACATTTTATGGGATAGGAATGAAACACCTTCTGATACTACTTCTTGGAACCATCCTCAAGAGACAGGTGGACCTCATTCAAGACTGCTCTATATTCCCATTGTTGAAAGAGAAGAACACAAGGGTTGATGGTATCAAACAAAACTGAGAACAAGATGAAAGAAATGAATAAGATTGCATCTGAAGGTACATTGCCTTGGTAAATAAAAAACTCATTATTAGATGGTTCTACAGATGGCTTATTTACACACCTTGTTCTACAGCATCCTTGGATAACTACTTAACCATCTGTGTCATTTTTAAAATCTGTCACAGGCCACACAGAAGTTTGTCCTGGGTTCTTGATACAACAACCTAGCATTTAAATCACTGGTGTCATTCACATATAAACACTTAACTTTCCCGGTAAGGTACATTTCACACATCATACAGCCTCCCTGCCTGTCACTCTTCTCTGCCTTTATCAAAACCACATTGCCCATTCCTTCCACTAGCATTCAAATTCCTTCTTTTTGCTTTTCATGTTTAGCAACTGAGTGGGCAATGTAGAGCCTCCATAATTAACTTGTAAACCACCCAGAGAGTGCTTATGGTACTATGGGGAGGTATATAAGCAGCACACTTTTAGTGTTGTACTGAGAAATAAGCATTTGAGTTAGGGCTATAGAACAAAGAGAAGAATCATTTTTTAAAAAGACAATTTTCAAACTGCATAATTGTCGTACTTACCAATGTGAGCAGGTTAGTAAAAGGAGAAAGGCTCAATCCCACACCACACTTCATTCTGTGCATCATCATCTGGATTACACAAACCAAAAGCAAGGCAAAGTAATGCAACTGGAGTCAGGCTGAATGATAGCTGTCTGGAATCCTGGATAAGAGCACTCACTAGTTAAATGCAGTACATACTGCACCTGAGAAATCAATTAAGCAGAAGTTTCTGTTTTATTAAGAGATTTATCTATTCTATATTAGAAAGCAAGAACTAACACAAAGGGTGGAAATTCTACAGGGATATTCATATATTCTATTTTAAAATGGATTCATATCCCCCTTTTTATTACTCTCCCCTCTTGCAAAGCTCACTATTAAACTGTACTTCAATTCCAAAATTCTGTATCGGATTGAGTTTGTTAATATTCTGACAACTATTTAAAAAAAAACAGTTTGAGTGTTTTTGGAAAGCTAGATGCTAATGAAAAATCTTTTACAGGGAGAGACTGATCATACACAAACACTGGACCACACATTCTTAAGAAAGCAGTGAGCACACATAGTCAGAACTGATTGTCTATATAGAAACTTAATTATACAGTATTTGGGGGTTTCTATTTTTTAATGATAAAAACATAAGCTGGTTTTTAAATACAGCATGACGTACAAATAAGAACTGAATTCCATGCAAAAATGTTCCAGGCTAATATTTTCATCTCTGATCCTTGGTTGGAGATAACAGTAGAAGAAGCTTGCGAGCTACATTCAATTTGTGCACTTTAGGCTCCTTATAAGATACAAATCAACCTTGGAGTAAACCCCATTAAACCTTGTAGGATTTCCTTCCGAGGAAACAGGTAAAAGGATTAAGTCATGGGGGTTCTCTTTTCCTAGTCATGCACTGAATCATCTGGGTACAAACCAGAAGGTGGAAAACTTACCTCTTTTTTAGACTAACTCTAAACGTTAATAAACTCCAGCCAGGCCAGCCAGTAATAAATAGTCCAAAATCAAACTTTTTTCATTTCTAATAGAAACTCTTCTGTTGTTGGCATTAAAACATAGTCTACAGCAGGCATGTCATTGTCCAACTTCGAACAGGTTGTGATCTACTTTTATTGGCCAAAAGTGCTGGTGATCTACCACCATGAAAATTACGTTTCAAATTAGTTTCAAATTAAATTGTAACCCAACAGTTGGAGGATTTCCCCTCCCCATTTTTAATGAACCTTTTATCATTTACTTGGATGTGATTAGCTGTTAAGCAAATTAAGCAAAAAGAAAGCAGAGAGATGAAGATCCAGTAAGAACTGTGATGGGAAATGGAAAGTACATTTTTTCTTAAAGTTTTGTTGAGTACTGTATTCGCTTTCTTTAACTGACTTAATAACTTTCTTTAACTTTTATTGTGTAATTTGTGTTAAATTTTGGTCGAGTATTGATCCAGGCTGATCTTGCACAATCTTTAATATTTCATTCCTGCTCATTAGTGAGATGTTTAAGCCTGCATTTTATCCACCAGCTTTTTGAAGTTGGGTGAATATTGTGTGAGGGCCAGTCTCAGGAAATCATGGAGAAGTTCATCTGTCATGTTGGAACGTTGTGTAACTCTTTGTCATTTTCAGATGGAAAAATGCAGATTCACACAAATAACTTGAATCAAAACAGGAGTGTATAGCTTCACTGCATCTTCTCAAGTTGGGAAATTTGTCTCTAGGCACTAGCTTCCAAAACGATTCTTGCTCAGCACGGGTCTTGCGAAAAATGTCATTTTAAGGGTTAATATTTTGTTTTCAAGAGATGGCTTGTTCAATGAGTAATTTTTCCTGATAGCAACTGCAGTTTCTTTACTGTCCACATCTACTTTGAATGGGCATGACAAGTACTGCACAACTGTTTCAATTTTTTAGAAGTCACAGAATCTATTTTCGAATTCCTGGATAAAAGAACAGATTTCTGTCACATACTTCTTGTTCTGAAAAACAAAATCTGGATATTGTCCCAGAGGGTCCGGCATATTAGGAAAATGTTCAAAAGTATTGTTTGCAAGGTCAGTCACCATTAGCTCAAATTTGCTCTTGTAGGATGAAACTGTACTCGTCATCTCACCAATGTATTTGTTTTTACCTTGTAGTTCAAGGTTCATATCACTTAGTTCGCCTGTAAAATCAGTAGGGATGCCATATCACATAATCACTCCTCATCTTCCAACTCTGCTTTTTAATCTCCCCTCTCCTTCAAAAAACTGCTTATTTCATTCAGTGGATCATGAAATCTTTGCCGAAACTACTTAGCCACCTTATATCTGTGTGCAAAATGATTTCCGCTGCTCCCTCATCAAGAGTAAAAATGAAAAGCAGTCTTTTAAGTGATCTTCCATGAACTGAATTTACAATTTTGAAAATGATGTCAATGACAGTGTTTGCACTGAGAGTGTTGCTTGCCAAAACTTGCTGGTGAATGATGGAGTAGTATGAAAGGCAATCTGGGAAGTCATCATGCTGTCTACAGAAGACTATGAAACAGTTAACCTCACCTGCCATTGCTCTTGCTCCATCAGTAGTGATGGAAACAAGTCTATGCAATGGAAAATTAAACTTTGTAACAAAACAATGGAAAGACTGAATATTTCCTTATAGGTAGTTCTCCCTTTTTAAAGAAATCATTCCAAGTAGTTCTTCTTTAACAATGAAGTCTTCAAAAACCATCCAGATAAAGACTAGTAACTGAGCTATGTCTCTTATGTCTGTAGATTCATTCAGTTGGAGTGAGAAAGCAACATAATTTGAAACATCCTCCAACAATTGTTCAGCTGTGTCTCAACACATCTTTTCTACTCGCTGCATGACATTGTTTCTTGACAATGGTACATCATTAATAGCAGCTATGATCTCTTTCTTATATTTAAATCCGTCAAAAAGATTGTCAGCTGCTTCAATAAAAGAGGCTTTGACGAATTCCCCTTCAGTGAAAGGTTTGCATTTCTTTGCAATCAGGTTGCTGACCTTGAAGGATGCTATGTTTCCACTGACCGAATTTGATCTTGGCTTTGCCATCAACTGTTGCTGAGTAGCTAATTTCGATTTAACTTCTTTGAGCTTCATTTTACAAATTTTACTTTTGGGTGGAAAATCAGCATCAAACTTATTACTATGCAGAGCCTTATAATGATGTTCCAGATTACCCTTTTTGGCAAGGACACTGGGGCATTACTAATTACACAACAACACTTGTCTTTTACCATGATGAAGTCGTCCATTTCCCATTCATCATGAAAGTGGTAGGCTTTGTTCTCCTTTGGAACACTCATCTTCGCTATATTGGGGTGGCTGGATGTAAGAATGCCAAAGCTGCTAAATTAGTATAATCTCTGGCTGAATCTGGTAAGTTCTAAAAGTGAAAATAAGAATTCATCTTCTTGGCACTAATATTCAAATACCACCAAAAAATAAAAAAACCCTCAAACATCTGCCCAGCAAACCAGATAAAATCAAATACTGCCAAACGAGTTCAAATACTACCACACACGATTTAATAGATTCTGCACATAGTGTAGAATCAATGCAAAGTCAAGGAGAAATAAAATTGCAGTGCAGAATAAATACAAAGGCTAAGCAAAATAAAATTGCAGAGGCAAGCAGGAGTCACAGTGGTTTGAACCAATTCAAAGGCAAGGCATAGGCAAATAAGAACAAAATTAGAAAAGCCCACCAAAATCACCAAATTTTGACACTCTGTTGTGTTTGCCTAAAATGTTTAATGAAAGCAAACTATAAAACAATCAATGACCAGCACATGGCACAACTAATATGGTAAGTGTATTCAGGTAATATAACACACTTCTAAGGGGCAGGAATGGGTGATTCTGAGAGGCAGAAGACCAGGTATGATGCTGGGCCTGTGGCATCTTGTCATGGGGCACGGGCAGGGGCCCTCTGGGGCACCCATACATTATTGGCATGAAAACAGCAAACACCCCTAATACACCCACAGGCAAGATTCCCGCAGGCAGAGAAAAAAGAAAGGCAATGGCTCAGCAGTGGAGACAAGCCATTGGCAGGCAACCTGCCAGCACGAGCTCTCTCCTAGTGATGGGGCAAACTGCTGGAGAGATGGAGCCAAGTGGGGCTGGCTATCTACCTCTGACCCCTCTGCAATCTACGGGTAGATCACAATCTACCTGTTGGACATGCATGGTCTACTCTATAGAAATCTTGTTATTATGGTTCCGGGCTGATTGTGGTTGCTGCTCTTGCTGTTTTCATAGTCATTATCATCGTCAGCAACCACAGCATTTTGACCATTAGGACTTCATCTTCAGAACTGTTAATATTACAGTATTACTACTTTATTATTTTTTTAAAGTATTTACTCTTTACTGCTTCTCAGCCCATGAGGGCCTCTAAAGGGTTGCACAACCATAAGATTATAAAAACTCTGATTTCAAACTTTTTTTAAAAAAATGGATGTTAGAAGTCAACATTCTTTAAAAATAGATCAGCTCTAAAAGCCAGCTGTAAAACCAACATTGATACTTTTATATTACTTTATATGTTTTATTTTCCTCACTATTGCCTTGGACAATGCAGTTGGAAAGGCAATAAAGAGATTTTTAAAAAATTATGCATGTTGCAGGGCTAAAATGTCAACATCATTCATCAGCTTTTATATTTACTTAAAAATAAAACACACCCACCTTTTTTTAATGGAAAAGAAAAATGGTTGCATGTCAGAGTACAAACCAGCCGTGGAAATATTTGTGACATCTGTTGCATTCATTCTAAATAATTCGTTAAAGTCAGTGCTGACTACAAAACATACAAAATTAATTTTAAAGCTACATTAAAATGGCATCAATGATATATCCTAGCTGGACCAAATAAAGAAACTGAGACATTACTCCACAGAATGAGCCAATTAATTAATGCTTTCAAATAGGGAAGTCTGTGGTTGTCTTTTAGACTATGCGTATTAAAGAAATTCTAACGTCAAATTTACAAGACAGGAGGATTGGTGTTTAATCATTTCTACCTCAGACTTCTGTTTTGTGTGGCTTTTGAAAAGTGCTCAGCACTATGGGTCTGTGAGCCCCACCAGCCCCAGCTTTCTTTCCCCAGCCCCTTCCATCCTTTGTGCCATAAAAGCAGGGAGCACAGGATAAAAACTCAACAGGATTTATTGGAACTTGGACAGAGGCAAGAGGCAACAACATGTATTATATTCAGAATCCTAAGTACTGGTTCAGCTCACTTGTCTAACATTATCTCCAGCAGTCTTAAATCCTTCAGCTTCCTTCACAGGAAGGGTCAAAGTCACTCAGAGGGGCTCAGTTCCATTACGTTTGCCTCCCATATGGTCACTTGGCACAGCGCAGCTCCCAGAGTGCTTTCCTCCTAAATGTGCCTCCTGCAGCGAGTGGTGGTATGTCCTCATAGGTGGCAAATAAGGTGTGGTTCTTCCTCTCATGTTGTTCATCTCCTGACTTCTTGACACGGGTGGTGGCTCCATCCCTTTCTCCACCAGCATCTACTTTCAAAGAGTATTAGGTGGTGTGAGGGGAACTTCTCTGATGGGAAGAGAGGGACCCCTGCACGCCCAGCTGAGATGATGGAGGAGCCAAAGAAACCTGAGAATCTGATGAACCTTTCACCTGTGGAGAGGTTCGTGGCACTGAAGGGTTACTATGGGCCTTTTTACACGACCCCTAAGATCCGCTGGCCCCTTAAATTCGGACCAGAGATCTTAGGGGTTTGTCGCTCTTCTGTGTCTCCACCCCTCCCTACTTCCTGGTTGCTGGCTGCATGAGGGGAGGGAGGAAAAAAAGGGACAAAAGAATAAAACCTTACCTCCCGGTGTTGGTGGACGCTGCCGGGGGAGCCCCGGTTACTTCCTGGTTCCTCTTAAAGGGGCGGGAGGCAAAAAACAAAAACAAAAAGAAGTGAGGAGAGCCCGGCACATCCGCATCAAATATTTTTCACCTCCAGAGAGAAGGTACAAGAAAAGTACGCTGGGTCGCACTAAAGTGGGCGGGGTCGCACTTAATTGTCTGCAAACTCCGGAGCTGGTGGGGAAACATTTTAAATCTCCGGAGCTTGCAGCCATTTGCGGCGGAGCTTAGGGGTCGTGAATAAAAGCCCTATGATGCCCTTCGGGATAAAGAGAAGGAAGAGAACCTAAGGGCGGCAGGAAGTAAAAAGAAGGACTTGGCGGGAAAAGGGGACCAATCCGTTCCTGTGGAGGTGGGGTTTGGAGCCTGTAAAAAGTGAGGGAAGAGAGAGCTTCCAGAAGGATGGGAGTGGGTGTGGATGGAGAACCCATGGACGGGAGACTGGGAAAAAATGATGATGCCACACAAGGAAGCTGAGAGCTACAGGCACAGAGCACATAGTCAGAAGTGCTCTTACTGGGGTGAGAGAGAATACCGGGAGTATAACCGCAAGCTGAAAGAGATACATAAGGACTTGGAGCTAGAAAGATGGCTGGTAAAGATTCGGCAGGAGATAGAGGCAGGGACTCTGGACCTTCGGGAGGAGTTGAGCAAGAGACCCGATTACCCCTTGTGTATGCCCAAGCCGAGACCACATGGTCCCAGATTCACTTCGGAAGTTGGGATACAAGTGGGGACCCCCCAAACCTCCATGAGGGAGATTGGGACACAGGTGGAAGGACTGAGGCTTTCGGAGAGGGAGGAAGAGAACCATGGTGGAGCCGAATACCCACATGTGGTGGTGGGGAATTTGATCACTTTCTAGAGACCCCAACCTATGGAGGAAAGAACCCGTTTATACCTGATGTTAAAGAAGTTGACACTGTTGTTAGAAGAAAAACTCTGTTTGCTGCTGATGAACCCAATAAAAGTTCTGTTTCCTTGTTACATGAGATGCCTTCTTTGAAGTTGGAAGGGCAGGACGCCTGGGCAAAGACTGAACCTTTACAGGTGGCCTTATTTCCTTCTGTCTCCAAAAGGAGGATAGCAGGAGTTACTCTATACTCATATTGGACAGCGGAGAGGGGGAGAGAGTAAGAAATAAGGCCACCCAATACCCTTGCAAAGTAGATACAGTGACCCCCCCTGCCTACCGTGGGGATTAGGGACCCAACCCGACCCACAATAATTGAAAATCCACAATATGCGGATGCAGGTTGGGCTGGGCTGGGGGGGGGCTAGCTGGGGGCCCTTGTACTTACCCCCAGCCTGGCGCTGCCCTGAATGGGCCTGCAAGGGCCTTCCCGGGCCTTCTAGAGGCCCTAAAAGGGCCTCCCTGTGAACCGGAATTGACTTCCAGTTTACAGGGAAGCCATTTTTGGGCCTCCAGAAGGCCTGGGAAGGCCCTTGCAGGCCCGTTCAGGCCAGAAACAGTCCTGGGGTAAGTACAGCAGGCCTGAAACAGGTATTCCCCCCTTAACCCGGGGGGGGGTTGTTCATATACTGCGGTCCTGCAATATAGTGGGACTGCAGTATATGAATTGCGAATGGGCAGGGGACCACTGTACTTCCTCCTTGGGAGCCCAGATACCTAACCAGGTATCCTATTTACACATGTAATATCAGTCACCTGGGGGTTTACTCCTCTTCTGGGGATCCCATGCCCAGTAGTTGCCTGGCCACTCTTCCCAACTCTGAGGTGACTGCCTATATCCTTGGGGTGTTTGCACATATCCAGTTTGACAACCCTCTTCCTCTCACCTTGTCTCCTGCCAGGTTTCTGCCTCCACCTCAGTGTAGATGAGCCATTAGTCAAATCATGGCTCCCTGTAGCTTTCCAATAACAACACCTAAGAGTCAGACACAAAATATGTAATTCAAGGAAGGATGGCAGCTCTTACCTGGAGGGTAGATGATTCTTCTTCAAGTGCATTTCTAATTTTCAATAACTATGCAATAGGCAGCAAAATTCAGTGCACATATCTAACAAAACATATCCAGATATTTATGGTATTGTTTTACATATATAAATCTTGAAGAAGTCTTATATCACCTTAAACACTAACAAGATTGATTTGGCTTCAGATTTTGTGGATTATAGTGCTTCAGATACACACAGCCTCCAAAAGCCCAGGTCCAGTCAAACATGTCTAACTTTAAGGTGACACAAGAGTCCTTGCTGTTTTTTTTGCTACCTCACCCCCTAAAATATTAATCTTAGTAATATTTATCGAAATGCAGTCTTTCAACTCAGGGCGTTTATACACGACCCCTAAGCTGCGCTGCAAATGGCTCCCAGCTCCGGAGCTTAGAAATGTTTTCCCACCAGCTCCGGAGTTTGGAGACAATTAAGTGCGACCCCGCCCACTTTAGCGCGACCCAGCGCACTTTCCTTGTACCTTCTCTTTGGAGGTGAAAAAAATTTGATGCGGATAAGAGTGCCGGGCTCTCCTGGCTTGTCTGTTGTTTTTTTGCCTCCCGCCCCTTTAAGAGCTCCTTGAGACGGAACCAGGAAGTAACGGGGCTCGTGGCAAGTTCGACTGGCACTGGCAGGTTAGTAAAGGCTTCTTTTGTCCTTTTTTCCCTCCCCCCCTCACGCCGACAGGAGCAGGAAGTGCTGAGGGGTGGGGACGCAGGAACAGAAACGAACCCCCAAGATCTCTGATCCGAATTTAAGGGACCAGCGGATCTTAGGGGTCGTGTGAAAAGGCCCTCAGTTACTGTATGCACATCAGGGGAGAGGGTATAGCTAGAATTTCTGTTGCCCAAAGCACTTTCTGATAATACCATCACCTAATGAGGCAAAACAACAAATAAGATGGCTTGAACTGCACATTAAAATGTTTATTTCTTGAATCAAAAAAAATGAGTGTCTGGATCAAAGGCTGACCCCAGTTTGTTGTGAGCCCTTTGACTTTCTTTTCAAACCACAATCCATTCTTCTCATTCTAAATGAATCTAGGTTGTTTATAATCATCATCATGTTGTGTTAAGTCAATTCTGACTCATGAGAACACTTTGTAGCATTTTCCAGGTAGAGAATACTGCACTCCCTTCTTAGGGGAGAACCCGGGAACAGTGAATTTACCATTCCCTTCTGGGGGGGGGGGAAACGACCCAGGAACAGTGTGTGTTGCCTAAGGACACACAGGGGGCTTAACCAACAGGATACAGAGTGAGGAATTGAACTTTCAACCTCTGGTTCTGCAACCAGATACCTAAACCACTGAGCTATCCAGCCAGCGTTTTGTTTATACTGCATCCATGTTCATACTACTGTACATAAAATTTCTGAGTGTTCTCACCATCCAAATAAAACATTTAATATTTATATTAATTCTAATACTTGAGCACTACAGCTAATTTTTAGTCATCCCTCCTACCAGCAAATGAATGCAAAATATTACATGATCTAATTTAAAATTATATTTAAAACAGACATTTTAAACTGCAATTAGAAGATTGATTAGCAATGATTCAAAAAACCATGGGCTAACAGTGTAATACAAACCTCCTATTTACTAAGAAAGATTTCTAATTCATTTAAATGGGGCTTACTTGCAAGTTAATAAGTATAGAGTGATCTGCTACCAATACATCAGAAAAGCCCTGATCAGAAGGATAAAAGAGGGTACTAATTTGCATAAATGTAAATGTGCTGATTTCTATGTATAGATGAAAAAAATGAGAATTTTTTTATTATTTAAACAGAACTACAAGCCTTCTTGCTTGCATAGAGAAGGCTGTGGCCAGGTGACCAATGGACCTTCTATCTTTGCTCTCTAGATACTACCCGAGGCTACACAATTTCAAGTGATCTCACCTCCCTAATTATGTTTCTTTAAAACAGATTTGGAGTAGATGGTCCTTCAAACCAATGGCATCTTTAAAACAAGGACTGTAATCTGGCCAGCCTTCAAAAGGTGAACTGTCCTCCCTAAAAGAAGACAAGTGGTCCTCCATTTTATCACCATCTGATTATCACCTTCATTTTTCCCCTTTCAGAATATTTATTCAGAGCTGAAAACCTCACAATTGTGAATTTTGCTATACATTTCTTTTAATTCTCTTCACAACTGGTGACTATTTTAAATCATCTGCTTCTTCGGAATCTGCTTGGGGGTTAGTTATCCTTTATCACTGTGATGGGTAGTTAAGTAGTGTTGGCAGGACCACCCGTTGCCCTTCTGAGTCATGTGATCAACTTCCTAATCATGCCTCCATCTAAAACCAACACTGGTTTTGGCAAAGGTCTGTCTATGAGAGATTAAAAATGAAACTGGTGTATTACAGGGTTTGTAGATCTTACTTCTGGTAGGAATGCAATTTAAAGGGGTAATAATTTTATCTACATCAGGCCTGCCCAACAGGTAGACCGGGGGCTACCAGTAGCCCGTGAAGGGTTCAAAAGTAGCCCGCCAGCCATCAATAAAAATGTGATGGGATAAGTTCTCCACCCCTCCCTCCCCTGCCCTAAGGACCACCACTACCCCAGCAAAGCTCTGGGCTTTGCCAGCCGACTGTCTCAGTTGAGCAGGGCAGTTCAAGGGCCATGGCACAGTCCCCTGCTCTCCCTATCGGCCAGATGATCAGCGTGCCACTGTCTCGTGACCAATTGAGTTGTTGGTGCAGAGTGGAGGAAGGGGAGTGGAGGGGACAGCGAGGGGTGGTGTCATGGCCATGCCCACCTCCTTTGCATGGTGACGTCCCCCTCTTCTCCTCCCCCCCGGAGAATTCCTTCCTCCCATCCTCCCATCCTCCTCCTCCTCCTCCTCCCACCCCCACAGCTGCCTCACAGAGACTGTGACCTGCCACTCCTCCTGCTCCCCTTTTGAGCCATTCTCTCCTCCTTGCACTGCCGTGGCTATGTGATTGCCCCACTGCTGGCTTGGCCCATCCCAGCTGCACAGTGAACATGGCAGAGGTGAGTGAGAGCCATGGGCGGCAGCAGCAGTGGCCGCGAGGAGGCTGGAAGGGAGAAGGGGGGAAACAGGAGGAGAAGTAGAGTCAAGTCAGGCCCCGGGCAGGTTGGGAGGGAAAGTGCATCTTTTTTAAAAAAAGTCTTCCAGCAGCCTAGGCAAGTGGAAGGGGCGATCTGCGCAAGCATGCACGCACCTCCCTTGCACCCGTCCGCACCAGCTCGAGCGGGTGTAAGGGAAGCATGTGCATGGTCAGCCTTACCATAATATTCCCTCCAGGAAGGATTAATTGATTTTTAATGTGTTCCTATCGGAAACGGCTGCTCTACTTACAATTTTTTTTTACTTATGAGCATATGCTCGGAACAGATAAAATTCATAAGTAGAAGTTTTAGTGTAGTAGCCCTCAGGCATTTTTGTCCGGAAAAAGTAGACCTCAGCCTGGTCAAAGTTGGACAGCCCTGATCTACATTATTAGCTGTCGGAATACATCAATCTCTTATCACACAAAATCATCTTCACAGTACTGCTGTAAGTACAATTAAACAATTTTCAAACAAAAAAAGCCCAATTTTGAAAGTCTTTAGCAGTTGGAGAAAAAGCAGAGAGAAGCGTGCTACTATTATAGCCTGAATTTAGCATTTTTTTAAAAAAAAAATCAGAATTATGAGCCCTGTCAGATTTTGTCTGACACTGACTCAACTAAAGCACAGTTCCAGGCAACTTGCATGGCTTTCTTCAAGAGCTATCAGTTCACTGAGCATGCAAAGCTATTTAATTGCTCTTTAATCAGTGTTCCCTCTCAGTGATAGAGAAAGGTGGGAGCAACAGACATAAAACTTCAACTATACCACTGGGATCACCACAACAAAAATCTAGATAGAAGCTCACTGGACTGAAAACAATAAAAATGGCTACTTCATTAAAACTCTCTTTAAAGTCTGGAATATTTTATTTAGTGAGCTTCCCTCCCTAGTGCTGTAAATCTGGTCATTTTGTTTTCCAATCCATAACCACTTTTCAAGTTAAATTACTTCATCATGCCACCTGATTTCTGGTCTAAAAGGCATGCATAAAATATAATGAATACTAGGTTCTGAAGAGGATAAGAAGAAAGGGAGGATTCAGAGGGATATACTAGTAGCCAACCGGACTAGAACAGTGGGAAATCCTGACACAGCACTTGAACAAAATGAGTGGAAGCCCCCTTATTAGCCACTGTTCTCAAAGGCTACAAATATCATAAGATACTGTCTGGTCAGACCAAAGGCCTACCTCACCTGGCATTCTGTTCACTCTCACACCTGTCATCCACCAAATGCCTATGCGAAGTGCACCATGTGGTGATGGAGCAAAATAGACTTTTGTCATAGCCTACGTATCAAGAACAGGATTGAGAATCACAAGTAACAAGAAATTGAGGCCCACAGATCAATCCAGCCTGGGGTTTTATCGCAGCAGACTGACGATGAATGTTCACGTGTACCAACTCTATTCTATGTTTTGTTTTGACCTGAATCCAGCATCATCCTAGTGGATATCCACTAGCCTGATAAGATTTCATTCCCTTCAAATCAATCCTCCCCATCTTCTCCCTTCACCACCATCCAAAAGCCTGATCTATAGAATTTTCCAGCCTTCTGGAGCAGCTTTCAAGGGTTCAAAGGGAACACTGAATAGCAACAGAGCTGCCTTCTTCACAGGTGAACTGACATAAGAAATTCCTTCAGTGTAACAACCCTATGAAATCTTATTTTTAGAGACTTGCATCTAACTACACAAACTAGTATTGTACTGACTTGCTTTGGCTGTAGAACAGGAGTGACAGCACCAGGGTTACCTAATATAAATTCAAGATTTAAAAAATAAATAATGATATGGTATGGGGCGGTATATAAGCAGAACACACTTAAATCAATTTTAAAAATAATATTTTTTATTTTTATCTACCTTGGATCTGAACAAATATAAATTAGATTCCAGTGGAAAACCTATTAACATAACCATCATTCAGGTCCGTGCTCCAACTATCAGTTCTGAAGAAGATGAAATTGAAAGCTTTTATATAGGCATCCAGAAGAAATGGCTCACATGCCAAAACATGGTTATAATCATAGGTGAATGGAACATAAAAGTAGGGAACAACATTGAACCAAGTGTTCCTGGAAAGTTTAGCCTGGGGGTAGAAATGAGCCAGGATAATAACTCATAGTTTGTTTATTCCAAATGCATGCTTCAAAACAGCTGATCGGCTGTCCATCTGGACATCACCAGATAATCAATACAGAAACCCAACAGACTATGTAATTAGAAACAGAAGATAGAGCAGCTGTATTCTCTCAGCTAAAACAAGACCAGGAGCAGATTGTGGTAAGCTACAGAAAAACAATTCCAATAAACTACTTGCTTATCACAGATGCATTATGTTTAACTCAAATGCTACCATTCATATTTGTTGAAAAGCAGCATTGACAATTGCTTTGCAGGTGAGAACAATAACTGATAAAAAAGGAGTCAACTTTTGAGATTGTCCCTTGTTTGGTGTCACTTGACCAGTCATAGTGAACACAAAATGTATCCTTGACTCCTGCCATCGGTGTGGTCAGCATTCAAGCTGCCCTTTGCAATGAAAAGCTTGCTGTCCTTTTTCCTGCTAGCAACACAGGTGCGATATTGTGCAGCAATAACAGGCTATTTTCTGGCATTTTGAATCCTGGGTACAGAAGCACAATATTCTGCATTCATAAAGTGGAGGGAGTTGATGGTGGAGGTTTAAAAACTGGATTTTATGTGTTACTACTGGTAGCATGGAGCTTTTGAGTTTTAATGCACTACTGCTATGGGTTTTGTTTTGTTCTGCTTTTGCTGCCTCTTTTATTTGATATTTTAATGTTTAGTTTTTATTATTACTTGTAACCCACCTCACAAAAGCTTTTGATAAGGCTGCATTAAAGAAACAAAACAAAACAGACCAATAAAATGTTGGTATTATCCTAACACTAATAACGCAGCTACAACTCCTACAAGTTTATATCTGTGATATTATACCAAGTCAGCAAGAGGGCCATTTTCATATAAATTGATAGTCACGGATCAGAAAAAACAAGAAACTTCTTCATAACCTGAAAAAATGTACGACTTCTGAGAAAAGATTAACAGAAGCAGATAATGATAATAATAGCAAATTGCACTGGGAAATGAAAGAAACAGTTTACCATGAGATCAGAGAATACTTAATAACTTTTATTGAAAAAGAGAATACTATCTTTACAAAACACATAATTAATCTGTGAACTTCTGATGCAGCAAGGCTTGGGTTTGTGTGACACAAACATTAAGAACACTTGCCTCTTTGTCCAAGAAGGTACATTATTTAGAAAGAACATAAATAGCCACATGACATGATCTAATAAACTGATCATAAAATAACAAGGTTGGGCTTGGCAATTAATTCTATGAGTAATTGTCCTTGGGTTCTTTGCTGATTCATACCACTGATTCATCCACGCCTCACACTGGAGGTAACACTGCAGATACAGGAATGAGTAATTGTTTGGTTTGATCTAAGAGGACTCTTATTTTTACATTTTCAGGTTGAGAATTAGAGCTAGTTAGCATCATCTGTAAAAATATCTTAAATAAAAACAGACAAGTTGTTCTGGCTGTCCTGCAGTATTACAGTCTTCTTTCAGTACTCTAGAAAGGGATCTAGGCTGATTTTATTATTTATTATGTCTTTGATGATACTCCTAAATGACTGAATTATGGCAAAGGCAATCTGCAGCAGCAGGGCGATACCCTATACAATATGGAATACTCAGAATATGGGACAGCAAATGTCTACATTTTGCCAAGATGTGAAACACTTCATGGAAGAAAGAACTGAGAAAATTAAAATGCAGAACTTCTTAGATCTTTTCCCCTTTGCAACATTTAATCCAAGGGTACTTGCCAGCTAAATTCTAAATTTTATTTGCCATTCAGTGTACATAGACAAGACATATATTTGTTTTGGGAAATTGCTAGCTTGTAACATATAGGGCCCATTTGAAAACTGTTTATGTCTCCTTCAAAATGTAAGGTTTTCCAGAGACTTTGGTCATGTCACAAGATATATTTCTTAGGACGCTCATAAACAAGCCAGCTGCTTGACTTACTGTCCAAGCCTTTGTAATGACATAACACTGCAAGGACATTATATACTTGTTTAAAGCAGGAAGGTTCTCACTTCCAAAATTCCAGTTTAGATTAGAGATGCTTTGTCTGTAACTTATAATAATTTGCAATTTCAACAAAGTAGCATGCATTTTTGAAAAGATGAGCCATAGATACTGCCATTAAACCTAATACTTTTGATGACCTGAAGAAAACATTAAGATAGATTCACAGTGGACTGGTGGAACTATGACAGGAATTAAGTACTTGTTGACAGTGAAATAAAGTACATAAATGTATACCAGTATTTCTTTTTTAAAGAGGAATAATCAATCTGAAGTCCTTTAGGTTTCCTATATTAGGCAGTTTTAACTGAAATCTATTGTTGCCACATTTACTGAAATCTGAAGAAACCTAAAAAGTGTTGGCAAGTTTCTGAATTGTCCTTGCTTGGACCTCGACTGCCTTTGTTCCTTCCTTCCTTCCTTCCTTCCTTCCTTCCTTCCTTCCTTCCTTCCTTCCTTCCTTCCTTCCTTCCTTCCAGAACAATCATGTCCTCTTTTATCACGTTCTGCTTTCCAGCTTTATAAGAGCAACATGCAAGAAGCACAGCATTTCTCACGATAGAAATACCCTTTGATTCTGAAAGCTACGCAGCAGCCTAGTGAAAACATGAATAGGATGTTACTAGGTATTACTGAAGGTATTACTTTCCTAGCCCTACTGCAGCTCTGGAGCTTAAAAATGTTTCCCCACCAGCTCCAGAGTTTACAGGAAATTAAGTGCGGCCATGCCCACTTTAGCGCGTCCCAGCGCACCTTTCAAGTACCTGCTCTTCCGGGGTGAAAATTGCTTGATGCGGTGTAACGATAGTGAGTGCGGGGCTCTCCTCGCTTCTGTTTGTTGTTGTTTTGGCTCCCGCCCCTTTAAGAGCTACTTTACAGAGACAGGAATGTTGCTGCGGCAAGAACGGAGGCAGAATGGAGGTGAGCCACGATCTTTTCTTCCTTTTTTTCTCCCTCCCCTCACGCAGCCAGCAGCCAGGGTGGGGACACAGGAAGAGCGACAAGCCCCTAAGATCTCTGGTCCGAATTTAAGTGGCCAGCGGATCTTAGGGGTCGTGTAAAAGTGCCCTTAGTTCTGGTTCCCTCTTAAGAACATGCTCCTTGTGAACTGGAATACTGTTACAATTTCTGCAAAAAAGGATTTAGTTAGTCTTAAAGGACCTTTTGGAGTAGAAACTGCAAACCACTCCAGTATTCCTGCCAAGAAAACTCCATGGTCATGGGGTCACGAAGAGTCGGTCACGACTGAAACGACACAACACACACACACACACACACACACACACACACACACACACACAAAGGACCTTTTAAAATATATTTTAATACACTGCTGTTTTATGTGGCCTCCCCATCCAGTATAATATAATTATTTGCCTGTCCTCCTCAGACAACCATGAAACAGAAATTAAGAGTTTCCCAGAAAATTTAAAAGGGAGTCTAAATAGGCTACTGCTTGATAGAAAAGTTATATACTTGCGGGATTGGTTAAAGCAAATGCAGAGTAGATAAAGCATAAAGGAAAAGCTGGGAGGAAATATTTCCTGGTTGAACATTATACAATTGGAACATTGGACTAAAGAATGGATAGCTAAAGTAGGAGAATGTAGAAAATTGACCAGATTTGAAGAAATTATAGATAGAAGGAATGAAATAGAAAATAAAGAACAGAGGAAAGGTATTGTAAGTGAGATATATAAAATATTAATTCAGGAGGATAATAAAAATAATAATAAGTTAAGAGAGATTTGGCAAGAAGATATTAATAAAGAGATAAAAAAGGAAGAATGGGGGAAATGTGGAATAAAAGAATAGTGAAAAATATGTCAGTGAGAGTTAAAGAAAACTGTTACAAAGTATATTGGAGACGGTATATAACACCTGCGAAGTTAAATACAATAAATAAAGAAATATCTCCAATTTGTTGGAGATGTAGAAAAGAAAAAGGGACATATTTACATATGTGGTGGGCATGTGAGAAAGGGGGATTTGAATGGAATTTGGTTCTCAATGAAATGCAAGAAATATTAGGGGAAAAGATTCCAAGTCCCCCAGCTGGCACTGTTAAATATAGTTGCAGATACACAATTGAAGAAAGAGGAGGGGGAACTGGTAATTATAATGGCTACGATCTCAAGGTTGATTTTTGCTAAATATTGGAAATCTAATAATCAATTGGTGATGGAAGAATGGTATAAGGAGTTTTGGAATTTAGCTATTAACGATAAACTGACTTGTGAAATTAAAATTAGGAAATGGCTGAGCAAGTCTAATGACTTTAATGGAACATGGGATAAATTATTGGTATATGTATTCCAAAAGAGTAAAGGGTATACACCCGGAGAAGATTCAATGTACTTCTGGAGGGAAATGGGCTGGTCATTATCATGAAAGTTGTTATTCTGTTCAAGTCCTGAGGGGGGTGGGTTGCATGGGGTTTATGTTTGTTATATTTGTTATATTTTAGTTATATTGATGTGTGTTATTTTTTCTTCTTCCTTATGCTATTTTGCTGGGGGTTTTCTGTTCTTTTATATATATAAATAATAATTAAAAAAAGAGAAGAGAAATGAGATATCAGACAACCCTGACATTTATCTACAGTGGTACCTTGTATAAAGGAATTAATTCGTTCCAGATGAAATTATGTTAAGCAAATTTTCCTCTATACAAATTTCCCATAGGAATGCATTGAAAATGGAGTAATCCCATTTTTATGTTGTACGGATTTGGCCCATAGGCGATTATGTTAAGCAAATTTCCCCTATCTCCGGAATATTTTATGTTGTACAAATTTTATGTTATACAAGGTGTTTGCTATACAAGAGTCCACTCTATCTATCTATCTATCTATCTATCTATCTATCTATCTATCTATCTATCTATCTATCTATCTATCTATCTATCTATCTATCCATCACACATCTGGCTTCAAAGGCCACTCTGGGCAGTTTAAAACAAGAGAAAACAATTCAGCAACATTAAATTATGACACCACAGAGGTCAAAATAATATAAAGGGATAAGCATAATCTAAACATTGCAAACACAAAACAAAAGACATTTATTAAAAGCATTCATGAAGTTGGGATAAAGAATTTAGGAGCTAGTAGATAAGGAAATTCTCTGGCTAGTTCTAACGGGCAAGTATGAGCAGAACATTTATCTAACTGAACTGCTAGACAGCTCAGGGGCTTAGTTCTCCAGTGGTGGAGCCAGAGCTTGGGAGTTCAATTCCCTATTGTGCCTCTTTGACAGGGGCAGGACCCGGTGATCCATAGGCTCCCTTCCAGCTCTGCAGTTCAAAGGTGGCTATTAATATATTTTTTTTGGAAACCCACATACATATGCTGAAATGGCTGTTCCCAGATTGTGGCATTCACTGCCCCTCAAGAATGCAGGTTGGCCTTCCCCCTCTAATCCTTCAAATGACATGCAAAAACCTTCCTTTTTAGGTAGGTGTCTAAGTAATTTGGATAAGTTGGGTTTTTAGGACTGCATTTTAAAAAAGTATTTCCAACACAGTTGATTGGACAAAGTGGCATTTCAGGATCTGAAAAATGGACCCTGCTCCTGCAGGAAAATGCTAGAAAGATGAAGAACTGCCTGGGGTCCCCTAAAGGGAAATTGGCAGTGTATAAATAAAATAAAATAAAATTTAAATAGCGAAGTGTCCTCATAACCTGTTCATTAATGCTTCCCTAAAAACTACCAACCTCTTAAAATGGAGAGACCCCCCAGAAAGACTAGCCCCTGGTTACATAGAGAACTGGGTTACTTACAAGGCATTTTATAAGTTATGAATAGGAGTTGGCAGATCCAAAGAAATCTAAGAAAACAGGGCTCTTTTCCCACCAGTTCTTTGTAGGTGTAGAAGAACAGGCTACATTGCAATTACATCAGTGTACTCTCTGCTCATTATCACGTAATATGAAAGATTTGATGTTAGCTGCCTCAAATGCTCTTGGTGTCATCTGTTATTGGGACAAAATCACCTGATATATTTATTATTATTTGCACTGCGATGCTCTGAAACGAACAAAGGCGGAATGCTTGATTCATATGGAGAAACTGCTTTTGAAGTCACCACTTCTAGCAGAGCTAACCCAGGGCAGTTCCAAATGTCAATTTTGTTTTGAATTGCTCTTCATATGCTTCCAGCAAGTTCCAGCTGTGACCAACCATACATGCTGAAAGACGGCACAGAAGTGGCAAAAACCGCTGAGACTATAGGCAGAAGCTGTCACTCACAAACAGAAATGGAGCTACCTCCATGGGGACTCCTTATTCTTCAAGACAGAAAGGTAGGCGCTTGATGTCAGGCAAAGGTGAATGCTTGCTTTTCAATACTTAAATATGGAAGAGAAGGTGAGACAATAAATTGTAGCAAATAATTTTTACATTTTTTTATTTTTTATGAGTTGTCAGAGAGGGGAAGGAATGGATGGGAGGGGCAAAAAAAGGCGGGGAAGAGAGACACAGGAAAAGGGGGAGGAGAGGTGAAAGGTACAACAAAGTGTTCTGCTTATATACCACCCCATACCACTTCCATGGGTGATTTACAGTTTAATTACAGTATGCAGGCTAAACATTAGCTCCCCCCCCAACAAGATGGGTCCTCAATCACCTTCTTTGTTACATCTCTGTTTAAGTGTATTACTTATATACTGAATTAGCCCGATTCAATTACGTATTGCTCTTAATAATTCTCACAGTCATCTATTTCTATTAGTCTATCTCTCCCCCCCTCCTCTTTTTTCCAGTTCTCTTTGGGCCTTTTTACACGACCCCTAAACTCTGCCGCAAATGGCTCCCAGCTCCGTAGCTTAAAATTGTTTACCCACCAGCTCCGGAGTTTACTGAAAATTAAGTGCGACCACGCCCACCTAAGCGGGTCCCAGCGCACTTTTCATGTACCTGCTCTCCAAGCGTGAAAAATCTTGATGCGGATGTGCCGGGCTCTCCTCGCTTCTTTTTGTTGTTGTTTTTTGCCTCCCGCCTCTTTAAGAGAAGGAACCAGGAAGTGACGGGGCTCCCGGCAGCTTCCACCGGCACCGGGAGGTAAGCCTTTATTCTTTTGTCCCTTTTTTTCTCCCTCCCCTCACGCAGCCAGCAGCCAGGAAGTGCGGAGGGGTGGGGACGCACGAAGAGCAACAAACCCCTAAGATCTCTGGTCCGAATTTAAGTGACCAGCGGATCTTAGGGGTCGTGTAAAAGCGCCCTTTCATAACTTCTTGGAGATTCCTCTGTAGAACAGGTCCCAGCTTTTGCCAGCTTCATCCATTGGTTGGTCCTTGAACTTTCCCGACAATATGTCCATTTCCACAACTTACAGACATTTTTGTAACAATTCTTGTTGTTTCAGTATCTCTGTCTTCTTAGTACATAGCATACAGAATTCTAGTTGCAGTTATTACATGTATCACTACATTCCTTATTTTCATATATACAATCTCTGGCATAATATTCACTAGAAAAAAGCTCTGGCTTAAATGGTAAATTACATGACAGATTTTTTTGTAAATGCTCCACTGTGTTCTCACTTCTTTGCATGGCCACAACATATAACATTTTTGCTGCCTCTTTTATTTGATATTTGTTAAATTTCCAACATTTGCTTGATACTTTTGTATACATTTTAGCTATTTTTGAGGGTGACATATGCTATCTATTGAACATCTTACATATTTTTCTTTAAAACTTACAGATTTAGTAATTCATATATTCACTTTCCAGATCTGTGCCCAATGGTTGATATCACTATTATGCTCTATATTTTGTGCCTCCATATATATAGTGCCTCAATCTGTAGCAAAAACTCTTATGCTACCTAGAAACTAACAAGTTTTATCTGGCATAAGCTTTCTTGGAATGCAGCCCTCATCTGTGGAGGCTAGCAAGCTACAATCTGCAAACAAGACTTTTCCCCCTTGTGAATAGGCCTTCTATATGCAGAATTCTTAAAGCCTTGAAAACCTGGCGTTTTCAACAGGATTTCCCAAATTTTAAGTTATATCTTCTTAGTTGTGGTTCTGCCAGCTCAAATTTTAATTTTCTACTTTTAACTCCCATGTTAGTTTAATTAATTTTAATTGTACTAATACTGACTCAATATATTCGGTTATAGGGTTATTCTCTGATGTTATTGTGGCTTTATTGTTTATTGGTTGTTATATCTATGTGATATGTAATTGGTTTATCTGTTGTAAGTTGCTCAGAGTGGCCAGACAGTCAGATGGGCAGGATATAAATCTAATAAAAGAATGAAATGAAATGAAATGAATTATTAGGTACATCTGTAGAGCCAGCTAAGCTCAACTGGGTTTACTTAGTGATTCCATTGTGGACATACCTGCAGTTTCCCTTACACTCTGCACAAGAATCTCAGGCCTTTCTTCCCTGAGATGAGCTAATTAGTGTCTACCCAAGCAATAAATTAACCTCAGTCAATTCTAAAGTCTGGAGACTATTAAAGCTCCATGGGCTTCTCCAGCCTTTCTATTGCTGAGAGCTTAGACTTACCAAAAATCACTTTCAACGCACCATCTTTATAATCAAAACTGTATTTATTAAAACTACTGGATGTTACACAAAAATACTTCTCCCTCAAACATAACAAAGAATGATTCCTACACTAACTTATAAGGCCTGAGGCATAGGCCCCTATAAATCCCTATCGCCTACATTATTACCGTGTTTCCCCGAAAATAACTGTCTTATATTTATTTTTTCCTCAAGAAGACACACTAGGGCTTATTTTCAGGGGCTGTCTTACTTTTATTAAGTATAATATGCTTGAATGTCAGCCCTGCACACAACCATAGCCATGCCCATCACTAGGTCTTATTATCAGGGTAGGGCTTATATTTAACAAATGCATAGAAATCCTGCTAGGGTTTATTTTGGGGGGAGGTCTTATTTTCGGGGAAACAGGTTAGGTGGAATCTTGACTTCATGCTCAGATAAAAATGCTTCCTCCAAAGACCTTTCTTCACAAGCATGGGAACAGACAGCCACATGTTGCTTACATACCAATCAGATTTCACTTGCTTCTGGCTGGAAGCTCCTCTGGCCTTTGTTTACACAGACACTGAGATAAACAGAAAACTACAAGTCTGAGTGCCACTTAATATTCCACATTTACATTTGGCCTAAGCTAACAGGCTTCACTGCTTCTAAAATACATTACACACTCCAAACAGGACACCAACCTTTATTCTTTTATTTCTCTCCAAAAAAAAACGATCCTTTTAGAGATATAGGAAAATTGCTTTGATGTGCATCTCAAAATATGCCATCATACTCTTCTCTTAATCATAATCCAGTGTTCGTGTGCTGTCATCTGCCACTCCCACATGCTCTGGGTGAGAGCCAGAGGGGACTGCTTCCAGCCTTTCCTGGGGGAGCTTGGCCTTGTGCTCCTGCTACCATCCAGGACCAGGTCCTTGCTGCTCTGCTGCCTGGGCTGCCTTACCTCCCTCCTCAACACCAGCCACCTGGCCGAGGGAAGAAGGACCTTGAAAAAGCCCAGCTTGCCAAGGGCCTTCAGACCAGCGTTGCTTTGCTGGGAGAGTCGCCTATCATCTGCCATAGGCTCTGGGTGAGAGCCAGAAGGGCTGTTTCCAGGCTTTCCTGGGGGAGCTTAGCCTCGGACCCCTGCAGTCATCCAGGACCAGGCCCCTGCTGCCCTGCTGCTTGACCTGCCCCAGCTCCCTCCTCAACACCAGCCACCTGGCTGAAGGAAGAAGGGCCTTGGGTGTGGCTGTGGGGGCATCAGCCTGATGCCAAGCTTTGATATCGTGGCACCACCTCAACGCTCAACTGGTATCCAGTTGAGGCTAAGACATAGGGTGGTTATGTAGGGGAGGGGGTGGGATGATGGAACTTAATGGGTGGATAATGTATTTATTTTCTTTTGATTCTTGTTTGGTTTTAATTTTTTGTTTTTTGTCTTTCTCTTGTTTTGTGTCTTTTTTCTTTCCATCTGAGATAGAAGGTAAGTGTTAGAGGGAACAAAAAATGAGTCACAATAAAGTCAGAAAAGGTTTACAACCATGGGGCTGTCTCAACATTTCATTGACCCGACACATGGGAAAGGCCATACACTGGACCTGGTCTTCTCAATGGGAATGGAGGATGGTGGTTCAGATGTGGAGCGCTTGGCTTTGACCCCATTGTCATGGTCAGACCACATCCTGGTCAAGTTTAGGCTGTTAGCTACTTTGACCCCCTGCAAAATAATCTGTGTTCAGAGACTAATGGATCCAGATGGTTTCCTGAAAGCTCTCGGGGATTATCCATCTGATATAGTCAGTGCTCCTGTCGAAGCTCAGGTTGCCCTATGGAATAGGGAGATGACCCGGGCAGTTGACATGATCGCACCTAAGTGCCCTTTCCCTATACGCAGAGCCTGAATATCTCTTTGGTATACATCTGAGCTGCAGGCAATGAAGCGAGAGGGGAGACGTATGGAGTGCAGGTGGAGAAAATATTGCTGTGAGTCTGATCAAACATGGCTTAGAGCCCATTATTGGGCCTATTCCATGGTGATACGGTTAGCAAAAAGGTAATATTTCACCAACCATATTGCTTCCTCAAAGTGCCATCCAGCGGAGCTGGTCTGGGATCCTCTTCAATCGGGAGATACAGTGGAGATCCTGGACCACCCATTGGCTCACTGTGACGGGTTTGCTGTCCACTTTGAGGGAAACATTGCTCAGATTCACAGTGAATTGGACTCCACTATTGGTGCAGAATCAAGGGATGTGTCCAGTGCACCGTGATGAGTTTCGATTATTGAGACCCAAGGATATAGACAGGGTGCTTGGATCTGTCCATTCTACCACCATGCTATTTAACCCTTGCCCTTCTTGGCTAATTAAAAGATCTGCCAGAGGGGTTTGCACCTGGGTCCAGGAGACTGTGAATGCCTCCTTAAGAGAGGGAGTGGTCCCTTCCACCTTGAAAGAGGTGGTAGTTAGACCACTCCTTAAAAAAAATTAATCTGGACCTAAAGTTGGTGGCTAACTACCAACCAGTAGTGAACCTCCCATGTTTGGGCAAGGTGTTAGAGTGGGTGGTGGCCGGGCAACTCCAGGCGTTGGTGGATGAAACAGATTTTCTGGATCCATTTCAATCGGGTTTCAGGTCGGACTTTGGTATGGAGACTGCCTTGGTCGCCCTGTATGATGACCTTTGCCGGGAGACAGGGGGAATGAAACCCTGTTGATACTCCTGGTCCCCTCAGTGGTTTTTGAAATCCATCAGCCATGGTGTCCTTCTGGATAGGCTAGCCATGTTGGGAGTTGGAGGCACTACTTTGTGATGGTTCCGATCCTTCCTGGCTGACTGTGTCCAGAAGGTGATGCTGGGGAATAGTAGCTCTGCCTCATGGCATTTACATCATGGGATATCACAGGGCTCAATATTGCCCCTCATGCTGTTTAACATCTACATGGAACTGCTGGGAGAGGTCATCAAGCAGTTTGGGCTGAGGAGTCAGCAATATGCTGATGATACTCAGCTCTACCTCTCATTTTCCACCAATCCAGTGAGGCGGTTTCTGTGCTGAACTCGTGTCTGGGCCAGATAATGGACTGGATGAGGGTTAATAAATTGAAACTTAATCCAGAAAAGATGGAAGTGCTGTTAGTGGGTGCTCCGCCAGACAGACTAGAAGGACAGCTCCCTCTTCTGGACAGGGTTGCACTCCCCCTAAGCGACAAGGTCCGCAGCTTGGGGGTGCTCCTTGACCCTGGTCTAACTCTGGAAGCCCAGATGGACTTGGTGGCCAGGGGTGCCTTTCTTCAGCTGCGGAAAATATACCAGCTACACCCCTATCTGGACGACTGGAGTCTCATGACAATTACGCATGCACTGATAACATCCCGTATTAATTACTGCAATGCGCTTTACGTGCTTTGAAGATGGTCCAGAACATGGTTCAATGTGCTTTGAAGATGGTCCAGCAACTGCAACTGATTGAGAATCACGAGGCGTGGCTGGTGAGTGGTGGGGCCACCAGGGATCATATTATACAGGGATCTGTATAACCTTCATTGGTTATCAGTTGCTGCCCGAACCCAACTCAAAGTACTGTACTTGTTTTGACATATAAAGCACTAAACGGCTTAGGACCTAGATACCTGAAGGACCGCCTCCTTTCATGAGAACCTACCCAGCAGTTATGATCTAGCCAGGGAACCCTCTGAAAGAGCCATCCCTCAAGGAGGTGAAAGGGAAGGCTTGTAGGTATAGGGCCTTTTTGGCAGCTGCCCCCAGACCATGGAACCCGCCCTCCCAGGTGAGATCCATCTGGCACTAACGCTGATGATGTCTCGTCGCCAGGTAAAAACTTTCCTGTTTCAGAATTTTTTTAACTAACATAACATTGTGGGTCCTGATGGCAATTTTTGTGTTTTGTATTTAGATGTTTTCATTGTTTTTATTGTTCACGGATATTTTCATGTTTTAATTGTTTTAACTGTTCATTTTAATTGTAAGCCGCCCAGAGACCTTTGGGTAGTGGGTGGCATATAAATTGTATAAATAAATAAATAATATCTGCATGCACAAATATACATTTCTAGAATAAGGCCTGAAACATTTTACTGTCACTTGTGAATTCTTCCTCCTGCTGATCTGGCAACCGTACTGGCATTATGCTTGTACTGGAAGATATGTCTCTGAAGATTCTCAGTCATCCAGGTGAGTTTATCTGGAAGTTGAGTCATGGTAACTGGGCTCATCCAAACAGCTTCGTCAATCTGAGGGTTTCAGCACCTTAGGCCATTGTTCACCTAAAGGCCTATTGAGACTATTGTCCACCTAAAAAGCCTATTCAGGCCATTGTTCATCTTATGAGCCTATTTCAGACCAGGGTGACATGAAATCAAAGTAAACTATAAAATGGAAAACTCGCAACTAGCTTTCCTCAGACTAACAACTCGCAACTAGCTTTCCTCAGGCTGTTTGGATGTGCAGTGAAATGTTTCAATCTCTCAAGAAAATTAGTCCAGTTGCCATAACTGAACTTCCAGATCTTGTACTGGAAGTAAAATATTCCTTTTATAAAATGTAACATATTTCTTTATCATAATACATGACATGAGCAGTGGGATTTTGGGCTCTCAAGCAAATTATATAACAGTTGTGTAGAAAACCCACCAATGAGTGGTCAATCTAGTGGCAGCCCCCTTTTATAAAATCCAAGAATCTGCAATCCCACCAGCACATCTGCATAAAAAGGCAATTTTACTGGGACAAGGAAAGCACATTGAAATAAATTTTTCAGAATACACTTCTATCTTAGTATGATATTAATATTTGAACGTAACATCCATTTTTGAAAGTGGAAACAACCCTCCCTTCAGGTCTGTTCCCCCCACCAAAACAAGTCCCCTCCTCCTCAAGGCTACATACGCACCCCCCATGGACCCCATCCTATGCCACTCATGCCCTGGTTCTCCTCCCCTGCCTTTCTGCCCCTCTTGTCTTCCTCCTCCATGATTCAGGTAGGACCCGGAGGCATTTCCCCACTCACGTCCCTTCTCCCTTCATTGTGCTGCCATTGCTGCACCCAGGAGAGCCAGAGGCACACAGGTGGAGCTAAAAGCACCAGAGATGCAAAGGCAACAAGTTTTCAATCCTGCCCCTATTGCGCACATCAGTATTCTGGAAAGTACCACATACTCACATTGTTAAGGCCTCTTTGGGGTGGGCTAACTCCCTGGTCTAAAGAGCTCATGCCAATCCTATAAAGGTGGATATGGAGGAGTAGGGAGAAGTGAATAAGAGCGACTCTTTTGGAGCAGGTAGGAATGATGTGCATGCATAAAAGGGAAATCTGCCCAAAGGGTTACTGAAATCACTAAGAACTCTAAGGATGCCCATAACTCCTGGTTCAGATTAAATAATTTCTCTGTGGTCCAAGAGGGTTAAAAGAAAACAGCATTGTGTACTCCATATTTAATATAATAAAAGATAAAAATACTGTAATTGCAACTAAAAATAACTGCAGCAAGCCCCCAGAAAACACTTTGTGACCCCTTGGGAATCCTGCCATCTAGAGAATGGCCATGACAAATTCACTGTCTCCAAAGAAACATGGGGAACATTCAAAATGTCTGGAGAACAAGCCAGTTGTATTTCCCCAATGCAGTAACAGACCTCACATTTGAATAAGTTATAGGAAACGGAGGATCTGCTGATTCAGAAATTCAAAAGCCATGTAGATAGCCATGTGCAAATAATAGTCACTGCAGCCAGAGTTAGTGAGAAACTGAACTTATGTTGATCTCTTTCCACAAATGGGTACACTACGCTGACTGATGTGCAGTATAGTTTGTAGGAGTAAAACATGCCCACTAGATAATCACATCCTTACAGAAATTGAAAACGTATGTGAAAGTCTTGGTGGTCCTGAAAGGGGGGTGGAGAACCCTCAAACAATTTTGTGATTCAATGTCATCATTCATTTCTTTCGTTGGTGAAATCAAGAGTTTTAGAAGGACAAGCAAAGATTAATGCCTTTTTCATAAAAGGGTATTTTATGAAATACTGAAGTGTAACATATTTCTACCTGATAAATGCAGAGACCTACAAACTCTGAACCCAGCTTGGCCTTTATTTCTTTTGACCCTGCTTAAGTGATTTATCTGCGTTTAAGGAGTTTGCAGGAGGCAGAATATCTTGGACAGATCTTTAATTCTCACAAAAGTAATGTTTAAAATGAGTGCTTAATGTCTGAAATGCTAGTGCAGAAAAGTGTTGTGATAACTTTGGCGTCATTTTCAGAGCAAATCCTTGATTTTGGAAGATGTGATTTTGTAAGCACGATGACCTATATGCTACATCTCTTGTGTTAAAAAAGATCACTCACTGAGAATCTACATGTATGTGACTAGACTTAAAAGGTAACCTTCTACTTCCAGAGACTTTGCTGGTTTGGTCAGAAAAAGTGGTAGCTGGGGACGGCTGGGGAATTAAAAATGCTGGACGTATGGGATACATGTGGTCCATGGGATACATTTTATCCTCCCTTGTCTAAAACCTCAGGCATTCTGCTCTTCCATATGAAGATCTGAGTTTTTCAGACAGATGTCAAATCTGTCACTTTCAAGTCCTATATCTTAATATATGGTGTTTGCAATAATATCTCCTATTGTATGCCAGGAGTATTCCTATACTCAGTGCAAAACCCTTTTGAAGTACACAAGATGAAACCTCAGTGCTGGAAATAACAGTGAGTGGGAACTAGGGTTCCGCAAAACAAATTCAAGTTTTAAAGTGTAATTAAAACAAAGCACCTTTAAAATATTAATAAAAAAGAGTGTGCTATAATTTTTCCCCACAGCAAGCAGTTGGTTGCCAAAACCTCTCGTGAAAGAGCTCCAGATCCTAAAAATGGTCATACGAAAAGCCTTCTTTCTTAAACCCACCTCATGTACTTTTGAGGGTGTGCAAACAGCCTGAACATTTCAAGGTGAGACTATGCTCGTGTAAGAGAATCCTATCTTTGCCTGGATTCAAGTGATACTGCCTGGTCAATTGTACCATAATTAAATAAGCTGATTAAGTCCCTGTCTTCTTTATTTGTTGAGTGCCAGCCAGGCACATTTCTGGGCCTTTATCGGTAATAAATAAGAATAGTTTATATAGACACCTTGAGCCAGATCCTAGTAATCCTAGGGATTATCAAAAAGGGGATTGAAAACAAAACAGCCAACATTATAATGCCATTATACAAAATGTTAGTAAGGCGCATCTGGAGTATTGTGTAAAATTCTGGGCACCGCATCTCAAAAAAGACATAGTGGAACCAGAAAAGCTGCAGAAGAGAGTGACTAAAATGATTACTGGGCTGGGGGACTTCCCTTATGAGGAAAGGCTAAAACATTTGGGGCTCTTTAGTCTGGAACAAAAGATGCCTGAGGGGGGATAGGACTGAGACATATAAAATAATGCAGGGCATGAGTAATGTGAATAGAGGGACGCTCTTCTCCCTCTCACAAAATACCAGAACTAGGGGACATCCACTCAAATTGAGGGCTGGGAGAGTGAGAACAGACAAAAGAAAATATTTTTTACCCAGCGTGTTGTTATGTCTGTGGAACTCGTGCCACAATATGTGGTGATGGCATCTAGCCTGGATGCCTTCAAAAGGGGATTGGACAGATTCCTGGAGGGAAAGTCCATCACAGGTTACAAACCATGATGGAGATGTGTAATCTCCAGGATTAAAACCGGGGTACTTCAAGGACTAGATGCAGGGGAGTGGTACCAAGAGACAGATATCTAGTCTTGTGCACTCCTGGACACATTTGGTGGGGCCACTGTGAGATACAGGAAGCTGGACTAGATGGACCTTTGGCCTGATCCAGCATGGCTCTTCTTATGTTATGTTCTTAATGCATTCCAACTCGCAGAAATTTCTTCAGAATAGAAGGTAGTTAAATAAGTATATATTTCCCTCACCTTCTCTTTTCTCTTTAACGCTTTGGAAAAAGCCAATAAGTGCTTTGCATTCATATTACATTTACCTTTTACATTACATTACTTTTACTTTTGTTTAGCAATTTACCCTTCATGAATTCATTTACTTAGTGAGGTCTTTTTATAACACTAATATGTATATTTAACAGAATTATGAGAAAAAATATTGCAGAGAAACATTATTTTTCTGCACAATAACCAAAGTCCTGTTGCTTGGCCTAGTAGGTTGCACTAGGATATGCCCCCTGAATCAGCAAGGAGTTAGTGAGTCAACTCATGTATTTTCGAATAGCGTAGTAAGATGCAATTGGATTACACTGATTTGCCTCAATAGAACTTACATATAAGTTCTCTTTCTCTCTCCCCCTCTGAATTCTTTCAGCCAACCAGCTATTTATGTTGTTGCCATGGTGATGGTTCTGTCACACTAAGGACATTTTGGACAAATGATGGGTCATGCTGGTTTCTTATGTACACATTTCTATAGGGATTCATACCCATACTCCAGAAAAGGTTGTTGTGGTCTCTCACCCCATACTAACTGGTTCAATCAGAGTTTCCTTCTTAAACTCTCCCTGTTGGTCATTCACCCTTGATACACTGTGGTCACAATGAAGCTTGGTGAACAGGTGTCATAGTATCTCTCATTTGGATTTGCTGCTCAGATTACTCATGAAAGCAGGCCAACCTCATCTTAGGTAACTAGTGCTGAAAGGGAACTGAGAGACAGGCACTTATTTACTTAGCTAATGCTGTATTTGTGAACAAGTCAACATCCTATAGTAACAAAAAACAAAGGCCCATAAAAACAGAGAAGTGGAATTAAATAACTAATATTCAATACTATACTTAATTTTTAAAATAACTAACATCAGAATGTGAGATTGTAAAAGCTTGGACTCCTCTGTTGGACCTAATTAAGATACTGCCCTAACAGGACCACACAGAAAAATGGCAATGTATTTAATACAAGTGCATATAAATAAACTGCTTCCTCAGATGCTCTATGGAGACCCAGTACAGACTCTTTCAAAGATTACAATATTGGAATCTGTCCAACATAATTTTTTTTAAAAGAGCATTAAGAATACAGTACCAAGATCTGTCTCCATGGCTGTTGTCCATAGAGAGACATTGTGCTACTCAGTGGGTACTCTTGTTAAGAAAGCAGCTGTGCTGTTCTGGCTCAAGATGGTTGACCGTACGGCCTCAGCACTGGTTTCATAGGAAAATAGAAGGGATGGTTGGGCAGCTATTATATCTACAATTACATGTATATATAAGCTAGGAGGGGCTAGGAGGCTACCCAAGAATATATTATAGATGATATGAAATTGACATCCAGATTACAATGGCATCTGTATATCCAATCAGTCAGGATATGCAAAGACTTTTCCTTGCCTTTTGGAAAAGTGCCGCAAAGTTTGTCCCTTATTCACTGACATAAGCTGAGACAACTGCTAACTAGATGCAGAGATTTTGGTTTTTCTTTATCACAGCCAGCATAAATACTTTCACTTTTTCTATAACTTTAATTTTAAAATATCAAAACAGGAGACAAAAAACCAAATGAACAATCATTAAAAGAACAAAGGAAACATTCCCCTCCCTGGCATCTAAAATATAACAGTATCGGCACAAGATTGAACAAACATCTTATATATACTAACCAGGAGGTTAATAAACATTCTAGTTAGTATATATCCACACACACACACACACACGCAACACACACACACACACACACACACACACACACACATTTATTAACTTCCTGGTTAAACGACATCAGAACAGAAACAGGCAAATTGACCCGGGATGTTATGCCTGACAATATTGGCGCTGCTAGTGTACATCTGGGGGCATAACAGGCATCCTGATTTGTGACAGGGTGTTGCTCCTGTATCTGTCTTCATGTTGAATTCTCTGTGGTATGTCAGTAGTTGTTGAGGATTGCAAGTTTTTAAATTCCAAGACTAAACAGAAGTTGTTTTCTAAAAGAACAAAGTACTGCCCATTTAGTCAAGATGAGTCTACACCAAAAAGACTCTGTTTTACAGTTGTATTATTTAGACACAGACCACCTTTTGAGCCAATAACTTGAAATGAGGTCTACAAGAATATCAGGCATCACGCTGATCCAATAAAAATACTTTAAAAACGGCAAACAGTTACACATTTTTTCTTTTTACTCCACTTTTTAAACAAGCATATGAAACATTTTGATGGTGTTTTGGTGAAAACAACAAATATACTTTTGATACAATACTTGATGTCCATCAACTTGGATGAGAAGATCTTTTAAGAATGGCTGTAAGGACTCATTTTGCAAATGAAATGGCTAGTGAGTTGGGAAAGGCTGGTGATTTGGGAATACCATTCCTGGAAGGGGGAAAGGCAAATCAATCTTCCCAACTGCAGAATACTCCACACACACACACACACCCTGTTATAGAGAATTTTTCAATTACCTAGAAGATTTTCAGGGAGGAAAGTGAGCTGGATGCGGGAGGGAAAAGCAGCAAAAATTATTTTCCTCTTCCCTCAGTGAAGAACAGGTTTAATAACTAAGAATGTGCTTGTGACATTTGTCTTCACTACATTAGCAATCCTTACTAATCTGTAATGTAATGTTAACATAGACTTTGAGTTAGTGTAAGGGACTAAGGCACAATACTTGCTATCAACCACTGAGGGAGGACTCAAAAGAAGAATTTCTTGACTCATAGCTCACACTCATACAGTGTACAGTCATCCCCCTCTATACTGCAGTTCATATACTGCAGCCCCAGTATATCGCAGGAACGCAGTATATGAAAGGGCTCTTGGGGCAAGCTACATGAGTCTGTTTGGGGCGTCCTGTATTTACCCCAGGCCTGGTGCTGCCCCGAGCAGGCCTCCAACAGGCTTCCCGGGCTTGTTTGCCGAAACAACTTCTGGGCCCCCCAACAGGCACAGGAAGCCCGTCGGAGGCCCATTTGGTGCAGCACCAGGGCTGGGGTAAGTGCAGGAAGCCCCAAACAAGCCCCCCCCCAGTCCTGACCCAACCCAACATCCGCATAATGCGGATTTCCCTTTATTGCGGGTCAGGTCGGGCCCCTAACCCCTGCGAGAAACACGGGATTACTGTAACTCTGTACACATCTTTACAACCCCACAATGAAATTTACTGCTTGTACAGAATTGTAGTTTTAGCCACAACAGCACACTGATGAATAAGTGCTCATATTACTGCTGAGAGCCATTGTAGTGTAGCAGACTAACAGACTAGGACTCAGGAGACCTTGGTTCAAATCCCTGCTTGGCCATGCAAACCCACTAGAGCTGGTGGCAATGGTACAACTGCCCTTTAAATACCCTGCGTACCTTCAGAACCCTGTTAAGGTTGTCATAGGTCAGATGTAATTTGATGGCATGGAACACAAGCATTTCATGCTAGACACACAGACATAATCAGAAATGGTTCAAAGTTCCACCTGAAACCTTAATGAAATTTCAGAAAGAAATCACAACATTTAATAAAATAGACGTAACATTTCTCTATCTAGTTTATTGCAATGACCAGGACATTCCAGGTGCGTTCATCAGTTCAACTTCAGGGTACTTCATCCATAATTACTTTCCTACACAGATAGCACATACTCATATGACTATATTCTATTTGCATTGTGAATCAGCACTACGATTAATAGAGTGGCAAGAAATTTGATGCAATTTCCTGCTTGGAAGCGATAACTGTATAGTTATGTAGCTTATATGAGGCAATACCAATAACTCTCTCATATATTTTCAGGAGATCAGAGTTGAAAATATCAACTTTTAAGTAGTGTGGAGAGGTTTTTTTTTTTTAAATTGAAAGCTCTGCTGTTATCCATGGTTATAATCTTCACAAGCTTCAAAAGTAATTGCTTTGCTAAACATAAAGGAAGTCTGATTTTAATTTGCTATCTACATCTACATTCTCATATTCTTTTTATAGATTATTTGAAGTTATCACTAGAATCTTCTTTCACTCAAACATAAGTGAAAGTTTTATCTTACTCTGGATATCACAAAAATAATTTATTGCTAAGGAAACAAAACCTTTTGTCTCCTAGTATATTTCTTCGGGACAGCTGTGGTATTTCAGTGCAAGCACAAAAGCTACAATGATCTGGGCTGCAATCAACTATTTTTAATAGGAAATTTTTACAGACTTTTAATAAGATCTCCTAACATAATTTATGACGAGAGGTTTTGAAGTGAAGAGGCATTGTTTGGCAAGTGTTCTTCCTCTAATCTCAGGAAATTTAAATAAAAGAGGACTCATTTCCTCTCACTTGGGATTTCTTCCACACAAAGTTAAGAAAAACACCTGCTACATAAACCCACAAAGTAATTTTATTCATAGTCCAAACAAAAAAACATTCTTTAAAAATCTGGAAAACATGCAACTCTGGAAATGCCATATCATATTGGTCTAATTATTGTGACTAACATTAAATAGCTGACATTGAATAATAAATAACATGCCGTCAAGTCAATTCCAACTTGTAGTGATCCATTCCATGGCTTTCTTGGTATAGAATACTATAAGGTATAAGTCATTTACCAGTTGTTTCTTCTCTGGTAGTGTTCTAGGACTTTTACAGCCTGCCCAGGGTTACACAGGCTGACTTTTGCCATGGAAGACATAGTCGGGAATCAAGGCTCCTAACTTCTGGTCAAGGAGCCAATTCACCATCCAGCCAGGAGCAGACATTGACCTAATGTTTTTATGCATCCATAATTAGATGGATGCATAAAAATGTGTAAGTGACAAACTGTCCTGGGCAATTACATGACAAAGGAAAGAAGGGGGAAGGGTAAGACATTCCCTAATACTGTACTATCAGAACAATCCTTGTTTGTGAGACTGAGCAGATATAAAACATGGCCCATCTATTTCTGATATAGGTATTTGCTCATGGGTAAACCATCACTAGCATATTTGGGGAATCCAATCGTTAAAATATAACACACTTAGACATAAGTAGGAGATAAGTAAACTATATAATAATTATAAAACAGAAAAAGAACACTAAGAACCTAACAGCTTAAGAAACTGAGAGACTTGTTTTGAAGCAATACAACAAGATTGTTGAAAGCTCCAGCACCCAACCATTAGGATGCTGCACTTCTGATAGGAGAACAAGAGAAGCCAAGTATCAGGCAGGCAATGAGTTTGATATAAGTCTCGCTTACTGTTGACATACCATAACTACTGATTGTACAGTGAAGGAGTGTCTTCCTCCAATTCCCTCTTCCTCTGCTCTCCCATATTCCTCCTCTGTGCCTGCCCCTCATCCATATAAAATGATGGAAGGGAAAGTTTTATTTATGCAAATGGAGTTGGAATTAGTGTTAAAGAAATGGACGCTGCAAGGTTAAGACAAAAAAACCTCAGCATTCTATAGGGATTCCCACCACTTCCAAGAAGTCTAAAATAGAAGTTTCAGGTTCCAGGATGAAGCTCACACCAAGTTATTCACCTTGAGGTTGAAGACCTGTACTACACTGCTTGAGTCATCTGTAAATTTTGAGGCTTAGATTCCATACATGGAGTCCCTTTCTTCATCAGAGCACCAAAAACAGAAAGACAATTTATTTTTGTTCTGTTTGGAGATGAAATACAGCACTAGACAAAGGGGAAAAAACAGGATGGATATTTTAAAGACCTTTCCATTATACTGATTTAACTTATATATATATACACACACACATACACATCTGTCTGTCTGTCTATCAATATATAGATGATACTTTCTTGTTTTATATTTATTCTAAGTCACTTTAAAAGACGTTATATAGATGGTACAGTAAATAGGGACATTAAATACCATATTTTCTCTAGAATACTTAAATTTGCCAATCCACGGAGAAGGTTCTGGAAGCAGACCCCGCACCTGTGGGAAAATGCTAGGAAGAAGAAGACTGAGGAAATTCTGGAAAGCTTTTAGGTAGGAACACAGAAAATTTCACAATATATCAGTCCAGAGTCGACACTGTGTCGAAATACAGGAAACCTGCAGCTTGAGCAATGAATTAAGTTGGCCATCATGAAAACGTTCTCATAATCCCAATGTGATTGCTGGAGAATGAATTCGCTTAGAGCCCTTTATGAGCACAGTTTCACTTCTTATTCCAGCTTCCCAAGGACTGGTAAAGGACAATTTTCATCTGTCATATTCCACAACAAAGTCTTCCTGAACCATTCATCCTTGATAACATTAGCTATGGTGACTTGTCAAATTATTACATTGCAGTGCAAGGTAACCTGGCAAATAGGAAAAGGGATTTAAAATTATAATCAGTGTGGACTGACACCAAACGGGTTTGTTTCATGTATATTAGACGTACAGTATTTGTTCCATTCTGAGGTACACTTCACGTTATATATGGGAGATACATTTTATTAGTTCCTGATGTGCTTCCAGACAGAGAGTTCCCAGTTTTCCCTGTTAGGAAACACTAAGCTGCTGCTAGTCTATCTTTTCTGCCCTAACAGATTCATTTCACTGAGAAAAAGAAAAGGCTGTGAGAAACAAGGGAGGGTTAATGGAACAAGACAACATTGTTAGGTTCCCGCATAACAGTCTATGAGTGAGACAGGGCATTTGCCTTATCCAGGAGCACCCCTAAAATCGACAGCTCATCATCTAGTATCTCGTCACCACTACACAAATTTTATTTCCTTTATACAAATTTCCCATAGGAATGCGTTGAAAACAGAGTAATCCCTAATCGTGACCATTTTTATGTTGCACAGTCTATGAATGAGATCTTCTCTCAGGGCATTTGTCTTATCCAGGAGTACCCCTAAGCAGTACCCCTACAAATTTCCCATAGGAATGTGTTGAAAACAGAATAATCCCTAGTTGCAACCATTTTTACGGATTTTTACGGATTCGCCCCATAGACGATTCTGTTCAGCAAGTTTCCCCTATCTCCAGAACTGTTTATGTTGTACAGATTTTATGTTATACAAACTGTTTGTTATACGAGGGTCCAATGTATTTAGAAGTAGTAAAATGAGGAACAGAACGTCTCTCAGTAATAAATAATCACTAAGTCAGAATCACGTGCCAGCATTCTAAAGAATTGCTTGATCGCTCCTGCTTGACTCCTTCTGCATAAGGAACTGGCTGAAAATATTGATGTGTGCTACTCTGTTGCTCTCACTGTAGGTGGGGCAGCGGAAAAAGTGGCAGACATTTCATCCATGGTTTGTTTTAATATGTGAACCAGGAACGCTGGCATGTCTCTCTCTTGACCAGCGAGTCATGAGTAAGTAAGTAGGTAGGGAAGTAAGTTTGTTTTTACTTGGTACTCTGCTTCCTGGGGGCAGGGGGCAAAGTAAGTAGATAGGTAAGTCAGTTTGTTTTTGCTTGGTACCCAGCTTGCTGGGGTAGGGGTGGGGATGTATAGCCTGCATACTGTTATTAAACTGTAAACCGCCCAGAGACCGCCTGAAGTGGTATTGGATGGTATATAAGCAGAACACTTTGCTTTTTTTGCTTTACTCCTGAGTTTGGAGCCTTAGTTCTGGTTTCCTTTTATGACCATGCTAATCATGGAGTGCAATGTCACAACCACCCCAAAAGTATTAAGTTAATCTTAAAGGACCTTTTAAAATACCTTTTTAGCACACTACTCTTTTATGAGGCCTCCCCATCTAGTATAATGTTATTTTTGCCTGTCCCCCTCAGAAACCCTGATATCTCTCTCCCCGCCTCCCAGTTCGTTTATTTGTTTGTTCATCTGTCCATCCATCCTTATAAAGAATGCAAGGCGGCTTGAATCATTAAAAGATAACATTTAAAGCTAACAATAGGTATACAAATGATAAAAAGGATAAAGCAAAAATTACATTAAGTAGAGAAAACAAAAGCAACATGAAAGACACATTTACGGCTGTAAGGCTCAACAATCCATTTAAAAACCACACTCAGGCAACCAGTCACTAAAGGAAAGCTTGCCTGAAGAGAAAGGTCTTTGCCTGCTTGAAGGACAGCAAAGATGAGCTCAGCCTGGCTTCTTGTGGGAGCAAGTTCCAAAATCTGGGAAGGGCAACAGAGAAAAGGTGGTGGGAAGGTGGTAGGACAAAGAGTAAAGTCTCTCCTGATTTTCTCAACACTTGAGTAGGCTCATAAAAGGAAATACTGTACATTCCTTGAGATAGGTTGAACCCAAGCTGTTTAAGGCTTTAGAGTTAGAAGTTAGAAGAAGCACTTTTATCTGTGCTGGGATGGATACATTTGCCAGCCATGCCATCCTCTGTGCGGGGTATTGTACCCCCCCCCGACTTCTATTGGAAGTTTGTCTCTATTTTATATTTGTTTGCTGGTGTCTGTTTTTACTGTTTTACTGTTTTTACTGTTCACCGCCCAGAGTTCCGCTTTGGAAGATTGGGCGGTATATAAATGTAACAATAAATAAATAAATAAATAAATAAATAAATAAATAAATAAATAAATAAAATTGCTATAAACAGGGGGTACTGTGACATTTATAACTAGCCCCAGTTAGCAATCTGGGTTTCCAGACACTTTCCAGCGGCAGCCCCAGGTAGAGTGCATGGCAGTAACTCAGCCTGGATGTAACTAAGACACGTGTCAGCAAGGCCAGATAAGAACTCTCCGTAAACCCACACTAAACGTACTTGCACAAATGCGCTCCTGGCCATTGCCAAAACCTAGGTATCCAAGTTGAACGGCAAATCCCGGAGCATTTTGGTGAGACACCCCAGGATACCATCCAAAAAGTCTTTCTGACACCTGGAGGAGTAACCCGTTTTATTTAACGTCCACAAAACTTCCAAGGATACCACAAAGCCAGAGGGAGGGGATGTTTTCACACACAAACGCGCCACACACAAACGCACCGCATAAGAAAACATCCTCCTGTATAGCTAAACGCGGGAAAGCCTCTTTCATGAGCTCCTCCAGGGACTACGAAGGGCAAGGCGCCTCTAAGTAAAGAGATGAGATGGCGCAAGATTTTTGGTCCTGTCTCTCTGTCTGTCCGTGTCCCCCTTCCCTCCCTCCCTCCCTCCCTCAAACCCGCCCGCTTTCGACCAGCCCAGTTGCGTCCGCCGACGCAGGAGAGCCTTTGGCCAAAGGACCGACCACGCCGCTTCCACCCCGTCCCCCCCCCCCCAGCCGCCCTCGAGCGCCGGAGGTGGCGCCGAAAGCCTCTCGGGGAGGCCCGCCAATCCAAGGCCGCCTCCGTGACCGGGAGCCCCCTCCCCTCACAGAAGAGGCGGGGCGGCTCGCCGCGGAGCATGCGCACCTCGAAGCGACGAGTGGGTGGGACGGGCGAGGGCGTGACCCGGACCTGGAAGTGACGCTCTGGCACGCGTCGCGCGTTCCTTTCCGGTCGGCCGGCGTGTTTGGTGCGGGGAGCGAGGCTGCCGCCGCCGCCGCCGCCGCCATGAGTGTCCCTGCTTTTATTGATATTACGGAGGAAGATCAGGTCAGGCCGCGGAAGGATCCTTTCTCTCGCCAATCTCTCTCTCTCTCTCTCTCTCTCTCTCCGCCTCTCTCCCTCCCCCCCCCGTCTTCCGCCCGCCTCTCGAGGGCTGCCTCCTTCGACTCCAGCCTGCGGCGAAGGGCGGGACCCTTTCTAGAACTCCTTGCCCCGCCACACTCCATTGTGGCGCCGGCCACACATTTTTTTTTCCTGCCCACCAACAATCCTATTCATTTCAAACCTGCGATCTTAACTTGCGGGATTTCCGGCTATTCCTGGCCTCCTGAGCAGGCTTCTTAACGGGAGTCCGGCCCACAAGTGACTTAATGGAGACTCATACAGAAATTGTTGCGAGTTTTCAGGGCTGCTTGACTGTGTTCTGGAAGTTTTTCTTTCTGACGTTTCGCTAGACTCTGTGGCCTTTTCTCTTCATAGGGCAAGGAGCTCAGGGAACGAGGAGTTTCTCTCTGTGCTCTGGGGTATAGAGTGAGTGAGACTCACAGAGGACAGAGAGAAACTCCTACTTCCCTGAGCTCCTTGCCCTATGAAGATGCCGGCCAAAGAGTCTGGCGAAATGTCAGGAAGAAAAACTTCCAGAACACGGCCAAAAAGCCCGAAAAATTCACAACAGCTATCAGATCCCAACCTTGAAAGCCTTCGAGAATACACTCATACTGAAGCTCCATTATTGGGCCCAGAGGTGAGAGGGGAAGTTCGCTTGAAAGCTTCTGCAGTTCCTTTGTGGATAAGAAGTACAGATCTTCATTTCTTTTGTCAAGAAGAAGGAGAAAAGACTGTAACGCGATTAAGTGAACTTGCTTAAGGAAAAGCTACAGAATTAAGCTAGTGTTCCTCGTGGATTTTCTGGTTATTCATGCTAATGTATTTGCAGAAAATACTGTAACTTAACAAAAAAGGGTTGTTGGAGCAAAATGATTATTTGAGCAATGTGCATCTGATGGAATTGGGTGCAATCCACAAATGCTCTATGCTAGTTTTTTTAATTTATACATGAGTATATGTTTAATTGGTTTTTAAATGTGACATTTATATCGTGTTTTTAAATTTGTCATTTTATATGTTGTGAGCTGTCTTGGGACTCGAATGAGGAGAAAGGTGGCATAGAAATAATTTAAATTAATAAACAAAAATGGGTAGTCTTACTTATTCTATAAGAGTTACAGTTTTGTTTTTGTTTTTCACATTGTTTTTTAATAACTGGATTACATGAGTGAAGATGGAAGTGGAGGGGCTTCCTGTGGAATCTGCATGTGTGTGGATATTGTTGAGTTGTCATTTTCATGGTCAGACTTTGAACAATCAATCTTCACCCAAAGCAATTGATTTCAATCTTTTTGTTGGACTTGAATAGTGTGGATTAAAGTGTTGCCATAATGAACTTGAGTTACATATTATCTCAAAATTTGTTTAGCCAAGTTATTACTGGAACAGTAATGTCATTTGGTATGAGTTGCTGAGTATGCAAGTTTCATATAAACCTTTTCCTTTTCCTTTTGTTAGGCTGCAGAACTTAGGGCTTACCTAAAATCAAAAGGAGCAGAGATATCTGAAGAGAACTCAGAAGGTGGACTTCATGTTGATTTAGCCCAGATCATTGAGGCATGTGATGTGTGCCTAAAGGACGATGACAAAGGTTTGTGTCTCTGAGCTTTGAAGGTGATATTGGCAACTGAATGGCTAAGATTTTAGGATTGTGATTTAATTTGGTTCAACTCTGATCAGTCTAAAAGAATATTAATTGTTGGGATCCTCTCACTTAGAATTGGGTAGAAATAGCCATGGTTGACTTGATGGATGATTTATATTGCTGAATGGCCTTTTCTTCTATTCACCATTTTTGATTACTTGACCAAATTGGGTTTAGTAGGCATGGTGTTAATGGTAACTCTGGCCTTCTCTGACAAAAAGTGGCATGGAGTGGGCAAAATGTTGCCCTGCCCAGTGGCTTGCAAGTGACTATGCTCCCTTTTACCCATGCTCTTTAATAAGAACCTATTTGGGAAAGTAATCTGGAGCTTTAATATGCGTTGTCATTAGTTTGTGGATGATTCACAGCTTTGTTCTTTCCCCCCATCTGTTAATAAGCAAGAAGGCTGCAGAACTCTTGAACCAGTGTCTAGAGGCACTTTTGACTTGGATAAGGGAGGTGGGAGAGCAAAGTGTGCTTCTTATATACTGTCCCATAGCACATAGCTGTCCCAGCAAACTGGGTACTCATTTTACTGACCTCAGAAGGATGGAAGGCTGAGTGAACCTTGAGCCTGGTATTTGGAATTGAATCCCAGGTCATGAACAGAGTTATGGCTGCCAGTTTAAACACTGTGCCACGAGGTGCAGCATAATCCAAAGAATATGCTGCATAGTTATTGCCAGTGGAAGACTAATAGTGGCTGTGGGCCACTGGAAGGACTGGTTTTGCAATGTAGTTCCCTCTGGACTCATTGTGGGAACACAAGTGGCATTACAGGCTAGGAGTAATGAATACATCAATGGAAGAGAAGGCACAACACTTTATGAAAGAGACAAGGGACAGTAAAGCAAAAAGCATAAAGTAGAGAAGAACTTGACACTCTTTATTTCCAGTCTTCTACAGATAATGCTCAGAAATTCGCTCACTCATGCATTTTGGTTTAAATTTTGAATTTCACCAAAGTGCTAACTATTTTGAAAGCTGGACAATCTCAAAATACCAACAGATGTTTTCAAGAGCCAGATTTAACTGTCTTCCATCTGCAGTTTTAGAGGATCACTATTATGGCATATCATATGAAAGCTGATTATGCCCCTGCAATGATAAAGAAAGTGAAACATTGCAGCATGTTCTTTTTATATGTACTGTAGTTATTACAGGGATGATAGCACCAGGCTCCTTTACCCTGTAATGAGAGGTTTCCCAAGCAAATCCTTGGACTGGTATGCAAGATAGAATCATAGAGATATCTTCTAGAAGACACAAATAAGTCCATTACAGAACTTGTGGCCAAGTCCCTTTTCTCTGCCCAGAAAATACGAAAGAGAATTCTTGCACTTAACTAATCTTAAGAATGAATAGTATAGATTCTTTATTGTCATCGTTACATAGTACAACAAAATTGAAAGATATCCCAACTTCCTTTGATTATTTGTACAAATGTATAGTGTATTTTATCAGGCCTTTGGCTGTAAAATAAAATTGATTGATTGACGCCTTTTATGCATGCCAGAGTCCCTGATGAATGGCAGCCGGTGACCCTTGGGAGCCAATTGTGGAGCAATTCTCCCTAGTCTGCTCTACACAGAACTTTAGCAATGTCAGATATCCTTGCCCTTTATTACTTTTTCAGAACAGGACAGCGTTCATTAATACCTCACTTTATGGACAACTTCTTGGATGTTTATAGTTCACTAATTGGCAAAATAAGAACAAAGCATCTCACTTATGAGCAAGGTGATAACTAATCACACATCAAAGGATGACCCTCCTGGGATTGTCCAACCCCTGGTAGGCCTTATCTGCTTATGAACTTCTCATCCCAGAATATCTGTGGTAAACAACTTGGTCGTTTGACTGGATAACAGTGGTTTCTGCCGGCTTGTAGTGCTTCAAGTCTCCCCTAAGAAATCTGTTAATTTTTAGTATATTGCCCCTTTTGAGCAGTCACTGAGCCAGTTCACAGTATCTTAAATGTTAGCATTTACATCATTTAAGAGCTGGGCACAAAGAGGAATATTGCTGCATACCGCACGTTCTTCTGTGTTGACTCTAAAGTACCGTTAGTACTGGAGATACATGGAAGTGTGGCAGGCGCAATTCTTTCTACGCAAAGGAGATCTATCCTTTGTTGCTGTAGATACTCAGAATAGTGAGACACATTTAAAAGCAAATTGAAAACTTCAAGTGATTGGAATTGTTGCCAGGCCTTTGGTTAAGGAGGCAATACAATCAAAATCGGTGGCATTGAGCTAGTTGCATTGCTTAGTGGTGTTTGTGACCAACATATATTTGTATCTTTTGTGGCTCTGGTGTTGGCTTCTCGGATCAAAACCAGCCTCTTCCAATCTTGGTCACCTTTATTTTTGGATGCCAGATTCCATTAACCTGAGCCAGGTGGCGGTACTGATTGGGGATGTTGGTAGCTATAGTCCCGAGTCAGGTTGCCCTCATTCATAAGAACCTGCCTACTGTCTGCTTATAAGCTGTGTTGCAAGGTCAGGTTAATTTGTGGAAGAGACAAGATCTTTTGGAGGGACTGCCTCCAATCTGCTGTTCGTGTGTGTATGTGTGTGTGTGTGTTGCATCGACTCTTTGTAATACAGTGGACACTTGTATAACAAACAGGTTGTATAACAAAAAATTTGTACAACATAAAACATTCCGGAGATAGGGGAAATTTGCTTAACATAATCGCCTATGGGAAAAATCCGTACAACATAAAAATGGGATTACTCTGTTTTCAATGCATTCCTATGGGAATTTGTATAAAGGAAAATTTGCTTAACATAATTTCATTTGGAATGAATTAATTCCTTTATACAAGGTACCACTGTAATAGTAATAATAATAATAATAATAATAATAATAATTATATTGTTATTATATTATTATTATTATTATTATTATTATTATTATTATATTATTTATTGTCATTGTGTGTATATACACAGTATACACATACAACGAAATTCAGACAACCAGAGACCACATTACACACACACACACACACACACACACACACACACACACACACACACACACACACACACACACACACACACACACACACACACAATCTCCACTCTCACACATATTAAAAAAAAACCTTCAACACACACACATAAAAATCCCTGAACACTCACCCACCCACCCACCCCCCTAAAACACAAACATCTACAGAACAGGCTAGGTAATCCTGTCCAAGTGTTCACTGCTGGTGGTTCTTGAGTTCATTATTAAGTGCAATTATAGCTCTGGGATAAAAACTGTCCATGGAGTTTTCATGGCAGAAATACTGGAGTGATTTGCATATATCCTTACAAATGCAGGTGTACAAATAGACTTAAATTAATTTCAGATCAAAGTGTTTAAACACAGCCCATTTTAATAATATGATTCAAGTCTATTCTTGATAGAACGTTTTAAAGGCACTGTATGATCACTATGGTGATTTATGATTTTATGATTCTGTCCTTTGATGTAAGATGTGTTGTATAACCTGTTCTTAAGAGGCAATCTGCAGACGCTCTTTGTCTAGTGAGAAGCAAAGCTTTCCATCTGTAGGGCATTGCCAAACACAGAACTGGGATGGGGATGGGTTCGTCCTAAGACCACTGTCATGTATTTGTGTGTAACACTGGATCACTATTTTTATGTATCATTTTCTGTAAGAAGGTTGGTAACTGGAGCAGAAGCAACTTGTTTAAATATTTCAAATATTTGATTTAGTATGTCTGGAAGTTGAGTCATGGGAACTGGACTTCTTTTCTTGAGAGATCGAAAGGTTTCACTACTCATTCAAGCAGCTTCGTCAGTGTGAGGAAACTTAGTGGCGAGTCTTCCAATTTATAGCTCACCTTGATTTCACATCACCCTGGTTTGAACAGGGTTATTATGTGGACAGTGGCATGAATAGGCTTGTTAGGCGGACAATGGCCTAGGGTGCATGAAAGCTCCACCTATGCAACCCTTCCCAGCACCCATTAAGTATGGGTCGTTAGCTATGGCCTTGCTGGTGGAGGTGTGAAGTGATTCTGATTTGTTGGGGAGTGATGAAAGGGCAGCTTGATAAGTAGCAGACAGATTGTGCCTGAGTCCCCCCCCCCACCTCTGTTGAGAGAGGGGTGCTCAATACTCACATGAATGGCTTCCCTGATCCCTCTCTCAAACCACCCATCTTCTCTGTCTAATATTTTTGTACATCCTCATCTTTGAATGGGTGCCCTTTGTCCTTCGAGTGGAGGTGTACTACTGATTCTGGTCCTGAGCCATTGGCCCTCCTGTGTTGGGCAATCCTCCAGCTTAATGGCTGTTTAGTTTCTCCAATGTAGAGATCTACACACTCCTCACTGCATTTGACCGCATATACTATATTGCTCCTCTTGTGTTTTGGTATTGAGTCCTTTGGGTGGATGAGTCTTTACCTTAGTGCATTTGTGGGTTTGAAGTAAATAGGGATGTGGTACTTGCCAAAATCCTTTTATGCTTTTCAGACACTCCAGCCATGTAAGGAATTAGATCGAGAAAGTACAGAGGGGGGACACAGTCGAGAGTTGAATTATTGTGATGAAGACAGTGGGTAGAACTCAAAGTCATCTAAGCCAGTTAATTGGCAGTACAGTGACCCCCCCCCCGCCTATCGCGGGGGTTAGGGACCCGACCTGTGATAATTGAAAATCTGTGATATGCAGGTCTGGTCGGACCTGGGGGGGGGGTTCCAGCTGAAGGCTCTTGTACTTACCCCCAGGCTGGCGCTGCCCCAAACAGGCCTGTGAGGGACTTCCTGGGCCTTCTGGAGGCCCAAAAAGGGCCTCCCTGTGAACCGGAAGTGACTTCCGGATCGCTGAAGATCATTTCTGAGGCCTCAGACAGGCCTGGAAAGGCCCTCGGAAGCCTCAGAAATGATTTTTGGAGATCCGGATGTGATTTCCGGTCCTTAGGGAGGCCCTTTTGGGGCCTCCAGAAGGCTCAGGAACGCCCTTGCAGGCCCGTTTGGGGCAGCGCTAGTCCTGGGGTAAGTATTGGAGGCTTGAAACAGGCCTTTCCCCCTTACCCCAGGGGCCCTTTTTTCCATATACTGCGGTCCTGCGATATAGCAGGACCACAGTAAATGAACCGTGAACGGGCAGGGGACCACTGTATGCATTTCTACATTAGCCTGTGGAATACACTGTCACAGGATGTCAAGCTAAGGCTTAAAGGCCTTCCTCTTCTGAGTACCTGTTGTTGCAGGCTTGGAGCAATAGATAAGGATGTTGTCTTCCTGGCCTGATGGTGTTCTTTCTGGAAGCTTTTCAAGAAGAGATGTGGGCTGGAAGAGGAGGCCAATCTTTTGTTCTTAACTCCTCTTTTGGCTGAGCAGGAGCCTGCAGTTTCCAGAGGAAATGTATTGCAGGGATAGCAAGAAAAGACTGCTGAGTTGTGTCCTCCTGCCCAGTCTGTCAGTATGTCCAAATTACTTCCTGACAATGATGGTTAGCAGAGGAGCGTCTCTGTGGCCGACACTGGATAGAAGGTGCCAGAGCTGTTGTTTAGCACATTGGAATTCTGAGGGCCTTGACCCCTCCTGCATGGCAGAAGAAGCCATGTTATTTGAAACTATCTGTGCTGGAATTCAGGGATATCTCGGGTGAATGCGGTTTGAAAACAAGCCAGTTGCACAGGAAAGAAATTAAAATCTACCCAGCTGGGCTGTATTTGTTTGGGCTACTCTTTTTCACTCAAGAGAAAGGATAGGTTAATTTTCCATACTGCAGTTTGCCCTGGCCTTGAGCAACCAGGATCTCGAACATTTCCACACCTGAGTTGTTTGTTTGTTTGTTTGTTTGTTGTCTGTCAATCTATTTATCTATACATCCCCCTTAGCGCAAACTGCATTACCTGGGGCAGCTTGCAAAATAGTAATATTTTTAAAAAGCTGTAAATAAAATACAATAAAATCCAATTAAAAGATCTTATAAAACTTTTAAAACAGCAATTAACAGAACCTGTAAGATGGTAAACATCTCAATTTCTTGTGGGGGAATAAAAACCATATTAAAAATGTGCCCCCTCTCAGATAGGTGGTGGAAGTGGGGAGCGGGGTAAGAGAGAAGAACAACAACACAAAACAACAACAAACCCCACTAGCTGGGGAAGGCGCCTGCAAATAAATGGGTCTTTGGGGCCTTCCAAAAGGAGAGAGTAGGGAGGAACTTTTCATCTCTACGAGGCAGCAGCAGCTTATTTTGCAAAATGGATACAGTATTTCAAGTGAGATCCAATTGAAATGGTATTTGAAAATCCCTGGCGGGTGTATTTACTTCACTTTTTGGTAGATGAGCAAGTCTTGTAAATTTTAGCTTTGTAGTCAAACTGTGCAAATGAAAGTCTAGTCAGTAATTTGTATTCCGATAGTAACTGCATATTACTTCTGCTGTTGGAAGGATTTATAGAAACATTTTATAACATGCCCATCAGTCTAGAAAAGGTCTTCCATATGCCTTTCTAAACAAAAGCATAGCTGGAATGCATTCATCAATTGACAACTCAGCACTATTTATTTGGGCAATGAAAAATATGTGTTTCTGTTTTCTCAATACAGATGTTGAAAGTGTGATGAACAGTGTAGTCTCTTTGCTTCTTATTCTGGAACCCGACAAACAAGAAGCTTTGATTGAAAGTCTCTGTGAAAAATTGGTTAAATTTCGGGAAGGCGAACGTCCCTCTCTCAGGCTACAGCTGTAAGTGTTCTCTCTGTGTATAATATCTCATATATCTGGTAATTTGTGATTGATATGTAGTCAAAGTCCGAGAATATAATTGTCTCTTATTTCTGTGCCTTTCATACAAAAGGAGCCCTAAAATGGAATAATAAAACATAGTCTGAGAGTGTCATCAATTTCTGAGTGCAGTTCTGTGTTTGAATTGATGGCAGAAATGCTGCTTTAGATATTTTTATTGAAATACCCTTATTTTGGTGCACTATAGGTGTTGATTAGGTTCTCCCTGTACAAACTGTGTAGCACTAAATGAGTTTTCATTATTACATAGGCTGAGCAATCTGTTCCATGGCATGGATAAGAACACCCCAGCAAGGTACACTGTCTACTGTAGTCTCCTTAAAGTAGCCTCCAGCTGTGGTGCTATACAGTACATTCCAACTGAGCTGGAGCAGGTAAGTGATCAGATGATGTTTGCATGTTAAGAGTAAAGCTCTTCTCTTTACCTATAAAAGAGGACTCAGATCCAGATATGATTTCTCTGTCATCCAGGTGAGGTTGTCCGGGAGCTGAATCATGGCAACTGAAAAAAGAAGTCCAGTTGCCATGACTCAGCTCCCAGAAAACTGGGGAGAGAGGGGTTGTTTAGTCAGGTTGTTTAGTATGATTCCACAGAGGGTGGTATTCTATCTTGTTTTGTCCCACAACAAGCCATAGAAATAATTTAAGAAAAAACTAGAGGTTCTAATTCTAGCATGTTAGAAGAGACACAAACCAGAGTAACAATTTCTGCAGGGTTCGTCACTCCAAACAAGCCACCAACAGAAGGTGTTTGTTAACTATACTTCCTTGCTTCAGTATATTGTGTTTCACTCAGTGACCCATAATTCTTTTTTTAAAAGTGAGTTATGATGATATGGTGAAGAATAGCACATATACCCTGCTGTTAGAGAAAGTGGAAGGTGACTGTTAAAGAAATTAGCATTAAGAATCTCTTCCCCCTAAGCCACATTGAGAACTGTTTCCCATTTCCACCTTTTTGTGGCTTGTTGTTGAAATTTTAACTCACTTCCTTTGAAGTTACGATTTACTTTTTGCTTCAATATACTTTCAATATAGGTTCGAAAATGGATTTCAGACTGGAATCTTAACACAGAGAAAAAGCATACTCTTCTTAGACTGCTATATGATGTGCTAGTGGACTGCAAGAAGAGGTAAGCAACGTTATGTACTATAACAGATTTACTTCATTTCATTAATTAGATCTATAACCTGGTTTTCCTTCATATGAAGTCAGAGCACTGAATATGGTGGTATACAGTGGCTCAATATGGAACTTAGTCAGAATACAGCCATTGAAATCCTTGGTTCAGTTCTGGATTCAGAACAATATATGTGGCCAAGGTGATCAGTGAAATATTTATTATTTAAAAATCTGGCAGATTTTATTTGCATCCTGTCATTTTTGAAATATTGCCACTAACGACCATGTACAACCAATGATTTTGAGCCATCTTACATTCCACCAAGCCCCCTTTAAAAAGAACACCTGTTAGAAATATTTTAAACCCAACCTTCCTTGCAGGTACAAGAATTGTGAACAATATTCTAATAAGAATCATCAAATAATACAGATTTAAAAGAATTGTTGTGTCAGTAACAGTCATGACCGACTCTTCATGACCCCATGTCCCTGGAGTTTTTCCTAGCAGGAATACTGGAGTGTCTTGCCAGTTACTACTCCAGGCACCTACAACACCTGGTATTCCCTGGTGGTTGCTCATCCAAGTACTAGCCAGGCCTGACTCTGCTTAGTTTCTGAAATCAGGTGAGATCGGGTGTGCTTAGGGCATCTAGAATAGCATTTTACAATAAAATTTATGTTACAAGTGTCAAGTCATATACAGTATTTCAGGAGTTCAAAATATGCTGCTGAAGATAATCAAAGCCTCACTGAGCTTAAAGGCCAGCAAAATAATGATTTATATTATATATCCCCGAAATGATGACTTTGTAGAAAAGCAGACAGAATTCCAGTTATAACTCCATGATCTCTCTCATCACTCCCTACATTCATGGCTTCTGCTAGTTGGCTTTGTAGGGTGCAGATGTTGGTCTTTCTTCTTCTTCCTTACGTTTTCCTGCAGGTACAGGGTCTGCATTTCAGATCCTGAAATGCCACTTTGCCCAACTGACCGCACCATTATGGGACAGGCTGATGATTTGCATGCCCTTATTGACAGTGCCCTGCCATCTCTGTATTGGTCACCCACGTGGCCGCCAGTCATTGATTTTTCAGGTTGTACACAGTTTGGGCAACAGTGGAAAGTGCTGCTCTGGGGACCAGCGAAGCCAGCTTTGTCTCATCTTCTCTGTTATCGATTCCACACCTAGTTGCTGTCGAGTAGTGTCATTTGTGATGTGTCCAAGTAGGGAGACAGCCAATATCCAATGGTGCATATGCACTTCACTGGCATGGAGACAGCTCTCTATGCCCATTGTTGTGGCCCAGCACTCTGTGCCATCATACAGTGTAACAGGGCAGACAGTTGTCTTGTAAATCTTAGATTTGAGATTGATTGGGATTTGTCACAAAACACACAGTGAATTCTTGCCAATGCAGCTAAGCCACATTCACCCTTGCTTGCATGTTGCCACTGATGGCAACATCGCCTTAGAGATGGGAGCCAAGATGCAGGAAGATATCCATTGTCTTTAGGTTTTCTCTGATTATTTGGACAATCCCATGGGTGGTAACAGTCTCTTGGTACTTAGTTTTCTTGATGTTTAGGCAGTGTCCAAAGTGGTTGAGGTGGTAAGAACGAATCATCTAAGTTTCCATTATATCCTATGGGGAAATTTGCTTTGATTTGCAAGTATTTTGGTTTACAAGCATGCTTCAGGAACAGATTATGCTCGTAAACCAAGATACTACTGTAATGTGTAAAGGTACTTTTGAATGAAGGGGATTTCTGGAGCCATTATGTAATTTATTAATTTAAAAATATAAGATGAACTGTGCATGGTCATATAAAAACAAGCAGCTCAGACTTAATAGCTTCAAAATGATGCTTCACTCCTGTTACTATTAATCATGAAAACTGGTGCTCTACATTCAGGTGTATTCCTTATTTGAATCTGTGAAGATTCTCAGTCATCCAGGTGCGTTTATCTGGAAGTTGAGTCGTGGCTACTGGACTTCTTTTTTGAGAGATAGAAACGTTTCGCTGTTCATCCAAACAGCTTCATCGGTCTGAATACAGCTAGTGCAAATCCTCCATCTTATTTGAATCATAATTTCATGATGCTTTTGATTAACTGAATCCATTCATGAAGTAATCCTTAAAGGAATTGTTTTGTTTTCTCCACAGTGATAATGCAGCAAAAGTAATGGTAGAGCTGCTGGGAAGTTACACGGAGGACAATGCTTCTCAAGCTAGAGTGGATGCTCACAGGTATTTGGAATCAGAGGAACATAACTGGGGACAGTATTCAGCATTGTGGTGCAATGAATGTCAGTAACAGAAAGATTGTGAATGCATTGTAGGCATGCTTCTCCCATCTCACCCCCATTTGCTTCCTATGTCCTAGGATTTTTCTTTTCTTCTCGTAACGCTCCAGAGAACATATAACAATGGAAGTTTCTAAGACAGCACTGTGCGTGAGAAAAGAACAACAGGAAAATTAATATGAAAAGGTCTGAGGTTATTAGGAGGGCAGAGGTTTTCCCACTTTAGGAATACTGGATTAGAACCTCAGCATTTCAGATTATTCTGTTTACCAAGTGTGATCATTCAGCCAAAGAAGCCAGTAGTGGTTTTGGGATCAGCAAATGACTATTGGTATAAACATGACCCTTTTCATCTCGAACAAAAAAGAAACATTTCAACTAAAGGTGTTGCTCCCCTGATGTCAACCAGGTTATGTAATTTGAGGAGCCTATAAGAGATGCTTTTATATGTGGCTGGCTGAATGTGCTTATGGCACTTCTATAATCTGTAAACTCACATACAGGATTCCTGAAGCTGAAAGCACGGTCGTAAGCATACCGTCTGAACATGCTTACAACTGCTTTTTCATATCTTTGCATGCAAAAGTCCAATTGACTTCTGGGGAGGCTTACACATGTCATTGTGTCCTCACTGTAATTCCAGCCCTGCCTGCTTTCAGGTTGTAATGTGTGAATAGAGCCGATCTTAGTTTTCACATTGCTTCATTTGTGGCCTTAACAGCAGGACCCTAAGAGGCCACAGCGTACCTGAACTGGAAAACAGCAGTGCTTGGCATCAATCTGGATCTTAGTGTTGTAGACAGAAGATGCCAGTTGATTGTGTCACTTTCATCAAGGTTCCTAGATTTTATTTGGCAGTATTTAAAATTCTTCCAACTATGTGTATTCTGTGCATGAGAATAAGAATATTGGGCTGCACTGCCGCAGTAATACAGTTGACACACTTAGTTTCATGTGCATTAATACCTCCAAGAAAGGATACCTAATGCAGATGTAACTTTTCCCTGGATATCCCATCAGTCAAGACTGGCAGATGGTGACTGGAGGAGGGTTTTCTTATTGTTGGCACCCTGTGTATGGAATGCTTTTTAAGAGTGGAATAAAAATCTATGAGATGCCTAAACTAGAAATGTATATTTTAGGTATGCACATTTTGCTTTTTTATCTAGGTGTATTGTTCGTGCTTTAAAGGATCCAAATACTTTTCTTTTTGATCATCTTCTGGCCTTAAAACCAGTCAAATTTTTGGAAGGAGAACTTATCCATGATGTAAGTACAGTTCAAAAAGTTAAAGTACAACACTGAAATATGGGATTATGAGTTGTGTGATTGCTTCATCAATCTGCTTGGACTTAAGTACCCTTAACTTGCTGTGGTTTAAGTCACAGTGGTCATATTTGCACAAGTAAGCCATCACTCAGTATGATACGAGTGTGCGGCAATGAGGTTCATTGAGCCTTGGGATAATACAAATACCCCCTCACACAGAGAGAGACACACAATCACTACTGCATGCCAGCGAGGAGGGTTTGAGAGGTTTCACTTTTAACTAACCATAGTTAAGATAACCCACAGTTCCTGAGCCAGCTGATAGGGCAAAGTGTACTTAACCAAAAGTGGGATCCTATGCATTCCAGATATTAAAGGGACTAGGTAGTGCAGTAGTCGGAAGCTTTGGAACTGTGGCGTGCCTTGACATTTCTATGCATTTCATATGTTTTTCAACATGTTTGCTGCCACCATCATCGACAGTCAATCATTTTTACTGGTTGACAAATAAAACTATAACTCAGCCCAGTGTAAGCTGCAGCCAAGTTCATTTGCAAAACTGTCTGTTTTGTAACTGATATTACCTCTCTCTGCAACTTAGATAAATCATCATAAGACTATCTGTCTAAAAATCAAACTCTGGTTTCATCAGCAGTTTTAGTTTTCGTTTGCATGTTACTTCCACTAACAGACGTTTGCTTGATGAAAACATAGTTCTAAAGGGAAGTGTCAAATGACAACGCATTCTCAAAGGCTTTCACGGCCGGGAACTGATAGCTGTTGTGAGTTTTTCAGGCTGCTTGACTGTTCTGGGAGTTTTTCTTCCTGACGTTTTGCCAAACTCTGGGGCCAGCGTCTTCAGAGGGCAAGGTTAGGAAGAAAAACTTCCAGAACACGGTCAAACAGCCCGAAAAATCTCACAATATCTGTCAAATGAAAGTTCACGATCTGAATGGGAATCATATGACCATAGCGGTTAACTCGGCTGGTGGGCATCATATGCCCAGTCTTTAAGTCAAAGGTGGTCCCCCTTTAGATGCCATTGGACTGCATTTCTGGGGCCACTGGCCTTGGCGGGAAGGAGCTGGACTCCAGCAACATCTCAAGGGGCAATGTGCCCACCTCTACTCTAAGTAAAATGTTTGTGAAATGCTTGTTGTATTTCGTGCTTCTCACACTTGACTTGTAACTAAGCATTTTCTTCATTTTAGCTTTTGACCATTTTTGTAAGTGCCAAGTTAGCATCCTATGTCCGGTTTTATCAGAACAATAAGGACTTCATTGATTCTCTTGGTAAGCTTCCCCACCCCCCAACATTTGCATTTCTCTTGACATCACTTTGTATTTCTGTGCCTGTGCTGCAATTGTGATAGCAGCCTATCACAGTCTGTTGAAGAGGGAGATGTTAAGAGATCCTTAGTACTGAGGTTTGATTTAACGGTTGCTGCCTTGACACTATGGTATTTTGCTGCACTTTGCTATAGTAATCAAACTGTGATTTTGCATATGTGAGTGTTGTACTATTGCATGACACTGAAACAGTGCTGTGATGTACCTGTCCTAATGTAAAGGGACATGAAATCCTAAAATATCAGCTGTGGTTGCTCAGAGCAAAAATACATGCTAAAATTGCATATTTGTTTCAGTCTGAAAATAGTTGTAGAGAGTACAGTAACCCCCCACCTATCGCTGGGGTTAGGGACCCACCCAACCTGCGATAATTGAAAATCCACGATATGAAGATGCAGGTCAGGTGGGGGCGGGTGGCGAACAGATCCCCCACCACCGCTTGCTCGGGCTGCTCCAAGACTTCTCGGAGCAGCCCGGGTGAGCAGCGTTGGGGGATCTGATACCCCGCCGCCACACGCCTGCGCTGCCCCGAGACTTCCCGGAGCAGCGAGGGCGAGTGGCGTTGGGGGCTCTGATCCACCCCCGAGCTGGAGTCTGGGCTTTTTAAACCTTTTTCTTTTCCCTTCCCCACACCCCAGGCTTCAGCTCATTGGGCTGGGCTGGGGAAATGATGTTGTTTCTTCCCCACCCCAGCGCTAATCAGCTGGAGCCTGGGCAGGTACTGCGGTCCCACAATATTTAGCGGGACCGCAGTACCTGAAGCGCGAAATGGCAGGGGGTTACTGTCCGAGAAATCTGAAGAAACTTGTGCCCAGTATATTATCTGTGAAGAGTAGGAAATATTATTTTCTAAACATTCAGTGCCAAATCTAAATGTTAGGCTCATTTAGAGGAAATGCTTTTATGTATTTATGTATTGATTTATTTCGTGCCTTTTTGCCCAAAAGGAACCAAGACAACCTACATCATGAAACAATATTTAAAAGTTAATAAACAAGAGATATACAAATATTTAAAAGGAATTAAACAAATATTAGAATAGTACTAAGGTCAGTATCAAAAGATATTTAAAACAGAGAACAATCAGTTTGAAACCCCTCTCAGATTAGTCATGAAGCAAAAGCCTGCCTGAAAAGAAAGGTCTTAGCTTTCCTGTGAAAGGACAACAGAGATGGGGCAGCCTGGCTTCCTGTGGGAGGGAGCTTCAGAGTTGGGGAGCAGCAAGCAGTGATTTTTGCAAATTAAAGATGTTTCATGGCCATGTCTCATGGCCTCCTGTATGTTGAACTTCTTGCTCAGTGCAGGAATCAAATCAAAGCCATTTTCTCTTGAATGATTCTAGGGTTGGAGCATTCAGCAACTCCCAAGATACAGTAAACACCTGCCTATCGCGGGGGGTCAGGGACCCGACCCAACCCATGATAATTGAAAATCCTCAATATGTGGATGTAGGTCACGTCGGGCCTGGGGGACCTAGCTAGGGGCTCTTGTACTTACCCCCGGCCAGCGCTGCCCCGAACAGGCCTGTGAGGGCCTTCCCACGCCCATCAGAGGCTCCAAAAGGGCTTCCCCACGAACTGGAAGTGACTTCCGGAAAACAGGAAGTGAACTCCGGATAGCTTGAAAGCAATTTTTTCGGGTCGGTGCAGAGGCCCCAAAAGTGCTTTCAAGTGATCCGGAGGTCACTTCCTATTTTCCGGAAGTCACTTCTGCTTTGCGGGGAACCCCTTTTGGAGCCTCCCACACACCCAGGAAGGCCCTCACAGACCCATTCGGGGCAGTGGCAGGCCAGGGGTAGGTACAGGAGGCCTGATACAGGCCTTTCTTGCTTACCCCAGGGGGACCACAGTATATGAACTGTGAAGGGGTGGAGGTTACTGTACAGTAATACCTTGGTTTATGAACATAATTCGTTCTAGAAACATGCTTGTAAACCAAAACACTGTTATATCAAAGCGAATTTCCCCATAGGAAATAATGGACCAAATACTGTACACACAAAATGCCAAAACTCACAAAAGAAGTTGGCTAGATGTCCATGTCCACACCATGGTTTACATATCTGGCAGAACCTGCTCTGCTTGGGACTGGATTTTATTCTGGATTTTAATATTACAATAATAAAGTGCAATTTATAGCCCTATACACACTTGCCCCATGACTAGAAATGTTTTGAAAAAATAAGAATGCTGAAAAGAAATTAAATAAAAATAAAAGCCTAACCTGCACTCCCCTTTGAAAACATTCCTGGCTGGTACAAGGGAGACCTCTATTCCTGTCCCCTCCCTCTGCTTTGGAAGTAGCCTGAGACAAAATGTTTCAGACAGCCACCCTCAATGCAGCAGTGGGGGGGGGGGAGAGAGAGCCACCACTGACTCACTTATGATCATGTGACCTGGCTCCAGTGCTTGTATAGTCGTACCTCGTATAACGGAGGGTTTGTATAATGGAAAATCCGTACAACGAAAAAAACTTCAGAGGTAGGGAATTAGCACCACCTCCATTCACCAGATGGAGCTAAGGGCGCACCTGAGCGAGAGGTGTGTGTGTGTGTGTGTGTGTGTGTGTGTGTGTGTGTGTGTGAGGAGGTGGTTGCGAAGGCAGCGGAAGCAGGGCGAGGAGCCCAATGGCCAGGGTGGGGGTGGGTAGTCCATGGAGGCCCATCGTGGCGGCGGAGGTCATGGGGGGGATAGGGGTGTGAGGGGGCGCTTTCTTATCAGGGCCGTCTTGGTGGCCATGCTGGTGTTCTCCACTATGCTGCTGCTGCTGCCGCCTCGTCAAGCTGCCCAGGAGCCCAGGAAAGCGACCCGCCAGCAAGCTCAGCCCTCGGGGGTGGGGTGGGGAGGGATGGGGTGCCGATGCTGCTGCCGACGCCACCGGAGCCGCCCTGGATGGCCACCGGCTCAGACCGCCGCGGTGGCAGGCGAGAGCATGTGGCGATCGGGGCTGGGCTGGGCGGGCGCCGGGCTTGGGGCTGGGATCGGGTGCTTCCCTTTCTCTCTCCATCAGAGGGGTGGAAAGCCCTCCTGGCCAGACCCCCTGGCCAGCCCCGTTCCCTTCTCCCCGCACAGTTGGAAGGCATTTCCCTTACACACACACACACACACACACACACACACACACACACACACTTCCGCGGCTGCCCCCACCCCCTGCACTGCCGTCTCTGCTGCTGCTGCTGCGTCTTTGCGCGGCAGGATCCGCAGCCTCTGGCTCTGGGAAGGAGGAGAGGGAGGCGGCGGAAGAGAGTGAGAGCGAGAGCGCCCGAGCGAGCGAGAGAGGGAAAGCGAGCAGCCGCCGGGATCGGCGCTTCCCTTCTCTCCATCATGGCTGAGCCGCCGGGTGGCTCCGGCCGGGTTGCCCCGGGAGGTCCGCGAGCAGCTGGCTGAGTTGGAGCTGGAGCTCTCCGAAGGTGAGCGGCGCTGGGCCAGAAAGCCCCCGCCCCGGAGAGGTCTCCTTCCCAAGCCCCGCCACCCACCCCGCCACTTCTGCAGAGGGGTGGAAAGCCCTCCTGGCCAGCCCCCCTGGCCAGCCCCGTTCCTTTCTCCCCACACAGTTGGAAGGCATTTCCCTCACACACACACACACACACACACACACTTCCGCGGCCGCGGGGGGCGGGGATCAGAGGCCGGGGAGAGGTACGGCGTGGGGGTCCCCTCTCTGCCTCTCCCCTCCCCCTGCCGATGTTGTCGGTCGGAGGAGGAGGAACAGCCACTCGCCCCCCCAAGCCTGGCGGCGGCGCACCCACTCATTCCCCACCCAGCCCGGCAGTGGCGGCGTGCCCATTCGCTCCCCACCCGCCAAGCTCACCAGCACTAATGTTGTCGGTGGCAGAGGAGGAACGCTCACTCGCCTCCCCAAACTCCGTGGCCACTCGCCTCCCCCCACCCTCCAAGCTCCCGGCAGTAGCATTGGAGGAACTCCCGCTCCCCCCCCCCCACAAGCTCCATGGCAGCGGCACATTGGACAGCCCTGGTCTTGGGTATGCATTGGAACGGATTAAATCTGTTTTCAATGCATTCCTATGGGAAATTTCAATTTGTACAACGGAAATTTTGTATAACGTAATTTAATTTGGAACGAATTAATTACGTTATACAAGGTACTACTGTATATCAAGACGTTGCTTGTTGATCAAGGCAAAATTTAGAAGAAGTGTTTGTTTGTCTTGCAAAACATTCTTAAACCAAGTTACTCTTAAATCAAGGTATTACTGTAATTGGTTCCCTTGTTGTACTGCTTTAACAGTGCTACCATATCGCCCCTCAGTCTTCTTTTCTCCAGATTAAATTTGCCCAGTTCTTGACGTCTTTCCTCACAGAGCCTGGTTTCCAGTTCTCTGATCGATCATTCTTGTTGCTCTGCTTCTGTTTAAGGAACTAAATGTGTAATAGACTTAGGTTTGGATTAAACCAAATTTCTGCAACAAGGATGCAGTACAAGAATATAAGAGTACTGAATGTATTTGCATGAAAGCTTAATATTTTTCATCTACCAAACCACATTCTGTTCCACTTAATATGTTGCATAGGATGAAGCCTTGTGATGGAATGTTAATGTCAGCACCCTTTTTATTTACACACTGAGCAAAAAGGAGTAGTAATTAACACTTTGGCACTCCCCCATGAATGTGTAATTGACTGTTTCAAAGGAGCACTGGTTCATAAGCTATCGCATGCATGAAAATTACTTTTTTCTGTATTGCAGCATTTTAGGACAAGGGTCAGTGACAATTCAGAATTTGTTCAACGATGCAGGGTTTTTTATGACTACATTAAGGTTTAGCTATACTGATAATGAATAAATGTTTCCATAAAATTAGGGCTTGGTTTTTTTTCTTTTAAAGTGTTTACAACACATCCTGATTGAGCTCAAGAAATTAAAAGAAAGGGCTTCTAAATCAGAAATGAATAAATTGAATTAAATCAGCTGTTGGAGAAAAACATCAGGGTGCAGTTTTGATTCCTTACTCTTTCCTGCTTGAACAGTTCGTAGTGTCCTTTGCAAATTTGAGGGACTCTCCAGAACAATGTGGGAGGTGTTGCTAAGTGCTGCAGATGGAAAGTGAACCCCCCCACCCTCTATCCCAGGTGGGAAGCCTTTGTTGGACTCTGGTTCCTTTTGTGTTTTTGTTCATAACGGGGCATGTTTACAGACTTACAGACCAGAATCCTGTTTGGCATTTAAGTGCAAGGGCAATTGTAGAAATTGCCATGGCTAAGTATGCTGGTCCTATGTTGGGCAAATGCCTGGTTGCGCACCTGCTTAGTGGCTGGCACTTGATCAGTTGGCTGCAATCAGCCAGGACAACTTCCATTATTCCTTTTGCATGATCTAATTGTGTATGGAAATATCCAGTAGATTTGGACCACTGTGCTGGAACGGAAAATAGGAATTTTCGCATGCCAAGTAAAAGACTCTGATTTAGCTGTTTCTCAAAGGTGGCAAGTCACAAATGTATAACAAGTATATACATTTCTATAAAGATCATTAATTGTTCATGTAATTTTACGTTTTCTAATATTTTATGTTAGTGTATGTTACATTATGCCCAGTTCAAATAAAATAAAAGTAATTTGATTTCTCCCCCCCATTATATCTAAACATTTTTGTTTGTGCATAAAACTGAATTCCTTTAATGTGCAAACAAGTATTTTAAAATAAGGCTGAAATAGTCAGATTAAAGGAGTTTTGTAGAATACAGCTAATTCTTTTTTCATTCTATTAACCCATTAAACCAGACTAAAATTGCAGTCTTGCTTTGGTTTAAAATTAATAAGTAACCCCCTGAAGCTATACAATCTGCCCATTTAAAAGCTTCCACAGGTGGCATCAGTTTGTTACAGTGTGTTGTTTTATTAGTACTGACAAGTTAGGCCAACAGTTGGATTATCTTGTGTCAACTATGAGTTCACCGTACATGTTCACATTTAAATCTGATAGTATGGGCAACCTTTTTACTTTAGAAGGGTAATTAACACTTTATTTGCATTAGTTAATTGGAGTTTACATGCACTAATTGATTTTGGGGGGGCTTGTAAATTTTCATTAAGCCCAGTTAGATATCGTTCAGGGACTCTATTCGCTTGAGTTATCATGATCACATTTTTGCTGAATCTGTGCCAGATAAATAGCAGGCATCATAATTACTGCTAATTAACACATTGTGACTGATAGTAAAGTGATTTCTTGCTCTTCTATTAGTGTAGTAATGTTATAATTCCAAAGGTAAATATTTTTTATTGGCCGACCAACACTGATTTTCCCGTGTTTCAAATCTGAGTATCTATTTTTAGCACAACTCAGTTGAAATGTTTTGTGAAGCTTTTCTTTTTTTTAAAAAAAGTTAGTATGCAAAGTTTGAATTCATCTCTATCCATCTCATCAGCAGAACAGATTCCTCCTCTTTTTACAGCTCGCCATCTGCACAGCCCCAAGTCTTTGGCTTTAAGAGGCATTGGGGGGGGAGGAGAGGTCCTCATTTCAGCAGAAGCTTGCATGCACAGAAGTGGATCAAGCCCAATCCCCTCTGCTTTTGCTTGCAATTTTTATGTTAATTGCTGTCAGAAATTGACCTGAGTTCTTAAATGATCAGTAATGTTTATGCAGTCTAAACAAGATGGGCAGCTTTTCTTTTCCCCTCCCTCGTAAATACTTGAAATAAGAGTGAAAACGTGTTTCTTTCTCCACATTACTGTGCTGCATTCTTTTGCTTTTCTAGCACATAGGGCTGCAATTGGGACTTTTCTGTTCCTACAAGCATCTTTCTACTTACTCATTTCTTGCAGATGTTTTTTCATCTGTTCCTATGGCTTCCCCCCATTCCGCATCCCATCCTTTTTGCATCTCCAACTTCTTGCTCATTTTTCCTCATCAATGATGAAACAGTTCCTTTCTTTTTTTATAATATTGTCTCTGTAGTGCTTTTTTATAATGTCTACTTTTTCTTTTCCCTATGTGTGTAGTTTATAATCTGTAGTTTTTCAATTTTTCCATTCCCCATTTTGCCTCATCACATTTGTCATCTGCTCTTCCTTCTTTATAGGGTTTCTGAGTTCATCAGATTAAAAAAAATTGGTATGTACCTGAGCCTTTTACTATCAGTTTGATAGGTAATGATTAGGAAACGATGGTGCAAATATACACAGCATCTCTTACTAGTGTCCTTAGATTGAGCACCACTAAAAGCTAGAAGCAGCACTGGCAGTCCTGATCCCATGGTTCCTAAACCCATAGGTCTCCTTCACTACCTCTCTCTTTGCCTCTTGAGTCTCTTCCTTGGAAATACCTTCATCTGCAGGTTGATGACTCACTTATTTTCCTCTGGATTTCTGCCTGCCTGCCTCAGCTCCATTCTACTCTGTTGCCAAGTTTGGCAGGCTTTTAACTCGCATCCATTTACATCCTCAGATGCTGTGCAGCATCACTGGTTGGTTGGAGCAAGCTGTAAAAAATGCCAGGGAAGAAAAACAACCCAGCACTCGGTGCAAAACTAGGTGTGGCTCTATCTAGCATCTAACCAGAACATTGCTGATAGAAAAATAAGTCAGACCTGCAATATAATGATTCAGTGTTGAATGTTCCTCTTCATCGCTTCAACATGTTGCTTGTTGAACTCTTCCCAGATACGGTGGTACCCCTGCTTATGAGTTTAATCTGCTCCAAATGCAAACTCATATGTCATGTCTAAAAAATTAAAAAATTGAAAAACTAAAAAAATGTAAGTAGAGCAGACCACATCTAAAATTTGTAAGATAGCAGTTAAAATGCCAATGGTTTTCTGCTCTTAAGTCGAATTGCTTGTAAGTTGAGGTGGTCATAAGTAGAGGTACCACTGTACTCTTTCCTTTCCTTTCCCCTCCACTCAACTTAATTTTCCCCACCTCGAATTAACAGTTGTCATTGATCTGTTTCAATGTTTTTCCCCTTAAACTGCATCTTCCCTTAAAGATGTTTGTATTGGTGCAGATTCTTGCTGCACCTATCAACTCCGTCCTTTTGTGCATGGGTGGTGCACTTTGGAGTCCTGAAATACTGGTGGCCGCAGCTGAACAGATGTTGAGGGAATTATTATATCATGGGCCTGAAAACATTACAATGGTACTTAAAATATGCTCCTTTCCGTGACTGTGGTATCAGGGTTTTGCAGTATTAGATACCCGGTTGTGTCATAAGATTTATATCAATAATAATCTCAAGTTCTCCTAAATCATATTTTATAAAATATTACCATATTTGATGTAGCTTGAGTTATTTGCTAATAAGAACGTATATTTCACTTTGCTCTTTAATGCAGGCCTGTTGCACGAACAGAACATGGCAAAAATGAGGCTGCTCACGTTTATGGGAATGGCAGTGGAGAATAAAGAAATCTCCTTTGATACTATGCAACAAGAACTTCAAATTGGAGCTGATGATGTTGAAGCATTTGTTATTGATGGTAAAATAGTTTGCTACTTACTAGCAGGCTTTTTATAAAATAAAAGCATACTGGGTGATGACCTGAGAATGTTAATAAGCATTTGATTGGAGTTTAAACATAATATTGAGCTAACCTTACTCACAGCTGTACATTTGCAACGTGTATTGTTGAGTTTTGTGAAATGTTACTCATGACATCTTAAACTATGTTTCTCTTAAATGGCTGTGTGGTTTTTCAAAAGGTCATAATTTGCATTCTGCTTTCTTTAGTAGATGTGGCACTGTGTAAGAAAATGAACTAGAAAGCAATTACTTGTAAGAATGCCTTTTCTCTCTTCACAGAATATGTTTTTAAAGCACAAGTATTGGGAGGATATACCTACATTGATTTTGATTTTAAAGAATTGTTGTTGTTGTTGTTCAGTCGTTCAGTCGTGCCCGACTCTTCGTGACCCCATGGACCAGAGCTCACCAGGCCTTCCTATCTTCCACTGCCTCCCAGAGTTTTGTCAAATCCATATTGGTTGCATCGATGACACCGTCCAACCATTTCTCTGCCGTCCTGTGTTCCTTTTGCCTTCAATCTTTCCCAACATCAGGGACTTTTCCAAGGAGTCCTCTCTCCTCATGAGGTGGCCAAAGTACTGGAGCCTCAGCTTCAAAATCTGTCCTTCCAGTGAACATTCGGGGTTGATTTCTTTCAGGATGGATAGGTTTGATCTCCTTGCAGTCCAGGGGACTCTCAAGACTCTCCTCCAGCACCACAGCTCAAAAGCATCGATTCTGCAGCGATCAGCCTTCTTTATAGTCCAGCTCTCACTTCCATACATCACTACTGGAAAAACCATAGCTTTGACTATCCTGACCTTAGTTGGCAAAGTGATGTCTCTGCTCTTTAGGATGCTATCTAGGTTTGCCATTGCTTTCCTCCCAAGAAACAGGCGTCTTTTAATTTCGTTGCTGCAGTCGCCATCTGCAGTGATCAAGGAGCCCAAGAAAATAAACTCTGTCATTGCCTCCATTTCTTCCCCTTCTATTTGCCAGGAGGTGATCTTAGTTTTTTTTTTTATGTTGAGCTTCAGCCATTTTTTTTCACTCTCCTCTTTCACCCTCATTAAGAGGTTCTTTAATTCCTCCTCACATTCTGCTATCAGAGTAGTATCATCTGCGTATCTGAGGTTGTTGATATTCCTTCTGGCAATCTTAATTCCAGTTTGTGATTCATCCAGACCTGCCTTTCGCATGATGTACTCTGCATATAAGTTAAATAGGCAAGGTGATAGTATACAGCCTTGTCGTACTCCTTTCCCAATTTTAAACCAGTCAGTTGTTCCATATCCAGTTCTGACGGTTGCTGCTTGTCCCACATATAGATTACTTAGGAGACAGATAAGGTGGTCAAGCACTCCCATTCCTTTAAGGACTTGCCATAGTTTGTTGTGGTCAAAGGCTTTGGCATAGTCAATGAAGCAGAAGTAGATGTTTTTCTGGAACTCTCTGGCTTTCTCCATAATCTAGCACATGTTTTTAAAGAATTATCAGGGATCATTTCAGTCAATTTTTTAAAACCCACTCAAAATCCTAATAAATGTGTATGTATTTTGTTTTGCAGCTGTAAAAACAAAGATGGTTCACTGCAAAATTGATCAGACACAGAGAAAAGTAGTAGTCAGGTAAGCTTTAAATCGTAATGTGAAGCAACTTAGTGCAGTGCTAATTATAACACTTATACATCTGTCTAATATTTTAACTAGAAGCCTGATATTCCTATCAGTTGCTCGTAGTTAAATAGTTGCTATTTATCATAATTTTATTAAACCTTAGACTGAATGTGATTAGCTTATTTAATGAAAGAGTCCTATTTTCCAGCACATTTCATTTAATGGCCAAACAGTGGCAAGAATACTAATGAGCATTGTGTGATGATTTTAAATACTGATGAAGGCTACAGAATACCAAACTAACTGAAATTAGTAAGCCTTTTGGTAGAGGGTAAATATGTTTGTTTCCTTATATATATTGTACCTATGTTTCTGAATAGATGCATAGAAAAACCAGCATGTTTTTAAAGGGAGAACTTGGATGGAATTCCATGGTAATTCCTTTTTACATTTCTTTCCTTTAGTCACAGCACACATCGGACCTTTGGAAAACAACAATGGCAACAACTGTATGACACACTTAACTTCTGGAAACAAAATTTGAATCAAGTGAAAAACAGTCTTCTTAGTTTGTCAGATTCCTAATTCTTTTTTCAGCCGATTGGTTTGTCCCCTTGGAAGCTCAGTTACAGACGACAACAGATTAATTTTGTGAATTTTTATTCATCTTCAAAATATCTAATTGGCCATAAAACATTGTAATTTGAATTACAAGCTACAGCAGCAATAAATTTAATATCACAATGAACCTTGAATTTGTGCTGATGTTACGATCATGGAAAGATTTTATATTTTAATGTAAGTTGGGAAAAAGATGACGAATAAGAATAATCTTAAAACTAATTCTAAACGAATGGTGTTCTCAGCAATCTAATTACATCGGTGTGTTTCAAGTAACACTTTATAAGGTATTATTTTCTTCCTCTCAAGAGAAGTATTAAGAATATGCAGAATTACAAACTTTACTTTATAGATACCTGGCACCCCAACATATCCACCATTTGGGGGGTGGGGTGTATAGATTTTAAAACATTTACAAACAATCATATTGCTGCTTTATCTGCTGTCACTGCTTTTTCTGATTCTTCCTCATACTTTCTCTTTCTGGGCTGGCAGAGCCTTTCTGAAGACAGAAACTTTTCAATATTGTTGATTTGTGTTTTTATGAAGACATTTTGCAAATTCCAGCCAGCTTCTTCAGGGCCGTTCGAGCTCTCACTTAAAATAGCTCCACGGACTTCAGAGGGAATTTGAGAACATTTCTGCTTGGATCCCAGGGGGCCTCCTGTGGTGACCTGGAGTACATAGAGAAGATGTTACGAGTGTAACTGTGGTGGACTTGACACATTCCTGTTACCCTGCTAGTGCTACTAGGATGTCCTTCCTTCTCCCCTGCATTCTCTTGTGCCCTTTTTGCAAAATGGCTCTGGTGGCTCTGGCTCAGCCTTCCAGATATGCCACCCTGCTCTTGTTTTTATCAGTTTCCACTATTCCACATCAGCAAACGTTATGTGCTGCCAGTAGTCCATTGAAAGCAGTTATACGTTTTATGTTAAGGAACATTCATTCTGCTTATATTTTTGGAAAATAGCTGATATCTTCAGATACCTACTGAGCACATTTTCCCCCACCCTTATATCATGTTCCTGGGCAGTTCACAAAATAATTCAAATGTACACACAGCATATGCTTATTTTAAAAAGTCACAGAAAATAATAATAAAGGCATGAAAATAAATGAAAACTAAAACTCAAAGCAACCATCAAGATTAAAATTAAATTTAAAAAGTCAGAAAATCTTACTTGGTGTTAAAAAGGCATAGAATACAGTTTAAATACAGATATCTGTCAAATATCAACTTAGATAAGCTGACTATAGTGCAGACAGGAGAGTATTCCCAGACTGTCATACACAGTGTTATATACTCAGTGCTTAAAGGAAAAAAAATCTTCATCAAATTAATTCATGTTTGTATTTTTTTTAAAAAAAATTAAGAGTTTTGTGGGATGTGTTAATCATATCAGTTCAGCAAGTGCAATTTGTTCAGGTTTGTGTAATTGTCAAGTACTTGAACATAGCTCTTCAAGACCAATTGCTAAAATTTTTTATCTAATATTGGCTAGAATCTCCTGAAACACAAGGAGACTAAATACTGCGGATGAGTCAGTGACTTAGAAACTGGGATGGTATTACAGGGATCTACCTGTGGATGGAAACTGATATCAACAGAGCAGCAGAAGGGGGGATTCGTGGTTTTTGATGTCTCTATCAATGTATAGATGATGGAAAACAAAGAAGGGAAGCTAGACAGACCTCTTGAGACATGATGAGAAATACAGCAATACCTTGGTTTACGAATATTTTGAAAAACGAGCAAACATTTATGATCAATTTTGCCTTGATCAATGAGCAATATCTTGCATTATGAGCACTGGAGCAGGTCACATGATCACAAGTGAGCCAGTTATCCCCCCCCCCGGCTGGATTGTGGGAGATTGTCTGGAATGTTCCCTCTCAGACAAACCTCCAAAGCAGAGGGAGGAGAGAGGAACAGAGCTGGCCACAAACGTTTTCAAAGGAGAGTCGGATAGGGTTTTATTTTTCTTTACATTTATATTTTTCTTTAATTTGTTTTCAACATCCTTTCTTATTTTTCAAACAATTTCTAATCAATTGTGTATATGGCTACAAATTGATTTTATTATTGTCACATTAAAAACACGAAGTAGAATTCAGTTGTTCGTCCCAAACAACCTATTCCGCAGCCAGGTATCTAAACAATAGTGTGGACATGGACTTCTAGCCAACTTATTTTCTGAGTTTTGGCATTGTGTGTGCACAGTTTGTGGTCTTTGGGGCCCCTGAATGAATCATCTGAGATTCCATTATTTCTTAATATAAGTGTTTTGGTTTGCAAGCATGTTTCTGGAATGGATTATGCTTGTAAACCAAGGTATTATTGTATGATGTAATGCAGGGGTCCTCAACCTAAGGCCCCGGGGCTAGATGCGACCCCCAAGGTCCTGAATCCGCCCCCCGGGACCAATTGCAACCCCCCACCTACCCCCTGCTTTGTGAGCAAGCCAGCCTCCGCAGCTGCTTCTATTGCTGAGGCAGTTCAAAGCAGTGGGCTTTCTTGCTTCTCCCACTTCCCCCAACTACCGCCCAGATGATCAGCATGCTGGCTAGTGGGGCATTCAAAGTGGGAGGGCTACGGCAAGGTCCCCCACTCCCCCCACCCACCGCCCAGATGGTTGGGGTGCCAGGTGCAGCCGAGCGGGGCAATTTAAAACAGGAGGGCTGTGGCAAGATCTCCCACTCCCTCCATGGCCCTGAAGCCCCACCCCTGCTCCTCCTCCACCCTGCCCACCTGCATTCCTTGTGTGGCTGCCGCCTGTGTTATTGTAGTTGTGAGGAATGAAGGGGGCAGGCGGAGGCAGCGCCAGCCAGCCTTCCAAGCCAGAGCAGCCATGGCAGTGGACCGCTGGAGGGATGGACAGGCAGGCGACCGAGGGGGAAACGGAGCTACTTCCCACACACCCAGCCCCCTCTGAGCTGCTGCCTTGCTCCGTGGAGCGAGGGAGGGGAGGAGGGAGCACAGCCATGGCCGGAGGCTTAAGCTGTCACCACCATCACCGGGTTAGAGACCAGCGAGGAGGAGGTGGTGGAGAAAGAAGGGAAGGGAAGGCCAACGGTGGCCTGGGCCTGGTTCCTGGGAGGCTGGTGGGGCTGCATTTGTCCCTGGTTGGTGATGGGTGGGCTGGCGAGCAAAGAGAGCACCGCAGCCTGGCTGGACTCGGCCAGTGAGCGGGCAGCAGGTGGCTTTGGGCATGCCTTCCTGCCTCCCCTCCCTCCTTCCCAGCCCTTGCTCCCTCCCACCCTCACTTGCAGCGCACCAAGTCGGGCCGGGGCCGGCCAGGCCAAGAGAGGAGGCAGCTTTCCCTCCAGGGCACAGTGAGGACGTGATGGCCAGGGTACACAGCTGGATCTGCGCACAGTGGCACCAGTCTTGCTGCCCTTCCTGCGGCTGCTGATCCTCATCCTGAGTGGCCGCCCAGAAGGTGATGAGGGGCCTGAGTTTGCCTGGGCTGCCACCTCCTTCCCGACGCAAGGAAGAAGGAAGGAAGGAAGGAGAGCCACTCGAGCCGCTGCCACTGGAGGAGGAGGAGGAGGAAGAGGCGCAGCAGAGGGATACCAGCAGTGGCACCTCAGGGTGGTGATCTGGAGCAGGAGGCATTGCTGGGGCCCTGGAGACACAATGATCATGGGCCAATCGTGGGGGGTTCCGCCCACTTGCCCCTCCCTCTCCCCTTTTTTCCATGTCGGCCTTTTTTGGGGGGAAGGGACTGTGGTCAGGCCCCCAGTGGTGTCGGGGGGGTAGACTGGCCCGCTGTTTGAAAACTTTGAGGACCCCTGATGTAATGGGTATTACTGAAATGGATAGGGTGAGCTTCATGACTGGAATATAATGACTGAAGGATATAATTCATTCAAAAGAAATATATTAAACAGAAATGGAGAAGGAGTAACGTATGTAAAGGATATGACCAGTAGTGAGGAGATACATGTGCTGGAGCATGGAACTGCAGTGGCAAGTATTTGGGTCAAAATCAAAGGAGAGAGAAATAACAGTAATATCACTGAGGGGATTTCTTATAGGCCTTCTAACTTGGAGTTAAAGATTTGGATGATGTTCTCCTACATCCATTTACCAAACATTCCAAGACAAAAGACATTAAAGTAATGGTAGACTTGATTTAAAGCAAGGCTTTTGACAAGTTACTTCTTGATGGTCTTGGAATCATGCTAGTAGAATGGGGGCTAGATGATGCTACTTTTAGATAGATTTGTATCTGTCTGCTTAGTGAGCTATACCCAAACTCATTTTAAGTTGGGTTTCAAGCCTGGCTATGGGGCAGTTTTTTGGCCAACTTAGTGGGTGACCCATGGCAGGAACTAAACAGCGGGAGGGTATCCCTGTTAGTTCTCCTGGACCTCTTAGAGGTATTCACTACCATGGTATCCTTCTGGACAGTCTCTGGAATGGGACTTGAAGGCACTGTTTCACAGGGGCTGCAGTCCTTTCTGGAAGGGAGAACTCGGGCGGTGGTGTTGCAGGACTCCTGTTCAATGACCTGGTCCTTGTCCTTTGGCTTTCCTCAGGGTTCTTCTGATTTGTCCCCCTTGCTTTGTAATGTCTACATGAAACCCCCAAAGAGGCTGTCCAGATTTTGGTGGGTTGGAATCATCAAAATAGTGGTAACATTCAACTATATCTTCCCTTCCCATCTAATTCCAAGAAACCTGTCTTGGTTCTAAACTAGTGCCTGACATCTGTAATGGGCTGGATGAGGGCAAACAAACTGAAATTTACTCCAGAGAAAACAGAGGTGCTCCTGGTCATTTGGTAGGCAGAGAAGAAAACAGATATATCCTGTGCTAGATGGGGCCATTCTTCCCCTGAAAACTCAGGGTGTACTCCTGGATTCATCCCTGTATTACTGGTCTTCAGCTGTAGAGTGCTGTAAGTGGCTGGAGATACTTTTGTTCTAGGAGCTGAAGCCAGCTCATGTGGCACAGGATATTTCAATTAAATCAATATTGATACTTATGCTTTCCTAATTACGCCCAACAAGTCTCTGTATGTGTCCCATGCCATCAAGTTGGAACCAACTTAGTGTCCCTAAATTGGTTACTTAAACCAGCATGAACTGCAGAAATTTAAAGCATACAATACATTAACAATTCAATCAATACATCTAAAGAAAATGATTGGATTAACACTATATTCCATTCAGATATATAAAATCTCTGTATGAATGCTTGGAAAGTAAACAGGAGTAATATAATCTGCTCGAAATGTAACTTTGTGCATTTTTTTGTTAGAACCTAATCTTCAATTCTAACAGACTGGCTAAGATCCGTTTGATTTATATGCTGTGACTTTTTCCTTCTGTTTTCCATCAAGGGAACTGTGAAAAATGTTGCCACATTTGCCCTCTTGGTATTATTTTGGAGATCAAGTAAATCTTAAAACATCCAGATGCATACAATTCTATACATATCTCCGGAGTTAGCTCACCAAGTTAGGGTCTGAAGTATTTTTAATTGACTTACGTGTTCTGTGGGAAAAGAAGGATTGCTAAAAGTCTTTGGCACTGCATTCCATTCTTCACTGGGATTTCTCTTGGGGTCTGCATTGATACTTCCAGTATTCAAAATGTCAGAGACTCCATCACAATGGGTGGCTGATGAAGAGGAAATGGCAACGGCATTTTAATCTCCAGGTACTAATTTTGTTGTACTCAAACTTGTCTGTGACTCACAGAGTATTACAAATATAGAAGACTTCTGACACAATTCTATTTATAGTTAATGTTTTTTATTTTTGTTTTCTGAGAAAAGAAATGTCCAGTGATTGAAGCATCAAATTTATTTGTACAAGAAGATGGGCCAGGATTCTACCAGGGATTTATGCTGGCCAAAGTATCACTAGATAAATCATAGCAGCAAATTGCCATCAATTAACAAGTTGCCACTCTTAGTGATGGTCACAACTCATTAATTTGTGGCAAATTGCTGCCAGTTCTTAATTGTTATAAATCCCTGATAAGATTCCAGTCTTCCTTTACTATTCTTCAAAGAACTTTTCAACACAAACATATATGGCAACAGCATGTAGCATTTTGGAAGTATGAATATTATATACAATTTTACATATACAAAGATGAAATAGAAGTACTGTATAAAAAGAATTATACAGTGTAGAATTATAATCAGTGTTTCATCTCCGTTTTTAAAATTATTTATAATGAATAGGAGCTGAATTTCAAGACTTTTTGTCACACTTAAGTACTTTCCTTTGATACAAGACAGTTATTTACCTGCAGTCATATATTTCATGCAGCTACAAATGCCTTCTGTTTTAAAAATGTGTCATTATTTCTTTTTTTATTTTGTTGTTACAGCAAGGCATTGCCGTGATAGCAAAGGTTTATTACTCTCAGCCTTTGAATATGCAAGATCCCTCAATCATCCAGCTTCCCCAATGGAAATAATATCAAACTAACTATAATATAAACACATCTTGCTTTTTCCAGAGTGCTTCTCCTTCCCTCCAAACTTCTGCTGATCATATGCTATAAAGGCCAGCATCTGAACAGCAACAAGGGCTTGGATTCACTACGGCAACCTCCAGTATGATACACAATTAGGTACTAAAGCCGCAAATTTTAGAATTTAAAATTTGAGTAACACTAGCCCTGATTTAATATACTAACATTTATACAGTAAATCTTTGTCTGGAGATTGTCAACAGTGAGAGAGACTTTATCTAGTCATGTGGGAAATGTGCTTATGGTTTTCAAGAAGGGCCATCATAATTACTATGCTTATGTCCTACCTAGAAAATATGATAAATTCTTTTCCTCTTGTGATGCATACTAAGTAATGCAAGGAAGGCATTAGGAGAGCAAAATGCAGAGAATGAGCTAAGTATCTAGAGGCGCTAAAAGCAATAAAAAAGCATTCTTCAGGTAGGTGGAAAGCAGAATCAAAAGAAAAGAAACAGTGACACAGTTCCTTAATGGAGATGGGAAAATGGCAACAAATGACAAAGAAAAGGCAGAGGGGCTCAATGCTAGAGATGGGCACGAAATGATTTTATTCATTTTGTTATTCATTATTCATTTTATTACATAACAAGACAAATAACAACACCCCCTCAAAGAAAAACAAAATGGAATTTGTCATTCCATTCCATTTCGTTTTTGTTTTTCCTCATAGGAATGCATTGAAGCAATGTATTCCTATCGGGAAAAGCCCGGAGCAAGAAACCGGGGGATTTTTAAACTTTTTTTTTTTTTTGCCGGCCCAAGCGCCACCAATCAGCTGTAGCTCGGGCTTGGGGCAGCAAAAAAAAATTCAAACCCCCTCCTTTCCCCCACCCCATCGGGAGAGGTTTTTAAGGTTTTATTTTATTTTATTTTATTTTATTTTATTTTATTTTATTTTTTGCCGTCCCAAACCTGAGCTACAGCTGATCAGTGCTTGGGCGGTGAAAAAATGCTTAAAAATCCCGCCTCTTCCCATGTCCGATCAAGTTACACAAGCACCACACACACAGTACACTAAAAATGAAACGAAACAAAACAAAGCTCAGTATTTTCTCATAAGACAGACTTAGAACCTTCAGACATAAGTAAAGCACACGTGGAGGAGACAGGATTGCAGCTTGAGATTAATAAGCAGTCAAGGAACCATGTATTCTCAAAGGCTTTCATGGCAGGGACCTGATGGTTGTAGTTTTTAGGGGCTGTTTGGACATGTTCTGGAGGCTTTTCTTCTTCCTAACGTTTCTCCAGTCTCCGTGGCTGGCATCTTCAAAGGGCAGGAGCAGCAGGACTCACAGCAAGAGTGAATTAAAACTTTGTTTACTTGTATTTTGCTCTCTTGTTTACCCAAACATACCTGAACATAGCCAATACTTACACAGTATTGTGAGATCCTTGAGGAACAAGTTGGATACAAGTTGGGTATGTTAACTGTCAACTAATTAGTACACACTGAGAAGTTGTGAAATGAAGAAAATCCCACAACTGAAATAAATGTATTAATAAAAGACCGAATTCCGTAAAGTTACTCCCAGGTAACTACATAAATACTGTACTCAACAGTCATTGCAATAATGCTTTGACTTCAGCCATTTTTGTTAGTCATCACCATGATTATAGCAGCTGTTGGGCCTCAACAAGGATTTCCCATCAAGAAGAAACAGCATAAGCACAAAAACAAATTTAAAAGCTCATTTCAAACATATTTTATATTGTCTTTGTAAACTCTTGCACATTAATGCTGTATTATGTTATGCCATGTGAAATATATAAACATTTGATTATATACTTTTAAGCTGTAAATGATTAACTACATTTCTTACCTAGTGTTTCTTCTTTCATACTCTGACCACTTTCTCTTGAATTCTGGCAATCGTTTATTTCTTGTATAAGTAATTTTTGTTTCAAAGAGGAAGCCATTTCTGAAGTTGAAGCACACACTGCTTGAATTTCACTTTGACACACACTTGGTAAATTTAACTGCACTGCAATTGTCTTGGTTTTATTATCCATAGGTGCCAGTGCAAAGCGAGACCTCACACTTCCATTTATGAAATCCTCGGTTGTTTTTATGGGTAAAGAGCATAATTCTTCTGTGTTTTCTTTTCCACTCATTTCTTCTCTAACTCTGTCTCTTAATGTCTGTTCCTTTTCATTGGATGATATATCCATCTGCTCAGCAATGACAACAAATTCTTCACCTATAGTTTTAGAGGTTAGAAAATCTCTTTTTTCGTCTCTCGTATTGTGGTTATCTTCCAAGTCTACCTTCTGAGATTCATGTACATTTTCAGTGTTGAGGAATGAAATTTCAGGTGTCTTTGTGCTCATTTCTCTCAACCCAGAACTATTTTTATTAGAGCACTTGCTTGTGATTCCATTTATATCTTGACATGGGTTTTTTTCATAGGAACTGAGATTTCCTACATGAGGTGATTGATTAATGTTGTCATCATTGATAACAGGAACATTTACACCTGAATCGTTACAGATAGCATGCAAAGGTGATTTGTTATCTGATGTTCTGAAAACATTCACTTGCTCAGAGCATCTATTATTTGTGGATGAACTATCACTATGTACTTCACCAAGGGAAGTGTTTATCTGTTTACATAAAACTAGACTGGACATCATGATACTGGTATTGTGACTTGGTGATGCTTGTTTTGTGTTACAAATAAATGAGCACTCATCTAAGGAATCATGTTGGATGGCTTTGTCATTCACTGTCATTTGTGACAAGGCAGAATCCGTTTCAGCACTTGAATAGTTATGCACAATGTTTTCATTAATATCATCCTGTAATTTTGAGTCTTTGCTAAGTGCATAACTTGTGGAATCCACTGTCTCATGGAGTATATTGTTGATACTTGCTTTTATCTCAGAAACCATTTCATTAGTAGCGTCTCTGTTTAGAGGCTCACCGAGTCTTCCAAAGTGATCTGTATTTGGATTGGAATCAATGTTTTCTAAGAATATCTTGTGTTCTTTCTCCAAAAATTGTGCCAAGCTATAACAATTGTCTGTGGACTTTATTTCTGTCCTAGCTTGCATTTCATGAACTGTCTTTTCAACTTCTTTCCCCTTAGTCATTGTTTCTTTATCATCAGAAATAGATGACCCAGTGCTCCTTCCTGGTTCAAAGAAGTTGGCTTTGCCTAAAGAAGCCTCCCTTTGTTGTTCAGTAAAAGGATGAAGTTTTTCGTCTTCTTTCACACCATTCTCAAGATGATCTACATCTGTAGGATAAGAAAATTTAAAAGAAAATGCATTTTAAAATACTGTTTGTATAAAAATGAACACTTGTAAAATATTCTTCTATATAACAATGGTGAAACTCTTGCAGATTAATGTGAATGCATATCTAATTTTAATTATTTTTTATTTTATTATTTTATTATTTGATCGGAGGAGCTGGCTAGGGGAGGAGGAGCCAGTAAACTAGTACATACCTCCAAACTGGGTCTGTGCCCATCTCTATTAATGAGATTAAAATATAAAAGAGCATGTCACACAAAATCTCTGTAAGTGGCTGGGGCTTATAAACAAATATCAGGAAAGCTTTTAAAATCATTCGAATGTTACCTTACGTAGCATTAGAGATTTCCCTTAATTCCCCAATAATTAAAAAGAAAATGACAAGAGTGCAAACTTTGAATGATCAGTTGTAATTGCTAATGTCCCCTTAAAGGGGACATACTGGTATGTCTGGTTGTGATAATGAAACAGAAAGAGATCACTACAGGTAGAAACATGAGCCAGGATCCTGCATACTGTAATCCTGCTAGTTTTGCCACAATGAAGAATTTCTCTGTTCTTCCTGTACCCTGAGGCATGCCTTGGGTCCTTTTTCAAAGAGAAAGGCGGGGCTAAATAAATAAATAAATAAATAAATAAATAAATAAATAAATAAATAAGAATTTGCTCTGGAGATGAAATAAATAAATAAATAAAGTGTTCCCCAACCCCCAGTAAATAAATCGCCCAAACCGCCGCCGCAATTGCCCCCGTTCCGCCGCCGCAATTTGCTCTGGAGATGAGAAGGTGAAGAATGGACAAAATCGACCCGCAATCCTGCCCCCCGCCCCGCCGCCGCAATCGCCCCGCAATCGCCCCCGTTCCGCCTCCGCCGCCGCTGTTTGCTCGCCGCGACCCCCCCGCAATCGGTCCGCCGCCCGCCACGACCCCCCCGCAATCCTGCCGCCGCCGCCACGACCCCCCCGCAATCGCCCCCGCCCCCGCCGCCGCCGCCGCGACCCCCCCGGCGCCGCAATCGAACCGCAATCGCCCCCGCCCCGCCACCGCAATCGCCCCGCAATCGCCCCCGCCCCGCCGCCGCCGCCGCTATCGCCCCCCGCCCCGCCCCCGCCGCCGTGACCCCCCGCAATCGCCCCCACCCCACCGCCGCCGCGACCCCCCCAATCGTCCCCGTCCCGCCGCCGCCGCGACCCCCCTGCAATCGCCCCCGTCCCGCCGCGACCCCCCGCAATCGCCCCCGCCGCCACGACCCCCCCGCAAATCGCCCCCCCGCCGCCGCCGCCGCAATCGCCCCGCAATCGCCCCCGCCCCGCCGCCGCAATCGCCCCGCAATCGCCCCCCGCCCCGCAGCCGCCGCAATCGCCCCCGTTCCGCCGCCGCTATCGCCCCCGCCCCGCCGCCGCCGCCACCGCGACCCCCGCAATCGCCCCCCCCCCCCGCCCCCCCAATCGTCCCTGTCCCGCCGCCGCCGCGACCCCCCTGCAATCGCCCCCGTCCCGCCGCCGCCGCCGTGACCCCCGCAATCGTCGCCGCCCCGCCAGAAAGAAAGAAAGAAAGAAAGAAAGTGAGTAAGGAGGGAGGGAGGGAGGGAGGGAGGGAGAAAGAAAGAAAGAAAAAAGAAAGAAAGAAAGAAAGAGAAAGGAGGGAGGGAGGGAGGGAGGGAGGGGGGGAAGAGAAGGGAAAGAAAGAAAGAAAGAAAGAAAGAAAGAAAAGAAAGAAAGAAAGAAAGAAAAGAAAGAAAGAAAGGAGGGGGGGAGTAAAGGGAAAGAAAGAAAGAAAGAAAGAAAGAAAGAAAGAAAAAAGAAAGAAAGAAAAGAAGGGAGAAAAGAAAGAAAGAAAGAAAGAAAGGAGGGGGGGGAAAGAAGGGAAAGAAAAAGAAAGAAAGAAAGAAGGAGGGAGGGAGAAAGAAAGAAAGAAAGAAAGAAAGAAAGAAAGAAAGAAAGAAAAGAAAGAAAGAAAGAAAGAAAGAAAGAAAGAAAGAGAGAAAGAAAGAAGGGAGGAAGGAGAAAGAAAGGAAGAAAGAAAGTAAGTAAAGGAAGGAGGGAGGGAAAGAAAAAGAAAGGGAGAGAAGGAGTGGGGGAGAGAGAGGAAGAACGAAAGAAGGGGGAGAAAGGAAGAAAAAAGGAAATGAGGAAGAAAGGAAGAAAAAGAAAGGGAGGGAGGGAGGGAAGGAAGGAAGGAAATAAAGAAAGAAAGAAGGGAGAGGAGAGGAGAGAGGAAGAAAGAAAAAAGAAAAGGGGGGAAAAAGAAGAAGAAAGGAGAGTGGGAGGGAAGGAAGGAGAGGAAGAGGGAGAAAAAGAAAGAAAAAGAAAGAGAAAGAAAGAAAAAGAGAGAAAGAAAGAAAATGAAAGAAAGGAAGGAAGAAAGAAGAATGAGGAAGGAAGGAAAGAAAAGAAGGAAGGAAGAGGTAGAGTGGGAGGAAAGGAAGGAAGGAAAGAGGGAGGGAGAGTGAGAGAAATAAAAAAGAAAGAAGGGAGAGGGAGGGAGGGAGAGAAAGAAAGAAAGAAGGGAGAGAAAGAGGAGGAAGGAAGGAAGGAAGGAAGGAAGGAAGGAAGGAGTGGGAAGAAAGAAAGAAAGAGGGAGGAAGGGAGTGAGAGAAAGAAAGAAACTGAGGGAGAAAGAAAAGGAAAGATAGGGAGGCCTCATGTCAAGGAAGGGCAAAGGGTCCCAAGACCTCACGGCGGCTGGGTAGCCCCCGGGGGGGAAAAATGCGAGGAAGTAAAAACAGTGTTTCCTTGCAGCGATGCCAAGGACTCATCGCACAACACTGGCTCTTCGGCTTGAGTATGGAGATGAGCACCGCCCCCTAGAGTGGGAAACGACTAACACGCATGTGCGTCAGCGGCCGGGGGGGGCATTTACATTTTTTATCTTATTAAATCAAAACAAGCGGGCCAGGGAAAAATTATCAAGCATTTACCGGTCCACGGTGATAAAAAGGTTGGGGAGCACTGCTGTAAGGTACAACCTTGCTCATGCTGTTTGCTCACTTGGTGGTCTGGAACTATCCTTGCATCAAACTGATTGGCATATCATTTTATTACAAAAGTAAAGCTATATACAGCGTATTTGAAACAACTGTTTAGAATGGAATAAAGTGAATAAAGAGCTTCCCTATCCTATCCACTTTAGCAAGCTATCTTCGGGCCATCTAATGCCATCTTGTTAGAATAGGTAAAACTGGTCAGACAACCCATTCCATCCCCATAACTTGGTTCCAAAGAGAAAGGTGTTAATCATTCTACACACATTTGAGTTGTGGTACTTTGAAGCAAGCATCCAACAATGGAAATATATGGAAGTCTATGTGATGTTACATTAATATAGTTTGAGATTTCAATGAGGATATCATAAGTGATCATTATAAATCACCTGGACAGTTTCTTTTGCATCGTGAACTGTACCTTTAGTACTAACTGAGTTCTCTTCCCATACACACATCTGGGCACTGTTTTCCTCTGCTGGCTTTACATCGCAGTTGAAAGGTGAAGGTAGTGCCTCTTTTATCCGTTTTCTTCTTGTAGGATATTATTAGAAACATTTAAGGTTGTTTGTGTATATTTGTTCTCCTTACAGCCTGTATGTGTTTTATTTTCAGTACATACATCTTTAGCCTGGAACAAAAAGAAACACAATAAAGCAGTTTACAGAATGAAACAAAAGTGCAGCAAAAAGTTAATAACTTCCAGTCAAAAAAGTGGCAAAATTAACTGGAAAAGAAAACGTCTTTTTCAGATAGTCATTACTAAGCCTCCATTCATTAATGTTTGTTCATTAAATAAACTAGCACAAAGAAGAAGTAAATTTGTTTATGAAACAATTGCACTGAAGAGTGGCTGCATGCTGTGTCTCATAGTCTGCTTTCTACAACAATATAAAACACCTTGGTTCTTAAAAATAATATCTGAGAAATTAGAAATTATAGTTTATCCAAAGAGATACAATTGTCATATCGCCAGTCCTAAAGTCTAAATTCCACCCTTCTCTCTCTCTCTCCCTCTCTCCCTCTCTCTCTCTCTCTCTCTCTCTCTCTCTCTCTCTCTCTCACACACACACACACACACACACACACACACACACACAGACAGAGAGAGAGACACACACAAACTGATCAGCACTTAAACCTTTTGACAACAGGGGTTACATGGCTGTTTTGTGCTGCCAGGTTGCTTCAAACCGAATTAATAACCACTAAAAGGTCCTATCCTTAACAGCCCTGCTAAAGCAGTGTAAACCCAAGGATGTGACTTCTCTTATTGAGCCAATCCATCTTCTATTTGGTCCTCCTCTTTTCCTGCTGTCTTTAATTTTTCCCAGCACTATTATCTTTTTCAGTAAATCTTATCTTCTCATGATGTAACTCAGGGGTGCCCAAACTTTTTGTAAGGAGGGCCAGATTTGGTGGCTGAGAATGTGTCAGGGGCCGGTTGCTCCCTGACCCTGCCACCCCACTGCAAGCCCCACCCACTGACCACGTGTGCGCCCAACCTCACAATGTTCTCGGCTATGCCAGTGGTGGCGGCCCACCCATGCACCACCCTGCGTCCGCACGCCTAGCTTCACAAGGTTCCCGGTAATGCTGGTGGTGGCAGCCCGCCCGTGCACCACCCCTGTGCGCACGCCCAGCCCCACAAGCTTCCCGGCGGTGCTGGTGGTGGTGGCCCGCCCCCTTCCCCGCCCACCCCACAAGGTTCTGCTCGCCAGCCGGCTGGCCCAAGCCCCTCAGGCTTCCTGGTGTTGTCAGTGTTGGTGGAATATTTAAAAAAAAACATGAGGTGAAGGAGGGGGAGGGAGGGGCAGGCCAGCCAGCCGCGGGCCACTCAGAATGGCCTGACGGGTTGGATTTGGCCCCCGGGCCGGACTTTGGGCAGGCCTGATGTAACTAAAATATGACAATCTCAATGTAGACACTTTTTACATTTTAAATATGAATAACAGCAGTCCTAATACATCTAAAAGAAGAATGTGAGCATATTGAATTGAAGTGTCATGCTTCTACACAAGAAGTAGTATTTATTCTACTAATAAAATGAAGAATGGCATAGAACAGTGATGGCAAACCTTTTAGAGACCGAGTGCCCAAACTGCAATTCAAAACCCACTAATTTTTTTTGCAAAGTGCCAATACAGCCATTTAACCTGTATACAGGTGGCTATGAAGGAGGCAATGCTGGGTGCCCACAGAAAGGGCTCCGAGTGCCACCTTTGGCACCCGTGCCATAGGTTCGCCATCACTGGCATAGAAGATAGAAGTCAGTTTTGATTCCTGGATATATTTTCTGGGGAAGATTCTGCTACTGTACATAGAGGAATCAATTATAAAGTAATGAGTTGATTTATTGTGATTGAGGTACTACCATGGATTTAGAAAACATGTACTTTTTAAAAGACAGCTTTCAGACACTTGTTTTGATGTTGCTGTTGAACAGAACATACAGTATTTTTAAAACTAGCCAAAGTAAATCCAATGTTTTACTAGTACTGTACTGCACTTGCTCCAAAAAAGTTCTTCCTCATCCTCCTTCCAGTAACTTTTTGTGTTGCCCTCAAGGCTTAAAGGCAAACACAGGGGTGTCCAAGGGCAACTGTGTCTCTTCTTAAGGCTTATAGGCAAAAACAGGGGTGTCCAAGGGCAACTGTGTCTCTTCTTAAGGCTTATAGGCAAACACAGGGGTGTCCAAGGGCAACTGTGTCTCTTCTTAAGGCTTAAAGGCCTTTGGAAATGGCTTGCAAGGTGCCTGGGCCTATCATGGGAAGGGAGATTGCTGGAATTCACCTTTCTTTTGAGGGAAGAGCAATGTTTGGCTACTGTCCAAAATTTTTACTTCTATAGAAACGTGATTATTCAAAGACAAATAATATCTGAACCTGTTCTTTTTTTTAGATAATTTTGGGGACTTTTAGAAACCTTGTTAGTCGATGTGCCTTTAAATGATAAACCCACTTCACTTTTCCATGTTGCTTGTGCTTTCTTATATTCATTCTGAAGAATAAGGAACTTTTCTTCATTTTCTTTTGCCTTCTCCCTCTGCAGCTCATTATCTCTTTCAAGGGTCTGCAATAAAATTAATTATCCAAAAAATAATCAATACCACATTAATGAATTTTGATGTGTTTTATGTTGCTTGGACCTTTTCCTCTAACATGGGGAAAGTGCCATACAGATCAGTGATAATGTGCTATCTCAACAATAATTTTCATAAATTAACAGAAAGGTGCTTATAGTTTAGCTAACACGAAACAGGGGGAGGTTATGAAAAAGAAATGGCTATAAAAGGGTATAAAATACTTGCCATTATTCAGTTTCACTGCTTAAGTTTTAATGTGCTGAAAAAGTAATATAAAGTGCAGTGCTAAGATATATGAAATGTAGCACATTCTAAACCTTTGTGAATATGAAGACTACACTACAATCCAGGACATATTTTATTATAATAATCAAATCTCAGTTTACTTTAATAATATTCCATGTACTTGAGACTTAAAATTAATTTAAGAACCATGAAACAACAAATCAAATATTCCAGTTTGTAGGGTTTCCAAAATTTCTACTTAATTTTATTTTTAAATTGGTTCAATGAAATAGAACAAAACTGTGTTTAAAAATACCAATATTTTTCTGCTACCACTACTTAATACTTACACAGCATAAAGATAATGCTGAGCAGTCCTCTAAGACAGATTTTAAATTGTCATAGATATTTTAACATCCTGGACTATTTACTGTTAGCTTTACTATCACACTGAAAAATTCAAGCTTTTATAAATCAGAAGCTCTTGTTCATCTCTCAGGTACTGCAGGCTATTTTTCCTCTTGTCACATGTTAAAAATGAGGCAGTTTATCCATTACATAGTATATATAGGTATGATGGTGTGATCCTATTTAATATTGTAATGTTTTAATGCATAATGTGTGCATGGTTTCTGTGATGCTTTGAAACAGCTTCTTAAAAAATAGATTGCTCTTTCAAAAGTGATTATTTGCTATTTTGCCTTTAAACAAAAGAACATCACATCATTTCTAAATTAATATAGCAATATTCCTGAAACACTAGGATGTTCCTATCTGTATAAAGTCATTATAAAAAGAGTGGCCATTGTCCAGAGTGATGGGGACTGGTGGAGGTTGCAAATACTTTTGCTAAAGTCCCCTTCCCCCACCAGAAGAGCCACACCATAGTGGAGGGAGAAGGGGAAGAAACTGATACAGTCATAAGTAGAACTGTAACAGATAACGAATTTGCTCTTAAGGCTCGATCACCCTTGTCAAAAGAACCCCAGTTATATAGTTTTGCCATTATTGGGGTCATTTCAAAATTTTTCTATTCACATGCTTGCAGGGCTCGCACTGATTCATTTGCCCTGGCAATCAGTTTATTTCCACCTCGCCAGGAAGGTTGTTTTGGAATGTATTGATCATGTATCACTTCATTCCCTATCATATCATCACGTTAATGTTGCTGTCAATGTGAAGGGGTCGGGTTTTTTTGGTGCTATGGGCATTTCAGAGTCACTGATAATCTTTTAAAAAACCATTTTTAAAGAGATACTGATAAATCGCTCGTAGCAGCTGCCACCACAGCAAAAACATGAATACACTATTCAGAAGAAGACAGACTTCCCTACTCCTTGTGGGTGAAAGGGGGCTTAAGTTGAGAAAGGAACATTTCCTGCTTTGAACTGTAAAAAGGAAGCATTACATTAATGTCTCTCTTTCTCTTTCTCTTTCTCTCTCTTTCTTTTTCCTCTGCTCTTTGAAATACTTTGTAAGTCTTTTAAAATATGCTTCCTCCTCCCAATACTATTCCAAAGGGAAAAGTCAAGAACTGAGAAGGGGAGCGCTATGCAGGGAAGTAAGGAAAAGGGGATGAGTGAGTAAAGAAGAGAAGGGGGAAAGGGGAGGAGGAGAACAGGCTCAAACCACTTCATCCACACATATTGCTTCTGTATTTTTTATAAAGGACAAGGCAGCCTTGGTTGCCCCAAGAAACAGTACAGAAAATGAATCAGTAGAAACTTAGAGAGCAGTATAGTTCAAATAGAAAGAACTATAACAACACAGTTTAAGAAAAAACAATGTAAATGTTCCTGACAATATAAATATGGTGTGACCACTGGAAAATTAATTCATACCAGAGAAAGATGAAATGAATCAGTATAACTGAAATTCTGTTCTCATGTGTGATTAAGCCCTGAAGAAGGAATTATTGCCACTTCCCCGGGAAACCTTCATATTGGGGAGAGCAGGCAAGGCAAGAGTGGAACAGAAAAATAAGAGAGGAAAGAGCTTTGACTAAGGAGCAGAGAAAGGAAAGGACAGAATGGAGAATTTTTCACCAGACTGGGACCAGTCACCCACCAAGTGGTGGGCAGCTACACTATAGGAATGAACATCCCAGGTGTGAGGGTGGGGTGGAGATGACCACAGCCCTTACTGCATCCACCATTACCCAGGATATGCATTTGGGCTGTATAACAACAAAAAACTAATCTTTATTAAAAATAGCCAAAAGAGTGAAAAATGCCAGACATGTTTATCTACAAAGAAAAAAGTAGTGCTAGGGACTGTTAGAAGAAGGAAAGAAAAATCAAACGTGTCACAATGATGCTACATCTTGTGGTGCAGACATTTTTTTAAAATTCTGTGTAGAACTGAAGAAAGTTGAAAAAAGAGAAATCAAAATATTCAAAAGGAGATGAGTTCACAAGTTTTTAGGAGAAAATGTTATTGTGATAGAAATTACAATGTTCACTATGGCAGAAGCTTATAAACCTACAAGTGAGATATTATCGGATATTGGAAAACAAATTAAATCTAATAAGGAGACTTCCATTTTGTTATTTGTTATTTCTTCGATCCTCTACATGGTTCCAAAATTTCTCCAACCTTCTGATTCAAATACAAGAATTGGGGATATACAGAAGAGTCTGAGGTGCATATTCTATTTTCTGTGCTCCTGGCAGATGGAAAGGATTATCAATGTCCTTTAGAGTTTGAATTTTTTGGGAAATGAAGCAATTGTTCAATGAAGGGACAGAGGGTACTCACTTGCTGGGTATGCCCTTCAGCCAGCACAACAGAAAATGTCCTCAAGTTATCGCTTATTATCTTTTTACCAAACAATGTTTGTTTGTTGTTTGCTCCATCTAGTCTATAGGCTACTCTGGGCTTTGTACAACATAATAGAAAACAAATTACAACTCATTTTATTTTATTGATTAATTTTGTTGTTTGCTAAACACTATTGTATATTTGTGTTAAAGTTCCCTCAGGGAAGATGGGCGGGATATAAATTTAATAAATAAATAAATACATACATACATACTAATAAACTGAAGTAATACAAGAATTAAGCATATTAAAGCCACACAGTTATACAAATATTATAAGTAACAAACTGTAAACCAACAAAAAGGAAAACAGAAGCAGAGGTGGATAGATGGGGTGTTATAGGCATCCCAATAATCAACAAAACTCCAGGAAAGCTTGTTTGAAAACCCATGTTTTTGAAAGATGTTTAAATATTCCTAGGGGAAAGCAGATGTGAGCTGGTTCCACAACCAGGGCGAGGGGTGACCACCAAGGTTTTTCGTTACAACCTCACAGACTTGTCTCAGGGTCAGTACCCTCAGGCACCCAGTCTGGGATGAGCAAGTGACACAGACAGTTCTCTCTGGGAGAAGCTGCTCTGACAGATATAAAGGCCCCAAACCATTTATGGCTTTATATGTTATCTTCAAGACCTTTAGATATTATTGTCAAAATTATGATTTTCTAATATTATGTCAAGAGAAGCACTGTTATATCAATTTAGTGCTATGTTACTTGGAAAGAATAAATTTAGCAAAGACATCCTACCATCAGTGCCACCCTCGGTCAAATCTGTGATGTGTATGGAATTGCTTCCAACCCCTCTCCCAAACCACTAGTCCCTTCTGGCTGAACAAAAAGCAAGAGATTTCCATCTAAATATCTTACTTGCAATTAGCTGTTGTCATATAGTTAGCTGCAAATACATCAAATTTAACCATGCTAACTCTAGCACAAACTGCAGCAGAATTTGCAGTGCAGTCACATCTTTACATGAAAAAAAATAATTTATCAAAACTAGGAAGCTAATATCAATTATGTTACTAGAGATAAATGGTAACAACCCACATGTTACAGACATGCAACATTTCCAACAGTTTTGAAGTCATAACACATTTGGACCATAGAGCGGTTAAAACTATTCTATTTCGCGAGGCCTTCGGTGACCTAGCTTAACTTTTTTTTTTAAAATACCATCCCCGCCATCTGCCCCTCGTTCACCCATAGCTCGATTTCTACGAGCTATAATATCAACGGAGGGTGTTCGTGACTTTATGTCTGTATTTTAACTCATTTTATTTTATTGATTAATTTTGTTGTTTGCTAAACACTATTGTATATTTGTGTTTATCGCTCTGTAAGCCGCCCAGAGTTCCCTCAGGGAAGATGGGCGGGATATAAATTTAATAAATAAATAATAAATAAATAAATAAAATAGGAAAAAATATAAAACACTTAATTTGTAGTAACTTTTATAGAATTACAATCACTTTGTCAATTTAGGAACATGGGTGCTTCATTAGCTGTAATTAATCGCAACATATTATGCAGCATGTATGTGAAAATCAATAGAATTCTGGCCAATAGTTAGAATTGTAAAAGTTTTAAAATTTTGTTACAAACAGAATTATATGATGCTTTGTTTTAAGACGTTTAATCTGGTCTTTACACCCACAGAAAAAGAGACATTCTTATGCAACAAGATTAATTCTATCCAGAGCAAAAAAAAAAACCTTATCTGACCACATTCAAATGCACTTTTTAGCAGAATGCTATAGAACAGTGGTGGCAAACCTTTGGCAATCCAGATGTTTTGCACCACAACTCTCAGAATTCCATGCCTGTATTTCCAGTGATAAAGGACTGTGGGAGTTGTGGTCCAAAACATCTGGAGTGCTGAAGGTTCGCCACCACTGCCATACAAGCTTTGCCAGAAACCATAACCTGGACAAAATGCTGCTGTCTCCATCACAGCCTTCTTCCCCCAACCATTTAATACAGGTCCAGAAATTCCACTTATTAGCTTTGCTGCCTAGGTTTCCTTGAGCTATAGCCCACCAAAATCTGAAGTCCAAAATTAGAAACCATCTGTACAACCCCAGTGCTCATCGTGAGGAATACTTCACCTTTTGTCAGGACAAAGGGGCAGAGACACCAAAGAGAAACTAAAAATGTTTGTGGTTTTTATTATATGTTTTCTATAAATTTGTTGATTTTAATGCATTATTTCCAAGCTATGGACAGGTTGGATTGAATAATGTAACTTCTGAGCAACACATGAAAACTTCTAAAAACATTTCAAGTCTTTATAAAGCTGCTCCCAAGGCACCCTTGGAGTGCATAATCAACATCTGACCTGATAATCTTCTTTCAATTTGTTCAGCTCCATTTCTGTTCTGGTGTTTGTCTCAGAATGTCTGCAGAGGAGTTGCTGCATATGTTGTAGAGAAGCAATAAGCTCCTTATTTAATAAAAGGAAGATGTTGTACATGAGATGACAGAACATTATATACAATTCAGGATGATCATTTATGCATATATATTTGAAATACATTTATTAAATTATATCTTTCCATTACACTGCATCAAGATCCTTCAGTCATAACCACTGGTAGCCCATGGCCAGGATGCAATATAAGCCAAAGCACTTATGTGATGATGCAGCATGATTGGATCTTTTTTCTGCCTTTGTACGAAGTAGTATTAAGTACCTCTTTGTACAAGCAGAAGTCCTGTTTGTTGAAACAGATGATCTGTGCTGGCACATTCTCAAAGAATGTGCCAGCACAGAAAGATACAAGTGGATTATTCCACTCATTGGACAAGATTCTTGCTCATGTTTGGAATGCAAAAAAATAAATAAAGAAAGAATAGGAGCATATACGTAACATCTTGGTCAGTAAGATATGATGGTAATAACAGCTGTGGCTAATCCACAAACGGTGGCAGCTGGAATTTAGTCATGCAGCCCAAAAACTAGTTCTGGAAGTTGCCTCTAGAGCTAGTTTATGGTGGATGGAGAAGGGTGATCACATCCTTCACAATTCCACTGGAAGAAGCAGTACTGTTAGAACATCAACCTGATTCTGGTCCAAATGTTTCATTCATTTTTCTGTAAAATATTGGTAGGTTACAGAAATCAGAAAGCTGCCTAGTTGCCCTAAGCACATCCAATCTTGACTGATTTCAGAAGCTAAGCAGGGTCAGCCCTGGTTAGTACTTGGATGAGAGACCACTAGGGAATACCAGGTGCTGTAGATGCCTGGAGTAGGAACTGGAAAACCACTCCAGTATTCCTGCCAAAAAAACTCCATGGACATGGGGGTCACAAAGGATCGGTCACGACACACAACACACACACACACACACACACAGAGAGAGAGAGAGAGAGAGAGAGAGAGAGAGAGAGAGAGAGAGAGAGAGAGAGAGAGAGAGAGATCAGAAAGGAGAGGATCATTTCTAAGGTTTAAGGTCCTTGGTCCCGGCCAACTGAGCATTCTTGTTTGAACCAGTGGGCTCAAGCTCTGACTCTATGGCTACAGTTGCTTAAAGACTTTAGGCAGCTACGATGTGAAAGGGGAAACAGGTGCAGCACTATGGATGGCACTGTCAGGTTCAAGTACACTTGAGCAAAGTAAACCAAAAGGCTCAAAGATATGCATTTTAAAAAATAATTTAACATATTTCTATTGGGAAATGCTGTTTTTAATTTATTTAGCATGCATTGTGCATTATATGCCATTCTTTCATATGTAAAGACAACAATGACATGCCATCAAATGGTTTCTGACTTAGCAGCAACTTTTTTTAGGGTTTGCATGCTATAAAATATTAAGTGAATCAACATTCCTTTTTTTCTCAGGCACTCTGGGACTACGGCAGCTTGCCCAAGGTCACAGAGGTTGGCTCTTTGCCTACAAAGCAATCTAGGAAAACAAACTCGAGACCCTTGGCTCCATAGCCAGGTACCCCGTCTTATAGAGCTACCCAGCCAGCATATTAATATATATTATTAATATTTAATGTGTTTGTATTAATTGTAATTAAAATTACCCCTTTCTCTTCTTTAAGTTGTGTATTTTCCTCCATGATTTTTCTGTTCAGTTCCATCTCCTGTAAATGAAGTAAACACAGTAGTCCCAATGCAGTTGTCCCTTTATGACACAGCCTCTGTCCTTCACACACATCTCTGCATGTGCAAAAGAGCAACCAAGGCCCTTTGTACACGACCCCTAAACTCCGCAGCAAATGGCTGCCAGCTCCGGACCTTACAATTGTTTTCCCACCAGCTCCGGGGTTTGCAGGAAATTAAGTGCGACCACGCCCACCTAAGTGCGTCCCAGCGCACTTTTCTTGTACCTGCTTTAGAAGGGTGAAAATCCCCAGGTCCGGATTTAATCTGGTGAGTGCGGGGCTCTCCTCGCTTCTGTTTTTTTTTTTCTCCCGCCCCTTTAAGAGAAAGGGCGGGAGACAAAAAAAAAAGAAGAGAAGGAATCAGGACGACGGGGCTTCGACCGGCTTCGGAGGTGAGCCTGCATTTTTTCCTCTCTTTCTTCCTCCCTCCCCTCACGCAGACAGGATCAAGGAAGTGCGGAGGGGTGGGGACGCAGGAAGAGCAACAAACCCCCAAGATCCCTGGTCTGAATGTAAGTGGCCAGGGGATCTTAGGGGTCGTGTGAAAAGGCCCCAAGAAAGAATCAAACTACAGGAAAGTCCTTGGCACAAAGCAGTGGGAAGGAATGGAAAGGATGCAATAAGTAACTGGATTGTGTCCTAAGTAATTAATATATAAGAAGTAATAAATGCACGAGAATACCACTATTAAACAATATTAACTATTCAATAGTATTGCAAAATATAAAAGCTTATCAACATATTCTTAATCAACATATGATAACTATTAAATGAAATTATTAAATAATGCTTTACACGATATATAGTATTTACTGTAGTTGGCCAGTGTTATAGTATTTAAAGAAATGCTTTTATATCCTATTAAATTATCAGTGTAGCTCTTTTTTATAAAATATTAATAGGGGCTATTAGCTGACAAATAGTAATTCTCAAATACCATTGCATTTTTTTGCCGTAGCTCTTGTAATTCTTGTTCCCTCGCTGTAAGCTTGAGGCTTTCTTCTCCCACTTGGTGCTGACAAGTAACATTGGATCTTATCAGGTTGGCTGTAACTTCTTTAAGTTCCTTAATAAGGAAACACTCATAAATAGTTCATCCAGGATTCCTTTTCAATGCCAAGCAAGCATTTGACTTCTGACAATTATATCCATTTTAAGGTCAGTATGTGGACAACAGTATAAATGGCATGAAATGTAACTTTGATAATAAGGACATTAAATTTCAAATGATATTTACATTAAACATTTTATTTCTGAAGTTAATGACATGTTCTTTGAGTAGTTAGATTTACATTGTTGTCACCAGAGTTGTGTACTTACAATGCTACTGTTATTTTTCTACCAAAAAAATTAAATGAACACTGTATTGTCATACCAAATGTTCAACCTGCAGCTACTTTCTAAAAAGAAAAAAAAGCCATGACAGAAGAAGGAAAGAAGACCTCACATTTCTAAATGTTTTAACTGCTGGTTTCTCCATAAGAATTAAGACTATCACCCTATGGATATATATTTGGGATCTCTATAAAGCTTTTACTATTTAAATATTACAGCATTTTACAAGTGTAACACATTTTTCAGCTCTATATTGCCCTTCTATTTTCTTCAAAGGCTACAGCACTGCAAATAAACATTATACACTTTGATCTTATGGAATTAAAATGCATAGTCCTTGGAGTCATAAATATTGCAATCCTTCCCCTACCCCTCCCTTTCTTGTGTGGAGTAGCCTGTTTAATATCATTCTCTCCTTGAGTGCTCTGATGTTTACTCAGACAAATAGCAAAGGTTATGAATGCTGTTTGTAGATAGTATCAAGAATTCTTCGTGATGCCATAACACCGAATCAAGCATTCAGCATGGCAATAGTTTTATCTAAGAAACTAAATTTGGTCTGTTTAACTTTTCTTCATAAAAATGGAATTCTTCGTTATCACAGCCCAACAGTTTAACTGTTCTGGACAAAATCATATAACAGTGGAGAGGAGAAACAGAGATTATCTGAGCTGCTGAACTTTATGAATACCACGTTTCATAAACACAGCTACCAATGTAATGAAAATTCATTTCTCTGTAAACAATAGCTCTGATCCAACAAAAGGTGATTTACACAGAGAAACAAGTTTCCATATGTGAATTTCTCTCTCTATAGATGCCAAGATTCTGTTCAACCCAACAGTATGGGTTGTATACATTGAGTCAGAATTGGGCAAATACACTTGGGACTTGATTTAAAACATCTAACACAGTAGTTAAAACATCAAATACTGTACAGTGCTTCTTCTGTTGGCTTTTGCTTATCATCCCCCAAACTCGTTACTTAATAACTGGCATTCCACTTTTCAGTAAAAACAGCAAAAAGGAATAAAAGTTTTCCAGATGATTTAGCACTCCCTTGCTTGTAACACCATAGCTCATAACATGGCATCCCCTACTCCCTGAAAGGGGTAAAAACACACTTCCTTACTGAAAGCACTAAGAAGCAGGAAGATGAAATTGTCGACTAAATTTTGCAGTATCAGGCAAAAAATAAAAATAAAGAAGACAAAAATGCTGTGACACCTTGAAGACTGCTATATTTAATGTGAGACGAGTAGTTCTACATTCACATCTGAGGAAGTGGATTTGTCCATGAACGTTCACCTTAAAATATACCACCTAGTTTTTAACATGCTAAAATGTTTTTGTTTTCTTTCTTTCTTTTTCTCTTTCTTTCCTTTTCTTTCTTTCTTTCTTTCTATGCTAGCAGCAGCTAACACAACTACCTCTTCAACAACTCTTTCTTTAAAAACAATTGTTTTTAAACTGTTTTAAACACAACTGGAGGAAGGCAAAAGAATGATCATCCTAATTTAACATTTCAATGTACTGAAATACCAACTGGTGTAGACTACCTTCTGTAGAAAAACATTGAAAAGAGACTACCAAGTGGATGCTCTAGAATTTGCACTTTCTTCCCATTGCCTCTGAGGTTATAATCCAAAATGTTGGCTCAATCTACCAGTCCAACGAAAGTTTTGAGATTGATGGAGTTTATAATCAATATGGTCAATGCAAAAAGCAAAGATACAACACATATACAGTATTTGTGGTGAATACCCTACAAATATACAGTCTCATTGTCAAAGTCTAAGCCCATAGGTCTTCAGTAAGTTGTGTAAGATATTCTAATTCAAGATAATTTTTATTGGCCAAAATAATAAACTGCTACATGATAATTTTATCATTCAGTATTTCATATGATGTGTTCTGCTTATATACTGCTCCATAGCACTTCAGGTACTGTCTGGGTGATTTACAGTTTTAATTATGCAGGCTACACAATGCCCCCCCCCCAGCAAACTAGGTACTCATTTCGCGGACCTCAGAAGGATGGAAGGCTGAGAGAACCTTGAGCCGGCTACCTGGGATTGAACCCCAGGTTGTGAGCACAGTTTTAGCTGTAGTACAGGCATTTCACCACTGTGCCATGAGGTTCTTGTATACTGTACATTTATTTGAAAACATTGGTTCTACATAGGTTCCTTTACTTTTAATTCTCATTACTTTCTCTGTATCGCAGGCTGAAGAGGAATAGCTTTAAATAATAAATAAATAAATAAATAAATAAATAAATAAATAAATAAATAAATAAACAAGCAAGCTTTTTATATATACCTTTTTTAAATTATCTATTTCAGATGTTTGTCTTTTGTTCACATCTTGCAATTTCTTATTCAGTTGGACTGCTTCCATAACTTATGGGGATATATAAAATAAATAACTAATATTACAAGATTGCCTTGATTTTCCCGTTTCAAATGTCCACAAAATTAATTAAGTCTATATAGAATGTGTCATGTTCATGTATGATTACTTTGTAATTCAGAAATTACATCCTGGACAAGTACAGAAAATTCATCTGGAGTAGTCATGAGTTTGTGTTATCATCTTTGTGTTATCATTTATATGAGGTATTATTAGCATATACAGGTTCTTGTATCTGTTCCAGTTTATTCTATACAGTTTATGTGCTCATCTGCCATATTTGGGGATGACCTCTAGAAAACAATATTCACCATCCAGCTGCTGCAATTCCACATACCGTGGTACCTCTACTTACGAGCTTAATCCATTCCGAATGCATGCTCATAAGTCTAACAACTCGTAAGTAGAGAGAGCAGCTGTATCTAAATGAATAAATGAATGAATGAATGAATGAATAAAATAAAATTGTAAGTAGAGCAGACCACATCTAAAATTTGTAAGGCAGCAGTTAAAATGCCAATGGTTTTCCGCTCTTAAGGTTGAATTAATTGTCATTAGAGTTGCTTGTAAGTAGAGGTACCACTGTACTTATGAACACACACATACAAACACAAACACACCACAAAGCTATTTAGAATATTGCTTGGGTAGATTAAGAGGGCTTGGCATCTCGTCATTGAGTTCAAGATCTTTACAATGGGGTGCCTCATCAACCATTACTGCCGAAGATTTTAAAGGGAAGATGTTCTGAACTCCAAATGAAGGGGTATGATCTGAAGGCAGCACATCGGCTGTACAAAGCTTTATAGGGATTACAGTTTTTATACTTTGTTGAGACTTAAAGGTCCACATAGAGTCGATATTGGAAGAAGAGTTAAACATATTGGAATAACACGAAGCCTAAACTGGAGCATCACACACCGAGGCTGATGGCTCTAGTACTTTCATGCTATCAAACTTGAAAAGGTTGATATCCTGGGTTAAAGATATACTGTAGGCGGTGATGGGTTTTGCCATTTTTCTTACGTCTATGAGTTGGGATTCTATTTCTGATAAGTACAGGAATGGGGTGTCCAATTGGAGGTTCAGAGATTACAGAGGGTTGAATGAGCTGAGCAGAGTCCAATAGATTTGGTTGTTGAAGACTGTTAGCAACAGGCTGGTTTTCAAAAAGGAAAATCTACAGTGGACCAATGATTTGTACTTTCCCATCTGATTCAGAAGTATGTTTGTCATGGTAGGAAGGAACTTTATGTGACCTTTGTAGATTTCAGTTCTGCTTTTGATCTTATAGATAGGGGTCATTTGTGGCAAAAACTCTCTTTAACAAACATAGATAGAAGACTTTTAGCTTTAATCCAGCAGCTACACTCCAATACTCATCTCAGGGTAAGACTGGGGGCAAATGGGCTCTTGTCAGAATCTATACCCATGGACAGAGGGGTCAGGCAAGGTTGTCTTCTAGCCCCGTTTCTGTTTAATTTTTATATTAATGATATTGTTCAAGAACTGAGTGGTCCAGTATTTCCCCCCCTTCTATAGCAGATGCTAAGATCTCTGTCCTTCTTTATGCAGATGACATTGCAATTATTTCTACAGCGCAAGTCGGCATGCGAAGACTTTTGGTTAAGCTGAGTAACTTTTGTACCAGAGAACATTTGTCCATTAACTACTCCAAAACCAAAGTAGTCGTCTTTGGGAGGAAAAGAACTAGACATAGGTGGACACTTGACAACAAACCTATTGAGCAGCTAAGAAACTTTAGATACCTTGGTCTTTGTTTTAATGCCCTGCTCTCTTGGAAATATCATCTGAAAGCAACAGTTTTGAAAGCCTCCCACTCCACTCAATCCCTTTTGAGATTCTTTTCAACCCAAGGTGGTAAACTGGTTGCTCCTGCAGTCGAACTCGAAATGTTTTCAAGAAAGATAGTCCCCCAATTAACATATGGGGCCGTAAGCTGGGGGTATACTAAAATACCACACCTTGATGTGGTTCAAAATTCTTTTATCCGAACTCTCCTTGCTGTACCCCGTGGCAAACCCTCTGCATATGTAAGAGCTGAAGTAGGGCTAACTCCTATTGAAACACACGTACACATTGCCTTGGCAATGTACTGGTTGAAGCTGGCCGCCATGAGTGACTCCCACTTGCCAAAGAAATGCTATATAGAACAACTCCAGCACCCCTTGCAGGAGTCCTGGGCAAAGCTTGTCAGACCCATATTACATCTTTACGGGATCAATACTGAATCTATCCCCTCTTTTGTCTCCCCCAGTATCAAAAAATTGGTCAAAGACAAGATTTATTTATGTTCCAAATGGAAGGAATTGGCTGCGGTCTCACTATCGTCATTCTCCCTTTATTATCCTCAGTTTAAAATATCTTTCGGGCTGGAAAGCTATTTCCACAATTTAACCTCAGCTCCCTTGAGGACAGCTTTCACAGCCCTGCGCTTTCAGACCATGCCTTCTGCTTTTTTAGAGGGGAGACGTGATAATATCCCTGTTTCGGGCAGACTTTGCCCTTGTGGCTCAGGTAAAGTTGATGTCGTTCCCCATTACTTGCTCAGGTGCCCCCTTCACAGCCAACCCAGAGGCAAATTCCTTGGTGGGATTATTAGTTCACTAGTCGATAGGTCCCCTGGAGCCCAACTTCGTATGCTACTTGTCGGTACAGACAGGTTTGTTACACAGCAAGTTGCAAAGTTTGCGCTGGCAGCTATGAAAATTCAGGTCAACCTCTAACTTTGGGAGGACTATATTGCTCTGCAAATGTCACACAGTTTTTTAAAGTTTTAATTATATTTGTCGTGGATGTAACTTTATAAGTTTTTTTTAAAATCAAGATTGCGATGACCAATGGTTTTTAGCAATTAACTATTACCTTACCTTACCTTACCTATTTAGAATATTAACAAACTGATCCAAAACACCATCTTATTCTACTCATTTTTTTGGTAAAATTAGGCACAGAAAATGTCAAAAGGAATAAAAATCTGTTTCAAAATATCAAATCTCTAGCATATTTTTGCTTATGATCAAGCAAAGAAATTAAAAACCGTAGTTTGAACAGTGGAAGTTATTTCTTTTTCAGTACTTGACCTTCCACATGACTCCTCCTGAGAGAATAATTTTATGCTCAGAATGTACAAGTTATAAACATGGTGATTACCAATGTTACTGCATTATTAAATGAATTTGCTCTGCAGTAAAAGCAGCTGGTACCGGTATATAGAATATACTATTTGAATAGAATCTGTCTATATTTAATATTTTCTAACCATTTACTGTGCAAATACTAAAAATGGGTTAAACACCTAGGGATGATTTCAGTTGTACATAAATATATAAAATGATAGCCGTTTGTGTATATGAATATTAAAATGATTCTTTATATGGTATTAAGTCAGAGAAAACAGAATTTTTAATATTTTGTTTTCTCCTGGCTTTTAGATACAACAGATACAGTTGCTGATGCAAAACTGTACAGGAACAAATGTTTTACAGACAATTTAAACATAATTCAAAGTAAGTTGTGGAGGGAAATGTTATTATGAATAAAGTTACCATGCATAGACTTTTCCATCTAATTGTGGCTAATGTGAGTCATGCTAAAGTCAATTTCATGCAAAAACTAGTAAAGAAATAAACATATAACCCAATGCTGGGGAAATACATCTAGAGTACAAGGCACAAAGTCTCTCTATTGGGGTGGGCAACTTCTGCCCTTCCCCTGATGTCGTTGTGTCATCTATATTAGCCATCTTGATAATGGCGGATAAGAGTTGATGTCCAACAGCATTTGGAGGACCACGTATTGCCTCCCCTTTTTCAAAAGCAACCCTATATCAAGAGCTGGCTGATGTGAACAGAAAGCTATATATCTGCCTTACCCCAGTACAATGAAAAGGTGCCGTGCTTCGCTATGCAACATTTATTTTGACTATGAACTAATAATATTAGCAAAGCCACACTGATCTTGAACTGGCAAGACAGCCTAGATGCCCCCTAAGCACATCCAATCTGGCCTGATTTCGGAAGCTACGCAGGGTCGGGCCTGGTTAGTACTTGGATGGGAGACCACCAGGGAATACCAGGTGCTGTAGGTGCCTGGAGTAGGAACTGGCAAACCACTCCAGTATTCCTGCCAAGAAAACTCCATGGACATGGAGTCACAAAGAGTCATCCATGACTTTAACGAGGGAAACCACTTCATGAACCTTAGGATGTTCCATATTCCTTGGCTGTATTTTCCAACACTTGCGTGTCAACAATGGGCAATAACCTACATGTATTAGATAGTTTACCATTCTGCTCTAATCTCTCGTGACTGTCTTTTAGTATTCCAAACTGACACGTAATTGTTGCATGACATTTTTCAAATTCATTCACATTCTTCTGATGATCTTCCTTTGCTAACAAGTGCAACTGCAGCTTTTGCTCCTGCACAAAAATGAAATAGTTACTACAGTTTGGAGGATACAATAACATCAAATATATCATAAATTAGATAATGCAACAATCCTGTTTAGTACAGGAAAAGGCCACAATAAACCATTTATTTTCCAATAACCATGTAAATGATTGCTTTGCTATCCCAGAGGGAAGCGCAATCATCCTGCAGCAACATCTTATCAAACTTTCCAGGGAAGAAACCATCGTAGAAAACTGCCTTCACAAAGAATGATACAGTGGTACCTTGTATAAAGGAATTAATTCATTCCAAATAAAATTCTGTTAAGCAAATTTTCCTTTGTACAAATTTCCCATAAGAATGCATTGAAAACAGACTAATCCCTAATTGTGACCATTTTTCTGTTGTACGGATTCACCCTATAGGCGATTCTGTTAACTGATTTTCCCCTATCTCCGGAAATTTTTTCCTTTAAGCTGATTTACTGTTAAACAAACCGCTTGTTATACGAGGGTCTACTGTATACTGTAATGGCTTACAAGAAGAATAAAAGTCACTAAAGGGCGTTTATACACGATCCCTAAACTCCGGGGCAAATGGCTCCCAGCTCCGGAGCTTAAAAATGTTTACCCACCAGCTCCAGAGTTAACAGGAAATTAAGTGCTACCACGCCCACTTTAGCGCGTCCCAGCGCAAGTACCTTCTCTTTGGAGTTTTGATCCGGTGTAACGATAGTGAGTGTGGGGCTCTCCTCGCTTCTGTTTGTTGTTTGTTTTTTTTTTACCGCCCCTTTAAGAGCTACTTTTACAGAGACAAGAGGCAGAACGGACCAGCAGCCAGGAAGTGCAGAGGGGTAAACGCAAAAAGATCGACGAACCCCTAAGAAAAAGCGAAAGTGGCCAGCGGATCTTAGGGGTCTGTAAAAGGCCCTGAAACATAGCACACCTCGTTTCCATGTCTCTCACTGCCAAGGCTAAAAAAATTAAAAAAGCAAAGTGTTCTGCTTATACTGTATAATGCTTAAAGCACTCTCTAGGCAGTTTACAATTAATTTATGCAGGCTACCATTGCTGCCCCCCCACACCCTCAGTGAGCTGGATACTCATTTTACAGACCTCATAAGGAGAGAAGGCTGAGTCGACCAGTAGCTGGCTACCTTGGAATGAACCCCAGGCTATAAACACAGTTATAGCTGCAGAAGAGCAGCTTAACGCTGTGCCATGAGGCTCTTTTAAAGACAACTTCCAAGTTTTAGTAGTAAATTTCCAGCAGCAGCCTTAAGAACAAAAAATAAGTCCTCTACAGCCACTCACCATCCTGCTTCTGGAACAAGTAACTAAGTGAATCTAGGAGCTCAGCAGCCAATGAAGACAATTTGCCCTCTCCTCCTCATTGGTTGCTCTTTAGACAAATACAGATTCTAGACAGCCCATTTAGTTATCATAATGGCCACATGAACAAATTTTCTAATCTCCATTTAAACCACCTATGCCAATGGTTCTCAAAGCAAGCAATAATTGACCTTGATTTGGCGATGTTGTACTACAGGAATTGAAATGTTAGAATCGTAGAATGATAAAATAGTGAAGTTGGAAGGGACCTATGAGGCCATCAGGTCCAACTCCCTGCTACATACAATAATACAAAACAAAGGATATCTATTAGTGTATGAAAGTACCTTAAATGTGCCAGAAGAGCATTTAAACCCACTTTTAATGGGGGGGGATCAGTATCTGCAACATTGTTCTAGAGGGAAATCAGTCCCACTGATTTCAATAGAACTGTTGACAGTGGTGTAAAGAATGGCCAGGTTCTTCCATCGTCTCTGGGTTTCAGACTGATCCATTGTTCTTCTGGGAATGGACATGGCTTTGTTAAAGGGTCCAAAGTGGGCCTTGAACAAGGAACATCTTTCCCCAGACAATCTTGCCTAGCACCAATTTTGACATCATTTGCATAGCGTCTTAAGAATTGTTATTGAAAAATAAATGCACATATAATTGGAGCCATGCAGATATATTTCACGAAGAGACTCTCAGAATCTAGCAGTGCAACGAGTCATTGATACATGGGCACTGAATGGCTAGAATCCAGAGGTAGGTCATCAATTAAAGTAGCCCCATGGAATAACCAGAATTTACAGAGTCATATCTGTACTAGTCATATCTGTACTAGTTATCATCATATCTCTACTAGTTGGCACTTACTACTGGATTTCAGCAATTGTGTAGATCTAAGTGCCAATATATTTTAGGTAATATCAAGTCTTGATTAAGAATAATGTAAAAATAAAAAAAAAAATAAGAAAAATAAGTGTTCTTACAATTGTATTAACATCACTGGGTTCATTAATCAACAAACTATGGTCAAAATGACCTCTAAACTGTTCCTTTGCATTTATTGTTCTATTATTCCCTTGGCTCAACTATCCTTGCTTATCTTTGTTCTTATGCTAGCAGTTCCTGTTCTCTGAAACAACTGGGCATGGTACAGTAACCAACAAGGTTACAGTATTTCTCTTTCATAATTTTTTACAGAATGTACAGCTGCAAGTACACACAGAGCTCTGATGCATCAAAATGCATTCTGAAAAACTTGGATACCAGTATGTGCTTTCTACAATAAATACTGTGTATTGAAGGAAGGGCTCTAGGATTAATATTATCTATCTACATTCAAAATGCTCTTGCCCAGAATCTCAGTTGTGCCTCCAGTGGTTTATAAGGGAAGAGATAATCTATCTGGTAGCAATGTCAGCCTGTTGTAGCAAAAGAGGAAACAGGAGTTTTATAGCACTAAGAATAACGAGATTTTCTGTTTGCAAGAAAACTGAACCAGTGTGCTGCTTCTGAAGTGTGCACAAACATAAGAAATCTTAATAATAATAAAAAACTAGTTAGTCTTCAAGGTGCTAAAAGGTTTATTACATATTACATCAAACAGCCGTATCAGCTATAGTTTCTCTTTGATTTGGGTGTTACCACTGAACCCACAGAGCCATGTATAAACCTGTATCAGCAAACTGTGCTATAATGGTAATGTGGTGCCACAAGAAAAAGGAGAAAGAATGGAAAGAGCTGCAAGACTTGGAGTACAATAGCAGAAGACTGTTCTCCTTGCAGTTTATTTTCCAAAAGCTTGATAAACCAAACATGACACTATTAACTGTCTAGATCAGGGGTCCTCAAAGTTTTCAAACAGCGGGCCGGTCCACCACCACCCAGACACCACTGGGGGCCGGATTACAGTCCAAAAGCAGCTGCGGAGGCTGGCTTTCTCACAAAACAGGGGGTAGGTGGGGGGGGGTTGCAATTGGTCCCAGGGGCCGGATTCAGGACGTTGGGGGGGCCGCATCCGACCCCGGGGCCTTAGGTTGAGGACCCCTGGTCTAGATACTATGGCCTTAGAAACCTTACTTTCTTGATATTGTCTTGGATTTTTTTCATAGCACACATGCTGAATGCAACCACACCCAATATCCCACTTGTGTTTTTTAGATGCTGTATGGGGATCAGAAACTCTAAGCTGAAGATAAATATGTGATCCTCTAGATGTACTGGTGTGTTCAGAATACTCTCTTGTCTCTTCCCCCTAAGTGGTGAGCAAAGATGAATAAGAGGAGAAAAAGATTCTTGTAGGGAAATTTGCAGATGTGGTGTCAAGAGACTGAAGAACTGGAAGTTGAAATGTGGCCAAAGGTAAGCCACTGTGCTAATAACTAGACTTCCCATAATAAAAACAGACATAATTCCACTGGGATTCTCTGACAGGTTGTCAAAGTCAGTGGAAGCATGTAATGCTGCTCTGTGAAGGGTGCTGTGATGAGGTTCAGGATCTCTATCTTAGGGCCTTTTCACACGACCCCTAAGATCCGCTGGTCCCTTAAATTTGGACCAGAGATCTTGGGGGTTCGTTTCTGTTCCTGCGTCCCCACCCCTCAGCACTTCCTGCTCCTGTCGGCGTGAGGGGAGGGAGGGGAAAAAAGGACAAAAGAAGCCTTTACTAACCTGCCGGTGCCGGTCGAAGTTGCCACGAGCCCCGTTACTTCCTGGTTCCTTCTCAAGGGGCTCTTAAATGGGCGGGAGGCAAAAAAACAACAGACAAGCGAGGAGAGCCCAGCACTCTTATCCGCATCAGATATTTTTCACCTCCAAAGAGAAGGTACAAGAAAAGTGTGCTGGGTCGCGCTAAAGTGGGCAGGGTCGCACTTAATTGTCTGCAAACTCCGGAGCTGGTGGGGAAACATTTCTAAGCTCCGGAGCTGGGAGCCATTTGCAGCGCAGCTTAGGGGTCGTGTATAAACGCCCTTAAAGTGCTCCTTACTCAACAAATTGTTGAGGTTGTTGAATCATTTGAAATCCCATAGAAAACAAAACAAATATATAGAAATAAATATATAGAAAATAAACATATAAGCAGTCTTTTTGTGCTGGAACATGATCTACAGCCTAAATAGTAGGTACTGAAATGTCATGAGGAAAATCTGATGCTTTGCTGGGGTTTGGAGCCCAGCGAAGGAAAAGATTTGATGACAGATGAGGGGCAGATTTATAAGCTGAAGTACTATCCCTTGGATACATGGGGGGGTCTGAAATAGGCTGGATCAAATATTATATGTAATTGAGAAGCTTCCCCCTGAATTATGAACAAACTGGGGCATTCTACCATTAACTCAAGGAGGTCTTTTTTTCACCCATTATAACTGGAAGAACAGTTTGATTGGTTGAGTAGCTTTTTAAGGTGTGATTACACAGCAGGGAAATATGCTTGGATTATTATGATCCATATTTTGTTCAAATAGGGTTTCCATAGGTGAAACAGGTATAGCTAGTTGTCCAGCCATCAAACAATCTGCAGGAATCAGCAGGGACAGAGGCAGGGAGCGTATTTGCACAGCAGAAGCTGCCTTTGACAAAGTGCTAACACTAAATTTCTAACTCTTTTTATATTTACTTTTCCTAAGGTGACCTAGGAATACATTATCCTAACGCCACCTTTAAAAAAATCTGACTGAAGATAAGTGCTTGGTTGAGGGGAAACACCCCTGTGAGCGCTCTTTTGCCTTCAGATCAGGCGGCCACGCTGGGAGAAAGTAGGTAAAACAATGTCTACTACGGGATCACAGAATATTTAAACCACCCCAGTGACTGAACAAAAATAGACAATTCCCCACTAAAAAGAGACAATTTCACAACGGGCTTCCCACATTGAGCTTTACCTGAAGTCATAAGGTTTTAATTTAATTCCCTCACTGCCAATTGTGGGACAAATGGCCAATGCAGTTGCCCCTTAGGCCCTTTGTACACGACCCCTAAACTCCTCCACAAATGGCTCCCAGCTCCGGAGCTTAAAATTGTTTCTCCACCAGCTCCAGAGTTTACAGATAATTAAGTGCGACCCCGCCCACCTAGGCGCGTCCCAGCGCACTTTTCAGGTACCTGCTCTCTGGAGGTGAAAATTCCTGATGCGGCTATAACGTAGTGACTGCCTGGCTCTCCTTGCTTCTGTTTGTTCTTTTTTTGCCCCCCGCCCCTTTAAGAGATCTGAATGCAGTGCCGGGAGGCAGAACAGAGGTGAGTGGCATTCTTTTCTTCCTTTTTTTCTCTCTCCCCTCACGCAGGAACAGCGACAAACCCCTAAGATCTCTGGTCCGAATTTAAGTGGCCAGCGGATCTTAGGGGTCGTGTGAAAAGGCCCTTAGTCAGCTTGATCTGCAACCACTTAACAGATAAGTTTGTGAGATCTGCTTGTGGGATCTCAGTTCAAAATCAAGACTGAAGGTTTTGGTTTGGGTTATTCCTTCTTAGCCATGCAAAAGTCCTGCTTTGTAGCCTTGGATTTGAGTAAGGGTTGCCTTTGGTGGCTCACTAAATACTGGAATGCAATTCCCCCTGCAAATTTTTAATCCTCATCATAACTCAAAATACCCCATTTTAAAATGGTTTAAGATCGTATTCTTAGTTCATTGCATCCTTCATACAAAGAAACAGAAGCATAATGTATAAGATTATCAGTGGTTTAACAAAATAAACACACATTAATTTCAAACAACTTTAGAGAGTTTATATGTGCAAACTCAAAAATAGGCAGAAGTACTAATTTCCTCACACTAAGCATCATTTCCATGCATTTTACTAATAATTATGAAAGAAGGTGGTTAATTAGCTGATGGGATTTAGTGGTTCTTATGAATTGTAAATATCCAAAAACACTCTTTTATACTGTATCTATCAGTATGTCATGGCAAGCATTTTTACCAATAAAATATGAAAATCAGGATCTCACTTTCTGATTAGCCAAAATAATGGACTGACTTGAGATTTACTGTTAAAAGTTAGTCATTTAAGCTCTATATCATTAGGTTCCTAAAATACTAAGAAAAATCATCAATAAAACTCCAAATTCACAATGGTTCTGACATTTTCTGTTCTGATCAAATAAAGTAAGCTAGACCTATTATTTTGTTTTAAAAAGCATAGGAAAAATTCTGCTTGCTACAGACAATGGAACTTGTACAGTACTGTTAAAATTGCAACATGAATTGCAACAGTATTTGTACATATAATACTGTATAGTTTACACAATAAGTAACAAGTGAGGCTGCAATCCTATATATCCTCAATTGGAGTGTAAATCCTGTTGAATTCAGTAAGACTTAGAAATGCATAGGATTACACTGTTAAAAGTGAAAGAGGTAAAGCAGATTTTATGTTGCCTTTGATCTTTAACTTGTAGCCTTATCTCCCAGGTCAAAGGACACATTATTCAATTTCACCATATTTTGTGTAAAATCACTGTACCGTTGAAGATGACTTTCAGTACAAATGTCATGGTACTTAAGGCTAACTGGACTCTAGTTTTTGAGCTTCTTAATTAAAATAACCGTTTATAATGGTTTGACAATATTATCTTTATTCTTTCCAGTTGAGCAGCAACAGAATTTCCACAGCTTTCATTCAATCAAGCCTAGCAGCATTTTCACAACTCTTTTTAATTTCTAGCTAGAGTGAGAAAAAAAAAACCCTGAACTGGCACTCTTATTTTCTGTGTCGCATCAGAATAGATATACACTGCTTTCTTCCTTACGGCTTTGTCATAAATCAAAAGTAAATAATATAAAATGCAGAAGAGCAAGTGTCATTTTAATTGTAAATACCTGTACCAGTTTTCAAAAACAGAAAACGAGGCACTCCTCACAATACACAAATGTTTAACCTTTGCTTGCAATAGATAGATAGATAGATAGATAGATAGATAGATAGATAGATAGATAGATAGATAGATAGATAGATAGATAGATAGATAGATAGATAGATAGATAGATATAGATACAGATATAGATATGCTAACAAACAACACTAACACTATGCAAAAGGACACAATCCAACATTTTAAATAAACAGATTTTTTAACTAACAACTGTAAATATTAAATGGAATGTAGATGCACCATTCTGCTCTTTTCATACTCACTCAAACAATCATTTAAATAAAGACATTATTCCTAATTTAAAGTTTGATAGAATTATTAGTTACAAGCAGTTGGTGTAAGATACATCTGCGTGCCCGCACGCACATACAGTGTTTGGCTTTAGTCCCTGATGCCTTTAGTCCATAAACAGTATTACTAAGGTCAAGAAATAATCCCTGGTAGGAACATCAACTCTCCTTCTTTGTCTATGACACTTTTATTGTTCAGATGATTTCTTACCATTTCATTGAGCTTCTTTTGTAAAGTATATTTTGATATCTGAAACAATAAAACCTAAAGTTTATATGAAATTTCAAAGAATAATTAATAGATTTTTATACTCAGTTATCAATTAACTATAATTTTCTTATTTTGAAGCTGATAAAGAAATCTTCTGCTTGCTTAGTCAACTGCCATCTTCTCTCACTTTCCATGTAAACACAGCAATTTGGGGAAAGATTTGTTCTAGCTTCTGAGGTGGTTTTACAGAGTTGGCGAAAAACTTAGGAAGCAATAAAAATTCTACGAATAAATGGGAGATTAAAATATAGCTGTGCAAAACAGGATCAAAATTGGAAGTATTTTAGTACATTTTAGGATTTAAGGTGCTACAAAATTTTCAATAGAGAAGGGAGAGTCTAGGTATGTGTTGTACTTATATTTCCTGTGAAGCTTAGAGTCTGGAAACAGGTTTTTTTAAAAAATGTTACTATCCTTTTGGAAATACTATTTTTGATTTTGATTTTCTTAGTAGTATGGGATTTCTGCTTCCCAGATATATGTCTATCTGCATAAATATGTACAGCAATACCTTGGTTTACGAGCATAATTCATTCCAGAAGCATGCATGTAAACCAAAACACTTTTATACCAAAGCAAATTTCCCCATAAGAAATAATGGAAGCTCAGATTATTTGTTCTGGGGTCCCATAGACCACATACTGTACACACATAATGCCCAAACTCACAAAAGAAGTTGGCTAGAAGTCTACATCTGCACTATGGTTTAGGTATTTGGCTGAAGAATCTACTCTGGTTGGGACTAACAACTGGATTTTACTCCAGGTTTTTAATGAGACAATAATAAAATGCCATTTGTAGCTCTATACACACTTGACTAGCTGCCCCATGAATAGAAATGGTTTTGAAAATAAGAAAGGATGTTGAAAATAAATTAAAGAAAAATATAAAGAAAAATAAAACAACTCCCCTAACTTGAATTCCCCTTTGAAAATGTTCCTGGCTGGTGCAAGGGAAATCTCACTTTGGAGGCTGCCTGAGACAGAGTGTTCCAGACAATCACCCACAATCCAGCAGGGGAGAGAGAGAGAGGCACCATTGTCTCACTTGCGATCATGCAACCTGCTCCAGTTACTTATACTGCAAGATATTATTTGTTGATCAAGGCTAAACTTAGAAGAAATGTTTGCTTGTCTTGAAAAACCCTCTTAAACCAAGATACTCTTAAACAAAGGTACTGTATTACTGTATGGGAGAGTGATAAACAGTACTTATACCTATTAAGAATGAAAAATAAGAAAGTTACTTTCTTGGGTTACAATCCTAATAATGCTCCAGGTGCTCTAAGAGATGTTAGCTACTAGAGATGGCCACGAAATGCCAAAATGGCATTCTGTTTCATTTTTCGTTTCTTTTTTCTTTTTTGTTCCGTTGGAAATGATTTTTTTTTAAATTCATTTTGTTCTTCGGTTCATTTTTTGTTGTGTTTAAAAATCCACGCCATTTTCCCCAACAGAAGTGAAACAGAACAGCATCTGTTGGTCATGGTGATATAAAAAGGATTTATATAGAAGAAAAGTTGATACAAAAACATGTCTCATTGGATTGACACTGACTTGGACAAACACAGATTTGATAAATAAAATAACTTCAAAGTCACCAGGAGGATAACTGTGTTAGTGTGTTGGCAGCTAATACAACATTGGCACCATAAAGAATGTCAAGTTTTATTTGTCATAAATTTTCCTAGATTGCAAATTATTTCTGTCAAATGTATATAGGATTGCTTTATGTTTGTTTGGGAGGGTATAGTCAGCACAGCAGGAAAAAAAATACAAGCATTGATGACTGCCTTAACTGTGATAAGTAACAAAAAGTGGTTGAGTGACAGCCCAGATACTCCAGCACATATGAGAAAATTTATATTTCTATTGTGATGGAAAGTCAAATCAAGCAAAGAAATTTAACTCAGAACATTTTCTAGCAATAACGAATGTTTAATCTGTATCTCTGAAGAAAATAGCACCTTACAGTTTTCCTTGTACTTTTTGAGGTTTGATCTCACCTTCCCCTATATTCCTGGGGTATTTTCCTGGATCTGTTGGGCTTTCTTGCCATCATCAGAAACTGACAGCAAAGAATAACAGTAATCTAAGGATCACCAGAAGCCATCATGCATGACAAAATGCTATTTATTTTTATGCACTGGTAATATATATGGCAACTTTACTTGGTTCCCCTCTAGTAATTTAACTGATCAACAAACCTGTGTGATAGTTTGGGGTAAAAGACACTAACTGGCTAAAGAAAATCAAGCAAGCCTTGTGAATGAGCAGAGATTTGGTTCCTGGCTCCAAAAACTGCACCATATCAGATCAGTCTTTGGTGTCAGGGATGAAACATGCTGGTAGAGGGGAAATGCTAATATTAATGAACCTGATTTGTATAATGTGCAGAGAAGGCTGCCCAGATTTGGAACATGACAATATGGGAACATGGCTCCTCTTTCTAAAATTCCAAATAACTGTCTGGGATTAGGGTATGTACATCATGGTGTCAAAATTAAGACAATTTTTTTCAGATATTGCAGCATGTCCAACACTGTATATCAGAAATGGTTTTCTTTATTCTCTTCATTATTCCATTCTGCTCTCCTTATTGCATTTCCTTTTGACACTTTTTCTATATCAATTTATGAAGTTAACAATCTAGTCTCATTTATAGAATAATATATTACAAAACCTGCAGTCCAAATTACATAGGGCTTTTCTCCATACTCAAGTTATTGCCAGGATGAGGGGGGGGTGGCTGTTACAATATTTTCCATGCAGAACACTGAAACACTAAAGTAGTGGTAGACAAAAGATGTCTCATGTGTTTTCTTCTGTTAGATTGCTTTTTTTGTTTTGTTTTGGTGTTCTGTTCCTGCACATTGCTCATGACAATTGTTATTAGTAAAACTTCAATCAGAACTGTATCTGTGAATGCCTTTCTTAGGCTGTCTTTTAAATCCAATTCAATCACAAGTTGAGTTCCCAGCCCTCAAAGTTTATCTTACTTAGGAAAAAAAGGGGAGCATTTATTAGTTTCCCTTCATGTATCAAGTTCAGCCAACCATGAGATACACTATATATCACTTCTGCAGTCATGAATTGAACAAGGCATAACAAATTCTTTCAGCCTTTTGCACAGAAGGTCAGCAGTGTGAAGGAATTTGCTTTTACAATGTTCTCACAATTAACCTGATAACTAAACAAACAGAATAACATTAAAATAACCAAGCTAATTATAAAGTTAATGAAGGTAAACTAATCAGAACAGTATTAACAAATAATATTTCCCCTTTTTATATAAGAACAGAAAAGGTGCCATCAAATAACTAGAAGATCCTGAAAAGCCACAATAAGATTTTGATAAAATTCTTAGTACTCTTATGAAGATAGGTCTTTAGACATTTACACCGAAGTGTCTAAGTATATAATAATCATGAGGAACATAATATTATTTTAAAAATTATTTTATAACTTCATTTAATTTTCTCAATTCTGCTATAATGTTTTATCTCCTCTTCTTTCTGTAATAACCTTGTTTTAGAAAAGTAATGTAACAGATAATAATTTCCACTGAAGCAGCTCAATGGCAATTAATCAAATCATTTCATAGTGTTTTGAAAAGAAAAATGTATCTTCCACTGAAATTTTCTTCTTGCAAGTTAAGGAAGATCTCTGAATATAAGGATGAAGATTGATAGGCAAGGTTGTCCTTATGCCACCAAGAAAAACTAAATTTCATAGCACATCCAATTTTTCTCTTTTTGAAAATCCAAAGGCAGGATTGCAAAGTGCTTAATTTCTAGTAAGAGTCCTACTCTTCCACAGCAGTGTCTAGCACTCTAGGTTTACAGGCACAGAAATGTGAAGTACTGTACTGTATCTGATTAATAAAGTTAGGCGAATCAACTGATAGTAGTCCAGGTTTTGCAAATGTTGGCTGCTGAGGTCTCGATCTGTAAGACCACAGTGATTTGTTATCCTTCTACCACAGTGAGCAACACTGTCCCTTCAGTTGCTTACACCTCCACAAAGCTATCTCTAAGTACATGAAAAGCAAAAAGGCTGAAATAAACACAAGAGCTGAAGATCATTCTCTGATTATTTAAGAAGAAAAGGATGTGCACAGCAAAGGCTTTTGTTTACTTTTTTGATTGCTTTATTTTGGGCACGAGTCCTCTTTTTTTAAAAAATCAGGGCTACCTGGGAAAGGTAACAGATGCACTTGGCAGCCACAGCAGGAAGAGGGGTAACAGGTGGTGCAGAAGGCTGCTGGCAGTAGATGAGATGGTAAGATCTGTGAAGATTCTCAGTCATCCAGGTGAGTTTATCTGGAAGTTGAGTCATGGCTACTGGACTTCTTTTTTTGAGAGATAGAAATGTTTCGCTGTTCATCCAAACAGCTTCATCTGATGAAGCTGTTTGGATGAACAGCGAAACGTTTTTATCTCTCAAAAGAGAAATCCAGTAGCCATGACTCAACTTCCAGAGATGGTAAGATGTATGGCACTGGAAAGAAAGAATTGGAATTGTTATCAGGCAGCCTCCAAAGCAGAGGGAAGAGAGAAGAATAGGTCTCTCTTGCACCACCCAGGAACGTGTAGGTTAGGGAATTATTTTTCTTTATATTTATATTTGTATTTAATTTGTTTTCAATATTCTTTCTTATTTTTTCCAAACAATTTCTAGTCATGAGGCAGGTAGTCAACAGTGCATAGGGCTACATATTGCATTTTATTACTGTCACATTAAAAAAACAGAGTAAAATCCAGCTGTTAGTCCCAAGCAGAGCAGATTCCACAGCCAAGTACGTAAACCATGCTGTGGACTTCTAGCCAACTTCTTTTGTGACTTTTAGCATTTTGTGTGTACAGTATGTGGTCTATGCAATGCCAGAACGAATCATCTGTGTTTCCATTATTTCTTATGGGGAAATTTGCTTTGATATAAATGTTTTGGTTTACAAGCATGTTTCCGGAATTAATTATGCTCATAAACCTACTTTATACAAATTGAATGAATGAATGAATACACCACCCCTTTGTTCTTCTTCAATATCTGACGGAGTACCTACCAAGGTCAGGGTTTCATATTCAAGCAGCATCTGTTTTCTCATTCTGGATTGTCCTATCATAGTTTTTCTAGGTATGAAATATTTAATAGTGGATTATCGTTGTCTTCTTCTACGCAATACCAAGAGTTAACCTAGAGTATCTCTGAAAGATCCTCCACTAGTGGCAGCTTCCACAGTCTTGGAATGCTCCCAAAGGAATGGAATGGTAAACAACTTCAGACCACCCTATACCAAGAAAACCCTGAAAAGGTTTTCCATAAATCAGAATTGGATTGATGGCACCCTATTATTATTATTATATTTCTTTGCAATTATTACAATAATAATTCTTTTTGTTCCTATGCACAAGTCACTGAAAATTTGTATTTAGAATCCCAGTTCTATTTCCGTCAACTTTCACCTTTGCTTCTTGTCTGCTGTTAAACATTTCAAAAATGTAATCAGTCATTTATCAAGGCCACATTAATTAAAGTTTGATTTCTCAATCATTTGTCTGGTATAAGCAGAAGGGGCTGCACTAGATGTTCCTGGCTGCTTAATTGCTAATTGTTCCTCATCAGATAATTAAGAGGATAATGATTTGTTGACTTATCTAAGCACAATTTGTCCTGGCTGCTGTCTGAACTCCATACTGCTTCTGAGATCTCCAAAATAATGCCGATATATACACAAGCTCAATTTACCTGTAGTTTTTTTAATGTTTCCTTCAAACCTTCCATTTCTCTTTCTTTTGCTTCTTTCGCAAGCAAATATTTTCCCTTCAAAAAAAAAACAGGAACTTTTATAAGAATAATCCCATTTGTTCTTGTTTTTTAAAGCTTTAATATTGTCTTTTTATTAGCTTTACTTTTTAAAACTTTAATATTGTCTTTTAGTGATGTAAGCTGTTTCATTATGCCCACTGTTCTTAGCTTTAAATATTGTCTTCTAATGCTGTAAACCATCACTGTATACTCATAGTTTTCAGTTTTAAATACTGTATTGTCTTTCAATGAGGTATGCCACTTTAGATCCTTTTTAAGGAGAAAGCTGGGATGAAAATACAGTATTTTAAATAAATAAATAATACCAAGTTCCTTTAAAACTTAAGTTTTAAAGGAACTTGGTATTATTTATTTATTTAAAATACTGTATTTTAATACGTAATACTGTAATACTGTATTTTAAGTTGTGAAAAAAGCTGAAGAAATCTGTGCCCAATCCAATTGAATCATTCTGCAATTTGTTTCTTTCTATAATTAAATCACAATGTTCCATTTCAGTCTCTAGACCCTGTATAAGTCAGACTAAATGAGGTTAATTTGGTTCAGGATTTATGCATTATCCAAATCTAGTGTACAACCCTATTGCCTTCTGCCAGCAGTCCCACACATCTCATTTTCTGGAGAAACTTTAGCCTTTGGTGGGAGATTTTTCAACACACACACACACATACACACCATATATGAAATTCCATTTAAAGAATTTTGGATCTTAAACTATTTATTGATTGATTAAATAAATAAATAAATAAATAAATAAATAAATAAATAAATAAATAAATAAATAAATAAATAAATCATTTAACTCTGAATTACCTTTTCTTCTTCCATAGCAAAAACTCTTGCTTGAAACTTGAATATAACAATAAGGAAATATATTTAAATAATATTGATCAAATTGCTATACTTATATAAGCAGTAAAGGGCAGGTGTACACATATACACATGCCTATACTAACTAGATAACATAATGTATTTAATGAACTGATAGAGAGCTCAGTGGTTTAAATATTTGGAGCCAGAAGTTGATCATATATGTTGAGGACTCCCTCATTGGTGGGGAAGCAATATTTCTCTATTTTTTTTCTCATGAGGAGCAGACATGAGTCAGTCACCCCTGTTATTGTTATACACTATTAAATCCGAACCAGTTTATGGCAACCCTAATAGAGCTTCAAGGTAAATGAGATATTTATGGATTGGTTTTAGCAGTTCCATGTCTCCAGTGGGTTTCCATCTCTGCGCAGGGATTTGAACCCAGACTCTCGAGTCTTACTTCATCATTCTATCCACTACACAACACTGGGTATTTAGTTATTCCAGATCCTCATAAAAATGTTGGCCTAACCTATAACATTGCTGATAAAGAGTTGTGCTTCTTTCTCCATGTTTGTGTAGGCAGATACAGAGAAGGCAGCAGCTACAAATTAGAACCAAAGTGCCCTGAATAGGAAATACAATAGTTGAAGCTGGATTTTTCTTGAAAATGTTTTTGCTTTGGCTTGATTTTTTACATTTGCTGAAGTTTAGCTTTCTTTTGTTCCCAGATTTCACTGGAGATAAACAACCAGCTTCATTTGCATGTGGATTGTATAAACATTCCAACTTTGAAGAATGCAGTTATGCAGGAGGTAAGCCTCCCATGGGTTCAATGAAACGTAGCTCCAGGTAAGAGTAAAAAACTGCAACTTCAAGTAGCTTTCATTGTTTAGTTTAACTGCTGTGTGAATCTGAACAACATCACTTTCTACGTATCAGATTTATTACTGGTACATAACTAGAATTACTGCTGCTGAGAAAAAAATTAGTGTCCTACCTGTTTTTCAAAAGCTGACATGGCTTCTGTATGTTGTCTGTTCAATGCTTCTTTCTGTTGCTGAAGAGCTTCCTATTAGTTAAAAGTGATTTAAATTAGATAACAGCACAGTGGATCTCTAAATATGACTTTTAAACATTTTCTTCAGCACAGAATATCACAAATACCTGTACGTTAAGAAAAGAATTCTGTCATATGCCTTTTAGTCTTGATTTTATAAATCATTACTTCAGAATTATTATAGTACAAATTTTCTATTATATTATAAAATTGAAGCAATTCTTCCAAACAATGAGGAAAAGCTCATTTTTATTAGAGTGACAAGTGGGAATCAATTTTCTATAAAACTATAACTATCTAAAGTGAGATATGAAAAAAAAACCTTATGAAGTAATATTTAGTAGATATCTCCCTTCAACAGTGCTGAGGTTGGGCTGCTGGATCCCTGTGTGGTTTATAATCCATGTATAACTCTTATGTCCCCCATCCCCATGTAACTAAAGCCTGCAGCAAGGGGAGGTCGGCTGAAGCACAATATCTCCTCGTCCCCTCAATGGAGCACCACAGCACTGCCACCTCCTGCGATCTGCATCAGCCTCCGGGTATGAATCAGCACCTCCAATGGCCACCACATTAAGCTACCATACCAGGAGCAGGAGACCAGCTGGGCTACTGCTATCAGACTGGGGACAGCTGTAAGATCAGTAGCAGATGCCTTGGTAAATCCAAGACCCAACTTTCTCAGGCCATTCCCTGCAGACAAATAGTAGCACTGGATGGATGGATGGATGGATGGATGGATGGATGGATGGATGGATGGATGGATGGATGGATGGATTGGTTGAGGGAGAAAAAAAATCTGTATACTGTATAACCAAAAATGTGCTGCTTGGATCTATGGAACTGAAGGGAGAAGTGTATTTAAATTTCTCTCTTTAAAAGCTGATACAGGTCATTCATGTTGCATGGTGGATATGGATCCCATAGCCAAATAAAAGGACCCAAATAACATAGCATGTACAGACACTGGAGCTGTGTCCACAAAGTGTGAAAGCACAGCATGACTGACTAGAATCAAAATACTGCATGCTGATATTACATACAATGTTTAGTTCTGGCAGAAAATATTTGGTCTCCATAAAGCAAATATTTTAAAAACGCTTAACATTTTGAAAAATTCTACTGATATAATTTCCATGACACCTCAGCAGCACTATATAAATAAATCTGTGGATAAGGGCAAGAGATATCTTTATTAAAATACTTTAAAAATCACAAGCATAAGCTAGCTATTAACCCCACCCAGGTCATAAGGATGGACACCACATTTAGGGTCAGAGATACAGGTTTTAGATTCTTCTTTCAGCTGAGAGACATTCCTGTCTATATCACCAGAGGCAGAATCTGAAATCGACATCTCTGACTGCATTCTGCAATCCCAATATTAAAAGTTTGTTAAAAGTAAGCCTGACACACAGATCTCAACACTATTTTTGCTACTTTTATGTTTTTTTCTACACATCTACAGTTCTTTTGTGTCCAGCCTGATGAAGAATTTTGTGGGTTCACAAAATATATGTATATGCCACCCTGATCAGAAATTAGATTTCAGTACTCCATAAAATGTAATTAATTAATTTCAACAATTAAATTATCAATAATAGTCACTACCTGATCATAAGTATTTATTTAAAACATCACCAACCTTTTGCCACTCAAGTTCCTGTTTTTCAATGACAAGCTTGTGAATTTGTTCCTCATAATTAATTTCTGATTCCTGGTTTCAAAACAAACAAAAAACCTTTTCACAAGAGGCTTTTTTATTTTTCAAAAACAAATTGACATATGCAACAATGCAGCTCTTAGGAAGATGATTGATATGCTGTGTGTTCTAATATTTTACTGTTATAATGCTTATAATTATGAAAAAAGCTGAAAAAGAACACCAAAAGAATTGCAATGCCAAAAAGTAATCTAAACAACATTTCTGATGAATTTAAAGTCCACATAAAAACACACTTCATTACTAAACTCAATGGACTGTGAACCAAAAGAACTATGGAATGAAACAAGAAATATTATTGGGGGGAAAGCAAAAGACAGTTTCTGTAGCAAACAGAACAGAAAAGACTAGATAGATCAGGGGTCCTCAAACTTTTTAAACAGGGGGCCAGTTAACTGTCCCTCAGACACTATTGGGGGCCGGATCCTGCATCTCCTCGGCACAGTTCTAGAGGGGGAGAGGGAAGGCCCAACCAACACACACACACGCCTCCTTTGAAGCCGCAATGTTGGGAAACACCAGTTGGAAAAAGAAAGCTTTCTGAAAGCAGGAATGTGACAGGTGCTGCCGCCCTCTTGCAGGACGGAGTCCCTCCAGGGTTGGGCAGCTGCAACAGTGGATCTCTCCACCTGCTGGCTGGCGCCACCGACCTGGAGAGCTCGGGCGCCGGATTTTCCTGGAGTGTGTGTGTAAGGAAATAAAGATGAAAAGCTGCCCAAAAGCAAATAAACCCCACCCAGGTGCACACTTGCCCACTGTTTGCCATTCACAAAGGGTGCCCTGGAAAGTGCCGCCACTGACTGCAGGGTGGGGGAGAGGAGGCAGGCGGGCCTGGCTGGAGGACCAGGAGGTACACCGATGGTTGGGAGCCCCCTCTCATACAATAAATTTGCTGCCCAGCCCAGCGCTGTTCTCCTTGCCTACCGGCCCGCACGGCAGCCCTACTTCTCCCACAGCTCCAAGGGGGATAGGGGAAGGCCCATCCTGCTACCCCCCCAAGACACTACAGGCAATGGCAGGCTTTGCCCTTGCATTGGTGGCTGAGGTGGTGGCGGCGGTTGCTGTGGCGCTGTGAGTTTTCACCTCAAGTGGGGGGCAAGTGGAGGGGGTTCTGCAATGGTCGGCAGGCCAGATCCAGCCTGCAGGCTGTAGTTTGAGGACCCATGAGATAGATGATGCAACAAGCATTTAAAATTGCAAAGGGCAGGTGAGAAATAAAACTAAAAGGTTAGGGTCAGAACCATCAATGCATTTTTCAGCAACTGTCATGTGCAGATAAAGAGAACTACTACAACATCCAGTGCAAAGAAATAGAGGACAACATCAAAAAGGGAAAATATTTGTTACAGAAAATCCGAGAACGCGAAGATAAATTCAACCCTAGATTAGGAATGATCAATGACCTATAGAGAAACACACTACAGTATCTGATCAGGAGAAAATAAAGAGAAGGGGTAACAATATACGGACTTAAGACCTATAGAGAAGTGATAAAACAATGGCAGACTTCTTTGAAAAGGAATCCTATGACAAAGAAGCTGCAGTTCTAGAAACCAAAGTGAAAGCTGCTGTAAAAGCACTAGGAAGTAAAAAAATCACCAGTGGTATATGGATACCAATAGCACTATTTCAAGCCAAAAGGACTGCCTCTGTCAAAATTCTAACAAGAATATGCTAACAAATATTGAAAACAAAACAATATTCCACTGACTGGAAATACTTAATATACATTCCAGTCCATAAGAAAGGAGATACCAAGGAGTGCAGTAACTATAGGATGGTTGCTTTAAATTTCCCATGTAAGGAAAGTGAAACTCATCTTACTGGAAGAAAGCAATAATGACATGAATAGATTTTTGGCGACAGCGACAGAAGTGCCAAAGCAGGATTGCTGTTGAACATCAAGAAGACAAAAATCATGACTACAGAAGAACTACACCAGCCCTGCCCAAAGTCCGGCCCGCGGGCCAAATCCAGCCCGTCAGGCCATTTTGATTGGCCCGTGGCAGGCTGGCCCGCCCCCTCCTTCCCCCCTCCTTCGCCCCATGCTTTTTTTAAAAAAATCCGCAGCGGGTTGCAGCTTGGAGGGATCTGGCGCTGCTACCGAGGAGGTTGGAGGGGCCAAGCCACTGCAACCACCTGTGAGCTTGTGGGTGGGAGGGTGGCGGGCAGGTAGGCCAACCACATCTGCCGCTGCCACCAAGGAGGTAGGGGTGGGTAAGTGAGCCACCATCACAGCTGGGAAGATTGTGGGGGTGGGTGGGCGGTCCGGGGCGCAGGTGAGCCGCCACCACGAGCACCGCTGGGGAGATCCCGGGGGTGGGCGGGCGGTCCGGGGCGCAGGCGGGCGGAGATCCCGGGGGTGGGCAGGCGGTCCTGGGGTGCAGGCAGGCCGCCGCCAAGTGCACTGCCGGAGAGATCCCGGGGGTGGGCGGGCGGTCCGGGGCACAATTGAGCCGCCGCCACGGACACCACCGGGGAGATTGTGGGGGAGGGAGGGAGGGCTGGGGTGCAGGTGTTTACATGCCACCTTTTCCCTCGGCTTGCCTGAAACATGAAAGCAGCACAGAGCCAAGGGACAGATACCTGTAAAAAGGATACATCAATGCCAGGCGGATCAGGAGAGATGGGAAGTATTAATTAGAAGTTGGTCAGGAGGAGAGCGATTTTTAGGTAATGGTGAGAGGCAAAGGCAAGATGAGTTCTCAGTGTGATGCCTCCACGGCAATGGGCAAAGGGAGCGCGAGGCATTCTAATTGGGGATGTGTCGAGCAAGTGGCTTGCCAACTAGAGGCAGCCTTTAGAGTGCCTTTTTCTCTGTGCATTGCCCAGGGCACGCCTGGGATTTTGCGTGCAGGTCCAGCACCAAGCTTTTAAAGGAGGCAGAGAGAAAAAAGTTCAAAGGAGGGCAGGCAGAGAGTGCGTGAAGGTGGGAGGACGACAGGAGAACATATGACCTGGTGGATGTGTCGAAGTGGGGGAAGGGAGCCTCACACAAATTGGATTGATGGAGCCTTTTAAAACCAAGAAACAAGGCACCGCTGTGGCGTAGGTAATGCTCATGTGGGAAGGCAACACACACACATACAGACACAGACACACCACCCTACGAGCCAGGGTAACTATGCAGAAGTTACCCTTCCTTCCTTCCTTGGTCACCACCTTCCTTCCTTCCTTCCTTCCTTCCTTCCTTCCTGTGGGTGAGGCTTGCAAGGGGTCAGTGGGTGGGGCTTATGGGTCAGTGGGGGGGGCTTGCATTGGGGGGGCAGGGTCGAGGAGCAGCCGCCCCCCGACACATTCTCAGCCACCAAATCTGGCCCTCCTTACACAAAGTTTGGACACCCCTGCCTTACAGACTATCCATTTACTTCCTGCAAAAACTCAGAATACTCATGAACTAAATGTTAATTTTTAGATGTTCGGATTTTTATCAGAACCAATCAACAGCAAATTGATAGTAAACCATCAATGGTACAGCTGCTTCAAAACAAGTCAGAACACCTCCTTAGTATCATCAGCACTGGCTAGCCACAGTTCTTCAAAATTTCAGACAGGGTCATTCCCAGTCCTAGCTGTTCTCTGACTTTTTACATATTCTCACAAAAATTACAAACACTTTGCTCTTGAGATTATAGTATGTTTACAGAACGTGCCAATGCATGTGGCATGAAAGCAGAACACAAAAACACAAAAATGTAAAAGCTCATAAAATATCTTTCTGTACTCCCTAAATGAGTAATATTCTGTAACTACAACAAAATAGTTTTCTTATAATTATCTATAAACACTGAATCTGGATACATCTTCTAATACTCCCCCATCAGAGAAAAAAGCCAATTATTTTGATTACCCTATGACTTTTCACAGAAGGGGGGAGTAGGCTTTCGAACAATTTATTTACAAATGCTGTTAAAATGAGCACACATTAATGAAAAGTGGAAACATGATACATTATTAGTAAAACTCCTGTAGTAAACAGTTGGTAAAGTGTATCAGTATCTTTCCCCCCACAAGGGGAAAAGCTGCTCTGAGAAGGGTGATTTTGAGCAGGGAAAAATGACTGATCTGAAGATATTAAGCATTCCCTCCCTCCCATTTTTCTCACTCTTAACTTCAGCTTCCCCAAGCTTTATTTTATGTTAAGCAAGAAGAAAACAATAAAATGAAAATAATAAAATGAAGAGAGGATGGGTGGGACTAGAATATTCCAAACTCATGCTCATCTGTTCTCTCAAGGAGCCTCGTGGCGCAGTGGTTAAATGCCTGTACTGCAGGTAAAACTGTGCTCACGACCTGGGGTTCAATCTCAGGTAGCCAGTTCATGGTTTACTCAGCCTTCCATTCTTCCGAGGTTTGTAAAGTGAGTACCCAGCTTGCTGGGGGGGGGGGGGGTGTAGCCTGCATACTGTAATTAAAAACTGTAAACCACCCAGAGACTACTTGAAGTGGTATAGGGCAGTATTGAAGCAGAACACTTTGCTTTGCCTTGCTTTAATTTTAAGTGCTGAACCTCCAAGCATCAAACCATTTTTTAAGAATTTGGTAAGTTTAAAAAACATCTTGATGGCTGCTTTTGACAATGGAAAATGCTGTACCTACCTTATCTTTCTAGGTCTTCCCTCCATGAGGGAAATGTGGGAAGACAAAACAAGAGTGAATGGTTTGGTTTTATTTCATCAAAGAAATATACAATTGGACACACACAGACTCCACACACACTCCATATGGATCAGTATCCAAGGTTTCACTTATCCACTGCCTTAATAATAATTAAATAAACAACCCCAAGAAATATATATACAGTACAGTATTTGTTTTGTGTTTCTAAGATGTATCACCAAAACTGGCCACTAGAGGGAATCTGAGAATATTTTTAAAGGGCTTAGGCAGGGTTCACTATTATCCACAGTTTCCAGTATTTGCAGTGGGACTGGGAGCTTGGAGCTTGGATTACAAAACTGCCGTATATTACATTAACAACTGGTGTGCCCTCTTTAGATTAGATTAGATTAGATTAGATTAGATTAGATTTGTAATATTATAATATCTGGTCATGCCGGAGTCATTATTTATTTATTTATTTATTTATTTATTGCATTTTTTATATTGCCCATTTAGCAGCAAGGCAACTCTGGACAGTTTACAACAATATTAACAATAAACAAGAAAATTAAAATAAGCAACAAAGCAAGAAAAACAAAAAACAAAACATAACCACATTAAAATACAAATTGCAATTTCAAAACATTACAATAATTTTTTAAAAGCCATGTTGGGCAGAGAACTGAGTCTATCGGAGGACACTGAGGTCACATAGGAAATGCCTGCCTAAATTTTTATTTATTTTATTTATTTATTTATTTATTTATTTATTTATTTATTTATTTATTTATTTATTTATTTTTGAATATTTTTATCCAACCTTTCTCCTTGCAAAAGGACCCAAGGTGGCTTACAATAATGAGGGACAATATACAGTCCAGAACATTTAAAACATATTCAAATTAAGAACAGGGAATTAGAAGAGGCATCCTAGAACATTAAAAGATAACATTAGAGCTACAAAGAGCCCGCAAGAAGAAAAGAAAAATCCATTACGAGGGCTGAAAAGCAACATGGAAAACACTTTATTTGATTATAAAATCAATCAATGCAGTCATGTCTGGTAACCCACATAAAGTCACATAGTAGGTAGTCCCTCATTCAGGGAAAGCTTTGCCTGAAGAGGAAGGTCTTTGCCTGCTTACAGAAAGGCAGCAGAGATGGGGCAGTCCTGGCCTCCAGTGGGAGGGAGTTCCAAAGTATGGAAGCAGCAACAGAGGAGGCCCTTTCATGTGTTCTTATGAGCCGCACCTGTGAAGGTGGCGGGATGGACAGAAAGCTGGTTCATACTGCAATATTCGATCTTTGAGGTAGCTTGGACCCAGGCCATTTTGTGCTTTGTAGGTTAAGGTCAGCACCTTGAATTGTGCCCGATAGCTGACTGGCAGCCAGTGAAGCTGCTTTCATAGGAGTGTAATGTGATCTCTGTAACCTGCTCAGTCAGCAATCTGGCTGCTGCATTCTGTACCCGTTGAAGTTTCCTGAGACTTTCCATTAGTAGCCCCAAATAGAGCGCATTACAGTAGTCCAGCCGGGATGTCACTAGGGCATGTGTCAGTGTTCAGAGCAGGTTTCTCAAAAAACGGATGTAACTGATGTACTAGTTTTAATTTTGCAAATGCACTCCTGACCACAGCAGTGACCTGGTCATGTAGGCTAAAGGATGAGTCCAGGAGCACCCCCAGGCTACACACCTCTTTTTTCAATTGAGGGGTAATCCCAAACATATAAATGGTGCAACATATATTTGGAGCACCAAATATGTTACATACAATTTAGACAGTTGAACATGTTAGCTCTGTTCCAAAATGTTGAATTCTGCTTACACTAAGGCTAAAACCAGCATCTGTTGCTAGCACCTCTAGATCCAAACAATTTACTTGAAAATAAAGTCCATTAAAATCACTTATGACTGTTTGAGGAAATGAAGAAAGCAACACAATGTGACTAAAGTTGCAAGCAGAACATGTGAAGGACAAGAAAGAGACACTGGTGGAACACAACAGCTGTTATATTCTGTAGCACTATACTTGTTGAACATTTTCAGATTACAGTACTTCCAGCCATACATACATAACTCATCTCGGTTTTTTCCTTGTCATTTCCTGTGTTTGTCAGAATTTCTCACACCACTAAAAACCTTCATCAGCATCTTTTGATTATTAATTCCCTTGTGTGTGGATTAGCTGATTTGTTCCATTTTGTGGAGGGTGTATCATCCTGGGTGGTGTGAAAGCACATAACGACTGCAACATGACACTTCCATAGCATTATTTATGAATATCCATCACTGATGATGAATATTGAACTCTCTACTACGGTATGTACAGTACACTATTTCCTTTCTTTTTCACGTGTCCATTATCTTCTAAAAATAACTGGGGAGTGGCTAAAATGAAAGAGGAGAAATCAGACTGAGGTGGGGTAATAGGAGTAATACCCATCTTTAAAAGGATAAAGAAATGGGTGGGAAAGGATACGTTATACATAGTGTAGATCAGTGGGAGCAACAAGTTGCTGAAAGGAACAGAAAGATCAGGGAGGGATTTCTGGACATTAGCTGTAAAACAAAACATTTCATTTGATAGTGTATAGGCAGAATACCGGTCTGGCTTATATTGAGACATTAAAAACTCTTCATGGTATCAGTTCTTTTGCTGATGAACTGCTTTTTACCATAAGTTAGGACTTTTGTTGATTATATATGTATAAGGCATGAGGAGAAACAAATTATCACTTCCACACTGATCTATAAGGATTGCCATTCTGATTTTTTAGACTCCAACGCCCACAATTATCCAAGAATTCCACAGGCAGAATTCTGGGATTTCCAGGCCACAAACCCACACCTACATATATTTCTCTTACCTGGACCAGGGCATTGTTTCAGAGGCTCAAGGGTTGACCCAGACCTAATTCCAGTTGTTAATGTATGGAAAAAGCAAAGTTCCGTGTTACTTTCTGGACATCATAGTTCTTTGGGAGGTGCCCTCTATAGAGTAAGACTATCACTTCCAGGATGCATCGTGCCTCTAGTGATCTATTTCCACATTACTTCTCACATTTAGTAACAAAGAGAATTGGACCTGCATTTATATGACCAAATCAAAAACTTTTTTTTTTTTACTTCTAAAATACTGTATATGATTTCCCCCCCTTCTTGGTTCTTCAATGAAGACATTTGAAACAGTACATAGTCTGGAAGTACTGTGTGAATAAAAAGCAGCAATGATTTTACATTATTTAGGATGAATTCCTCTGGGTATATAGAACAATGGCATTAAAAAAATCCCTAACGAAAACACAGCCATTGTTCACAAGACACCTTTCCATACTATAGCTGAAGTTTTTCAAAGCGACACATTCTCTCTTGAAACTATCCTGAAGCTCTTTCAAAAGGAGCATTCTTCTATTCAGTAAAAACTATATACCATTTTAAGATGATAGCAGGAGACAAAAACATTTAGAAATGTTGATATTTTATTAGCTGCCTCAGGACTACAAGGATTTAAGTGTTTTTTTTGCACACAAAAAAGCTACCATAATAAAAGAGGAGTTATTTGATGGTTTATTTACTCGTTATAACCTTTAGAAAGTGTCAAACCTTTTGTAAAATGCTTGCTTCAGGCTGTAGTTTTACAAGACAAGCTGTGCATTGGTCAAGCCCCTCCAATTTTTGACCCTGAACAGATTTAGGAACAGAATACAGCTGTCTCACATCCATGCAACCAAAACTAGCTACTTTTTTATTATATTTTCAAACTCATAATCCACCTCCTACGAAATTGCTAAACCTATTCCCTTCATGCTGCTCAATCAAATAGTTCTCTGTCTTGAAGACTGAAAAGATAAACTAGCTGCTGAAGTTAAGAGTTTAAAGTCAGCTGTAGAAGGGTGAGTCCTATTTCACACCCAGAGACTGATAATAAAAAGGAAAAAAGGAAAGGCAATATTCAACAATGAATATGGGTAACAAGAACCTTAGGCAGGATGTTTTTTGTAACTAGAATACAAAACAGACTTCTTGCATTCCACTGAGATGTAGAATCTACTGAGGAAGTGAAATCACTGAGGAAGTGAAATCATATGTACACTACACCGTAGTCTAGCTGACCAAGAGAAAGGGGAAGAGCAGGTTGCAGTAATAGTCAGCTATCAGAGGGCCTTTTTACACGACCCCTAAGATCCGCTGGCCACTTAAATTCGGACCAGAGATCTTAGGGGTTCGTCGCTCTTTCTCTGTCCCCACCCCCCTCCGCACTTCCTGGTTGCTGGCTGCCTGAGGGAGGGAGAAAAAAGAAAGAAAAGAATGCCGGTTTACCTCCGTTTTCTTCCGGGCAGCATTCAGATCTCTTAAAGGGGCGGGGCGCAAAAAAAGAACAAACAGAAGCCAGGAGAGCCCCGCACTCACTATCCTTACATCGGATCAAATATTTGTCACATCCAAAAAGCAGGTACAAGAAAACTGCTCTGGGTCACGCTAAAGTGGGCGGGGTCGCACTTAATTGTCTGCAAAGTCCAAAGCTGGTGGGTAAACATTTTTAAGGTCCGGACCTTGCAGCCATTTGCGGCGGAGCTTAGGGGTCGTGTATAAACGTCCAGAGTCTTGTGATCCTGTGTTAAGGCAATAACTACCTTGAGTAGAGACTAAAGCCCACTCTCCAGAATCTTAGCCATTTTGTCTACTAGACCACACTGGCTGTTCCAGGATCTTGAAAGAATTGCCTGTTCATGTAGATAAAGATAAACTGAATCTATGGTCATCTTTGCCTTTCTGGGAGAACTTGCATCTTTTGTTAAGTGGAGTTGAGCATAGGTCAATGGGGTTGGGACCTTGATGAAAAAATAAAACAAAACCTGGATGTTGGACCATCTCCTGTACCCTTGTCTCTCCTTATTAGGGGAAATTACTGATTTATAAATGAACAATCTTCAAATTCTACATGTTAACACCAACAATTAGATTTTTCATTGTTGGTGCCTTTGTGTCCCTGTCCCCTAAGTAGGACGAGTATGTGAGAGTACATAACATGACCCTTTATTCGGGCATTTTCTTCTTCTTTCTTTGTGCACTACAATTTGATTAAGAATTCTCTGTCCTTTGGGAAACCATGAGTTGTCAGTCACCACAGCAGTAAACGATGTATTTTTGTAAGGTTTAGAAGCAAGCACAGTAAACACAAAACACTGGAGCAGCAGTCTTAGAGTTAAAGCCAACCAAGAAAATACAAGAAAAAAGGAGATTCTCGCAAGTCCATGGGCCACTTGCATTACTTAGGATCATAATTTGGTTTTGCACTTTAGCCAACTCTTTGTTAAAAGAATGAAACGTACACTTTTAGGTGTACCCGTAAAATGCCACTGACGGTTTAGTAGCCATTCTCTCCATCCCACCACCCTCACAGGTACATCTCGTGAGAACCCATGAAAGGGCCTTATCAACTGCTGCGCCCAGACTCTGGAACTCCCTCCCACTAGAGGCCAGGATTGCCTCATCTCTGTTGTCCTTTCGGAAACAGGCAAAGACTTTTCTCTTCAGGCAAGCTTTCCCTGAATGATGGACTACCATGTGTATTTTATATGAATCTATAGGTTCACATAGACAATTAAGACATGTGTCTTAATTGTCTATGTGAACCTATAGATTCATATAAAATACACATGGTCTTAATTGTACTGGACTGTATATTATCCCTCATTACTGTAAGCTGCCTTGGGTCCTTTTCTACTCTAAAATACTCTAAAATAAATAAATATATATTTTTTTAAAAAAATTGGCTGGTTTTGTCCAGTGTCAAAGCAACTGTATGCTTTAAAACTCTTTTTCTGTTACACCTCTCTCTAAGCTTCAAGAAAATTGTGGTGAAATGCCTTTTTTCCAGTTTCCAAAGAAGTAATTCTGTATATTTCAGTGTGATGGAAAAATTAAAGAGAGCAAAGAGTAAAAGGAAAGGAAAGAAGAAAATGAAAAAAATATTGTGGCACCATAAAAACTAACAGGTTTGTTTCAGTGTCTACATTCATGGATCAAAATCCACTTCCTTAGGAACAGTCTGAGACTAGCAATCTTGTCTCCCACTTCTAATATTTCCCCTGGGGTCCTCTTGAAGTTGAAAAATGGCAACTGGACTTCTTTTCTTGAGAGACTGAAATGTTTCATCCAACAAGTAGCTTTTTCAGTACTGTATGAGGAAGGTTGGTAGGATACCTCTAATTTATCCTCCACATTGGTTTCACTTCACCCTGGTCTGAATAGGCTCGTTAGATAGACAATGGACAATGAAAGGCAAACCTCCCCAAACCCTTCCATTAAGCATGAGTCATTAGGAGTGGTCTACCTGGTGGAGGTGTGAGTTGGTTCTGATTTTACTGGGAATAGATGAGAGGGCAGCATGATAAATAAGAGACAGATTGTGCCCAAGTTCCCCACCGCTGTTGCAAGACGGATGTACATACCTCTCTTGAACCACCTATCTTCTCTATCTATGTAATTCTTCATCACTTAATGAGTATCCTTTGTCCTTCAAATAAACGTACAATGCTGATTCTGGTCCTGAGCTGTTGCCCCTCCTGTGCTGGGCCATCCTCCTGTTTAGTGGCTGTTCAGTTTCTCCCATGTAGAGCTCTGCACACTCCTCACTGCATTGCTCGCGTATACAGTACTATATTGTTCCCCTTGTATTTTGATGTTGTGGTTTCTGGGTGGACGAATCTCTGCTTTAGAGTGTTTGTGGGTTTGAAATGAACGGGTATGCTGCGAGCTGGGGTGTTTCTGCTGCCACCTTTTAAAGTTATCCCTGTTTGACCTGAATGTCTTACTGAAATCATGAAGTCTGGCATGTTAAGTTCTTTTTGAAAGAATGAACAAGAGTAGTTTATTGAAACAATACAATTAAGTACTGTACATTCAGCAACAACACTATACCCTGTCAGATCCCTATCTATACACTCATCGGTTCTCCATCTGTTACTTTACATTCAGCATTTCCTATCTGACTATATATTTATATCTTCTTGGCCCTATCTCTACATATCCTTATGTAACCATAGCAGGCACGTACAAAGACATATATATATATACATGCTGGTTCCGCCCACAAGCTCTTCTACTGAATATGCAAATACAACCTCCTAAGTAATACATATTCATGGGAGAGGTTGCCTGCTACATCCCTCCTCTCTTAATTAATTTGTTTTAGGAGGGGAAGCACCAAACAGTTTGCCTTCATAAAATCAACTAATTAAGGGTGGAGTGATATATATGCAAATAAATCCTCCCAAATAATACATATTCATGGGTGAGGGTACCTGCTACAGGATATTTGGTGTTTGCCAAAAAATAGTTTTAAGCTTTTCAGACACACCAGCCATGTAAGGAATGACCAGGTTCTTTCACCATCTTTAGGTCTCAGAATGATCAATTGTTCTTCTGGGATAGGACACTTCCTTATTAAAGGCCCACTTTGGACCCACTACAGTATTTAGTAAGTCGAGTTCTGAATACTCCTCAATGATTTGACTTTGGGTCCTGTTTGCAGTCCAGGAAGACCAGACCACAAAGAAAGGTGACCATCATGTCCTCAGGCTTCTGAGAAAGCTTGATGTCAAGATTGCTACCTGGATAGAATGTAAATCTAGTGACCACTTGATCAGATTGGTAGGATATGAATACAATAAATAAGTAAATAAATCTAGCCAATCAGAAGAGGGTGAGCCAGAGGTGATGGCCATGTTGGCAAGGGAGGAGCCTGCCTGGCATACCGGAAGGGAGTGAGTTTCACTTCAGTCTCTCAGAAGTTTCCTGGCTCCCTTCCAGCCAGTCTTGATCCATAAAAGGCCACATTAAAAATACTGTATGTTAGTTTTTAAGGTTCCACTTTATTTCTCCTCTCATTGTTTTAACAAACATGAGCAGCAGGACATCATTTCTTAGAGATTTGAGAGTGAACAATCCACTACAACCTGCATACTGCATGGACTATAATGGGATATCATGCAATATTCTCTCAAAAAAACCTACTAAGTCACCCCATTCCACCCCACTGTACTACACAGTGGACAAAAATATGCCACATATTTTGGGACATATATCTCTCATTTAAAAAAACATGAACCTAAACAACAATATTGTGAATGTGAATCCATACAGTCACACTCTGAGGCAAACAGAATTGTTGGTCCTTTCATGGGACAAATTGCACCAAGTCCATGAAAATGATAAGATATGGAAGCATTTTCTTTCATTTTATACTCAAAGATGACTTCAAAGACCAAGAAAATAATCAGCCCAATGGTATATAATATTATTCCGAGCTCTAAAATGTAGTAAGGAACAATACACCATTATACAGTTCCCAACCACACACTGCTACAGAAATAATTCCATGTGGAATCCTCCTGAAGAATAAAACAAGGAACTGGATTTCTATATTGAATGCTCTTTTCACTATGCCCAGGCCAAACAAAACAAAAACACAAGAAGACATAGTTTACTACACACTCAGATGGAGTGTGAACCCTTCCACAACCTCAGAAATAATCCCAGCGAATCCCAGCGTCATCATGAAGAAACCAGATTACATACAGGAGAGTGTAAGAGAATTGTCCAACTGTCAGTTTTATACCCCTTACATCTAAATACCAGAAGGACCAGCAAAACCTAATGGAAGAATTCCATGCACATATCCGCAATCAGAAGATATCCCACAAGATTCTCACAAAGGATGTTACTATTTACTACCGAAAGAAACACAAACTAGATAACCCCAGAAAGCCCATGAGTCTTTGGAAATCAATTTTGTTCCATTAAAGCTCACAATTAAACAAATCAGTTAATGCTGAATATGCCACAGTTCTTTTCCTTCATTTATTATAATTTATTAATTATATTCATTTTAATAGTGTAAAACTGCCTTTTCCCAACTTACCATTTTGCTAAGACTGCTATCTCTTTCCACTTTTGTCTTTCCATGACCGCCAAAATCTCATAAACTTTTAGAAATGAAGATACTTTTCTTTATATGTTCCACAACAAATTCAAGAACACTCTTGAGTGAACCATCTGTGCATGACGTGTAAACAGCAAAAGAATGCAGAGAGATATTCTCAGGAGCTGACCTGTACGTGTTGAACTCCCTTCTAAACTAATAAGAATTAGATTTAGAACAAGTGAAAAATTTATTTACGTGGACTTCGAAAAGCCAAGGCTAACTAGGCAGGTAGACATTAAAACTATGTTAATATTTTTATTGGATAGCTTATCTTGATGATTTAATTGCATTTATTTTAAAATAAATACACTTACTCTTCTCATACGTAGTTCTTCTACTGCCTGCAGAAGACTTGTTTTCAAATCCAATCGCTGAATACAAAGCAATGCTTCTGAGGAATTTTGTAAGAGATATGTAGGTGCTTCTTCACTTAAGCCTTCATCCATTTTAGAAATTGTAACTGAAAATAAATTCAGAAATTTACCTTAATTGATATATCATGCTAATTCTTATAAAATAAAATAACACCATCAAGAACAGAAAAAAACTGCATCACGAAAACTGCTAGCACTGAAATTAAGAGGCCACTCATCTGCACATCAGCAGATGGAGCCAGCATAACAAATTCCCTTCTTTTCCCAGAGTGGACGTGGGGAGCACAGAGTGATGTAGGGAGGAGGAAGGAACAGTTACACAATTGGAAGTCTGCTCATGGAATACTGATATCCTCCATTAACATGTAACTCCATTTATGACTTTTATATCATAACAGTCATTCTTTGCGCCTACCTACCCACCCTCCATGCCACTATTTGTAAGGTAGGTATTTTTGCCACCAGTTCTTTCTTGTCTGCACCTCCACACAAAAGAACAATTGCACATGCTGAGTCAATAGAGTCTTTTCTATGGTAGAAGTTTCAGACAGGGTAGTCGTGTTAATCTTTTCAAGAATTTCAGGCAAAAATCAAAGAAAAACAAAACAAAACACAAGACACAAAACATGTGGCACCTTAAAGACTAACTTTCAGATTTTAATGTAATGTTTTGTGGACACGTCCACTTCTTCAGACATATAGCATCAGAATGAGGTGTGTAATATAATATGTGATGAGATATACATTTCATACCAGATATTCATTGGTGGATAGGGGAGGGGGAAGAGGAGGGAGAGATGATTAGCTGTAGGAATGGTGGGAAGGAGGATTTGGCCAGGGGTCATTGATATTTTAAGCCTTGTTAATGGGTCTGTGGAAGAGGGAGAGATGATTAGTTGTAGAAATGGTGGGAAGGAAGATTTGGCCAGGGGTGATAGATATGTTAAGTATTGTTAATGGCTCTGTGGCCAGGGTCTGTAGATATGTTATGTGCGGTTTTAAGGTAAATTCCTTAAGACTCAGTAGTAAATGCTTTCAATAAACCAAGGGTAGGTACCCATGTATTTCCTTCAGCAATGATTGATATCAATAATGAAAGAGAATTATTTTGCTACTGAATGGAATGTCTCAATATCAAATAATAATATTCCTAAACATATCCTCAGAAAGGTCAAGGAAGCTCCTTTATCAGGGTCTTACTGTGAGGGGTGAGATGGCAAAGGAGCTGCTCACGGACTTTGGAACTCCTTCCCGCTGGAGTCCAGGACTGCCCCATCTCTGCTGTCTTTCCAGAAGCAGGCAAAGACCTTCCTTTTCAGGAAAGCTTTCCCTGAATGAGGGACTACCTACTATGTGACTTTTAATGTTCTAAGTTTTCTTTCACCTTCTTCATGTTGGAGGCGGCTCTTTCATGGTATCTTGTTCCATTGCCGTAAAAACTGGTTTGGAGCCGTGCAGCCATTAAAACAAACAAAATCAAAACTAGTAGGCTGCTAGTAAATCAACAATTTTATGTTTGTTTATTGTTGATGCAGTATTTTCTACTGCCCAACTCCATCTGCTGTAATATGAGCTGTTGGCCTGCCCTAGTTGTGTAGCAGCGAATAACTCAGCACTTTTTGGGGGGCAAGCTTTTTAAAGAAACAAATATTTAGTCTCACTGAAGAACCTCTGAAAATGTTCATCACAGTGCTTTATAATTTCAGAAATTAGTTTAGGTTAAGGCACTTGTTGCATATTTATTGTCATCAACAATTACAATTGAGCACAGATATATAGTTTGATTGATCAGAACAATTCCATACAATGCAACATCCAACTGAAAAACCAGCAGGTATCTTTGTGTTGCAACATCCAACTGAAAAACCAGCAGGTATCTTTCCTTGTTGCAACTTGAAATACAATCATATATATTTGGATTTGGAAATTATATAAAGCTTGCTTTATTTTTTTCTTTATTTTGTTTTTGTTTTACTTTCCAAATGGCCCAATAAAGGTATCACCTGTTCCTGCATTCATATTTGTTTGAGGTCCATGCAGCTTTTTCCTGATTTTTCCTCTTTAGTCTTTATCTCTTGAGATGTGGACAGTAACAACAGAGGAGATGCAGTTGGCATCTTTCCCCCCCTCCTCCTATTGTGCTGTTAGCTTTATATTCCTTTTAGAGATTTGACTGCTTCAGGCATTTTGTACAAACACTAAACAAGAATATTCATAATATCATGATATACAAAATCAATTTTTAAGTCAATTTAATTTAAATAGTAAAAAATAAAATGTAAATCAATCCAATTTCTTCGAAACAAAATAACTTTTCATGACTTATTTAAATTGTTGAAATATTAATATTTTAAATAGGAAGCAGAAATCCCATTATTTGCGTAATACTTTGAACTTTAATGTTTTTAATTACTTAACCTATTTTGCATATTAACCTTAATGCTCCTGTGAAAACATAATTTCTCTCTTGGGGACAAGGAACAGCTTCCTAGTTTTAGAGTACAACGTTCTATTCACAATCTTATAAAAAATATTGCCCGAGAGAATTGCTTCCTTTATTCTTTAAAACTAATATAGTAAAAAGATAAAATTGAAAAAATGATTAAAATCTACAGTGAAGCATCCCCACTTTCTATTACTGATTTTATGTTTAGTTGATATTACACGGTGAAAATTGTTTTCTTTAAAGCACATTAGAAAACCTGTTTTTACCATACCTTTAAGTGCCATAAAGGATTTTATGTATTTGAACAACACTTATTAAAAATTACATATTAAATACTCGGCACTAGAAAGTAAAGCTGTAAGCCTGATAGGGGTCAAGGTAATAACACAGGATGGACAAATTACACTGTCATTCCACTTAAATTATTTAAGTTATTTAATTTGACCTGTAGATAGTCCCTTGTCTTCTCATCATGCCTGACTTTTAAGTGGGAGGTCTTCATTCATGATGATCCTTTAATGGAAGCAAAGCTTTCTCCATTTAACCCATAGTATTATCAATCATGTACAGGGATAAATGAGCCTGTAAGATTTTGCCAGTATCACAAATGACACTGTGACCTGAGGCCAACATCTTTATTTGCTTCTCCAGTGATTCACTTCAGCAGATATTAACCAATTTTATAATCCATGAAAGGCAAAATTAAAGGACACCATCCATAAAACAGAATAATTCCTATCAGCAACAAAGTGATGTCTGCATTATCTTATAAATTATATGACCATACAGTGTGGAAATGTAATGAAGTAAAGATGGTAATAATCAAATGCCTAGGGCAAACGCTAATATGCATTTAATCACACAGCATGAAGCCATTTGTCACTACAGTTGAATGCATGTGTACATAAAATACATGAGTCATGTCCTTATTGTTATACTATAACAGCATCAAATCCACACTATCAGTTTACTGCAATAGCAACAAGATATATTTGATATTACTTAAAGAAACCAAACACCACACCCACAATAAATATAAACAGTTTAGGATTATTTTAAATTCATTTTTTCATATATTTGGCCTTTTAAAAACTAAACATTATGAGAATGGTCTGTGAAATGAACCAATGCCTTTATGTGTTGTTGTTTTTTAAACATGCTAACCAATAGTACCTTAGTACTGGATGAATAATGTATTAAAATTACATCACACTTTTATGAATAATTATAGAAGAGCATATGTTTGTTTAGGGCACCTGCTCATTGTGGGAAAATGCACAAGATGATTATTCAGACACACAGACTTCCGTAAATGTCTGTCATCCCAGGAGTAAGTCCAAGAATGACATCTTTCCTCTTCCTTGATTCCATGCAACAGCTTTTGTGCCTGCACATCAGAGTTCATTTCCATGTACCTTATTCCACTCTGTGGAACACTTGTTGATTTTGTAGAACACTTCAATAATGATACTGAAATAATGGTTTTTGAATGAAATATGGATTGCCCCTTGAGTTTAATCACTGGGGATAAGTTACACACAGTTCCTTTGCTTCGATAACAATAAACATGTTTTTTCCTGTTTACTTTAGGAGTGAAAAATATTTTACCCTGCACATGCTGCCAGACTATAAATGCAGTATCATTGAACATCCTCAGGTAAACAAAGTATTCCAAGATACTCAATCAGGCAAATCTAAATCCTGCCTCATGGCATTCATCAAATCTTGCTAATGTTCAGGGACAAGGGAATTTATTTATTTGTTTGTTTGTTTGTTTGTTTGTTTGTTTTGAAGATTTATACCCCACCTTTCTCCTTGGAAAAGGACCCAAGGTGGCTTACAATAATGTGGGACAATATACACTCCAGAACATTTAAGACATATTCAAATTAAGAACAGGGATTTAGAAAAGGCATCTTAAAACACTGAAAGATAACATTAGAGCTACAAAGAGCCTTCAAGAAGAAAAGAAAAATCCATTATGAGGGGTGAAAAGCAACATGGAAAACACTTTATTTGATTATAAAATCAATCAATGCAGTCATGTATAGTAACCCATATAAAGTCACATAGTAGGTAGTCCCTCATTCAGGGAAAGCTTGTCTTTGACTGCTTCCAAAAAGACAACAGAGATGGGGCAGTCCTGGCCTCCAGCAGGAGGGAGTTCCAAAGTACGGGAGCAGCAACAGAGAGCCTTTTCACACGACCCCTAAACTCCGCGGCAAATGGCTCCCAGCTCCGGAGCTTAAAATTGTTTCCCCACCAGCTACGGAGTTTACAGAAAATTAAGTGCGACCACGCCCACCTAAGCGCGTCCCAGCGCACTTTTCAGGTACCTGCTCTCCGGGGGTGAAAAATCCCTAATGCGGATCTAACGTAGAGAGTGCCGAGTTCTCCTGGCTTCTGTTTGTTGTTGTTTTGCCCCCCGCCCCTTTAAGAGATCTGAATGCTGCTGGGAACAGAGCGAGACTGGCACGGAGGTAAGCCGGCATTCTTTTCTTTCTTTTTTTCTCCCTCCCCTCACGCAGCCAGCAGCCAGGAATGCGGAGGGGGTGGGAACACAGGAACAGCGACAAACCCCCAAGATCTCTGGTCCGAATTTAAGTGGCCAGCGGATCTTAGGGGTCGTGTGAAAAGGCTCAGAGAAGGCCCTTTCATATGTTCTTATGAGACACACCTATAAAGGTAGCAGGATGGAGAGAAACTGATGACCTTCTCAAACTGCGAGAAGGTAATAACTGGGGTACCACAAAGCTCAGTCCTGGCCCTAGCGCTCAACATTTTTATCAATGACTTGGATCAGGTAATGCTTAACTAATTTGCAGAGGAGATAAAACTTGGTGGGATAGCTAATATCTTAGAAGACAGGAACAAAATTCAAAAAGGTCTTGGTAACCATGAGCACTGGACTGAAAGCAATACTATGAAATTTAGCAGGGATTAAGTACAAAGTACTAGACCAGGGCTGTCCAACTCTGAACAGCCCGCAGGCTACTTCCAGCCACCGGATATTCTCGAGGTCCACTTCCTGAAGTGCTGCACATCCAGTGAGGGGGTGTGGAGTGGTGACAGCAGAAGGAAGAAAAGAACTGTAGAGCTTGGAAGGGAAGCGGTGGTGGCCATCTGCCGCCACTGCTTGCCTTTGAATCCTTGTGGGCTGGGCGAAGAAGCTGGGAGGAGCAGAGTGCAGGTGGAAAGAGCGTTTCTTGACTTCCTGGTTTCTGCACCCATCCACCCACCCACCCGTTCGCTCGCCCGCCCACCTGCCGCTTGCCCACCTGTTCACTCGCTCGCCCACCCGCCCGCTTGCCTGTTTGCCCAGCCGCTCACTCACCAACTTCTGATGGCGCTGCGGCCGACAGGTCACCCACAGTCAACGTGTTGTGCAGGCCTGTACTAGACCTAGGAAACAACAACAGCAAATTCTCGGTTACAAGATGGGGGATACTTCACTCAATAATACTACAAATCAGAGAGATTTTATAATTGTAATTGTAATTGATCAAAAGCTGAATATGAGCCAATAGTGCGATATGGCTTCAAAAAAGGCAAAGGCTATTTTGTAGTCTCTAAGCACAATAAGGTACCAATCCTCTATTTGGATTGGTTTAGGCCTCCTCTAGAGTACTGTGTCCAGTTCTGGACACTGTGTTTTAAGAAAGATGTCAACAAATTGGAAAGAGTTTAAAGGATGGCAACAGCGATGATCAGGAGATTAGAAACTAAGCCCTATGTGGGAAAAAATGAAAGAACTGAGCATGTTTAGCTTTGAGAAAATAAGACTAGAGGAAAATATGATGGCACTTTTCAAATAATTGTAAGGTAGTCATACAGAGGAGGAGCAAGATCTGTTCTCAGTCATCCCGGTGTGGGCTACAAAAAGCCAGATCTAGGCTAAATATCACGAAAAACTTTCTAACCATTAGAGCAGTGTGGTCATGGAATCAATGAGCTCAGGAAATGGTGACCACTCCAGAGTTAGAGGCATTCAAGAGAAACTAGACAATCATCTGTCAGATCTGCTTTCATTTGGGAGTTGACTCACTTGCCTTATAGGCTTGATCCCACTCAATTATTATATGTTTCTGTAAATGTCAAGTACTTTTTCTTTTTCTTTTTGCATTTTAGTAATAAACTAAAATAATTTCTTCTTTTTGCAAAGGAAATTGATCTCCATTTATCGTTAATTTTTCAGGAAGTGAATCCATCAGTACACCTATTTAAATATAATTTCAGATACAGTTTGGTCACTAACACAGTGCTTGTCAAATACTGCTGTCAGCTTTCTCTAGCTTTCCAAACATATATTTCTAACTCAAAAACTAACTGAAATAAAATACACTTTCCCCCTCACATTTTGGCTAAATCTTTTCTCATGATTATTGGAACATTTCTGAGCATCCTCAGATAGGCAAATTTAAAAAAAAACACAACCTTGCCTTGTTACATCCATTGCATACTTCAAACTCCTAAGAAAACTCTTCAAAAATATAATGGCAAATAACATGCTATAATTTTACCTCACTTGACTTCATCGTATGGCATAGGGGCAACATGTAGCTCCTGTGCCATTTTAGCAGTCAGTTAAAAACCCTGCTTCTGAATGTTGCTGCTGAATCACTGTCCTTAAAGCAAAGTTTGCTTTGAAACGAGTTTCTGTGCTTTGCTGCTGAAATATGACAAAGCATGACTCCCGGAGGCTTCCTGAAACACGTTTCTCATTGCTTTCAGATAAAAATTGTTTGGCTGGTCAGTCCAGCAACACTGACAGGGAGCAACACGTCATCCATATGTTACTAAATTGCATGAATAGGTAGCCATTTTCGAAGACCTGTTCAGCAGTTTTAGAAGGTGCAATCTAATTAAATGCAAAAGTGAAACAGGTGATACCTTAAGGCTACTAGAAAAATAACAAAAACACTGCTAATATTTTGAGGGCGAAACCCTCTTCCTCAGAGTAGTACCAATAAGTTATAACATGGCAAAAGATGGATTTGCCAGGAGTTATTTCTTAGATGTAAGGTTCTTGGCAAGATGGGGGGGGGGAAGCCAGGCAGTTTAGTTTAGGTTCGGAGCTTGGATGTTCTTAGGCTGCATCGGAATTGAAGGGAGGGAGGTGTTTTTATTGCCCCAGTCCTTCCATTTTTCTAGTAGCCTAAAGGTATCACCTGCTCTACTTTTGTATTTGGTTTTTGTGATGGCTACATGGCTCCTCAACTTGTTTTGCTCCTAATTAGATGATGGAAGAAGAAATTTGCATGGCTTGAGAGTATGTGCCTTGTACCTCATGCTCAGTCTTGTATTGCTGCCTCAAGCCGAATTGTGGCTCTTAATAAAACAAGATGATATACTTTGTAACACATGCTATCTACTTGTATCATTCAGATTTTAATACAACTTAAATTATATCTAGCTATTAATGCAAACTTGAAAAATTAAAGATTAATGTTTTCAGATCATATCTTGATCTTAAAATATGCCATTTTATGTCATTTTAATTTTATTTTTATTCTATTTACTATATATTATATTTTTATTTTATTGAATGAATTATATGTGTTTATCATGTACTGTATTGTATTGATTAATTGTTGTTAACCACCCACAGTGGCCTCGCTGCCAGATGGATTGTATAAAAATCCAATAAATAAATAAAATAATAAATAAATAAATAACTTTAATTCTGATTGGTCCCACTCCATTATAGCTCTCATTCCAGCTGATTGCTTTTTAATATCTTTCCAAATTCCATCTACTCAACTCATAAAAAGCCAGAAATGTAAAAGCTAAAATTCAGTAGTGAGTCACAACTGGGGTAGGCCCTCTGAATCAGGGGAAGTTATAAAGTAGTTGACTCATCAAATTCCCATGGACTCAATGGACCTACTCTAGTTGTGATTTACTATTGGATTTCTACCTGTGTCTACTTACCTGAACACACAAACAAGGGGGGGGGAATCAGTGAGAATGTCACTGTAAGAAAAAGTTTGGCATGTTATATATAAATATATGCAATTAATATAAAGTTTAGAAGATCAAAATCCTGATGAGAAAGAGGCAAAGTTTCATTTATGAACCCCCTAGTATAGGATGTTGAACTGAGTAGGAACATCCAGTGCTTGCTCCTGCTCCACATGAACAAGGCTTAATAAATTAACCACTTTAAGCTCTGACAGTGTTGATCTTCTATTTGGTATGTGAAGGAGGAAACAGACAAGAGGCATCCCTTCACTCCCTTCTGATCATCCAGCAAGTGATCGTTGCTGTCAAAAGTACTGAACTTCTGGTGAACAGGAGTTGGGAAAGGGCTGCCTAAGTAACACATTCAGGTTCAACAGATTTGATCCAGCTAATATTTTCAGATAGAGTCCCACCAATTTCTAACAGAAAGTTGGATTGGAATTTAGGGGCTTCAAGGCCCTATATAAGACCAATTGTTGTCAATACTGATTTTTTTATTGACTTTGATCCTTCAGTGTCTACTTCATAGTATTTTCAGATGGAAACAAGAATCAGTGCAGTGTATCTAAAAGAGCAATTGACAATGGTTACATTCAAATTATGGCATTTGCAAAGTGTGTTTGGATGGCTCCCATTTCTTAGGTAAATTTTAAGATATTTCATCAAACCTAAAAGTTGATATGAAACTCTCAAACTTGAATTATTCAAGTTCCTTTTTCAGTTTTACCAGAACTAAATGTAGTTTATTAGTCTGCTGATGGCATCCAACTCTGTTCCTCTTATCATCTGATTCCAAGGAAGGTGTATTAGTTCTAATGTTGGAGTTTTATTTGGAACCTTGCAGGATGTCTATAGTCTGAACAACTGAGAGATAGTTTAATGGGCTGTTGTGTTTGGCGTTCTATCCAATGCAAACTAATTGGTTCTTCCAGCCTTTGAACTGTGTTCTTTTGCCCTCTTTCCTCAATTGGAAGCAGTCAGTTTATCAGCTTGGTGGATCACCTATGCTGGAAACTGAACAAAACAGGTCTTTCCGTATTGGTTCTGATGAACCTGTAAGCAGTTTTTGATACCATTGAACATGGTATCCTCATGGCTTGTCTCTGTGAGATGGGACTGGGAAGCACTGCTTTACAGTTGCTGCAGTCCTTCCTGGAGGAGAGATTTTAGAAGGTGGTGCTTGAGGACTCCTGTTCAACACCTTGGCCAGTGGCCTCAAGGTTCAGTTTTATTTCCTGTATTATTGAACATCTACATGTAACAGATGGAAGAGATTGTCCAAGTTTGGGGGTTTAGTGTCACTAGTATGTGAATGGCACTCAATTTTGGCCCTTTGGCACTGTTGGAATGATAGGAGAAGTAGTCCATCCCGGTTGTTAGCTAGACCCCAGCTGCTTTGTAAGGTCTGCTTTGTAGTAACAGGAGGTACCTTTCAAGAAATTTGATCAAACTGTAATCCTTGGTAGCACTGCAGAAAACGACTTGGTTGTCTTAAATATTATACTGTCATCCAGTGGTCATTACGATGAACTACATAGCACGTCTATTTTACATTAATTTCAGCAGGAAGGGGAGGGAAGGAACCTACTGTATGAATGACATATCTAAGTGCAGGAAAAGTAAGATGGGCAACCTATGCCCTTGCAAATGTTATCAGACTGCAACTCCCACAGTTTTCTCAGTCTCATAATTGGGCCTGACAGGGATTATACTCCAACAACATTTAGATGCAATTCTAAATCAGTAGTTCCCAACCTTGGGTCCCCAGATGTTCTTGGACTAAACTCCCAGAAGGTTTCACCACTAGCTGTGCTGGACAGGATTTCTGGAAGTTGCACTCTAAGAACATCTGGGAACCCAAGGTTGGGAACAGCTAATTGGGAAGATCACAGAAAGTGAGAGGTTTGGAAGTAAAGGGTTTTACCTAGATCTTTGACTAATGTTAATCTATTGAAGTAAAGGGAAACCATGTACCCTGTTTTCCCGAAAATAAGACATCCCCTGAAAATAAGACCTACTTACAATTTTGCCCCACACTGAAATATAAGGCATCCCCCGAAAATAAGGCCTCCCCATAATAAGATAACAATAAATGTGTACCATATTTTTCTTCATGGAAAAATAAGACCTAGCGCATCTTTGGGAGCAACAATTAATATAAGACACTGTCTTATTTTCGGGAAAACACGGTACTTATTATGAAATACAAAGGCAAAAGTAAGCAATGCCTTTATAGACCACTAAAAATGATACAATCTGCTAGCCTTTGTGGATCAAGACTATCTGCTTTGTTAGGTTTTTACTGCACTGGTATAAAGTACTTCAAGTCCAAAATTTCATGGCAAGATGAACCATGAACCGTCTTGCTATGAACTATTGGACTTCATATCTAAGAAAAACCTACATGCCAAAATCCATTTTGCCATGAACTTCTGGACTTTTAAGTTCTTCACACTGGTATAAGACTGACAAAATGGACAGTCCTGGACCACCAAAGCTTAGCAGACTGTGTGGGTTTTTTTCAGTGTCCATGTTGTCTACTTTTGTATTTGTGTCGTCTATTCTATTCTAGCTCTCACGTTATAACTGTGATTGTAGTTATAGTGTGGATAACTGTAAGTCAATCAAAGATTACTAACCTAAAGAAGTTGCCATCATTCTATTAGCATTGCCTTCCTTATATTCTCACTGTCTCAAACTGAAACTGGTGTATAACAGCACACTGCACCATTTCTTTGGTAAAAAACAGAATAAATGCACAATCTTACACAGACCAAGTCAAGTTCTTCAACTACCACAAATGAAAGGATGAAAGGGCCTTTTCCTGTACCTGTACTTCCATTTTTTTGTGCAGAAATAATACAATTATGCACGCAACAGCCAGTGAAGAAGCACAAAGAAAGATCTGCCTTCCAGACACTACTGAGACTCTGTAAACTGAGAGCTCTCCCACTCAGAAGTTTATTACTAAAAGAAAAAAGAAATACTGTTCTCCATAACAAAGGTGAGGCAAAAATAAATTTAAATCTACTGATCTACTGATCTACCTCTGGGTGATCTGCAGTACTTTGGGATGCAGTTCCAGAGTAGATCAGAAGTGGCAAACAAGCACCATCCCATTTCTAGACCTTGCATGGCTGGAGTCTGGGACTGGTAGAATAAATCTCCAGAAGTTATCCACTAGTGCCCGAGTCTGAGACCTGACAACCCTAAGTTTTGCTCCATTCATAAGAGTTAGCCATGAGACATAGAACAGATAGTCCCAAGCAAGCAAAACCTCTTCTGCCAAGTTCAGGTCTACCAGATTCTGTCCTTCTTCCTTCACAAAGAATGAGGTGATTCAAAGCAACCAGGTCTGCAGAGTACAACCAAAGGATGGCCTTTGGTAGCTGCTTCACCATTTGATTTAGGCTTCTCTCGCTAGTGAAAAACACCTCTTTCTAATATGCACACCCCGGGAAACATTAGATGAAGAACCAAGGTGCCTGTGCCAAATGTGTACTTCCCCAAAAATAAATAAGGGGGAAAAGGAGAAATGTAGCAGCTGAAATTTCTCTAAAGAATGGAGAGCAGCCTGCTTCTCAGGGAGAGGCAAGGATATCTGGCTGGCTGAAGACAGCTCCACTATTTCAGGTAAGGAAGAATCTTACTGCAGGGTTAGTGAAGTAACAGGGTCCCCTGCTGCATCTGAGGGCCAGCAGGACCAAGAAGGAGAACAGGCCAGCATGAACCACTATGTCCTCCCACAAATTGCTGCTGCCTCTCTCTGTTTCCTCAGTATCTGCCGACTGAGGCAGCCACCTCACCCTGGCTTTCAGCTCTCCAAATCCCAGCGTTAGGCCTAAGGAAAAGAGATGAGGGTGGGGAAAGACAGACAGACACACATGCACGCACGCATGTGCACACACGCATGAGGACGCACACATGTACACACACACACACACACACACACACACACACACACACACACACACACACACACACACACACACACACAAATACTCTAAAAACATTGTTGTTCCTCTTTAAAGATATTACGGAGTGCAGCAGGTGAAAGTAAGGTCCCCTAACACAATTGGTGCAATTACCCCACATGGGGAAAAAGAGAATAGAAAGGGAGGCAGAGGTAAAACCACCAGCAGCATCATCCACCTTCAGACTCTCCCTCCAGAGAGGTACAGGGATTTAAAACAACAACAGCAACCCACCATTTCCTTGCATCTGTTGTCCGAGCACACTCTGGATGGAGGAGGGAGGAACACAAGGGGCTTCAACCCCTCAGTCAGATTGACAGGCCTCAGGCCTCTTCCAGTCTTGCTGGCTTTTATCCAGGCTGGGACAGTACAGAGGAAGAAAAGCTCATGTCTTGCCCTACCCTGTGACTTCATGAGGACAGCCTATTTCACTAAAAACTCTTGGATATAAACAAATGCCCACATCTCCTTTTTTTACCTTCAGGAGGTCAGGAGAAGACCTGAAGACTCTGATTTTGGGTCCTCCAGCAGCTGAAGGACAGAATGAAAAATCTCTTCCCACCCACAAGCATACAGAGTCTTCTCTGCCTCCACAGGAAACACCAGCACATTGTTTTCTTCTGAGGATCCCTGCCACATGCTGCCAGTCATGCTATTCCAATGGATACATTTTTCTCCTCAGGCATATACTTCACTTAGCACAAGAATAAGTACGGTACTGTATTTCTTAAATTCTTAAATTCTGTTTGTTCCCAGTTTCAGTACCATATTTTGATTCTTACCCAAGCAGGAATTTAAAATGCCACTGAGGACTTCATCTTTACATTGAGGATGATTGCCAAACAACTTTTCCTCACAAAACCAATTAGTCTTATCATGGTAGTTTCCGCACATGAATCAAAAGTATATCATTAAACACTATTGAGAGAGGTAACTTGCTGTGTTTAAACAATGTTGGAATTTGTAAACCTGAGGAGAAAATATTTGTATTTCTGTCAGAAATACAGAATACCTGTTGTAGGTTTCAGATATCAAAAAGAAAACTACAGTACAGTACATGCTTCTGAAAGGCCCTGTGATGTTCCTGAGAGCAACTGCAGCTTATAGCAATATCGTTTCTTCCTTATTATTTTAGAAAACATTTTACAGCCTGGTGGTAGTCTGAGTGCTCATTTCATATTATGAATCAGAATGCACATGTTAGTTTTACTATATAAATATATTATGTCTTCTAGAACAAAATGATTCATACCTCCAAGTACGGTACATGTGCTTAGCACATTTATGTAAATCCCTTTTTTGTAGCATGATCATGCCATGATTTAAGATACCGGTAGTTAAAACTTTGGCTCCTATACAATGCTAAGACACCCACGGGTTTTTTAATCTATAATTCTGTGTCTTTTCCCACTTATTCCTAAATGTAATATAGCAAATCATAAACAACTTTAAGCTAGTATTCAGAGTTCTGGTGAAAAAAAGTGGCAGAGTGGATGTTACATTAATTTTCTAATCTGTGAAGGAGTAGATTGTTCTTTGAAAAGCAGTGGAATTAGTTGCTCAATTTCTTAATTAAGAATGTGGGAGGAAAATTAATTCATGACTACGGCTTCCCAAACTAATTAAAATGTGTAGTTGTTTATGTTATATACATATAGGGAGTTTGGGGATGAAAGAATATTCTAAATTAATCCCAAACAGAATAAGGCTTCAGTACTTATCTAGAAAGTGCTATTGTTAAACTGTAAATGCAAGTATACAAGAAAACTATTGAGTCCCTTTATAGGGAGAAAAGTAAAATGGAAATCAAATAAATAAATAAATAAATAAATAAATAAATAAATAAATAAATAAATAAAGCATGAAATCAAATGCCTATCTGTATGCACCTCATAATGTATTTTTCTTTTCTTTTTGCATGCTCTTTATAGCGGTAACATTACCTTTTAATGTTCTAAGATGCCTCTTCTAATTCCGTTCTTAACTTGAATATGCCTTAAATGTTCTGGGTTGTATACTGTCCCTCATTATTGTAAGCCACCTTGGGTCCTTTTCCAAGGAGAAAGGTGGGGTAAAATATTCAAAATAAAATAAAATAATACAGGACAGTTTTATCTTCATAACACTTGCCATCAGCTTAAGCAGAAAGGGCATGAAGGTAAATGGTCTATAATTTCCTGGATTCTCCCTCGATCTTTTTAGAGCAAATTGGTATTGGGAAGGGTTAGGGTTATTATACTACAGTATAATACAAGATTTAGAAGAGGTAGCCATGTTATCCTGTATGTAAGCATATCAAGCAAAATCCAAAGGAAAGATCATAATTAAAAAGACAAACAACAAAAAATTTTACAGCACCTAGATAAGCCCACTTCTTCAGACATACAGTATGAGGTAAAATGCAGATTTCACAGTCACACAATAATGATGTTTTAAGATACAGTGGTGTATGGTTGCATTTCACACAGGCAATAATTTATTACCTATGTCTTGTGTTCAGTTCTTTTGAAGTCTGGTTTTGTAAACATTCCTGGAAGAGACAGAAAACAAAACAACACATTTAGTGCAGCCTACAATGTACAATACTTTCAGTTACAGGTTTTGAAAACTTCAGAATAACAGCTGTCATGTAAAAGGATGAAAATGACTTCACCACCCTATTGCCGCATCAAGATGCATTTACAGATGCCAAATACTGTAATGTTAAAAAGTGTTGTACTAGCCATGCAGTGGGATCGTCTGGGGCCAGATTATCAATACTGCAGTATGAATTAGGCAGCAGTTTAGCCATCGACAATTATTAGATCCAGCATGCTTGTAAACTGATGCTAAGCTTGTGGAGGGGAAATTAGTATGTGGGAGGGAGAATTAATATGTGATATCTAATATGTATACCTGTAACACAAAAGTATTTTAAAACTATTGAATCAGTTGAGTATCTGTAGTCATCCTACTCCCATTCAATGACATCATAAACCAGCAGCAACTACATTTACCATACCTCATATTGGAAGTGGTTTATTCAACTGAAGGCCATGCAGTAGAATAACTCTGTCATTCTTGGATAACATTGCTGTTTATGTGCATTATTTTTACATTGTCAGAGAGACAGATGCAGGATGCTATCATTTTCAGAACTTAATGTTTGCCAAGTATTATGGTTCACTTTTCAGTAGTTCAGTCGTTTAATCTGCAGCAAAGAATGACTCACTACTATGCAAACATAATTGAGACTTTAACATGTAAACATATGAAGTCATAGAGTGCCTCTCAGTCAAACAATAGGCATCTGTGACTAACTACAGCTATATAAACTTTAAAAAACCTTAACAGCTACAACTGCTTGAATATCTCACTAGGGGGCGTCAATCGCCTGTGCTCAGCCAGCTATCATTTGCTTACGGAAAAGGGATTGGAAATACATTTAATGCTAGTTATTGGAATCCAACTCTACTTCTTACAGTTCAGTCAACTGGAGTGTGCCAACATGGGGCGGACCAGAGTCACCAAGACTCCATAACTGTAAACAAAAAGTCTGCATCTGTTGGAAGGAGTGTACATAGTGGGAGCAACAACAACCTTATCCTAGGCGAGAAGTATAATTCAGTGTGAAAATAAAAAGGTGTAAGAACAATTATAAGCTTGCCAGATCTGTCTCTTCTGTCCTTACTTTCAGGCAATAATCAACAGCTAATACATATATTTGCCCTTTTTTTTTTTGGTATGACTGCATATTTGACAAATGCTTCAAACTGGAAAGAAACTTGTAATTTAACTTCCCATGCATGGAGAAACAAAATATGGAATAGTGCTCTAATGGAAAAATGAACTTACAAGATCTGATTGAACAACCACACTCCCAATATGATTTTTCTCAACATGTTTTATTTTTATTATATTAATAAGAATGACAAGACTCATTTCTCAACAGCCTACTGTGTCAACATTTTGTGAGTGATACAGACTGCAATAGCATGAATGTTTGCTTCATTTTACTTCCATTTTATGGAAAGATACTGTCAGATTATATATTCCTTGAGAAAGACCTGTGCTACTATTTTGTTGTGTTTTTTTCAATAAAAATTGGGGGAGGGTGGAATAAGAGAGGCAGCTGCAAGAAAATAACATTGCAACATGTGCCACGTACAAGATGCAAAAATGCTAGTATTTTATTCCAAGTTCTTGTGTAAGAAATGTAAATCCATGTGACCCTAGCATGTTGACAGGACTTCCAAGTTTATGTAGACAAGAACAGAATATAAAAGATCATTGTTATAAATTGCATAACAACTTCATCTGTCATGAGACATATTTTTCTGACACATAAGGCATGTGTATCTTATATCCGATGAACAAATTAATACTACAGTACTTGGTAAATCAGGTTTCTCATTGGCAAAGAATGATACACTTATGAAATATGTTGTCTGTATGGATACCAAAGTAATTCTATTTCTTCAAACAATTTCATTATCCCACAAAAGGTGTCTCTTTCTAACATTCTTCCTTTACAGGTCCTGGAAAACATATTTTTGGTCACACCTATTCCGGCCAGGGAAACCCATCCAAAACCAATAATCCTCTGGGGTTTTGCTCCTCTGTGAATTCTCCAACTTGCCCACCAGCATCAAAATACTGTATCTTGGGGACTGATTATTTAATTGTGCCTTCTTTTCCACTACCTACAGTGACAAAACTAGGGGAAAGAATCTGAAAGTTGAGTCATGGCAACTGGACTTCTCTTCTTGACAGACTGAAACGTTTCGATACTCATCCAAGGGTCTGGGTAAAAGGTGGATCTTGACGAAGTCTCTTGATTTCATATGATTTTTAAATGGGATCCTTCCAAAATTACCATCAAATCACACATCTAATTCATGGCCAACTATTGCACAATAATAATCAAGCATCCATCAGCACATGGCTCCACAGTGGCACAAAAACATGGATCCATCTCACGGATCCAACTGATTTCATATGATTTTTAAATTGGATCATGATAAATCCACTATCACATACACAGTCCATCTTTGTCCACAGATTGCACACCAAAAAAAGGCACAGATCCACACAGATCTATCTGATTTTTACCCAGGATCGCCTCCAACTAGTCTCACATCCTAGAACCCATCTCTGCCCACTGATTGCAAACCCAAAATCAAGGGTCCGTCAGCGCATGGCGCATCAGTGACGCAAAAGCAAGTTTCCAAGGCATGGATCCACATGGATCTACCTGATTTGTACAGAGGATCGCCACCAAACCGGTCCATCATCCCAGAAACCATCTCTTCCCACTGATTGCATATCAAAAATCAGGGGTCCATCAGCGCATGACACAGTGGGGCAAAAACATGGATCCAAGGCACATATCCACACAGATCTACCTGATTTTTATCCAGGATCACCCCCAAAGCAGTCTCACATCACAGAACCCATCCTTACACAGAAACTGCACACCCAAAATCAGGGTGCTTGAGCTGTTCCTGGACAGAGCGGAACGGATTATCCAGGACAAAGAAGAGACAGGGCACACTTCTGAGGATGAAGTCACTTCCCCAACTCAGGAGCTAGATGTGTGGAGGAATGTGACTCAAAGGAGTAGAAGGCCAAGGGATCGCTCAGAGAGTCTCATATTGCACAATCAATTTGAGGTTCTTTCCGTCATCACACCTCATGAGGCACACACAGAGGAACAACTGGTTCCACCTGAGGATCTCTCCCTCATCACAATTGATGAGATACAGGATCAGGTACATGTAGATGAACAGGCTGCAGGAGAGAAGCTCCTTGTACTAGGGGATTCTATAATTAGAAATACAGAGGGATGGATTTGTGGTGAGCATGATAACCGTATGGTCACTTGCCTGCCAGGTGCAAAGGTTGAAGACATCACGAGAAATCTAGATAGCTTGTTAGAGAGAACTGGGAAGGAGCCAGTGGTCATGGTACACATTGGTACCAATGATGTCGGGAAGGCCAAGCGGTCAGTCTTGGAAGCCAAATTCAGGTTGTTAGGAAGAAGATTGAATTCCCGGACTTCCAAGGTAGCATTTTCAGAAGTACTACCTGTTCCTCATGCAGGACCCGCCTGGCAGGCAGAGCTCAGAAGCCACTATGCGTGGATGAGGCAATGGTGTCGAGAGGAGGGCTTTAGATTTGTCGGGAACTGGAGAACATTTTGGGACAAGCCAAACCTGTTCGGCGGGGGTGGGGGGCGGGGCGGCAGGGGGGCGGTGGATGACGGGGGACGGCGATGGGCGTGGGGGCGGACGGCAACGGGCACGGGGGGCGGTGATGGGGGCGGGGGGCGGACTGCGACGGGCAGCAGGGGGACGGACGGCAGTGGCCAGCGGCAGGGGGGCAGCAGGCTGGCCAGCGCCCCCTCTCCATTTTGGCACCCTAGGCAACTGCCTAGTTCGCCCTAATAGACGTGCCGGCCCTGCTCACATCATACCATCCATGGGTTTCCATGGATAACATATGGTCCAGGACCACACTCAGGCTGCAAATCTCTTCTTTCACAAAGAGAGACACCTCCCCAAAAGAGAAAGAGCTTCCCAACCAGCAGACAGTCAGGGCCCAAATTACAGGATCTCTGTCTTGCTTGAGTTCATCCCCAGTCTATTTCCCCTCATCCTTCCCAGCATGATCTCAAGGCAGCACTCAGGGCACACAACAACATGGAAGGAGATCTACTGCTGTATGTCATCAGCATATTGATGTCACGAAGTTCCAAATCCCTAGATGACCTGACCCAGAGGTGTCATGCACAGGCAAGGTGATCAGCCCCTGAGGAATTTCACAAATGAAGGACCAAGTGGTGGAACAGATCTCACCCAGATGTACCCTCTGGGGATGGTCCTCCAGAAAGGAGTGGATTCAGGCCAAAGTCTGTCTCCCAATGCCCAACTTGGAGAGTTTTCGCAGGAGGATACTGTGGTTGATGGTATCAAAGGCTGCTGAGATATCAAGAATGACCAAAAGGGACATATTGCCCCCTTCAGGCTCACACAGAAGGTCATCATGCAGATCGGCCAGCACCATTTCTGTGCCATGGTGCTGCTTGAAGATGAACTGGAATGGATCAAGGGCACTGGCCTCCTCCAAAAGTGTCTGAAGCTGACCTGCCACCACACTATCCAGGACCTTACCAAGAAATGGGACATTGGTGATGGGTCAAAACTTGTTAACATCATTTGAGGGCAGATCTAATTATCATTTCCTTTTGGGGCTGGGAGACCTGACCGTCGAGGAAAGATCCATTAATAATAAACATCCTGTTCTGTAGTAGTCGGCCTGGCACGTTTTATAAGGCAGGCTGGACAAGGATCCTGGGAGGTGGTGGTGGTGCAAAAGTGATCAAGCACTCTGTCCACCTCTTGAGATGTCACAGGCTGAAAATGGAACAAGCTCAATATCTCCTTTTCTTCAACTGCAGAGGATGCCGTCCAGTGTTTGGAGTGTTGCCTGGATTTTGTGTAGGATTGGATGAATGCAAATAGAATGAGATTGAACCCAGGCAAGATGGAGCTCCCTCTGGGTCAGTGCTCAGTGTCTGCAGGTTACAAGCCATTATGGGGGGGGGTGTAATCTCCAGGCTTAAAAAGAGGGTATTTCAAAGGCCAGATGCAGGGGAATGGTACCAGGAGATAGATATCTAGTATTGTGTGCTCCCAGAGGAATTTGGTGGGGCCACTGTGAAATACAGGAAACCGGACTAGATGGGCCCTTGGCCTGATCCAGCATGGTTCTTCTTATGTTCTTAATATCCTCAGTTCTTTTGTGGTGGGCTTTCACTAGCTGGTAGATGTCACATTCACCTTTGTGCATATCAAGGTTTCCATACAGTTCCTCAAAGTGCATGGACTTTGTTTTAGGTACTGTTTTCTTTGCAGTTGTCAGCTGTCTTTTCAGCTAGGAAAACATGATAGACCCACTTTTTCTCGTGGACAGCCACCAGTCCAAAGCCATGTTTCTTTGGCAATCTTTTTATGACCAGGTTTTGTGACACCAAGTTCAGCCTGGGCAGCTATTTTACTGCCTGTTTTGCTGTGGCCCAAATACTGTCTACTGTTGTAATGGGAAGCAGTTGTATTTGTGAGATGATTCTTGCCTCTTTTTGTCATACTTTCTTACCACTTGATTCTCACTGGACCATTAGGTTCTGCTTTGCTCTCCCTGAATGGGTCAATGTAGAAGTCACAAATAACCAGACGGTGTTGGGGAGCAATTGTTTCATATGGGATGACTTTGGTGTTGAGTACTGTTTTAAAGTCTCATCTCTATACAAGTACAAAGTCGAGCTGGGATGAAGTGTTGCCACTGTTCTAGGCCACGAGGTGTGCTGGGGGTTATAAAACCATGTGTTGGCAAGGACAACGTTTTGAGCATCAATGAAGTCAAGGATTCATTCACCATCTTTGCTACAGGTGTTGAAACCATGCCCACCGTGACAGCTGAAGCCATCCACCCTTTCTCCATTCTGACTTTTGAAATCTCCCATGATGATGAGGTAGTCCTTGGCTGGGACGGTGATAGATTTATCCTCAAGAACGTTCCAGAAGAACTCTTTATCACTGTTGGGGCAGCCAGTCTGTGATGCGTATGTACTGAAGCAGTGGATGAGCTGCTTTGTCATTACAGTGACAATCTTCATCAGGCAGTCATTAAACTGCTCAACTTCTGCCAAAGCGTCACAAAACTGTTGTGATACAGCATTACCACCCGTTTTGTGTCTTGGGTCCACCAAAATAGGTGACCTTATACCTATGGCCAATGTTGCATAATTTCCTTCCGCTCCATCTTGTCTCCTGAAGGGCACAGATGTCTACTCACCACAGTTTGAGTACAGTTGTGAGCTCAGTTGCTCTTCCGGTCAGTATGCCCATATTGATGGTTGTGATGTCAATCGGATTGTACCGCCTGAAGAGATCTGAATTGTGTAAGCTTATTTACAGGGTGAAAGCCATATGATGAAAATATGGACTTTAGACATTGCAATGTAAAGGAATGTGTGGAGATTCTGCATTGCAACTTTGAAATAACCACAGGGGGTCTCCACACATGGTCCTCTTATCATAGTAGCACCATATTGGAAAGGGTCTATGAACTTCTTCATTTAGTCGTTTAGATGGGATCTGTAACCTGAAACAGGCTTTGTGCTAAAGCCACGTGAAGAATATCTACCAGGATCTGGGCCTTGGGAGCAAGTTTTGGTACCACTGCAGAGACTTGTGCTTCTGGGCCCATGATGTTTAGTGTGCAGTTGTGTACAAAGATGGGGCCTAGGATGTCAGATTGTTTTTAATGATCAATGTAAAAATCATATGAAATCAAGTGGATCCGTGTGTTGGATCCATGGTTTTGCATCACCATGGAGCCATGTGCTGAAAGATCCCTGATATTTGGTTTGTAATCTGTGGGCAGAGATGATAGGAGAGTGGTTCCGGGTTGATCTTGAATAAAAATCAGGTAGCTCAATGTGGATCCGTGCCTTGGATCCAGGTTTTTGCACCACTGCGGAGCCATGTGCTGACGGATGCCTAATTTTTTTGTGTGAAACCTCTGCATAATTATGGGGCCTAGGATGTGAGATTGGTTTGGGGGGTGATCCTGGGTAAAAATCAGGTAGATCCGTGTGGATCCGTGCCTTGGACCCATGTCATTGCGCCATTCTGGAGCCATGTGCTGATGGACCTCTGATTTTGGGTTTGCAGTCTGTGTGTAAGGATGGGTTCTATGATGTGTGATTGGTCTGGGGGCGGTCCTGGGTAAAAATCAGGTAGATTAATGTGGATCCATGCCTTGGATCCATGTTTTTGTGCCACTGATGCGCAATGCACTGACGGACCCCTGATTTTAGATGTACAATCTGCGGGCAGAGATGGGTTCTAGGATGTGAGATTTGTTTTTGGCTGATCTTGAAAAATCAGGTAGATCCATGTGGATCCGTGCCTTGGATTCATGTTTTTGCACCACTGCAGAGCCATGCGCTGACAGATCCATGTTTTTTGGTGTGCAATCTGTGGACAGAGATGGACTCTATATGTGATAGTAGTTTTATCATAATCCAATGTAAAAAATAATATGAAATCAAATGGATCCGTGCGTTGGATCCATGTTTTTGCGCTACTGCAGAGCCATGCACTGGAGGATGCATGATTATTATTGTGTAATAGTTGGACATGAATGTGTGATTTGATGGTGATTGGGGAAGGATCCCATGTAAAAATCAAATGAAATCAAGAGGATCCCGTCAAGATCTTCCTTTTACTTTCTTCCCTCATCCAGGCAGCTGTCAGTCTGATGAGCAGCAAAACGTTTCAATCTCTCAAGAAAAGAAGTCCAGTTGCCATAGCTCAACTTCCAGATAAACTCACCTGGATGACTGAGAATCTTCGCAGACAGGGGGAAGGAACTTCTTGTTGTGTGTTGTCAAATCCCTTCCTACTTTTAGCGACCCTTACATGGTGTTCAAGGAGGGGGGTTGCCCCTGTCCCCCCCTAGCCAGCTTCTGTGACCGGGTACGAATCTGAGCCCAGATCTCCTGAGTCCTGGCCTGGCCTGGCCTTCAACCCACTACATGGGTTTCGCCATAGGAATTGCCGACTCTCAAAACAAAACAAAACAACCCTAAAGTGTCCTCTCGGAAAGTTTGCTGGAATTCAAATGGGCGGGTCTTGTTCACGTGTTGTGTTGCTCAGCAGTTACAGGAGAAGCAAGGAATGAAGGCTGTCGAGGTTTATTCTCTCTCCCCCGCCCCCCGCCCCCGCCCTCCAACCCCAACCTGCCCGATGGGAAGTGCCTTGGGGAGGTTGGGTGCACACCCTCTCGCCGCTTCTTCTTCCTCGTCTCCTCCAGGACACGCCCGGCACTGAGGTAGGCGGCGGCCGCAAAAGGAGCAGCAGGGAAGTCATCGGGTCCCACCCGAGGGGAGCGGCGCCCTGGCCTAGCCGGTCGGAGGGGGCTCCGCGGACGGCGAAATGTGGGATCTGCGCCTTGACCTACCTAGCCGTCGGGTAGGAGGACAGACGAGGCAGGCGTGATCTTCCAGGAAGAGGCCGAGAGCGGAGGGAACTGGGAGGGATTTTCCGGGTGACCGAAAGAGAACGGAAAGAAAAGTCGCCGGAGCGCACCAGAAGCCAAGACGCCTTGCTTGGGGGGCGGCCCTACTGCCTCTCACCGGGCGCGTCGGCTGCTAGATGTGGCCCCTCACCGGTGAGCGACACGGGGGTCGGGGGGGGGGGTCGGGGTGCGGTGCCGGATCTTGCTGGAAAAAGAGTATGGGGGCGCAGCAGTGGCGCCGGCGCCTGGGTCGGCTGGTTTATTGGCCGCCCCAGCGGTTCCCCTTCTTTCTAGGGGGAGAAGGTTTATTATTTTGATCTCAGAGGAAGGTGGGTCGGTAGGAGTGACTGTCGCCTATTCCCCCTCGTAATAGGAGAGGGCAGTGCAGGTCAGGCTGCTCTAAATTATATTCTTGGGGTGGGGGGTGGGGAGACATGATCTCTCTCTCTCTCTCTCTCTCTCTCTCTCTCTCTCTCTCTCTCACACACACACACACACACACACACACACACAGAGAGAGAGAGAGAGAGAGAGAGAGACAGACAGACAGACAGACAGACAAACAGACAGACAGACAGACAGAGACAGAGACAGAGACAGACGAAAGGAATGGCTTTGCAACGAGCGAGATACGTAATAAAAGACAGGAGCTAGGTTGTTGTTTTTTTGGGAAAAGTTTTTAACATGTCCCTGCCCCTGTGCAAGTCACTGCCAGTGAGTAGATCCTAGGCAGGGGCTCCGTTAGTATAACTAACCAGCAAAGAAGGATTTCGAATGACAAGTCAAATCATGAAATGTTCAACCCCGTAGATCAACGTAGACAATAATCATTTGCTATGTGCATGAAACATTGTTAGGTGGTCAACTTTTCTTTGCAACCTTCAGCATGTGAGGGGAATGTGCTGGTAACCCAAGGCCTGTAGGGACACTGATAGAAGAGCCCAAAATATGTTATCCTAGCTGTCTAAAGCAGTATAGCTCTTCTCCTCTAATAATAAAGTCTTTAGTTTCAACTTCTGGGAATCATTCAGGTAATTAATCTTATGCAACCATGATGATGTACATGCTGAACTGGTTTTAGGGAGGCTTTCAGCCTGTTTCTAATGAAACACTCATCCAAATATTTTGTGGAAAGTTGACTGTAGCTCATTACTCCACTTTTAAAGCTGAACAGTGACCAGTATATTCACAATCTCTTGACAGATACTGTAATGGGTTATGTTCTCTCTTTTTGTGTGTGTGTTTGTGTCTGCATCAGCTCCTGCTGATATTGCTTGCATTTCCCCACAGTCCAAGACAATTAAAGGAACCAAAGAATGAGCTGGAAAAAGTAACCCCCCCCAATAACAAACTGCAGTACATTGTGTAAAAATAGAACTCAATTTGCAGTAGGTGAGATTCTGTTGGGGGAAACAACCCTCATAAAATAGTTTCAATGTTACTGACATTTTCCTCAGATTGTCTTTATATACAGTAGTGTTAGTGCAAAATAATCATGAAATAAATAGAATACCAGCTCCTTGATTCCCTGAATACTAGAACAGTGGCACCTGTCTTAATCTTTTGAAAAGGAACTGAAATAGATGAAATAGAGCAACAAAGAATAAGATTAAGACAGGTCTTCAATTTTTAAACTACACCATTTAAATAACCAAAGATGGGTTTGCCCTGAAGCCATCATCTCTTCACTGCTAGGGCAACTAAATGTGAACAGTGTGGACAGTTTATTCTTAAAGTACAATGAGCTCTTGGCAAATTGAATGATAAACTCACCTATGGAAATGGTGAACATGAAATAATTAAAATGTATATTCACAATTGTCCTGAGTGATCTCTGACATATTTCTTTTGTAAGTCAAAAAAGCAATCATGTTTTTTCCAAGTCTCCAAAATATTATCTTATTTCTAAAAGTTGCTTCCTCAGAATTGCATCGTTCTTCATACAGCTCTTTTCCAAGAGTCCCATTAGTTCACAGTTCACAGTCAAATCTGTAAAATAGAAGGTACTTTCCAGTGAATACATTGGCTTTTCCAGATGAGAAGAACACTGACAAAAATAATGAAGACCATATCTATAGTATATTTATGCTGTGTCAATAATTATATTAAAACAAGTACCTACCAGTCTATCTATTCTATGGGACATAAAGTCTTAAATTAAACAAGAAAAAAAGGCTAAAGCTTATGGCTGAAGAAGCTAATCACTGGGAAATCAGTTCTTCCATTTTGATTTTACCCAGTTCATTGAACCTTTTTATTTGTGAGTTTTAAAAATAAAATATTCCTGATTTATACATCCTGCTTAGTATTTTATATAGCAATCATAAACTGTTACTCCCATTTGTACTGGTCAGTGCTATGACACATGGTTTATGTAATGTCCAAAAAAAAACTGTATAAAGAACTGTTTTAAAAGGGCGATGTGAAATAATTAATGTAGCTTTGGAAGAATTAGAGCAACAGTGTAAAAATGAAATCTGGCTATATGTCTAGGTTAGTGACAGAAATAATCCAAGAGAGATAGAGTCCCTATTCTCAAAGTTAAACAGCAACCCCAGATTTACTGTAGTGTTTTACGATAGCTGTTGTTAAAGCCATGACAGGCATGGGTAGTAAAGATGTGTGAGCACAGGATATGCTATCATAGAAATCCTGTAACTAGAGGAGATCACAGGAGTTGATGGAACTATGCAGGAATTGATGGAATTGTGTGCATAAGCACACAATTCTATCAATTCCTGCATAGTTCCCTCCTTGGCGCTGCAACCAGATATTCCTGAGCTATTCAGCCAGCTATAAGCATAAGCACACAATTCACATGAAGCAATGGGGTCCTGATAACTTAAACATTGCCCTGGCCTGTTAGTGTATGCCGTCTAGAGCTAGGAAGGCCACAACATGTCAGGATCAACTTGAGAACACATAATACTTCTAGCTGGCCAAATAGATCAGGAGCACCTAGTTCAGTGGTTCTTAACCCGTGGGTTCCCAGATGTTCCTGGACTGCAACTGCCAGAAGCCTCCACCACTTGCTGTGCTGGAAGGGGTTTCTGGGAATTGCAGTCCTGGAACATCTGGGGACCCACAGGTTGAGAAACACTGATCTAGTTGAAGGGCCAAGGATTCATACTGATTGCCCACTGTGACTGCTGGAAGAGGCAGTTTGTGTGGCTTGGGCCTGTGAATCTCAGAGTTCCAGAAGGGGCTGTTAAACTACTTCTGAGTACTTTCTGCTGAGACCCATGCCTTTAATGCAGGGGTAGGGAACCCTGGCCCTCTAGATGTTCGCATACTATCACCCCTGGCTATGCCAGCTAGGGGTGCTTTGAATTATAGTCCAGCAGCATCCTAAGATGGTTGTCCAGAACTGTATTAATGGATTTGAGTGAACTAAGATTCTGCAGTGGGAACCACATTGTCCAGTATTGGCGAACCTATGGCATGGGTGCCAAAGGTGGCACTCGGAGCCCTTTCTGTGGGCACCCATCATCGCCCCTTCGCAGCCACCTGTATTCAAGTTAAAGTGCTGTATTGGCATTTTGCAGAAAATTAGTGGGTTTTGAATCTCCGTTTGGGCACTCGGTGTCTAAAAGGTTCACCATCTCTGACATAGTCCATAGAACATGTACATCCCTAATATCCCTAATATTATTACTGTGCCACCTTTGATCTCCTAGATTCCTAGAACTAAAGATGGGCACTTTGTGCTGTGCACAAAGCATTGCTGGCCAGTTGTTCCTAACTGCCCTCACCTCAGCCGCCCAGTCCATTTACTGGGCTCCATGGGCTGCCGGAGTCCTGCAGTGATGTGCCAATCCATGCTGGAGCCCAGCCAGCCCTCGCCAGCCTCCCCGGGCAACAGAACATTCATCCCTCCTGCCTCCTCGCCAGAGTGGTTACCTGCCTGAGAAAGTGGGGGGAAGAGCAGGATGAGATCCATCATGGATCAGTGCACTGCCATTGTTGAAGGGCCCTGACAGCACCCAGAGCCCAGTAATGACCAGGCAGATGAGGGACAGCTGGCATGAAGCATGAAGCACCCATTTCTACCAAGAATCTCCTCCCTGTTTTTCCAATTAGTGTTTTTGGATTTTTTTCCTCCCTAAGAAATTAGGGGATATATGCCATTAGTGAGTGCAATTCACCTCTAAACCTAGTATGCCCCCCTCTCCCAATATGCCAGTTACAACCTGACTGCATGTGTTGTAGTCCCCCCCCCCCAAATACAGTAAAGTGTGGTGCTCATATCTGCTCCTAGTGCTATAGTTAAGTGCATTTAGAGCCCAGATTCTACATGGCACTATACACAGCATACATTGTCCAATGGCTACACAGTTGCAAAGAGGATTACAAACAGGGTACTGTACCAAAATCAGTGTTTTATAGAATGAACTTAGCTTTGTAAACATTGTATAGTTCAGGGGAAAGATGTATAAAACACTATTTTGGTACATTCTCTTTTGGTTACCACATCACAGGATTGGCAGTAAAGATTCTCAGTCATCTAGGTGAGGGTATCTAGAAGCTGAGTCATAGCAACTGGATTTATTTTCTTGTGAGACTGAATCATTTCACTACTCATCCATGCTGCTTCGTCAGTCTGATGAAAGTTAGTGTTGAGGTCTCTAATTTATAGTTCACCTTGGTTTCCTATCACCCTGGTCTGCATAGGCTCATTACGTGGACAGTGGCCTGAATAGTCTCGATAGGAGGACAATGGCCTGAATAGGCTCATTAGACATCATAATGCCATTTAATCGATCCCCAGACAAATCAAAAGCACTTCACACTTCCACCAGGAAAGCCACAACTAATGACTCATACATAATGGGGGTGGGAAGGGTTGCATAGGTGGGACTTTCACACACCCCAGGCTGTTGCGCGTCTAACAAGCCTGTTCACCGTCCAGTTGCCATGACTCAACTTCAGATCACAGAAATAAATTGTTCCATGTCCATTCTGCCAGCATAGCCTTGTTTACTGATATCACTGACCTCACAGATGGAGAAGCATTCTCTTCAGATGTCCCTGGCCTGTAACTTCCATTGGCCCTAGCCAGCATATCAATGATGAGAAATTATTGGAGATGTAGTTCCGTAACGTAAGGAAACATACGTATTTCAATCTACAAAATGAAAACACACAGTTTGAAGGACTCATGCTCACAATTTGGCTCTGTGGGCGAGAGGCCTTCAAACTGTCTATTTGTGGTGAGCAAACTGGCCTCTAGTTATGTAAATTAATCTATCCTCTTAGTCTACCCATTGTACTCCTGGAGTTCAAGATCCTCTCTTTAGTAAACTCTGGGCCTTGTTGTAATGGGTATACTCTATATATTTACAATTAGTGAGGGTTCTGGGAGATTCCTATAGAAAGTGTGCTTCTGTGGTTTCATTTATACACTGCATTTATAAATCTATGGCAGGAATTAGGAATCGTTTTAACAGACTGAATGTCTTAGAGCTAAACATGTGACCTGGAATAAGTTCAGAAAGAATACAAGGTTTTTTGTTTTCTTTTGTTTACTGAGTTATACAATTAATAATTTTGGCTTCTGTGCAGGTCTACAAGCAACAGAGAAAATGGATGTTTTAGGGCTTTTGGCTGGAGTGATTGCAGTTGGAGTTCTGTTAGTTATAACTGGATTACTTATTTATTATCTGTGTCAGAAAAGATGCAAGCCAAGAACACTGCCAGGGTAAGGAATAAAATATTACACTTATCAACCCTATTTTCACTTGAGTTCAAAGCTGGCAAACTGCTAGATAGGGGTGTGTATGTATGGATGTACATGGATGTGTTTGTGAGTTTAATCCATTGACTAGTTGTGTCCTGTCTGGACTTACATTGGACCTGATTTGTAAGAGAGAGAGAGAGAGAGTGTGTGTGTGTTTATATAAACATCTGAGCAAATTAAATGATTCACTCCCTAGTGGATGAACTCATTGGAACTAATATAGTTGTATAATAGTAGTGGCACCCCTGTGTACATTAAAGTGCATGCTTTTAAACAAAAGTCACATTCTTAGCACAAGTATTATGTTTCTCAGTTAAAACATAATGCATGACCCTCAGATTCTGCAATACAACAGTGACTCGACATATAATACAAATAAAATATTCTAAAATTTGATTATGAGTTTCACATGAGAGATAAACACACTGGAAACATACTCTGTCAAGTTACAGGAAGCCAGATTTCAGCTGAATATCAGGAAAAACTTAATTCTTAAAGCAGTAACACAATGAAACCAATTACCTCAGGGGGGTCAGCACTCAAACGCTGGAGGCATTGAAGAGAAAATGTGGATGCATTCAAGAGAAAATATTTAATTTGGATTCTTGTATTGAGCTGGGGGTTGCATTTGATGGCCTTATAGGCCACTTCCAACTCCATTATCCCGGTGGTGGGGGGGATCCCCGCAGTGGCGACTGGGCCATTTTTAAAGGGATACAGATGATGACAGCTTGGCTGGATTGCTCTGAACATGGCCTGGTCGCCACTGTGGGAGCTCCATGGTGGTAACTGGGCCATTTTTAAAGGGGTACAGCTGAGCTGTCATCAGCTGGATCACTCTGAAAAAGGCCTGGTCGCCACAAGGGGAGTCCTGCGGTGATGACTGGGCCATTTTTAAAGGGATATAGCTGATGACAGCTTGGCTGGATCACTCTGAAATTGGCTCCCGGGCACCAAATCTCATGACTGTAGGACCCAGAGGAGCCCCCTACTTCCCAGCTGAGAGGCGCTATCTGAGCCCTCTCTGGGCACAAGGAGGAGGAGGAGGAGGAGGAGGAGCGCTGGAGCAGCAGTGGGGACTGTTTCGTTTCATTTTGTTTTGTACAGTTTTTTTAAAAAAATCTGTAAGAAATGAAACAAAATGAAACAGGTTTGGGCACAAAACAATACGAATCACTATTTTTCCATTTCATGCCCATCCCTATATTATAGTGTTGTATAGTGATACTGCTTACAAGTTTAATCCATTCTGAATGCATGCTCATGAGTCGAACGACTCATAAGTAGAGCAGCCATATCCAAAAAATAAAATAAAATAAAATAATAAAATAAAATAAAATAAAATAAAATAAAATAAAATAAAATTGTAAGTAAAGCAAACCACATCTAAAATTTGTAAGACAGCAGTTGAAATGCCAAATATTTTGATTTTGGAAATCTAATGATATGCAGTTTGCAGAGAAGCAGGCATAAATTTGATCTTTGCTATCCCATTTCAAAAGCAAAGCCAAAAACAAAAAAGCAAAGTGTTCTGCTCATATACCGTCCCATACCACTTCAGGTAGTCTCTGGGCAGTTTAGAGGAGTCTGAGAGAGCTTCCTTATGAAATCTGGTGAATAACATTTCAATTAGTAACACTAACTGCTAGAAGCTAAGGATAATATAAAGAGCAACATATAAATAAAGCCATTGGAAACAAATGACACATGTTAGTCACAGGATTGTCTAGAATTGGATTGTATACATAATGTGGATGTTTTTAGAACATGCTGCCATTTAAAGATGTTGCTGATTTATGTCTGCTTGCTAATGATACAATTTTAAATGTGACAAAACATTGTGACTTTAAAAAATGAGAAAATACTTGTGGTGTTATATTTTTGGTCATTTAGGAGAACATGAATTAACTTCTCAGAAACCTGCCCTGGCTTGTTAAGCAACAGTGAACTATAGACACCTCACAGACAATGTTTTTTTTTAAAAAAAACCCAGGTATAATTTGAAGTTACAAAGTGATTTTGGATGAAACACTCCAAATTAGCCATAGGAAGCCCTTCCAATTATAGTGTCTGCTTCTCCTTTCAACTTCTCTAACTTCTGCAAGTCATCTTTCCAGTTCTTCAGGTTAGGAGAAGATCATCCACACATCTTGCAGTGTTACAACAAAAGGGATTCAGTGTATATAAACCCCAGCCCTTCTTTTTCCATCCAGACAGGATGAACATTTGACAGCAGGCATTCTCCCTATTTGCAGAAGCTGTTGTCCTGACTTCTCTTTTGTGGCATCTCCTAGCTGCCAAAGATAGTATTTCACTTTGGGCAAAAAGACCAATATGGCTTTGGCCAGGATATGTCATGACAGTACTATTGGGTGCACAGGGTTTTTGATTCTTTCTGCTGAGAACAAAGGACATTGTCTAAAGTGGCCCAGAGGGCACCTTAAGCTGAAATAGGCACCCTGTGATAGTAATTAAACAGTTGTAAGATGTTATGGTGTGGAGAGGTATAATTAAATGAAAGTGCCTTGTGGATTGGATATGCCTGTTATTATGACATACGTATTTTCATTTAATTATCCTTCCAAGGTTGTTCCTACCATCCAGTGCTGATTATATAGATCAATTTCAGTCTGGCTTCAGGCCTAGTTATGGGACAGAGGTGGTTTTGGTCACTTGAGTGATGGCCTGTGCCAGGAATTGGACTGGGGAAGTGCTTGCCTGTTGGTTCTGCTGGACCTCTCAGTGGTTATCGATACCATCAACCATGGTATTCTTCTGGACCATCTCTCTGGGATGGGACGGAGGTAGTGATTTACAATTGCTTCGGTCCTTCCTGGGGGGCAGGGGGGGAATTCAGAGGGTGCTGCTGGGGGACTCTTGTTCATCACTCTGGACTTTGGCCTGCGGTGTCCTTCAGTGCTCTGTTTTGTCCCTTGTGCTGTTTAACGTTTACATGAAATTGCTGGGAAAGCCTCCTGGAGCTTTGGTGTTCACTGTCACTAGTACACTGATGACACTGAACTCTATCTCTCCTTTCCCTCCAACTCCAAGGAAGCTGTCTTGGTGACAGTAATGGATGATAGTGAATAAACTGAAACTTAGTCCAGACAAGACAGAGGTGTTCCTGGTCAGTCAAAAACCAGATCAAGGAATAAGATTGTAACCTGTTCTGGATGAAATTGCACTCCCTCTCAAAACACAAAAATGCAGCTTGGAGGAGCTCCTTGGTTCATCTGAGCATGGATGCCCAGGTTTCAGCAGCGGCCCAGAGTGCCTTTGCATAGTTGAAACTAGTTTGCCTCTTGAGAGGTCTGACTTGGACACAGTGACACATGCCCTATTTGCATTTTGGCTGGATTACAGTAATACACACTACGCAGGGCTGCCTTTGAAAAGTATTCCACAACTTTAAAGGGTCCAAAATGGTGCAGACAGATTGTTAACTGGAGCTGGTTACAAGGAACATATAATTCCCTTGTTGCAACAGCTCCACTGGCTGCCGATCCATTTCCGGGCACAATTCAGAGTACTGGTGTTAACCCATAAAGCCCTAAATGGCTTGTTTCTGCACAGTGCTGATTTCAATAGTCACAAAATGCCACTGAACTTTAATCTTGGCTTTTAGATCTTGTAATGATTGTGCTGACGGTTGGGATTGTGGACCAGATTGTAACTTGGTGAACAAAACTTGTTTGGCAGATTAATTGGTGAATGAAATCCAAAAGCTAGAGATGTCTGATAAAGCATTAACTAATGAACAAGATGTACTCCTTCGTAAGGCCCAGTTGATTTTGGAGTCATGTCTAGGAAAACCTTTTGGTTTGGACTGTTGTATTTATCTACCACAATCTCAGAAGACCATATCGTTTTGGTGTGAAAATCTGTGCCATTCACTGAAGTTGCATTTTTATTTTAGGCATCCAAGCTGCAGGAGACACAGCTGTTCCATCTTCCAAAGACACGAAGAACTGCCCTTAAATCGTCTCTCTCCACATACAGAACAGATAGGATTGCCAACTTACGAACAAGCAGTGGCTCTCAGAGACAATTGTGATGTGCCACCCCCACCATATCCAGGCCTTCCAAGAGGCTTTAAAATATTCAAGAAATCTCTCTCACTTCCTGCTCCTTAATTAATAAGCATGGCTTGTGGAAAGGTTCAGAATTATATTTGACTGAAAGAAGATGTACAGGTGAAATGCTGAAGGACTGTGGTCACTTCAGGAGCCTTTCTCAGTATGAAAGGGCTACAGCTCTTCTGCGTGCTAAGAGGATGTGAAGTGTGTCAGGTGAACAAGGAAGCAAACTTTCTGCCATGTTTTGGTGGCAAGCAAAGGATGAAAGGTTCCTTTTGTCATGCATCTCTTTGAGTGCTAAGAACTATATTGAATTTGGCTCCGGTGCATTTTGAGCCACTCACTGAACGGACTTGCCACTTCTTCCTCCTGAACTGTGAAGTTTCATTTTTAATTTTTAAAACATTGCCCTTGTTTGGTGTTGGTTTTATAAAGTGCAAATGATAATATGGAAAAAAACAGGATTGCTGCTCTTAATGTTTTGACTTGTGATAAAAGACTTAATGTATTAGCATTTCCTACTTCAGCTACTCTGTACAATATTTAAACCATGTTACTTTTCTTTTTTTCCTCATTCAGTTATGAGTCTTAATGTGCATTGCCCACTAGGTCTGTCAAACTTATGGTTAGCTCAGCACTGTGCTTCCACAGCAGCTAAGCAGATACCCCTGGGATGCATCTTAGAAGGGAATGATCAGGCCTATTCCATTTTGCCTCCTCCTTAGCTTCTGGTAAGGCACTGTGAATTTTCCTTGAGAGATATGCGCAATATCTACCTAAATGTACTGTACAGTCAAAAAGTTTCATTCAGAATGTCATTAGTTGAGACTAGAGAAGCCAAGTCACTTGTGAGGTAATAGTTTTTAAAAAATCTTGACACACCCACCCACTCAAGGCCAATGCAGCAAATCAATTCCATCTTGAAATATTGGTGGGAGAAAATGAAAGCCTCCAAATTAAAAATGAAAATAGAACTGTTTAATGCACAAACATCACTCAAATTCTCTAAAGCTGAAATTAATTTATAAGAAAAAATACAAGCTAGAGATCCATTGATTCTAGACATAGAATTCTTCGTATCATGAAGTTTTTGTATCATGCATCCGAATGTGGTGCAAATTTTTGTATCTTGGGACATTCCATAGGAAATTTTTGTATCTTGAGTTTTTGCAGAAGTTTTCAATTCCAAGGTTGCATTGTCCCCTGGATGGACTTCCCTTTCATATTATGAGTTTTTCATGTCATGAGGCACCCGTACCTCGAGGCATAACTGTACTGCCATGCATGCCCAGATTGAAGAAATAATTTTTCATAAGTGATGGTTATTTTTATATGTCATAGTTTTTGATTATAAGAAATATTATTAATACATTTTTAAAATTTTAACTTTTTCATGTGTTTCCCAGTTCTATATTATGCATATATTCCCACAACATATTGAGAAAATCCAGGAAAAGCAGCTCCCATATTTAAATTACAGAAATTAGAGGGATTGTTTCCAAAATGCTTTTTGAGGCCTTTCTATAATTCCTCACACTGTTTCCCTCAAAAGAGAGAGAGAAAGAGAGATTTTCTCAGAGATGTGTGTCAGCTTGGCCATGTTTGGAAATCTACACATTTGCCATTTTCAGCAGAGGATGTCTTCGAAGCATTGGGATGGGGTGATTCTATGCCTTTTGTGCATGCTACTTGGAATAGACACCTACTACTTTGGTTAATGGATCACTTTGGGCGCTTTTACAAAACCCATAAAATCTGAGACAAAGGGCTCCCGGATGCGGAGCTTAAAATTGTTTTCCCACCAGCTCTGGATTTAAAAAAAAATTAAGCGTGACCACGCCCACCTAAGCGTGTCCCAGCGCACTTTTCAAGTACCTGGTCTCCGAAGGTGAAAAATTTCTGATGCAGATGTAAAGCAGTGAGTGCCGGGCTCTCCTTGCCTTGTGTGTGTGTGTGTTTTGCCCCCCGCCCCTTTAAGAGCCTGGAATGCTTGCTTCCAGGGCTGCGACGGGCAGACGGAGGTGAGTCTGCATTCTTTTCTCCCTTTTTTTCTCCCTCCCCTCATGCAGACAGGAGCAAGGGAGTGCGGAGGGGGGTGGGAACACAGGAAGAGCGACAAACCCCCAAGATCTCTGGTCTGAATTTAAGTTGCCAGCGGATCTTAGGTAAAAGCGCCCTTTGTCCTCTGCTGGTAAAGTGAGTTGCATCTTGAAGTTCTGAAGCCATTTGACAGAAACCAACGTGAAAATACAAAATTGCATTCCATCTTGAAATGTCACACCAAGATCCCTATTTTTTGTGCAAAACAGGAACAATTGATATGTCACTACTCACACATAGCCTTAAGGATCAATGCAGTGCTCTACTGATTGTATAATCCTTTCTGCTCTCCCCTGGAGATGTGAAATCCCCCCCAAAATGGGGGGAAATTGTGTTTTTCCATTTTTTTTTAAAATTAGAAAAAAGAAAAACTGATTTTGGAATGTTTTATTTTAACATGATGAATAAAATATTTTAAGACAGGGTGTTTTAATATTTTCCAAATTATTTCTAAAAAATATATAGTATCAGATTACTCTAATTTCTGTGCACTGTGGACAAGCAAGTTCTAGGTTAAAATAAATGTATTTCTATGCCACATTTCTCCTCAAGGCTTACAATAGTTCAAACTGTTGTTAACTATTGACTCTTCAATGTAAGAACAAGATGCATTTCTTCCTTTAGGACAGCGGTGCCCAAACTTTTTTGTAAGGAGGGCCAGATTTGGTGGCTGAGAATGTGTCAGGGGCCGGTTGCTCCCCAACCTTGCTACCCCACTGCAAGCCCCACCCACTGACCCCCTGCAACCCAACCCGCAGGAAGGAAGGCAGGGACCAGGGAGGGAGGGAGGGAAGGAGGTGGAAACCAAGAGAGGAAGGAAGGAAGCTGGGGAACAAGGAAGGGAGGGAGGGAGGGAGGTGGGGACCAAGGGAGGAAGGAAGGAAGGTGGGGACCAAAGGAAGCACAGGGAGCCGTGGCCACAGGTCACCCCTTGGAAGAGGTGATCTGTGCGACCTTGCACCTCCCCAAGCTCCCCAGTGATGGTGACAACTCACCCGGCAGCCCACCCCAAAGCTCCTTGGTGGTGGCAGAGGCCCGCTGGCCTGCCCACCCCCACACGTTCCCCTGCGGTGCCAGTGGCGGCAGACCACCCATCCGCCCAGCCCCACAAGCTTGCCAGCGGTGTCAGTGTTGACAGATTTAAAAAAAAAACATGGGGCAAAGGAGGAGGAGGGAGGGATGGGCCAGCCAGCCACGGGCCACTTGTCAAAAGAAAAAGGTTTCACTTTTGTTTTTGCATGTGGGTGGGTATATTTGGTTCTCTTCTGTCCTCTTCACTAGGCCTCAAAGCACCAAGTAACAAAAATGATTGATTAAATTTCATGCCCATTCATTTAAACTTATTTATTATTTATTTATTTATTTATTATTCGATTTGTACCCCGCCCATCTTCCCAAAGGGAACTCTGGGCGGCTGACAAAGCTGAGCAAGTCAGCAAATACACAATACAATACAATACAATAGAGCAAACAAACCAACTGAATCAATATGTATAGATTAAAAAGAACAGCAGCAGGGGAGCACCCTTTAATTCAAAACCTCACTGCTACTATAACAAATCCTAGGCATGGTGGTCGATGGCAGCAAAAAAAATTTAAAAAAAAATTAAGCTAGGTCACCAAAGGCCTCGCGGAATAGGATAGTCTTCACCGCTCTACGAAAGGCCAGCAGGGACTCTGCAGAGCGCACTTTGCTGGGTAGGCTGTTCCACAGAAGTGGAGCAGCAGCCGAGAAGGCCCGATTCCGAGTAAGGGATCGCCTGGCCTCTCGGGGAGTGGGAACCCGAAGCGAGTGCACACGCGACTGCCGAACCGGTCGGGTCGAAGTTGACCGCTGGGCGATCCGCTCTGCCAGGTAGTCCGGACCCAGACCATGGAGGGTTTTATAAACTAAAACCAAGACCTTGAATCTGATCCAGGAGGCAATGGGTAGCCAATGCAGCTGAGCCAGGACCGGGGTGATGTGGTCGTAACGATGCGCACCCACCACCAGTCTGGCCGCTGCATTTTGCACCCGCTGCAATCGTCGGAGGAGAGTCAAGGGCAACCCCATGTAGAGAGCGTTGCAATAGTCCAGCCTCGAGATCACCAGCGCCTGGACCACTGTTCTCAGGGAGTCACCATCTAGGTAGGGGTGAATGTGGGCGATCTGACGAAGATGGAAATATGCGGTCCTAGCCACGGCCACCACCTGGGCATCCAGGGACAAGGCCGAGTCCAGGATCACACCCAGATTCCGAATCCTCTCCGCCAGCTGGAGAGAAACACCCTCCAGGCTGGGGAGAGGGCCTCCGTAGCCAGACGGGGAGCTCCCAAAGAACATCACCTCGGTCTTCTCAGGGTTGAGTTTGAGCCTGTTGGCCCTGGTCCAGGCCATGACCGCCTCCAGACACTGGTCGAGGGACCGGACAGCCTCCACTGCAGAGGTGGAAAAGGAGAGATAGAGCTGCATGTCATCAGCGTACTGATGACAGCACACTCCAAATCTCCTAATGACCCCAGCCAGCGGCCTTACATAGATGTTAAACAGAATGGGGGAGAGAGACGAGCCCTGCGGAACCCCACACGGGAGTGTCCACGGGGCCGACAACTCTCCGCCATGCTACACATACTGGAGCCAACCCTGAAGGAAGGACCGGAGCCAGCTGCGAACAGTGCCTCCAATGCCCACCTCCAAGAGCCGGTCCAGTAGGATACTATGGTCGACGGTATTGAAGGCCGCTGACAAATCCAGGAGAACCAACAGGGTAGAGCAACCCTGTCGGCCGCCCGGATTAGGTCATCTTGCAGCGCGACCAAAGCTGTCTCGGTGTCCCGGTGAGGCCTGAAACCAGACTGGCAAGGATCAAGGCACCGCTGTTCCTCCAAGAATGATTGGATCTGCACCGCGGCCACCCTCTCGATGACCTTGCACATGAAGGGAACATTGGCAATTGGGCGATAGTTGGCCAATTGGTCCGATGCCAGGCCCGGTTTTTTCAAGACGGGCTTGACCACCGTCTCCTTCAGACGGGAGGGAAAAAACCCCTCGCTGAAGGAGGCGGTGGCGATGGCAGCGGCCCACTCGGGCATGCTCCCTCCGGCAGATTTGATAAGCCATGATGGGCAAGGATCGAAGGGGGTGGTCACGGGATGGCAGTGGGTGATAGCCCTGGAGGCTTCCAGAAGAGAAACAGGTCCAAACTCCACCAATTGAGGAGAGCGGGGGGGGGAGGGAGCTGGGGATGGCGAGGGAGGGCTAGTGCAACTGGATTCAAAGCCGGCAAGGATGGCCTCTATTTTGGATCTAAAAAAGACTGCGAAGTTCTCGCTACTGAAATCAGTAGGAGGAGGCCTAGCCAGACTCGGATTGGTGAGGTCTCAAATCACCCGGAAAAGTTCCGCCTGATGGTTCGAGGCCTCACCAATTCTCAGGGAGTAAAAAGATCTTTTGGCCTCCCTGATCGCTCGCGAGTAGCGACTAGTCTGGATCGCAACAGCAGTCTTGTTGTTCGCCGTCCGGCTCTGTCTCCAGATGCTCTCCAGTCTCCTCCGTTCCTGCTTCATCGCTCTTAACTCCACCGTGAACCACGATGAAGTTCGAGCTCTGCCACAGAGGAGACGCTTGGGGGCGATTCGGTAGACGGCGCTGGCAGCTGACTCAAACCATTGGTTGGCCAAAGCCTCGGCCGAATCGTCAGCCAGACCACCAGGAAGCTCCCCGAAGGCTTCACGGAACCGGGCCGGATCAAGAAGCCTTCGGGGGCGGGCCCACACTAGGGGCCGTTGGTCCCCGTGGGGAGGGGCCGCCATTGCCAAGGAGAAGGACAACAGGTAGTGGTCTGACCATGACACAGGTGAGGGGACAATGTCCCCCACCTCCAGATGAGAATCCCCCGACATGGAGGTAAATACCAGATCCAATTCCTTCAATACATTTTCCCCCAATTCAATTCTTTTTACGAGAATGAGGTTTTTATTTTATTTTTATTTAATATTGTGGAGAAAAAATATGAATTGTTAATTCTGGATTTTTAAGCATTGTTTTGCAGAGGTTTCTTTGTTTCCCATAGAATTAGTAAACAGTTCAGGAGATTCTTACTCCATTTGTTATTTATAATTACATATTTTAAAAAGTAGATTCTATTGTTTGGATACACTATATTTTAATATGCTAGTTGTGACAATTTTATGCCAAGTCAAATTGTCCAGTCATATTTTATGTTCCTAAAGTACCAGAATGGCTTTCAAGCTGTAAAGGGGTGTGGGGAGCACTAATGAAGCATTTTTTCAATTTTTCCAAAAATTTCCACCACCACCCCAAAAAGCTGGGGGGAAACTTTTTTTTCCGAGCTTCAAAATTTCCGGAAATTTTACATCTCTACTCTATCCCTTAGGTTTATGGCATTAGGATCAAAGAGACTTAGAATTATATAATAATGGAATTGTAAGCGGCCTATAAGGCCATCAAATGCAACCCCCAGCTCAATGCAAGAATCCAAATTAAATATTCTCTCTTGAATGCCTCCAGCGTTGGAGTGCTCACCCTCCTGAGGTAATTGGTTCCATTGTGTTACTTTTAACAATTTTTTCCTGATATTCGACTGAAATCTGGCATCCTGTAACTTGACCCAGTGTTTTTCCAGTGTGTTTATCTCTCATGTGAAACTCATAATGAAATTTTAGAACATTTTATTCGTATTATATGTAGAGTCACTGTTGTATTGCAGAATCTGAGGGTCATGCATTATGTTTTAACTGAGAAACATGTGCTAAGAATGTGACTTTTGTTTAAAAGCATGCACTTTAATGTACACAATGGTACCACAGTTTTGTTGTCTTCTCCAGTGCAAGTCCATCAGGATGACCTTTCTTCCTCTATGAATGTAAGCCCTTCTGTCACAAAGCCTCACAAACCTAAGGTTGTCCCACCATTCCTATGGTCCATTAGGCATCTTGAAAGATTTGTTTATTATAAAATTTATATACCTCTCTATCTAGCTACGTGGCTACTCTGGGCAGTTCTTAATGCCATCTGCAGCATAAGGCTTGAAAATACCTGCAGATGGGATGTATGCCTCAGCTGCAGAGTCAAAAGTGAAGCTCTGTCCCAGCCCCAGGAATATGACCAGAAGTTGAAGGTAGCCATTGTTGACCATGCTCTCTTTCTAGAACTTGATTCCTTGGAAGGGTTTCCAAGGAAGAAATACCCTTTGAAGGCCAGTTCGCTAGGTGCATATGTGCCTGGGTTGGAACTATGAGGCTGTTTGGAGAAAATCAAACAATAACACAGTCAAGCGGCTAACTTTTTAATTGCAGCTACGAGAATTCGAATGCGCACACTTCCATTAGATAGCCATAGGATTGGGAGTTACCCTGTCTGATATATTTTAATGACTATTTATCTTACCTTTTGTATACTATATTGTCTATTTTTAAATATTCAGGTCTATGACCGTATAAATAAAATTTGATTTGATTTGATTACTCACTGAATTGGATGCCAGCTTGTCCTGGAGACCTTGTATTTCTAGACTACTGCAATACCTCCTGGGCACGGTTATTCTTGCCCTGCTTTTTATCTTATAGAATATCCTCTCCTTTTCTGGAAATCAAGTCACGGCAACTGGACTTTTTTATTGTGAGACTGAAAGAAGTTTCTCTACCCATCAAAGTATGGACTGATAAAGCTACTTGGATGAGTAGTAAAACATTTCGATCTCACAAGAAAAGTCCAGTTGCCATAACTCAGCTTCTGGATAACTTCACCTGGATGACTGAGAATCTTCACAGACATATCCTAACTTCACCTTTGCCTTTTAGCATTATGAGTCATAATACCGTGGAGTATCACAAACTGTGTTGCTTGTAACCCCATGTGCTCATGTTTTCCCTTTATACTTGCAACAAGAATATATGAGGATATGTATCGGCTGAGTCAACTGAGGAATGTCTTCATGGAAATCTGTGAACTGCAGTGTCAGGTACTCACTGTATTTCTCAACATTGTGAAGTGAATACAGTACTGAAGAGCATGACTTCCAGTTTCTGCTCAGGTCACAATGGTATTTCTCCACTGGAAATCTAAAGTAGTAATCTAACATTTCTTATCCACCCATGAACTTGTGAGCTTGTTATTGCAAGCCACCTTGGGTCTTTTTCCAAGGGGAAAGGTGGGGTAAAATTTTTTCCAAATAAAATAAATAAATAAATAAATAAATGTCACACTTTAACCAGGCAACATACCTGGGTTCAACACCATGTACCTTCAGAGTTGCTGCCAATCTCGGTTTCTAATAAAATCTCACATTTTCATCCAGAGGCTTCAAAAACCTTTTAAGTACTCTTCAAATAGACTGCGATATGTGATGAATACAGTACAGTACAAGAATCCCCAGCGGAATGGTAGGGTCGACTCCCAGCGTACTGTGTTGAGTCCGCTCACACAATACGTTTTCCAACGCCTTCTTGGGGGGGGGGGGGGAGGACACTTATACGTGGAACAAGGAAAAAGCATTTGCCACGATGCAACTACCAGTTGAAGTGGGAGCATTCCAACAACGACTACCATCCGCCGGGGAGTACTTGGGAGCTCGGAAGAGGAAGGAGCAACATGTATTTCTTCCCCGTCCCCCCACCCCCACCAACCTCCCCACCCCCCCACCCCGAGGTTTTCACCAACCCCCCTCGCCGCCGCCCCCCCCCAATTCCTCCAGCCCGCCTTCCAGCGCGGCGCCAGTTCTGCGCTTTGCTTCTCTACAGGTTGCGCTCCCTCCCCTTCTGCTGCTCCTACGGCGGCGGCGGCGGCGGCTCCCCGTGCCCTGTGGAGGGAGACCCATCCGTCCCAGCCGCAGCAAACACGGTGGGAGGAGCGTCCAGGAGAGCAGCCGCCGCCGCCGCCGCCGCCGCCGCCCGACATGGGTCTCCGGCGAGGCTCCTGCTGGCGGCGGCCGCCCCTCCTGCTGCTGCTGCTGCTGCTGCTGCTGCTGCCAACTGGGCGGCTGTGCGCCGGAGCGCCCCTGCTGCGTCCCAGCTTCCCGCCCGCCCCTCGCAGCGGAAATTGAAGGGAGGCCGGGCTGGGGGGGGGCGGCCCCACACTCACACTCACACTCACGCCGCCCTCGCCCTCCTCCTCCTCCTCCTCCTCCTGTGAGCGGGAAGGGGGGGGGAGTCTCGCACCCACGCCCGGCTCCGTCCCTGCAGCCGCCATCCCAATCTCTCCCACCCCCAACCCCCCCCCCTTTCCCCTCCTCCTCCTCCTGGCGCTCCCAGGCCCCGAGCGGAGCCCCCCCCCCGGCAGCGTCCCCCCCCTCCCCCCTGGCCCTCGCCGATGATGGACAGCAGGAACTATCCTCCGGCCCCCGCCAGCAGCTACCCCGATCCGCTAGCTTCGGCCGCCGCCTCCTCCTCCTCCTCCTCCTCTTCCTCCTCCTCCTCCCCGCCGGCCACCGCCTGGGCCTACGAGCGGGGCGCCAGCAGCCTCAAGCCCAGGTAAGGAAGGGGGGGGGTCCCTCTTCCCGCCCGCCCGCCGGCGCCGTCTCCCGTTGGGGGGGGGGGCTGGCTCCGCCAGGAAAGGCCGGGGATTGAGGCGAGGCCTTCTCTCCGGACGGACGGCCCTCGCCTGGCGGGGCGTCTTCGGGGCGCCTTCGCCTCTCTCGGGTGCCTGCGTGCGTGCGTGCGTGTGTGTGTGTGCGAGAGAGAGAGAGAGGGGGGGGGGCTCCACTCCTCTCCGCGGGTGCGAGGCCGAGGCGAGAGAGGCTCCTCGGGGGGGGGGGGGGGGGGGGGGAGGACGACGGCGGGGACAGGGACTCGTGTGTGTCCCCCCCCCCAGCCTCTGGGCCTGGCCAGGAAGGGGGGGCCGCCCTCCTCCTCCTCCTCCTCCTCCTCCCGGGGAGCCCCGTGTGCCTTCGGCACGGGAGGTCACGAACCAGGCGCCTGGAGCGAATCAAGGGGAAGCGGTAGCGCTGGGAGCCTTTTTTTTTTGGGGGGGGGGGGTTGAGGAGGGGCGAGTCGAGGGGAAAAGGCCAGCTGCACATTTAAGGTTGCCTGTGAAACCCCAAGCCCCACTTTTTGGTCTCTCACGCACACGCCTGCTTTTCTTCCGCCACGAGCTAATAATGAGGGCTCAGCAGGGCCGTCGTTGCCTCCCCGAGCCCCGAACCTGTTCGTCTTACTCTGTATTTCTTTCCCCCTCCCCTCCCACCAAGGTGTGTGTTGTTGGCAAGGCAGTTTGGGTTCAAGAGTTCATGTTGACTTCTTGCATTGCCTGAGGAAAGCCTATTTATTTATTTATTTATTTATTTATTTTATTTATTTATTTATTTATTTATTTTTGAGGTCTCGGGAGGAAAGTGGTGAGGCTTCCCTCCTCCCCACCTCCCTTTATAACTATCCTAGACTAGGATAAGTAGACTAGGTACTGTAGGTTAATAGGAGGCCACTGTTGAAGATGCAATTCAACTTGTTAACCTGCAGGTTTGAAATGTGAAGAGCAGTTTTCTGTGCTTTGGAGGCTGCAAGTACAGAATAACGTTGGTGATCTCATTTTAAGCCACCAGAGACTGTTTGAAGTTCCTCACTTTGCATCCCAGCATCATTGCATCATTTAATGCCACCCATTATATTATGGAGGGTGAAAATTCAATCACTTTTAAAGTATAAACGTTTATTTAATGTCGCTTGGCCTGGATTTTGCCAGGGTATTTTTCTTAAAGGATTTGGAAGGTCAAACATTATATCTGACCCTTTGTATAACCTTAAAATTAAGATGCTGGGAGGGACTTATTCAGGCCATTCCCAACCACAGCAGAAAGTCAAAATCTTAGATTTAATAGGAAGATGATATTCTGCTACCCTGCAAATGTTAAAACACATAAGCTGTCCTATGCATTTTTAATAGAGTAGTGTGCTTAAATAGGTAATGTGCTTAAAGAAGAGATTTATTTATTTATTTATTTATTTATTTATTTATTTATTTATTTATTTATTTATTTTTGCATTTCTAGACTGCCCAATTTCCCAGCGGGGACTCTGGGCGGTTCATATGAAAGCCAAAAAAAATGACAATTAAGAACACATGGAACAATAAACAGCCAGGACATAACACCAAACACTTAATGGAATAAAAAGTCTTATTAGTAGTTTTGCAAGTTGTTACTTATACATCAGAATTAATTTGAAATGGCAAAAGACTGCATTAAATATGTGAGTGGGGTACCAGCAGAGGTTATGGTTATTTTGATTGTTTGACCTGTGGCTAGTAAACAAAGGTAGTAGGCTTGTACATGGTTTTTATTTTCTAAAAATTAGCAAAATGCAGACACATTAACAAACCTATTACACTTTGAATGTTAGCAAGATGCAAGTAGCCCCCAAGACACGTCACTGGGCAGAGACATGATGGAAAATAAGGGGCAGGGGAGCACAAAGGAAATGAGAGACAAATACCTGCAGGGTGGTATAATGGCATTCAAACTGCTTGAAGCAAAGTGGAAGAACAATGTGAAGTAGAACAGGAAACATAGAGGGAGAAAAGTGAGAGAAATTTGGTTTCTTATTTTGCTGCAAAGGATACTTTTTGTGCTGATAAAAATGATGGCTGAATCTGAACTTTTACTTGCCCTGAAACTTGTCCAATGAAAGCCAATGAAATATATTTCCTGGTCCATCATTTGAGCTAGAAGAATAAATGTACAGTAATTGATCCCACCACCACCTAATTCTTCCTAATCCCAAAAATATATATCTCTTGTGTGTGACTGTACAGCACTTCCTGGATCTTTTTTATCTCTGTATTTGTTTTACTAACATCGCATCCCTAACAACCTGATAAAACAGTATGTATTATCTTAAGAAATAAAAGTTTTATAAGGTGCTGCAGTTAAAGATCACACACTAATGTGGATTCAAGAAAATTCAAAATAGTTGTGCAGTTCTGTGTCAGAACAAGGGCAAAGGAGCACTTTTCCCTGGTGGCCAGGTTTAGAAAGCCTTGCACAGTGAGCAGCTCATCTCATGGTTTGCATTTCTGTCCAAGCCTGCTCCCCACTAAGAGAAATTTTCCTGCTCTTGCCTAATTTATAAGAAAGATGAGAGAAGGTTCCTTATTGGTGGTCAGGCTCAAAAGGTCATCTACAGAGTGATGCTCCTAAAATAATCCTATCTGTTCTTTTGGCAACCTGGTGATGGAAGAGAAGGCAGCAGCGACATATAAATCAGGCATGCCCAAACTTCGGCCCTCCTGATGTTTTGGACCACAACTCCCAGAATTCTAAGCTTAGATTGCCATTGACAAAGGACTGTGGAAGTTGTGGTCCCAAACATCTGGAGGGCCGAAATTTGGGCATGCCTGATATAAATCTTTTGCCTCAAGAAACCCAGAGAAGAGCAAATGCTGATGGCAACTGAACAAATTGAGGACTTGCACCCGTGCACTGCACTTAATATAATAATCTTAGTACTGAGGAGTTGGAAGGAACCCTATGGATCATCTTGTCCAGCCTGGCCAAGCTATTGCGGGGAATCGAACTTACAACCTCTGGCTCCAGAGGCAGAGACCTAACCCCCTGAGCTATTAATTAGTTCTCTTACATAAAATTCTATAATATCAGGGAGGCACACTTTCATAATAGGTTTTTTGTTTCTTTTGGAAGTCTGTAGTGAGGGTATTTCAGTATGCACAAGATGGAACGTCTCCTGTTTATACAGAAACCTGTCTTTTTACTGGCAATGCTTTGTTTTAAACAAATTAGTGCAGGGCCAATAACTTTGCAATTACACCTAACAAATAAGCTTCGAAATTTCCTCAGTATTATGCTTTTGATGTTTTGCAGTCCACCACCCCATGTTCAAAAATAGACTTCATTTACAAACTTTATCAATTCATAGGCTCTGAGCTATTTATGACTGATCAGGAAAGAGATCTTGGTGTGTTGGTGGACATCTCAATGAAGGTGTCGACTCAGTGTGTGGCAGCGGTGAAGAAGGTCAATTCCATGCTAGGGATTATCAAAAAGGGGATTGAAAATAAAACAGCCAACATTATAATCCTACTGTACAAAACAATAGAAAGGCCGCACCTGGAGTATTGTGTACAGTTCTGGTCACCACATCTCAAAAAAGACATAGTGGGACTGGAAAAGGTGCAGAAGAGAAGAACTAAAATGATTACTGGCCTGGGGGACCTCCCTTATGAGGAAAGGATAAAACATTTGGGGCTCTTTAGTCTGGAAAAAAGGTGCCTGAGGGGGGATATGATTGAGACATACAAAATTATGCAGTCAAGTGGACAGAGGGATGCTCTTCTCCCTCTCACAAAATACCAGAACTAGGGGACATCCACTCAATTTGAGGGCTGGGAGAGTGAGAACAGATATTACCCAGCATGTTGTTAGTCTGTGGAACTCCCTGCCACAGGATGTGGTGATGGCATCTGGCCTGCCTTCAACAGGGGATTGGACAGATTCCTGGAGGAAAAGCCTGTCACAGGTTACAAACCATGATGGAGATGTGTAATTTCCAGATTTAAAACCAGGGGACTTCAAAGGCCAGATGCAGGGGAGTGGTATCAGGAGACAGATTTCTAGTCTCGTGCACTCTCAGACGCAATTGATTGGGCCACTGTGAGATAGAGGAAGCTGGACTAGATGGGCCTTTGGCCTGATCCAGCATGGCTCTTTGTATGTTCTTATGTAGTCCTGTGCATATTACCGCTATGTAGAATTTGTTATACTCTTAAAGGGAAACTTGCAAAAAAGATTCCTGCTGCCCAATAAGATCATCTAGTTCAGAGTTTTTTGTAGTTCCAGTATGGTATTCTGTTCAAACCAATACCATGGCCATTTACTTTTCCTTCTTTTACAACTTACACTAAGCACTCCAAGTCCACTGAATTGAGTCATATTTTATTAAGCAGTGTGGTTTGTATGCTTAGGTTTGAGTATGTGTTTTTAATTTGTTTGCTTTTAGACTTAGGGAAATCTTGGTATGCAAATACAGTACAGCACAGTGGTACCTCTACTTAACAGCGGCTCTACTTAAGAGCAGTTCAACTTAAGAGCAGAAAACCGTTGGCGTTTTAACTGCTGCCTTACAAATTTTAGATGCAGTTTGCTCTAATTACAATTATTTTTTCATAATTTTCATAAGTACCTCTACTTAAGAGTTGTTCGACTTAAGAGCATGCATTCAGAACGGATTAAATTTGTAAGTAGAGGTACACCTGTACTTCTTTACTGATGGCCGTGTTTTGGCTCCATTTGTTTCTGCACTCAACAACCAAGTTTGTTACATAGAATTACTGTGGTGCCTCCTAAGATGAATTTAATTGGTTCCAGGGATCCATTCATTTTATGAAAAATTCTTCTTAAGAGGCATGGTTTCCCATAGGAATGCATTGAAAACCAATTAATCCGTTATGGAGGAACAGGTTACATTGGTTTTCAATGCATTCCTAAGGGAATGCTGTCACAAAACCTCTCAATCAGTCGGCATCATTTGGCTGCTGGTTGATTGAGGGGGTTTAACCCCAACCCAACAAAGTAATTTTCTAGAATCTGACTAATGGAAATGTTGAGATTATAGTCGGTACAGAGAAAGAAATAAGCTATTTGTTTGTTTCGTCAATATGTAGCACTTGTCTGAATGGTATTGGTTGCAGACCCTGGAGATAACCAAACATTTTATTAACCACCTATTATAATTTACACTGCATGTGTATGAATAGGATTATGGGTCTTATGCTGATATTAGTATCCAGTCCCAGAATGCATGTAGCAGACACTATAAATTTCTTTCTTCTAAGTTTAGTCTTCTAAGTCCAGTAGCCATGACTCAACTCCCAGATAAACGCACCTGGATGACTGAGAATCTTCACAGACTAGGTTTACTTATATGTCAGAATAGTTAGGAAATGCTGGCATCTGCTGTTGAAGAGTAAGACTTTCTGAAAGCCAATTGGCATCCCATTTTAGAAGATAGAACAGTAGACTTCTTAGTTTTGTGTATTTAGAGCAAGAGTTCTGTGTGACTTGTCAAATCTTTGCCTGCCTAATTAAGACAGTGCAAATCTCCATTCATGCTTTATATTTGGGACAGTAAGATAAATATGTATTTTGTTTCTGGTCAGTTTCTTATGCTTTGCGTATTCATAGTAACTCTTGTAAAGACAATTAAGTTGAAATCACTCCTGGCTTTCTGCAGAAATTTTGAAATCTGGCATTTGAAAATACCAATACAGATATGTGGGAGTTCATAACTGAAATCACCCTGATTATGAAATTTGAAATGCTGTAGCTTACAGTATTTTCTTCTCTCTTTTACTTTCATTTCTTTGCATGGAATTAGAATCATAGAATCATAGAGTTGGAAGAGACCTCAAGGGGCATCCAGTCCAACCCCCTGCCATGCAGGAACCCCATCACAATATTTCCGACAGATGGCCATCCAGCCTCTGCTTAAAAACCTCCAAAGAAGGAGACTCCACCACCCTCCGTGGCATCATATTCCACTGCCGAACACCTCTAACCGTCATAAAGTTCTTCCTAATGTTCAAATGGAATCTCTTTTCCTGTAGTTTGAAACCATTGTCCCGAGTCCTAGTGTCTAAAGCGATGGAAAACAAACCTGTTCCCTCTTTAATATGACATCCTTTCAAATATTTAAACATAGCTATCATATCCCCTCTCAGCCTTCTTTTTGAAAGGCTAAACATTCCCAGTTCCCTAAACCATTCCTCGTAAGACATCTTTTCCAGACCTTCAACCACCCCAGTCACCCTCCTCTGTACCCACTCGAAGTTGTCAACATTCATTTTAAATTGAGGCGCACAGAACTGGACACAGTAGTCCAGGTGGGGTCTGACCAGAGCAGAATAGAGTGGTACTATCACTTCCCTTGATCTAGACACTATGGTTCTGTTAATGCAAACAAGGATCGCATTGACTTTCCTGGCCGCCACATCACACTGCTGACTAATGTTCAATTTGTGGTCACCAAGATTCCCAGATCCCTTTCACAAGTATTTTCAGCCAGGTGTCTCCCATCCTATATCTGTGCAATTCATTCTTTTTACCTAGATGCAGCACCCTACATTTCCCTCTGTTGAAACCCATTCCGTTAGCTTTGACCCATCATTCTAAATCTGTCAAGATCATTTTGGATTTTCATCCTATCCTCTAGGAATTAGCAACCCCACCCAATTTAGCATGGTTTGCAAATTTAATTAGCACAGTCTATTCCTTCATCCAAGTCATTAATAAAGATATTGAACAGCACTGGACCCAAAACAGAACCCTGGGGCACCCCACTGATCACATCTCTCCAAGCTGAAGAGAAGCCATTTATGACGACCCTTTGGGTGCGATCAGTCAACCAATTACAAATCCACCTAACAATAGCACTATCTATCCCACTTTCTACTAACTTCTTAGCAAGACTACTATGAGGAACCTTATCGAAGGCCTTACTAAAATCTAGATAAGCAATATCCACAGCATGCCCTTCGTCCACCAGGGCTGTAATTCTATCAAAGAAAGAGATCAAATTGGTCTGGCATGACTTGTTTTTAAGAATTCCGTGTTGACTTCTCGTAATGATAGCATTGCTAGTTAAATAATTGCAGACTGCCTGTTTAATAATCTGCTCTAGGATCTTTCCAGGAATTGAAGTCAAGCTGACGGGGCGGTAATTATTTGGGTCCTCTTCCCCCCCCTCTTTTGAAGATGGGGACAACATTCACCGTCCTCCAATCAATGGGGACTTCCCCTGTTCTCCAGGACTTCTCAAAGATAATTGTCAATGGTTCTGAAATTACTTCTGCCAGTCCTTTTAATATCCTTGAGTGTAATTCATCTGGCCCTGGAGACTTAAATTCATTTAATGTTTCCAGATGTTTCTGTACTACCTCTCTGTTCCTATTCTATGTTGCAATTCCCACCCTATCTCATCTACTCCTTGTCCCAGCGGATCTCTTTCTTCCTTTTGGAGAAAACTGAGGCAAAGAAGGTGTTGAGTAGTTCTGCCTTTCCTTGTCTCCTGTTAGTGACTGGTTATCATTGCCACACAGAGAGGCTATCATTTTCTTATTTTTCCTTCGATGTGGACATAACTAAAGAAACCCTTTTTACTATCTTTAATCTCTCTCGCAAGTCTAAGTTCATTTTGCGCTTTAGCTTTATTTACCACCCCCCTGCATATATTAGCTCTTTGATTATATTTCTCTTTGATGCGTTCCCCATTTTTTTCATTTCTTGTACAGTGTTTGTTTTTCTTTATAGTTAGCTGAGTTGAAAGTTCAGCTAAGTCAGTTTTCACCACAAATGTTTCTGGACTATCTAACAAATCTGCTTTCTGACATCAATATTAGACATAGAGTAGAAATACTGCTGGATGCTTGGGTTCTAACATTCCCTAGTTCTCTTATTTACATTGCATTAAATACTGCATGAACATCTTTGAAGTGCTGAGTGTGTCTTTTTGTGTTATACTGTACATTTGATTGCACTTACGTAGATAATTAGGTGACTTTATGAAAGGGGTTTCATTGAACTGTGCTTTTTTTAGTCCCAGGATCAGACATTCTCAATACAGTATTCAATTCAGAATGTAAATGTTAACTGATTGATATGATAATATAGACCATTATGATCTTCCCAAATGTCTTCAGACAAGTAAGCTTGATGATGGCTTAGTAGGTATTAAAATGGAGGCATAACTAGTCTGGCTTTGACACTTCATTTATTATAAAAACTGTGGTGGTGTTGTGCTTTGGTTCCCAACCTTGGCACACCCTGTTGTTCTTGGATTGCAATTCCCAGACTTCTTTACCACCAACAGTGTTACTGGGGTTTCTGGGAGTTACAGTCAAAGAATGGGCATAGTGAATAGAGTGATGGACTAGGATTCAAGAGACCTGGTTTGAAATATCTACTTTGCCATGGAAACTCACCACCCCTAAATATCACACACATATTTAAAGCTTTACTAAAGTTGCTGTTAAGTAGGATCTGACTTGACAGCATGTAACAGCAAAGTGAAAAATGCTAATATGGTAGTTGAATGAACCAAGTGGTTAACTCAACAATAAAGTAAGACTCAGTAACAAAGTCAAAGATACCTACAGTACCTGAAGTTTAGAAGTGAGCAGAAGGTGAAATTGTAGGAGCTATATAGGTGGGGAAATCAAGATAGTATGACTGGTTTGTTAAATGTGACAGACAGCAAGGTGTTGGCACTTAATAATAGTTTACAGTATTAAGTACTTGTGTAAGGAGACATATTTAAGGATAATTAAGATATTTTACTTTCTGCAGAGTGTCACTTAATATAGGAGATAATATAACAGAGAAGATGTTGTACGGTATTAAATTGATGAGCTTTATAGAACATATACTGTTTCTGTCATCTGTGAGTAATAATTTGTAATGGTTTGAGTTCACTAAAATTTGGTATTTCAGGCAGATTTCCAAAGTGCCAATATGAGAATGATATTCTGCCATCAGCTGGTGATTGTGCCTGGAGAGAGTGCATTGTATATTTGTTGGGGGATTCTGTACATCAGCCTACTCAAATTACTCCAGATTCACAGTGCGAAATTAGTCCAAAACTGAGAAGGCCAAATAGCCCGTGTTTGCCAGTGACTGGAAAATATACACAGCCTCTTTCATTCAATCCTAAATTAAATGTTTTTTTGCATAAACATTTTGGCGTTTTTGTTTTTGTTTTACTTAAATGTTTTCTTTAACCTATTGGCAGAAATCCAGTACTGGAGTAGAATTTGTGCCACTTGAGGCATAAACCAGCTGCCACAGTTTTATATAATTTTTTTAAAAAATTGATCCTGCCCATCTAGGTCACAAAGCTCCCTTGGAATCCCGTTCCTTGTAAGAAAATTATTAAAGGTTTTGGGACAGTGGGAAAACTTTAATTTCTAAAAATCACCATCACTAGTGAAGTTATCCCAACAATGGTGATTTTTGGAAATGAAAGATTTTCCACCATTTTCCTGTGTCTTTCCTGCTACAAAGAGGATTCCAAGGCTGTGGACCTTTTGGAGTCCAGGGATCAGAATTTTTAAATCTCAAAAATAACCCTATGGCTGTTGCTGCTACCGGTCTTACAGAGCATATGCTCCTCTGCTAGATTTCAGCCTTTATTTTCTCAAAATGATGCTTAATTAGTGCCTTATGCCTTGGACCCCTTTTAGGAAAAAGTCAGGATTTATATCAAAAAGCACATATAAATATTTTTGATTGACCAACATGAACTTTTTGCTAATTAAGCTAAAATTCACAAGATTCCACCTGCTCTGTGCATTTAGTTATCCCTCGCCCAAGCCTTTGGGCTCTTTCTGCTGTTCTGCAAGAAAGCTTTGGTGTCTTCTTGTTCAAGCATAAGCCCGTTAACTGCAGCGGACTGATTTGTGTTGGTAAGCCAGAAGAGGTTTTATGGGACATTATTTTCTGTGATTTGAAACAGGGTGCTAACTACTGAAACATATGGCTTCTTTGCTAACTGTGGAATGTGCTTGTTACCCTGCAGAAACAGCCATTGTATGTTAGTGGTTCAGAAGCCGTTTAACGAGTTCTGAAGTTTTCCAGAGTGAGTATTATTATGTGCAGACTGTTTTGGAGTGAAACTGAAATCTACATTTGGCTTCTCAAAAGGGGGGAAAAACATATGTAAAGATTAGACATTTTCAGCTCTCTGAAACGCAAGATATTGATAAAAAGCAGCTTTATGTAGAGTGGTGTAAAAAAAGGAAAAACAACTTGATATTGAAATCATAGTGGCTGAATGGTCTTCTTCTTAAATCGAAACATTGGAAAGGTTCAGCAAATGAAAGGGACTCTCTGGCACATGATATGATAGTTTTAATTTTCTCCTAGAGTAGACACGAGATATGCTGCAAGCTAGAATGGCGACAAAGTTGGGTTCTCCCTTTATCTAGATTTTCAGCTTCTTTATCTCTGGAAGTTGCACTGTTCAATACTCAAGAATGGCAATGTTTCAAAATTGAAAATTTCGTTTTGCTAACCTGTGTGATTCTCTCCCCCCCCCCCCCCCCCACCCCCGGGAGAGGTACACAGAATTAGCCTCTAGACTGGCTAGGCTAGAGTCATCCATCCTGATTGGTCAAACTGTTTGCATGCTAAAGGTAGTTGGGGGTTTTTTTTATCTGTCTTGTACTGAAAGATAAGCCCACATTACAAAGGAGTCAGGTTCAGGTATTAAAATTTATTTAGGAGAAGAGCAGGATTTTTTTTAAAAAAATGCATATAAATATTTTTGATTGATCAATATGACCTTTTTGCTTTTTTTCATTTATAGTGCGTCATTGTGGCTAGCTAGCAGTACCACAGGAAAAGGTATTGAAAGGTAGTAGTAACGAAAACGATCGAGGAGCTACTCTTAGTTCCATGAACAGCTTTTTTGTAACCTTTACAGCTTTATGCAAGATGAACCTGCCTCTCCTTTTTCTCCATCTCTATTGTGGTTTCTCGTGCGACTTGGAAGGAGGCGGGCCCTTGGGGATATTGGAAGGGGAAGAGATAAGATGGCTGTGTGTGTGCACACATCAAGATCCTGTTTCAGTGGGAAAGAAATCCTAATGGCCCCTCCAAGCAAAGTTGAGCCACAGCCAGTGGTCAGTAAATCAAGGGAGCCATGAGGCCATTATGTTTGAGAGCCACTGCCTGGGGTCTCTATTTTGAGATTAGTTTGGAAGTGCATACTTATTGCAGGGATTAGGGACCTGACCGGCGATAATTGAAAATCTGCAATATGCAGATGCTGGGTTGAGTGGTGCCTAAGTATATGGGGCCTCCTACAATTACCTGAGGCCTAGCACTGTCCAGAACAGCCCTCCGACAGGCTTCTAGGGCCTGTCAGAGAACTCAGAACTTCAGAAGTGCTTTCCATTTTACCGGAAGTGACTTCCAATTTGCTGGAAAGCACTTCCGGGGCCTCCAACGGGCCCCAAAGCCTGTCAAAGGCCTCAGAAGTGTTGTTCGGTGATCCGGAAGTGACTGACGGTTTGCCAGAAAGCACTTTTGGGGACTCTGACAGGCCCCAGAAGTGCATCGGGGGCCCGTTCAGGGCAGCGCCAGGCCTGGGGTAAGTACAGGAGGCCTGAAACAGGCCCATCCACCTTACCCCAGGGGGGCTTTGTTTCATATACTGCGGTCCTGCAATATACTGGAACCGTAGTTTATGAGCCACAAAAGAGCAGGGGGTTACTGTACATATTGCAAAGCAAGTTAGCCTCACTTTATTTTTTATTTTTATTTTTATTTTGCTTTTAATGAGAGTTCAAAATTGATTTTATCTAGAATGCATTTATTTGTCTTCCTGTTGGTCTATGATTTTTGTAAAAATCTCCCCAACACCTCGTTTCAAATGAGATGAATTTTTCAGCTTTCAGCTTTCTTCATCATCTTGCTTTCACAGCCATACATACATAGTGATGGGAAATACTGTAGCATGAACAACCTTGGCCTTGGTCTTCAAGCACCATAAATTTGCATTTGAGGATACAGTGGAACCTTGACTTACATCATTAATCCGTTCCAGTGGTCTAGACTTAAGTCAAACATGACTTAAGTCAAACGAACTTTTCCCATAGAAAGTAATGGGAAAGTGGATCAATCCGTTCCAGATGATGAAAAAGACCCCCGAAAACAGCAATTTAACACAAATTTGACTGGGATAGGAGATTCCTTCTGCGGATGTAAATGAAACGTCTCTTCAAAGAGAGGATGAGGCAGTGGAATTATAGTCCACAAGTTATACACCTCCACTTTTTAATGTTCATAGCAACAATGTCTAACATTTAAGTTTTACTGATTTTTAACCTGACGTTCCAAGTCCTGAACAACCCTATGGTTACCATTAGAGTCCCACAACTGTACAGCTCCCCAACTAAAATGCTTCCATTGTGGACCAGACTTCTGCAGCCAGATTTTTTACAAGACTGAGCTGACTATCTAACCAGCGAGGCCAGCCCCGAGCTCCCGGCCCTTCTTCTCCTCCGGCAGCAGCGGCGGATTCGGTGAGGCTGAGGACCAGCTCCGGAGGAGGGGAAGAAGGCAGGAGCAGTTTGGAGGTGTCAGCCGCGATGCTGGGTCGTGGATGCTGCCCGATTCCAGTGCCTTGCGCCGGGGCTCCAAGATGTAAGTCAAAGCCTGCGACTCAAGTTAAACAGGCCCCTCCTTGCTGCAAGTCAAATATGCTGTAAGTCAAGCAGTATGTAAGTCAAGGTTCCACTGTATTTGTAGTTCTTTTGTACCTGCTTTTCTTGGTTGCAGTTTCTATTTGGATTGATGATCTCATTAAGGTATAGAAAATCTGTAACATTTTCAGTTTTTTCATTTTCAACATCAAGTTCTGCAATTCATTTGTAGGTATGGTTTTGTCATTAATTTTCAACTCTAATCATGCTTTTTTGCAAGATTTTCATTTGAAATTGCTGCTGTTCCCTGCCATAATATGATGGTTAAAATCTTATTGCATCCTTCCATTTGTGCAATGTGAAGCTTGCAGTGTCAGGAAAAAGGGGAGACGTGCTGTTATCAAAACAATTCTGCATGTGTGCTGCACAATAGGTGAAACAGGAGCTGCTTGCATAACTTTCTGTTATGCCAGAACATACAGGATTTCAGGAGCTGTAATCTGGATATCTTAAAATTACTGAAATTTGTTCCATTAGGTTTTCATACTTTCCTGTAAGAGGTATTTTGCATATAAATTTAACAGAGGGATAAAATTAATGAATGGAGTGAGTTGTGAGTACACTGGTATCTCGATTTACGAATTTAATCCGTTCCAAATGCATGCTCTTTTAAGTCGGGGTACCTATCTAAAAAATTGAAAAAAATAAGTTTAAAAAATCAAAAATATTGAAAAAATATATTTGTAAGTCGAGCAGACCATATCTAAAATTTGTAAGGAGACAGTTAAAATGCCAACAGTTTTCCGCTTTTAAGTCGAATTGCTCTTAAGTCAAACTGCTCTTAAGTCGGGGTACCACTGTAGATTGATAGTGCAGTTGAAGACTATCACTTCCCGATGCAGAAGTAATCCTCAGATTAGTTGGTAGGGTGCTACTCAATTAAGAGTAAGGGGCATGGTGGCTCAGCAGGCTAGAGTGCTGAAACTGTCAGCTACAAAGTTAGCAGCTCAGTGGTTCGAAACTCGGGAGCCACACGGCAGAGTGAACTCCCATTATTAACCCAAGCTCCCACCAGCCTAGCAGTTCGAAAGCATGTACAGTAGGACCCCCGTATGCACTGATTCATTATCCACTAATTCAGTTATCCACGGTTGGGAGAGGAAAAATAACTAAATAATTCAGCAGCCACAAAGCAAGCACTGTCACAAAAGCAGCTGTAAAGGCTACTGGCAAAACAACAACTGTAAAGCAAGTTACTGTCACAAAACAGCAGTTTTGGGGACATTTTGGCGTCCTCTTTTATCCACGGTTTTCATTATCCACGGGAAGGCTTGGAACCAATCCCCAGCGGATACTGGGGTCCTACTGTAAATGCAAGTAGATAAATAGGTACTGCCATAAAAAGCGAGAAGGTAAACAGTGTTCCCAGCTCTTTGGCTTAGAAATGGAGATGAGCACTGCCCCTATAGTTGGACACAACTAGCATACATGTGCGGGGGGAACTTTTACCTTTTTACTCCATTAAGAACCCAAATGGGTGACAGATGCTCTGTATTTTCCATTAGAGATGAGGTTGAATTGAAAAAGAATCACATTTTCTAACAAATTTGGCTGACTCATCCAAATTCATCAATTCATAGTAATCACAAATGGAGTTACCCCAACAAACATGAATTGGCAAATTGTTAACATTTTTGAGTCCTTATTTCATTGGCTATAAAATGTCTCCCAAGGTACCTAGAGACACCAACATTGGAGGGAAGCATGCCCTGACTATCCTTTCTACAAGTCGCTCCATGTTTGGTGAAGATTGGGTTTCCCCAACCCTGTTGCTAAAGAGCTTTTGCCTGAGGGGGGGAGATACTTTGTGGGTGTATAATTCAGATGTCTGAAACCCTAGTCTTCACCAAACAGAGAGAGGCTAGAGAGGATAGGAGATAGAGAGGAAGGATTAGACCCCCAAATGTGGAGTCTAAAAGTGCTGGAGGAGGGGGGGGCTTATAACATTTTAAATGGAAGATGAATCGATTTGTTGATAGATTTCTGGAGGTTTGTTACCCATGACAAATCACCATTTTTAGTTCATCCCATCTCTGTTTTCCATAGAAATGAATGGCTTCTCTTGACATCACAAGAGAAAAGCAGCAGCAGTTAAAGATGACATCAGTTTTGAGTATGAGTATGCTTGGCAAGTGTTTTTTCTCCTGAAGAGCCTCCTCAGTGACACCTCTTAAATCAGGGTACCGAAAAGAGAACCATGCCACAGAACTTTAGTTGTTGTCTTCATCAGCACTGTAGATTTTTAGTGGCCTTAAACAGGCAAGTTACTACTTGCTTTACAGTAGTAAAATATAGGAGACTGTTATTTACCTTCAGTTGGAACAGAATAGTATTATTTAAGGATCAAGTCAAAAACATATAAAAGCCCAAGAACATTACAGTGAAGTAGAGACTATAGCACACACTTAATCTGTACTGCTTGCCTTCACGTTAATTGCGTATGTATTCATCTTATTTCAAATAAGAAAATATATTTTGGTAACTTTTGGTTTTTGTTTTATGTATTTTTACAGTACAATAATAATCACTTTTCCTTTGAACAGTGATGTATACAACCTGTACCAAAAACTGAACAAAAAGAATAATAAATTAAATGAAAACAGTCTTCACTTGTAAATACTGTATTGTATATCAAAATGGTTTAATAAAGTTACCGCTGTGTATAAATTAAAAATCAGCTGTATAGTTCAGTCTAAAAGATTATTCTATGTATTGTTGCGTGTGGTAGAGGTATTGTTTTCATCATCCTTTTGTGTAATAAATGAGATTTAAAAAACATGTCATATCAAAATCAATTTTTTATTTTATCTTGCTTGATATTAATTTCTAACAGAGTGATATTCCATACCCATCTAAACTTCATGCTTAGATCCTTGCCTCCTTTCCATTGTCTGGTCAACATTTGTCGAGCTGCCACCAACAAACAAGTTATTAGATCTTTATGCAACACATTTTAATTATTATTTTCAAATAAGTTGTGTCAACTGCTACATATGTAAAAAATTCCCACTTCTTCACATCCACTCCAGTATAGATGATTTGGATTCCTTTGAAATACACATCAATTTAGGACGGGTTAGGTATAATGTGTAAGTTGTTTTTCAGAGTGAATGTCTATTTGAATGTCCATAACATTTCCCATGTAAAGTTAGCTGTCAAATAGCGATTAATGGCAATGTGACATGCAGTTTGACATGTGTACCTAGTTGATATTGAATCTTTTTGTGTTTTTCTTAAAGATATTTTGTTTAATAGCTTCAGGTAATAAACACTGATGTTTAAGCAAATACAAGTGTGTAGATAGATAGATAGATAGATATAGATATAGATATGCTATATAATGTTATTATTTTATTTAAGTAGTTCTCCAATTATGATTCATTAACCTATTAAACTAAAATCAGTTCTGATGTAGCTGTTCTGGCAGATTATTATTCTAAACATGATATCTTCTGGTTGCAAATATTAAAGATTATAACTACAAGCAATAACAAATCCCTAACATTAACCCTTGCCAGTTCGACTTCTGTTTTATTTGCGAAGGCTTTCATGGCCAGGATCTGAAAAAGTCACAACTATACACTTTTATTCTTTATTTGTATTGATCTTTTATTTGTATTATTTCCCTGGTTGTACGCCGCCCAGAGTTCCTCTGGGAAAGTTGGGCAGTATATAAATAGAAATAATAAATAAATAAATAAATACAATGTCTGGTGCTCCGCCTTGCCTGTTGAGTTTGACCCAATTTCAGCCCATGATGTTGTAAAAGGTGGACAGAGTGCTTGATCACTGCCACTCCACCATCTCCCCTCTGGATCCTTGTCCAGCCTGGCTTATAAAAGTTGCCAGGCTGACTTGTACAGAATGGGCCATTGCTATGATTAATGGGTCTTTCCTTGAAGGCCTTGTCTCCCTTCTCTCAAGAGAACAGTAATTAGACCCATTCTGGGGGGGGGGGAACTAACTTATCAATGAATTATGCTAATAACTTTAGACTTGTTGCTAATGTCTTAGTAAGGTCGTGGAAAGGGTGGTAGCAGATCAGCATCAGGCACTTTGGAAGAGACCAGTGCCCTTGATCCATTCTAGTCTGGCTTCCAGCCACAACATAGCATAGAAATGGCATAGGTTGCTTTGCGCAATTGTTGAGGGAGGCTGATGGGCAATATGTCCCTGCTAGTCCCTCTCAGCTGCCTTTGATACCATTGACCATATGGTATCCTACTGTGAAGAGTCGCTGCAGGGGAGGTTGGCCTGGGTCCATTCCTTTCTGGAGGACTGTCCCCGGAGAGTGCAGCTTGATGAGAGGTTTTCTATCCCTTGAACTTTCAATTGTGGAGTCCCTCAGGGGTTGATCATCTTGCCAGTACTGTTTAATATCTATGTGAGACTACTGGGGGAGATCATCAATCAATCAATAAATACATTCTAAAATCATAACTTAAAATACAGTATAGTCCTGTTGACTTGATTTAAATCACATCTACCCTGAGGCTGGCTTTCCTGGAGCCACAGTGGGAAACTGAACTCCGAACCTCTGGCTCCACTAACTCACTAAGCTATCCAGCCAACTCTTGCAGGTTGTTGAGGACAGGTCATTTTGGAGATCACTCCTTCACAGGGTTGCCGTAAGTCAGAGCCAACTTTATGCCACATAGCAGCAACATAAATGCTGGTAAATGTAATTTGCTTAACAGTTTTCATAATATCCATTAAAGATGCTTGTGAAATTATTGGTAATGATTTATTTCATAATAATTACTTAAAACATTTATAATTTGATCAACTTTATCTTGCTGTTGTAAGATATTCTGGTCTGTTTGCACTGGCTGCCCGTTGCCTCCCAAATAAGGTTGAAGGTGCTGGTTTTGGTTTACAAAACCCTCCATGGCTTGGGACCTAGATATCTGGGAGAGGGTATCTCCCAGAGGTCAGAGCTGGCCAGACCTACCAGAGCCTCTTTGGCATTCTCGTTCCAGGTGGCCACCCCTAAGGAGGCCCATAACGTTGCCACATGCAATCAGGCCTTCTCGGCGGGCGGCCTGTCCACATGGAACAAATTGCCCAGCAGGATCTGCCAGGTTCAGTCCCTAACATCCTTTAAGAAAGCAGTGAAGACCTGGCTTTTTAAAGAAGCTTACAGCGACCGCTAATGTCTGTCTTATGCACCCCTGTGTTTTGATGTTGTGTTGTTCTATCTGTTTTGTGCTTCTTGCCGGGTTCCTTTCTTTTCTTTTCTTTTTCACTTTATTGTTTTGTATTATTTGTACTTGTGTTGGTTTTAACAGCATATGTGTTGCTTGTTTTATGAACTGCCTAGAGATCCCCTGGGAAAATCAGTGTGGTATATAAAAATAAATAAATAATAAATACAGGAATTAATTGGTTCCAAATGAAATTCTGTTAAGCAAATTTTCCTTTGTACAAATTTCCCATAGGAGCGTATTGAAAGCGGATTACTCCCTAATTGCGACCGTTTTTCTGTTGTACGGATTCACCTCGTAGGTGAATCCTATCTCCGGAAATTTTTCCTTTAAGCAGATTTTCTGCTAAACAAACCGCTTGTTATACAAGGGTCCACTGTAAATATAAGGTCAAGCTATCATCTTTGATCTCTCATTATAAAGGTGCACGGCTGATTTAACTGGAGAATAGTTAGAAGCAACAGATGTGTTATATCTACCTCTACGTGTCAGAAATAAGAAGGTAATCATATGATAGAAGGCCATGTGAGCTTTTTCTGATTTTAATCAAGATGCATATTGTGCCACGAGTAACAAAAAGTGAAATCTTTCACTCCTGGATGAAGAAATCACCAGGCATCAACTAGAATATAATTTACTAATAAACTTTGGAAGGCTGTTTCATTTTTATCTTGAGTAGATAATGTCTTTGTTTATCAGTAACGGGAATAATTGTTATGTTGAAATCCCTCCATTTATAAAAGTTATTTTAGCAAGATGGTGGATTTCATCTAAAAAAGCGTACTGGCCTGAGATGGGACTAGAAACAGATGCAAAGGTGAAGTACTAGCCATCGATTGTCCCATTACACATTTTTAAAAAATCTCTGATTTACAAAAGTGGGATATTGTCCTTGCATATCCAAGATTCAGGGAGCCAGGAAATAGCCCAATATTGCTTCATGGTATCAAGCCCACCTTGCCAGCAGGAGAAAGGGAGCCAAGCTTTACATAGCAAAAGGGCATCCTGAATGTGGACAACAACAACAGCAGGAGTCAGGATGGTCTACAGGATACTCCCTTGTGCTCATATGTTGAAGAACAACCCCGACAGTGGATATGTTTTTGTGTGAGAAATGGTGAACCAATTAAAAAAGAGTCAGGTTTGGGAGGTTTTTCTTGCTTGGTGTCACTTGGTGAATGGCAGTGAACATTTTGGAGCTCATTAAACATTGTTGTCACCATATGTCAGAAGTGACTTGATGAAATATAAACATTTTCTTTAATTACCAGACAATTGTTTAGTGACAATATGGATGGGAATTGTGACACAATATAAACATCAAAATTCTGGTAACATTGAGTAAGACCATTTCCACTCAGAAAGGGGGGAAAAAAAGTAATCTTACATATAAATGAGTGAGCTTCTGAATATTTGTTTTTATAACCAGACAAAGACACCCCCCTTGCCAGTGTGTTTCCCTGTTTGGCAATGAAAGAGTTAAAAGGTTATCCTCCTGAGAGTCAGCTGATTTTTTAAGAACATAAGAAGAGCCATGCTGGATCAGGCCAAAGGCCCATCTAGTCCAGCTTCCTGTATCTCACAGTGGCCCCACCAGATGCGTTTGGGGGCGCATGAGACTAGATATTTGTCTCCTGAATTTTTGAACAGGACTGACAGGTTCAAAAGTTCATGTTGCCTCAGACCTGGAGCTGATTTTCCTTTGAAGGCTTGTGCAGGAGCTTGGTCCCAGACATCCCAAGACAATGTTTACAGAAAGAACACAGAGCTGGGACAGACACAACCACTCTGTGATTTATTTGTTTATTTATGCATTTATGCATTTATTTATTTATACTTGTTGACTGCATGACTTTCCCTCAGAACTCTGGGTGGTGTACAACAAATTGCAAAACAACAACAAAAAAAACTTGCCCCAAAGGAATACAACCCCCTAACAGTAAATCAAATATAGAAATATAAAAACAATAACAACAATCGTACAACAAACACAGAATCCAGCAACAAACGGGCTGGGATAGACAATACAACCAACAACATGCCATCGTACACTCAGCGATCACCAAAGCTTTCCCAAAGAGCCAGGTCTTTAACACTCTCCTAAAGGCCAGCAGGGACTCCACCAGCTTAATCTCCACTGGCAGTTTGTTACAAAGTGCCGGGGCAGCCACCGAGAAGGCCCGAATCCGGGTAGAAACTCTTCAGGCCTCCCACGGAGTGGCCATCTGGTGCAAAAAGGGAAGCGAAGCTCTGGTCAGTTGGGACAAAGCTGACCTCTGGGAGATCTGCTCCGCCAGATAGTCAGGTCCCAAGCCATGGAGGGTTTTGTAAACCAAAACCAATATCTTGAATCTTATTTGGGAAGCAACAGGTAGTCAATGAAGTTGAGCCAGGATGGGGGTGATACGGTCAAACATGGCCACACCAACCACCAGCCTGCCACCGCATTCTGCACCCACCGCAGTCGCCAAACAAGGGTCAAGGGTAAACCCATGTAAAGAGTGTTACAGTAATCTTTCCTCAAGATCACCTGCACTACTGTTCTAAGGGAATCCACGTCCAGGTACAGGTTAATCTGGGTGATGAGCCTAAGTTGGTAAAAGTCCACCCTGGAAACAGATGCCACCTGGGCTTCCAGGGACAGAGCTGGGTCCAGGACGATGCCTAGACTCCTCACTCTTATCTGCCAGCTGGAGGGTCAATCCTCACAAACTAGGGAGAGGGCCACTGTAACCATCTGAGTATCCCCCAAGGAACATAATTTCATTCTTCCCTGGGGTTGAGTTTGAGCCTGTTAGCCCTGGTCCATTCCATGACCGTGGCCAGGCAGCGGTCAAGGGTTCGCACAATCTCCTTTGCAGAGGTGAAAAAGGAGAGAGAGAGAGCTGTGTGTCATCAGCATACCGATGACAGCAGACTCCATAACTCCAAATGACCTCAGCCAGCAGCCTCATGTAGATTGCAGCCGCCCATTCTGGCATGCTCCCCCCCCCCCAGCAGTCTTAATCAGCCGGGATGGGCAAGGGTCGAACAGCCAAGCCACTGACCGGCAATGAGCCAGGGCCCTGGAGGCCTCAGCTGGAGTCACAGCCCCAAACTCAATACATTTATTTATTTATTTTAATTTGTGTGTGTGTTGCGTCGTTACAGTCGTGACCAACTCTTCGTGACCCCATGTCCATGAAGTTTTCTTGGCAGGAATACTAGAGTGGTTTGCCAGTTCCTACTCCAGGTGCCTACAGCACCTGGTATTCCCTGGTATCTCCCATCCAAGTACTAACCCGGGCCAACCCTGCTTAGCTTCCGAAATCAGGTGAGATCGGATGTGCTTAGGGCATCTAGGCAGCTGTATTTTAATTTAATTTAATTTAATTTATATACTCCTCCATCTAGCTACATGGCTACTCTGGGTGGTTTATATTTATATACCATTCCATCTAGTTACATGGCTACTTCTGGCACCCCACCACCCCTATCACAATCATTATCCTCAGATAAGAGCATTTGCTCTTATCCACGGATTTCACTATCCGCGGGGGATCCTGGAAGATCTTCGGGGATCTTTTTCCCCAAATATTTAATCCAGCCTCTTCTGGTTTAATATTTAGCGCTTGAGATATGTGCAACCCCTCCAAACTTCCCTCAGTTTTAGCCATCGACTGGGTACCCAGTCTTAATGGGGATCATGTGGCTCCTTGTTTTTTTCCAGTTAGGAAGGGGGGGGGAGGAAAGATTCCTTTTCAAAATAGCTCCTGCTTGTTTGCAATAGCAATACTGCCATCTTGTGGCCACCCAACTTCAGTGCTGCAATTATGAAGAATGTTCATTTTTTACAGGAAAGCTGAAAACTGGGGCTTGTTTTCTTTTTTAAAATAACCTTTTCACACTGCCCATTTTGGATATGTCTGGCGCCATTTGGGGGACTTTTGGGAACTTTTGGGTGGATTTCTTAAGCAGTTGAAAGGTAGGGAGTTGAGCTTCTGTTGTTTGCATGCCTGTTAATGTGTGGGTTTTTTTCATTCTGGGGAGGGTGATTTCCCACTTGGAACGAATTAATCCATTTCCAATGCATTTCTATGGGAAACTGTTTCAACAAGAAAATTTCAACTTAACAAAATGTATTTGGGATGGATTAATTTTGTAGCTAGAGGTACCCCTGTAGTTATCGTCGTAGTCGTAGTCGTAGTCGTAGTCGTAGTAATAATAATAATAATAATAATAATAATAATAATAATAATAATAATAATAATAATAATAATAATAATAATAATAATAATAATAATAAATAGCAGCAGCTTCTTAGATAATTTAAAATACATCAAGCCAAATAATTAAATATAAAATACTGGCTCGTGATTCTAGAACAATCAACTACAGAACAGCCAGTTGTTGTCAAACCTGTTCAGCCACTCTTTAAAATGTGAAAAGGAAACAGGTCTATGTTTTTCTTGCTTATATTTCAAAAAGATTGTTTTGTTTTTTGTAACTTAAAACATGAACAGTGAGTTGATATAAAATATCATAACTTATCCTATTGTAAATGTTTCTTTGATCAACCTTTAAACTTCACACAAATTTGACATTATTTTGCACAGCTTCATTGTCAAAACATTATGCATTTGTTAATTACCTGACTATTTCATCTGCCCGTCAATTAACAAAAGTCACTTGCTGCTTGTACTTGATTCTCACAGTTGTACTTTGTTTGTTTTTTTCTCCCCATCCTAAGCTATATTTGTTATTTCTTCTGATTTCTTCGTTTTCCTTTTTTCCTTTTTTTCCAGTTTAAGCTATGGAGGAGCCCCTTCATCAGAAACAGATCTTCTTCACAGACAGACATACACAACTTCTCATCAGCTTCCTGCGTATGGTACAGCACCTCATCCTGCTGGTAATAATGTCCTATAAAATGTCAGTTTAAATGATTGAATTAGGGATGTGCATAAACACACAAATAAACAGAATCAGTATTATGATTGGTCTAAGAACTGTAACAAGAAACTGTCTGACTGACTGATTTAGTATTCAGGAATTTGAAATTTGAAAAATTCACAATTTTTCAGATACAAGTGCTACCTTGTATAAAGGAATTCATTCCAAATGAAATTATGTTAAGCAGATTTTCCTTTATTCAAATTATAGGAATGCATTGAAAACGGAGTAATCCCTAATTACGACCATTTTATGTTGTATGGATTCGCCACATAGGCGATTCTGTTAAGCAAATTTCTACTATCTCCAGAATTTTTTATGTTGTACAGATTTTATGTTATTCAAACCATTTGTTATATGAGAGTCCACTATACCTGCAAATCTGTTGGATTCAATATGAACCCTGCATATGTCTTCTGACACCTTCCCAGTGATTATCCCAAACAAAGAGTGTACACCAGGCCTGCCCAAAGTCCGGCCCGGGGGGGGGGGGGATCTGGCCCTTCAGGCCATTCTGAGTAGCCCGCGGCTGGCTGGCCCGCCCCTCCCTCCCCCTCCTTCGCCCCATGGTTTTTAAAAAAAATATCTTCCGCCAACACTGACGCCACTGGGAAGCTTGAGGGGCTGGGCCGGCCGGTGAGCAGAAGTTTGTGGGGTAGGTGGGCGGGCAAGGGGGTGGGCCGCCACCACCACCACCACCACCACTGGGAAGCTTGTGGGGCTGGGTGTGCGCACGGGGGCGAGCTGGCGCCATCGGCATCACCAGGGAACCTTGTGAAGCTAGGCGCCCGCCTTCCTTCCTGCGGGTGGGGTTGCAAGGGGTCAGTGGGTGGGGCTTGCAGTGGGGTGGCAGGGTCGGGGAGCAACCGGCCCCTGACACATTCTCAGCCACCAAATCTGGCCCTCCTTACAAAACGTTTGGGCACCCCTGGTGTACACCAATACCCCCCGTGCCTAAATATTAGGAAATGACCACAGTGGGCAGTGAACAGTGGGTATGCTAGCAGGTAATGCCACCAACATTGGTGAAGCAGAGGATGGCTTGAACCTGAAAGTGAGTAAATAGTTTGGGCAGTATTGGCAGGCAGATTGGAGATAATAAACTGTGGTGGGTGGGAACTGTGCCACCAGTATTGGGCACAAAACAGTTCACTGATTGAACATAATCTTGGAGCAGCATTTGGAAGAATCAAAGAAACAGAAGTAGGGGTCATCAGACAAGCAGGGCATAATTAGTACAGTGAGTGGAGTGTATCAATCTCTTATTTAAAGGGGACTTCAAGGAAGCCCAGCCATGGTAGGCTGACCTCAAGGGAAATGAGTGTACAGATCCACATTCAAGGCATGAGTGTGTGGACCGGCAGTATTCCCTGCCTGGAAAAAAAACACTCTTTCACTTGGCACACTCGTTTGATGGGTAAGACAGCAGCCCCATGTATTACTGTCTGCTGCGATAGATTTTGTTGGGGTGGGAAGCTCATAGTAGTGGTTCTACTGCCTTTTCCTCTCCTCCTCCTCAGTAGAAGCTGTTGCAGTGGATACAGGCAGCATTCCACCAGCCTTCCCCAAGTGCCTACTACCACATCCACATTTTATACTACCTGAGATTCTGTCCAAAGAAGAACAGAATTAGATTCTGTTACAGTACAGCACAAATCAGGAAGATCTGTGCTGAAGGAAGATTGGATACTCTCTCACACAGAGAGAGACAATCTATTAACTTCATATATCTGTCTATAAAGAACAAAAATATATTCCCATGCCTAATACACCCCAAAGTGGTCTAAATATATTTCCCTCTTGATTTATAACATACTAACCTATACATCTATTAATCCTAAAGTTTATTCCTAACTTTAGCTAAATAATATACCAGGGCTGTCCAACTTTAAACAAACAGCCTGCAGCCTACCTGACAGTCCCCAGCGTCCCCTGTTGTCGACCCTCACGGTGGCACAGGCGGCTCTAGGACCCCTGGAGGGCCAAGGGGTTGCTGGGTGGTTGTTCCTGCTGCCTCAGCACCGGGCACCACCAGGCTTGGGGGTGGGCATGAGCCCCCCGGAGAGGGCGCGGAGGAGCGCCTAGGGACAAAATTTTAACACACACTAGCCCCTGCTCATACACGCACGCACACACACACACGCACATGCATGCGCATGCACACGCACACACCTCTCCCTCGCTCGGCCGTGCACTCAGCACCCTCTGCTCCCTCTCTCAAACGGAGCCCAGCAGAGATTGGACCAGGATGAAGTTTGCGCTCTGGGGGCGCCACGCCTCCTTCCTGGTTTGGCTACCCTGCAGCGGCGGAGGAGGAATGCGGGCAGAGCCCCATTCCCCGGCCACCACCCCCTTCAGTCCAGCATCCCTTTCCAGCCAGGCCCTTTTGGGGCTTCCGTGCGCCCGTTCACCGGCTCACGAGATCCCAGGCAGACCCCATGGAGGCTGAGTGGGGCATGGGTGCCCTAAGATGCTGCGCCTGGTGGAGCTGGTCGCAGTCCCTCTCCTCCTGCATTGCCTCTTCCCTCCCGGTGGTGATCGCCCATGCTGCCTGCCACCCCTCCCAGCAGCTCCCCGAGTCTTCCACCGGAGAGGCCAAGGGTGCAGAGGGCAGCCAGGAGAGCCTGGTGGGGCCCAGGCTGCAGACCCGCCAGGCCGCCCAGCACTGGCCTTGGCTCCCGCGTACCTTGCCGGTGGATGAGCAGGGGGAAATACTCCCCCCTCAACAGGCCGCCATAGGCGGCGCGGGCGACCTCCGACGGTGCCGCGGTCAAATGGTCTCCCGTGGTCGACGCGTTGGGCAGGCCTGCAATATACAGTACAGTGAAATATAAAGAATGAAATTGTAAGTTGAGGGTTAAGAAAAGGACAGAGAGAAAGCAGGTTTTCACCACAGCATATCTTAACAGCAAATTATGTCCACCTTTCAGAGAGAATGTGAAAAAAAAACCTGGTATCTGTGCTTGCTTCTAGATTTCATTGGTGGAGAGAGACATAATGTACAAGTTTCGCTGTGTGTAAAGACAATTATGGATAACTTACAGCTGCATGAGGAATAGAGAAAATATGCTGAAGTTCAGGGGTGTGTGATAATTTGCGTCACTGAATGGTGCACTTGTAGATAAAAGTAAAAAAATATGATGGTGCATGTCTGTGAAAGCTGATGTCAGTCCTCTACTAAGCTGTGATCTCAAGGCTCTTTGTAGGTATCACCCACTCTTAATGGAAATATTGGCAAGTCTTGCAGTCCGACTCCCAAGCCTCAAGTCAGAGTCTCAAGTCCTTTTGTTAAAACATGATCTTGTGTATGTTACATTATCTGCAAATAAAATTTCAGCATTATCCTTTGTTCTTCATGTAGGTCTTTCTGGAATATTTGATAACACTATGCAAAGTGGCAATAGCAACACTAAAGAAACATCAGTTATGAATTTTCTGTCCGCAATTGAATCTCGCAATGCTCAGGCTGTTTCTTCAGGAACTACCCTCTTACCACAATTCAGAACTCCAACTTGGCAACCAGGTGATATTTTCCTGATTGTTGATACTCTTGTCACTTGTTTTTCTGTTTGAAAAATATTAAAAATTAGTATCACATTATTAAAATTTAAAGATGCCTTTGTTTTATGGACTTCTGTTTATACATTTTTGGGAACACACCGTTATGTAAACAAGTATTTGGATAGTCACATTAGTTTTGGTGGATGGCAGTGTAATGGATTCTGAAGTATTTCAGTTGTTACTCTCTGAGCTTTATATAATCCAGTTCGATAAACTGATTTGACTTAATTGCAAAGTCGTATTGGTACCTGACAATGTGTCACATAAATAGTCCCAGATTGGCCTGACATGAGAGCTCCCAAGGCTGATAATGCATCTGTTTTCAGTCTGCAATTATTTGTGCTAGAAATTGGATCAGCCTGCTCCATCCAGTATCGGAATGTTATTTGTACCCTTCTATTGCAGAAACATAGTAGACTATAAGTAGCCTATATATTTTTTAATATGCCACATTCTTATATGTTTGTTTTACCCTTTAACATCTTTGGGGCAGCAGGGGCCATCAGACTGAAGACTCTTACGAAATCTTGAGTACTTCAAATTACCCAGTTTGCTCCTCTGGAACAATACTGGATGCATCCATGACATTGCAGTGTAACACTCTGTGTTGGTTGATGCACACAAGAGTTGAGTTTATTGGATAGGTGCCACAGGCCAAGCCTGATGGATGCCATTCAGCCATTAAAGAGTTTCGCCTGTCTCCTCAAAAAAAAGTTTTAAGTCTGTCTCGTCCAAAAATCAGTAGCCTTCTAGAGGCTTGTAGAAGACAAAGAGCTGCAGGCGCCCATTTGCATTTCTCTGCAGGATGAGTGAGCAGGCTAGCAGGATGTGAAGGAAGGAGAATCCATCCTTCTTCTGCATGCTTTCTTTTTACACTGGGAGCAAAAAAAAAAAAAGATGGGAAGAGTTGTTCCTCCATTGCAGCCTGCCCACTCACCTGTATGCATTTGCCGGTGGTTACCAGACTAATGCTTCAATACATCATTGCCATTACTGTATTAAAAATCTCAGCATAGCATTGTTTTATAAGAGTTTCAGATCTGAGATCTGTGCTATTAAGAGAACTATAAAGTTAATTAAAATGATTTACCCTAGTATTGCTTAGCAAATTGAGTGTGTTGTTTATATGGGTGGGAGCCTTGTGCATTGATCCTGAGGACATTATGTGAATGTTAAATCGTGGTGGGTGGTTACTCTAGCCCGTTACTTAGCTTTGTGGCCTTCAATTGGGCTGAATGATCTCCGTCTCCTATTCTACAGAACAAATCAATCATACCAGGTAATTTTTTTATAACAGCCCAGTGGGGAAAGCTGGGACCTTCACAGGATCCGGAGGCCTCTGTCGCAGCCACTCTGGAGGCTCCCGGTGGGGGTGCATTCACCCCTTAAGATGCACAGACATTTCTTTTTACTGTTGGGGGGGGGGGTAGTGCGTCTTGTGGGACGAAAAATACAGTGACTGGCTATCATCACTACACAGAGACCCTATCATTTCCTTATTTTTCCTTTTGCGGCGGACATAACTTTTTACTATCTTTAATCTCTCTGTGCTTTAGCTTTACTTACCATTCCCACCTGTTAAAAGTCTTACGAGAGAATGCAGTTTCAACCTATGCTAGATGGGGTTATACTTCACCTGAAAACTCAAGTTTGCACTTGGGAGCTCTCCTAGATCCATCCCAGAGCCTGGGCTCCCGGGTCTCAGTGGTTGCCAAGAGGACATTTCCAAAGTTAAAATTAGTGTGCCAATTAACACTCATTTCTTGAGGTGCCTCATCCAGCTATCATAACACAAGTCTAACTTCTTCCCCCACTTGGGGCAGTGTAATGCCCTTTATATAGGAATGACTTTTAATAGTATTCAGAAACTTCAGGGTATCCAGGAAGCTGCAGCTAGAGTAGAGCCAATTACAATGCAGATTAAAATATATTTATTTATTTAGGTTTGTTACCGCCCATCTCCCCAGAGGGACTGTAGGTGGTTTACAGTATAAAACATGATAAAACAATGAGTATAAAAATATTTTAAAAGCATCTAAAAGCATTTAAAACCAATATATCCATATAAATAATTATCAGGAGTAAGCTGCAAAGTTTTAAGAGACAAGAGGATCTAAGATGTTAGCCATCTCGAAGCATGCCGGTTGCTTGTTCCACCCCAGGCAAGCTGGCAGAACCAGGTCTTTAAGCTTTTCCGGAAGACCAGGAGCAATGGGGGGCTGTCTCAGTTCTGGGGGCATGCTGTTCCAGAGAGCTGGGGCCAGTATAGAGAAGGCCCGTCTCCTAGACCCCGTCAGGTGAAATTGTCTTGTTGATGGGATCTGTAGCATGCCCTCCCTGCACGATTGGGTGGCACGGGTTGATGTAATGTTTATAACATCAGCCTACCAATCTATTTTGGGGGGCAAAACTCAGAATGCCATCTTCATCCTATAATGTCTAGGATAATTGAAGAGCCATGTCCCTCCATATGAGCTCCTTGGGTTTTCAGATCTTGGTGGGAAGGGCCTTCACTCAGTCTCTCTCTCTCTCTCTCTCTCTCTCTCTCTCTCTCTCTTTAAACAGCTATGCATTCATCAACAGAACTTTTTGTTACTGGATCCCTGCCAGCCTCTGGAACCTTCCCACCAGCTTCCACTTACCAGCATCCCAGTGCGTTCAGCAGTAGAAGCTTTGCAACGACGCCTTCTCTCACACTTCAAGATGCAACCTTCAGTGCAACGTCCAATGGGCTTCTGACTGCTCATGACCCTTTATTGCAGATTAAAACATCCCAAGGGCCAGTCCCGGCAGTGCTGACCTTTGAACGCTTGGGGAGTTCTGTGCTAAGCACCAGCATGCCGCCACAGTCTTCCACATACCGCTCTGCTCAGGAATCTGCACCTCACCTCTTGCAGCCACAGTTCAGTTTGTTGCCTTCATCACTCGGAGGAGCTCAGCAAGCTCCACAGGTGTACAGCTCCACCCTGTTTACCGGTTCCACTGCCTCAGTTGAAAGAGCACTGCAGCGGGAATGTAGTGTCATTAAACACCATCAGCGGCCTTCAAGCACACAGTCTGTCCAGGCACAACTGACTGATTCACAGCATTCCTTGCACAATTTTTTATCTAGTGCGAGTGGGACCGATTTTCAGGATGCATCTCAGCCGTCATCCCTCTCTTGCAGCCCCGTGAGTGACACTGCGCAGGTGAGCGATGGTGGGACACAGCAGAATACTTCTCAAGTTTCTTCGATGGAACTTACTCAGTCATACACATCGGCAGTTCCATCGCCAGGTTTCCCCTCTGTTTCCACCGCAAAGACCAAACTGTGTTCTACAAAGCAGCCGCCAAGGTCAACAAAAACCCCTAAGCCACACAGTGTAGCTCCAACGGGGCAAACGCAGACCTACTCGGAGACAACGCTGAGCCAGGATTCAGTAATAGCAGGCCAAGCACAAATCTACTCTACAGCACAGCTCCCGAGCCTTTTGTCAGTAAGCCAATCCCAAAATTATGTTTCGACACAGTCACAGAATGTGCCATCTATCAGTCACGCGCAGGCATTCTCAGCTATCAAGCTTGAGAAGCTGCCCCCGTTGTACAAAACACTGGCTTTTGGTGGGCAATCTCAAGCTATTACTTCCGAAAGCCAAACACTAAGTTATTCTCCAGATCAACAGGTATTAAGTTCAGTTTCAAGTAACAGCTACTCTGGACAAACAAGGGATCTTTCTTCAGATAGCCAATCTCAGAATTATTCTTCTAGTCATTCTCAGGGTTTATCAGCAGCCAGCCAGCCAGTCAGCTATTCATCTCAATCACAGGCTATGTCAGTCAGTCCTTCAGAAACATACACAACAGGGCAGGCTTTGACGTTATCCTCACAATCGCTTCCGTTTTCTTCCTCTTCTCATGTTCAAAGCTTGTCGGGCTCTAGCCCACCCCAAAACTATATTTCTCTACATTCTCAGGTACAAGAATCATCCTCTGCACAGTCTCAGAAGTTCTTGCCAGTTGTCCAGTCAACTCCTTTTGCTCTACATGCTCCTTCACAAGCCCTGCAGAACAGCAGATCTTCCTCGGATATGAAGTCATACATTAAAAGGAAATCTGACCCTAATTTATATCAGACATCTAAACAGGAGGATCCGTTCCCTGTGCAAGAACTTCAGGTACTGCAACAACAGACATCTCTTGATTCTTCACCTCAGAGACTGAATGATGGTGAAGGTAATGCTCAGGATGCAACTTTCAAAGTTTCCAAAGCAGATAATCGGTATTCTCAGAGTGTCATTAGAAGTAATTCGCGTCTTGAAGAACAAGTGGTTGGGCTCACTCTTCAGGGGTCAAAAAAAGATGAAAAAATGGTCAGCTCATTGCCCCAGCTGACCCAACAGATTGGCCATATGACTAATGTGGTAAGCCATGATCTTAAAAAGGCAGCTAATGTACTTACAGCGACTCAAATAAATATGGATGGTAAAGAACTAAGCCAGCAACATTCTCTCCTGCACAAGGTGCATGAAATTAAAGTCTCGGAGCACCAGGACCAGGTTGTGAGCACGGCACCACAACTTCACGCTCAAGCCATAAGACATAGCCATCACTTGTGCTTACCCAGTGCACAAGTCCTTCTTGAACCTGCCTGTGATTTACAAATGTTTCAGCAGTCAATACTGCAGTCTGGCTTAGGACAAACAAAACTGCCTTCGCAAGTGCAACGCATTCAGAGTTCGCAGCAGATGACTCACCAGTTCCTTCAGGTTGATGGCCACATGATGCAGAGCAATGGTGGACATTGTCAGCAGCTGCATATCCCAAACTCTGAAGTTATGAAAATGGATATTTCTCAGCCACCCAAACCACTACAGCAACATTTGGTGTCAAAAGAAAATTTTGTGCACCCAAATCATGACTCTAAGAATCAGTTTGTGTCTCTTAATTCAGTATGTTTTCCGGAATCGATGCTACTCAATGATGAAAGGAATATACTGTCTAATGTAGATGATATTTTGGCAGCAACAGCTGCGGCTTGTGGTGTAACCCCATCTGAATTTGCCAAATCAGCATCTAATGAAGAGGAAATGCATTCAGTTGAAAATGGAGCCAATTCTAAGTCTCAGTTCCAGACAATAGATGTCAGACACATGAATCCTGGTTTCAGCTCCTCACCAGCAATTGTAGGAAAGCCACTGAGCTTAAACAATATATCTTTAAGTGGAGGCCAGATTACGTTAAACCTTACAGCGGTGCCTACACAGGAGCCAGAAAACAGGAGACTTGATGAACAACACAATGGGACTCCTGATCCATGCCTTGACCAGAGGCAAGATCAGGTATCTGGCTTAATTATGCAACAGTTGAGCCCCCGAAATGGCTCTGAAAATAAGAATAGCATTCATATGGATGGTACACTAAATGTAAAAGATATAGGCCTCATTTCAAGTTGCAAGACTCTAAATGAAGAGCATGCAGGATCAAGCAGAGATTTTAACATGCAGGGTGAACACATCATGACGGGAAGCAAGGTTAAAGTTCCATCACATCCAATATCTATGCAACAGCTGGGAGATGAAAATGGTAACAGAGTTGAAAATGAGAGCCCAGATTTATCACAAGAGGACCTTCAGAGGCAGAAGAATAGAGGACAAAATCAAATTAAAAATGCCAGTGAAGATGACATGAATCAGAAACAACTAAAGCGTGGTGGACAGTGTAAACGTCAGAACTCCAGAGGAACTGATGCCAATTTGCCGAATTCTCCTGCTCCTGAAAGCTGTCATGAAACTTACCAACATCATGAAAAGATGAGGCAGAAAATCAAAGAGGTGGAAGAAAATCAACCAGAAGTCAGAACAGGATTCATTGCATCATTCTTGGATTTCCTGAAGTCGGGACCTAGACAACAGTTTTCAATTCCAGCTGTCCGTGTGCCTAACCGTGTGAGGAGACCTGTTCCTCTGATTGCTAGAGCAACTTGTCCTCATCTACTTTCCAGATCTCAGACTCCAGCTGCTTCTACATCTGTAGAGGGCTGTGTTCAAACGTTCAGATAAAAAGGGCGATGAAGAACCCAAGAGAAATCCAGAAGCATTACCCTCGTTTTCTTCTGATGAAGATTCGGTAGGTGGTAACCAGGATCTTCAAAAGAGCATCACATCTGCATTGTCAACTTTAGACGATACTTCTGATAAAAAGAAAAAGTCAGGTAAATATTACTTTGTTTACAACTAGGTATATTTCTCTAGTTTAAAGACAGCTTAAGTGAATGGTTCACTGAAATGATGGGAAAAAATAATAGTTTTTTTAGCTCTGTCTTAGGCTACCCAGGAATGTTGCAGATGAAGAGCTCTTGTTAAATTTAGTTTTCCTGAAGGTTTTGAGGTGGGATGGGTCATCTCACATTCACTCACTTTCTGTGGGAAACTGGTATTAGTTGGGTATTAAGGAAGTTTAAAAATGAAAGTTTTGAAGGTTTTTAAAATTTGCATTGTTTTGAAGAATAATTTTTATTTTATCAATCACTATAATTGTTTGGCTAACACTCCACTGAAAGAGACTAATTGAATTGTAGAAGAAATTAAAATCAGTCTTGTATTTCCCTTAAATATATTTATCATACTTACTAAAATAGATGTCTTTTTTCTTCTTTTAAGCATCTTATATATATGGTGTCTTCCGTATGTAGTTCACAACAGAAATGTGTGAATTCATTTAAAGTAGAAAGTGTTTTAAAAGTTTTTCTTTTTTCTGTGCATGCTTCACTTTTATTTAATGAGAAGGACTCTGTTATGTGTGGGGCAACATGATCCTCCTGTTAGAAACCCAATGTGATTAGTGGAACTAGTATTTTGATTCATGCTAGATATTTTTAAACAGTTCACCATTGGCTAAAAACAGTTTATATATTCTGATATGGGAAAAAACCCATTGTGATTGTTTTTGGTAAAGTTACTTGTTTGGTATTTCAGAAAGAGAGAAGACTGTTTGTAAAACCACCACCAATACTGTTATAAAGAAAGACTTTTCAAAATCTGATATTACTGTGGAAGATACTCAGGGGAAAAGCTGCTTAGTGCAACATGAAAAGGAGAGCATGGTTACAGACCAGATAGCAAAAATACAGGCAACTGTTGCAGTAGAGGAATATGTTGAGGACGACAGCGGAGATAGCGGAGGCGAGGGCATGTACCGAGAACGTGATGAATTTGTTGTGAAAATTGAAGATATAGAACCACTAAAGGTAACACATTAAAATTTTTTTGAGTGATTGAAGATAATTCATTTATCAAAGAGCATTTTGTTGGACTTGTATTTACAGCATTGTATGCTTTCTGTAGTTTTTGATAGGGATTTTGGGGGGACTGGATCTAGCACTAACCTATTGTTCCTTCCAGCCTTTGAATTCATATAGATTCCTGCCTCTCTGTGGAGTGTTCTGCCCCTCTTTTTAGTTAGTTATTGGTGGTTGTTTCATTGCTGTTGATCTGTTCAATTGATTGCTAGTATGTGTATAATAAAGGAGACAATATACACAAGTCTGTAATTTCAAGCAAGTGTAAGCAAAGATTTTTTTTATTTTTCATACATATGACTCAGAGTGTGTTGCTGAGGTGTTATGTGCCAAGTAATAGGAGATGAACTCTGAAATCTGTGGCTATTCTCTTTGGATCTCATTACTTATACTGTATAGGAAAGTTTTATCAGAAATTCAAAACTCAGCAACACATATCATTTTCTCTTAATTATTTGGATTAAATTTTCTCTTAAATACTTTGACTTAAAACACAGTTACTGTACTGTAAATAAGCATGATTCTTTTTGAATGACTTATGTTTGGGACTTGCTAGATTTATATTTGTTTTACTGTTGTGTGTTCCATACAGCTTACATTCACTCAGTCAAAGTGTTAATGTGCTTCCCTCTCCCACCCTGCACCAGATACTTTGTAACTAGTTAATGTCCTTTCTCATTACATATGAACAGGGGATTAAGTTTTTATTAAATGTCAGTTAAGACAGAATATAAAGTACAGTAATGCCTCGAATTATGAAATCAACCAATTCCAATGGGATTTTCTCAACTCAAAATTTTCTTATCTCAAAACACGATTTCCCGTATGAATGCATTGGAAATTGATTAATTCGTTCCCAATGGGACCCCCCCAGAATGAAAAAGCACACTAACAAGCATGCACACAACTGAAGCTCATCTCCCTACCTTTCAATTGCTTGAGAAATCCGCCCAAAAGTTCCAAAAAGTCCCCAAAACGGTGCCAAATATTTCCAGAATGCCTCCATAACAGGCAGCTCCTGTTCTCTGTGTCAGACTATAAAATGCTTCCTACTTCCTACTTCCAGTACTGTAGGCGGGGTGACCACTCGATGGCAGTATTGCAATTTAAAACTTTTCGTAACTCAAAGGAAAAACAGGGTTAAATTTTCGTAATTCAAAATTTTCCTATACCTATGGGTTTCATTTCATAATTCAAGTTTTTCTTAACTCAAGTCATTCATAATTTAAGTTGTTACTGTAGTCAACTAAATTGGCTCATTTCTGTTGTCTTGGTTGAAAGCCATTAGCTATGGATCCTTTTTGAATTGTTAACATAAAGATACAGGCAACTGTGACTTCAATGCTTTTTTCATAATCATATGAGTAGTAAAGAGAGCTCATGCTTCTTTTGGCCTGTTAAACCTGGATTTGTTCACGTAAACATGCATTCAGATTCAATTGAGGTATCATTTCAAAATGTGAAACAGGAAAAGGAAGTTGAACTGGCTTTGCATGACTGCATTGGCAGCCATGGTTAACCGTTGACCAACAAACCAGAATTAGAAGCCGTAAGTTAAAGAGACCTTGCTGGCTTGCGCTTGTTGGTTACATTACTTTAGAGATGACTAAATCAAAACAAATACGAAATGTGAACTTTTGAAGCTGAGATGACTCAGAATGAATGTGGGCATATCACTTTGCCTCCAAAGGTGCGCTCCAAAGGGACGCATGCAGCTCACAGTGATGTTTTATTTGGAAACTCAAAAGATGTTTGTGGTCTGGTTCAGATCTTTGGGGTTGCCCTAAAGAAGACACCGTTTTTCAGTTCAGTGTACTTCAGATTTTGATTTAGTGGAAAACATAAGTTGCTGTTTAAACTAGACTACATTGTCTCTCTGACTACTACCTTTTTCTAAAAAGCACCCAAGGGCTGTTTATGATATTAAAAAGAACATTAGTAACATTAGTAATGAAGGTAATGGCAAGTTAAAGCTAGTAGTTGCAGTTTTATAACCAAAAATACTTTTTTTTGTTTTGGATCTTTCAGACTGCTTTGAAAACAGGGACAGAGCCTCCTGCTATTTGGAAAGTTCAAAAAGCTTTGCTGCAAAAGTTTGTTCCTGAAGTAAGAGATGGACAGAGGGAGTTTGCAGCTACTAACAGTGTAAGTTCAGAGATTAATGTTGTTATTGGATGAGACATGGACAAGAAAATAAGAACTTGAGTTTTAACCTAGTCTGGTATGACATCTCAAAAACTTGCAAAATTATTGAGGTACAGACATTTGTATATTAGAGCCTACCTGTGAGGAAATGGAGATCCCAAACTCATATTTCTTGTGTATACACATGTACATCTTCTCTTCACCTCTCTCTCTATCAAAGATGATGTGCCAAGATTTGGCAATAAGGAATGCACGCACGCACTCGTGCGTGCACGCACACACACACACACACACACACACACACACACACACACACACACACACACACACACACACACTGTCAACATTTTCATTTCTTTTCAAGCTTCGTTTCTCAGTTTGTGATTATTATAGTTTGCTGTGACATACAAAATATATATGTAAAGTATTGTTTCTACTGACAATAATGACCAGAAACCACTTCAGAATATACAGAGGAAGAGGAGGAAATGACATCGAGTCTTCCATTTTTTGCACAAAAGGATCACTTCCTAATTTCGAAAAGATGGCCAGAATCCTGATTCATAACACTTGTCACACATTGGGAGTAATATCATCCGCAGTGGCAGATTGCCACTGATTCAAGGGTTCCTGCTTCAGTTTTGGGTTTGGCAGACTTGGCTCACTGAACATGAAAGGGAAGCAAAAACTTTTAAGTGGGAGGCAAAGTACCGCTCGTGATGTCACCCCCTGCACCAGGAGAGCTACATGTTAGGGTAGGGTAGTATATGTAAGTACTAAATGCCTTAAATTGGAATACCACAATTGGACATAAGAGGAACTTTGCTAGAAATGATATACCTAATTGTACCTGTGCCTTTTAGCTGTAGTGTGTGTTTAGGAGTGGTGGTCTATTCGCTAGATAAGCTATTGACTTGAAATTTATCTTGGCTAATTTATTAAGAGCCTCGTGGTGCAGTGGTTAAATGCCTGTACTGCAGGTAAAACTGTGCTCACGACCTGGGGTTCAATCTCAGGTAGCAGGCTCATGGTTGACTCAGCCTTCCATCCTTCTGAGGTCAGTAAAATGAGTACCCAGCTTGCTGGGGGGGGGGGCAATGTATAGCCTGCATAATTAAAAAACTAAACCGCCCAGAGACTACTTGAAGTGATATGGGTGGTATATAGGCAGAACACTTTGCTTTTGCTTTGCTTTGTATTATCCTTGGTTTATTTTTGTGAGCTCTGCATGTGCAAGCTGTCTTCACATTTTTCCTTCATTTCCCCTTTCTGCTGTACACTTCTGACCTTTCCCAAAGGACCTTTGAAAGGATTTTGAGGAGGTGCAGAGATTGCAGAGCAGAGGTGTGAGTTAGAATACACCTGTCATCGCACGGGTGGCCTTCTGCTTACACAATGTGTGAATATAAGTCATTGTTTGATACCTCAAGATTGTTGTACAAAAGAAGCATTGTATATAAATACCAATAATGGACTGTTTTTGTTTTTTCTCTTATTGTAGTATCTTGGGTACTTTGGTGATGCAAAATCAAAGTACAAACGGGTATATGTGAAGTTCATAGAAAATGCCAACAAGAAAGAGTACGTCAGAGTGTGTTCCAAGAGGCCGAGAAATAAACCTGTACAGCCTGTGAGGTATTTGATTTAAATTCATTTTTTTCCTTGGTCTCAATGTGAATTCTATAGTATTGAATAGCTTGGCAGGAACACAATCATACTTAATCATTTGCTGACTTCAAAGGCAGAGTACTTATTGCTGAATGGGGTGTGTTGGCTCAGTGGGCTAGAGCGCTGAAACTGTCGAATGCATGTAAATGCAAGTAGATAAATAGGTACCGCCATTAAAAGATGGCCACATGGCCACGGACTTGCAAAACAGCTTAGAAGTGGAGATGGTGTGCCACCCCTAGAGTCAAACACAACCAGCACACGTGTGCGGGGAGAACCTTTACCTTTTTACGTATTGCTGAATGAGAAGACATTATTTTTCTTTCTTCCAGTCTATATGCTATGTGTCTGTGTCTGTTGGTCTTCAACATAATTCGAACTTGGCCAGGACACTGAACGAGTCCTAGTGCTGTGTATACTGTAGTTATTGGGTATTTGAGTTTTGTTTCCTTGAACACTGTAGCATGCAGTGCCAACTTCAAACACTAGATGGCATGCTCACAAAGACAAAAAGCTGTGGGTAGACTTGGGAGTTTAATTTCTTCATACTGCACTAAGTTCTGTATGGTGTTTCCCTTTGCTGGTGCTTGGATAAGGCAGGGAGGGGCTAAGAAGAGGGGTGGCTAAATATTACCGATGGATGGAGGAGGGAGAGAGAAAACAAAGCCATGGGAGCAGTGGAAAGAAATCTGGGTTTCTTGAGGTTTTTAGTGACCAGCAAAAATACCACCTGTTCTTGCCGTTGTAAATGAAAAGCTATAGAATTGAATCATACATATAATACTCAAAAGTATTCCTCAGCGATGGAAATGGAATGTGTGCCAGTCAGCTTCATACTGTCCTCCTTTCACCTTTAGAACTGTTCACTGTAAGCCAAGCACTAGTATCAGCAACCTTCCAGATCCCCCAGTGCCAAAAGCGACAACAACAACAACAACAACAACAACAACAGCACCAACAACAGCGACAACAACAAAAGTTTCTTCAGTAAAGCCCAAAGCTAAACAGCCAAAGATCAAGGCTGAGCCACCACCAAAGAAACGGAAAACATGGAAAGAATTCCCCACCACTCCGCAACATCAGAGTAATGAGGAAGGTAAACAGCACTGCTTCAAAAGTAATTATATTCCCATTTATTCCCATTCATTGAATAGCTGTCAAATATTTTGGGCCTTTTATGTTTCTTGGCATGTTTCTCGGGAATGTTAGGAACGAGTACAGCTTTATTAATTTTAATTTGATATATTTTCTCATAAGATGTTTGTGATTTTAAAGTCAGCATTTGCAAGGAAGGCCTTTCCTCCCTCTTATTGCTTCATAGCATAACATGTGTGCAGCCCTGCTGTGACATTTCCTCTGTTGATTTGCTCTACATGGAGTGGAGATTGTGGACTGGAGACTGCTGATCTCAGCTCCACATTATACATCCATCCATTTTTCTCCCTCAATTTCTGATATAGTGGAAAGGTTAGGTTATGTCTTGGCTGTATTGTCTTTACTAAGGAGGTATTTCAGGGAATTTAAATTAGTATCACTCTTTTCTTGGCTTATTATAGGCAAAGGTTAATGCATCTTTTCAGTAGAATTTTTTTTCAGATGTTGGGATAGTATTTTTACAATTAAATAAATAGGGACTAGTTTTTTTAAAGTGAAGAAATTTTTGAGGTGTATTTCAACACAATAATAAAAATGGCACGGAAACAAAAACTACTTTCCCTCTTATAAGTACTTTATAAGCATATTTTTCATGTGCATATTGCATCTAGTTTTTAGAGGTAGGGGGGGGGTACCGCAGTCCCATACAAGATGCCATGCTGCCTCCGCTGCAGACCATAGGAATGCAGGCTCCCTAGGGGGTTTTTAGAGGTATTTGGGGGTGGGGATGTCTTGTGAAAAATACGTTAAGCTCCTGTCGTTTCATTTAGTGTATATACATACCTCGTACACATACATACCGCCCCCCCTCCTTCCCCCTTCCCTGTTTTCTCTGCCTCTTCCTCCTCCGACGGTTCCACGGTTGGTGTTGGGGGGGGGTAGAGAAGGGGGAGAAGGAGGGGGGCCAAAGCTCGGGTGTCTCACCCGCCCGGCCCGCCCCTTCTCGCCGCCGGGCTCCCCTGGCCCCCGCTCGGCCCCCGCGTCTTTTCCTCCTCCCGGGGCCGGGGCGCCTCCTCCGGAGGTGTGTGTGTGTGTGTGTGTGTGTGTGTGTGTGTGAGTGTGTGAGAGAGAGAGAGAGAGAGAGAGAGGCGGGAACGGGCGGGTGGCTGGCGGGGGCTTTGGGAGCGCCGCCGCCGCCGCCACGGTGTGTGTGTGTGTGTGTGTGTGTGAGTGAGAGAGAGAGAGAGAGAGGCGGGAACGGGCGGGTGGCTGGCGGGGGCTTTGGGAGCGCCGCCGCCGCCACGGTGTGTGTGTGTGTGTGTGTGTGTGTGTGTGTGTGTGTGTGAGAGAGAGAGAGAGAGAGAGAGAGAGAGAGAGAGGCGGGAACGGGCGGGTGGCTGGCGGGGGCTTTGGGAGCGCTGCTGCCACCCGTGTGTGTGGGTGTGTGCGTGCGTGTGTGTTTGCGCGCCGAGCCAGCGGGTGTGGGGGGGGAATCCGCCCCCCTCCCCCCCTCGGAAGTGCACCCTCCTGCCTGCTGGCCGCCTCGGGGACTCCGGCAACAGGTGGGGGGGGATTCCCGGCGCGGTCCCCCAAGCCCCCCGCCCCAGGCCAAGTCCCCACTCCTCTCCCCCCACCCCTGCGGCCACCTCCATCCGACCACCTGCGGCCGCCCGGGAAAGAGGGAAGGAAGGAGGGGGGGAGGGACAGCAGACACGGAGGAGGGGTGAGCCGCCTGCCCGCCCCCCATTGCCCAAAAAAACTGCCCCCCGAAAAAAAAACCATAGGAATGGGCGAAAAATTAAATCCAGTTTCAATAATTCGTACAACTGTCGTAATTTGATTTGGAACGAATTAATTACGTTATACAAGGTACCACTGTACTGAATTGTTTAAGCTCTTTTTTGCAAGTATATGAGTCTGATAGCTCAGTTTTAACAAAGTTTCTAATTAAACACACTGTACAGTACTTCTGTTGCAGTTATGTTGGTGCACCCTCATTGGTTTGAATAATCACTAGAGCTCACAAGAGTCTGATCAAGATACTGCTTATACCAGTTAAAAGACAATTAGAGTAATAGGATGTTCCTCTGATATTTCAGACAATGGATCTCCAGCTCCTGTTGCTGCTCGGTTTTTGAACACCAGGGCTATGAAGGAGACATTTAGGAGCTACATGGAACTCCTCGTTAGCATTGCCTTGGACCCAGACACAATGTTGGCCCTGGAGAAGAGTAATGGTACTGTGTGTTCAGGCTCTTGTTTATTGGATCATAAGGCTGTTCATCATGTTATGTTTCTGCTCAAAAGCTGCTCATTTCCCAGGTGGCATCTAAGAGGGACAGGTTCACGGTGCTTCTATGCATGTATAGAAAGATTGCCTTTTTCTTCACTGGATGGTGCTCGGAAAGGATTCCTAAGGGGTGGGGGCTTTGGGGTGGGTGCAGAAAGCAGAAAAATGCAGTCCAGAATGCTGGTTGCTGATTTGAATTTATTCTGCTCTTCCAATAGAAGATAAGCAATGAATTGGTAATATTCAGTCATCTTTGTAGTCATGTCTGGCTGGACAGCTTAGTGGCTCAGGTATCTGGCTGCAGAGCCAAGGACTGGGAGTTCAGTTCCTGTATGGCCTTGGGCAAGCTGCATAATCCGGGGGGGGGGGGGGGAATAGAAGAAGAGAATAGTTAAACCACTTCTGAGTACTTTCTAGCTAGGAAACCCCAAAAAGAGTTGCCATAAGTCAAATTTGACTTATCAGTGCATCATCATTATCATCATCATCCCTGTTATTTCTCATAAGAAATGTAATACAGCATGTTAGCAAGCATTAGGATAATTATCACTGTAACAAGTTTATAATTTTCAGTAAACTATTTCAAAATGTGAAAGAAAAAATCCCCTCATTTTAAATAAAGCTGTCAGTTTGTGCCTAAGTAATGCTTTATAAGTAGGGCCAAATCTGAGAAGTAGTCTATTCTTGAGACAACCAGTGCATGGACCAACATGGTGATGGGCCCTGTGTCATGGTAAGAGCATAGCTGTGCAGCCCACCTGAGATGACACAAAACTCCTGATGGCCTCCCCCAGCAGCCTCATTTACTGCTTATGTTAAATAGCAGTTAAACATCTGATTTGTTACCCTGTTTACTTCCCTATCCTGCCATCAGCTTATATTCTACACCAATTTGCTACTTCTCCCTAGAGAGTCTCCATAATTTGACTGGAACATATTAAATGTTCTTACTTATTCTCTAGGCCGGAGAAGAAGAATTTACTTTCTAAACTACCATTTATAGCTGATGTGATTTGGATTGCAACTTCAGAAGACATGCTAGCTGTAGGATTCTGGAAATTATAGCCAAATGGTTTAGATGGTCTCTTTCAATTTTCTGTTTCTTCCCAGTCTCTGTAGAAGAAAAATAAATACTTGCCCATTTTTCTTTCTAGCATCAAATAAAATGTTTAAAATCCATTCCCTGCCCCATCTGTTTCGAGGTGCTCTTTAGTCCTAAATGGGTTTTACTGGCTGCCTTATGTTTTAGGAAATTATGGACACATTTGATTGCTTTGAACAAGTTTCACTATGTATGGAAAAGGAAAGTTTTTAATATCAAAACTCAACATTTAGAATTCAAATTTACAAAACTAAATACAGTGGAACCTTGACTTACGTGCCGCTTGACTTGCGACATATTTGAAAAGACGATTAAAGTGCAGGCTCCCTTACCTTCTGGAACGGTGTGTTTTATCATATTAAACTTTTTCCGGGTTTCCCTCTTTTAATAGTTTTGTGTTTCTCTGTGTAGTAAAATTAAATAGCATGTAGGATGTAGGAAAGATGAGAAAGGAAAGGAAGTCTTAAATAAAACCTGCCGTTCCTAATTTCCAAATTTCCTATTTCCCCACTCCAGGGGATGTGTCTTTCTTCTCAAAGCTCCCTAAGGTTCCCTTTTGACCTGGAGGAAGCCTTTAGAGATTGTGAGATGGGGGGGGGGAAGCCTTTTTTACCCAGCATGTTGTTAGTCTGTGGAACTCCCTGCCACAGGATGTGATGATGGCATTTCTTGGTCTTTATTTCCCTCCTTTTCCAAACTGGATGCCCCTTGTTAAAAGGGGATCAAAAGAGAGAGGCCTGCTTTCCTGGAGGTTAATTTAATAAAAGTTAATTTATTTTATCTACAAAAGTCCATCACAGGTCACAAACCATGATGGAGTTTTTGGGTAATCTCATCAGGCTTAAACTTTCCCATTACTTTCTATGGGAAAAGTTTGTTTGACTTATGTCATGTTTGACGGAACGGATTAATGACGTAAGTCAAGGTTCCCGGGTTCTTCAAAGGCCAGATGCAGACGGGAGTGGTACCAAGAGACAGATATCTAGTCTTGTGCAAATCCTCCCAGAAGCAGGTTCCCTTTTGACCTGGAGGGGCCACTGTGAGATACAGGAAGCTGGACTAGATGGGCCTTTGGCCTGATCCAGCATGGCTCTTCTTATGTTCTTATGATCTGTGGCATTCATCCCAGTCCTGCAAACACCAGTAAGATTCTGGCTAATGAATTAGCTTCCCAGATGGCCAGATGGATGGGGTATAAATTTAATCAATCAAACAAACAAACATGCAAAATGAAAATATTCTCCATGATTCTAACAAATCTTTTCTTGGTTACAATTAAAGATATTTTTAAAAAACTTCTTAAACGTTTGTATACCAGCATACATTTCAAAGTATATTTTCGTCAAAAATATTGTGTATGAGAAAACACAGGGGCTTACTGTAACGTTTATTCTTTATCAGAAATAGAATTAAGTTGCGTGACTGTTCTACATTGTACCTACTGTTGTACTGTTTGCTTGCCTGCCTTGCTGAGCTCAGCAAATATACCATCTAGTTGGTTTGATTTTTCATTGGTATTTCATAGTTGTTTGCATATCAGATCAATTTCTTCTTCCTAAGATTCTGAGTAGGGGGTTATTTCTCGAAGATTATGAAGTGGTCCCCGTAGGTGGCAGGGATATTAGGACAAGAAACCCTCCTGTTAAAGTTCTGATGAAACAATTTATTCACAGAATCTGAATGTTCTTGGCTTTAATTCTCAGCGCTGATAGCTTATATCTGAAAGCAGTGTTGGACCAAGGCAGTTACTCTTGCTGTTGTGTAACAGATTATTTTGCTTGAACCCTCTGGATGACCCTATATCAATATAACCTTCATTGTACACCCTACTTGCTCCTTTTCTGTGATACGTGTAGCAGGCTCAGGCCAAATGGGATAGACTTTCTTAAGAGTTGGCCATGTTTTGGGTTCTTTTCAACTTGTACTGTTGCAGTAGAAAAGTCATGGTATACTTTTTTCTGGCAATGCTATTCTTATGTCCGCTAATTGTATGATAGCTGGCCAGTTTGTATGTTGTTGTGATGCTGTAGGTTCTCATGTCTTAAATCTACAGACTTTTCACTTTTGGGGGATTTTCCAAAGCAGACTTTGAGTCAGTGGGACTCTGCCTAGTGCATACACTAGACAGTTTGCATACTACTTCAGCATTCAATAAAAGCACTATAGTGTATACATTATATTTTGTAAAATATAATCTGTCTTCATTTTTAGATGAGTTGCTTTTACCGCACATGAGAAAAATTGATGGCATGCTGAATGACAGTAGAAAAAGGCTGCTTTCCAAATTACGTTTAGAACGATCATTCAAGGTATTAATTGCTCATGTATTTTTAGTAGCAGCTGTGTACATTCTTTTTTAAAAATGCCCTTCAATAATACCTTCTCTTTACAGTTCTGCATTTTCAAATTAAAAGGAGATTTCTTGTACACATCGGTTTGCATAGTATGAATGCACTGCTGAAATCCTGTAGCTTAACATAGTAAGTCACGCTACAGTAGACCTATTAAATCAGTAAAGATTTGGTGAGCCAACTCCTCTGTAAATTCCATTGATTCAAATGGGCTACTGTGACTTACTACACTGACTGGATTAGACTAACATGGGCTGACTAGATCTATTTGAATCAGTGGAACTCATGGAGGAATTGACTCACCAAATACCCACAGATTCCATGAACCCATTCTACTGTGATTTACTGCATTAAGTAACAGAATTTCACCCTATATCTTCACTTAAAAATAAATAATTGCCCCGGACTGAATTTCAGGATAGATTTTAAAGGGCTAGAAAAGTTATTTCTCTCCCATGAATTATATATGTTTTGCTATTATTAATTGCTTTGATTTTCTTTATAAAAGGGCTCTGACTGAATTTCTGGCACATTAATCTGTCACATTTTTCTTTAAGAAAATCCCGGATGATCTCTAATCTATTGCTTTTTATGTTCTTTTTAAAGGCCGCTTTGGAAAGCTTCCCTGAACTGACAATAATCACTCGTGATTCTAAGTCAAAAACCGGTGTGAGTGCAGTTTCTAGAATTAAGATGAATGGAAAAGCTTATAACAAGAAAACATTGAAGATTTCTAAAGCAACTACAAAATTAGCACAGGTACATGTATGCAGTGTTCCCCACCCTCGCTTCCTATCTAATGAGACACTACTGCCAATCCTGATACTTGCTTGATTTGTATTGCAACATTTTGTCGTATTTCCTGCAATTTTTCCTTAATATTGAACTAGATAGGATGGCTACCACCTGCACATTTTTTCAAAGGCAACTGTTCCTAAAGTGATTTTAGAAATAGCTTGCTTTATTTACTTGAATTTTTGCTTTTTCAACCTGGTAAGATAGTATATCTTAAAAGTATAAGTATGTAGAATAGAATGAATAATGGACAAAGTTGTTTTGTTAGTGAAAAACTAGTTGTTGTAGCTATTTGTCCTATGTAAGAGTGGTGCCATAGACACACATACTGAGAAAAAAAAACCCTGCTGAACTCAGTAGAGCTTGATACTGCATACAATGATACCTTGTGTAAAGGAATTAATTCATTTAAAATGAAAATCTGTTAAGGAAATTTTCCTTTGTATAAATTTCCCATAGGAATGCATTGAAAACGGATTAATCCCTGATCGCGACCATTTTTCTGTTGTACAGATTCGCCTTATCTCAAAAAAAAAATTTCCTTTAAGCAGATTTTCTGTTAAACAAACCCCTTGTTATACGAGGGTCCACTGTACTTGTGAATCAAATGGTACTGTAGGGACCTCTGTTACCATGAATCAGCATTCAATGACCTATAATTTGTTCCATTCTGTTCCTGTCACAGTGGCTGCTTTTCCAAGTGGGCAGGGCTCCAGCATTCCCCTTTAAATGTGACTATTCCATATTCTTTTTAATGTCTGACTAGGACTGTCATCTTAGAAAACAAAAAACAAAGTGAAACTAATACAAATTTTCTAGTAAAAGAAAAAGATTATTTGTCTATTTATCCTGAACAGGGCATAACAGACACTAGAGACGTGTGTGCTGTGGTGTGTGCTCATTGCACAATCATTAAGAAATCAAAACTCGTGTATAGTTTTGATTGCATTGGGCTATCAAATACTTTTGTATTTCCAAGTAGCACCGAAAGCCATTATGTTTTCCTTTCTATCCACACTCCTTCTATCACACTCTTTCAGTCAAGAAATCCATACAAATCAGTAGTACTAGTTTTTCTGTGCTGTTTTCCCTAGAATAATCATGGACCTGAATCCTATCAGCAGTTTCCATGTGTTTAAACGAATTTACATCATTTCATGCTAATTAATGAAATGTCAGTCATGTTTCTGATTATATGCCCATTGCTTGACTGGCTGTGTGACTAGGACCACGACTAGCGCCTTGTTATTTAGCAGCAGCTTGTTGCCACATTGTTGAGGCAATTTCACTTAACAAGCGTATAATTCCAGTAGGATTCTGACCATTGTTGCATAAGCAATATGCCCTTTGCATGCTACTTTCCCCAGTGCATGAACTTAAATATACATAATGTGATACTGTATACATTTTAAGCAAAAAGTGTCATCACAAAATTCTGAAAGGCACGTTAGTGAAATAATCACTGCATTTGGATCCACCTGTTAGTCCAGAAAGCATAAATTAGATTCAGTTTGCTCAAAAATCCATACTGAATTATGTTATCCCCTGTCATTTGGGGTAATAGGATCATCATCTTGCAAAATCGTTTTGTCAAGGAAAAAGAGCACAAGGGAGGAATGTGGACCCTTTTGTCAAATTCTGCCTCTGGCATGGAGACTTGCAGAGGTGGTGGTGGTGGTGGGGGGAATAGCACTGGTAAGCCACTCCTTGAACAAAGCTCAAAAGTCCTACCCGGCTCACTGCACATCAGAATGGACTTCATAGTCCATAAATAGAAATTTAGTCTGCATTTATTTTTATTTTCATTTTTTTTTTTTTTGCTAACTGTAACTATTTTCCTTTTCAGGACTTTGCTGTTGATCCAGAAAAAATACCTTTATGTTCCTTATATCATTCGCTTCATCATTACAAATACCATATGTTTCTAAGGTGTAAAGTAGAGGTGAGTTTCTCCTCAGTTTGTAATGTCTTTATTTGTATTCTTTATCTAGTGCAGTAGAACCAGAGCAGGAGTAAAATATTCTTCTGCATTTCAGAATTAAATAATAATACTAACAATATTGTTGTACATGTACTGTTTAAAATACTGAAACTTGATTTGTTTGCCTGTATGTGTTTTTCAATTCTGTTTTGCTTGGAACATTCCTTGTAAAAAGTAGATATAATTTTTGGTGTTTGGGGTTTTTTTTTCCGGTTTGCTTTGAGAGTATATGTACAGGTTGGAACATTCCTTGTAAAATGTGATATATATTTATTTCTATCTTGCCTTCCCACTACAGCAGTGGTTCTCAGCCTGTGGTTCCCCAGGTGTTCCTGGACTGCAACTCCCAGAAGCCTCCATCACTTGCTGTGCTGGAAGGGGTTTCTGGGAGTTGCAGTCCAGGAACACCTGGTGACCCACAGGTTGAGAACCACTGCACTAGAGAATAGCATTCGAAGTAGCTTACAGATAACATAAAATGAATAAAAATAGTGAATATATATCAGATAAAACATAAATTCAAGCATAAAATCATTATAATCAGCTTAGTTTCTAAACAAATGTTTTTACAGTGATTAATAAGCAGTTTTGCAAGCTAGTTTTATAAACATATATTCATGCCTTTCCTAAAATCATCAAAAAAAGGACCTGATCACCGCTCTAAAGAGAATGTATTACGGAGGTCAATATCCTATTGAGAATTTTAGTTTGCAACTGGTCACATACACTTTTTAAAAACATATAGGTGACTGGTCAATTCTTCCAGGGAGAGGAGTTCTTGCCTGATTGCTCTCCCACTCCATGCTCTGTCAGGAAGATAGTGAGCTGAAGTTTGATAGAGACCCTTGAGTGATGCTGCTTTTTCTTACTTAATTTTTTAATCCAAAAAAATCTCAAAGAACAACCTCCAAGAATATTTGTGAAGTAGTGAGTAAATGTCACTTGTTAGATTGGTGGAGGGACTGAAAGAACTAGTTACACTAGTTTGGAAAAGGAATTATGTGCCCCTCTTCACTTCTGAGTACAGTGGTATCTTGAGTTATAAAATTAATCTGTTATGAATGCATTTTCTTAACTCAAAATTTTCTTAACTCAGAACATGGTTTCCCATAAAAATGCATGGGAAATGGATTAATTTGTTCCAAGTGGGACATCACACACACCCAGATAGCAAAAAGCACAGTTAATGAGCAACCTACCTTATAACCAATTGAGGTCCCAAAAAGTCCCCAAAATGGTGCTAAATATTTCTAAAACAGGGCACTTCATGCAGGTCATTGAAAAACAACCCCAGTTCTCATCTTTCCTTTTCAAAATGGTTCCTTCTTCCTAATTGCAGCACTGCAGTCAGGTGGCCACAAGATAGCAGTATTACTATTGCAAACAAGCAGGAGCCATTTTGAAAAGGAATATTTCCCTTTCCCTTTCATAACTTAAAAAAACATGCTTTTTTCATAACTCAAATTTTTCCTATACCGGCACTTTTCTTTTCGTCTCAGGGCATTCATAACTCAAGGTACCACTGTATCTCTTAAGAGTGCATAGTTAGTCCATTTGAGCAGTATATATTAACTTTCAGTCATCTAAGTCACTAGTATCTGTAGATACTGTAGACACCACTGAGGTAGATGGTGCTAATCCTTTCTAAGGTGTCCACTCTTTATGCTGCATACTGCAATGTGTATCTTTACCCACTGCTTACAAAATATTATAGTAAATGGCTTTCTGCTGTAAGAAGGCTACTTTCCTGCAGCATCAGAATGGGATGTAGCTTTGGTGTTAGGACAGTTCTGGTGTGATTATCTTATGTAGGGAAATCTCCAGACATTTAATATTTGGTAAAGCTCCAATGTCTCAAAATAGTGGGTTTCTAGTTACTGAATGTTAACTCCATCATCACTGTCCATGTTGGCTGGGAATGATGAGAGTTGTAGTCCATATGGGGACCTGTGCTTGGGTGTCACCTATTTGCAGTAGGACTTCACGTATCAGCTGATTTGCCATCTGCAGATTCAGTTATCTGCAGATGACAACTCCCCCACCACCACTGCCCCTGCTGCTGCCCCTCTCACCACTGCGGCCACCTGGGCCAAGAGGGCCATGAAGGGCAGGCACACATGGGCCAGGAGCTGGGCAGGATTGGGGCACGGGCAATGGTTCCAGTGCACACCCAGCACCGGGCTAGGGCTAAGGCCTCCTCCTCCTTGGTCATGCACAGTGCATCTTTGCACAGGAAGGGGATGAGGCACGGCAGCAGGACCCGCTCCAACTGGGCACCCAGCTGCCCCTTGAGCTCAGCGACATGGTGCAAGACACAGCATGAGGCCACTTCAGCCAGCAGCGCTTAGGGGAAAGCCTTGGCGAAGTCCACCAGCTTGAGGGTGGCAGCAGGCTCCATCTGGGTGGCCAGCACACTGCCTTGACAGCACAGCAGCCGCTCAACCAGCCTCTCCAAGGCACCCACTTGCAGCACCGCCATCCGGCTCGTGTAGGTGAAGTGGAGGAGCAGCGCCAGGCACTCAGGCTCCACGTCATGCAGCCGCACCTGTGCCTCCCACAGCCCACCACTGAACATGGTGTGGAAGTACCCCGAGGCGGCTGCCAGCATGGTCCAGTGCACCCCAAACTCCCTGCTGCCCGCCACCAGCATCAAATCTAGCACAATCATCTCTGCCTGCAGCGTCACCAAGCCCTGCAGCACCTCCCTGTGGCCCTCCATGCCTGCTGCCCCACTGACTGGCTGTGGCTGCCCACCCTTCTTGCTTCTTCTGGGGGGCTTTGCCTCCTCAGCCCCTGGCTCTCCTCTCTCGCACCCCCACCACAGCTTTCGCCACCACCATCCCCACTGTCATGGCTGCCATCCCTGCCAATGCTTTTGCCACCCCCGGATAAAAGTGTTGGCTCTTATCCCTGTTTTTTTGTTATCCGCGGGGCGGCCTGAAACCGATCCCCTGCGGATATGGGGGACCTACTGTACTAAATAGTGCAGGTAGATTGTGAATATAGGAAACATGCTACAGTTAAGAAACATGCCTAACACAGAGTAGTTAAAAGTTTCTTCCATAATACTGAACCTTTCTTTGTTTGTACAGCGATTGTTCATTAGTCACAAAATAGGACTAATTGCTTTCACAAATGTTAGAATACAGACATTACAGTGTAAGGTCTCTGGCTCCTTTACAGTATTGAAAACATGGAAATGCTAACAAAAATAATCATGTTTTGCTTTTTGCTCCACCAATAGATTTCTTCTGTTCAAAAGAAGAATGCAGATCTAGGCCAGGAGGAGATTGTACAGCAGTGCATGAAAAATATAAAATGGGTAGAAGAACTCTTTGAGAAGTTTGGTGAACTTCTGAATCATGTACAGCAGAAGTGTTCGTAGCAAACTATCCTCACCTTTACTTTTTTCTGTCATATTCATTTAAAAAAGGCAGAAAGGTCAAAGAAGCTGATCATGCCAGACTCTCTTCTAAGTCTGAACGATTCATGATGTTTTGGGTTTCTTATATGGAAAAGTTATGGTGCCATAGACATGGAACTGCACATGAACCTCCCTGCATTTTAACCTGAAGAATGATTATTTTCCCCTATTTTGTAAACACTTGTATTGAAATAACTTAGGTTTATTTTTGACAAATGATCAAAGCATGCACTAAATATATACCGTATATATATTTTTGGCTATGATGAAAACAACACTTTGAATATCATGGCTTTCTTGACTCTGAAGACTAGGAAGAGTCTGGGTGGTAAATAACTATTTATATTTGTCTGGCTTATCAGTACAGTCATGAACATTTTGCAAAGAGCTTGTGTGATAAGAAATTCTGTATATAAATAATCATCGCAGTTTCTGCTTTACGGACTTCTTTTACTGCTGTTATGTCCAGGAGACTGGATGTGGAGTTGGTGCAATCCTATGACTGCTATTTTGAGTCAGATTCTATTGTAATGAAAAATGATGCCCTTAACTATTTTCCCTGTTTTTGAAGAAAAACATATTTTCCTTTATGCTGTGCTCCCTATTCCCCTTTGGAAAAGAAATCATTTGTACATTTTATCTCACTAATAGTTGTATTTTTCAGAGAAAATAATGTGGTTTAAAAATTGTTTCATGGTTTTGTTTTTGTAATACACCTCCTGTTGTTTTCAGTAAATCCTGTTCATTTTATATATTAATTTTGTATTGTAAACTGAATAATCCTTGAGATAACCCTTTTGTTAATACAGGTTTTCTTCAGTGTTAACCAGGAATAAGACATACAAGACTTTATAAGTTTGCTTTAGAAGTTGAGTTGCGTTTAAACACTGCATTTAATTTTCCAATACGTGGAAATAAACTTCCTATTAAGTGGCTTGATTAATTGAAATTTTCCAGTGAACAGCTATTACATTTGTCTTCTGAACTTAAATGAAGATTGATGATTGAATGAACTAGAATGCAGTGTTAGACACAGCTGGCATTAATGTTTTTCGAACTGGTAATGGCAGAACTGTTTCTTCTTGGTGCCTTCTCAAACCCTCAGATGTATTTCTGTAGTTCTTTTTCTGCAACAGCACCAGTGGTCATATTTAGACTGCAATTCTGTTAAGCGCAATTCAGCAGGAAACTTTCTTCATTTTGTGAACAGGATGCCTTACCTCAGTCATTGATTCAAAAATGTACATGTTTTTCTACTTGGATTTGTGAAAAGACTTCCATTAGATAATATAAAAATAATTCCACTGTCCTGTCACTGCCACTTAGTGCCTTAATTTCAGCCAAGAAAACAGGATTCCTCATTAACTTAGATGACCAGGATATTCTTGTATGTAGCAAGGTGTGTTTTCCTTTGTTGTACATATTGTCATTGCACCTTAGATTTGTAAAGTATAATGAAGGGCTGTGATCTTGAGCAATTAAACTAGGTTTTGAAAATATCAAAGGAAAACATTTTTTATTTTGATGTCTCTTACAACTCCTATATTTCCAAAATATTTGTTTCTTATGTTGTATGTATTACTCCTCATGTCATTTCTCGGTCATTTCAATGAAAATTTTGGTAAGCTTCTCTGTTGGTATTTGTCTTAACGTATGTTCATACTGCGCTTGTTCTGAAAAAAAAAGTATCTTACTGTGACATGTGGTCTGCACTATGTATTTCTGCTAAAAGGTCTAGAGCAGGGATGGAGAAGGTATATATTTACACACACAGTGTTCTTCTAACTCCTGCCGTTCCCTTGCTGGTTATTGCTGACAGAAGTTGCAGACTCAATAATATTGGGAGCACAAAATGTATCCCAGCTCTGGTCTAGGACATGTCAAGTGTTTGGGTTGCATCTGGATCCTCAGCTAGAAATAGTTGAAGCATTATACATCTACCTGCAAGGAAGCAGCCAATATTGCTAAATTTACTTTGGAGAATTTGGTATCTACAAATTTTCTGGAAATGCAGTATGTGTGTGTGTGTGTGTGTGATAGTAGTAGATAGATAGATAGATAGATAGATAGATAGATAGATAGATAGATAGATAGATAGATAGATAGATAGATAGATACACACACACACACACACACACACACACACAGTATATAAACCTTACCTTTCTGCTCATACTTTAAAGTTCAGTGAGATTTGCTTTTCGGTCAACATGTGCAGAAGTGTACTCTAAAAATACTTTATGTATTAGAAGGAGGTTAGAAAAATCTATTTTATAATAGACATGGAATATTTCTTAGTCTGTCACACAAGTAACCTGTTCATTTTGGAGGAGAATATGGAAGGGGCAATATAGGTATCTTGTGTAAAAAAAATGGAAGTAAAAGACATCAGAAGAACTAGCCATAGATGATTCAGTACTACGAACCAGAAATTACCTCTACAACAAATTACTATTAATCTCAGTACAAGAAAGTGATTATAATGCGCAGTCCTTCTGTGGAACATACGTAGCATAAATAGGATTGGTTCATTAGTATGCCTAATAAGCTAGAACTTAATCATAATCCCTATGGAGATGGCAGCCAAGAACACAACCCAGTGTAACATAATTTAAGTGCCATTTCCCTCTTTTTTTCAGTAAGTGAAATTTGCCAACATTTCTTTTTTCAAGCAGAGCCCCAAACTGGTTTTCTCAAGTAATCATCTTTTTGAGAAGTATATTGGTTTGACTGAACAAAAAGGAGTCAGGAATGTGTTCTGCATATGCTATAGTCCTACAGTTTTAAGATACAGTCCTCATGACAACTTGCATTGAATAAATATCACTGAAAATATGCGGGATATCTCTGCGTAGGTATGTATAGTATTGCATTGTCAGCCTTGTGTCACTCCTTGGGTAAGTAGATGGCAACTCTATTAAGTAAACTGTGCATCAGGAACTTTTTGGAGCTGTTGAAGTACAGGATGCTAGTCAGACATTTTGCTACAAACATTGGTGTTCAAGCATTCTTAGGGCGTTTATACACGACCCCTAAGCTCCGCCGCAAATGGCTGCAAGGTCCGGACCTTAAAAATGTTTACCCACCAGCTCCGGACTTTGCAGACAATTAAGTGCGACCCCGCCCACTTTAGCAAGACCAAACAGCAGTTTTCTTTTACCTGGTCTTTGATGGTGACAAAGATTTCATCCGGTGTAAGGATAATGAGTGCGGGGCTCTCCTGGCTTCTGTTTGTTCTTTTTTTTGCGCCCTGCCCCTTTAAGAGATCTGAATGCTGTCCGGAACAAAACTGAGGTAAACCGGCAGTCTTTTCTTTCTTTTTTCTCCGTCCCTCAGGCAGCCAGCAACCAGGAAGTGCCGAGGGGGGTGGGGACAGAGGAAGACAGAGGAAGAGCGACGAACCCCTAAGATCTCTGGTCCGAATTTAAGTGGCCAGCGGATCTTAGGGGTCGTGTAAAAAGGCCCTTTGAGAAGGTTGATGGGCAGCAGCTGAGTGATAGAACATACGATTTGTATGGAGAAGGTCCCAGGTCAGTTCCTACCATTTTGAACTGTACGGCTGCCCCCTCAGCCCCAGGAAAGCTGCTGCCAGCAGTGTTCAACTGCACCAGCCTAGGTAGACCGGTAGTCTCATTCAGCAAAGGCAGCTTCGTGGGTTTCCAAGTCTTTTCCCATTACCTCGCTTCTATGAAAGTGTCAACTCTTTGCGTATGCATGCAGGAGGGAATGTTCCCTCCCTGTCCAGTTGCATCGCCCTCCTGCTTGTGGAGAATGAGGAGATGGAAGAGCAGAAGTTCTGCTGTTGGAAAGGGCTTTCCATAGGAATCGGAATCAGGGGTGAATGGGGTGGACCCAGCATCTTAACTTATATGGAGAGCCCACATGTATGGCATGGGTTGTCCTTTTCCTGTTCCTTGCCTTCCATCTACAGAAGAGCAACCAAAATAACAGTGGAGGAGACCTCGTGCTCGTTCCCAGTGTGTTTTGCAGAGCATAGATGCATTGCAAAGGATTAAAGGTGGGAGTCATTTCTAAGTTACACAGTTAGTGCAAAACATTGATCATGCCTGTTATGCCTCATCAAAAAAAAAAAGCAAAGCAAAGCAAAGAATGGTGCTTATATACCACCCCATAGGACTTAAAGCACTCTCGGGACTGTTTAATTATATAGGCTATACCTCCCCCACCCCACTGTCGTGCACATTGGATACTCATTTCACTGACCTCGGAAGAATGGAAAGCTGAGTGCACCTTGAGCCTCCTACCTGGAATTGAACCCCAGGTTCTGAGCACAATTACAGCTTTAGTACAGCAGTTCAACCACTGTACCACGAGGCTCTTCTTCATTGCTGTTTGCATGTTTGATATACATATTGAAACATATTTAGCAGCTAGCACGCTTGTGTATTGCAGGAAAAGGCAGGTGCTGCATCAACAGTATTTCAGTCACAGTCATTCACAGTCTCTGATGATGAGCCCTTCTGTGCTTCCAAAGAAAGGCAGGGTTTCTTTAAACTTGCTGAAGAGCTACTGTGCTAGGCAAATCTGTACTTAGGAATAGTTCAAAATGCAGCAGTTTTAAGGGAATGCAATGTAGTTAATGCAAGAAAAACTGTAAATGAGGATTTTAGGTTTCGGAAGAGAAGACAGAATTAGAGTCAAAGCAAGTAAATGCTCCCTGAATTAATTGTAAAAATTCAAGATAGGAAATTTAACAGTAATTTTTATTTGTTTATGTTAGATAATTTTTTAAGATAAAGGGCCATTGAATATGTATCTTAAGCTACCGTCTAATGAGTTTTCCCTTCCAATGAGCCACACACCCCAAGCAATAGCTTGATGTGTACAGTACAGGTATATGAAATACAGTACCCGGCACAAAATTATCAGCACACCCTGAACAGGAGCTTTAAAAAGCTTTGTGCACCTGAAGTTTCAGCTAAATATAACAAACTAACTGAGACTTCCCATTGGGGTGTTTAGAATTATGGTATAGTTTAATTTGATTATTATACTTGGGCATGGACTGTAAACGCAAGATACACTTGTGCTTATTCATTAGATCACAAGAAGCCTAATTTCTCAAATATTCAATATCCAAGGATATATAGCAGATGGAGAAGCTGCCAGTTGGTGCACCTTTAGATTGACATTTCAGCAAGCATTGCTTTGTACGCGAAAGTAATCCTCTAATCCAGGGAAGGGGAATGCAGTAGTCCAGATTATGATGGAACTACAGTTCTCATCAACTGCCTAGATGCCCTAAGCATATCCGATCTCGCTTGATTTCGGAAGCTAAGCAGGGTCGGCCCTGGTTAGTACTTGGATGGGAGACCACCAGGGAATACCAGGTGCTGTAGGCGCCTGGAGTAGGAACTGGCAAGCCACTCCAGTACTCCTGCCAAGAAAACTCCATGGACATGGAGTCGCGTAGAGTCGGTCACGACTGTATCGAGACAACACACACACACACACAGTTCTCATCATCCTGCATGACTGGCTGCACTGGCTGGAACTGATGGGCACTGCAGTCCAAAAACCTCATGTGGCAACTTGGTGCTTCTCTTTTCATTTCAGCCTTAAATTTGTATTATTAATACCAGCAGATTGTATAGCATTCTTTGACCAGTCTTGGTATCATTTTTCTTTTGTTTTAAGTAATATATGTTACAAAGGAAACTCACACCGTCTTCCAATAAACAGTCTTCATAGAGAAAATATATTTTAAATATTTAAATGTTTACTACTATTTAATTTAAAAATGATCATGCCAAATTTCTTAGGAAATTAAAAATCAATGTATAGTTACTTCAGATTTTGTTAATAATTTAACATATATATGGCATCATACACTAGCATATGTTTTATGTATTACACAGTGCACATCTATATATATCTTCCTATTTATGTTAATGTCCACATGTCATTGGCAAATGCATGGTGATACCTTTCCTCCCTAACACTGCAAACATTTAGACTGAGATTAATGAGAGAGAATTTTTTGTCTCATTGTCAGGTGGTCCACAATAATGTGTAAAGTTATGAAAAGTCACCATTTTTTGTATTGTTGATTTGATGTTACTAAACTCATTAAAGTCAAAACTTTTTTTTCAAAAATTTGTTTGGTGGTTGTTTTTTTGTACAGTCTGGAGGTTCAGTCCCATTTAGTCTTGGGGGAAAGTGCTTCATCCAATAATGTGACTATCCAAGCTGCAGCCCATTTAAAGGCCAGATGGCTTGTTAAGGGGCAGGTACTGTACTGTTTAAAAATCATACTGATTCAATTATATTTTAATAATTGAATTTATTTAATTGTGTTTATATAACATGTTTTTCTTTCCTTTTTTTAAAATGTTGTGAGCTGCCTTGACAGCCAGCTTTTGGAGATAAATTATATCAAGCACTTACAATGAATCTTCACCTGTCTCATTTTTAAATATAGCAAGCCATGCCACGTTAAGTTGCTTTTAAAACACAGACATTGTAGTAGGATGGATGAGTGAGATAGTTGTTTGCTGTTTCTACATATAGTGATTGATAGATTGATTACCCACAATTTCTGTATCAACGTTTGCATTTTTAAAATAAATAAACATCATTCAGATACTCATATTTATATATTTGTATATCTGCCAAGTTAGCTAATGAGTCTACTGCCCAAGAGATTCCGGGCAAGGATGTGAAGTTACTATTTTTACAATTTTATTAAAAATAAAATTCCAAAACTTTCCAAAGTTTTTCTTAGCAAATTTTCATATGTGGGGGGTATTTGCGGGAGGCAGAAGTATTGATTCACATAATTACATCCAAATTTCTTCTCCACTGCCAAGTATGCTGCTGAGAGAGGTAAGGATTTCAGATTATGGGAAATTTCAGTAACTAGGGAATGTGATCTGAAGGAATCAGCACCATTCCAGCCATTGTAGTTCTTTCTCATCTCTATAGTTCCTGCATAGACCAGGTGTTCCTCAGTCAGCCATCATGCCTTCACCCCCAAAGATGCTTGGTTTCTTTGGCATTATGGGGAGCGAGTTCCCAAAAATTAATCTCCTGTCTGCAATTTTCCTAGGCATTCACACAACAGATCAAGGAATATACAGGAAGTGTAGGAAATCTGGGGTCTACAGATTTCCTACACTGTCGGCACTGATCCACTTACCTAGCAAAGACTAAGGGGTGGTGATGGCTGTGTTAGCTGAGTTGATTTCCTCATTCTGGCCCTAGTAAGCAATTCATTCTGATTCTGTGTTTCACATTCTGTGTTTAATTCTCCGTTTCTGCACAATGTCCTGGATCCTGATAGATCCTATTACAGCTATTCAAAATGGGCCATAAAGGGGGCCATAGACAGGAATCAAATTTTCACACACTACCTTATCACGTTTGTTATGCAATATGCAATCCAGATTATGTGTATACAGTGGAACCTTGACTTACGTCATTAATCCGTTCCAGTGGTCTAGCCTTAAGTCAAACATGACTTAAGTCAAATGAACGTTTCCCATAGAAAGTAATGGGAAAGCGGATTAATCCGTTCCAGATGATGAAAAAGACCCCCGAAAACAGCAATTTAACACAAATTTGACTGGGATAGGAGATTCCTTCTGGGGATGTAAATGAAATGTGTCTTCAAAGACAGGAGGAGGCAGTGGAATTATAGTCCACAAGTTATATGCCCCCACTTTTTAATGTTCATAGCAACAATGTCTAACATTTAAGTTTTATTGATTTTTAACCTGACGTTCCAAGTTCTGAACAACTCTATGCTTACCATTAGAGTCCCACAACTTTACAGCTCCCCAACTAAAATGCTTCCATTGTGGACCAGACTTCTGCAGCCAGATTTTTTACAAGACTGAGCCGACTGTCTAACCAGCGAGGCCAGCCCCGAGCTCCCGGCCCTTCTTCTCCTCCGGCAGCAGCGGCGGCTTCGGTGAGGCCGAGGACCAGCTCCAGGTGCTCTGAGCTGGCCTCGCCGAAGCCGCCGCTGCCGGAGGAGGGGAAGAAGGCAGGAGCAGTTTGGAGGCGGCGGCCACGATGCTGGGTTGTGATGCCGCCCAATTCCGGTGCCTTGCGCCAGGGCTCCGAGATGTAAGAAAGCCTGCGACTCAAGTCAAACAGGCCCCTTCTTGCTGCAAGTCAAATATGATGCAAGTCAAGCAGTATGTAAGTCAAGGTTCCACTGTACAGTGTTTCTTTCATACTGGGGTTATGGCCTTGGCCAAGAAAAGGTTGAGTGTCACTTCTCGTACAGTGATGTTTTTGGATCATGTTTTTGGACTGCAGCTCCCCAAAACCCCAGAGAGAACAGCTGGTGGTGAAGGCTTCTGAGAATTCCCAAGAACATCTGGGTTGTCCCAAGTTTGGAACCACTATCCTAGTATATACAGAAGGGCTTTTGTGTTGAAGAAGGCCGCACAGATTGCAGAAGGAAGGGAACATCTGTTGGGGGGAAGGACCTCTCTTCCATTTGTAGGAAATATCAGCAGATTTCTACTCAGTGACCCAAATCTTCTTGCCTACAAGTTACGCTGCTATTGCAAAAAAACATAACTTAGAAATGAATTGTCCCAATATAAGAAATTATAAATACCATGAGTTGCACACTCAGCTGTGTAATGGAGTGCAACTGATAATGTGTGCAATTTCTTAACTTGGAGAAATCTCTGCTTAAAAGTTATGCTACTTCAGTTGCTGTTCAAGAGGATTTGGGGTGTTGATTAGAAGGACCAAGGTCAATGAAAACAATATCAGGAACCGACCAACTGGTAACATCATCTACTTTAAGCAATATTATTATATTTACAAAATAGAACTGGTTTTCTACTCCATTTTGTGAGGATGTGAATTAAATGCTGGAGAGCTGTTTCCTCTTTAGGATAATGGGCACAGAGCACATGTTCATAAGGAACTATTTAAAATGCATTCTTTCTGCAGGGTCTTTCAGAATGGCTTCATTTTGACTAAATGAAACCATTGTTCATGTGCTGAAATAAGTTGCAGATGCAAGCCCATTAAAATTACTGGCATGTTTATTAAATATTTATGATAAATAAAATTCAGTATAGTGTTATAAGCTATCATAAAGGCAAGTTCTATTACTTAAAAAACTGTTATTTTCATGAAAAGGTTAAAGCATTCACCCCATGTATTAAATATAGGGAGAACTACAGAGTGGTGGACTATCTTCCAAAGCATAATTAAAATCTGGCCAAATCTGACCAACATGATAGATCCATGTAAGGGAAATCATAGGAACAAAGCAATTATGCCTGATCTCCTGACTATGGGTTGTCAAGTTGATGCTGACGTCTGGCTACACTTTCAATGGCTTTCTTGATGTAACATTGTTAGCCTGTGGAACTCATTGCTACAGGATGTGGTGATAGGCATCAAGCCTAGATGGGGATTGGACAGATTTCTGGAGGAAAAATCCATTGCAGGTCTCAAGCCATGATAGGAATGTGTGTTATCTCCAGGCTTGAAAATACCAGATACAGGGGAGTGGTAACAGGAGACAAGTATCTAGTTGTCTCATGTGTTCCCAGAGGCATCTGGTGGGGGCCACTGTGAGATACAGTAAGCTGGACTAGATGGGCCCTTGGACTGATCCAGCAGGGCTCTTCTTATGTTCTTGTGGTCTAATATACTCAGAAGCTGTTTACCATTCCCTTCTTCTGAGGGTTGGGACTATGCAGCCTGGCTGGCTGGCTTTTCCACAAGAGACTCAATGGGGAAGCAAACTCTCAACTGAAAACTGAGCTATGCAGCCACCCCTCTGTTTACATCAATAGCATTTAGGAAATGGATAACCCAAAATCTCCAGCTGGAATGGTGGGCAGGAATGCGGCTAAGACAGGATAAAGAGAATATGGAATACTGGTGGTATGGCAAAACTGACTAATTTGAGCTGAACTTGGGTTAAGATGGTAACAAGGCAAGTGAGTTGCAGTAAAGTAGTCTTTGATTACACCTCATTTGGATGTCAAATATTAAGATATACTGTAATCAGACTTGTTGGTAAAATAAGAAACATTTTGAAAATTGTTAGGTTTCTTTTACTCATCTGTATAATTGCTCTTGAAATAAAAAAATGTAACAAAATTTTAAAACAGGAATTAATGGAACCTGTTGGCTTAGTCCAAGGCTCAAATATTTAACCACAGGAGCGTTAACTAATTTGTTGTGCTATCTTGCAGGGTCTGCCTGGATGGCTCCATGAGTTAGGTTGGGGATTCCACTCCCCAGAATAGTGTGTGTCCCAAAAGAACCAGCGCACGAGAGCCCCCAACAGAAGGGAATGGCAAACCAGTTCTGAGCATTCTATACCTAGAAAACCCTGATAGGGGGTCACCACAAGTCAGAATAAACTTGATGGAACAAAATTACGGTGCTTTATTAATAATTTTGCAAGGGAAACAACTGTTGTTTCTGGATGAATGGATGGAATGCGAATCAGACTTCCACAGACTGAAAACACTGGAGAAGAAAAACTAGAGTGGTTGTGCATTAAGTATTTTTCAGATGGAACAGACTGAGATGTGTGACCTTCCAAATACTCAAAATCAAGTATGGCCACTAGAAGCTTTCTATAGCACAACCAGATAGAGGGAGAGGGAGAAATTCCATCAATGAGTTCCAGGTAACTGCAGACAAGACTGCAGCCTCAGCTTCCAAAGCAGGGCCAAACTCTATCTTCTCCAACTTCTCTAGGCATGCCTGTAATATATTGAGCTAGACAAATAGATTTTAAGGTGCTTAGAAAAATGAAGAATTAAGATTAAATGGGCTAGCTTAATACTGTACTTTGTTATTTTTACCTTTTGCACTAGATGAGGATGGATGGAGATAAGTAATGATGAAAACAATGATGGAAAAGAAACGTAAATTTGGAATACAGTATTCCAAACATTTGGGCTGAAATATTGGGAAAATATGTGTATTGAACTATGTAACATGGCAACACACAAGCAATGTGTTTGTTTTAACTTGTTATGTTTAGAAAATTCTATTAAATATTATTTTAAAAAGACTGCAGCCTCAGCAGAGTATGTACTGTAGACCTATACTTTCATCATTTTAAAAATGGGGTTTTTTGTGTGTGTGTTTCTTGAATTTTGGGCTTCCAAAGAACATGGAAGGAACAGAAACAAAGCAAGGACTAGTGGAAATAACTGCAATACACTTATCTGTTTACATTGCTTTGATCTATATAGAAAAAGAAAAAAGAAAACAGCATTGTGGCCTATGTGCAAAATTGAAAGTCAGAATGTCATGTCATTAACTTTTGGGTCCTGCAGGAGCCATCATCAAGTTGAGCACTGTGGTCTTTCCAGATCCTGCACTCAAAATGATTTTTGAACTTGCCAGTTTACCTCTTGTCTCAGTGGACTAAGGCTCCAGAAAACTGTCTGCTGCAAAGTTGGCAGCTCGGCGGTTCGAATCCCAGGTGCCACACAGCGGATCGAGCTCCTGCTGATAACCCCAGCTCCTGCCAACCTAGCAGTTCGAAAGCATGTAAATGCAAGTAGATACATAGGTACTGCCATAAAAAGCGGGAAAGTAAAACAGTATTTCCTTGCAGCCATGCCGGCCACATGGCCGTGGACTTGCACAACACTGGCTCTTCAGCTAGAGTCGGACATGACTAGCACGCATGTGCGTGGGGTGACCTTTACCTTTTACCTACCTCTTTAAGTTCTATGATGCCCAGTATGATGATGCATCCTGCAGAACATAAAAGCTCAACTTTTTTTTTACTATAGTACTGTATTTTGTTTTTCAATAAAAAATAAATTTTAATTTAATGTAATAAATTAAATAAATTACCTAACTTTGATTTTGGACACAGATTAATGCACTCAGTTCATGTATTTTCTTCTGGATTAAATGGCACAATACCAATTATTTCCTTTCATCTTTTCTCTCTGTGCACCCGATTTGGTATAATCCCTATTCATTCAGTCGGATCCAGACTTAATAACACTTAGATCTACTGGCATCAGAGGGACTACTTTAAGCATGGTTAATTCTGGATCCATGAACACAGCGACCCTACTTTTGAAGAAAGACACAGGACTGGGCTAACATCTGCATTATATCTAGTAAACTACAGCAGAGGTTGCAGTGTCCTCACAGATTGTAGTTCGTGATGTCCTGGCTGAGTGCTGTATGTTCTCACACACCAACCAGAATTTATTGGGGTGGGTTGTGGCTTGTTCGTTGATGAACAGTCTGTTGTATGTCTTCTCATGCTGCTGCTGGAGCCATAAATTCCGTACAGTATGTACAGTGGACCCTTGTATAACAAACAGCTTGTATAACATAAAATCTGTACAACACATAAAAAATTCCAGAGATAGGGGAAATTTGCTTAACATAATCACCTATGGAGAGAATTTGTACAACATAAAAATGGGATTACTGCATTTTCAGTGCATTCCTATGGGAATTTGTATAAAGGAAAATTTGCTTAACATAATTTCATTTGGAACGAATTAATTCCTTTATACAAGGTACCACTGTATAGTCATATCAAACATAGTAAATCAGATTATTGGTTTAACAAATCCTTGATAATAAATTATTCCAAGCCCAAAGCCTCATTGATATGTGATATCTGGTTTAAATTCTAGTTCTTTCTAAGGTTTAGGAATATGTCCAGGGTGGACCTGGGTATCAAATATGACATTATCTGACCAAATTAGCTAGAGGCACGATTATCAATTTTTATTACCTAGGTTTTGCAATCTCTGTTCGGGATCAGCTTTGGAAAAGGGAAGCTGCGTTGACCACAATAATCAATAACTTTTTTTTGATGCATTAACAGGAGTATAAAACCAATGGGAGAAGTGCAACACTGAATTAATTAATTATGTTCCTATAATGTGTTTTGTTGTATAGTGCATACTAATTAGAGAAATAAAAATCTTCTTCGCTTGCTCAGGTATACTCTTTTTAGTAGTAGTATTATCCAACGGGGCATCTATTTTATATATCTATATCCCTACCCCTCTTTCTGTCTAGCTTTATCTCTTTCTCTGTATCTAAACAGGTCGGGATCTATAGTTATAGATGTTTAATAGGATCCCTACCAATTCTATAGGTCTAGGATTCTACGATTTACTAAAAGCCTGAATTTCTAAACCATTTATCTGGAAGGAACTCCATTTTATTTAATGGAATTCTGCGCAGACATTGGACTCTGTTATAATACAGCTTTGGGTTCTATTGACTTTTTTAGACATTATTTCACTCAACTATCACCCATCTTTCTATCCCCTTTTCCATTAAGGACTTGGGATGAACAGTAGAATGTGTCTGGTGTTGGAGAAAGAACTTTCTCAGCAAGAAATTACTCTGTTACTCATTACTACTAGTTTGCCCTTTGTTGTCCTTATGTGCTGGCAAGTCTCCTCTAACTTGGGGGGGGGCGGTTCTTATGGGGACCCTATGAACCAGTCCTGCCCTTAATGGCTCCTTTGTCTTTTGTAAACTCAAGTCTGTGGCTTCCTTTAGGAAGTCTATCTTGCCTTTTGAGCTTCCTCTTCTCCTGCGGCTTTCTACCTCTCCCAGCACTGTTGTCTTTTCCAGAGAATTCTGCCTCCTCTTGACGCCGCTGGAGTAGGACAGTCCCAGTTTCACCAGTTTTGCCTTCGGAGACGTAGGGACCACTTGTTCGTCTTTCTAGCAGTCCAGGGAAATGCGGCTCTATCCCGCTCTAAATAAGGAGCGGCACCTCGCGCAAATCTTGCACGACTTTGTCCGCAGGTTCCCGGCGCAGCAGCCTTTGGACGACTGAGATGTACAGAACACCCTCTTTCCCTTCCGATGCAGACGCGCCATCATCTCGGCGAGCTAAGCAGAGAAAGGCGAGAAAAGCAGAGGGGCCAGACCTCACCCCCAAACACGCGACACGCCTCCCTCCGTTCCCACGTCCTCTCTTTGGAATGTTAAGAGGACGATAGGCCACGCCCCCCTCATGTGTATGGGCCAATAAGGGACGGCTTCTGGCCAGGGGCAATGCCTATTCTGCCCCTCCCCTTCTCCCCCGGGGCCAGGACGCTGCCGCTCGGAGGCATCCGCAGCCCGGCGAGTTGGCTCAAGCCGGCCGGCGGGATGGCCACGGTGAAGGAGGCGGCGGCCGCTTTGAATCTCTGCGCCATGTACAGCCCGGCGAACAAGCCCCCAGGTAACGGCGGAGCCCGGCGTCACGTTCCGACGTGAAGGGGGAGAAAGGGCGGACGCGTGTCAAGATTATTAGAGTTCGCCTCCAGAAGAGCAGCCTGCAAAAAGGAGCCGCGCGACAAAAGTTTTTCCCCCTTTCGGCTCACCGGGTCTCCTTGCCAGTGTAAATCAAGGACGTAAACGGGAGAGAAAAGGAGGGTCCGTGAAAAAGAAAAATAAGGGGGGGGGGTAGGAAGCAAGCAAGGGAAAAACCACCCCCAGGTGGGTCTGAGCGACGCGTGGCTCCTTCCTTTTTCCCGGCTGACTCCTCCGGAGAAGCGTCTGTGCCACTCCGAGCCTTCCACGCTCGCACTTCGCGCGCCCCTCTGCTCGTTTGGGTCGGGTTTAGTTCTTTCTCCGCGTTTGGGGAGGCTGGGAGGGAACGGCGCGCCTTCCTCCAAAGGTCTCTTTCTGGCTGGGTGTCCTGTTGGGTTCGCCGGACAATTGGTCCTCCTGTCGTGGGCTGTCTGGCTGTCTGCAGGGGGAGTTAGTGTCCTAGACGCCGCTGCCGGTCTTCGCCGTCCGCTCCGGTTTCGGAGGGGACCTCCATGGGCAGTCGTTCCCGGGGTGCATGGGTACCCCAAGGCTTGGCGGTCCTCCACCCCTTCCTCTGATGCTTTTGACCTGGCAGAAGGGCTTCGGGCGTCGAGAACCGCTGGTCTACTCCTCAAATTGACTTGGGTTTCCGACGCTGGCTGAAGGTTCTCCGGGAATGGTGACGACAAGGGTGGGTGGTAACCTTTAATAGAACGTTCTACATCTCTACACCCTTAAGAAATGTAATCTGCCCCAGAGGATCCTGCTTTCTCCTGGTTGCTTGAGGAAATAAGTTTTCCCAGAGGGCAAGATACTCTTGGTTTAGTCCTCAGCTTTATGTTTTAGTTCTATAAAACTCTCTCTCTCTCTCTCTCTCTCTCTCTCTCTCTCTCTCTCTCTCTCTCTCTCTCTCTCTGTGTGTGTGTGTGTGTGTGTGTATTGATCTATTCCCTGTATTTGAACTGAAAAGGTTACTGATGAACACATTCTAGTCAGCATGTTGCTTGCCTTCCTTCTGTTGAGCTTGTTGTAAAACAAAAGCAACCCATTAATAAATGGCTGTTCATATTAGGTGTGAAAAGCTGTACTGTTGTGGTAGGGTGTGTCTGTGTGTTCAGAGGTATGAATTCTGTCAAGCACAATCTCTTGAGTACCCTTTCCCTAGAGATGGTATACTTTCCTCACAGTCTGGATAATCCCTTGGGAGACTGCCTGAGCGCCACAATTGGTAATAGAGTTATTCCTGAAGTCGTTTTGGTATGGGTAATAAGAGCAGCTGTACTACTTCGTTGTTCAGCAGAGACAAAAGGAAACTATTATCACTACTCAGAGATGTTATTGTGCTGGCAGAGCAAATCAACTTTTTACAAGGCAATTCCATAAATGAAGGCAGTCAAAAATGCAACTTTGAAATTGGACTTCAGATCAGTGTCAAATTTGGCACAGATGTAGCAGACAGTCTGCTTTTGTTATGGGCCAAATTTTGCTGTACAGGGTGGGTAAGTAAAACAGTTTTACTTTTTAAAAATCACAAATATAAGATATTTTGCCCGAAGGTCCCAAAATTTGGCCCATAACAAATGCAACTGTCTGCTCTGCTACATCTGTGCCAAATTTGACACTGATCTGAAGTCCAATTCAGTCTTGCAAGGTGAACTATAAATTGGAGGCCTCACTACCAACTTTTCTCAGACTGACGAAGCTGCTTGGATGAGCAGTGAAACGTTTCAACCTCACAAGGAAAGAAGTCCAGTTCCCATGACTCAACTTTTGTACATAGAGAACTAAATTGGAAAGTGTCAACTCTAGCCTTTTTGAAGCAAGTATTCCCCCTTCCCGATACTTTAGCTTCTGGTTTCTATTATCCTTCACTAGGCCACAATAGTTAGGGCTGATGGGATTTGTACTCCAAAATATCTGGGTAGGCACCAACATGGGGAATTGTGTTTGAAGTTGAGTAGCAGCTGCTCTCAAAGGTCTTGGGTAGGCAGAAATCTTTCCACAGGTGTACTACTTGGCAGACATTTTCAGTGGATGGTTATGTGACAATGCAGTGCAGAATCCTGCTCAACACTGACTCAGCAAAAATGTCTGCAGGTAATATTTTGCTGGATGTCTCTACCTGTCATTGTGCAAGTGGAGATGGTTGTTGAAGGCAGTGGCACTTCTGCAAGGAAGCACTGGAAGCCTCCTTCCAAAAGGGTGGGGGGGGGGAACCAAAAGCAAATTTATGCCATGGTCTGCTTTTAGGCAGTTTGACTGACTGGGTTCTGGACACAGTCTTTTTATTATATGGAAAGCAGGACTGGGTAAAAATACTCTGAGGTGATTGAATTGTAATTCCCATGATCATCTACTGTTGGCTCTGTGTGTGTGTTGTGTCATTACAGTCGTGAGTGACTCTTTGTGACTCCATGTCCATGGAGTTTTCTTGGCACAGGAATACTTTGCCAGTTTCTACTCCAGGCGCCTATAGCACCTGGTATTTCCTGGTGGTTTCCCATCCAAGTACTAAGCAGGGCCAACCCTGCTTAGCTTCCAAAATCAGGCAAGATCGGATGTGCTTAGGGCATCCAGGCAACTTACTGTTGGCTACAATAGCTAGAGTATAGATTGGAGGATAACATGGAATCTCAATAAGTTTCAGATTGGGAATTCTGTGAGCATCAGTGCTTGTGTTACTTACCAATTACCCAGTCTGATTTCAAGATAAACAGCATTTATGTAATGGATGTAATCACAAAGTATATAGGATTACCAGAACAAATTTGTAGCCCCAGGTAAGGAAACTCCATCCCTTTCAATACTGATGACCGATTGCTTCCATCATTGATCCTCGTTGACCATGTTAGGTGGGGCTGATGAGAAATGGAGATCGGAACAGATTTTTCTGCCCCATTAGAATTATTTGATTGTGAACATTCATAGGTTTAATGTGAATTCAATCATGTGGCTAAAATCTAATGGGTTTACTATGTGAGACTGTGGATGTGTGAGTGTGTACACGCGTGTGTAACCGTTATCAGAATCTCCTTCCTCGGTCATTAGGTTGTGGGTCTTGTTAGAATGTGTCACCACAAATGGGGAGCAAATTACATATTCTAAGGCAAACGGACAATTTCTTGACAAACGGAGCACATTTTGGGAAAGGATTCGTAAGAATGTTGGGAAACCCCATGGTGATATTTCTCCTGCCTTCCTTGTTTAGGCTTCAGCTTGGCACAGAGACCATTTGGAGCCACGTACGTCTGGAGCAGTATTATCAACGCACTTCGGACCCAAGTCGAAGTGAAAAAGCGGCGTCAAAATCTGAAATGCTATCATGACTGCTTTATTGGCTCTGATGCTGTGGATGTCGTCTATGCTCACCTTCTCCAGAACAAATATTTTGGCAACGTGGATATTTCCCGAGCAAAAGTTGTGAGAGTGTGTCAGGCGTTAATGGACTGCAAAGTCTTTGAGGCAGTTTCTACCAGGGTCTTTGGAAAAGACAAGTCGTTGGCATTTGAGGATAGCAGCAGCAGCCTCTACAGGTTCCCAAATGCAGCTAACCAGGTGAACAGTCCCTTTGGGAAGGAGTATTCCTATTTCATCCGTCAAAGGTGAGTTCCATAGAAATTGCTAAAGGCTAAGTGGGTTGCATTTCCCTTCTGGCTTATACACAGCATGATGGAGGTCAATCCGTTCTACCAAACAAGGCTACTGAAGGTTATCAGCAGAGGAGCAGTCAAGGTGCTTCTCAGAAGCCTTGGCTTCAATAGCCAACGAGAAGAGTTATGGGCCCTGTTATCGGAAGCATCTGGAGAGCCAGCATTTTCTCTTCCCTGTGTTATGCGATGCAATATTGTGCTCAGCATCCTTCCAAGGCAGGAGACAAAAACAGACATAGTTGGCTGTGCCTGTTGTTGACTTTGGCTTTAGCTCCTGTGAAGATGCCAGTCATCTTCCATCAGCCATGACACTGAGCATAATCCTAAAAAAAACCTACGGGGAAGTAAACCCTACACAGAGTACATGGGGACTTCATAGCAGGCATGCTTAGGGTTGTGGCAGTGCAGCTGGGTGTACAGTTTTACTTGTTGCTGTGGTTGCATTTGCATCCATCCAGGAAGAGGGACGTTAGAGCTGTGCAGCTTTTTTTTTTTTTTTACTGGTCTGGAAAGGTTCTCAGGGCAGAGGATTTTGTAATTCTTTACACTGGCTGCAATCCATAAATCACGTACTGTGTACCTACAGGTTGAGAAGGGTTGGGGAACAGGCAGTCCAGCCGTTGAAGGCAAAACCGTGAGCGTAAGCTGTTCAGCAGTCAGCAACTGAGGAGGATCTATGTGTTCTCCTGGAACATACTGTGGACTTTGCTCAGTGCCTCTGACCTGACATTTCGGTGCTAGGCAGAGGAGGAAGCCCCCCACCTACTGATTACTATTCCTCGCCGTTACTGTTTGACTGGATGCCTGCTCTGTGGTGGCACAGGCACAGGATTCCATTATTCCCGAAGAGGATACGGTTGTTGTCTGTTCAAACATCTGAATAGACTTGTGTAAATATCAGGCTCAATTTCAGATTGAAGTTGTTTCCTTTGGGAAATGTGTAGCACCAGCTTTTTTTTTTAATGCCGAGTTCTTGTGCATCAAAAGGAATGCATAGGTTGAAACTGGATCCCCCGTTGTTGAAATTAATTGTACTCTGGTTGCATTTGAAGTGTGTGGGAGTGTGTATGTGGGTGTCTATGAACGAGAGAGGGGAGGTTAGATATGGCATCTTCATTCCCTTCATTTTCTTCGAAGTGACCCCTTGTAGATTGGTGCCCCTGAGTTTCTTCCTCTGAACCTGACTTCCATTGTCTTCAAGCAGGAGATGGCTTGCTTCTGCCGGTGGTGTGGTAGAGTGAAGTCTCATAGGGTTGAAGCCCCAGGACTTTTGGATTGGCAGGGACTGTGTCATAATCTAAGACTATCCTAAGGCTTTCCTGTCCCTTCTGACCTTGGATGAAACAGTCACAGTAGCTAGAAAGTAGATTTTTGTCAAGACTAATATAGTGTTGTAAATTATATCCATTAGCTTTACAAAAGTCCTGTTTTTCAGTGGTTAGTATAGACTAATTTGGCTGCTTCCATTTCTGGCCTTTTGTCAGTGGGGAGCTACGCAGATGGTCATAAGAAGCCCTTCAACTTCCGAGTGCACCATTACACCACTAGTCTTTTTCTTCAGTTACAGAAGAGGGCACCCCCATTTGGGTCTTCAGCACTCTTGCGCATATAGGACTTGGTTCTAGGTGATTCTGGGCTGAAGTCTAGGTTTTATCCTGTTTTACCAAGAACTGGTTTTTTTCTTTCTTTGTTTAGGAACAATAAACTGAAGTTTTTCCTTTCACCTTACCATAAGTATCCCAAATGATTACCCTTGATTCAGCGTTATTAGTTCATGTTACTAATCTGTTGCACTCTGCTAATATAATTACCACAAATTCCTGCAACTATGCTGTACCTAAATCAAGGAAAAATGTGTTTCATTTATTTATTTTGCTTCCTTTTTTCAAACACCCCCCCACACACATATTTCCCCTTTTAGTATAAAAGCTTTCAGGATTCCTAGCAACATCATTTGAACTTTCTAAATTAAAAACAAAGCACAGTACAATGGGAATAAAACCAGAAACCAGAATAAAAGCAGCAACTGTAAAAGTAAAAACCTCCATAAAAATGAAAAAGCTAAACAAATAAAACCCATTATCTAATTTAAAAAGCTTGAGCAAGGTGGACAGTTGTATCCCTTCATAAAAGCTAGCAAACCTAGATGCTAAGCAGGTGGTTCGGGGCCATGTATTTCACACTTGGGTTGCCCCTACTGACAAGGCCAAATGTTTGGTCAGTGGTCACCACCTGTTAACCTCACAATGCAGAGGCAACAAGAGACGAACTGTCAGGGAGATTTTACAGGACCAAAAGTTCATGCTATTCTGGCAACTAAGAGCCACTTGACTGTGGAACCTGACAACACAGAACTGAACCATGATGGCTGACATCTCCAGGATAATAAAAGAAAACTAGTGCAATCCAACTGATGGTGTCTTACATGGAATCAAACCCAATCTGAAGATTCAGTAGTATTATAGTACGACTGCATTGACAAGCAAAGGATGAAATAGTCAGTGTGAATCAGCCCAGAGTTGTCCCCCTGCCACCAAATCTGTAGATTTTTTCCCTCCACTTCTGGGGCTTCTACTTTTAAAAAACTGAATGCAATCACATCAGGTGATGTGATCACTTGAGCCAGTGTAGAGGCGCTTGTAGACATTGCACTGAAAGCCATTCCTGCTGGCACCTGGATCTCCTTCCTTGCTACCAAAGCAGAGCTAAGTTTAATAGTTGGAATCTACTTGATTTAAATTAAATAACAGTTCATTTCTGAAGTGGGGTATGGTATCATGTATCCATCTTCAGGGAAAACAGAAGTGCTCTTGCACTGAAGTTTGCAGTCCAGTGCACACTTATTTTGGAATAAAAAAACAGTCAAACATGATGTTGAGTAAACATGCCTGGAATTGTATTACAAATCCTCTTGTAAATCAACGCCGTCTCAAAATGCAATGTCTTTGATCTTTGTATTCCATGATGATTGTGCCTGGTGCTACTGTGTCTGCTGCTACCATGTGTAGTGAAAACCATTAATTGTCTTAACACTCCTAGCAGATTCAGTTCTAATTCTTGGTGTCCTCTAAACTGTGTTGCCCCAGGGGCAAAGCCTCAGTAAAAAGATAAAGGTTCCCTCCACACATGCATGCTAGTTGTGACCAACTCTAGGGGCGGTACTTATCTCCGTTTTCAAATTGAAGAGCCAGTGTTGTGTAAGTCTGTGGCCATGTGGCCGGCATGGCTGCACGGAACACTGTTTACCTTCCCACTTTTTACGGTAGTACCTATTTATCTACTTGCATTTACATGCTTTCAAACTGCTAAGTTGGCAGGAGCTGAAGTGAACAGTGGGAGCTCACTCGCTGCGTGGCACCTGGGATTCGAACCGCCAAGCTGCCAACTTTGCAGCTGACTGTTTCAGCACTCTAGTCCGCTGAGCCACCATGCAGTATCACCAGGCTAATCAGAGCCCAGGGGATTGGCTTAGCTAAGAGAAGTAGGTTCTGCATTAAAAAGCTGTGGTAGCTATTTTGACCATAAGAAAAATGCTGAAATTCGCATTTCTTATTATTGCACCAACCAAAGCTTTTGTGGAGGCTCTTGGCACTGAACAATGTTAAGGATGCCTTCCTACTTTTCATTTCTTTTATGAGGAACTCAAATGAGTGTTTTTCTTTGTACTGCAGTTGAGGTAATGGTGGGTTCAAGGTCTGTGTGTACAGACTTGATCCAGCTGTTTTGAGCTCTCTGGGCCAAAAAGCGATCATCCACTCTTTTTACTTTAGACAGGAGCAGAGAGCATTGCTTAGCACGACACCTGTAAAATCAGAGAGTTTGGAAGACCTCTTGGAAAACCTGAGTCTCAGGCCTGTTGGTTCCCCTCAAGTAAACACCTCTTCAGGCTTATCTCGCCAAGGTGAGTGGAGTTGAGGCACCAGAACTCTGCCAATCCAAGGGCAGAAATAGCTGCCTGGTTTTCAACCGGAGGGAACCCGTATGTGAAGCTTTCTGGGGTCCCTTTCTCAACATCCATTGTAAAAGACTGCTTGAAGCAGAAGGAACACACTGTGTCGTGCATGTGCCCGATTTTTAAATAAATTCCTATTGTCTCTTAGGGTGCTTTTACACGACACCTAAGATCTGCTGGCAACTTAAATTCCGACCAGAGATCTTGGGGGTTTGTTTCTCTTGCTGTGTTCCCACCCCTCCGCACTCCCTTGCTCCTGTCTGTGTGAGGGGAGGGAGAAAAAAGGGAGAAAAGAATGCAGGCTCACCTCCGCTCTTCTCGCGGAGCTGCCCCAGGAAGCATTCCAGTCTCTTAAAGGGACGGGGGGGGGCAAAAACAAACAAACAAACAAGGTGAGGAGAGTCCGGCACTCACTGCTTTGCAATCCACATCAGAAATTTGTCACCTTCGGAGACCAGGTACTTGGAAAATACGCTGGGACGCTCCTAGGTGGGCGTGGTCGTACATAATTTTTTTTAAAGTCCGGAGCTGGTGGGAAAACAATTTTAAGCTCCGCATATGGGAGCCCTTTGCCTCGGATTTTAGGGGTCGTGTAAAAGCGCCCTTAGATGACCGACCTCTGGCACTGACTCCATGCCACCACGGTCATGGGCAGCAGGAGTTTGTGGCACATCTGAAATTTTAAAAAGGAAGGCAGTTTGGGCAGTAACAGTATTGCCAGCTGGTAATGCCAGGAGGGATCAGAGGTCTTGTGTCCTGGAAAAAGGCACAAAAAATTATGTACAGGGAGGAGATTTGGGGAGGGGTAGTGGTGACCTGCTAGTAACATAGGATTTGGGCTCAGAAAACTCCACTAGAGGGAATGTGGTCCTCAACCGAAAAAAAGATTCCCCGTTCCTGCCAGTTTTTCCAATCTGGTTTCCAGCCTGTTTCTCCAAAACTCCACAAAGATTTCCTCAGTCCTGCCTGTTTTGCCAAACAGCAATCCGTGCTGTGTAGTGTGTAGCCATCATTGCTCCCCCCTCACTTTTTAGACTAGAGGTGGGGGTGGGGGTGGAAATGAAGGAATGGGAAGGGATCCTGTGGTGTTTCCTGCAATGGCAGTGTTTTGACCTTTGCTCATAGCACCATTGCTAAAAAAAACCATGGCCAACATGGCTGGAAGTATCAAAAACGCAGCTGTGGTAAACATGATGGCTGTAATATACTGGATGCTACTTCTCTTTCATGTTGGTTGTTGAAGAATAAAGGCCAAAACTCCCCCCCCCCCCAATGTGGATCAAAATGTAGCAATCACAATTCTTAGCTTTGAATCCTTGTCTGGAACAGGGGCAGTAGAAGCTAAGGGTCTCATTGTTCCAGCTCCCAGGACATAAACAAGGCATCCTTTCTTCATGCATGCCCTCTTAACGTGACTTACATGATTGGATTCCCTGTCCAGCAAAGATCATTTGCAAGTTTACACAGGGAAAAATGTAAAGCATTTTGGATATGTCCAAGTCCCTGGTGTTAATGGCATAAATTGCAATTGTTCCCCTTCCATTTACTGTGGAAAAGTCCTCTTGCAGTTGGCAGTGCCCTCAGAGGCAGTAGATTGTGTTTGTGTTCTCCCCGGGAAACCTTAAGTCTCTTAGGCTAAACAATAAATACTGGAACATTGGCATTACATTTTGATCCTCAAATCGCTTTTGCTAACAATCTGTTTGGCTTTTGCCTCGCTCTCTTTCAGTTATTAACGAAGTCTGGAGAGAGCAAACAATTGCTCGCCTGCTGCATCTCATTGACCTTCCACTACTTGACTCTTTACTGGAGTACCAGAAGTCACGAGATCGATTTCCACAAAGGAAGCCGGAGTCCGAGTGCAGCTCGGCCAGCAACTATCTGGACCGAGAGATTCTGAAAGCTTTTGGTGACTCGCAGTAAGTATATCTATCCATGAATAAGCAGCAAAGCAAACCCCAATTTACAGAAAACGTTTCAGTGTGGCCTGCAGAGTCAAAGAGCTGGCTTTGAAAAAGGACACGGGCAACTTTTGGGTCCTTGCTTTCCCTTCTTTACGGTTCTTTATCTTTAGATCAAAATTAGATTGGACAACTCTTCAAACAGAAGACATCTTCAGAATACTGTTTTTTGGCAGCCCTTCGGATAGAGTACTCTCCTCACTAAAAAGGACACATGCAGGGGCATATTGGGGGGGTGGAAGGGTACATCTGCCCCAGGCAAAGCAATCTGGGGGTGCCTAGAAGGGGAGCAGCAGGAGGAAACCCTGTGCCCTCCCGCCACCCAGCAGTCCTCTTTTCACCTAAAGATTGGCGATGGCACCCCCTTCACCACCTCCACCACGGCTTGCCTGAGGCAGGCGGGAGCGCAGTGGCCGCAGTGCACTCCTCCTCCTTTTCCTGGCCTTGGTGGGAGAGGTGTAAGGTGCATGCGCTACCGCGTGCGCACACATATACACACGCCCGTCTGCCTGTGCACACGCGTGTGCACATGCACAGCCCCACGCCCACAGGGTTTGGCCCCTTGTTTCTGGGTGGGTGCAATGGGGGGGGCAGCAGGAAGGGTGCAAAACCAAACTTTCCCCCCATGCGCTCCTGGCTATGCCTCTGGACACATGGCCACCCTGGGAAGGGGTGGAGCTTGGAAATGTGGCCTTTTGAGTTCATAATAATCATTATATGCTCTCAGGTCAATTCTAATTCAGAGTTTACCAGGTATTGAGTACTCAAAAGTAGTTTCTCCTGGGGATGCTCTGGGACTGTGCAGTTTCCTTTAGGTTACACAGATTGGCTTTTCTTCCAGGTCACAGGGTGGGGAAATTGTACTATTGGCCTCTGGCCGATAGCTAGCAGTTCCATCTCAGTGAGCTGTCGGCCAGCATTTTGGATTATTGGTCTCCATATCCCACAGATCTGGCCCTGCTGGTCACAAGGGAACTTTTCAAACGCTGAGAAGAGCAGTGTGAGTTCGTTCAGAAAAATCACACAGATTAGAGTTTTCTTCCCTTTCTAGCATGCAACTTCAGTGTGAATTGTGCTGTTCCTAGCAGAAGTGATTTTTTTTTTTACCCGAAGCAGAGCCAGCATCATTGAAAACATATGCAGGTGACAGGATTTTTCCTTTTCTAGGGCGGATGAATGGCTCTCAGCCGCAATAGACTGTCTGGAGTATCTGCCAGATCCAGTGGTGGTCGAAGTGAGTAGAAATTTACCTGACGGGCCTCAAAAAGTACAAGTGGGGAAACTGCTGCTATTTGATACCATTGGGAGGCACTACAGCCAAAAGAAAGAGCCACTCTTAAATCACACGCCTGAGATCCACCTGGGGATTGCAGAACTGCTAGGTAAGTGTGATAAGGTCCAAGGATCCCCCACAGAAATGTCAGAGTCTCCCTTTGGCATGTGCTATTCTAATAGTCAAGTCAAGTGAGCAGCCCTGTGGAATAGGACTGTGTGTAGAAAAGAGATGGTTTCTCCCTAATCTTGGTACCCAGGTATGAAGGGAACATACTCCCAATGGAAAATCACAATATGAGGATGGAACTGAAAACATGCAGAATGGCCCCATCGACTGGATCGAATCGGGTTACAGGAACTGAGGTCAAGAGATGGGAATAAAGAAATATGTCCCTCCTCCCCAATAAGTTACTGACTCTAGGACAGTAGTGTCCAAACTTCAGCCTTCTAGATGTTTTGGACCACAACTCCCAGAATCCCAAGCCTGTATTGCCAATGACAAAGGACTGTGGGAGTTGTGGTCCAAAACTTCTGGAGGGCTGAATTTTGGCCACCACTGCTCTAGGATCATCTTCTAAGCCACTAGGAGACAGATAGGCAAGGGCAAATGGAACTGATTGCCTTTTCATGGTGGCTTCAAAGGATGTTGCAAATATGAACTTAATATAAAAGTCATGCTGGCTTAGACCAAAGATCTACATACTGTAATCTGTTTTCAGAATGCCAATGAAATATTTATTTACTTATTTATTGGATTTTTACCCCGCCCATCTTCCGAGACGGAACTAGCAATAGCATTTTCCTGCTCATGTTCCTGGCAACCAGGCTTATTGCTTCTGAGTTCATTTATAGCTATATGTCTCATAGATATTGGCATCAATAGTCTTACCTTCCAAGAAATTATCTCTCGCTCGAAGCAGAAACTATCAATATTGGCACTCCGGACAATTGGCACCAAAAACCACATCCTTCATCACACTGGAAACAAATCTTCAAGAAAAAGGAGAAGCTCCCCCCTCAAAAAGCAAGTTTATGCTTTCAAAACAAAACAAAAAAACATAAAAGGAAAGAGACTAAAAAAGGTAGTGGGTGTTGCTACCCCAAGATTTCACACTAAATTCACCTCTAGATTTTGGTGCTCTGGAGCAAAGCCCCAGTTGCAAACCTATTAAAGTTGTTCAAGTTCATGGCCATCAGTACACCTTGTGGCAGTAAATTCCACAGTTTAACTATGTGTCGAGGTGTCTTGTCTCCTGAGCAGTGATTTCCATTTTCATCCCTTACATTACATCTTGAGCTTGACAGAAGCAGGACATACCTACCCTAAAGTAACGTCTGTTTTCAAGTATAACAATTGGTGGATATCCATTCTGTGCCCCTTATGATGCACAGAACAAAGTAGATCAAATAGGTAATTCAGTCCAAATGTTAGCTGAGGCTGCAGCGTTCAATAAGTTGATATTTCCACAGTAAGAAGGAGCTGGCAGTTTGGGCAGAATCCATTTAAAGGACAGGGAAAGGAGCTTCATTCACAGGCCATCTACAACTTCTAGATGACTAGCTGCATTCTTCAGCAGTCAATTACTTTCTTGTATTCAATTTATGCTCTTGTTTCTTTTCTTTTTTTTTTCAAGGGCACGCTGCAGCTCAATAGTAGCTGGATGTTTTACTAGCAGACTTAACAAGTTTATGGTGGGTTAGTTTGCAGCATTTCAGCAGAAAGGTAATACAACGTGTGTGCACTGCTAACCAACCTGCATCATTTGCTTTTCCATCTCTTGCAGTCAATGGAAAGAACAACCAAGCGCTGGAGGCAATTCAGCTCTACCTGAAGTTGCTGGAGAGCCCAACAAGGGAGGAATTCAGGAGGCTTCTTTACTTTTTGGCGGTTGTTGCTCAGACTCCAGAGCTTAAGCTGCAAACAGAGGCAAGTGGGATCACTGGGAGTGGGTGGTAGGCGGGCAGAAGGGATCCAGTGCCATCTCTAGGGACATGGATCCACTTAAGCCCAGCACCATCTTGGATCACTTGTTTGTACTGGAAAATACAAGATTACAGTGATCCCCCGCCTATCATGGGTGTTAGGGAGCCTACCCGACCCGCAATAATTGAAAATCCGTGATATGCGGATGCAGGTTGGTTTGGGCCGGGGGGGGCCTAACTGGGGGCTCTTGTACTTACCCCCATCCTGGTGCTGCCCCGAAAGGGCCTTCCTGGGCCTTCTGAAGGCCTCAAAAGGGCCTCCCTGTGAACCGGAAGTGACTTCCGGATTGCTGAAAATAATTTTGGAGGCCTCAGAAATAATGTTCAGCGATCCAGAAGTCACTTCCGGTTTGCAGGGAAACCCTTTTGGGGCCTCCAGAAGGCTTAGGAAGGCCTTTGCAGGCCCGTTTGGGGCAGCTCCAGTCCTGAGGTAAGTACGGGAGGCCTGAAACAGGCCTTTTCCTCTTACTCCAGGGGGCTTTTTTCATATACTGCGGTTCCGTGATATAGTAGGACCGCAGTATATGAACCGCAAAAGGGCAGGGGGGGCACTGTATAACATAGTTCTCCATGCTATGGTTTCTTCCCATGGCAGTATCTATGCTCTGTCTAGATAACATGCTGTGGCAAATGAGGAATCAGAGTTTCACCTTCTCTTCACTGGCTAGAATCCTAATGGTGTTTGCATAGCTTGCTACCTGGGCTGCATTCTTCATAAGGCTAGCTAGGCTAAAGCTTAGGGACCCTGCAGGGACCCGGGACCCATCAATTCACCAGGGTCAGGCTGTCACCTGTTGTGGGGTGAAAGACGGAAGTGCTAAAAGGGGCCTGAAATACCTGAAAGCCCAGGGCGTAGGTTAATACTGTCCTGCTTGTCACAACTAACTACGGTAACAAGGTGCTGGGCTGTGTCTGGGTCATGTGTTTGGTCACCTGCCTGATTTTACAGTGAAAACATACCTCTGGTCCCACGTCAGTTAGCTGTGGCAAGTATTGGAAGCCTTCCATAGACACCAATAGGATTCCAGCTGTTGTTTCCTCTGTTTTGCAGAGTGACAACCGGATGGTTGTGAAAAGAACTTTCTCTAAAGCTATTGTCAACAATAAAAATCTGTCTAAAGGAAAAACAGACCTTCTGGTTTTGTTTTTAGTCGACCACCAGAAAGATGTCTTAAAGGTAAGTGGTTTATAATTTGCCCTTCCCTTAAGAACATAAGAACATAAGAACATAAGAACATAAGAAGAGCCATGCTGGATCAGGCCAAAGGCCCATCTAGTCCAGCTTCCTGTATCTCACAGCGGCCCCACCAGATGTGTTTGGGAGCGCATGAGACTAGATATCTGTCTCCTGATACCACTCTCCTGCATCTGGCCCTTGAAGTACCCTGGTTTAAACCCTGGAGGTTACACATCTCCATCATGGTTTGTAACCTGTGATGGACTTTTCCTCCAGGAATCTGTCCAATCCCCTTTTGAAGGCATCCAGGTCAGATGCCATCACCACATCTTTTTACTTTGTTATTCAGTGGCTACTCAGCTGTGAATAACTGGAAGTTATTGTCACTGTGTGTTTTTGTTCTTGTTTTACTTAAGATTCCCGGGACGTTGCACAAAATGGTTAGTGATAAGCTTGTGGCTATTCAAGAAGGGAGAGATTCCAACCTGAATACAGGTAATAATTATTTAAGTAACATTTTTGTCACTTTTATAAGAAGTTCATATTTATTGTGACCCACTTTAGACACAGTCCACAACAGAAATGCAAGATGTAAATGAGCTAAGTTTCTCAAGAAACCTCTTGTACCGTACTTTTATGCCATGTGATACCTTAAATGTTCTGCTTATATACCGCCCCATACCACTACAAGTAGTCTCTGGGTGGTTTACAATTTTAATTACAGTGTGCAGGCTACACATTGCCCCCCTCAGCAAGCTGGGTACTCATTTTACCGACCTCGGAAGGATGGAAGGCTGAGTGAACCTTGAGCCTGCTACCAGGGATTGAACCCAGGTCGTGAGCACAGTTTTACCTGCAGTACAGGCATTTAACCACTGCGCCACGAGGCGCATGTGATCTCACATTTTGGATCGAGAACTGTTTATTATAGCAGTGAGCTCAGTTAATGGTTCATTTTAAGAAGATCAGTCAGATAACATTTTGTACATGACCTGCATATACTTCCACCATTTTTGTCATCCCAACTGCACCCTTGTCCCTTTTGCTGGTGCTGCTGCCACCGAAACCACACTGTCAAAAATCACTGGCTCACATACCAGTATGCAAAACATAAAGGTGGCCACATTTATTGAATTTATGATTAAATAGAGATTATATATGATTAAATAGAAGACTATAGAGAATTCCAGTGGCAAAATGTGGCAGTTTAGCTTCTGATGGCTAAAGAAGAGGATTTCATGTTCTCCTCAAAATCCCAGGAATGTGGCCATCTCTCACCTACACTAAGGTGCAAAATCTTGTGCTAGCCTAGAACATGATCAAGAAACCCCCAATCCAAATCTTTCTTTAATCATAACTTTGATAAATGTGACCACCTTTATATACTGCATATTATATACCTGAATGCTCTAATTTAGGAAAGCAGGAAAAGTCTGTGAAGATTCTCAGTAATCCAGGTGAGTTCATCTGGAAGTTGAGTCATGGCAAGTGGACTTCTTTTTCTTGAGAGATTGAAAAGTTTCGCTGCTCATCCAAACAGCTTCGTCAGTCTGAAGAAAGCCAATTGCAAGTCCTCCATTTTATAGTCCACTTTGACCTTTTGTCAGCCTGGTCTGAAATAGGCTCATCAATTGAACAATGGCCTGAATAGACTCGTTAGGTGAACAACTGTCTCAATAGCCTTAAGGTGAACAATGGTCTAAGGTGCTGAAACCCATAAAATATGGGTCATTAGCTATGGCTTTGGTGGTGAAGGCGCGAAGTATTTTTGATTTGTCTGGGTATTGTTGTCTACCTAACAAGCCTATTCAGGCCATCGTTCATCTTATGAGCCTATTTCAGATGAGGGTGACAAGAGGTCAAAGTGGACTATAAGATGGAGGACTCGCAAACTAGCTTTCTTCATACTGATGAAGGTGTTTGGATGAGCAGCAAAACTTTTCAATCTCTCAAGAAAAAGAAGTCCACCTGCCATGACTCAACTTCCAGAAAAAGCAGGGAAAGCTATCTACACATTAAGTATTACCACTGTAATTTAACAAATGGTTTTTCATGTTTAGGATATACTTTCTGCCAGAGACTTGATGAAAGTGAGTATCACCACAGTGCCAAGAAGACTACAAAAAAGGAACTTGTCTCTTTGTTGAAAACAATTGATGAGGACTCCAGTCTTTCTGCCAAAGAGCGAAAGAAGTTACTTGATCAATTCTATGCTAGTAATCCAGCTATCTTTTTGCAATACTTTGACGAGAGAGGCATTGATGGGGCTGTGTCATTCTAGAACTATAAAGCATAAGGGACGCTTGTATGTTTTGGAAACACAGTGGGGTTTTTTTTAAATGGTTTTTCTGAACCTAAATAAACTTGTTTTGTATATATGGTTGGTAATAGCACTATCCGAAAACAATTAAAGCTGCTGATTTGTAATCTCATTCTGTAAATGTATGACCAGTTCCTTTAAAAAACAAAAAACAAATACCTGGGCTGGGGAGGAAGATTTAGGTCAAGTGTTTATTGGTCTCCTTAACGCCATTGTGTCCAAACACTAATGAGCTAGATCTAATATTAGAACCCCCTGGTTTCCATGGTTTTACTGTAGTTGGAACTAAAATTGATATTTTTCTTCATGTAAATTTTGGACAATGCTTTAACTGGTGGAGATAATTAGTATTTCCTCATAAATACCAAAGCTTTTTTCACTGCCAGTTGTTTATAAAAAAATAATGGATTTTACTTACTTATCTTCTATACTTATTATAAGACTTCTCTGGGTTAAACGTGGAGTAAGAGTACCACTGTCCCTTGGTAACTGTGTTAGTGCCTGCTATTGCTTTTAAATTTAATCTTTATGGTAGAACATGTCTTCCCCAAAGTCTGAAGCAGTATTTGCCTATCTGCTTATTTGCACATAAGCCCATCTGAATACAGTGGGCTTCAGAGCAAACATGAATGAAACTGTGCTATTGTAAACTATGTTCTTTACTATACTGTATGTTTGCTGCTTTAGGCTATGTCCAGACCATGTTCTCCATGTCTAGGAATTGGGCCCCTTCTACTCTATTTAGCTTAATTGTATTTGATAGTGACATGGCACAACAAAATCCAGACTCAAGGAGTGGTGGTCAGAAAAATAAGCAATGGACTATATAAACTGCCCTTGTTCTGGATACTACAGGGCTAAAAAGACTTTGAGATTCATGCATCAACATCATTTCTATCACAATCATTAACAGATATTTTTTTATGAGCAACTCTACAGATATAAAACTGCAGATGATTGGGATCTGGAATGAACAGTGTAAAAACACTCCTGAGGCATGGAAACAGTCAGCACAATATCTACATAAATCTGTGGTAGAAACCTCATGGACAGTGGCACAGGAGGTTTTTGTGTATCTAATTATAATTGTTGTAAATCATAGCTGGTGCTACACAACCACTCCTGCCCTTACATGGACATAATACGAATTACATCATTGCAGAAAGGCTGATGATTAGTAGAGGCTGTTGTGTTGAATAGAAACTCGAGGCCAACTGCATTTTTACGTAGGCCAAGTGTGAGTAAGAGTTTCCAATATATCCCATTAAACCTGTTTGTTCCCTAGAGACAACTATTTTTTGCTTCCCTTTTATGATTACTGCATAGACAACATCCAATGTTTTTGGGCTACAAATATTATTAACCACCAGAAGGTTCTTCATTGACTGTATAAAATATAGCCAAAAACTAATAATAGAGAACTGAATCTAGATATTTTTGTCTATGGATGTATTCTCATCCTCAGCACAATATTGGAGCTACCTGTGCCAGTACATCATTTGTGGTGGGGTGGGACTTCAGTATTCCAGGGTGAAATTGTAGCTTTGAAAATAATTTACAAATAGGGATTGGAAATGCAAAGAGCAATATAGAACCTCAGTGCCAAAAATATTGACTGAAATCCTATTGCTTACCATAGACTCAATGAATCAGTGGGGATTTGGCAAGTCAACACGTCCATTAGTACCATTGACTCCCACCATCCACTACTACAGCACAAACTAGGAGTCATCAGGTCCCTAAGCCACAGAGCAGAGAGCATCCCCACCTCCACAGAAGCCAAGAAGAAGGAAGACAGGCACCTGAAGACAGCACTTAAGGCCTGTGGATATCCAAAGTGGGCCTTCAACAAAGCAGTGGGCCATCCCAGAAGAACAAGGGATCAGTCTGAGACCCAGACCCGACGGAAGAACCTGGTCATTCCCTACATGGCGGGAGTGTCGGAGAAGCTTAAAAGGATTTTGGGCAAACACCACATCCCTGTTTATTTCAAACCCACAAACACACTAAGGGAGAGACTTGTCCACCCAAAGGATCCAATACCAAACCATAAAAGGAGCAATATAGTATATGCGGTCCAATGCAGTGAGGAGTGTTCAGACCTCTACATTGGAGAAACTAAACAGCCATTAAACAGAAGGATGGCCCAACATAGAAGGGGCAACAGGTCAGGACCAGAATCAGTAGTACACCTCCATTTGAAGGACAAAGGGCACTCTTTCAAAGATGAGGATGTACACATATTAGACAAAGAAGAGAGGTGGTTTGAAAGAGGAGTAAGGGAGGCCATTCATGTGAGCATTGAAAACCCCTCCCTCAACAGAGGTGGTGGGCTCCGGCATAGTCTATCTGCTAGTTATCAGGCTGTGCTTTCCAAAGTCCCCAGGCAAATCAAAAGGCCTTCACCACCAAGGCCATAGCTAACAACCCATTCTTGATAGGTTTCAGCACCTTAGGCCATTGTTCACCTTAAGGCTAAGGATACTATTGTCTCCCTAACGAGCCTATTTAGGCCACTGTTCATCTTACGAGCCTTATTCAGGCCAGGGTGACAAGAGGTCAAAGCTGCCTATAAGATGGAGGATTTGCACTAGCTGTATTCAGACCGATGAAGCTGTTTGGATGAACAGCGAAACGTTTCTCTCTCTCAAAAAAGAAGTCCAGTAGCCATGACTCAACTTCCAGATAAACTCACCTGGATGACTGAGAATCTTCACAGACATATTCTCAAAGCAGAATTGACTTAAAATAATCCTAATACGTCTTTCAAGGGAAGTGAGATATTTAAGGAATGACTTTACCAGTTACAGCCTCACCTCCAGTTGAGTGTTCTGGGACCAAGCAACAATCTTAACCCAGGTTTTCTTACTAGTCACTGTGCCACATTGAGTATCCTATTATACCCTAAGTGCATCTGATTTTGACTGATTTCGGAAGCTAAGGAGGGTCGGCCCTGGTTAGTACTTGGATGGGAGATCACAAGGGAATACCAGGTGCTGTAGGCACCTGGAGTAGGAACTGGCAAGCCACTCCGGTATTCCTGCCAAGAAAACTCCATGGACATGGGGTCATGAAGAGTTAGTCATGACTGTAATGACACAACACATTAACCTATACATCAGATGAAAAGAAAGCATCCTGTGGGTATTCTGCAAGAAAAATGAGTCTGGGAAGGTGGTAAATACCTTGTCGGGCTGTATGAGGACTAATTTCTAATAAAAATGTTTGGGGACATACTGTGCTGCTAAGTGATTAGGATGGCAGCCCAAAGAGATGAGAGCACCAAATTTGGGTGTGGAGAATACTGGAAGATCCCAGCACCAGTTTGAAAGAGACAGTGAGCTTGGCTAATAATTTTTTAATAACTCCTATGGTTCTGTATATTTCAGAAGCTTCCTGTTGTCGGAATTAAATGTAGCTAGAATTCCACAAATGTAATCATTGGGCGTTTATACACGACCCCTCAACTCCGGGGCAAATGGCTCCTAGCTCCGGAGATTAAAAATGTTTACCCACCAGCTCCAGAGTTAACAGGAAATTAAGTGCGACCCCGCCCACTTTAGCGCGTCCCAGCGCAGCTTTCAGGTACCTGCTTTTTGGATTTGACAAATATTTGATCCGGTGTAAGGATAGTGAGTGCGGGGCTCTCCTGGCTTCTGTTTGTTCTTTTTTTGCGCCCCGCCCCTTTAAGAGATCTGAATGCTGTCAGGAACAAAATGGAGGTAAACCGGCATTCTTTTCTTTCTTTTTTCTCCCTCCCTCACGCAGCCAGCAACCAGGAAGTACGGAGGGGGGTGGGGACAGAGGAAGAGCTACAAACCCCTAAGATCTCTGGTCCGAATTTAAGTGGCCAGCGGATCTTAGGGGTCGTGTAAAAAGGCCCATTGATACATTTGTGGAACCCTGTTTCTAAGAAAAACATGGTAAAAAGTTCATTCCTGCCAAATATATATATATATTTCTGTAGACAGACACCTCTAAAAATATATCAATGAGCGTAACTCTTTCAAGATGAAAGACAAATGCCATGTAATTCTAAAAAAATTAAAATAGTATAAAATGAGAATATGATTCAAATGGTTTCATTCCATCCACTTAGTATTCTTGGATTCTAGGGCAGAAAAAAATACTGCCCAAAACCAACACACACAAAAGCTGTTCATATACATATAGTATAACACATGTTGGAGTGTTATGTCCTAGTTTTGACTTGATTTATGGCATGCTTTTCGCAAAAGCTTGCCTTTACAGATGGTTGCCATCATAAAGGCTAGAAAAATACTTTAAACAAGCACCAAAATAATATGGATCAAAACGTTGTATGGATCAAAATGTTGTATGGAAAAAAAACCCTACTGATGTAGGGTAGAACATCCCACAGGAGACCAACGGGCTATAACTAAAAGTACAGGTATATTTAAAAAAACGATCAAGGGCACAGGGGAGCTGGAGCTTTTTTAGTTTTCATTGAGCTAATCTGGGTCTAGTTTTTGATGCCAGGGACACTCTTTTATTTCAGCGACTGCTTTGTCTCATGACTGGCTTTCTCACTTGATGGTATCATATTCCATCAAGTGCTTGCATTTTCCCTCCTTTTCAGTGGCTGATTATAATGTTCGCTCTGCAAGAAACAGAAACTAGATTGCTCTTTTTCTCTTTGGACTTGCTGCTTCCTAAAATATCATTCACAGTCTCTTCTTACAAAGTAGTAAGATCAGGGACCCAGGACTTAATCCTTTTTCAGGCCATATTTTGCTGCTTGTTGGTACCTATAAATAAAGGTTTTTATGCATTTACCTTTCCAGAGTTCTCTCATTATCTATTTGAGGTAACCTGTTCTTGTTTTTCTTTTTTGCCTTCTGTGGAATAGTTTCTTTTTTTTCCTGGATAGAAGGTAATCTAGACTGTGGGACATTTTCAGATAGACCCACAAGAGGTTATAGGAGAACAGGACCATGTGAGTTTGATGGAGCTTTGCTGTCCGTGGCTATTCGCTCCAGTACTGAACACAGTGTGATTTTTCCTTGTCAGCTATTAGGAATTTGGATAGGACCACTGTTGCCCAATGTCTCCCAAAGGCAGTTTTTTGACTGTGAAGAGAACAGCTCCATCCTTGTCTTGCCCACCCTAACATGACAAAACACACCTTGAAGACAGAGGACATCCATAACCATCTCGCATCATTACTGGGCCTGTGTGTTAAACTTTTAAAGCTTGTATATTCTGAATCTCTGGAATAGTTAAAACATAACTCATCTGCATTGATGGATGTTAAAGGATGCTAATTGTGAGCTTTACTTAAGGACATCCTCAAGGTCTCTTTAGTTCACACCAATACTCCTTGCAAAAATCCCAGTAACCTGCAGGCAACAAGCAATGCGTCAAAAACTGTTTGGTGATCTGCTTATGCTCCATGCAGACTCAGAGTGGCCTGTAGGTATTCCTCTCCTCTTTCCCCTTGTCTACAACTCAGCAAGTTGTCATTGCCTGTCCCAGGATTATTTACTGGGCTTCATGGCCAAGAGGATTTTGTATGCAGGGCTTTTTAATATGGCATTTTAAACATTACATTAAACTGCCCACTGGTTCAACAAGTGCCACTGTGAGGGCAAAGGAAACGATTCTCTCTGTGCTTCAACAATACATTTGGAAAAAGAGAAGTGTTCCTCCATATATGAACATCACTTGCCAGTGTCGTTACGATTCAAAGCAGAGTGTTTCTCTGTGTGCGAGTTTCTTTGTAATGGTTCCATGGATCTAGAACATTCTCCCAAAAGATGCTCAATGGGCACCACCAGCTTTGGGTTTTTTATTTATATTGTATGTGCGTGTGTCAAGGAGAATCCTTGTGTATTTATCCATCCAGGTATGCCAGCCTACGTATTCAGTTGACAGCACAATTGCTGCGCCGATACCCCTTTTAGCGGATCTTTTTTTGTCTGCCGCATCTGTAGCTCATTTTGCGCGAGGTGTATCTGCCTTCCGCGTATCCCAGCAGTCTCCCCACTCCGCACCTCCACCCACCCGGGAGCGCACAGACATGGCGGAAGAGCCGAGAGCTTCTTCCGGCTTGCTGTTGCAAACCCCCGGCTGGCCGTGAGGAGCGGAGGAGAGGCACGGAGAGCTCCCGGCGCGCCTGGGTGGCCTTGTGAGTGGGCTCGATCCGCCGCCGCGCCCACCTCTCGCCGGCGGAAGCCTCGATTGAGGGCTGGTCCCTCGTTTGGTGCAAAGGACCTGCCGCCGCCCGCCTGCGCGCCCGCCTCCAGGTAAGCCTGCTGGGTGGTGGGGGTGGGGGCGAAGGAGGGGTCTCGCCCCGCGCTTCCCACGGCGACCCACTCCTTCCTTGTCACTGAGTCCGCGTCACCTCCCATTATGGGGCAGGACAAGGACTGGGGTGCCGCCAGGATGCTGCCCCTTTGTTTTGGGATGTTCATCATGCTTTTGGGATGGGCAGGAGGCGATATAGCATCATCGTCCATCCCACCCCCCCCCCCCGCCCCCGATCCCCTTCTGTGCCATCTTTGCTGGACACCCGGGATCAGCCAAGGACTGGGGCGTCCCGGTCCCCTCCTAAGGAAGCCCAATAGGCCTTGTTTCCGCCCTAAACCCCCCAAGCGCTGAGTCAGGGGCCGTGGGTTCCGCAGGGGCTCTTCACACGCGTGCGCGCAGACACGCCAGCACCGGGCAAGAAGCACCGCCTGTCATTTACACGCGCCACTGTCGCTGGGACGCCAGTCGAGATGAAAAGAGGAGGAAAAGGCTCCTCTCGGCCTTGAAGCGGTCTCATGAAAGGGCCAGGTGCATATACAGTATTTATATTCAGAAATGGTCAGCTCTCCTGTGGGCAGATGCACGGGCCACTCTTGTTTCCAGAGGGTAGCCATGTTTGCCTGTTATGTGCTGGACAGCAAAAACAACAAACGGATCTTGTGGCGCCTTAAGGACTGCCAAATGTGGGGCGTGAGCTTTTGTGGATTGTAGCCAGCTTCTTCAATCTTTTATGTGCCTTAAAAAAAACATAAGCCCAACCGAATTCAGCAGGGCTTATTCACAAGGTAAGGAATAATGGAATTGTAGCCTTAGTCATTCAGCTGCTGCCCAAATGTTTGTCAGCAGAGACATATAGAATGAACACATCTTCCTGGTTTCCAAACATCACAGCCCCATGGGATATAAGTATATTATTTAATAATTTGATATCTTCCCCTTCTCTCCAGATGTATTTTGCTCTTTTCAGTTGCAGTTCTTATTCGGCACTTGCTGATGTCTGTTTAAGAAATGTTTATGAACGACACTGGAGGAACATATAGTTCTATGGAAATAGTTGAGAGTTGATTAACATTCTAGTTTCTTCTATTCTTCACCTTGTGTCAGGTGGTTGTTGCAGTTCAGACTAGAGACCTTTAGGAAAGAGGTCAGTGATACTGTCAAATAAAACTCCAATAAAACCAACTTCTCCATCTGCATGGCTTTAAGGCCAAATTCATCTCTAATTCTGGAAGCCTGTTTGCTACTAATACAACATATACCCCTAGAAGATTTAATGGCATCAGTTTTAAAAAAAGGGTTTCAGATTTCCCCCCACCCCTCTTTAATCCTGAGCTCTTGTTTACTGGCCATGAGGAATACAGTGGTACCTTGTATAAAGAAATTAATTTGTTCCAAATGAAATTATGGTATACAAATTTTCCTTTATACAAATTTCCCATAGGAATGCATTGAAAATGGAGTAATCCCATTTTTATGTTGTATGGATTTGGCCCATAGGCAATTCTGTTAAGCAAATTTCAGCTATCTCCAGAATATTTTATGTTGTACAAATTTTATGTTATACAAGCTGTTTGTTATACAAGGGTCCACTGTATGTGTGATAGCAGAAAGGGTAAGTGGGAGGGAGCATCTGTTTTTTGTAACAGTAAAGCCATCTGGTTATGACTTTGTCTTGTTTGGACTTTGTTAGTTATTTCTGGTAATATGAATTGTAGTGGAATTTATTGTTAATTCCAACAAATTAAGACATGACAGGCAGGATCCTAGTTTTGATAGGGCGCACTGGTCTCTTCTCTTAGTGTTACCTGATTTCTAAGCATAGTTGACTTGAGAGGTCCAGGCCAGAAATCTACCTGGAAAGTGTCATTCCTAGCATGGGTACACTTCCTTCAGTAGGTGTCTGTTATGTGATAAACCAAATGCATTTTATATGTTTAGAATACAGTACTGTACTACTCTTGTTATTTTGAGTGTGAGTCCCACCAGTGTGGGGTTTTTTAGAGGAGTACCTTGTGGGTTCTTGATTCAAGTTAGCTTTGTTGCTTCCAGTGAAAGATTAAAAAAAAGAACTGAGAATAAGCAAGGAAGGTAAAGTTAAAAATGCTAAAACTGAGGGTGGGAATACTAAGTGGAAAGGGAAATTTCTGGAGCTACAAATGATGGGAAGAGGAGGAAAATATATGGAGAAAGTAAAGGAAAAAAGGGATTTAATAGTGAAAGTAAACATATGAAGAGAAGGAAAGGTGTGAGGAGAAATACCAAAGGAAGGAAATCTTATGAGGAGAATTGAGTGGAATAGGAAGGTTGCATGGAAGAAAGATGTAAAAAGCCTCATAGCAGACATGTCAGATCTGCTTTCATTTGGATTCCTGCACTGAGCAGTGGGTTAGACACTATGGCACTATAGGTCCCTTCCAACTTAACTGTTCGATAGAAAGCTGACTTCTATGGAATGTTATCATTGGTCTCTCCGACCTATTATTGGAAACACTTGCAGTGGTTCTCTAGAAGTTCAGTCACGATTCTTTGAGAACCTCACACTGGGGATCCTTCATGGCTGCCTATCTAAATATGGCCAGGGCCAGCCCAGCTTAGCTTACAAAATAAAGTGAGATCAGGCATGTACTGACTAATACATTGCAAGGAATAACTTCCAGAGGAAACAAACATGTCACAAAGAAAAATGAAACTTTTCAGTCTAGTTTAATATATGGAAAGTGAGTGGTTTTTTTCCTTGTCATATACAGGTACTTTCAGTCATTTGGACCATGACCTATCTAGTCAGCCACAACATTCACCACTGATAGATGAAGTGAATATGATTGATTCTATCACTACAGTGGCACCTATTAAGAGGGGGGTATATTAGGCAGCAAATGAACAGTCAGTTGTTGAATTTCATGTGTTGGAAGCAGGAAATATGATCAAGAAAAAAGATCTAAATGATCTTCAACAAGGGCCAAATAGCGATGGGTAGATGATTGGGTCAAAGCATCTACAGATCAGCAAGTCAAGGGAGGAGGTCCCTGGTATGCAGTGGTTAGTACCTACCAAAAGTGGTGCAAGGAAGGAGAACCAGTGAACTGGTGTCAGGGTTGCAAAATGTCCAAGGCACATTGATGCATGTGGGGAGTGATGGCTGACCTGTCTGGTTTGATCACACAAAAGAGCTAGTATAGCTCAGATTGCTGAAAAACGTAATGGTGTCTATGATAGAAAAGTTTCAGAACACACACTGCCTCACACTTTGCTAAATATGGGGTTACAGTCATAGTAAGATACAGCCGTAGGCCAGTTACAGTGCCCATGATGACCCCTGTCTTCTGCCACAGTACAAAAATGGTTCAGGAATGATTTGAGGAACATGGCAAAGAGGTCAAAGTGTTGCCTTGACCTCCAAATTCCTTATGTCTCCTTCCAGTTGAGCATCTAGGGCAGTGGTGGCGAACCTTTGGCATTCCAGATGTTTTGGACCACAGCTTCCAGAATTCCAACCCTAGATTGCCAGTGACAAAGGACTGTGGGAGTTGTGGTCCAAAACATCTGGTGTGCCGAAGGTTCGCCACCACTGATCTAGGGGATGTGCTGGGACCCGAGATCCAAACCATGGAGCCGCCACCTCACAACCTACAGGACTTAAAGGATCTACTGCTAATGCCTTGGTGCCAGATACCACAGGACGCAATTAGACGTCTTGTGGAGTCCATGCCTCAGTGCATCAGATCTGCTTTGGCAGCATGAGGGGGACCTACACTTAGGGCATGTGGTTTTCATGTTGTGGCTGATGAGTCTACTGTATATTCTGAAGTAATGCAACCAAGACCATGTTTTTCCACCATGGTAAGAGTCAGTCTGAATGCCAAACTCCTCATAGAGTTTGGGGAGGGTTATGCTACAGTTTCTTAGACAATCCATGTAAAAAAACCTGATGGGATGACTGACAGCAGAGTAAGGAAAGAAGACATCTCTTCGACCTTCTCTTTTTGTCTGCCAGTTGCTGTGCCACAGGTGGTTTCCTCCTAAATGAGGCCTGGAAACAAAAAACAAAAACAAAAATTTGCTGGCCAAAACTTGTTGAAATATACAAGTTTTGGGACCTGAAGGTCAGTCATGCCCCTCTTTCTACTATGCATATTATACCCTTTTCCTGCTTTGTAGTAGAACCTTGGTCTGTTCATCTTGTTTGATTTCCCCCCCTTTTTTCTGAAATTAATCTTCTTGACAAGAATGTGACTTTTAGATGCTGACAACAGTGCCAAGTGTGCTACAAAAATCCATTATGCCTGGAGAATTCAGTCAGAGTTGGCCACGCTGGTATTATTCAGCACACATTGTTCTGAATGTACTCAGAGAAAAATTGGTGTGTTGTAGGATGGCTGTATTTAATTTAACAAATCATGCTCAATGAACCTAATGTGAATTATAAATGTCCGTAAACTGTGGGTGTGTGCAGTGACATTGATTTTATATTGATTAATAACTGAAAATAGGTTGTGGTCAACTTTACATACTTATTGGCATACATGGGACAATTTATGATATGAAAATAGGGAAGAGAAATGTGACATTGTATTCCATATTTATTCTTTTATGATCCATGGACTCTCTTCTAAAGTACATATTATGAAACTGAAGGCAGCGTTGATAGAAGTTTGGACGCATTTCAGTTTGGACAAACTTGCAGAAAATATGGAAAAACTTCTGCCTACAGTTTTTTCTTCTTTTGTTAACCTGCTTTGTCTAGAGCAGTGGTTCTCAACCTGTGGGTCCCCAGATGTTCCTGAACTTCAACTCCCAGAAACTCCTTCCAGCACAGCAAGTGGTGGAGGCTTCTGGGAGTTGAAGTCCGGGAACATCTGGGGACCCATAGGTTGAGAACCACTGGTCTAGAGTATGAATATATATTAAATGTGAATAGGTGACAAAACTTGTTTTATAAGCAGTCAAACACACTTATAATATGGAAGCTAACTTGAAACTAGCTTTGTCTTGGTTAGAACTTGACTCGGAGCCTGCTTTGTGTTTGAGAAATGTTTGTTTCTATGTCAACTTCACAGGATCAGTTCTGCAACTCAGGTACAGTACTTTGATCTGTGCTTTATATTGAGACTTACATATTTCTATATACATATATAAAGTCTTGCTGATAAACAGTGCAAAACATTGTTTTAAAAATGTTTGAATGCAACTTGTATTGTCTTGTTGAAGAACATTTGACAAAAGAGCTCTAAGAAATTACTGAATGGTTTCCGAACACTCAAATGATACTACAGTAGTAGGTTTGAAAGCAGCATTGTGAGTAGAGATGGGCACGACTTGAAAAAAAAATTTTTTGAGTTGTCGTTAGTCGGGCCAGTCCCATTTCGGGTCGTTTCCGGTTCGCAAAATTTAGTCGGTTCGTTTTTTTGTTTTTTCGTTGTCGTTAGTACTGGTTTTTTTTGGGGGGGGGGAGCGGGCTCCTGGAGGCACCTCTGTGGGGTGGGTGCCTCCTCTGGCCCGCTATAAAGGGAAAGTGGGCTCCTGGAGGCACCCGTGGGTGCCTCCTGCCACTAGGAAGGGGAAGCAGGCTCCAAGAGACCCCTCTACATGGGGGTCTCCCTTCCTCACCTGCTGCTGCTGCAAAATGCTATGCAATAGCCATATGGATATTGCATAACATAATGTGCAGACGTGAGACCAGTGTAAGAGTGATAGGGTCATGCCCGCCCTTCACAAGGCTCTGGCACCACCATGTCTCACACAGAAGGGAATTGTACTTGCTGCGTGTAGTGCAATGCAAGCAAGTAGATCTGGCTTTAAGGTGGCTTAGTGCAAGAGCTAGGGTTAGGCTAGTGACGGGTAAGGTTACGGTGGGCTAGTGGGTTGCACCTCTGGGTGCCTCTCTGACCCACTAAGAAGACAGTCTGTGACGTATGGGTACGGAGTCAAGGGTTAGGGTTAGGGCTAGGGCAGGTTTTAGGGGGCTTTTTGGCACATCCCAGAAGTCTCCATGGCCAAGTGGCCATGCGACTGGTGGGATGGCTCCAAAAATTTGCATGGTTGTCCACTCCCACATGGCTGGCCACTTGGCCAGCCCATCATTGCGCAGGTGTAAATAAAATAAAATAAAATAAAATCAATGGAGGACAGAGGAGGAGAGGAGAGACATTTTGTTGCAAGAAAAAACCCACTGCTACTGTGAAAAATCTGGCAGTTTATAAATTTTCGCGTGTTTCTGTTGTGCTTGTGTGTTTTTGGACCACGATTTCAAAAACAATATTGCGTTCGCCGCCCCATTTTGGATCCCCCGCCCGCACCGCATGGCATGGCGATGGCGACTCGCGAGTCCGGCTGCCCAGGACGGGGGGGAGGCGGGACCCCCCCCTCCAGAAACCACCCCTCCGGTAGGTGCCCTGCGCCCTTAGTCAAGCAGGCATTTTTCCGCCTGCTTTTTTGGCCCGGGAATGGGTGGGGGGAGAGTTTAAAAGTTTTTTCCTGTGCCGTCCGTGCCGCTTGCTTGCGCTTTAATTGCGGCGGCCGGCGGCGAGACTGGGCTTTTTGCTGGCTGCGAGCTTGCGGCGAGTCCCACCAGAGCAGCCCAGGACGGGGGATGAGGGGGGAGGCCGGGGACCTCCAGAAACAACCCCTCTGGTAGGTGCCCTGAGGCACGGCAGGCATTTTCCCGCCTGCTTTTTGGCCGGGAACCGGGTTTTTTTAACTTTTAAAAACCTTTTTTCTGTGCCGCGTGTGGCATCGCGCGATCTCGCGATGCAAGGAACGAGCACGACAAATCAGACCAAAATTGTTCGTTCGTCGGTTCGAGCTCGAAGTCTGGGGGAGTAATTCCCGTTACCGTTTCCGTAGAGTAACGGAACCGAGTAACGGAAACGGAAACGGAAATACCGCTAAGTCGTGCCCATCTCTAATTGTGAGTACAGAACAGTGGTTTTGTTCTACACACACTCGCCACTGACACAAGATACAGTGCATTGAAAATAGCAAATCATCTTAATTGAAAAACTGATTTAAAAGACAGTTTTAACAGACCATGTCTGTTTTTTAAAGATGTGTGTTGATAGTATGTTGCTATGTGTACATTTAAATCTGTACAGCATGAAATGTGGATAAAACACTGTATTTTGAGAGAGAGGTGCTAGACTTCTATGTGGCAGATGTTTAGATTTGTGTTTTCTGGGTATGTTTAATTAGCTCCAAAGTTGGGAGCATTGTTCTGTGAACATAGGATAGGATGTGAAGGCTGAATTCAGTTCTGGTACCCATATTGGGTTATGTGTGTGTGTTGTGTCGTTACAGTCGTGACGGACCCTTCGTGACTTCATGTCCATGGAGTTTTCTTGGCAGGAATACTGGAGTGGTTTGCCAGTTCCTACTCCAGGCACCTACAACACCTGGTATTCCCTGGTGGTCTCCCATCCAAGTACTACCCAGGGCCGACCCTGCTTAGCTTCCGAAATCAGATGAGATCGGATGTACTTAGGGCATCTAGGCAGCCTGACCATATTCCCCAGTCACATTTGATTTATCAAATTTTGATTAACTTTCAGAGGGGTATATTATTTTATTTAACATATTTATATTTCACCTTTCTCCTTAAAAAGAGCCTGTGCCATGTAAGGAAGGAAATCATTATCAGAAACAAATGGCAATCCCAGTCCACTCTTAAAATCTTACATATCTTGATCATGCTGCATTATCAAGCATACATTTTTAGGAAGTAACATTGAAAGAGGCAGAGTCTTTTTAGTTTTTGGAGTTTAAGAGTTTTTTAGTTTTAGGAGGACAGATCCCTGGACACCTTTCCCTAGCAGTTACAGAGGTACAGTATGTGTTCTACTGTAGCACCTAATTCTCTTGTGTCTTTCTTACAGACGTCTTGCTGCTGATTGGGTTTGCTGACCTTGGAACTATTCTCTTAAGAGCATTGATTGCTTGGCTCTCTGACTTTTTCCAAGATATTAAGCCACTATTCTAAGGTCATTAAGTGAAAAGTAAGTGCCAATTGAATTGAATTGATTGTAATTTAGTTAGAATAAGCCTCTAGAAAAGTTTTGGGGGTTTATTTCACACTACAGATAATATTCACATTCTAACACCATAATAAAGGATTTTATGTTAGGGGGTGTTAATTTTGTTTTGACAAAATAATAAAGATGTCTAGCATGTGTAGAAGAACATTACTTTATCTGGAGCATTATTCACATATTTTGTGAAAGATATTTCAGTTGGGTCTGTTCAGTGCTGTTTCTCTTGACATAGTTCTGATAAAGAAACGAACAGTTGACTAAAAGAGGGTAGACAGTTTTGAGTCTGTGTTCTTCACCTTTTGAGTTTTTGCATCTTTTTCAGATCCTGGTAATCTAGACATGTTGAAATCCTTCATATTCAGTTCTACTTCAAAGTTCCTTCCCTGTGCATAATGTTTTCCTGAGAGCCCTCTCACACCTGTTCTTAAGTTCCCCCTTTTGTGGGAAGGGTGGCACCATCAAGCTTTTGATTAGACAGTGCACACAGAAGGATTAGGTGTCAGGATACAGTTTTTGGTGTGTCCAGGAGATTGGGTTTGTATCAAAATCATGCTGTGGTGCATTTTCAGAATTCCCTATGGAAGTGAGAATTTTTAAAAAAACTCCTTTTTAGTACTTGCACATACATTTTCATACACAAGGAGGATTTTTCCAGTATGATTAAGGTGTGGAAGCTGCCCCCCCACCGCATACTTTGTTGTATTAGCATCCTATTTAGATCAGTTACATTAGATATAGACTTTTGTTACGTAAGTTTTATATAGAATTTGCAAGTGGTCAGGGGAGTAGATGAGCCGGGGTTAATCTCTTCCTCCTTCCTTGGTCCAAAAAGCTGAGAATGTCCCAGGAGGGAGACAGACCAGATGAAGGAAATCCAGGCCAGTCGGAGGACACCTTGGACAACACGGAGCAGTCGGCCAGGAAGAAGATTCGACAGAATACACCAAGTCCCAACAGAGGCAGCACCCCTGAGCGTAAACAAAACTACTCTTGCAAATAAAAACAATGTGTTTCATCAGATGCAGAATCCCATCCAGAATTTCCCTTTCTTTGTTCTGTACAGTTTGATTCAGCTCCCACTGTAGGTGAAAGATATCCTAAGGGGAAGAGAGTGACTATTTTTTTTTCCTTTCATGAAATGTATTACAGTAATAATAATAATAATAATTGTGTGCTGTCAAGTCAGTTCTGACTTACAGCGACCTTTTCCAGGGTTTTCTAGGTAGAAAGTACTCGGAGGTGGTTTACTTTTCTCCTCTTCTGTGGGCACCCTGGTACTGTGAAGCTTTCCTAGGGCCACACAAGGTGGCTCTTCTGGGATACACTGTGAGGAATTGAGCTCTAAACCGCAGCTGGCTGGACAGTTCAGTAGTTTCGCTCTCTGACTGCAATGCCAGAGGTTAAGAGTTCAATTCCCTGCTGTGCTTTCTTGAAGGAAGAGCCAGCCTGTGTGGCCTTCGGCAAGGTTCACAGTTCCATGGTGCCACTGGAAGAAGGGAATGGTAAAGCTTTAAAAACTTTGCTGTTTAAAGAGGCTTGTGGCAACCTTAGGCAACCTTATTTCTATTTAGTTTTTTTTTTTCCCTCTGCCCCCACCGCTTCCTGTTGAGGGTTCTCCCCCTTCTGCCCTTATTGCTGTTTTTTTCCCCATTGGTGTTTTATTATTGTCTTATCTAATGTTTTTACCTCTAAACTGCCCAGAGTCCCTCTGGGAAATGGTGCGGTATAGAAGTGCAATCAATCAATCAATCAATCAATCAATCAATCAATCAATCAATCAATCAATCAATCAATCAATCAATCAATCAATCAATCAATAATCCATGTTGGTGTATCCTCTACTTTGAAAACCCAAGAAAGGGCCTCCATACATCAGAATAGACGTGAGAGCACAGAATTACAGTATTATTTATAAACTGTATTTTTTTATTTTTTTATTTTTTTTACCCCGCCTTTGTCCTTGGAAAAGGACTATTTGGAAACAGTATGGAAGAGAACTGGCCTTTCTACCTCTTTTTTGTGGCATTGATTTTTCCAAGGAATGTTGAGGTAATGAGCTTGTCTGAACTGGCATCCAGTGTTAAATGTATGTGCACTTGTTTTGGTTGTGTAAAGCAGGCCAAATGTTGGTCTTGAGTTCACGAATCTGGATTCAAGTACAGATTCCTTCTGCTTCCCCCTTCTTTACTTCCTGTAAAACCTGACCTTTATTTATCATGATTTATGGGTTGTTTGATAATGTTGTAATTCATTCAGAAGTAACATCAAACATCCAGTGGAAGTTTACTTTTCAATTGTTCTCATCCACCCTCAGTTCCAGAGTTCCCTTTTGTGGGAACTTTTACTGCCACACGTGGACTGCCCATCTGGCAGTCTTCCATTTAACCTTCTGTTTTTCTCAAAAAGCTGGACACAGAGTAAGATATTCTTTTTGTCTTCATTTCATTTGCTGCAAGCTGATGGTTTCTTTGCAAGGAATAGCCTGTTAAGAACCTGTGTCTTTATGCTGTTTCAAGCATGACAAGTGAATTAAAACTTTTCAAGATTCTTGGCCAAAATGGGGCCCTGCCCAGTATATAATATGCACCATTGATACTTGGCCTTTTTTGAGAATGTGGTTGAAATTTTGGTCCAAAGCAGATGCTAGATCTATAGAGGAAGTGTAGGACCTGAACCAGATCAAAACTCGCATATGAGGTTGGAGGGACTTTAATTCTCTGCCAACCCTGTTGTGTTCCCAGTTGAGATCAAGCCCACTGCACCTCTGCAATAGATAGGTATACAGAGAAAGAAGTTGCTTTAACCAATAGTAATGAATTGCTTCAAAGTGTGATGCTCGTTGCAATATAAATTACAGGCATACTGGGCCTAATCTGACTCTAAATTAGAACAGAGAGAGAGAGAGAGAGAGAGAGAGAGAGAGAGAGAGAGAGAGAGAGAGAGAGAGAGAGAGAGAGAGAGAGAGAGAGAAGTGTAAAGCTAATGTTTGATTTAATGCGTGTATTTTTTCAGTTCCGTTTCTGTTTAGTATGCAGGTTCCAAAACTGGAAGAGACCCTGCAAAGAAAATAATACCAGAAGATGGTTCATATGGCCTCATACTTGTTTCATATACTGTTTAGACTTTATCCTCCTCTGTTTTTTTCAGTAAGGAGGAGACACATGAGCAATGTGATTATAGTCCTCCCAGCGACTGTGAGGCCCACAGAGAGGCTGGTTTGACTGACAGCTTAAGGAAAAGCTAAAAAAAAATGTCCTGCTGGACATTCTGCTAAATTCCACTGTAGAATCTCTTTGTGGTTTATAGTATCTTGGCAATGAGGGCTGAAAATTCTGTGCACTTTTTAAAAAAAATAATTAGCACCTAAAAATTAGGACTGAAATATCTACCTCTTCCTCATACAGTGTTACTGCATCCTTCTAGGGGATGCTCTGCTTTTGAGAGAGTAAGCCTAGGTTGTTTTAATTGAAGCAGTTTTTCTCTTCCTGACAGCTAGCCCCCCTCAGTTTGTGTCCGTGGAAGAACTGATGGAAACAGCGAAAGGTGTCACTAACATGGTATTGGCCCATGAGATTGTTGTCAATGGAGGCCTTCAGATCAAGCCAGCTGATTTGCCAGAGAACAGGTAAGGCGCCTATTAGTGTAGGCAGAAGCAGTCTAAAACAGGACCACAGGTTATCTCAACAAGAAAGAGAGGCACACCTAATGGGAGAATGACAGGTCATAACATGATCCTAGATGGGAATGAGAAATACAGAACATTATGTTAGGTTGGTTAATGTTTATTCAGGTTTACCATTAGCATATTAACTATGGAAGCAGGTCTTACTCATCAGACTACTTTGAGATAGATAGATAGATAGATAGATAGATAGATAGATAGATAGATAGATAGATAGATAGATAGATAGATAGATAGATAGATAGATAGATAGATAGGGCGTGGTGGCTCAGTGGACTAAGGCCTCCGAAAACTGTTGGCTGCAAAGTCGGCAGCTAGGCGGTTCGAATCCCGGGTGCCACGCAGCGGAGCGAGCTCCCGCTGTTAACCCCAGCTCCTGCCAACCTAGCAGTTCGAAAGCATGTCAATGCAAGTAGATAAATAGGTACCACTGTAAAAAGTGGGAAGGTAAAACAGTGTTTCCTTGCAGCCATGCCAGCCACATGGCCATGGACGTGCACAACACTGGCTCTTCGGCTTGAATATGGAGATGAGCACCGCCCCTAGAGTTGGACATGACTGGCATGCATGTGCGGGGGGAAACCTTTACCTTTACTTTAGATAGATAGATAGATAGATAGATAGATAGATAGATAGATATGCTGGATCTTCTGGAATTTTAACTCTTCCCCTCTCTCTGGCACTGCAGTCCCCTCAGGGACATGGTCATGAGGCCATGAATATTACCTGCTGAAATTAGGTGAAGTGTTACATTTGTCTAATAGGGAAAGAGGCATATTCAGAATATTCAGATTGAATTATCACTGGTATATCATTATGGGTTTAACCAGTAGATCTTCATCATCACAGGACAACTGTATAATCCAGTTCTGTGTACAGAAAGTTCTTAAGAGCTGGGGGGTGCTGATCTTGGGCAGCTGTGCCCCAGTCTCTTCTATCCCTAACCCATCAAAATAAGGACTCACAATAAGTTTCATTTGCTACTGACAGTCAGTTTTGTCTTGTCTCTTGGCAAATGTTTCTCCCTTGCTTATTCCTTCTGAACTACAATTCCTCTTGAGCCCAACAAGTAGGTCATTTTCAGCCAAGAGGTACCCTTGCCTGGATGCTGTGTTGTCAGCTATTTCATGTTCCTATTTACTGCTAATCAGATCATGATGATGATGATGATGATGATGGTGATGGTGATGGTGATGGTGATGGTGATGGTGATGGTGATGGTGATGGTGATGGTGATGATGATCTCTTTCCCAGTTGCTCATTATAGTTTACATCAGGGTAACAATTTTGTTTCCTTCTCCCATTGTATTGCTCGCCAGCCTTGAAAAACGGGTAAGAGACATTGTCCACAAAGCTTTTTGGGATTGCCTGGAAAGCCAGTTAAAAGAAGACCCACCGTCCTACGATCATGCCATTAAACTTGTGGGAGAGATCAAAGAGGTAAGAGAGAATAACACCCTGTCTTATTTGTGAATGGGATCGAGTCATTTGTCTGGCTGGCGGGATAAAGCCTGCCGGATTAGACAACATCTTGGTCAGATCTGTTTTCTGGGCTGGTGGTCTGCTTTACTACCAGTGAGCTGTTCTTGATACAGAGCCCGACTCTCCTCTAAAAGGCACAGTTGTATAAGGCAGGTTGTCTAAATCCCTTTTATGGCTTTGGAATATTTACATAATTACTCTGCCTGGTTGGAAGCCCTGTGCCACAGTTCTGTAATATCAGTATAGGAAGCAGTTGCGGCATTGACCTGTCACTTATGCACATTTATGAACATGTTCTGTCAACCCACTGAGCAGGAATTTTCAATTTTCTTTTTCCTGTAAGGTTTAATCCAAAGCTGCTATGCACTGTGCTTTTGTCTTGTACGGTGAAATGCTGGGCATTGTTCCTTCACTGTCTGGTAGTATGAGAGTCCCCCCCCCCGAGAAGTTGTGAGGGCCAGGTCCTTCCCCTTCCCCGCTCCCGTAACATTTCTCCATAGCCTTGTGGCACAGTGGTTAAACTGCGGTACTACAGCCAAAATCTGTGCTCACAACCTGGGATTTAATCCTATGTAGCTGGCTCAGCCTTCTATCTTTCTGAGGTTGGTAAAATGAGTACCCAGCTTGCTGTCGGGGTGGGGTGGGGGAAGCAATGTGTACTCTGCATAATTCAATTGTAAACTGCCCAGAGAGTCCTTTAAGCCAGAGGTGTCCAAACGTTGGCCCTCTAGATGTTATGGACCATAATTCCCAGGATTCCAAGCCTATATTGCCAATGATAAAGGACTGTGGGAATTGTTGTCCAAAACATCTGGAGGGCTGAAGTTTGGGCACCACTGCTTTAAGCCCAATGCGGTGTTATATAAGTAGAACACTTGGCTTCTGCTTTTTTTGCTTTCAGCCCTCCTTCCAACCCACCACTTTGTTCTGTATCCAGACCTGTGATGGAATATAAGTATCCTTGAACAGAAGGATTGGCTCCCTCTGCTTTGTTTCAAGACATGCGGTGGGCCCAAAATGTGCAGTTCCACTGATTTAACAGTCCCTTGGACATGCAGAGATAGGCCCCATTTCTGCATAAGTGTTTGCTCTCTGGAACCTCAAATACGGCAACTTCTTTATTGTAGAAAATTGATGAAAACGTTCATTGGAACCAACATTTATATTTTTCGCATCTATGAAATCATTGTTTCTATGGCCTCACAAGTTGCTTCTGACCTCTGGCTCCAGATAACGTGAAATGTTCAGGGAGTGGTCTGGCCCCCAGTGAGATTCAAGTGGGGATTTGAACTGAAGTGTCTTAAATTCCAGCCCAGCACTCTACTCACTGCGCCCCACTGGCTACCAGCATTTTTCACAATCGTGTAACATTGTCAATCATGCCCTACTATTTCGATCTGAAATAGTAGCCATACATACAGCAGTATAATTCTGTTGGGAGGCACTAATAGAAGCAACATTATTTTCTTTCAGACTCTCTTGTCTTTTTTACTGCCTGGCCATACTAGATTAAGAAACCAGATTAGTGAAGTACTAGATTTAGATCTGATCAAGCAAGAAGCTGAGAATGGTGCCCTTGACATTTCTAAACTAGCAGAATTCATCATTGGGATGATGGGGACCCTGTGCGCTCCAGCCAGAGACGAAGAGATTAAGAAGCTGAAAGACATTCACGAAATTGTTCCCCTGTTCAGGTATCGGAATGGAATCATTATTGGACATTGGACTTTCTCAGTCTACATTTGACAAAATGTTTTAATTTTAAGCAGAAACCAGTTGTACATGCAGCACAGAACAAAAGATTAATAGTTTTTGTACTGCAGATAATATTGCTGGGAAGAAAGAGTAATTGGGGAAAATATTTCTCATTATTGACTGAGGATGTGTCAAGTAAAACAGTTCAGTTATGATTTTATTTTATTTTATTTTTTTAAAAAAATTACTTGGCCCATCTAGTGCTGAGCTGCTACTCCAAGTGGCTTATGAACAAACCATTTTTGTTTTGATGAAATTTTTCTTAAATCTCCCTCAAAAAACTATGTATTGTGTCATCTGTTAGGCTTTCAAAGCAATGGCTGAAATCCCTTTGCTTAGTCCAGTAATTTGTACTAGACTAGGCACATTGACTCAAGGAGTGATTTAGTGAGTCAACTCCCCTCTAAGTTCCATTTTTTTTTCAAATAGGCCTTCTATAGTTGCAAAGGCTTTACAAGCCTTTTATTCTTACATCGTTTCTAGGTTCCATATTTCAAATATAGCTGTTCAAAACATATTGAATTACAGCTATAGACGTGTGAGAGAAAACTATGCAATGGTTTTAATCTTTTTAGTTTTTGAGTGTTTCAATATTGTGTTGTTGGTTTTAAATTGTTTTAAGTACCTTATTTTTTTATACAGCTTTATAATATTTAAGTGTTTAAATAAAATAAACTAGGCCTTGGTTAGTCATATGACCTACTACTAATGTGAAAAAGGAAGTATCAAAGAGCCCAGTGGGGTTTAGTCCCCGATACAGAAGAACAGTGTTGAAAACACCCTTCTCCTTCAATGCCATATTCCAATGGAATATCCATCTTTCTGCAAAACATTTTGGTCAGTATCTACACTGGGTTTCCATTGAGTGACCAGTGTAGTAGTGCCACTTAACATTGCCTCTGGAAGTGCAGGTAGAGGACAAGTTTCCCCTGCATGTCACTGTTTTTGCAATGGTGACATTTGCTGCACAGTTGTGCATTGCTATGTGCATGAGTCTTTCTGATTAACAACAAAAAAGGATACATTTAGCCACGGTAATTTTTTTTTTGAGGCAGGGGACACCCAAGCCCCAAAATCTGTTTAATTTTTTTTAATGGCCACGAGAGGGCAGAGTGGGGCCTTTTCAGTAAAAAGCAACCTTCCCTATGAGATTTTTGGGAGCTGTGGCCGTGGCTCCCCAGAGCTCAGGGTTGAACATATGTGGCTGTTAGATGCCTGGGGACCACCCAGCCTCCTTTAAAACCACTGCCAGGTCTATACAGTATTTTAAATCACTAGTTATCGTAACTTAAGTTATTAGGCGTGATTGTGGACAAATGAATACACAATTAAGGTATTAGAAGCATGTTCGGATATAGTGCAGATATCTGCATGCACTGACTTGAAATACATAGTTTCTTGTTCTTTACAGGGCAATATTCTCTGTTCTGGACTTGATGAAAATGGATATGGCCAACTTTGCCGTCAGTAGCATCAGGCCCCATTTAATGCAGCAGTCAGTGGAATATGAAAGGAAGAAGTTTCAGGAACTGTATAAGAAGCAACCAAGTATGACTTTCTGGGTCTCCCTCCCCTATTTTAATTTATCAGTGTTTGTTGTTAAAATGTACTTGAGTAGACATGATTTTGTTTAATAGGCAGTTCTTAATAGTCAGTCTCTTAGATGCCAGTTGTGAACTTCCCTCCACAAGGAAGCCTGCCTAGGCTGTTGTGTTTTAGACTCCATGAAAAAGAGGTATCTTATCTTATTCCAGGCTTTTAAAGTCCCATTTGTCATTTTTGTAAAAATCTGTTGTTTTTCATTGGGGATCTGCTTTCCTTTGTCGTGTTTACATGTTTGCATTTTGGGCTTACATAGTTATACTGTTGAACACCCTAGAATCAATGTCAGAGAAGGGCAGGGCGAATATGCTTTAAATTAATAAGTAGGCAGAAAAATGGGTTAGTGAGGAGATGCACTGAGATGTCTTCATCTTGCTCCCTCCTTTCTTCCCGGAAAACAGATTCGTTAGATTTTGTTACTGAGTGGCTGCAAGAGGCTGCCGAAGACTTGGCCTCCAAAGCTGGGCCTGCTGTTGACGATGGGGCAGCCTCCGGCAATAAGGCTCCTGCCCTGTGCCCTGTGGCTGTGCAGAATCGTGCATACCTTGAGCTGCTCAAATGGGACCACCTACGAAAGCCTTTTCCAGAGGTAAACGTTTGCTTGTCTCTTTGTGTGCAGACTCTGCAGTAACGACTGGGTGAATTCAGAGGGCACATGGAAGCAGACGTAGTACTAGCCTTAATCTTCCTTACTATGGCCTAGTTGCTGTAGATGACTGGAAACAAACGTGAGAGAGCAGTCTGCTGGGGAAGAGGTGGCGTGCCACGTTCCTAGCCAGAGGCGTAGCCAGGATGTGGGGCTCCTGGGGACAAAGTTTGTTTTTTGCACGCTTCCTTCCTTCCGCCCGCCCACATCACACCCACCCAGCAACAGGGGCCGAACCCTGTGGGCGTGGGGGTGGGTGCATGCGCTCATGGGTGTATGTGTGTATGTGTGTGTGTGTGTGTGCTCATGCGCAGTAGCGTGTGCACCGTACACCTCTCCCACTAAGGAGGGCACTGTAGCCACCATGCTCCTGCCTGCCTGCCTGCTTCGCTGCATAAGCGCTGGCAGAGGCGGCAGAGGGGGTGCCGTCGCCAAGCCTTAGGGGAAAGGAGGACTGCTGGGTAGCAGGAAGGTGCACAGCTTCCTCCTCTTGCTCCCTCTCTAGGTGCCCCAAGATTGCTGTGCTCGGGGCAGATGTACCCGTCTGCCCCCCCCCCCGATACACCCCTGGTCCTAGCATGGAAGTCAGGCGGGCTGCGGGAGGGCTCTGGTGGGCTCTTCCCCTCTTTGCCGTGGCCCAGTGTGCTTTCATGGGGACTGCTTGGGAAGCTCAGTCCCCTCCTGTGCATCTGGAGCAAAAAGCACAGAGGCAGGAAGGAAGAAGCCTCCCTTCCCTCTGCTACTGGCTTGCTCTTTCTTTACCTAGAGAAGAAGCACGAAATATCCAGAGAGTCAGGCATTCAAACGGATTTGGCCCTCAGTGAAACAGCAGAGCAGTCAGTTTCTCAGTTGCTAGTCTGCTGCATTCCTAGGTGCGCATTAAACAAATAAATCCCTTCTCTCTCCCAAACCCCATGTATTTCGTTAAGAAGCAAAATGCCAAATTAGAGGCAAGACTTGCTGCGTTCCTCCACTACCAGCCATCTGTATTTCCATGCAGGATGCAGAGGAAGCAACTCCTCATCTGGTGTGTACTATCCGTCCTGATAGAGGCGATGGGGCTGGTCCATTTCTTTACCACCTGCCTGCTGCATTTTCTAATTTGCACATATTTTTGAGCTGGTCTGCTTTTTGCTTCTAAGGGGAATTGGCAAAGGAATGACTGAGTGCCTTGCCCATTGACTGCAGCAGGAACAAACATGCAGGCTGGTAATAGAAAAGAATAATAATTCAGACTAGTTGTGGCTGGGCAGCAGTGGTAGATATGCTCATGCATGTGTGTGTGTGTGTGTGTGTGCATGCGCACTTGTGTGCAGAGGTTGGCGGTGGAAAGTGCCTCATGGGGCGCCGCTTCTGCTTCCAGAGCCTCTCGCTCTCCTCCTCCTCCTCCTCCTCCTCCTCCTCCTCCTCCTCCTTCTCCTCCTCCTCCTCCTCTTTCACCCCAAGCTTGAAGGGCTTGAGAAGGGGCAGGATTGTTCTGGCCAGTTCAGTTTTCAGCCCAGGTGCTACCAAGCAGGTGCAGCCAAGTCTGAACACCCTTTGCACCTCATCTTCTCCCACATAGGGCAGCTGATTGCTGTACTCCATCCCACCCTTCTCAGGCACATGTGTGAGGGCAAGAGAGGAGATAGGGAATGGGTAGTGGAGGAATGACCCAGCTCTTTTTGGGTGGCTTGGGCCAAACACAACTCCCTCCCTGCCTCCCTCCCTTGTTCCCTTAGTCCTCTTGGATGCTGGAAGTCACGGCCGTTCCGAGCAATTAGCGGCACCTTTTGTCTCCCAGGAGCACAAGAGAACAATTAGCAAGCTGCTCTTTTCCAGGGCGAAATGCCTCTTGCCCCACTGTGTCTTGCTGCCTTGTCCTGGGCTGGCTTCCTGTGAAGCCCTCTGTAGCCTTCCCATGAGGGTCAGGAACGAAAGCCAACCGAGAGCTGTCTGGGTGGCTGGTGGGCCTCCGACGTACTGGTGGATGTGTTCTGCACTCAGTGATCTGAATTCGTTGTGGATTTATGACCTTTTCCTTGGTGCCAGAATGAGATTGGACCAGTGTTCTCTTTTAGAGTCCTTGGAAACTGCCCAGAGTCCCACTGAATCTTGTTTGCTTTGTTTGTTCTTTGTGGATTTAGTGGCGCACCTTGTGAAAGTGTGACTTGCATGGAGAGATCGAAGAGCTGCGGCAAATGAGTTCTGTAATAACTTGTTTCCCCGCTATTGATGCAGAATTCATGTTTGTTCCTTGTTTATGTTCAGTATACGCTTTCCTCACTGCTCTCTTCCCTGGAAAAGGATTCACACCTGCTAGGGGCTGTTAAATTGCAGCCGGTTATGAAGCAGGTGGCACTAGATGTTGCCAGCAGGGGTATCTAGTGTGATGAAGAATGTTGTTGCACAAAACCCGGTTTCTTCAGTTCTGCAAGAGAGGGAGATGTTGAAACACTTGGTCCATCTTCACATAATAATACATTGTTAGGCTTCAGTTGAGGGTGTCCTGAAGTGTGAGGTTCTCAGAGTGGAAATGTTTGTAGTGGCTGTAGAAGAGGTAGCTGTGCTCGTCTGTGAAAGCATTTTAGGTCAATAAAAGCAAAATAAAAATAAAAATTCTTTTGTTTTTATTTCGTTTTGTTTTTTCCTGTAATAATTGTGGTGGGCTTGTGAACATCCACTTGAAAGAAAATCTTTTCAGCCATTAAAATGCAACCATACAAAAAATGGATTGACTTCTCCCATTGAGCCTTGTGGCACAGTGGTTAAATTGCTCTACTGCAGCCAAAATCGGGCTCATAACCTGGGGTTCAATCCCAGGTTAGCCAGCTCAACTTTGACTCCACCTCTTATCCTTCTGAGGCTGGTAAAGAGAGTACCCAGCTCGTTGGGGTGGTAGTGTGTAGTCTGCATAATTAAATTGCAAACCACTCAGAGAGTGCTTTAACCGCTATATTAATCTGTTTCTTTGATGTGCTTTTACTTTTTTTTAGTTTAATTATTAATGTCCTATTTGTTTAGGTTAATGCATATATTGTTTGAGAGGAACTGTATATTTTGAGTTTGTATTATGCTTATGTTTATCACTGTTGTCTGCTTCCCAAAGTAGCCCTTGGCTAGATAGGTGGGATATCAACCAACCAACCAATCAATAAGGGACAGTGTATAAGCAACACTTTACTTGTGTGTGTGTGTGTGTGTGTGTGTGTGTGTGTGCGTGCGTGCGTGCGTGCATGCATGCATGTGTGCGTGCATGCATGCATGCATGCATGGGGTGGGGGGGTGTCTGTTTCATGTTGCAAGCTGACTTGTGAACTATTCCAAAAATATCAATGGGCAAAATTCTGTTACCTATACTCACTAATGTATTGTACTGCAAGTGGATTTAATCTCATTGGCAAATTGCCACAAATTAAAAGGTTACTAGAAGTCTTTGCTATTTTCCACAAGTCATGAAACTTGGTATACAAGAGCTAGCCTCTTGCAACAATTTGCTGATGGGACTTACGTATACTGTACTGCATTATGCTGGTGAAAATAAGAACATAAGAATGGCCTTGCTGGAACAGGCCACTGCCCATCGAGTCCACCATTCTGTCTCACACAGTGGCTCCCCATTTGCTTCAGGGGATTCCCAAGCAGATGTCCTCACCTGCTTATGATTCCCCACCAATGCTACAGAGAGATATCCTGCCTATCTCTCCAAATATTTAATAGAATTTTGGCTGACATGGCTTATGGCAAGGTATAAGAAGTGGATAATGCAGATGTTTTGAAAACATTTTTGTTCCATCTTGAAAATGTTCAAGATTCTTGTCCATGCCCAGCTGAAAGTAGTACCCAAATATGTGCACTGATCTATATTTTCTCTGTATGAACAAGTTGCCATAGAGAGGCAGCCGTCAGAGGGACTAGGGTTAAGCATCTGTACTGTGATTGTTCTGTGGGCACTAGTCCTTTGTGCAGAATCTGTTTCTGGGTTGTGTTCAGAAGAGCATTTCATAGCTTTATAATGGAGTATAAAATAGATTAAAGATTAGATTAACATGCGGCTGTCAGATGGTTTTGGAATCAAACAAGTTGGAACAATACAGACTAAATCTATTTGCCTAGCACTGTGCGGTGTTGCTGCTTCATTCTAATTCTTGCTTTCGTTCTGTCTTCTGAGTTGATCCCCTGCCCATTGTCTTTGCAGACTGTACTAATGGACCAAAGCCGTTTCCAGGAAATGCAGCTGGAGCTGGACCAACTTATTTTAACGGGCGCTGTTCTTCTGGTAACGTTCAATGCTGCAGGCACAGCTCTTTCAGGTTTGCCAGGCTTTCCCGACAAGCTCAAAATGGTTATCCGGGTACTGTTAACAGGGCTACACCTTCCGTGAGTAGCACACAGCTTTTGGCTCCTTTATGGTATGATGCAGAAGGTTATGGATGTGAGCGTTGAATCATAGAATCATAGAGTTGGAAGAGACCTCAAGGGCGACCCAGCCCAACCCCCTGCCATGCAGGAATCCCCATCAAAGTACTCCCGACAGATGGCCATCCAACCTTTGCTTAAAAACCTCCAAAGAAGGAGACTCCACCACCCTCCATGGCAGCATATTCCACTGCCAAACAGCTCTAAACATCAGGAAGTTCTTCCTACTGTTCAAATGGAATCTCTTTTCCTGTAGTTTGAAACCATTGCCCTGAGTCCTAGTCTCTGAAGCCATGGAAAACAGTCCCCTTTTCAATATGACATCCTTTCAAATATTTAAACATGGCTATCATATCTCATCTCAACATTTTTGTAAGACTAAACATTCCCAGCTCCCTTAGTCGCTCTTCGTTACACATTTCTTCCAGACCTTTAACCATTCTAGTCACTCTCCTCTGGACCTGTTTGAGGTTGTCAACATCCTTTTAAAACTGAGGTGCACAGAACTGGACACAGTACTCCAGGTGGGGTCTGACCAGAGCAGAATAGAGTGGTACTATCACTTTCCTAGATCTAGGCACTATGCTTCTGTTGGTGCAACCAAGAATCACATTGGCTTTCTTGGCTGCCATGTCACACTGCTGACTCATGTTCAATTTGTGGTCCACCCAGACTCCCAGATCCCTTTCACAGGTACTATATTCCATTCAGGTGTTTCCCATCCTATATCTGTGCAATTCATTATTATTTTTTTACCTGGATGCAGCACCCTACATTTCTCTCTGTTAAAACCCATTCCGTTAGCTTTGGCCCAGCACTCTAATCTGTCAAGGTCGTTTTGGATTCTCATCCTATCCTCTAGAGAATTAGCAACCGCTCCCAATTTTGGTATCAAATTTGTTGCTCGTTGTTCAGCGCTGTTTTCATTGCCTCCCTTAGTTGAAAAGGACTCTTTAAAAGCTATGAGCGACACTGTTCTCCATTAAGAGCGTGTTGGACATCCATTCTTGGGAGGCAATCTACATATTAAAAATAAGCACTTGGCATAGTTCTCTTTGAACAATGACCTTTCAGAACACTGGGACAAGGGGGGCTTGGTGAAGATGACAGGGATCAGTTCTCACTAGGTAATGCAGAGAATTCTTGCTTAAGTCTCAGTTCCTTTCCGTTTGTCTCCCTTGACCCAGTGAAATGTGTCAATGAAGAATGTTCAAGCACTGCAAGATGTTTCACCTCTGATCGAGACCAAACAGGAGACATTATTTTTTATTGTCCAGAACCTTTTCGGATTTTTACGGAATAGGGTACATTTACCACCAGCAGAAGGAAGTGCTGTGGCCTCATTGTTACGCTTCTGGTTTTTTCACTAGGTTTGGAAAATAACACATACAAAGTATGTGGGGGGGGGGGTTTCCATGTCAGGTGGAACCCTGGAAGATCAGCCTTCTGCTTCACATGGAGAGACCACATTGTTAGTGGGATCTCTTCTTTTCAGACCCATTGATTTCCACGTATAAAAGGGAGTGACAAATTGGGAAATGGGTATGGCTGGGCCTGGAGGGCTCCTCTATACCCGTGGAATATATAAAGCAAAGTGTTCTGCTTATATACCGCTGGTCCTGGTTTACAATTTTTAATTACAGTGTGGGCTACACTCGCGAGCTGGGTACTCATTTTACCGACCTCGGAAGGATGGAAGGATGGAAGGCTGAGTGAACCTTACTGCTATATACCCAGGTCGTGAGTTTTACCTGCAGTACAGGACTGAATACGGGCTCTATATTGATTTAATGGTGACTGAATAATGTTTGAACATTGTGCTAGACTAGCGTCCTTTCCCTTTGAAAAGCAAAGCATACACATACAAAGACAGATGGCCTGATACCCAGTTGCATGGCAGAGCAGGTCACAACTAGAACAGACCGACTCAATCTACGGAACTGACAAGAGGTGACTCACCAAATTCCCACTGATTAATGGGTCTACTCAAGTTGCAAGTTACTATGCTAAGCAACAGTATTTTAATGAATGACTGATATTTTAGAAGCATGCAAGCAAGTTATTTTGTTAGCTGAGTGATTTGTGCAGTCTGGCTGTGTTACTTGTTTTGTTCTTTGGTTTCAAGTGTTCAGTACCTCGTTCTCTTGCAGGAAAAGAAAAATGAGTGTGTAGTTCCTTGTCCTCATGTGTGAGGATGAGATCAGCAAAGGTTTGCATCTGTAATTCTCACTTGCTTCAACTTGCTGCCTTGGGTTCTCTTAAGGAGAAAGGTGCAGTAAAAATGTTTTACAAAAATAAATAAATAAATAAATAAATATAGTAGCACGGTGTAGTTTTTAAAATCCAGATTAGCTCCCAGCTGTGTCTCGGAAAAGGCTTTTCTCCCACTCATTTTACTGTGAGCACAAATTTCACGTTACAACTTTCGTTTTAGTTTTAGTGAGGACTCCTCTTCCTCTCTTTCCTGCAGAGTTTCTGATGCTGGCATTTGTTTGGCTGGCAAACCGCATGCAAATTACTCAAGTCAATCCCAAATTGTTTTGCAGCCTTTGTAGACCACGTGGAAATGTTAAGTGTCCTTAAGGAGCTTTTCTTTCTTTCTCTAGTTCCTTCAACCTGAGTGAAACTTTGGCCGTCCTAAGTGAAAAGGTTTGTGCCGAAGTCAATGCCTGTCTTTCCCAACATGGATTCACCCCTTTCACCTCAGAGAAGGAGACGGCCCTTAAAGGACAGATCCAGGCCCTGGCCAATCCCGAGAACACCGTTTGCAAGCTCATAGGTAGGCTTATTTGGGGAAAGGTGTAAGGGGACGGGAGGCTGCCCTTTCTCCACTTCCCGTGGTCTGAAACCTGGAGTCTAAACATCCTTGGGAGAAAATGACTGTTGTAAAATGGAGAAAGAGAAAAGTTGTAAAGCAGTGAATTTATAGTCCTTTTGAGATTATTAGGGTTCATGATTTGTTTTTTTGTTTTTTATTACAAACACAACAAGCTGTTTTGTCAAGGTAGAAAGGGAGATCGATACTGGAGGGTATCTGAAACTGGAAGAAGAGGTTGTGAAGTAAATGACTGTTCCCCCCCCCCCTTAAAAATATCGGATTTGCAGGTCAGAACAGCAGGCAGTATCCCTCTTGTATTCTATCTATGGATAGTTGTTTTCCTGCAAGAAAGGAGCAAATATATGTGGTATGGCACCTCCTAGACTCCCTAAGCTGGGTTGCCATTTGTCACTACTGCACAGGGACCGATTTTTCTCAGATCAGCTCCCGCTGTTACACGGTCAGACGTCCAATATACTCCTTCACACTGTTGCCTCTGTATATTCAGTGCACCTGGGTCCGTTCTTCATCCTTTGCTCTGGGGACAAATTGTCTGTCTGTCTTTTGTTGTTGCCACAAGCAGTTCCTGAAACAGAGAGCCTCCTTTCCCCCTCATTTGAGTTACAAGCAAGCAGTTTATGTGACAAGAAAATAAAGAGATGTTGGATCCCTTAAATGTTTTATTTTTATAAAATATTAAAAGAAGAGGTTGGAATGACAGTGAAAACAGAACAATGGTCTCTCATACAGCCATTAAATGTTTTATTTTTATAAAATATTAAAAGAAGGGGTTGGAATGACAGTGAAAACAGAACAATCTCTCATATAGCCTTGGGCAATTTAAAACTAATCCTGATTGCTCAATCCAAAAGCAAACCTAACAACTCTGAATTCTTTCCCCCTAGGCATCTCACTCATCACACCCTCTCTCACTTTGCATCTCAGCTCTTACCTATCAAATTTGTTCCATTCTGTTGTTGCATCTAATCTGTTGCCTGTCTTGTCCAAACATTCACCAACTCTCATGTACACGCTTTGTTCCTTTCCCCCTGGGGCTGGGGGACGGGGACGGGGGACTCAAGACAAAAGAATATCAAGTTCTGTGGAGGACATGTTCTCCCTTTCCTGTTCTCCCCTGCCATTCATCCAGCACTTGAATCTGTCTCTCAACCCAGTTGTTCTGCCATACAAATAGCCAGTTTACTAATACGCACCGCATCCATACACAGCAATAAAGAGATAGGGTCTGAAATAATCACACATAGGGGGATTCAGAATGTAAAGAAACTGAACTGTTTGCATAGGGTCAAGATGCAAGTATTGAATTTAATGTATGCATGTTATTTCTTCTTGCAAGAACCTAGGAGGATCTTTTAATAAGTCTTACTTATTTACTTGTCTTCTCAAGATTCACGAATCCAGTCGTTTTTGGAAAGTTATCTTGCTTCCAGTCATCAGAAATCCCTTCCGGGTGTCCCTGGAGGACTAGGCCCTATTCAGAAAGAACTGGAGGAAATTGCCGTCAAGTACGTACGGCTTGTTGACTACAACAAGATGGTCTTCAGTCCTTACTACGATGCCATTCTGAGCAGAATACTGAACAAAGAAGCATCCCCTCAGCTGTGAGGAAAGCTGGAAAACATCAAACACATTTGTCCACTGCTCCAAAGCTGTCCGGCGTCAGTACAAGGTTCAGTAGAAGCAGCCTGCACACCCACTGTTCCACTGTTTTTTTTTCCTGTCAGGATTATCAGGGTTGCAAAGCAGAAGCTCCTGTTACACTTTGGGGCTCCCACATTAAGATTTGCCATCCAGTGTTCCCTTTCTGTCCCCTCCCTGGGACAAAAAAAAGAACACATCTCTCGAGATGTCATCACTTTTCAGAAACGTCTGTCTGAGTGAATCCTGATGCGCTGTGTGTTAGTTTAGGCTGTGTGCAAAAAAAAAGGCTGAACAGAACACGGAAAGAGTGGTGTTGACACACCACTTAGCTCCCTGAGCTGTTCAGTACATAGTCTTGTTTACAAGCATCCAGTCGTTTGCTGTTGGAAGGGTGCTGAGATTGTGCAGTCCATCTCTCCTGTTTCTTTCGGCCAGTTGCTTCTGAGGACAACTCCCTCTTTCTGCAGTACTCTGCTTTATTCTGTCACTACAAATCCAGCTGTGGAAGCCTGTTTCTGTGCATGGATCACTGTTGTTGAATCCAACTGGTTATAACTTCATTGATTGTAGAAACATTGCAACCTTTGGAAAAAAAGCTTTCCTGCAGATGTCAGTAATTTGATAGCAGCAACTGAATGCTGAGCAGAAAATCAAGTGATGTTCAAGATACATGAAAATACACCACTTTAGTATTTATTTAGTTCAAAGCAAGAGCTAGTGGTGTGATCATGTTAAAACAGCACTGGTAAAACTGAAATAAGAGTTATTGATCAATTCTGTAGCATGTACTGTGAGGCAAAAGAGGTTAGACAACTTCTCTTTCTGTGCTTAAAGCTTGGCCTAACAGTAAAAATACAATGGACCCTTGTATAACAAACGGTTTGTATAACAAAATCTGTGCAACGTAAAAAATTCCAGAGGTAGGGGAAATTTGCTTAACAGAATCACCTATGGGGAGAATCCATACAACAGAAAAACGGTCGCAATTAGGGATTAATCCGTTTTCAATGCATTGCTATGGGAAATTTGTATAAAAGAAAATTTGCTTAACAGAATTTCATTTGGAATGAATTAATTCCTTTATACAAGGTACCACTGTAATTTAAATTTTCACATATTTAAAACTTTGGTATTGATAGTTGCGCACTTTATATGTAGTCTGCAAGCCAAGGTGGCTAGTCTTTCTGCCACCAATGGGATTTTCTATAGTCTGTTTCTGTACCTGCAGATATTCTACCAAAAACATATATAACTATATTTTTGTAGAGATTTTCTGGTTCTTCTCTACTTCCGTATTCATAAGAAGGATATTCTGTAAACTGAAGTTGGTGTTCCTCTCTTCTCAAGTGGGAGAACTAAAAGCTGTATTTTCTGCTGGTGGTAGTGTGCAGTGAGTGCATAATATAAACATGGCAAAACTTGAATTCATTCAGCTGCTTCTGCTATAATCGCTTAAAAGGCCCACACATTCCAATAGGAAAGCTGAACTTAAATCACTCCACTGAAATCGATCAGACTTCATATTGCCTAAATCGTTGGCTCTGTCATGCTTGTGGGTCTTGGATCACCAGATCAGGATCCCCGTTTCTGGGCCTTATTAGTCAAATGAATTGTTGGTTTAGGCTTAAGCTCCCATATTTCATCATAGAGGCTTATCCCGTTACAGTAGACTCATTCAAGCAGTGGAATTTATATCAGTGGTTACTTGTTAGCAACTGATCCAGTGGTGGGGGGGTGGGGGTTTACATTAGTTAGGATTAGTAATTCAGTGTATGTCATGTATCTTTCACAGGTCTGTGTGATCGTTTATAATCATAAGGCTGCAATCCTGTCATCCTTGAGAAAGTATTGCAAGGACACTGGCCTGCTTTTATATCCTGCGCCAATGGCATAAAAGAGGGACCTGCCCTCAGAGGGTGGATGCTTGTGTGTCTCAGTAGAGGCAGAATGAGAGGGCAGACTGTGGGTGTGTCGTGGATACAGATATGGTGTGTGGGTTGAGCTAATAGGCGTGAAAGACCTATAAGCTCCGGTATGCTATTTCTATCACACTGTATTGGCTATAGTGGAAAAGGAAATTGCTTAAAAATAAATGTTCTGGGGCATTGTATTATGAGTCCCCTTTTGCCTCTCCCTTCTGACTGCTCTATGAGCTCAGCCAGTGTGACAGAGGGCAGCTTCTAACAGCCTCCTTATAATTACTGCTAGGTTGGAAAACAAAGGAGAAAACCACATTAAATAGAAATTCAGAGTTCTGTCAACACTGTCTGAACTGTAGGTGTGTTCTTGAAACTGTTAATAATGTGTACTTGTTGGTGTTTTTATTCAGTGTTTATGTTGCTTATATCTAAACCTCCTGTGTACTTTTAATATGCGATTCTAATTCAGCTGTAATTGTTTTTACAATAGTCTTTGTTCCAGATCCAGTCAGGCGGCAGTACTATGATCTCTGGCAGGGCATTGTAAAGACCACCAGAATAGTGTCAGTTCCAGACAAATAACAATTGTACTAATCTTGTTTAGTTTCCATTTTTCCATTTCTTTTTGTTATTTCAATAATGATTTCTGTAGGTATAGGCCTTGCTTATTTATTCCTCATCACCCTCAGTGTGTTTGTATGTGGTCTCTCTCTCTCTCTCTTAAAGGTGTAGAATTAAAAAGCAGCCTGAAGATACAAAAGTATACAACCCTTCAAGAATTGCTTGGCAGAATGTAGATGGCAATATGGCAAAACTTGCTATAGCTCAACACACATTTCTGACTTCCTTTTAGTATACTTTTATTACTATTAAAAGTAGCATTAACAACAGCAGCAATAAAAAAGATAACCTCTGTTAAAACACAGGCTACTGGGAGTAAATTTCTTTGTTTAAGGACAGCTTTAAATCCTGTATTTTTGAGAGCCCTGGCTTACTTAATACAGGGACCTTTTCTACCTGTATGAAACTGATGGCTATTAGGATGCTGGTAAATGTTTGGTGAGGTGACCGGGGGCGGGGGCAGACTACCGGGTTAGGTGCCATACTCTTGTGGCTATAGGTATTCTGACAAATGCTTCCACTGATGATAGAAAACTAGCGTTGGGACACCACTGCATCTCTTGCATCTGCAGCACCTTTCTTCCTCCATCGGCTCCCATACATATCTCTTATATGAAAGGAAGCATTGTGGGGAGGGGCAACATTATTTTTGTTTTGCCTGCTGTAAACTCACGGGGCTCAGAATGTGGTTGTTCATCAATGAATATTCTCACCTCCACTGCTAGTACATCAGATGACTGCATTAGTGGCATCTGGTGAAGAGTAACTGAACTCTGGTTGTGACGAGTAAACCATCATGAGGCATTATATTATTAGAGATCCTTTATTTGAAAGGAAGGTTTTTTATCATTTTAAACTACAAAACAGTTCCCATTCATTCTGCCATAAATAAAAACAAAGATAAGGCAGGACAGACATCACATGAGCAAACTGAGAACAGCTGTTTTGTGTTCCAGCAGTGTGAATTTAAAATATTTCACAATTATATTCCTCCCAGTTTTTAAAATAAAACTGTCAGAACCCTTGAAAGATTTCAAGTGGCAGATGGGGATACATTTGAAGAGCAAACGAGTGCAATTCAGACATTTTGCATGGTTTGTATTCAAACTTTCTTAATTTCTGCCCGAGCTGAATGTGCTCATGCTAGGAGTCATCTGCTGTTTTTCTTGTCTGATGACGAGCCAACTGGTAAAAAAGAGGCACCACAGTAACAAAATAACCCCAGTTGCAAGATGTGCTAGAAACGCCTATCCCTTTTAAACATTTGATTTGTTGAATGAAAAAAATGTTACAAATCCTTTATTTTTTTCCACAGTTCCATATGCAGCCTGTCTCACCGGATTCGCTTTTGTTGTCGTGCTCTGTAAATGTCATGAATAGGAGGAACCACTGATCCTTTTTCTTCATCATCATCTGAATCTTCATTTGGTCTTTTGACAGATTTATTGAGTAGGGCGTTATTTTCTAAAGGTCCATTCCCTTCCATTGTTAGTTCAGGCAAGCCTCCAGTGATGATTCGTACAGCTTCATCTACAGCTGAGGAGTAGAGAGGAAAGTTGTTGGCTTTACAAACTGTGTATTTGCTCAACAGTTATAGAACAGGCCAACCATCAAGGCTATCAGGCACATCCCGTTTATTTCAAAAGACTGGGCAGACTATTACACATGAAATGTGCATTCTTGTCTGTAGTTTGGGAAAACCATATGTACTAACATTTCAGTACCATCTTACAGATCAGTAATGGCTGAAACATTTGTTCATTTTCAGTTGGAAAAGATGAAACATTGTGTGAAAACATCTTAATTTGTAACTGTAGCTGATGTGTTTTCAACACACAAGACGTAAGAAGAATGAGCCACTATGCCGGTGCCCCCATATGTTGCAAGACCACCTCTTCATCAAGGGCAAAGCTATATAAATGATTCAATATTTGAACCACATGTTCCCTGCCACATCATTGAAATATATGAGAATATCTCTAGCAGGAATATTCAGGAATCACACATATCTTTGTCCTTGATAAAGAGCTATACTTGAAACATGCAAAACATGTAATACTATTTGAATGAATATATCCTTTGATCAGCACCAGCTTTTCGGTATGATGTACAGTACTCCCTCATTTATTGTGGGAGTTTGGTGCCTGATCTACCCATGGTAAAGGAAAGGTTGCATTTCCAAAGAGAGGTTTTTAACCCCCTCCTGACACCTCAGCAGACCTTGCTGCCAGAAGCTCAAATTCTGTCTGCTGAGGTATAAGGAGGGGGTTAAAAACTTCTCTTTGGAAAAAGCAGCCAAGCAGCCCAAGGTCAGTTTGATGAGTGTTAGGGGGTTGGTTAAAAACCTCTCTTTGGAATTTAAATGCAGATGCCTCAGCAAGGGCTGATCCTGCCGGCTGCACAGGCAAAGAGAGGTTTTTAACCCCCTCCTGACACCTTAGCAGACCTTGCTGCCAGGAGCTCAAGGCCTGTCTGCTGAGGTGTCAGGATAGGGTTAAAAACCTCCCTTTGCAAGCACAGCCTGCAGAAGCAGCCCCAGGTCCATTTGCTGAGGTGCCAGGAGGGGGTTAATAACCTCTCTTTGGAAGCCTGCTTCTCAAGAGAAAAACATGCGATATACTGAGACCGTAATATGTGAACCACAATTTGGGGGGGGGGACTACTGTATTAAGCCTTAGTAATATACCCTTGAAGAGTACAGACCAGATTTTTCTATAATTGTTCTTCATTCAAAGTGTGCGCATCTGTGGTTTACACTCTCAAGCCTGGAGAAGAAATATGTTTCTAAAGAGGTCTACTTCCACTGAGGAGTTACAGACTCAGCACGTCCACTGTATTCTTACAAAAGTGTACCTTCCCTTCAAACAATGTTCATCCCATGACAGGTGTTAACCATGCTAAAATGCATTTGCTTCCTGAAGTCTAACATGTTCTTTACTGGTAACTAATTCAAACAGTTGAGTTAATAGCCAACATTTCAGCTTACTGTGTTCACTGGTTTTCTCCTTCTCCTTGTATATACTACTACTAATAAAAAAAATAAAACTATGAACTGTTTTTCCTGACTCACGATAAGACATGTGCATGATTCTGCAGGGTAAAACTGTGGTTTTATAATTTCAGAAGGTGACTTAAGCTTATAGCCAGATATGTTTCACTTGTCATTCTGAGGACTCTTAAAAGAAATTACAAAGACTGAGGGCTCAGTAACAAAAATCAAAGAAGCTGGCTAATATTACACTTATCACCTGAAATGGCTGATCAACTACACCCCAGAGGTCAAGATTAGTGCTTTACAGGCTTCTGGCCATTCCCCATTCAAGGAAAAGGGCAGTAGGGGTGGTGATCCTCACAGTTCCTCCTTTCCCCTGCAAACCCTATGGCCCCATGAAAAGCTGCTCTGGAGGGCTGAGTGAGAGCTCAGGGATAGAATGAGAGGCACTTCAGAGGGAATCTGCAAAGATCACTTCCTCACCACCTACTGGATGCTGGACCTTTTATGAGCAAAAAGAGTCCTACAGAATGGCTAATCTGGATCCAGCCTGTATATGACAATGTTGACAGCCCCTTAACTGGACAATTTATCAAATAATGTAACTCTGCCATCCCAAAAAGTTTATACTGTCTTGTGATACAGTGCTACCCAGTGACCCCACTGCATGTCTCTAACAATATAGAAACAGCTTACTGTCTGGCAGTTTGCATCTCCTGATAATCTCCATCAGTTCATCCACTTGCACAAATGGGCCCTGCAAAAGGAAAAAAGGAGTCCTCTTATACACCCATTAATTGAGAAGTATTAATGCACTGGAGCAAAGTGTTACCAGAAAACAAAGATATTAACATTAAAAACATCCATCCAGACTGACCTGAAAACACACAGGAGGTGGGAGAAGCTTCATCAGAACGACAGCAGCAGGTGGGACAGGAAAGACACCACCAGGTACTGGATGCAAACCTGGAGCTAGTAAGGGGAGAAAAAAAACAAATTTCAGTCTCAGTTGGTCAGTGGTTATGCTTTTCTTAAAAGAACAAGGTGAGAATATCTTATTGTGAAATTACGTGACTGGATATACAGGACTGAGGAAAAAACTGCAGACCAAGTTACCATGCCTGAAATTTCTGTTGAGCATAAGTCCATGGGTTTATGCCTTGGTGACAGATTGCCACTAGTAAAGGCAGAACTTGTATTTCCTGTCACACACTAGTTATGTGATTTGGCATGCAACAAGAAATAGAACTGCTGATTTCTTCACTAGGAACAATTTCTCAAATTGACACCACCCATAAATACTAAATTGGCTCTTGGCCACTCTTCTCAAAGGGCATGTCTGAACAAAAAGAAACCGTAAAATCAAGGAATCCTGCTTTTTTTTAAAGAGCAAGACTATCCAAATTAGAGGACAAATTTATTTATTTATTTGACTTATACTGCACCATCTGGCATAAAAACCACTCATTTCTCTTTCACTTTTGCACAACTGCAGATCACTTACGTGCTAAATGTCTTGGTTGAAATGGAATCATCTGCTGAGTGTCTGGTTTTGGATACTCCGGTTTCCTGTCGGCCTCATCTTTTAACACTGGTACTATTGAAGGAGCTACAACAGGATCTGGAATTATAGTGGCTAGCTTGGCTCGAGAAACATCCTAAAATGTAGATCAAGAGGAGAAACATCAATTATATATTTTAAAAATAAACCTGTGGAGTTTACCTCTCTAGTGAGGGCTATCCAGCAGTTATTACTCTTAAACAAGGAAAAGAGATGTCACTGGAACAATTGTATGCACAATATCACCCGGACATGCATCTTTAAGGTCTGTATGAAACTGGCCACAGCTCATGCCCATTTCTGAGTAAGAAAATGATTTGTCTATGCAGACTAGTACCACTATTACCGGTAACTACATTTCAAATAAAAGTTCACCCAACTGCAGCAACCTGTAGGAAACAGTGCACGTTATTAAACATGTTGGCAGTATATGTTCCTATTGCATTCCAATATGTAGTACAGTATATCTGGAGAAGAGCAGAAATAACCTTCAAAGAGAAAACAGCCCTTCTGGATTATGGCGAGCCTTTTCAGGTTTTCCAGGTAGCGAATATTCACAAGTAGTTGACCGTCCTTTTCCTCTTTTGGGGGTTGCCCTGTGACTGCAGCTTTCTGAGAATCACCTAGACCAGGTCTATTTCCAGGAGGCATAGTGAGGAAATGAATTCCCTATCTCTGGGTCTCCACCCAGATACCTAAACACTGGGCTATCCAGTCAACTTGTTATACATAGCAATGGCAACAAGGCATTATCTTAGAACAGTGGTTTTCAACCGTCCTAATGACATGGCCCTTTAATACAGTTCCTCATGTTGTGGTGACCCCTTGCCCTGCTTGGAAGAGGCCACAAGCCCCCTTTGGCAGACCACTGCTGCAGGTGCCATAGAGAACTTCCCTCTACAGGCACCCTCAGCCAACCTCAGCCTCTGGTGCCATTGACTGACATCCCCCCCAAGCTATCAAGCTGTTAACTCACTCTTTCCCCCCTTCCCCCCCCCCCCAGACCCAAGCCATTTGTGCCTTTTTTGCTGGCTCATGGCGACCCCTGTGAAATGGTTGTTCGACCCCCCAAAAGGGTCCTGACCTCCAGGTTGGAAACCACTGTCTTAGAATATCAATTTCAAGGGTTACCCAAATGCTTAGAACTGGTAAAATAACTTATGAGAAGATTATTTAGAAGTTTAATGTGTCCATGCCAATAGACAGAAGCACTGAAATGTAACAGTACCGTCATGCATCCTTTCTCCTTGTACTCATACTGGAAATGCCCTCCTTACCTTGTATCCAAGAGCTTTGAGTTCACTTGCAGAACAGGGGTATAGATCCATGAACTTGTATCTGTCTACTAGCAGAGCAGTTTCTTTGCCCTCGTATTCCTCTTTGAAGGCTGTAAATCTCCGTTTCTCTACTTTCAGTATGCTAGCCAGATCACCAATATTACTTTCAAAAGCTAAAAATCGGGCCCAAATCTCTCTGTATAAGAAAACAGGTGGGGCGGGGGGCGGGGAAGAGAAAGAAATGTTTTAAGAAGAAACAGCTCATAAATATGAAAAAAGCCAAAATTAGGGAAAGGCAGATTTCTCAGTTGTAACTGCAGTTCTTTGGGCATTTATCTCTGTACTAACTGATATGGGTCTGTGCAGTGCCTGATCCTTTATCTTCTTAGCAGAGCCTTACTCGAAATTTTCCAAGCTCTAACCACTATTATGTACGGCTGCACACATTCTGAGAGGTTTCCCTCAGGTCTCCTCTACCAACAATGGAGAAAGAGTAGCATGACAGAACAAGAGGTGGAGGGTAGGTTGTATGAGTACATAGATCATGACTCCAAGAACTTCAGTTAAACAACCTGTTCTCTTTTTCCTTAACCTTCTTCTCAACCAGCTTTCTTCTTAGTAGCCGACGTAAGACCCATACATATGAGTCACTACGAAGAAGTATGCATACACATGCAGCTCATATGTTATATGTCATATCAAAAACCTTGGTTAACCCTGGTGTTCTTGTACTGCAATTCCTACAAGCCTTCTCCACCAGCTGTGCTGGCAAGGGTACCTGGGAGTTATGGTCGAAGAACACCTGTTTTACACAAAGGGTAACCACTGCTCTACAACACTGCTCAGCTTCTGCAAGGCTTCAAAAGGATAAGCCACTGCAGAGATGCCCAGTTGCTGGCCCACTGACTAAAGGACTATCACATGTGCTCCTTCCTATGGTTTCTTGTTCTGACTGGCATTCTTATGCTAGCATGAAAGTTCTTCTATCATAAAGAATGGGAGAGAAAAGGGGACTGTGGGCATTTGCCAGCCAAAGTCAACTAGCAAGGCATTCCAGTCACTTCTCTATCCTATAGCCACCAGTCATAAGTCACTGGCCTGCTCCCTTGGTTATCCCTCTTGCACCAGTGGGAGTAGAGATGGGCACAAATAGAAAAAAATGGCATTTCGTTTCGTTAAGGAGGTCGGTTCATTTTGCTTCTTGTGAATTTTTGCAGAACAATTCGTTTCATTGTTTCGTTATTCATTTTTACTCCTGTTCCCCCCAGCGCCCTTTCCCCCCCGACCCTGGGGCCCGGTCGGCGCTGGGTTTTTTATTTTTATTTTCTTTATTTTAGGGTGCCGAGTCGACCAGGCCACCCTTGGGGTCCGGTCGGCACTCCTTTTTTAAAAAAATTAATTTTTTATTTTATTTTATTTTTTCACTTCTGGGTTTGCCTCGTGCTACAGCTGTAGCACGGGGCTTTTTTCTTTCTTTCAGTGCCAACCAACCCTGGGGCCTGGTCAGCGATGTTTTTTTTTAATTTAATTTAATTTAATTTTTTATTTTAGGGTGCCAACCAGGCCACCCTTGGGGTCCGTCAGCGCTCCCTTATTTATTTATTTATTTCTATTTTTATTTTATTCCCCCCCCCTTTCCGGGTTCAGGCCCCGCGCTACAGTTGTAGCGCGGGGCGTTTTTTTCTTTCAGCACCAACCGCGCAGCCCCTGGGGCCCGGTTAGTGCTGTTTTATTTTATTTTATTTTATTTTATTTTATTTTATTTTTTATTTTAGGGTGCCAACCAGGCCACCCTTGGGGTCCGTCAGCGCTCCCTTATTTATTTATTTCTATTTTTATTTTATTCCCCCCCCCCTTTCCGGGTTCAGGCCCCGCGCTACAGTTGTAGCGCGGGGCGTTTTTTTTCTTTCAGCACCAACCGCGCAGCCCCTGGGGCCCGGTTAGTGCTGTTTTATTTTATTTTATTTTATTTTATTTTTTATTTTAGGGTGCCGACCAGGCCACCCTTGGGGTCCGATCGGCGCTCCCTTATTTATTTATATTTTTTTTTCCCACTTCTGGGTTCAGGCCCCGCGCTACAGCTGTAGCGCGGGCTTTTTTTTCGTTTTCTTTCAGCACCGACCGCGGGCCCCTGGGGCCCGGTTGCCACTGGGTTTTTAAAATTATTATTTATTATTATTATTTTAGGGTGCCGATCAGGCCATCCTTGGGGCCTGGTCGGCACGCCTTTTTATTATTTTTATTTCTTTTCTTTTCTTTTCTTTTTTTACTGCCCACCACATGGCCATGCTACAGCGGTAGCACGGCCGTCAGCTTTTTTTTCCTGGGCCCGGTCCCAGAAGACAGGAAGACCGGGTAGGAGACATCTCCGGCCCCCTCCATTAACGAAACAAACCTAACCGAACCAATTTTTCTTGTTTCGTTTCGTGTTACATTTGCCCCTAGGGTCGTTATTCGTTTTGTTACGTAATGAACCAAATAACGAATAACGAAACCAAAAAAATCATTTTGTGCCCATCTCTAAGTGGCAGTCACTGGACTTTTCACCCTGTTAATAAGTGCTGGCCAGAATCCTGTAGCTCAGTGCAGCTGCTTCCACTGGATTACAAGCAGCAACACACTGGCAATCTATCTTTGCAAAATGGGGGGGGGATGTTTCTCAACTGGCCAGATCTACTTGACAAAAGAGTCTACACTGCATGTATCTTCACAGAATAGATTGATTCCCTTAGCTTAAGCACATCCTGACATGCAAGAAATGAAACCCACAGAACGTTCCTTTCATCTACATGGCCCTTCCTAGCAGATAACTCTGTATTCAGGACTAATAAGAAAATATCGGCTGCAAATGATCCCTTCAAATGTATGGTGTTATCTATGTCACTTGAGAGACCACGTGGAACAGAACATTGGCAATGCTTACCCAGATTTCTCAGGCGGGAGGCTCCCTGAGGTTAATACACGCTCAAATAGGACTCTTGTATTATTATCCTCTGTTTTGAAAAAGGTTTAAAAAAGGATGATAAAAACAAGCTTCATTTAAAAAACAAAACCAAAAATGCTTTGAAATGGTTTTGATTCCAGTGAAAGCTTCAACACTCTATAGGCTAGCTGTTAATTTCTTTGTGGAGAAAATAAGACACTCATAACAGACTCTCTTATTGTGTCTGAGAGCATTTCATATTATAGGTTCTCAGGCAGAAAGACTTGGGAAGTAGCAACTGAAGTCTCACTTTTAGTTTCCACATACACACAATACGTACAACTGAAAGAAGAGATATAGGCAAGTAAGAAGACAATAAAAATGCCATTAAAAATTACTGGTAGCAGCAACATATTTAGGTATGGAGTGCCAAGGAAAAGTAAAACTGTCCACTGTACAAGGTGGCCATGAAGCTGTGCCAGACTGGAGAACATTGGGAGATAAGGCCATGGGCCCTGATGCCCCCCAATTTGTGGTGGCCTGTAAGAGGGAGAATTTGAAAATCCAACCTCTGCTTTAGACTTATATTTATTTTATTTATTTATATTTGTATTTGTAGACTGCCCGACTTTCCTGGGAGAACTCTGAGTGGTTCATGGCACAGGATATCACAACAAAATCCATTATATGAGATATACGTAAATAAAGCATAAAAGACCATGACATAACCATAAAAAACCAGAAAAAAACCAAAAAAGTATATGATGGCAGTGGGGGGAAAAAAAGACACTCTGCCTTCATTAGTCACCAAATGCAGCCTGGAAAAGCTACGTTTTTAATCGCTTCCTAAAAGCTGAAAGGGGCTCCGCAGTCTTAATGTCACTGGGAAGTTGATTCCACCAAATAGGACCAGCAACAGAAAAAGCACAGTTTCTGGTGGAGGTCTTCCGAGCTTCCTGAGGGCTAGCAACTCGTAACATTAGGACCTGAGATGTTCTAGTGGGCCTGGCTAAAGTTGATCTTGGGACAATACACTCTGTCAGATATTCTGGACCCAAGCCATGGAGGGTTTTGTAAATCAAAACCAATACCTTGAACCTGATTCGGGAAGCAACGGGTAGCCAATGCAAGTGGGCCAGAATGGTGGTAATGTGATCGTATCTTCCCGCACCAGCCACCAGTCTGGCTGCTGCATTCTGCACCTGCTGCAATTGCCGAATAAGGGTCAAGGGAATCTCCATGTAGAGCGTGTTACAGTAGCCTAACTGAACACGTGCATGGGGGTTTTCCATGCAAGAGGAAGGAGGACTGTCCATTTTGCTTGAGAAGTATTTATGAACACTGTGACCTATAATGATTATTGACTACAAAAACTTTGAGAAAGAGATTTCACTCCAAACTGTAATGCCATTAATTCTTTCCGTTCCCAGTGCTTACCATTCAGGTGAGAAAGATAATCAATATATGCCAAGACGTATTCTGGAATGTCTCCATATTTCTTTAGTCCCAACTCAAAAATTTTAAAGGCCACTGACTTGTCCTGCAAATATGAAACATTCATTAGCTGGAGAAGACAAACATCCCAACCCTTAAAAGCTAAAGCAAACATTTAATTCATGTTACCTTGCTGCAATAATACTCCATTAGAGCAGCTGTAACATAGACATGATGGCGGGTCCGGGCATCCTCTCGTGCTTTCTTAAATATCATTCTGCCAGATTTTATACCTTCTGCTCTCCTTGCAAACTTCATATATTGAATGTAAACCTGAAAAAGTGGGATTATCTTTCAGCTGCAGCTCAGTATCAACCATGCATGATTACACTGAATGATTTCATAAGAACACCAGTGTTTTCAATGTTAGTTTCCATCCCTCATAATGGATTTTTTTCCTTTTTGCGTGCTCTTTGTAGCTTTAATGTTACCTTTTCATGTTCTAAGATGCCTCTTCTAATTCCCTGTTCTTAACTTGAATATGTCTTAAATGTTCTGGGCTGTATATTGTCCCTTATTGTTGTAAGCCACCTTGGCTCCTTTTTCAAGGAAAAAGGTGGGTTAAAAATATTCAAAATAAAATAAATAAAATAAGTATTCTAAAATCAACACTGCATTAAAGACACAGTGTCCAATACACACACTATATTTCTTCATTTACAATTCTGAATGCACAGACAATTAAGTATCATATATTTAATATACTCTGGCTTCTAAGTAACCCCATATAATGGACTGTCTCAAAATATACTGTCCAACATATACTGTCTCTTTGAGAAAGCACTAAACAATTCAGAAAATTACTATTACACAGAGTTTACTTGGCCTTCAAGCAGAGATTGTGTAAAGAAATAGAGTGGTGGGAAAAGTAATTCACTATTATTTCCATCGAGTTGCACATATACAGCAGATAGACTGATGGGACTACATACAGTGGCCCCCCGCCTATCGCGGGGGTTAGGGACCCAACCTGACCCGCGATAATGAAAATCCGCACTATGCGGATGCAGGTCACGCCGGGCCTGGGTGGGGCTTACTGGGGGCTCTTGTACTTACCCCCAGCCTGGAGCTGCCCCAAATGGGCCTACGAGGGCCTTCCCAGGCCTTCCGGCCTAGAAAGGCCCCCAGAGTCCTCAGAAATGATTTTTTGTGACCTGGAAGTCACTTCCAGTTTACCAGAAGTCACTTCCGGTTCACAGGGATGCCCTTCTGGGGCCTCCAGATGGCATGGGAAGGCCCTTGCAGGCCCCTTCGGGGCAGCACCAGTCCTGGGGTAAGTACAGGGGGCCTGAAACAGGCCTTTGCTTCTTACCCCAGGGGGCTTTTTTTTTCATATACTGCGGTCCCGCGATATCGCGGGACCGCAGTATATGAACCGCGAAAGGACAAGGGACCACTGTACAAGCAGCCTGGCAAATGTTAGGTATATATAGCAATCTGTCTGTATGACTTCTAAGGAGACTCTTGGGTATATCATTTCTTGTTAGACTGTGGTCTGCTACTTTTATTTCTAGCTTTATAACAAAATGTTTTGTGTGTCAATATTTTACCATTCATTATACACTGAGTACTATGGATGGTGTTGAAATTACTATCAACAATTCTATTTATTATTATTCTTAATTAAAGTTCAAGGGTAGAAACCACAACATTTGGCACAACCCCCCCCCCTTCACTGGCAAGGCAGGGGCCATTGGCCTCAAAGAGCCACATGGAGGAGAGGTATGAATGTATGTGCACGAGCCGTAACATGTCTTTGGAGGAACTGGGACAATAATTAAAAAAAACACCTCCCTCCCTACATTTTGGATGCAGCCTACAACATCCAAGCTCTGAGCCTCAACTAAGAAACTGCCTGGCTTCCCCCACCCCATCTTGCCAAGGACCTGACATCTAAGAAATAACTCCTGGCAAATCCATCTTTTGCCATGTTATAACCTATTGGTACTGCTCTGAGGAAGAGGGTTTCGCCCTCGAAATATTAGCAACAATTTTGTTATTTTTCAGATGGCCTAAAGGGATTACCTGTTCCAATTTAGTTACCTGTAACTGTAGTTCTTCCAATGGTCATCGGCAAACTCACATGTACAGGTTCAGTCATGTGTCTGCATGAATGCCCTTAGAATCCTCTGAGCCTGAAAGTTAGTGCTAATACATGCCCTGTTCAACACGCATCCTTCCCACTCTGAGTATCATCTTCAGTTTTTTGAGTCAGCAGGAGAACAGTCAAGAGGAGGAGTGATGATGGCCTTTCCTGGGAGAGGATGTAGATGCCAACCATGAACAGTTGGTCAGGTGCCTATTTTTGGTGATTTAGACATGGGAGTGCAGGGTGTTAGCGTGATGTGGCTTTGGCAGCTTGGGCGATTTTGGAACTGGAGTAGTATGAGTGGCTGGGTTTGGCCAATGTGGAAGGTATGTTCCAACATAAGCATTTCAGTTTGGGTGACTTTGAACCCAAAGGCTTTCAAGAGTGGCAGATGTATGGGACTGGGGTTGGTGAACAGAAGGGCAATGCCCAATAGGGTCCAGAGGTTTTGTCACCCGGCAACATATGAAAGTGGCAATAAGGTAGAGGACAGTGCCAGTCTAAGCTAGGAAAGGGGAAAGTTACAGCATCCGAATAGACCTGAGGAAGGTACGTGAAGTCCTCTGTTTTATCAGATCTTTTCCCTGCTGAAGTCTGTTTGTCTTTGAGAATCAAGCCTGATGCTGAGGAGGATTCATGAGAACGCTCAAGGAATGTAAACCATCCTTGTGATGGAGCATCCCAAGGGCGATAGCAGGACGGTGGAAGTTTACTCAAAGCTTGCTGGGTGAGGTGGCTCCACTCAGGTGGGTGACTGAAAGGTGCAACAATGGCCAGTTCCAGGACGTTTCTCCTTCTGATGCCCAGCCATGGCAAACGAGGCTGTTATGGTCCTCATCTCACGTGCTTGGGGCCTTGATGTGGGATAAGTGGTGGGGTGACAAATGCAGAGATGGTGCTTTGGTTAGGAATGTTTGGCTCGTCTCTTTCTTGGGCCTAGTCTTTTTTACATGAATGTTGGAATAGATTGGCTTGTCTGTGAAGACTCTCCGTCATCCAGGTGTGTGTGTGTGCGTGCGTGCGTGCGTGCGTGCCTGTTTGTCTGTCTGTCTGAGAATGATCCTTAGGGTGGGGAGCATGTGTGGTGAACATGTGTGTTTTAGTACTTTTTTCAGGGTCTAGAAAATTCTGAGTATGTTTATGCAGACACAAACCAAACCCACATGTGTGATTTCACAGAGTCCATGAAGAAGAACATAACACATGTTAAAATTAAAGATTATTTATTTATTAAATTTATATACCACACTATCTAGCAATACAGCTACTCTGGGCAATTAAAAAAACATAATTTGTAACATGCCTAAAAGCCTAATATCTCTACAGATTATCAACTGGAATAAGTCAGGAGCTGAGCAAAAACAGTCAGCATGGGAGAATCTATAATGTTTTCATTCTTTAGACATTATGGCAGAACACTGAAGATTAAACATACCAAAGTAGGATCAATATCTTCAATAGCTAGGAGCCGGTTATATATGCTATGCACTTTCTCATATTTCATGCGGCTCTGAAGCAAAGAAGAAGGGAAAAAACATTTTATCAGTTTCATTTCCATATGGCTACCAGAACTGTTCAACTAATTATGTAAGGGTGAGGATCTCCAAGAGAGATTTATTAAGTTGGTATATATTTACTGAAATATACAGGCTCACCTCTTCATAATCTGCATATGCAAAATAAAGAAGCATGTTCTTTTTCAGTAAAGTGCTAATTGCTCTTTCATATATGTTTGCGGCTTCATCACTAAACAGCTTGGCATTGTTCATGTCCTGAATCACATAAAAATAATGAGATGGAGTTATTCCAGGCTAGGATCAAAACAATGTTTACTTTTGTATTTATTAATAGATGGATAACAAAATTCTGAATCAAACTGGGTGCCATGTGTTTAAACCCCAAAAAACTAGAACATATAGATTGAAGCTTTATTAGGCAATTGCCTTTATTACACATACCAGCTACAAAAATGGACGTATTCCACTATACAATTATTATTTTTTATTTAAAAGATTGCATATTTTACAAAAACCAAATGACATTAAACATGGCAGCTCTTTTAAAATCAACAGCATTCGTTTTAAAATAACAACAGACAGACATGAAAAGATTTTCTGTTTGACTCTCATCTCTTTCTCTTACCCCTTTCTCAGCTAGCAGCTTGCTGGATTGCTCGAGGTACTGTGCCGCTTCATACCAGATATCTGGATGATGTCCCAATACCAAGAGGCATTGCTCATATGCAAACATTACTAGGAGAAGACATTGAGACAATAAATCTCCCTTGTAGGTGACTTTCATAAGACATGTCCCCCTTTTCTGATCATGATTTTAACTATGAATTTATTTATACCTCATCATACCTATGCGTAATCACCAACAGCCCAACTCGTGCAACTCTCATCATCATCAAGTATCCTTCAAAAAACTGGGAACATTTGTGAATATCACACACATTTACTTATGGTCCCTGTACATTCAACTGCTAATCAGATTTTGGTCTTGAAACTGTTGGTGAACAATGCAGTACAATACTGTATTATGTGTTCAGTGAAAAGCCTCATTCTACTTGCATCTGAGTAACAAGGGAAATCACATGGTATTCTCCTTAGTGTGTTCCAAGTTTTGAAATGTTCTTGCACTGTGAGCAACCCCTGTATTATAGTTTCAAGAGACATCACTGAATTCCCTTTACAGATTACCAATTTCAAAGAACAGAAACAGCAAAATACGTTGGAACTACAAAAGCAGAAGGAACAAACAAGGATGCCTTCCTCGCCTATCCAAGATAAAACCTAAGCAGGAGAAAATGCCTTGCAATGCTGTTCTCAGTGCATTCAGAAGGACAATGAGATACCAAATCATGTGCACTGAGAAAGAGGAATGGGGGGCCAGACTGTAGCTCACTTTTGGAAACTCCAGAAACAGCATTCACATGCAGACTGATCTGTGTGAGTACAGGCATCATGAAGAAAATTAAATATATGCTAATAGAGGGGTATGGAATATGTAACTCCCTACAGACTGCCCCCCCAAAGGAAGCTCTCCCTCCTAAATGTCCCCCTAGGAAAATGGGCTATTCTCATTCATGGACATTCCCAAGAATGACAATTTGTGCCTTCAAACAAGGTTCCCCCACCTCCTTTTCTCATTTCCGTCCACTTCTGGATTTATTTTTTGGCAACTGTTGTAACTTTCAATGGGTCGGGGGGGGGGGGGGGGAGGCGGCTGAACATTTGCCTACCATACTATAAATATCTCCCAGAGAGAAGAATGACATAGAATGAAGCCAGAGGCTACAAAAGTTACCTCTTGTTAAATAAATTACCATTTTCAAAATGTCCTACTAAGCAATCCGAAACCTTTCTGTAAGTCCTCTGCTTAGGTGCAGTTAGATGCACTGCTTTTTCAAGTGCAGAATGCAAAAATCAAAGGGACTTAAGCAAACAATGCAGCAGTCTAGATTTATGTATAAAGTAGGAATCCAGTGTTCAAAAAGAAGGCACTAGGCTAGAAGGACCAAATTACCACTTTTCTAGTCTTATTATCACTACCCAGGTAGCAAAAATATGCTGTTACCTCTCTTTGTTATCAGGGTTTGGTCTTCGGTACGTAGAGGATTGCTTTTTTCCCACTGTATGTATTTCTTCCACATGTCTACCTGCTGAGCCTCCTGAGGAGTGTTTTGTGGTGGTACAGAGGGAGCATTGCGATCCAAACCTTTCATCACAGTCTCATATTCCTAGAAGAGGGGAGGGGGAGAAATCTGTCAGTGTAATTATAACAGGTAAAGGATTCATAAAGAGAGCATTTAATAACATTTTATACCTAACATATAATGCAAGATCTAGTACAAGCATTCTTTGTAGCACTTGAAGAATTCAACAAATATTAATACCGTGTATGATTAGAAGAAAAGCTCAATGAGTTTACCTTGGCCACACGTCGAGCGTTCATATAATCTCTACTGCGATCTTCAATCATTTTCTTAGCTAAGTGGATATTGATTCCCTGGGGGAAGGAAAATAAGAATTTAAGCCTTGGGATGCTGCATACACACTTGCTTCGAAGGAGGTGACCCTGAGCTCAGTGGGATTTACTTACTAACTAAATCTATATAATAATATGCACTGTAAGTCTGCAATTTCTTCCTTAGCTCCAAAATCATCATCATCATCAACAACAACAACAACAACAAAAGATCCTCACTAAACTATTGTCTCACTTGGGCCCAAGTGCCCTCTACTCAACCTTACATACCAAAGTTGGTCAGGAGCACATTTAATTCAATATTTTAATGCCAGATTCTGGCCTCATGGTATCGTTCCTATGCTTCACTCACTCTGTATCTCCCCTGGTATGTGAAAGGGCATGCAACACAGAGAGCAGCAAGAAAGCTCTGGTGGTCACAGAGCCATGAGGATTCACCTGATGGGAGAGGCAGACAAGTGCAAAAATACAGAACAAGGCTTGGAGTGTGTGTGTGTGTGTGTGTGTGTGTGTGTGTGTGTGTGTGTGTGTGTGTGTGTGTGTGTGTGTGTGTGTGTGTGTGTGTGTGTGTGTGTGTGTGTGTGTGTGGTAAGAATACTACCAAAGGGTGCAATGTAAATTGTGACGGAAACCACAAGACAAAGAAATTAACATACTGGGGGAGCAGTGTGACAACACCCAGCATCTAGTTTTGTACTAACAAACCAACCCGGTCGCCCCCACTGATTTTCCACAGAACCATGAAACTGGTGGGTGTCTTTGGCATGTTAATTTCTCTCCGCCTCAACTACCTCACAGATTGTTGTGAGGATAAAATTAGGATGAGAGAGGCTTATAAACCATCTTGAACTTATGAGAGGAAGAGGAAGAGATGCATGTAATAAATCCATAGCAACCCATGTACATACGGGCAATATCCGCTCCCTCGCCTCTCTCAAAATGGTACAAAATGTCACTGCCCAGACAGCAATTTTGAGAGGAAGCTCTGTAATCACCATCTGCTCACAGCATATGGTGGTGCTGGTGGGGAAATCTTGTGTCTTTTCCCTATTTTCCATTCTGGCAGGATCTATTATTTTAAACAGGGGGGGAGGGGAGAGAGTGGGAGAAATGGGTCTGCAGGTGAATCTTAACCACCTTGTCAGAGGAGAGGAACCTCCCGGCTGCCAGGGCAGGAAAAGAGCTGTCTCAACTTCTCAACTAAATGACAGGCATCACTTTCATTTACCTCTTCATACTTGTTATAATCTCGCCACAGCTGCTCAATGTTGATCATTGGGTTTACACAGCCGCGCTGATAAACTCTGCGGACAGCAGTTATCCTTTGGTTTTCCGCATAGGAACCAACTGCTTCACTAAATAGTGAGGCGAGACAGTAACATGTCAGCAATTACACACTGCAACCTGTATGAATACCAACACTTCGTTAATTAACAGAAAGGAACTATAACTTGTACTTACACGCCTTTCAAAAAATTGATGTAATCCACCCAGATCTATGTAAAAATATACAGAATTCAAAGAATTCAAAGTTTAGTTTTAGATTTGCTTTTTGACAGAAAGGCAGCATCAAATCAATACTACAAAAACATAAATGAAATCCATACCTGGTATGACATTATTTCCATGCCGATTTTATCCAGAGCAAAATCATATGCTTGAGCCATTTTCTCTCTAGGAAAAAGATACACTGTTAAAGGCATGTGGAAAAAAATCAGTATCAATTTTAAATGGCACCTCTAAACAACAAGTTCATAATATCAAGGCACTGCAATGTTTCAAGAAAGAGTGATGGCCATCTCCCAGCAGAGTGAAACACCATTTATTTGCATCACTGGCTCAGCTCTTCTCAATTTCACTTACTCCACTTTCATTTAAAACATACTAGCCACAAAGCTGTGACAAAAAACCCCTACAAGTTCAAGAGCAATCAGGCAGCTGCCCCCCCCATAAGCTGTCTTTGATGCAACTGGGTACACAACCAATTTCGGAAAAGGTGTGCGAACAGGCACATAAAGAACCACTACCCTGATGAGACTGCCTGCAAAAATGCCCTTGCACTCTGTGTTTTTGAGTAGGATTCTGGTCCCTGTGGTTAGCCTTGCATTTAGAAAGAATTGCAAGGCATACCTATTTATATTGAAGCACAATATGCTATCTATGGTGGACAACACACTGGGCTTACACTGTTGATCCATGATTTTAAATAAGTTTGGGAACTACACCTTCACTGGACTAATAGACAGTGAGGCATCAGAAACAAGAGGGCCAAAGAGAAAACATCAACCCTGGGGGACTTAGGCACAATCTGTCTGCCACTCATCATGTTGCCCTTACATCAATGCCCAGGCAAATCAAAAGCACTTCAGACCTCCACCAGGAAGGCCGCTGCTAATGACCCATACTTAATGGGTGTTTGGAAGGTTTGCATAGGTGGAATTTTCACACACCCCAAGCCACTGTACATCTTATGAGCCTCTTCAGGCTACTGCTCACCTAACAAGCCTATTCAGATGCGAAGGACATGAAACCAAGGTGACCTATAAACTGGAGGCCTTGCATCAACTTTTCTCAGACTGATGAAACTACTTGGATGTGTGGTGAAACATTTCGATCTCACAAGAAAAGAGGTCCAGTTGCCACGACTCAACTTCCACATGTAGCATGTGATTTTTCCCAATGCATGGTAGGGCAGATTCCAGAAGGAATAATCTAATTTTATATTTTAACCTGGGGTCTAAAAGAAGTGAAAAGCAAACTGTCTTTACTTACTTATAACTGGGTAGCTTTCCTTTGGTTTCTCGCACATATGAAAGGTAGCACTTCCACAGATCAATATGTAAAACTTTCATAAGGCACCTCTGAAATAACTGTTTGCATCAAGGAAAAAAAAGAAACAGGAATCCATAAAAAGTCATTAGCATAGGTTTTTAAAGATGACATTTTGAAATGCACTTTGGACGTTCCTTTTTGGGTAGTGGCATGTATCCTGGCAGTGGTAAATTTACCTCTAGTTGAGAAACTACTGTACAGCATCCTCTAGTAGAGGGGTGCCCAAACTTTTTGCAAGGGCCACATTTGGTGACATAAAAATGTGTGGGGGCTGACCATTCAGACACATTTGGCCCCTGGGCTGGACTTGCACAAGCCTCTCTAAGACATGCAAGGAGGCAGGGAGGATGCTGCAGCAATGGAGCCGGGGGGGGTAGGCTGGGCAGGTGGCTGGTGGGTTGGGGGGGACAGACGGAGGCAGGGAGGGCAAGCAAACTGTAAAACTGTAAGCTGATGTCTCCATCCATATGGAGAGATGCCAGCTGGAGGGGATGCATGCCAGGCCGAGCTGGCAAGAAGAGGCTGCGGGCCACTCAAAATTTGAAAACGGGCCACATTTGGCCCCTGGGATTGACTTTGGACATGGCTGCTCTAGTAGATTTCTGTGCACTAGGAATGATGTCATGTACAATGGCCACGAATTAATGATTCTTTTTCAGTTTCAGTTTGCACATTGTAACCTCATGAGAGCCTTCCCCCAGTGATCATATCCTATGTAAAAGCCTGTGTGGTAAATGAAGGACTGATTTTCTCGATGTGCCAACCTCTGGATTAAAGATCTTCTTTGAAAGCCATTCTGAAAATGTTCCTGCTAGTTGATGTGTAGCATGTGGCTGTAGAAAAGGCCTCTTCAGATCTTCTTCTTAGCAGTTGCCCCACTTGGATGAAATTGAGGTTTAATCTCACTTGAGATATCTGATTATTTCTTAGACATTACAGACCACACTTTATCCGCTTTAGATTCCAAGTCAATGTTCATAAAACTGTTCATATAACTGACCCTCCAACCTCCCAGTGAGCATATCCACTGATGATATGCATATCAACATATCATTTCAGTGCCAGCTGAATCAACACATGCGCTAAACCCTCTCATCCACTACTTCAAATTTGTCTTATCTGACCCATGGTTTTCACAATGATTTGGTATGCTTCATTGTACACACATATGTCTTTGTCTTTGTGATAGCAAGAGAATATAAACTTGCCATTGTCATTCCTCATATCACTTTAAAAAAGGAGGCAATTTATTTCATACATTATTTTTCCAAACCCATTTAAAATGGAGGTCCTACTTACTTACCTTTTCTACTTTATCATAGTTTTTTGCTTTAATCTGTAAAACAAATAAAACAGAAAGGTTATCCTTACATCAAACATACTAAACCACTATTTCTTCAAATTCCTTAGGTGGAATGTTATTAGTATAATATAACTTTAACAGCAAAGTACAGTACTTTGAAAAATTAGGATGCCCTGCTGTTATGTTCACTGAAATAACCAGAAGTAGAACCCTTACTAACAAGTCAAAAATAGAAAACCTCACATTTGCATTTCAGTTATTATTGAGCTACTTATAATTTGAGCTATTTCATTATGCTTCTACAGATTTCATTACTACTTGAGTTTAATGTACAGTGGTACCTTGTATGAAGGAATTCATTCATTCCAAATGAAATTCTGTTAAGCAAATTTTCCTTTGTACAAATTTCCCATAGGAATGCATTACAGATTTGCCCCATAGGCGATTCTGTTAAGCGATTTCCCCCTATCTCTGGACATTTTTTCCTTTAAGCAGATTTTCTCTTAAACAAACCAGTTGTTATACGAGGGTCCACTGTGCCAAATCTACTACCAGAACAAAAGACTGTTTTATAAAATCAGAGTCAATGGCTGCTCTGAAGAGATTCATCAGTGAGAGAACGAAGAGATTCATCAGTGAGGCAGAACAAAAATTTCTTATGCAGTTCTTCATTACACCCTTCAGTCCAGGCATAGACAGACTACTTTGAAGGAGTGGCTTGTAGTGTTTGTTAGGAACATGTAAGAAAACACCTTGCTTCAGAATTGCTTGGGGGGCATTATCCTTCTTCAGACTTCAGACACTTTATGTCTATGCTGAGACTGAGGTTGAATTCAGGTCCCAACTGTCCTTATTTAACAACGTCTGGACTGGATGATTTGTATGGTCTCTTCTAGCAATGAATGATGATGATGACAATGAATAACAATCACCCAACACTGGGTTTTATTGTTTTCCAAACATTGCCACTCCATTTCCAAGATTAGTAACCAAACTCACTCAGAAATACAAGGACTCATTCTGATCAGATTAAATTTTTTTTTTCTGGGAAACTTCCAAAACTTACTTCTGCTAATTTCTTCCAAAGAATAATTAGACTGACGCATAATTTAAGACCCCTGCAAATCTATGACTGCACTGAAAAAGATGAACAGGAGAAACAAAAATGCAAGATAAAATAATTTGGCAGAAAGACAATTCTATAATTAAAGCACTAATTTATGCTTTAGCTATAGATAAGCAAATTATTTCTATAGACCAATGTGAGACTACAAATGAAATGTCCAGTCCTGTAGTAAAATTCTACTTAACCAGTTTTAATGCAAGGAATGCATCAGGGAGTTGATGAAACTGAGGTTTCATCCCAAAGAAAGACTGTGAAAAACAAATAACAAGTCTGCAGACTGTATGTAATGAGTTAAGGCTGACTGCATTTAACCTAGATGACAAAATTAAGTGGGCTACCTTTAAGCAACACTTGTTGAAAAATATTATGCTTGTATTATGATTAGCAAGGAATTAAATTTGCCAGAAGACCTCAATTGCCTCAAGGAGGAATGGATAGATCAAAGAGGCTTTCTTGAAACTGTCCCAGAACAGAATGGCTCAAATGGCCCATTAAATGGACTAATTAACATATGGGATTGCCAGGCTGCCTGTCACTTCCTCTCTTCTCTAATGGTTCTACCATGAGGGAAATAAATCTTAAAACGTGTCCTTTTAACACATTTTGCAAAGGACAGTTGTGATAGCTTATTAAATGTGAACTCACTCTCCAAATACAGACCCTTATGTAGCCAAACCACACAAAAGGAGGAATTATCAGGCTCAAGGTTTGAAGCACCACAGAAAATAAGCCTAGGTAGTCCCATGAGGACTGAATATGTTTAGCACTGAATGCTAGATCGTCGAGAGAAAGATCAAGTCTTGGATGACAGATGAAATTCTGGACCTCATAGATCGTAGAAAAGAGATGAAAAATAGAGATCATGTAATATATAAACTGCAGAAGGAAATACAGCGGAAAATAAGAATGGCGGAAGAAAAACTTTCAAAGGAATGTAGTGGAATTGAAGAACTGGAAGCTAGGCATGATTCATTTAAAATGTACAAGAAAACAGGGCGAGCAATAGGTGTGTGTAACAGTAGAGGAAGTGAATCTCTTATTGGCAAGAATGGTAATATTTGACAAGCACTGAAGAAAAACTACAGGAGTGGAAGAAATATGTAGAACATCTCTTTAAGGATAACAGAGGTATTGACCATGGTGTGTCAAGTGATGATGGTGTAGATATCATGAGGGAAAAGGTAGAACATGCCATTAAACTACTGAAGTGTGGCAAAGCCCAAGGTCCCGATGAAATCTATATGGAAGTTTTGAAATTGCTTAAGGAAGAACACTCCCTTTCCCTTCTGGTCAACTTATACAACAGCGAAGCAAAAAAGCAGTGTTCTGCTTATATACCGCCCCATACTACTTCCAAGTAGTCTCTGGGTGGTTTACAGTTTTTAATACAGTAACCCCCCCGCCTATCGCAGGGGATAGGGATCCAACTGACCCGCAATCATTGAAAATCCATGATATGCGGATGCAGGTCGGGTGGGTGGGCACAATTCTTAACATTGCGCACCGCTCCCGGGAGCGGGCTAGTGGTGCGCCATGTTTAAAAAGGGCACCCTGCCGTGGAGAGAAGCCCTTGTCTCTGCGGCCGAGAGCCCTTTAAACTTCACCTGCCGCACACCAGCACCCCCCAGGGGGGTCTGGGCACGTGGCGAGCGATCTTTGGAAAGGGATCCCGGCCGCGGAGACAAGTGTTTGTCTCCACGGCCGAGAGCCATTTAAACATCGCGTGCCGCTCGCCCACACCCCCAAGGAGAGTGCAGGTGAGTGGTGCGCGATCTTTAGAAAGGGCTCTCAGCCAGCTTCCATTTTCCTCAAGTCCTTTTGAGGTACTGCGGTCCCGCGATATAGCAGGACTGCAGTATGTGAACCGCAAAAGGATGGGGGACCACTGTAACAGTATGCAGGCTACACATTGCCCCCTACCAGCAAGCTGGGTAGTCATTTTACCGACCTCGGAAGGATGGAAGGCATGAGCCGGCTACCTGGAATCAAACTCTAGGTTATGAGCACAGTTTTACCTGCAGTACAGGCATTTAAGCACTGCGCCACGAGGCTCGTGGCATCTATAGAAGTGGAATCATCCCACAGGACTGGCTCAAATCTACTTTTATACCACTTCCAAAGAAACCTAATGCAAAAAGTTGTAACAAATACTGGACAATCAGTTTGATGAGTCACATCTTGAAGTTATTTTTAAAAGTCCTGCATTTAAGAATATATTGGGAGTATGAAGACAGCATTGGAGATACCCAATTTGGATTCAGGAATGGATTTGGAACTCGGGAGGCATTATTTAATCTTCAAATAGTAGTTCAGCCATGTCTTGATGTCAATGTTGATGTTTTTGTTTGCTTCATTGATTATGAAAAAGCATATGACTCAGTTAAACATACTTATTAATATTCTTAAAGAACTGGGCTTGAACAATCATGATATCAGATTGATTGGGAATTTGTATTGGAATCAGTGTGCAGGATCTTCATATCTAAGAGGTGACTGTTAATAATGAGGAACAGTATTTTCGAAGACTTTTATTGCCAGGATCTGTAAGCTGTTGTGAGCACAGAGAGAACCCCTAGTTCCCTGAGCTCCTTGCTCTCTGAAGATGCCATCCAGAGTCTGGTGAAATGTCAGGAAAACTTCCAGAACACGGCCAAACAGCCCGAAAAACTCACAACAGCTAATGAGGAATAGCTCTGGAATTTTTTTATTATGTGTCTGTGTTTCATAACTTGGTATCAGTTAATGGGTATTAAAGAGGTGTCATTTGAGGGTCTATTCACCATGAGAACTGGTGATTTTATGTTTTTTAAAGATATATTTTCTAACTGTGCACAATGTTAGCTCCGTCATGCAGTGGTTAAATGCCTGTACTGCAGGTAAAACTGTGCTCACGACCTGGGGTTCAATCCCAGGTAGCAGGCTCAAGGTTCACACAGCCTTCCATCCTTCTGAGGTTGGTAAAATGAGTACCCAGCTTGTGGGGGGGGGGCAATGTGTAGCCTACATTGCTGTAATTAAAACTGTAAACCGCCCTGAGACTACCCTGAGACTACTTATATACTGCGGTATATAAGCAGAACACTTTTGCTTTTTTTTTTTTGAGGTTTGCTCTGTATTCTAGGCAATCTGACCCTCACTCCAAATTGGTCACTAAAATTAGGGAGCTCCTCCAGGATAGAATTAAAGGTGGCAAACAGGCAGATTCAGAATACAGTGGGCAAAATGTCCCATACAGAAGTAGCATCTGACTTATCAAGGGGAGCCTTGTCAGAACTGAAAGTACAAACAAAACAAAACAAACAAACAAGATTAATTGCCCGGCTGACTGATATACTGCCCATCTAGCTAAAGGCCACTCTGGAAGATTTATAAAGGTTTTAGGGTAACCTTTCTGATGTGAATTCTCAGATATTCTCAAATTTTGGAATGGTAACTGGAGTTATTGCTACTCACAGAGCATTGTCCTATAGGGATTCTCCAGACACTTTGACGTTAATTTAGCAATGTGCTTTGAAACTGAAACTATTTCCATATTCTTCACTTGTATATGATGATCCCCTCTATTTTCTGTGTCAGCTTGTTTCTCCATATTCGGCACACTTTCAGTTTTTTCATTTAAGAAGTCCTTTTGATAGAAATTATCCCATTAATCATCGAAATGTATAAGGCATGCTGTTTTTGCCATCTCAGGCAAAAACAAAAATCTCAGCAGACAGCATTCAGGGAGTAGAAGGAGATCTTTATAACGTCTCAAATCCTTTCTTGGCTGTTAATATGCAGGACTGCAACTGGATTTAAAAATTTAATTGAGATGATTATTAAATATAACAAGTGGCAGAACTGGCTATTAAAACTCTATAGTACCCAAGAAATTCCTGTACAAAAATCTAACTTGGGGAGTAATGGCACTGAACAGAAAGTAAATTTCAGTGCTTTTCAGGTTATGGCCATTTTCAAGCAATAATCATTTCAAGCAAGCATTTTTCCACACAGGACTGACTTACTGCTTGCTTGACATGTGAATAGATGTTGTGTTTTATTAGGCAATCCCATATACGTCTACTCAGAAGCCAGTCCTTGGTGCAGTGAAACTTATTCCCAGTTATACAAAGAACGACAGCCTTTGATAAATCATCTGCTTTTACTCAATGGTTTGCACCTGCTCCAGACTTTGGCAAGTGGGCACTCGTCATCTGAGGGAGGAGGAATATTAGAAAAAAAATATTTTAGACATTTAGGTGGGTCTCTCAAATTGAATTTGAAAATCACAAATGCTTAAGAGCAACCTTTCCGAAACGGGTGGTGTCCAACTATGCTAGATCTGGACTCTCTCTCTCTGAGGAAAACAAGGTGGCTTAGACCTATTTTTAGAGTCATTTTGCTGATGTGAGGAGAAACTCATCTCAATGCAATCTATCAATATAAAGCTATTTTAGGCCAGCAGCTCAAAAGCAGCTGTAGAGATGTAAACACAAACTCTTTGCAGATGCTATTTTCAAGGCATGGCTGGGAAACATGCAAACCTCTTGAGGGGGCTGGACAAGGGTTGCTCTACCCTGTTATTCCTCCTCGATTTGTCAGCAGCCTTTGAAACCGTTGACCAGGGTATCCTCCTGGACAGGCTGTCTGATGTCGGGATTGGGGGTCAAGCTTTGTTCTGGCTCCAGTCCTTCCTTGACGGCCATGACCAGAGAGTAGAGGTGGGGGGGTGTCTTGTCGTCCCCATGGACACTCTCTTGTGGGGTACCCCCCGGGTCAGCGATATCCCCTATGCTCTTTAACATCAAATGAGGCTGCTGGCTGAGGTCATTCAGAGTTATGGAGTCTGCTGTCATCGGTATGCTGATGACACGCAGCTCTCTCTTTCCTTTTCCACCGCTGCAATGGAGGCTGTGCGGACCCTTGACCGCTGTCTGGCCACGGTCGTGGAATGGACTAGGACTAACAGGCTCAGGCTCAACGCCGGGAAGACTGAGGTATTGTTCTTTGGGGGGTCCCTGGAAGGGTACAGTGGCCCTTTCCCCAGCTTGGGGGAACTAACCCTCCAGCTGGCGGAGAGTGTGAGGAGTATGGGTGTTGTTCTGGATTCAGCGTTGTCCCTGGAGGCCCAGGTGGCAGCTGTTTCCAGGGCAGCCTTTTACCAACCGAGGCTTATTGCCAACATCCACCCGTACCTAAAAGTGAATTCTCTCAGGACAGTTGTGCAGGCTCTAGTGATCTCAAGGATCGACTACTGTAACACTCTCTACATGGGGGCTTCCCTTGACCCTTGTTCGGCGACTGCATTGGGTGCAGAATGCGGTGGCTAGGCTGGTGGTTGGCACGGGCAGATTCAACCACATCATCCCCATCCTGGCTCGCCTGCATTGGCTACCTGTTGCATCCCGAATAAGGCTCAAGATACTGGTTTTGGTTTACAAACCGCTCCATGGCCTGGGATCTGACTATCTGGCGGAGAGGATCTCTCGGAGGCCAGCTTCGTCCCGACCAACCAGAGCCTCACTCTCGTTGCTCTGGGTGGCCACTCTGAGGGAGGTCCAAAGGGTCTCTACTAGGAGTTGGGCCTTTTCAGTAGCCACCCCATCTCTTTGGAGCTCTGGCTGGCTGAGTCACTGCCAGCATTTAGACCTGGCTCTTCAGAGAAACACTCGGCAATCACTGAGCGCTAGTTGGTTTGTTATTTGTGAGTTGTTTGATTCCCCCCTCCCCTTTGCCTTTTTTGCCGGATCCTGTGTTCTATATCATATGTTGTGTTTTTATTCTTATTATTTTTGCTTGACTTTTCTTGGGTTGATTTCTTGAGTAAATTGCTTAGATTGGCAATGTTTTTGTACACCGCCCAGAATTCCTTTGGGAAAAATCGGGTGGTTAACAAATATAAAAATAAAACAAATAAATAAATGCTGCTGGACAGTTATTCCCAGAATTCCTGACCAATGGCAATGCTGGCTAGAGCTGATAGAAACTGTAGTCCAAAAAACATATCAGGGGCCAAACTCCGCTCTCCCTAACGTAGGAAAACAGCATTTGTTCTATTAAGTGCAACCTAAAATTGTTAATAGGACAAACATATAGATCACCAAACTCAATCTATTTAGGGACATGCAAACATTGGTTAAAATCCAGTAAAATGCTGGGGCATCTATGAGGTGAAATAAAAACATTTGGAGGCTCAAATTTTGAGAACTGGATAATGCGGACTAAAAATGCACCACTAATTGTATTAGCTGCTCAGTGCAGAAAACCTGAATCAATACTGATGGAACTTAGTCATATGTATCTTTCCCATCAAAGTGCTACTAGGAAACTCTTAAATGTAGTAACAGTCTGCAGAGAGCAAAGCTACAGGTAAAAACACTTTGTAATAAAGCCCACTATTTTGCCACCTGATTACTACCAGCAGAACTGCCACTTCTATTAAGTCTTCTCTTTTCTTTTCTTTTAAAGAGAAAGTGTTCATTTCTAGCCATTTCAGAATACAAGTCTGAAGAGACAACAGTAGTCTCACTGAAGCAAAGCTAAGCTTTTGTGGGGTTCACTATATAGTATCTGGGAATGGGGTTCAAAAAATTCATGTTTATTAACTGGAAAAGTAGGTAGTGGTATAAATAAATTTCTAATGAAATAAACTATCTGTAAAAGATGAAATTATCTGAAACAAACCTTGCTGTGACTGGGTAAAGAGACTGATAACATCTAGCCAAGTGCCTGTCCTATCTCCTTCATCCTCAATTTCAACCACTGTATTCTATTAGTATATAACAACCAAAATACTATTGGAGAAAAACCATGTAAAGACAGAGTTTTGCTCCTCTGTTTTGTCTCTGTCATGTAAGCAAGTGTGTGACTGGGCATATGATTAGATGCAGGGGAGTGCAACTGATATCAGGGTGAAGAGGTAAAAATAACTGCATCATCTTTACACAATAATGTAAGGCAATAATAGTCTGGCCACTTTGTAACAAGTTTATTTGTTCTTCAATAATTTATTTTGGAATTTGACATTCTCTATTTTATTAATTGCTGCCAAAATACGAAACTTGGGTTTCTCACAAATGTGATCCTATTGGGAATATTAATCCAAAGAAATGGAAAATGGATCCCAGAAGTGTTCTGAGACACATTCATCACATTTTGACAGCTACTCAAGTTACTATCTTGCTTGATTAAGAAACCAGAAGGTGAACTGGACTATTCATAGTTGGAGCTGTATGTTCTGACACACCATTTTACCTATAAATATGTACTAGAAAAGCTAAACCAAAACATGGGTTAGAAGACTACCAAGTCCTGTTCACACTCTATTCACACTGCAGAGTACCATGCTCTGCACAGATATTTATGTCTTTGATCACTGAAATGTGCTCAGGTGTAGAGCGCAATACAAATTTACTACTACTACTACTACTACTACTACTACTACTACTACTACTAATAATAATAATAATAATAATAAATAAATAAATAAATAAATAAATAAATAAATAAATAAATAAATTTGTATTCACACTCAATGGCTAGAAAGCTGATTTCTGAGCTTTCAAATGGTGTGCAGAATAGGCATGCCAGTGTTCTTGACACTGACTGGAATCACTTTCAGTCAGTCTTTCACCACTGCCTATTAATAGAGAATAGTAAGCAAACAACTGAAATCTGACAATGAAAGCAGATTATACTAGTATTTTGGTAACTACTGTAATTTCTCACCCAGATATGGCAAGGTAAGAACTGCACGAGTCCTTGCTTAAATATCATGTCCTAATTTTAATATCCAGCTATATCCCACCTGCCTCAAACCCATTTCTGACTCAAATGAACAGAACTTAGAATACGTGCCAAATTATGGTATCATGCAAAGAGCACTTTAGCCAGGCAAAATTAAGTTGCAATTGGTGTGGAAAGATTATAGATATAGGTACCCATAATGTTTCCACACCAATTGCAACCTAATTTTGCCTGGCTAAAGCGCTCCTTACATGATATCATTATTTGGCAGGTATTCTAAGTTTTGTTTATTGCTAGCCAGAAAAAAAAAACATGAGTAGAAATGGCTTATGATTCTAGAGAAGAATACTCTCTGTAAAGTCTCAATGCATTCCTCTTTCCTTCCAACGCATATGTGAAACTTCTGGAAGAAACTGTGTAAAGACAACACTCACTCAAATTGAGGGCTGGGAGAGTAAGAACAGACAAAAGAAAATATTTTTTCACCCAGCGCGTTGTTAATCTATGGAACTCCCTGCCACAGGATGTGGTGATGACATCTGGCTTGGATGCCTTCAAAAGGGGATTGGACAGATTCCTGGAGGAAAAGTCCATCACAGGTTACAAACCATGATGGAGATGTGTAATCTCCAGGCTTAAAACCAGGGTACTTCAAGGGCCAGATGCAGGGGAGTGGTATCAGGAGACAGACACCTAGTCTCATGTGCTTCCAAAAGCATCTGGTGGGGCCACTGTGAGATACAGGAAGGTGGACTAGATGGGCCTTTGGCCTGATCCAGCATGGCTCTTCTTATGTTCTTATGTTCTTATGTACCAGCGACATATCCCTTAGGATGTCTTGGTACTTGTGTTGAAACTTGGTATGACTGAACTGGTTGAAGACAATGCATAATTAGCAGTAATAGGCATTCCAGTTTATGACATGCAAGGATTCTGATTTTTATAATGGATGGGGCTAGACATGTATGTTCAAATCTATAAACTTTGACTGGGGCTTCCAAGTATACCCACTGAAGCAAGAAACAAGAATAAAACCCTTAATTTATCTTCTCCCCAACCCATTTGGAAATTGATGTTTATGATATTTTTGACATTCAAAGAACAGACTACACCATGATCAACAGACTGCCCTTATTATCGTAGTAGCTTTTGCAAATAAAAATGGTTGGACTTGCTTTCAAATGTACTGAGGGTCAAGAAATGACTAAAGGATAACACAGTTCCAATATTTGAAATGGATTTGTGTATGGCATAATTTAGGGCAATGATCCATTACATCTTAAACTATTGTGCCCTGTATAATTGGCACACTTGGTAGTGGGGTGGCTATTTTTTTGTAAATAAATAAATAAATAAATAAATAAATAAATAAATAAATAAATAAATAAATAAATAAATAAATAAATAAACAAACATCCAACTGCCACTTAATATTGCTTAGCTTATAATAGTCAGGAATTATATGGAATGAAGATAAATAACCAACATTTATTTACAAGTGAAAATTATCATAATTATGCAAGCAAAGCACAGTAGTCTCTTTAAGCTTATAAATAATGTGAGTAATCAGTATTCTCCCAACACAGATGAACAAGCAGCTATTATTGGGGCTGCACCTTAAATATTTCAAAATAAATGGGATTCAGACCTAAACCCCTGATTCTAATATCTTGAGACTGTCAAACTGTTTCACTACCTTTCTGTTTTATTTTGCTTATATTCTAGAAATATACCTTTTTTGAAAATAAAAGTTTAGTAGTTGAGAGAGAAATAGTCTTCAGTTTTCCATTCCCTCCATTCTAAATTATTTGTTGTATTTTCTTAATTTTTCGATATTTTTGTAATTAATTGTATTTTGATAATTTATTGTAAACCACCCAGAGTGGCCATCACTCCCAGATGGGCAGTATAAAGGTCCAGTCAATGAATCAATCAATCAGTCAAATCAATTAATCAGTCATTCTTCAATTTCTTTTTTCTTAGTGAGATCTATTTTTCTAAAAGTTTAGAAAATGTTTAGAATTCACTTCCATAATATGTTCACATTAGCATTATCTTACAATTGCAGAGCTGGAAGGAAACGTATGGAGCATCAGGCCCAGCCATTGTCAAAGAGGCACGCACAGCTGGGAATCAAACTCCCAGCCTCTCTGGCTCCATAGCTAGACACCTAAACTACTGAGCTGTCCAGCATCCACAGCATATTACTCTGAATTTCTTTCAACACAATGCGCTTTACATTCCACGTTTTTCTCCTTTCATCTTTGTTACCTAATCAATAATCAATTGTGTAAAATTCAGCATTCTACAGGATTCTATGAAATACAATCACAGGTACCGACTTTCTATCAGCTTAAGCTGAAATATATTCAAGAATTTCAGCTTCTACAAAAAGAATTACATAATTTAAAGAATTTCTGTGAGCAGGGGGTTGGACCCAATGGCCTTATAGGCACCTTCCAACATCATGATGCTACAATTCTATTATTTTCAAGGGCACCCAGACAATAATATTCAAATCTATGATAGCTGCTGGATTGGTAATGACTGAAGTACTGTATATAGTCTCTTTGGATTCCAAAAGAAAATACTGATTGTATTTTTTTAGTTCTATAGATCCGTGGCTGGCAAATTCCTGTGCAAGTAGATGCATTAACACCCTATACATATACACATCCTGCAGGGTTTGACAGCATTTATCCTAAGCCACTATTTTAAGTTTTTCCAGCTCCTCAAACATTTGTAAATTTATGTAAAGTATTTCTTGTAAGCTCTGTTTATGGACTTGAACCCTAAATATCTACCTAGTAATTAAATTTTAAATCAGTCCTTCTATCTGTTACAGAGGCCAAAGCGGAGGAGGAGGAGGAGGAGGAAAAAGAGCAACTAAAATTAAGGTCCAAGTAACACACTACCAATATAAAATATAGACATTGGGTTACAAAGACATCCTTATATTCCATCTCTAAAGAGCCCCTGGTAGAATTAGAAAAGTACACTCAATCCAAAGATGTGGTTCATCTCTCAGGTCCAACATAGACACTAGAGTTGTGAAAACTTCTGCTGACAATGGCATACTTTGAATCTAAAATTACTGTGATCAGTCTTCCCAGTCTTTCTTATGCTTCAAGGGCATACTTCCTCATATTAAGATCTCCTTAAGGACATGAGTGAAAATGTATCCTCAAGAAATTATCACAAACACTTGTCTGTTTGTGAGTTTCTAAAGCCTAGTGTTCTTGCACAGTAGGAAGGAATGAAACTGTATCTCACAGGACTTACAATGAATTGACTGGTAAATCCAAATGGTGAAACATGGCTAGTTAAATGTACTTCTCCTTGTAAAACAGATCTTATGCATATTGATATGTTTGTAGCGCTCTCCAAGTAAGAATCTAAGAATACCTGGGACAGAAAGAAACTGTATTCAAGAATTAGTATTAACAAGGGGAAGAAGGGTCCCAGAAAAGAACATTAAACTGTGAGAAAGGAAAAATAATGCATCCTATCAATACATCTTGTGGAGATGTCAAAATTGACCAAGAATGTAGTAGAAGTGAAAGTACAAAGTAAATCTCCCAATACTGATAGGATTTCTTTGAGATGTCAGAATCATGATAGAAGTTCAGCAAATTCAGTAGCATTCATATTCATAAAATGTTTAAAATGAGGAACTCTTAACGGCAAAGATTTTGAGCAAAGGTTTCTCGTTATGTTTAATGAGCATATGAGATGAAAGAAAGGAACAAGACTGCACCCTCTATATGCATTTAGTGTAACTTTAGTGTAACTGTATTCAGACCTTTGACTGCATTCAGCAGCACCTATCAGATAGTTTTATGGCAACTGTAACTTCTGTACACACAATTGTTGAAATGTGAAGAATGTTCCATAGAATTTATCTCCAAACACATGTAAGATGGTAAGCGCCACAGAGATATGTCTTGTTGTAAGCTAATCTGCCGATGGTACTGATGGATTAAGCGCAGGTAGCTGGACAAGGAGTCAACTCGGCAATCTATACGGTAACTTCTAGCACCGTAATTAGCTTTATTTATTTATTCATACTACTACTACTACTACTACTACTACTACTACTACTACTACTACTACTACTACTACTACTACACTACTACTACTACTACTACTACCACCACCACCACCACCACCAGAATGCCTCCAATAAATGAAAAGGTCAAAAGGCATGTGGATTTGGGTGAACCGGTGTATATTGTCTATCTTGATTTTCAGAAGGCTTTTGACACAGTCCCTCACCAAAGGCTGCTGAGAAAATTGCACAGTCAGGGGATAAGAGGGCAGGTCCTCTTATGGATTGAGAACTGGTTTATTATATTTATTTATTTATTATAGAATTTCTATCCCACCCATCTTCCCATAGGAACTCTGGGCGGCTAACAACAGGCTGATCAATTCAGCCAAAATAACAATAAACAACAAGCACAGACAACAACAATTTAAAAACAAGATGTGCACCCTTGGCATAAAAGATCTGGAGTTAGACTTAAGCAGATGGCGGAGGGGGGGGAAAACTAAACCAGGCCACCAAAGGCCTCTCGAAAGAGCAAGGTTTTTAAAGCTCTACGAAAGGCCGTCAGGGACTCTGCAGAGTGCACTTCGCTAGGTAGACGATTCCACAAAGTTGGGCCGGCCACCGAGAAGGCCTGGTTCCTGGTGGAAGTTTTCCAGGCATCTCTGGGGGTGGCCACCTGAAGCGAGTGCGCCCGCGCCGACCGGACTGGACGAGCTGAGGTTGATCGCTGGGCGATCCGCTCTGACAGGTAGTCTGGTCCCAAGCCATGGAGGGTTTTATAAACTAAAACCAAGACCTTGAATCTGATCCGGGACGCAACGGGAACCCAATGCAAGCGATCCAGGACTGGGGTGATGTGGTCGTGACAGCGCACACCCGCCACCAGCCTGGCTGCTACATTTTGCACCCGCTGCAGACGCTGGAGGAGAGTCAAGGGCAACCCCATGTAGAGTGTGTTGCAGTAGTCCAGTCTCGAGATCACCAGCGCTTGCACTACAGTTCTCAAGGAGTCACCGTCCAGGTAAGGGCGAATCTGGGCAATTTGGCGAAGATGATAAAAAGCGGTTTGGGTCACGGCAGCCACTTGGGCTTCCATAGAAAGGGCTGGATCCAGAACCACGCAGATTCCGAACCCTGTCTGCCAGCTGGAGGGAAACACCCTCCTGACTGGGGAGAGGGCCTCCATATCTGGACGGGGAACTCCCGAAGAACATCACGTCAGTCTTCTTGGGGTTGAGTTTGAGCCTGTTGGCCTTGGTCCCTGCCATGACCACATCCAGGCACTGGTCGAGGGTCCAGACAGCCTCCACTGAAGAGGCGGAAAAGGAGAGATAGAGCTGTGTGTCATCAGCGTACTGGTGACAGCAGACTCCAAATCTCCTAATGACCCCAGCCAGCGGCCTCACACAGATGTTGAACAGCATGGGGGAGAGAGACGACCCCTGCGGAACTCCACAAGGGAGTGTCCACGGGGTCGACAACTCTCCCCCATGCTGCACATACTGAGGCCGGCCCTCCAAGAAGGAACGGAGCCAAGTGCAAACAGTGCCCCTGATACCCACCTCGGAGAGCCGGTCCAGTGGGATATCGTGGTTGACGGTATTGAAGGCCGCTGAGAAATCCAGGTCCGACAGAGCAGAGCAACCCCTGTCAGCCCCCCGGATTAGGTCATCTTGCAGCACGACCAGAGCTGTCTCGATCCCCCGACCCGGCCTGAACCCGGACTGGCATGGGTCAAGGCGCTGCTGTTCCTCCAGAAAAGATTGAATCCAGATCGCGGCTACCCTCTCAATGACCTTGCCCATAAAATGGACATTGGCAATCGGACGGTAATTGGCCAATTCGTTCAACGCCATGCCGGGTTTTTTGAGAATGGGCTTTACCACCGTCTCCTTCAAGCGCGAGGGGAAGACCCCCTCCGCGAAGGAGGCGGTGGCGATGGCAGAGGCCCATTCCGGCATACTCCCTCCGGCAGCTTTTATAAGCCAGGCAGGGCAAGGATCGAAGGGGGTGGACGCGGGCCGGCAATGGGCAATAATAGCCCTGGAGACCTCCTGGTTGAGATCCAGGAAACAAAGAGTAGGTGTCAATGGTGAATTTTTACAATGGGGAGAGGTGAAAAGCAGTGTGCCCCAGGGATCTGTCCTGGGACCAGTGCTTTTCAATCTGTTCATCAATGACCTGGAGACAGGGATAAGCAGTGAGGTGGCCAAGTTTGCGGATGACAAAAAACTTTTCCATGTGGTAAAAACCAGAGAAGATTGTGAAGAGCTCTAGAAGGATCTCTCCGAACTGGTTGAATGGGCTGCGAAATGGCAAATGTGTTTCAGTGTAGGAAAATGTAAAGTAATGCATATTGGGGCAAAAAATCAAAACTTTATCTATCAACATGGGCTCTGAGTTATCCATGACGGATCAGGAAAGAGATCTTGGTGTGTTGGTGGACAGCTCCATGAAGATGTCTACCCAGTGTGTAGCAGTGGTGAAGAAGGCCAATTCCATTCTAGGGATTATCAAAAAGAGGATTGAAAATAAAACAGCCAACATTATAATGTCATTATACAAAACGATAGTAAGGCCGCACCTGGAGTATTGTGTACAGTTCTGGTCACTGCATCTCAAAAAAGACATAGTGGAACTGAAAAAGGTGCAAAAGAGAGCGACTAAAATGATTACTGGGCTGGGGCACCTCCATTATGAGGAAAGGATAAAACATTGGGGTTCTTTAGTCTGGAAAAAAAGTGCCTGAGGGGGGATATGACTGAGACGTACAAAATAATGCAGGGCATGAGTCAAGTGGATAGAGGAATGTTCTTCTTCCTCTAACAAAATACCAGAACTAGGGGACATGCACTCAAATTGAGGATTGGGAGAGTGAGAACAGACAAAAGAAATTTTTTTTTTACCCAGCGTGTTGTTAGTCTGTGGAAGTCCCTGCCACAGGATGTGGCGATGGCATCTGGCCTGGATACTGTACCTTCAAAAGAGGATTGGGCAGATTCCTGGAGGAAAAGTCCATCACAGGTTACAAACCATGATGGAGATGTGTAATCTCCAGTCTTAAAACTGGAGTACTTCAAGGGCCAGATGCAGGGGAGTGGTATCAGGAAACAGATATCTAGTATTGTGCACTCCCAGATGCATTTGGTTGGGCCCCTGTGAGATACAGGAAGCTGGACTAGTGGGCCTTTAGCCTGATCCAGCATGGCTCTTCTTATGTTCTTATGTAAATGATTCCCAATAAACCTAAGCATGACTATCATATATGTGGCAAGATAGTAGACGAAATGAAATGCGGGGAGAGGAGATAAATTTTAAGTCAAATATTTAGAACACATTTATTAATTACAGCATAAAAGTTCCTGAAATTCTCTCTCATCACAGTGCTTATAAAGCCCTGTAGAATAAATTATTTTACAAGACAATAAAAGACGGTAAATGTTTGCTTCCTTATATTGTGCTGTGCTTTTCTATTTGGACGTTTAAAATGGAAAAAGGACACTGTTATTACTTACCTGAACCTTTCAATATACCTCATATGCACAAAATAAACGTTTCAAGACTATACTACCTATTTTGAGAATATGATAGAACCTATAATGTCAAAGTTACCAAGAGATATGAGAATTATTTCATATTTACCAGTGAAAGCATTTCATGGAAGCAGCCTTGCTATCATGAGCAGAATACTTCCTGGCAATATTTGGTCCCAAGACATTATTCACCTCCCCACCCTATCAAAACAGTTTGCCAATGGAGACCAAAGGAGTCTGTGATGCCTGAAAGATCTGGGGGAGTTTCAGATAGGAAGTGTTGGCGGTTCTTGGTCTCGCCATGGAACAATATTGCTACAGTTCACAATCACTGGCCTTGTGGAATAATGAGATGAGGTGGGTCACTGACAGTCTTTTCCAACCTTCCTCTGTAATGTTGTGGAAGACAAGCAGTTATGTGATTTGCTGCAGACTGGGTGTCACTTACAGCACACTTAACACAGGACTTATTGCAAAGACAAGTGGAGATGTGAGAGCACATAATCATGGAGCACATGGTATTAAAGGGAGCAAAGGCTTACTTTGTTGATTCCACTGTTTCTTCAAGAGCTGCCAACATAGCTTTTTCAAATGGACAAGGGTTATTATCTACCCCAATAATTGTATACTGGAACATTCAGAGCTTGCTGTCAAAAACTGCTACATATTTCGAAGACAGAATTGTTCATCTTCACAATAACTTTAGAGTTGAGAAGAGATACCCATTGCACCATTTAGTCAGATTTTCTGGGATGAATTTCAGCTGATACAATCTAAGAGTGTGAACAATGTTCTTGTAGCCACAGACCCAATCAAAACTGCCATCAACTTATCAGCATTACCTAACAAGCTTGGATGACCAGATACAGGATGTGGCCAATTTGTAGAAGTGGTTGGGTCACTTCACTTTAAAGAAGCGACCATGCTTCTAATTGCCAGATTTATAGCAATTATGCACCAGTTGCAAATTCCCTATTTTGATGAGAGAATGATGAAAGCACCAACTACAGAGGTTCTTGGTGTATATTTCTAAACACATTTCAGTCTGGGTTCAGCTTCGTTTCAGAAAAGAACTGCCCTTGGTCATATTAGTGAATGATCTTAATAGGAAGTGTGATCCGGTTGATTCTCCTTGACCTCCTAGAAATGTTTGATCCCATCAGCCATTTGTATTCTCCTGGACCAGCTCCATGGAGTACAGTATGAGACTGCAGAGGTTCAGCTCCCATCTGTAGGGTGAGATCTGGTAAAAGTCTTTCTGCCTCTTGGCAACTGAGGTGCAGGATAATGCTGAACATAATCCTGTCACCAATGGATATTAATATCTACATGAAGCCACTGGGAATGAAAATCAAGGTGTCATCAATATGTACCTTAGTAAGGTGTGGTTGTGTGAACCTTGGAGTGGCATTGGATCCAGTAATGGGCTAGATGAGGGCTGTTGAACTAAATGCAAATCCCTGAAAGACAGCAGCTCTGGAAGCAGATAGGTCCCAGGACCTGTCCTGTATGGAACTGCATTCCCCCTATGGGGATACTGTGTACTCTCTAGTTAACTTTGGTCTCAGTGTTGTTGGTGGAGAGCCACTAACAACTTAAGTACCTACTACCAAGTTCAATTGGTACAACAGCTACTATCATTCATGGGCAGGAAGAGTCTAGCAACAGTAACAGAAGCATAGAAAACTCATGATGTATTACTACAATGCATCTTTATGCTAGGGTACTTTTGGGTCTGGTTCAGAGGCTGAAGCCAGAGAAGAACACCGTAGCCATATTGCTTAGGGAGGTTTCCACTGTGCAGATGCAAAACTTCTACTAAAACCCTGCACCAGCTGCCAAATACCTTCGGATAAACGTATATTTTCAGTACATAAAGCTCTGAACAGCCGAGGACTAAATTACCTGACAGACTGTCTCCAAACAATCTAGATGTTTCAAAGTTTTCAGGAAAGGCCCTGGTTATTGCTGTTGAGGCCCAGAGATATGAGTTTGGCACAATGAAGAAGAGGGTTTCTCCATTCCCCAAAGATGTCAGGAAGGCTCTCAAAACTGAGTGTTTTTGCTAACTTTCCTGGCCAGGCATTTTCCTGATGGCTAGCCTAGTAAGTTAACCCTCGAGTCTAATGAAGCATTTCATTGTTTTATCTGTTTTCAATCACTCAATTTTGTATCATTTTGTATAAATTTCATTTCAAATCACAGGCTGAAATCTTGTTGCACAGCTTCACATGTATAAACAGTGACCACATCATTATCAGTGGGAAATCACTACTGATTAAAGGTTTCCTTTGGGAAATTCAGAATGCACATGTCTTTGTTGCATTGTGCATGACTCACATGCACCTTGAAGTCACAGATAAGTGGCAACCTGTCTTTAATCAGTAGTGATCAGCTGCACAACAGGATTTTAACCACTTTTATTTCATTTACTCAATATCCCAAACCCATCAAAGAGGGGAAGTTTCCCCCCTTCTTTTCTGGGTTGAGGCAGGGGGAAAGCTCCCCCCCTTTGCTCCCTGTCCCCTCCTCCTTTTCAGGCACCCAAAAGCTGAAAGGAAGAGGGGACAGGTTGGGGGCAAGACAATCTGAGTGCCCCCAAGCAGCTCGGTGTCTTTTCCCCAGCGGCTTCAGCAGCGATCCTCGCCCAGCCCCGCTGCCACTGCTTCCCTCGCATGGAAGTGAGCTGAACATAAGCAGCAGCTGCCTGGGAAGCACACCTCTTGCCTAGCAGCTGCTTCCGAGGCTTGGTTCGCCTCCATAGCCAAGGCTGTTTGTGAAGGAGGTGGCAGCAGCGGCAGCAAGGCTGGGTGAGGATCACTGCTTCCCTGCACTGCCCACCATCCACTTCCCTCTGCTCACCTGCACCGCCCAGGCTGTTTGCAAGGAAAGCAGCGGCAGGAGGCCTGGGAGACCACCGCATCCCTGCTTTGCCCACTAGGTCAAATGCCTGCCTGGCTCCTAACCATGTAGCACCAATCCACCGGTGAAATACAGTTGGAAATGCCAGGATCAAAGCGCCGCCACCTCCTAAGATGAATTTTTTGCAAGACCTCAGGTAGGCAAACTGTCGTCTTGTGAAAAATGCCTATCCCTGGAAATTTCATTCGTCTTACGAAGAATTTGTCTTACAGGGCATTCATCTTGTGAGGTACTACTGTATTGTAATCATTTTTATATTTTATATGAATATTTTTGGGCTGCGTAACAAATCATTTGCGTTCCCATTATTTCTTATGGGGAAATATGCTTTGATATACAAGTGTTTTGGATTACTAGCATGTTCTCGGAACAAATTATGCTCGTAAACCAATATTTTATTCTTTGTTTTTGTTCCTGAGTCTAACATAAGATACATATGTACCTAGTGGCACTGTTAGAAGAAAAAGTGAGACACCCAGAGGCAGCAAGAAGGCACAACAAGGATTATAAAAGAGTAAGCGTACACTGATATAACTCGTGAGCAGCAACAGCTGTCCCAGAGGGATTCGAGAAAAGCCAAACAAAGCAATAGAGGAGACTGCTGAGGTGACTACAAAATTAGTTGTGGAACCATAATAGAAAAGAGTCACAGCTAGAAGCAAAAGGAAAAAACACTCTTCACCTGTGTAATTGCAAAACCGAGTCCAGATTCTTGAAGAGGATTCACGGAGAGCATGCAGAGGATGCAGCATGCACAGGAGGACACAAGATGCGTTGAAGCACAGCAAAATACAGTCAATGAAGCCACACACTACACAAAGATGAGAGTAATTGTAGTAAGATACTTCCTACTGTGTGGAATGGAGGCTGAAATATGCAGGCAAGATCCATGGGCTCGACAGGTATGCCAGTCTCCCTGGATGTCAGATCAGGGATCAGAAGGGCTGCCATCACTCCTAAATTCCACAGATAGATATCCCTTTCTTCTTGTCCACATCGGAACAAATGACATAGCCAAGAGGAACATTTAAAAAATCACACCAGACTTTGAAGCTCTGGGAAGGAAATATAAGGACTCGGGGGTCCAAGGTAGTTTTATTCACCCATCCTAACTGTACTAGGAAGAGGAATAGAAAGGAAAATATTTCAGGTGAATGCCTGGCTATGAAGGTCATGCTGATGTGAGAGATTTTGGTTTTGGGACCATGGGATAAGCTTCCTGGAAGAACTGCTAGGAAGACATGGCTTGCATTTAACAAAAACTGGGGGGAATGTGTTCAGTAAAAGCATGAAGAACTACATCAGGAGGGCTTTAAACTGAATTGGAAGGGGGATGGAGACGCAAGCAGAGAGTTAAAGGTAGGTGAAGCCTTATGCACAATAGGAGACATGGATCAAATCATTAACATTAAAAATAATATTTACAAAAATGTACAAAGTAATAGCTGAAACTTGGTGGGATGTCTCCCATAACTGGAATACCGCAATTGAAGGATATGAATTGTTTAAAACAAAACAAAAGTCAAGATACTAGAAAGGGAGGTAGAGTTGCAATCTATGTCAAAAATATGTGTTCCTGCACAGAAACACCTCATTTTTTGATCAGGTAGACAGAGGGAATGCTGTAGACATAATATATCTTGACTTCAGCAAAGCTGTTAACAAAGTTCTCCATAATATCAAGTGTCAGGCACAACTGACTACAGAATCGTGATTATTAATAGCTCCTTCTCTATGTGGGAGGAGGTAACAAGTGTAGTACCCCAAGGCTAAGTCCTAGCTCTGGTGCTCTTCAACATTTTTATTAATTATTTGGACAGGGGAGTGCATGGAACACTTGTCAAATTCAGAAATCACAGAAAATTGGGTGGAATAGCTAATACTCTGGAACAAAATTCAAAATGATCTTGATAGGCTAGAACACTGAGTTGAAATCAACAGAATGAAATTTAACAGGGATAAGTGGAAAACACTGCACCTAGGAAAGGGAAACCAAATACTGCACAGTTACATGATGGGGGACACCTGGTTCAACAAAACCACAAGCAAGGAGGACCTTTGAATTGTCATAAACCATAAGGTGAATACCAGACAACAGTATGATATGGCTACAAAAAAGGCAAATGCTATTTTAGGCTGAATTAAAAGTATAAATTCCAAATTCTTTGAAGTACTTGTCCCCCTCTATTCAACACTGACTAGGCCTCACCTTGAGTATTGTGTTCAGTTCTGGACACCGCTCCTCACAAAAATGCTAAAAAATTAGAAAAAGTTTAGAGGAGGTCGAGAAGGATGATCATGGGATTGGAAACCAAGCTCTATGAGGAAAGACCGAAGGGTGATATGATAGCAATTTTCAAATATTTGAAGGACTGTCATACATTAGAAGGATAGGATCTGTTCTCGATCATCCCAGAGTGCAGGATGCACAATGCAGGGCTCAAGTTATTTAGTTTTGGGTGAATATAAGGAAAAACTTCCTAACTGTTAGAGCAGTACAACAGTGGAACAAATAGCCTCAAGAGGTTGTGAGTGGTCCAATTCTGGAGGCATTTAAGAGAAATTTGAACAATGACCTGGCAAACATCCTTTGATTTGTATTAGTGCATTGAGAAGGTGGTTGGGCATGATGGCATTATAGGCCTCTTCCAACTTCACTCTCCTATTATTCTATTTTTGCATATTAAGCATGACAGTAAATGAAACTTTACTTCTATTATCACTAGATGAGGGAAGAACAGATTAACAAGGGGGGGCCTTGGAACAAACAGTACTGACATAGTGATGAAAATATTTGCATTCTATCTCAACTTTTACAAATTAATTTCATTTACTGTGCCTTGCTTGAACAATTTACATCTACATTTTTGAATGTAAACAACTTATGAAATAAAAGCATCACTGCAATACATTTCATGCTGCAACACTTCATTCTGTACCAGAACTCACAGTACTGTAAAGGATATTTTATTTTGCTTGCAAAAAATTAGTGGGTCTTTTAACAGCACAGTACAGTATGGAGTGCTCCTGTTCAGGATGCAACATAGCACTTTCTATCACATCTGGTTTTGTTCCTACACCCACATCACTCAGCTTCACTAGCCCAGCGGGGAGCATACAAAGATAAAAAGAGATTACCCTGCCTTTTTTAGTTCATCCACAAGTCACTCAAGTGAACTTGAGCAGCACAGCAGACCATACCAAATCCTAATCACAAAAATGAAAATCGAAAAGCTCCTGGGGGGGTTATTACTTGCTAAACCTCTAAATTAATCTAAATTAAACCTCATTATTGTAAGCTACCTTGGGTCCTTTTCCAAGGAGAAAGGTGGGGTAAATATTCAAAAACCAATCAATCAATCAGAGAAATAAAATTCCTAGCTCATCCACATGAAAATATATGCTAGAACTGAAAGGTAGACTGAGATGATACTAAATCAGACTTCTATTCAAGTCCAGAACTAAATAGCATCAGAAAGAATACAAACTTCAATCTCCTTGGATTTTTCAGCATCAAATGCCTAGCAGACAATTTGGATTCAATAGCCTTTCATGTGTATATTCTGAGACGAACATGAAGACTCTTTGATGCCAGCTTCCAGACTCTTGGATGCCAGCTTCTACTTTCATTCACAGCTCTCAAACACACAAAATTACATAACTTATCACATAAAAGATACTTCTATCTTTTCACTACCCCTTCCTCTTTTTTTAGCTTCCCTCCTCTCTACACCCTGGTACATCAATCAGCATTTTCCTTTGTGAAAAAAAATCAGGGGTTCATTTCTTTTGTTAAAATGTCACAGTACTAAATGTTTAACACAAACAGCCAATGTCCCCTGATTTCCAGCCCTGTATGCGGGTTCCACCATGACCTGAACAAAAAGTTGCAGCAGGCGCATGGGGAAAAGCCCTGCATGGCGAGGGGCAGAGGCATGTGTATGCCTTAAAGGGAACCTTGCCTACAATGCTCCCTTAAATCTAGAGGCCAAAGAAAAGGATCAGTCTCCATGTTATGAAGATGGATTCTACACATGTTTGTTACCACAAACATGGTGACTCCTGAGTCAGAGCTTCTAATAAATGTCCTTTAACTGTCATGAAGTTTCGTAATAAGTACCCCTTTCAAACTTTGGAAGTCAGAATAATTTCTTATATGAACAGCATAAGAACAAAATATTGCCATCACCAATGACAACAGTCAATACAGTCTACAGCAGTATTGACAAACCTGTGGCACGGGTGCCGGAGCCCTTTCTGAGAGCACATGCTGCTGCCCCAACGCAGAGTTCACTTGGCTGTTCACCTCACACACACTCGGCCGCTTGCTGCTGTCTCTCTCTCCTCTTTTCCATTGTAAAAGGAGTTGCCGCCCAATGACAAACCGCTGGGGGTGGGACTCTGCGCTGCCACCACCAATCTCAGTTTGGCCACTTGGGGAAGCTTTCCCCCAGCACTATCTTCCCGTCTCTCAATGGAAGCTCAGATACTGTGTTTTTCTTTTAAAGCAAAATATGTTAATGTATAAGTTTTTTAAAAATGGCATTTAAAATAGAATCGAATTCCCAAACTTTAGCTCCACAGTCAAACACTTAAGCTACTAAGCTATCACTGTATCATGGAAAACAGACCTCCATCACTTACATTTTAGTGGAAGAAAGTCTTGGTTTTTAGATCACCCTCAGGTTATTCTTCCAGTTCTCCACTTTGAAGCTGGTCACGTGGCAGCACCCGAGGCTGGGGGACTCGTCGGCACCCACACCCACATCAATCCACCCACCATAGTGGCATGACAGTGGCACGAAAAAGACTCTGGAGCCCCAGGTTAAATTGCCATGTTGGCATTTTGTGATACATAAGTGGGTTTTTGCTTGTAGTTTGGGCACTCGGTCTCTAAAAGGTATGCCATCACTGATCTACAGTGATCTCTTCTGCTCACATCCATTCACAAAGTGAGATCACACAAGGGAAAATCCCAGAAACCAACGCCCTTTTAAATAGGCAACCACTTTTCAGGCAAACACAAAGTGTTCTGCTTATATACCGCCCATACCACTTCAAGTAGTCTCTGGGCGGTTTAGTTTTAATTACAGTATGAAGGCTATACATTGCCCCACCCCAGCAAGCTGTGTACTGATTTTACTGACCTCAGAAGGGTGAAAGGCTGAGTCAACCATGAGACTGCTACCTGGGATTGAACCATAGGTTGTGAGCAGTTTTACCTGCAGTACAGGCATTTAGCCACTGCGCCACGAGGCTCCACAAAGAATTGTCAAGACTGTTGTTCAACAAGTGTGAATGGTAATGAGCAGAAGAGGTCATCCTGAGTGTAGACCATCTTGACTACTGATGTTCACATTCAGGCTGCTCTTTGCTACGTAAAGCTTGATATCCTCTAATGTACAGACACGTTATTGTGCTTTCTGAATCATGCATACAAAGGCATAATGTTCCACATTCATAAACTGTAGATTCTTTGAAGAACTGAAATTCCAGGCTTTTCAAACACAGGAGTTTAAATATATGTATGCTACCCACACATTCAATAAGAAATTTTCCATACATGGAATTACCCTATGCTAAAGAATTTGAGAAGATGAACACTTGATCTATACTATGGTTCCTAAGAGAAAAGAGAAGAACAGTTTGGAGATGGCAGTAAGTCCCTCTATGCCAAAATATTTGAAGGGCTGTTTTGGACAATGAAATAATGAAGCAGAGGTGTGATCAAGTACAAAACATGCAAAGAAGAAACATACATACTCTTTAAACTCTGTTAAACTAATGTTGTTAAGCTTGCTCTGCCAAATACAGACTGGAAATCTATGTTCCAATTTTCAATCCTTTTCTTTTAAGTTAGGCAAACTGAAGAAAAAATATATTGGACCAAAAGCTCTATGGCCATGTTGTGTGCATGTTTTCCAAAAAAATATCCCTTTGCTTTCGTGGGGAAGAGATTGGGATTAGCAAAAATGTAACTAGGAACCAAGTTCAAAATCATCCATACTATGAGAAAGAAAGACAATGAAGAATAGGGCAAAAATAATGTCATTTGGAATGTGGTGCTGGCACGTATACACAAGACAGCCAGAAAAGAAGGAAAGTGATTGCTCAAGTCACCACACATCAGAAAGAACTTGATGATGCACAGAATCTTTGGAGCTTTTATTTCCTTATTTATCACATAATAGTAGTGACACGATGGGAATAGGCACCCAACCACTGCTAAGATCAAGTAAGAACATCCTCAACCACAAATAAAAAACAGTAATTTCATAGTATAAATATTTATTCTCTATCCTTAAAAAAACATTTTAAATATTGTTACACCAGTAATAAACTCTTTCAAATATGTTTGACCAGAAAGGATCTAAAAAGGTCTCTCGAGGGTAATTTAATTTGGTCTTGAATGGCAGGATCAAAAGTTCAGATTTCCCATCCCACTCTCAACAAGAACACTGTTGATGTTTAGAAAGTTTCCTCCACTCTGAAACAGCTGATTGCCTAAAGTTTGGGTTCCTTCCAAATTAAAAATACTGCTGAGACTAACAATTCTCTTTGAAGAGAAGCAGCTTTAGTCTTTTCAATGTATTTGATCTCTTGTAAATCTGCGAACAGAAATGTTTTCCAGTGTCTGTACAGGGGTGGGTGTGTTTACACTTAATAGAATCGTAACTCAAACTCTGTTTGCCCAAGCACCCTCAAATTTGGCACAGAAGAAAAGCAGACTATCAGCTAAATTTGTGCCAAATTTGGTGCCTGATTCAAGGTCAGTTTCAAAATTTTAATTTATTTTTTGGGGTCCCACCCCCATTTTTACAGTTGCCTTATGCAGTACTAAATTTCTCTGTTGTACAATAATTTAGACATACAGTAGCTATAAAATAAGGCAGAAGTGAAGATAAAGTATGAACATGAGACAGATTGGATTTATTAAAAAACTATGAAATTGATTCTGAAAATCTGAGCAGGGCTGTTAGTCACTCAGAATCTTCTGGAGGTCACTATTTTGATAAGACTGCAAACTGCATCGGATTGTGCAGTTTGCACTAAGGAGGCAACAAAGACATGTAAATAAATAAATAAATAAATAATCCAAATATTGGTCAGAAAAATTCTGACAGTATACTTAGATGTCCCTTTGTTTGAAGGACTGGGGTGTGATTGTGAAAGCAAATCCGCTGCTTCAGATGCAACTTTACAACACCCTACTGCTTCCTGCCTCATCTAAGACTGATACACCTGGTGGAAAATCATCTTGCCAAAAATTATATATCTAAGATTAACATCCTGGCAAACCACATCTTGCTATGTTTGGACTTTTGGTACTTGCCTTGAAGAAGTGGAATTTGTCCACAAATCTTGCCATGTTTTTTTAAATGCTATTTTTATTAGTGGCCAATAAAGGTATCACCTACAGCCTAGTTTTGCATTTGTTTTTAAATGCTTACCTTCTTTTGAAAATGATAGATAATTTGCTAAATTTTAGCTAATTACATAAAACATAAGGCTAATTCCAGTAGCTAATTCCAACGAGTACATGTTTACTTAATGAACAAGCTAAATCCGATTTACTCAGTGAACTTACTCTGTTTGGAATTTGACTTCCAAATATTCCCAACCAGACAGCAAAGGAAATATCTAGAAACTCTTTAAAGGACACCTATGAAAATCCAGCGAAGATTACACTGAGCTCTATCAAATTACAGTTTTATGTACACAAGATTCAAGTTATATGCCAAAGCTATCATGGAATGTTGAGGAAGCTAGGGGGTCTCAGGCAAGTCTCTTCACCATACCATAAAGTTGAGAAAATTAGCACTGCATGCAAGGATTTCTCTGTGCCTTACCAAGAAGGTTGCTACATGGGGACAATTTGGACATACTCCAGAATCCTTCTATGAAGAGTGGGTGAATTGCTCCTAAACAACTGGGAAAGTAAAACATTGTTTGTCTCATCACAAATCATTGTTCTCGCTCTCCAAGCATACAACATGTTTTGTGGAGTTCTTGACAGGGACAGGAACTACTATTGTGAACTTAAAATGTAACTTATTGAAATTTTGCTTAAGTCAAACAATCCTTTCATACACACAGTTATACAAAATGATTCTGGCTCCTGTTTTGGTCTTGAAGGATTAGAAACACTGGAAGATATGTTTACATTATTTTTAACAATCAGCTAATCAATACATCACAAAGGGAAAGGACACCAGATTTTGCAGACAACTGCCACAAATTATGGAGCACACTGGTGAGAAAAAAACTGTTCTACTTGTCCTGCTTTCACCTGGAGATGAAGAATCTCACACAGCTTGAAAGCACCTTGTCCAGACAACCTAAATTGATAAGCATAAATGATGTACAGTATCAAGTACAGGTGAAACTCAAAAACATAGAATATCGTGCAAATATTCATTTATTTCAGTAAGTCAACTGAAATAAATGAACATTTGCACAATATTCTAATTTTTCGAATTTCACTTGTATTCTTTACATCTCTGATGGGTACTACTCCTGAACATTGAGAAGGGACCAGGAGAGACAACAGGAACCACCATATAAAGGTTTTTCCTTTATGTGTGACTCTTCTACTTTAGGGAAAGGGAAGTTAATCATGTTTTGTGTGCTCTCTTCTCCTTCCAAATCTAAAAGATGATACTGGTTTAGTTAGATGTAGTGAATGCCAGCCTGTATTCACTCAGGAGAAAGATGAGCTGCAGGGAAACAAGCCTTTCTTATGCCTTATGAAGATTCCTAAATCCATGCAGAGGAAAATCCCATCAATTTGAAATAAAGAGAATGTTTAAAATATGTCTGTGAAGATTCTCAGTCATCCAGGTGAGTTTAATCTGGAAGTTGTCATGGCAACAGGACTTTTTTTCTTGAGAGATTGAAACTCATAACTTTTACATGAAATTTTTCCTCTCTAACTGCTCACATTCTCTTGTAGCTTTAATTTTGTCTTTTAATGCTGCAAGATGCTCAGTTCCCTGTTCTCAAACTTGAGTATGTCTTAGCTGTACTGGATTGCATATTGTTCCTCATTACTGTAAGCCGCCTTGGGTCCTTTTCCAAGGGGAAAGGTGGGATAAAAATACTCTAAATAAGACAGAGAAGACAGGTGGTTTGAGAGAGGGTCGGGGAAGTCTTTCATGTGTTTACTGAAAACCCCTCTCTCAATCTGTCTGCTAGTTAGCTAGCAGCCCTTTCATCAATCCCCAGACAAATATGAAGCACTTCACACCTACACCAGCAAGACCATAGCTAACAACCCATATTTAATGGGTGTTGGGAAGGTTGCATAGGTGGGACTTGCATGCACCTTAGGCCATTGTCCACCATAACAAGCTTATTCAGGCCATTGACCAAATCAGCGAGCCTATTTAGACCAGGGTGATATGAAATTAAGGTGAACTATAAAATGGAGGACTCGCCACTTAACTTTCGTCCGACTGACAAAGCTGCTTGGATGAGTAGTACAACGTTTTGATCTCTAAAGAAAAGCCCAGTTGCCATGACTCAACTTCCAGATAAATTCACATGGATGACACAGACGCATTTCTACGGAATGCTGTACAGAAAGTCAATAGATACTGCATAGCCAAAAGTCCTAGGGGTGTTTTTAATATTTGACTTTAAGCAACTTAAAATAGATAATGAAAGTAACACAGTTCCTCAAACATGGAAAATCCTCAGTTGCCTTCAACATTGTGTTGGATTTGTAACATCAAGAAAACAAATGAAAAATGCTGAATGGGTGAGAATAACAAGTATGCAAACTATATAGATTTTATAATAATGGGCCAACATAGTGATATGTTGCTCAAAAGATGAACTTTTGACACATTAAGAGAATGTCAGTTGAAACACAGCCTAAAACTGCCGGCGAGGGGACCCCAAAAATATGTATGTATTTCAGAAAACTTTTATTTTATAAAATGTTTATAAAATGGATTGAATCCATTTTTGTATATATTAACAGAAGGATACAGGATCACACTTTCAGAAGGAACTCAAATATTTAGTAGACATTTTATTTCATATAAAATAGTACATATGTTAAAGTTAGGCAATCCAGAGAACATACAACGTATTCATCCTAAAAATAAATATTTGTATCAGAGAAGAAAATGTCATAATACATGTTTGTATAATAAATGTAGCAAAAGAATGGTCTACAAACACAACAGTACATACATCAATATTTGAATTAAGAAGTGTGGAGATTCTGAAAATGGATTCTGAAAAGAGTGATAGCACAACATCCACCAATAACAGGTCTATATTATTTAAATTGGTTAAGGCCTAAATCTGTATGCCGGATTCCTGCTTGAACCCATTTCAAAGCTTATTAACCAGTCCATCTATGGCATCTCTCTTAGTATGAGGTATGTTAAGTGATTAGATATGCACTTGGGTTTCAGATAAGGGTAGTAAAAAAGGTAAAGGTTCCCCCCGCTAGTCGTGTCCTACTCTAGGGGCGATGCCCATCTCTGTATTCAAGCCGAAGAGCTAGTGTTGTACAAGTCCATGGCCACGTGGCCAGCATGGCTGCAAGGAAACTGTTTTTCCTTCCCACTTTTTAACGGCAGTACCTATTTATCTACTTGCATTTACATGCTTTCAAACTGCTAGGGTGGCAGGAGCTGGGGTTATCAGTGAGAGCTCGCTCCGCTGTGTAGCACCCGGGATTTGAAACGCCGAGCTGCCGACTTTGCAGCAGACAGTTTTTGTAAGCCTCAGTCCACTGAGCCACCATGGCCTATAAGTGTAGTAGCTGAGGCCATTGTGACTGGTGCCAGAAACCTCCAATGACCCTTTAAAGCACAAGGAAATAAGAATCTTCCATTGTACAGACGAGAGGATACCTTTCTCCTCCAAGTAAAAAGTTACGAATTCCCTCTGAAATGGGGAATATTACCATTCCACTCATTTTGTAAACATGTAGAACATTAATACACTATCAATATATACGATTATTAGACACAACATAATGAAATGGAAATATTATGCAATGCTTAGAGGGGAAAAAATCAAGAATTGCGCTTGACCTGTCCAGCTCACTGGGTGTACCTAAAACACCTATTCTGGTCCCAACCAAAACATTTAAATGTTTAAATGCAATATACTAAACTTTTGAATTGGAATGTTGAGAAATATCATCAGATCTGTAGATTGAGAATAAAATTAACAAGAATCCTTTATTCTGAAATAGTATACTTATAGTATACTTTAAAGTATGTTGTTGTTGTTGTTGTGTCATTACAGTCATGACCGACTCTTTGTGACCCCATGTCCATGGGAGTTTTCTTGGAAGGAATACCGGAGTGGTTTGCCAGTTCCTACTCCAGGCACCTACAGCACCTGGTATTCCCTGGTGGTCTCCCATCCAAGTACTAACCAGAGCCGACCCTGCTTAGCTTCCGAAATCAGGCGAGATCGGATGTGCTTAGGGCAGGGGTGTCCAAACTTTTTGCAAGGAGGTCCAGATTGGATGAGGTGAAAATGTGTGAGGGCCGACTATTCAGACACGTTTCGCCCCCAGGCCAAACTTTGGACAAGTCTTTAAAACATGCAAGGAGGCAGGGAGGATGCTGCAGCAACAGAGCTGGGGGAAAGTTGGCTGGGCAGGTGGCTGGGGGATGGACAGAGGCAGGGAGGGCAAGCAAACCATGAAACTGCAAGCTGACAAAAGCCCGGTATGGGGAAGGGACAGCTGGTGAGGATGTGTGACCAGGCTGAGCCGGTGGGGAGAAGAGGCTGTGGGCCACTCTAAATTTGAAAACGGGCCACATTTGGCCCCCGGGCCTGACTTTGGACATGCCTGGCATAGGGCATCTAGGACACTAACAGTAAACTCACAAAATGTTTCTATTTCATGCTTCCACTTCACAAGCTTTTAATGTAAGACCATGTGCGTAATTGCTGATGTTGTAATGAATGTTTTCTAAAAGTAGCTTGAATTAGATTTTTGAAAGTGAAACACTTTTGAGTAAAATTTAAGTGAAGTAGAAATGAAGGTTGGATTGAGATGTCAGAAATGTAATTAACCTCAGGGTCAAATTCTAGGATCAGTGGCCCTTCCCCACTTCCTCTGGATGAGCTTGCATTATGCTATGTTCTCTAGTTGACCATTTCAGATTTTAAGTGCATTAGGAAAATTTGCCAAAAATGCACTGCAAAGCCTGAACACATGGAACCTGCACTGCCATGTTCTTATCAATGCAGCCTTACACGTCATCCCTAAACTGTACAACTTACAAAGAGGATGCACTGGATATGTACAGCATTTATACTTGAAGAGTACATTAATAACTGGTGCCATCTCATCTGATCAGTCCACAGCCTACTTTTGATATAAGACTGAGGACATCAGAAGGGATCTAGCCTCTCTGAGTGGGGCACTAGGTCAGAAGAAAATGTCTCACACCCCATCTTGTCCAGGTTTGTTGGATCAACTTCTGACGACACTGACAAAGAACTTAAGGGTTCCAGGCCCACCGCCTCCCAAACAGACCCATTTCCTGCCTAGCTTTTGAAAGAGGGGACGGCTGAATGGGTCTCCCAAATCATGAACTCCTTGTGAGAGGATACCTCCCCCCCCCCAGCCTGAAGATTCAGCCCATACTGAAAAAGGCAAACTTTCCATTGAATTATTTTAGCAACTATTATCCTATTGATAATGCTTCATTCATTGGGAAACAGAGTGCTGGCTGGGCAGTTGGGGGCATTCTTGGTTGATACAGATAATCTAGATTCATTTCAGCTGGGATCAGGACACACCACAGGATTGAGATAGCTTTGATTGCACTGCTTGATTATCTTCTTTGGGAGCCCCTCTCAGAGGCCTTTGCTACCATTGACCACTGGTTGTTGGGGTTGGGGATCGGAGACGCAGCACTAAGCTGGCTTAGTTTCTTCCTCAAGGGCCAGTATCAGAAGATTCGGCGAGGGGAGGTTATCTTCTCTTCTTGGGTACTGAAGTGCAGTTTCCCACATGGATCAATAATCTCTCCTCGTACTGTTTAATATCTATATGAAGCTGCTGGGAGAAATCATCGAGAGATTTGGAGTTCACTGTCGTCAGTACAGTGATGACATGCAACTCTCCCTTTCCTCTTCAGCAGTGAAAACTGTGCAATCTTTGGATAGCTGCCCAACTACAGTTATAAACTGGATAAGGGCGAACAGATTGAAGTGGAATCCTAATAAGATAGAGGTCCTGATGTTGGGTGGGACTCCTGATCGACTAGGCTGCTTGTCAATGAGGAGTCTTGATCCAGATGTGGTCATGTTCCTCCTGAACAATCAGGTGAAAAATTGGGTGTGCTCCTTTCAATGGGGAACCATATCTTGGCCATGGGTAGTTCTGCCTTTTCCATCTGTGGTAGATTGTACAATTTCACCCCATATCAACAGGAAATCTGTAACAATGCATCCATGTGCTTATAATCTTAAAATATACCATTCTAATGCTCTTTACAAGGTGGCTGCATTTGAAAGCAGTTTGGAAGCTGAAGAAGGTACAAAATACAGCTGTCAGGCTGGTTTCTGAAACATTGCAATATTATCATGTCACCTGTCTTGGCCCATCTGCACTGGCTGTCCAAATGCTTCCAGGCTTATGGTGACATTTAAAGACCTTAATGGTTAGGACCTTGCCACGTGTCTAAGTGTCTCTCCCCTCAAAATGTCTTTGGGTCCCACCCACACCTCTTATACTGGGATGGTATGGGCAGCCACCCCAAGGGAAAACTAGAAATCTGTCACTTGAAACTGGCCTTCTCTGTAGTGGGTGCATCTCTTTGGAATTCCCTTCCATCAGATGTGTGATTGGCCCCATTCCTCCTTGGTTTCAGGAGACAACTTCTCACAAGTCTTTCATAGCCTTGCCCCAGATTTTGTTTTTTGACTAATTTTATCTTCAATTTGTGAGCCCCTCTCTGGTGTCTGCAAATTATTCTTGCAATTTTACTATAACTTTAAAAAAATTAGTCACTTTAAAAATTACCATATATATTAGGGATTTTATGCCTTTTTTGAATTTTTAGCAGCAAGATGTCTGTGAAGAGTCTCAGTCATCCAGGTGAGTTTATCTGGAAGTTGAGTCATGGCAACTGGACTTCTTTTCTTGAGAAATCTAAACGTTTCCCTACTCAGCTTCGTTAGTGACTCAACTTCCAGATTCTTAACAGCAAATAATTATTTGAAGGCCTAGGAATCTAACAGTATTGATCAATGATCAAAATCAACTATCACTATTCACTTTTAGCAGCTGGTGAATGATCAAATGCAGAGCAGAAAATATGGAATATGGAAATATCTCAAACCAGTTTCCCCAAACACCAAACACTTTAGTAAAACTTCTTTGCACACTACAAATACATCCCAAGTTCCTATAACAAAAAACATATATAACTGCAAGGAGATAGAATATCAAAAAACTACAGTAATTAAGACAGAATAGGGAATAGCAGAGTCCTGACAGCAGGTGAGTCTCGAGACAGACAAGGACTTGAAAAAATCTGAAGAAATACCCATGTTACTCTGTGCAACCATATCTAATAAAATGAAATTAAATGAAAACAAAAACATTTTAGCACCTCAATACAAACTGCTATATTTCAATGTGAGCTTTTGTGGATACAACAACGTCCAGAAAATGATTCTGATTGACTTTGTTGAAAAGGAATGAAAGGACCAAAAGTTGCATAATTTTTCAGAAGCTTATCAGAAATGATGCTACCCGTCCCTTGCTATGAAACCATAAAATATCTAGATTTGGGGGTCAAGGTGCACTAGCACAACACTGTATATCCAAGCAATAAAGGAGGTCATTTCTGCCTTTTCTCTTCCTTAACTTGATATATATTCTACAAAGCATGATCAGGGCTGGGATCATATTCCAGGGTAACAGGACTACTCCTTTTGGGAGTTGTATACACACAGCATTCTTTTGTTACATGTCCCACCTGTTTAAAATAAGAGGCTTATTTACTGTTGCACATTAGCATCTTTTAAAAAAATCTTCTTGGACCACTACTTTTAAGACAAAGAGAAAAAAAAAACAATGTTTCAGAATCACTGGACTGAATCCTGATTTGCCTTTGTGTAACAAAGTTATGCCTGGGTAAATGTGCTTGGCATTATGCCCAGACAAAAAAAAGACTACATGAGCAACCACACAATGTGCTCTACAAATAGTACAGTGGACCCTTGTATAACAAACAGCTTGTATAACAAAATTTGTACAACATAAAAAATTCCAGAGATAGGGGAAATTTGCTTAACATAATCGCCTATGGGGAGAATCCGTACAACATAAAAATAACATCACTCCGTTTTCAATGCATTCCTATGGGAATTTGTATAAAGGAAAATTTGCTTAACATAATTTCATTTGGAATAAATTAATTCCTTTATACAAGGTACCACTGTACTTTCACCTTAGTGTGGTTAGAGGTACCACTTTTATAATGCTGAGTTACAATCACACCTGCTTAATGGGATTTTAGTCATTATTTATTAAAGCATGGCATGACACTATTCATAGAGTGCCAGGAATTAAGAGTATAAAGCAGGATTCATAAGGACTCATTTTTGCCAAGGATTCCGGGTTGAGAAGCATAAGATGAAATAAAAGCAAGTTTGAGTTTTAGAAAAGTACATAAAACTATGTATTACAATCAGCATTAAAAGCAAGATGTTCAAGTATTCTCTGGATGGTTTACAGTTTTAATTAGAGTATGCAGACTACACACTGCCCCCTCCCAGCAAGCTGGGTACTCATTTTACCAATCTTGGAAGGATGGAAGGCTGAGTCAACCATGAACCTGCTACCTTGGATTGAACTCCAGGTCGTGAGCAGTTTTAGCTGCAGTACAAGCATTTAACCACTGCACCATGAGGCTCCTAAGTATTTATGTTTAATGTTCTGTTCTCCAAGAACTACTTGGGAAATAGAAAAAAGTGTAAATGAATATCATTTTTTAAAAACTCCCAAAGTTGAAATAAGGGAAATAATTCTGTCATTTGACGACCTACATTTAGGAAATAGCAATATGAGAACTGAAATACAATAAGTGTGAATTACCATTTAAATCTCAATGCCCTGTAAAATGAAAAATTCGTAAGATGAAAAAAAATTCCGCCAATAGCATTGCTTTGCATAATGAAAATTCCCTATGGGATGCCTCACAAGACGAAAAATCATTATGAAATTCAAAGAAAATTCCAAAACATGCTCCCAGAATGCATTGCAACCCAGTGGCCTGTGGGTTGCACAAGGCATCAAGTGTGGAGGTGTGAAAGGAGTTGGCAACAATTTTTCCAGCAATGTTTTTTAATTTGTTTGTAAATGTAGAAGTTAAAATCTGTCATGCTTTAAAAGTTGATGTGTGTTTTAAAGCTTGCAGTTGTATGCTTGAAATGTCACTGAAGTATACTGTACTGCACTGTACTGTAGCCTGTTTTAAAAAAAAGGGTGATGTCTGGAATGTTTAGTCGTGATTAATAATGTCCTTGAACAGTGTTCATGTCTTCAAAGTGCACTTTATAAAGAGTTTTTTAAAAACAAAAAACAGGTGTTTTTATCTTGTTTCTAGGCTTCAGAACAAATTAATCTGTTTCCCATTCATTCCTATGGAAACCACATTTCGCAATGAAACGACTTGTACAACGAATTAAATTCATCTTAAGAGTTATTAGTGTAGATGATATTGCAGTGACACTATTAAATAAAATATACTAACTCAAAAGTTAACTGGTGTTTCATGCTCAGAATAGCTTTCCATTTTAAAACTAAAAAAATTACATGTATTGTACAGTCTTCATATACGGCATGTCAGATGCGTGGATGGTTATCCAAACTCACCCTTCAGTATGCATTTCACAAATAACATCTCAATAGTGATATGGCCCTCCCATTAATATTTAACTGTGGAATACTATTGTGTAGATCAAGAAATTCATAGACATTCCTTATATGTATTAATGAACAGAGGATTTTTGCACTGATGCAGCATTTTGAAACAACACACACTACAATCCCTCTCTATCTTTAAAATTTTATTCCAAATGGAGCCGATACAAAATGCTATGTGTTGTTAAGGTATCTTTATTCTGCATTTTGTGAGGGAAAGAGCATCATCAGTATTCATAACATGGTGCATGTTTCATACAATTCAGTCGTAAGCAAAGTACACACACCCATGGAGCATAGGAGAACAAGAAAATGACTTATTTCAGTGTAATCCCTAAGCACGGTACACAACATGGAAATGGACAATAACAAAAAGAAGGGGGGAAATGAACTAAAATAAGCTTGTTATTTGTAAGTACACAGAATCTAACAATTGAAAGCAAAAAAAGTTACACTTCTCCAAATAAATCTTGGACCATACTAATATACTATTATAGAGCAACTTTGGGTAGCTGGCCAAGTTAAAGCACTCTCTTACTGTATTTCGTTGTACAACATCAGAATGTTATTATGACTCTCCAAAAACACTGGCTCTGTACATAATTTTTTTAAAAAAAATGAGAATCACACTGCTGATTCAGATGGAGGGTTCACCTGATCCAGTATTTCTGCTCCATTTCTTAGAAGAATTAGATAGTATCAATTTAAAAGAATCTGCTCTAGGCCACAACTAACACCCCAAACTAACAAACAAGATATTCAAACTTCTACTCAGCTCTTCAAAGATGACAACTCAGAAATAGGGGCATAGATGGAACCTTAACTAGAGAGGAGAACAAATGTCACTTTGGAGGTTTGTGCTGGTTACTATGCATGGCACCACACGTGCTGCATGTTCCCTACATCCACTTTCCCAGCCAAGGACCCAGTCACCAGATAAAACATGCTTCTCTCTTCCTTCACCTCCTTTAGCTGTTCAACCAGACCCTGACAAAAGCATGTTTGCCTGTCCTGCCTCCTTATCTGAGTTGCTGATGAAGCCCCTGCTCCTGCCAGAGACTAGTCAAACAGCTTAGGAGGACAAGAGTGTGTACTAGCTGGTGAATGGCAGACACAGATGGGGAGGCAGGGAAAGGAACACACAGCACTAGGGATGTGGTGCATATGAACTAACACAAGCCTCTGAGCCAAGGTTCTTGCACATCTCTAACCATAACCCAAGGCACAAAGTGTAAAAATGAAATACAGTGGACCCTCGTATAACAAACGGTTTGTATAACATACAATCTGTCCAACATAAACAATTCTGGAGATAATATATTGCCTAGATTTTGGGGTTCTGTTCATCTTCTAGGACTGTGTATATTCCACAATTCTGCACATATGTCAAATTTTAAATCCTAACAATCCAAACTTCTGTTTTTTAATGTTTCCCCAAAATGAGTTTATTTTATTTAAAACCCAAGGGTTTTAGCTCTTGCATCATGAAAACATGCAGCCAATGCCAAAGAAAGCCCACAAAATGAAAGAACTATGATTTCGAATCATCAAGATGAAGTTATCCACTGTTACCTGACATTTCTCATGCAAGTCTGAATCAAGTCGGATGTAAATATGTACGATTTCAATTTATACACAGTCAGCTCCATAAATATTGGGACATCAACACAATTCTAACATTTCTGGTTCTATACACCACCACAATGCATTTGAGATGAAACAAGATGTGCTTTAACTGCAGACTGACAGCTTTAATATGAGGGTAGTTACATCCAAATCAGGTGAATGGAGTAGGAATTACAACAGTGCAGATATCCCCCCCCCCACTTGTTAAGGGACCAAAAGTAATGGGTCAATTGGCTTCTCAGCTGTTCCATGGCCAGGGGTGTGTTATTCCCTCATAATCCCAATTACAATGAGCAGATAAAAGATCCAGAGGTCATTTCAAGTGTGCTATTTGCATTTGGAATCTGCTGTTGTCAACTCTCAAGATGATGTCCAAAGAGCTGTCACTATCAGTGAAGCAAGCCATCATTAGGCTGAGAAAAAACAACAACAAACCAATCGGAGAGATAGCAAAAACATTAGGCGTGGCCAAAACAACTGTTTGGAATATTCTGAAAAAGAAGGAACACACCAGTGAGCTCAGCAACACCAAAAGACCTGGAAGACCACGGAAAAAAACTGTGTTGTATGACCGAAGAATCCTTTCCCTGGTGAAGAAAACACCCTTCACAACAGTTGGCCAGATCAAGAACACTCTCCAGGAGGTAGGTGTATGTGTGTCAAAGTCAACAATCAAGAGAAGACTTTACCAGAGTGAATACAGAGGGTTCACCACAAGATGTAAACCATTGGTGAGCCTCAAAGACAGGAAGGCCAGATTAGAGTTTGCCAAACGACATCTAAACAAGCCTGCAGTTCTGGAACAACATCCTATGGACAGATGAGACCAAGATCAACTTGTACCAGAGTGATGGGAAGAGAAGAGTATGGAGAAGGAAAGGAACTGCTCATGATCCTAAACATACCACCTCATCAGTGAAGCATGGTGGTGGTAGTGTAAATAGCTTGGGCATGTATGGGTGCCAGTGGAACCGGTTCTCTTCTATTTATTGATGATGTGACTGCTGACAAAAGCAGAAGGATGAATTCTGGTGTTTCGGACAATATTATCTGCTCATATTCAGCCAAATGCTTCAGAACTCATTGGATGGCGTTTCACAGTGCAGATGGACAATGACCTGAAGCACACTTCTAAAAATGACCTGAACCCTTCTGAGCATGCATTTCACTTGCTGAAGACGAAACTGAAGGGAAAATGCCCCAAGAACAAGCAGGAACTGAATACAGTTGCAGTAGAGGCCTGGTAAAGCATCACTAGGGATGAAACCCTGCATCTGGTGATGTCTATGCATTCCAGACTTCAGGCTGTAATTGACTGCAAAGGATTTGCAACCAGGTATTAAAAAGTGAACGTTTGATTTATGGTTATTATTCTGTCCCATTACTTTAGGTCCCTTAACAAGTGGGTGGGATATCTGCAAACTGTTGTAATTCCTACACCATTCACCTGATTTGGATGTAACTGCCCTCAAATTAAAGCTGACAGTCTGCAGGTAAAGCACATCTTGTTTGTTTCATCTCAAATACACTGTGGTGGTGTATAGAATCAGAAATGTTAGAATTGTGTCTATGTCCCAATATTTATGGACCTGACTGTAGGTAGCCGTACTTATAACCTGTACAAGATTCTGATTCTTATATTTGAGGTATACACTAACTGACTAACCTGAATATTGAGTTGTAATCAGAATTATTCAATCCCCATTGCAAAATAAGGTTTATTGTCAACATTTACAGACTTTCAGCTGTTTGCATTGAACAAATCCCACAAAAGCAACTGAAATGCCTCAATACAACAAACATATCAAGTGTTTTCCCCTAATATAACTGAAAATGCAACTTTTAATGAATTTTGAAGCTTTAAAATTCTCCAACTCCCCTGAATAGAATCCCTCACAACAGGACAAATATGCAAAACAAGTGTTATCTAAAGCACACCTAATGCAATTAATCAAGTACTTCATTAGTTGCACTAGGTATTCTTCAGGTAGAACACATGAAATACCTAAACTTGCTATAGGGTTAGTGCCACATTTGACTCTATGTTACAAATATGGCTAATTCAAAAGAAACATTCAAAACATTGTTTTATTTATTTATTATAGAGTCTTTTTACCCCACCTTTCTCCTTGGAAAAGGGCCCAAGTTCGTCACCCCTCACAAACAAGGAATATGGTACAAAAGATAGCAAAGACACTGAATATTTCTAGAGACACCATTGGAATCATAGTATGCAAGTTCAGAGTTAAAGGAACAGTAGTTACATATTTTTCCTAAAATTTGAGGGTTGTTTCACACGTGGAAGTAAGCCAAGAACAGAACTGTGGTGTTGCAAAACTGTAATTCTGGGTTGGAAAAGTAGGGGTTGTCTTATAGATGAAAAAATGCAATTAATTTTATATTACCTGGACAGGGTAAAAAAAGAAAGGAAACTATCAACAGCTGTAACCAAGTTTCTGAGAAGGCAGGTTGACAAAAACCCTTGAGTGACTGCAAAAAAGATATGTAGCAAGACTTTGTAAGTGCAGACGGTTTCCTTGCCAGAACAAGATGTACACCACTCCTGCCCCAAAAGCACAAGAAAAATTGGCTCCACTATGCTTTTCAATTGAAGCATTTGTTCTGTTGAGTTATTTTATTTGTTTGATCTGTTCATTGCAAACAGCTGAATGTCTGTAAATTTAAATAAATAATATTGATTACAATTATATGAAATAAAATAGTTGACACCTACTTTCTACAAACTGAATGGCCTACAAATTATTCATTTTAAAATTCAACTCTTGTCATAAGACTGCATTCTCTCTTCGATTCTGTTTGCTCATGATTGTGCAGTGATCAAAAAGTTTTTAAATAATCACTTTAGATTAGGGGGAAAAGCATGCTGTTACCGTCATAACATTTTATAGTATATTTAACAGAGTTTTCAAAGGTTGCTTTAAAATCCTCTAATACCTCAAGAAAAAAGAAAGAACTGTAGTCTTCTTTGACATATACTCTACATATTTGTGCTAGATGTAGGAGAAGAGGACAGGGTGGAAGTAATAACAAGCAGAAAGAACTTGGTGTGATTTTTGTAAAGGCAACTTTAATTGCCCGCTTAATTCGATCATTTCTGAACTGTTGAATATAACATGACATAAAGCACAAAGAAATGCAATTTTGTAAGTGTATGTTTCAAGAAGACAAAGACAAATTATACTGTGCTTCAGTTACTATGATTACCCCAGCTACACATATACATCAAAAATAATGTTTGCAGCTGTATTTCTGATACAAAACTACAGGGCACAAATAAATCAATGTTCCTTAGTGGATAAGGATCAAGTACAAGTTTTAAGAAAACCAAGATCTTTAAAAGTAAGAGCTGTACAAAAGGAATCTACATACTACCTTATAAATAATTATTAACACAGATCACTCCAAAACCACACAAAATTGTCAATTCAAGTTCAGAGAAATTCTAGCCTATTTCACATTAAAGAACTACAAATAGATTCTCACATAAGTACCTATATATATTTCTATTATATCTGTGAAGATTCTCAGTCATCCAGGTGCGTTTATCTGGGAGTTGACATTCTTGACAGCTAACGACCCATTCTTGATGGGTTTCAGCACCTTAGGCCATTGTTTACCTTAAGGCCATGGACACTAATGTCTCCCTAACGAGCCTATTCAGGCTTTGTTCATCTTATGAGCCAATCAGACAAGGGGACAAGAGGTCAAGCTGACTATAAGAAGGTCTCTTGCACTAGCTGTATTCAGACCGATGAAGCTGTTTGGATGAACAGCGAAACGTTTCTATCTCTCAAAAAAGAAGTCCAGTAGCCATGACTCAACTCCCAGATATTTCTATTATGTTTTCCTCGGTGTAATGACACCAAGCCAAATGAGGATATGAGGATACAATGAGGAAAAACTTTTAATAAAATAAAAATGCTAAATTCTCTGGAGCACTTTACAGACATCATACAGTGTTCCCCTGCCCTTTCGCAGTCCCAGTATATCGTGGGACCACAGTATATGAAAGGCAAGGCCCCCTTGGGTAACCTGGATGGGCTTGTTTCAGGTCTCCTGTAGTTACCCCAGGCCTGGTGCTGCCCAGAATGGGCGTCCGATGACCTTCCCAGGCCTGTCAGAGCCCTCACAAGTGCTTTCTGGTGAACCAGAAGTAAACTAGAAGTGCTTTCCGGTGATCCAGAAGTGAACTAGAAGTGCTTTCCAGTGATCCAGAAGTTGCTTCCAGTTTTCCGTAAGTGACTTCCAGTTCTCTGGAAAGCACTTCCAGGGCTTGCGACAGGCCCAGGAAGGCTATCGGAGGCCCGTTTGGGGCAGCGCCAGGCCTCAAGTAAGTGTAGGGGGGCTGAGATAGGCCCCCTGGTCCCGACCCTGCCCCGCACCCACATATCGCGGATTTTCAATTATTGTGGGTCGAGTTGGGTCCCTAACCCCCGCGATAGGCGGGGGGTTACTGTATGACTTGTTGGCTTATGCTGAAATATAAGTAACACTAAATTTTGAATGGAAAGACAGCTTTGACTAGAATGGAATATCACATGCATAATATTAGCTTGACAGAGTTGATTTCAAATGTGATTTCATATTCTGTTTCCAGATTTTGAAAATAATTTTGTTAAATCCAATATTTATTTATTTATTTATTTATTTATTTATTTATTTATTTGTTTATTTATATACCGCGCCGATTTCCCAAGAGGGAACTCTGGGCGGTTCACATAAAAGACACAAGAAATCAAAATAATAATAAATAAAATAAAATAATAAAAATGAAATTAAAGGGGGGGGGAAATACCCAACTTATTAAAGGACATTTAAACAATTAATAGAAGTTAAGTTTGAAAATGTATTGTATTTAAATCCTGTTCTGAATTTATTTCATAACCTTGCAAAATACTTAAATGCAATCATGCTAAAAGGGAAAAGTCTGTGGGACTGAAGGGTATATTGCTAGATGAGCTTTCAAACAATGAGGTTAAGTATTCTAGTATTATCTGTGAGAACATTAACTTTCTCAGATTTTTTAAAATGTGATAGCCCTGTTTCTTATCACTATAGGAAAGAAGAATTATTGAATTTTAACTCTATTAGATATTTATTTGACCTTTCTCCCGCTGAATAATCCAAGATAGTGTGCTTATTTTTGTTGCCTAGAGATGTTGAATTTAGCTATTTGTTTTCATATGATGTTCTTAATTATAAATGGATGGAAGCCAAATTTGGATGAGAACATCTCTGGCTGGGCAATAGGATTCATCTTTACTCCTTTGATTGTCATCTCTGCCCTGAGTCTGCTTGAGGGTCCTCCTATGTTTCACAATGTCATCTAAAAGCAAAAATTATGCTAAGTTTCAAAATACTTTCAACCTCAATGTACAGGCAAACCTATCTTACTTTAGAAGCAAACCTTATGGGATTAATTTAGATATAATAAGAGGCATGTTTCCCACTACTGGAATGAACCAACACATCCTCTTCTTTCACAGCTTCAATGAAAACAGAAGTTTTCCTCATTTTTAAACTACAAAATCGACTAAAAACAAGGCAAGGGGAAAAAAACACCTTTGTTCCCCAGTTCATGGCAAGGAGAAATGAGAGGGGAGAAAAACCACTAAGAAATCAATTTATATTCAAGCTTAGAACTTCAGACTCAGCCATTCTTCTGCTCATTTGGAAAACTGAATGAAAAGGGCTTTATAGTTTAAAATGTTAGTTCCCATTTTAAAGTATATTGCCAAATAAAACTGGTAGCAACTTATTATTATCTTATTATCATTAAATTAAGCCTCACAACAAGTCTGTGAAGTAGGTAATAGCATATCGATCAGATGGGCAGCTTCTTGCTTATACTTACCAAAATGAAACAGAGTATCAGAAAAGATAAGGAGCAAACATGTAGGCGCCTGGAGTAGGAACTGGCAAACCACTCCAATATTCCTGCCAAGAAAACTCCATGGACGTGGGGTCACAAAGAGTCGGTCACGACTGTAACGACGCAACACACACACACATCAGTGTGTGGCATGAAAACAAAAACAATTCTCAACACATTTGTTCAACCTGTACCTTTTGGGGAATATGAGAGAAAATGTTTTTTAACTGTTCACCTAGAATTTAATAAAAATTCTTGAGTCAACTTGTATTTATTTTGCCTTCGTACAACATACAAACACATGCACAGAAATATTCAAGAGCAAAAACAGGTAAGCCCAATAACTTGATAGTCATCTTTGTTATAATTCTACTGCTCAATTGCATTTCTAGTACATCAAAACACAGTGTAGAAAAATGTACTGTATTTGTTATTTTCTTTGTTTATTTTTGAATTTATTTTTTCCAATAAAATATGTAACATTGTAACTGCTGCATATGTACAAGTTAATCTTGTACAAATATCCCAAAAAGTGTACAAAAACCCCAGATAGAACTGTATGGTGATTAAATAACATACAGATTTCTTTATTATAGCTATTATAACATTGGTTTCTTGACTTTTCACAAATATATTAATTTAGTTCTAAATTTGCTCTACTTCCAGCCATCTCCTGACTCAGTGCCATCTACATGTTCAGCAGGCAAAAAGGTAGAAATTACAACTACACTTCTACACAATATTATGCACAAGACAACGTGAATGTGAGCAGAAAGATGTTCAGAGATCTTTAGATGTCTTACAGAAATTGCATCCACAGAAATACAAATTAGAGAGACCCTGTTTCTTTGACTTTTCTCATATGAGAAGTTGTCCATGGTTCAACTAGGCTCCATTGTACTTCAGAAGCCCCAAGGTGACAAAGGAAAAAAACCCCAAATAAAAGTAACAGAAATAAACTATGGCAGTATTTTTTTAAACAGAGGAAATTGAGAGCATTAATTTCCACCCTTTGGGAAAAAATCAGGTTTATGAGAACTATTTCCATTCACAAAAAACTTAAAAGGCTAAATTTAAGCTCTACATTGGTGGGGAGATCTTCAGACTGAGTGTCAGATTATTTATTCTCAAGTACTCAAGAGAGAACATTCCCTGTACAGTACTTAGGGCTCCAGCTATTGCCACCTATAGGAACCAGGCCAAATGGAGTTCAGAGAGGTTAATTCTGGCACTATTCATCAGGCAGGCGCAATGATCCAAATTCACTCCCACCACAGCCTTTGGTGCTCTTTCTGATTTTCAAACAATTGAGCTGAAGCAAAACTGGAAATGATCCTGACCTTTGCTAAGATCACTGGAACTATTTTCACATGTTGTCCTACTCTGTAGCCTAGCAAAGATTAACTATGCCCACATTTATAAAAAGATACTGTAGATTTACAGACATGCCAAAATGCTACCTCCCACTTTTCAATCACAATGTGGTCAGTGGTTTGTTTAAAGTAAATATTAGCCAAAGAGCAGCTAGAGCTCTGGGTTGCTTGCCTCTCATACCTCAATTTCTGTGCAGCTGGGCCTATTCAAAGACCTAATGAAAGGATCATGTTTTACACATTCCCACTTACAGGTTGAAATTATTAAGAAGTATACATTAGCTTGTGGTTTGTCCACGGCAAGCCAGGGTGCAATGGATTCATTGTTCACCCTGACCTTAGCTAATATATGTTTAGTTCTACACAACCACAAAAAATGTAACACTTAAAACAGATGGAGAAAATAAGATTGTTATTGCATCTTACTAACCTACATCCTGGATGGTGACTAAATCAAGATGATGCAGGAAGAATGCAGCATATGAAACAAAATGCCAGAAGAAAAAATAACCTGGGTAAAATACTAAAATGAGAACTGGATGAGGACGTTTAGATATGTAATGCAAAATGTATCCCCCCCCCGGTGTTCAAAGTACACAGGAAAAATGTTATAGGACGCAAACTAATATAATGAAGTGTGCTGGAAACAAAGAGGTCTCTCACTGGCTACTTCAATACCCCAGTCCCTTCACATTTGACACTCCTTTGAAGGGCAGTAACTGTCTTGGATGGGGTCAAGTGTTCCTTCTTGTTCATTTCATGGCAGTAGTTCTAAGGTACAGTATATGGATCGTATTTACCACTCCATCACTGCCATCTTGGCAAGAACTTTTAACACAAGAGGTCATTTGCATTGGTATAGTCAACTACTTTGGACCTCATATTTAACCAGCCATTTTAACAAGGCAGAGAGTGCCACAAAGAGCCTCACAACATTCACTTTCCCACTTAATTATATCTTCACACACTCCACTCAGAAACTTATGTCTTTCACTCATTCAATAAAAATGGGCCAATGCAACTGTAGAATATAGGCGCAAACAGGAGAACACAAGTATAGAACGTGGCTGCTAATTTTCATTCATCAGTTGCAGGAGTTTGGCCACAAGTGGGCAGAGCTGTGCTTTATGAGCAGCTAGGTACACCTCCATTCTGGTTTCAGGAAATGCTGGTGCTATCCTGGAACATATTTGCTATTTAATGCTATTGATTAAAAGCAGAACACTTTTGATATTTTACAAAAAAATGTACCTTAAATGTCAGAGTACATTTATTTGGTTTCTCTCTCCTTTACAACAGCCTCATTATATTCCCAAGGTGCCTAAAGTGTGTGGAGAAGGCAATTCTCCACTATTTTTGACTTAAACTCCCATAACCTCTAATTAACTGTTGTCTATGACCCTGACCATAAATCACACTACAAAAGAGTAGCTAATTAGAACAAAACAATACTAGACTGTAAAGCACTAAGCAGGAGGAAAGGGAAAAACAGCATGGGCTGGAAGTACACCAATATGTTATTCAGTGTTCAGCGATACACTCTAGTACTACAGTGCGATACTGGGAACAATCAATTTCACAATATTTTTAAACGTTTTACATGGACCCATTCTTAATACTGCAGGCCTTCCAATATCTAATTTTGACATAATACTACATAAAGAAAACAGTCTGAAAACTATGAGGTTTTCATATTTCTTGAAAAACCTTTTCATTTTTAAAAACATACAAGTTGAAAAAATTCAAGCAAATGGCATAGTAAACACTGGGGTGTGGAACTCCCAAAGGTGCTTCCCCTTATGTAAAACAGCCCCTCTAAATCTTCCTGATTTTCCCACCCTGCTGCCTCTTTGCACACTTAGCATCCAGAAAAAGCCTAGATGGGACAAGAAATTGAAGAGACAATATGGGAAAGGCAGGAAACCCTCCTTGTGCAAGCATAGCTTAACTCCTGCTTTTAAGAGCCAACCTTTCCTATGTTATATTGTAATACCTCTCATTAGAACATATACTGAAAGAGACAGTGTATATTATCAAATAATGTTTTACAACTTACACCAGGATACTATCAATATAGGTGCAAAATACCAGGCACTTTCAGCAAATATAAGAACCAAGAAATGAGCACTATCAGAAATAATGCAGTTTTCTTGCATCTTATATTTATGTCTGATGCAATATTTCTAGCTGCAGAAGGGGCAACTGTTAGTCTGTGCAAGCATTATAAGGAAAAACAAAATATCACTGAAATTGCTTTAACATCACCTACAATGTACCCACGGACTGGCTGGGATTCAGGAAGGCACAGGTTTGCATGCATGCAAGAATTTCCATACAAACAGAGAAGTCTCATTTTCTTTCTATCAGTACCCCCTTTATGTCTTATGAAATATTTTCTGCAGGGTTTCCTAATTTAAAGAGGTATTTTGAAGTCTCAGGAAGCTTTAGAAAGAAAGAATGCTGAAATTCTTCCATGTGTAAGGGAACCAATTCTAGCACTTTATTCTAGGTGTGTTCATTGTGCCACATTTAGGGTGAAGCCGTCAGATTACTGGCGGTTCCTATGCTAGCAGAAACCTTGCATCCTCTGTTATTTATCTCTACCACCAGCGTCACTGGCATCAAACAGTTTCTGCTTTAAAGGGTGCCACTGCCAGAGTTTTAACTGACATTTATCATAGACATTAAAGTAGGTAATTTTTTTCCTTAACAGGAAGATAAAATCAAAAAAGTTCATCTTTTAATTCTCAAGTACTAGATTGCAGTTCAAGGTAACTGAACTATAGCATAACCAGTTAAAATTGGCAGCTGGATATTTAACAAGGTAGATATGATTTAATTTTTAATCAGATTTTTTAAGAATTTCAATGAAAAAATGTTTTTTTATTTTAATCATGATTTAAATAAATTAAGTTTAAACTATCATTGTTATCCACTCTGATTCATAGGATTAAGTAAAAAATTAATATATGAATTGCATCCCTGAAGAGTAAGGTTCAGACATCGAGTCATAATTCCTGTACATTCTTGCCATTGGTATTCGAGTCCAAAGGTTTACAATGTTTAAATACAAAGAAAGACTTATGTTACTCAAGTAATATCGTTCTATGCAGGCAAATGTTACAATAATCAATTCTGCCTGTTGTACAAGGTTTATTGAAGACCCCTGGAGCAATGTAAAATATGTTCAGGATTCCTGAAGGCAAGCAAGAGGACTCAAAATGTTAACTTGCACTAAACATGAGATAAAAGCTATCGCATGAAAAAGAAGAAACATGTTTTCTTTTGTGAATGATAAGGCTGTAGTGTGAATCCTTTTGCTGTTTATAGTGCAAACATATGGATACCAGGACTGTGATGCCTTATATAATGTGATAAGAACAGAAAGAAACAGAAGGTTCTCTCAAAAGAGGACTAGATTAGAAGCACACATGAGAACAAGGGGCATAAAATCTTTTGTAGTCTCTTCGCTATTGTGAGTGGTCAAGTTAGTACATTGCTAATATGCCCAAAATACATCCTAGAATGTTTACCTTACATATGAGATCTTGTATACAGTACCAGCATACATATTCTGCATAAGGAACATTCCTTATACATAATACACGTGTGTACCTCAATAGCTTTATATGTGGCTAATAAAACATAAAACATAATTCTCTGACACATCTAACACCAACCATGTATCTTACAATATTCTACTCCTGATACTTTTATCTTCTCTACTTAATTTTATGCCATATACTCCGCATCCTCTGGATCATGTTCAAATTCATTGTACTTACCAGTTTACAAGTGGACTTTGTGTCTTGCCTTATTTAATTTCTAAATAGTATACATGAACTATTATTAATTACAAAACTGAGGTATATATGTTATCTTCCATTCCAGTTTAATACATTTGTATAAATAATTTTAACAGCATATTTTTCTGACATTGTTCTGTCTAAAACTTTGAAGTTATTAGGACAGGATAAAATGTTTACTTTTTAAAGTTAAGAGTATTGCTATTCATGTACTTGTTGATACAGTTCTGATCATTCAAATTTAACATTATCATATTTCCAGTGATCTTCAAATAAAAATTATATGTGTTTCCAACCTCCACCCAGCAAACTTTTCAAAAGCTCAACCCAGTCTAGGAAATAAAAATTAGAGCCCAACAAGTAATAAAACCATGTTAATTTATATGAACAAAAAAGAGCTCTAAATAAATGACACAGGAGGCAATAAATTGACACGACAAGTAAATAAAAGGCTAAAGCACTCCAATACCATTGAAACGGTTTTAATGTTGTTGCAAGTCTCATAATGCAACAATCACTAGATCAAAGACCCAAATAGTTAGTTCATTTTCATGGTTCCCCTTTTCCTATTTTACATAATAAAAAGTCAATTCCTCCTTTACCCAAGTTGTTCCTAACTAATGTTTCAGTGCCAACTTAAATTCTTATTATATGTTTAAGAAAGAATATAAAAATATTAACCTCAGCTTCAATGTACAGTTTCCAGAATCTGCCAGAACTTGGGAACTGGGCAACAAGACGTTCATAGGTCTTCCGTGCTTTGTCTATAGGTTGATTCTAAAAATTGAAAACCAATAAATATTTACAATATTTATGATGTTTAAAATGTACTGGCATTTACTTGAGAACCAATCATTGTGAGTGGACCCATTGATAAGGAAATGTAATCCTATGTCACTAAACCTGTGCCTCTCGAATGAGAATGCTCCAAGCGTCAAGGTCATATGGATTCTCTTCTAGTTTCTTTTCAGCTTTCTTTACTTTTTCTGGGACATATTCAGTGGCCTAGAAAATACAAAGCAAAAGGTTAGGACTCTACAAATAGTTTGAAATCACCACCTGGTACCTATAATACAAATGCTTACACATACATTGCTAATGTCAATGCAATGACAGATTGAAGGTTTTCCCATAATGATCCTTAAATGAATGCATACAAGGGTAACACATGAAGTATACAAGAAATCATCTGTATAGTATCCAGTATTTTAAAAGTTATCAACCAAACTCAATTCAATATTAAATCTAATGCACCACAGAAAAGGACCAGGAAATTAAATCAGCAACAATACAAAATTTTTTTTAAAGGTTATATATTTTATCAGTTTCTCATCTCCAACACAATAACATCTGCTCCAGAATGTTTTCCCACTTATGTTAATCTAAATCTGAGAGTGTGCAAGAGATCTGGGAAGAAGGGTCATGGAATAATGCTACAGTCTTCCCCCTCCATATTGCGGTTCATGTACCGTGGTCCCGGTATATCGTGGGACCGCAGAATATGAAGGCAAGGGCTCCTGGGGCAAGCTGTGTGGGCCTGGTTTTGGGGCTTCCTGCACTTACCCCAGGCTTGGCGGTGCCCTGAGTAGGCCTCCAACAGGCTTCCTGGGCCTGTTGGAGACCCTACAAGTGGTTTCCGGCAAACTGGAAGTGACTTCCGAAAAACTAGAAGTGACTTCCAGTTTACCTGAAACCACTTCTGGGGCCTTTGACAGGCCCAGGAAGCCCGTCAAAGGCCCATTCAGGGCAGCACCAGGCCTGGGGTAAGTGCAGGAGGTCCCAAACAGCCCCCCCCCCAAGCATCCACATAACGCGGATTCCCCTTTATCGTGCATCTGTTTGGATCCCTAACGCCCGCGATAGGCGGGGGATTACTGTACTGGAAACCTTTGCAATAGAAAAGATCAGCAAACTTACATTAAAAATCCTATTTTCTTTCTATGTAATTCGTAATGTCAATGACCTTGGTGTCTCCCAGTATTTTCTAAATGTAACAGCAGTTCATTCCACATTCTCAAAATAAATTATGGTAGCAACTGTTTTTTTCCACTGACACAGCAAACAAAAGATAGTACTTTCCTTATAAAGAAATCCTTAGTATTCTTTTTCAAATCCAATTCTATACAGTGGTACCTCTACTTACGAGCTATTCGACTTACAAGCAGTGCTGTCCGCCCTGCACTACAGCTGACTTTGACAGGTTGGACCTGTCAAAGTCAGCTGTCAGTGCAGAGTGAAAAGCAGCATTCGCTGCCCATCACTACCTCCTCCTCCTTCTTGGTTGCTTCGATTTCTGCAAAAGAGATTGAAGCAACCAAGAAGAAGAATGAGGTGGCCATCACACACACACCCAACCCGTCGGAGTCACGCAAAGATGAACCAGTCCCTCCAGAACTGAGTACTTGATTTTCAATGTGTTCCTATGGGAAACTGCTGCTCTACTTACGAGCAGATCTACTTATGAGTATGCAGTCAGAAAGCTTTCATCTCGTAAGTAGAGGTACGACTGTAATCCTAAAATCCTGGGAGCAAACTATTCTTGAAAAAGATATGTATAGAACACATTCTTGCTAATGTTTGTTACTTAAACATGCAACACTTCAATAAAGAGCTAGAAAATAAACATTAAAATTAAAACATTTTAAAGTCACCAAACTAAATAATCATTAACTGATAATACACAAGTGTTCTGCATTCCTTAGGCACTTTTCAATACAGCATTAAATTAATGCAAGAGCCATCTTCTTGGGTGCATAATTTGACAACCATGTATGAGTAAAATTGAGAGTAATGCCATCAGGAAGTCAAACTTCATTATAATTCTAGACTCCTAGCAGGGTCACTCAAGCTAGAATGTTCATTGCTGAGTCACTAGACTAAGATGTGTCCACACTCTCCAGGGAAGCTACCGGGCAGCAGTTGTAGCTGAAAGCAACTCTAGTAGAGGTAATGACACTCAAACAAAATTTTGTTAGTACTATGCAGGAGATGCAATGATAACCCTTGCTGAATTTTCTTACCATCAAAAGCCTATGATGAGACAGTCCAAAACGAAACAAGAGATAGTGCTGGAAAATCAGACTCCCAGGCCAGAAAGCACTCAGTTATTGTGAAAGAGCTAAGACCAAGTACAAAATTTTGTGTTCCTAATGATGGAACTAGATTAAAGTCAGAAGAATGTCTACTGGCTAATGTGCAAAGAAGTGAATGTCTGAAGCTGTACAGCACATATAATTGAAAAAAGGGAAGGTAAGAAGTATCAACGTAAATTGACCAATTAATATCAATTTGATACCATGGGAAACCTATCAATACACTCATCATTCAAGTCTACCTTCCAACTAGTAATGCTGAAGATGAAGTTGAAAGTCTTTATATATCCAAGGGAAACTGATCAAATACCAAAATAAGACATGCTTATAAACATAGGTGATTGGAACACAAAAGTAGGGAACAAAGCAAAATCAAATGTTCTTGGAAAATTTAGCCAGAAATGAAACAGCATGACTCATATTCAGTAAAGCCAACAATCTGTTTATTGCAAATATGTGTCAAACAACTGAGAAGATAGATGGCTGTACATGTGGATGGTATATATCGAAATCATACAAACTATGTATTTGGGAGACAGAAAAGCAGTATGCCCTCTGCCAAAACGAGACCAACAAGAGGGTCATGATGATGAACTGAAAATATCCACCATTAGAGTACAGCTGAATAAGAACACATACAACTCAAACAATGTTATTGATTAATTTTAAATCTAGATGAGGAACAGATATGCATTACTTAACTCGACTGACTGTGAACCAAAAGAACTGTGGAGTATAACCAGAAATAGTATTAGAGAAGAATGAAAAAGACAATATGTGATGTAAAAAAGAAAACTCTAGATGGACAACAGAACAACCTTAAAATTTCAAGGAGAGATAAGAAGCAAAAATAAAAAGTGAGAGAATTAAAGTCAGAACCCTGAATGTAGTTTTTAAGGGACTGACATAGAGACTGAGAACTACAAAAACAACCAGCACAAAGAAAAAGAAAAATAAAAGGAGAAAAACAAGAGTTTTTTCCAGAATATCCAAGAAATCCAAGCGAAATTTAAGCCTAGATTAGGAAAGCTGAATGACCAACAAGGAAATATATTATGAGACCAGAACAAAATAAAGAAAAGGTGGAGACAATATACTGAAGACCTATGCAGGAAAGATAAAAAGGATGACAAAGGAGCCCTACGAAAAATTCAAAGTCTATGCTGAAGTCACAACTAGACTAGGCACAATGAATTAATAAAATTTAGGAGCTGACACACCAAATACCCAACAATTCCAATAGGCATATTCTATTTGTAAGTTACTACAAAAAGCAACAGGATTTCAGCCATGAAGAAATGATCCATAAATCTTGCAAATACTCAGGGTTAGTTGGTCTCCCAAATCTAGGGTCCCTTTATTGGGAGAAAGGAAAGGTTGGAGATAAAATAAACAAACATCTAGATTGAAGTTAGAAAGAATAGCTGCAGCTACTGGATTGACCAACAAAGATAAGCCTTGCTTTAGATGAAAGCATAGGAAGAACCACATTCACCACACTAACATCAATTCAAGAAATAATCGGAGCATCTGTAATATATACTCATTTATATTTCTGTACTAAGCAGGTGGTAAGCCTCTTCCAATTGCATTATTCCATGTACTTTAACTGTATATAAGATGGTATTACAGTAGGACTGTCATATTCAAGGGGTTAACTATCTACAGTTTCACTTATCCACCGCCTGAAAATATTAAATATGTGTTTCCAAGATGTACTGCTAGTACAGTCACTCAAGGAAACAACAGAATATGCTGTATATAGGGCTTCCATATTCACCCTTTCTGGCATGTAGGGGCTTGGAATGAATCCCCTGTGAATATCATGGTCTTATTGTACAGCATGCAACAAACATTTCAGGCAGAAAACAGTTAATTCCATTGTAGAAAAAAGTTTAAAAATATGCAAGTCCTATGACTAAAGGTTAACAGAAAACATGAGGGCACTCAGGGGACTCTCCAAGGCAAAAAGGTACATGCTTGTTACCATAAAAACCAACAGCCAAGTTTTTGGACACTGCCTGAATGCCTTTCATTACTATCTAGCAGTACTTTCCACAATCATGCACATATCTATCAGGCTGGACTACTGTAATGTGCTCTATGTGGGACTACCAATGGAAAGACTTAGGAAACTTCAACGGGTCCAAAATAGAGCAGCCAGATTCCTGACTGGGGTGGGTTACAGAGAACACATTACACCCCTACTAAAGCAGCTCCCCTGGCTGCCAATCACCTACTGGGCACAATTCAAGGTGCTGACCTTAAACTACAAACCACAAAATGGCCTGGGTCCAAGCTCCCTCAAAGATCGAATCTTGCAGTATGAACCAGCTTGGGTGCTAAGGTCATCAGGAGAGGCCTTTCTCTCCCTCCCGCCACCTTCACAGGTGTGTCTCATAAAAACACCTGAAAGGGCCTTCTCTCTTGCTGCTCCCAGATTTTGGAATTGCCTCCCACTGGAGGCCAGGACTGCCCCATCTCTGCTGCCTTTCCGGAAGCAGGCAAAGACCTTCCTCTTCAGGTTTCCCAGAATGAGGGATACCTACTATGTGACTTTTATATGGATTACCATACATGACTACATTGACTGATTTCATAAGAACACCTGTGTTTTCCATGTTAGTTTCCACCCCCATAATGGATTTTTTTTCTTTCTCTGTGCTCTTTGTAGCTTTAATGTTACCTTTTAATGTTCTAAGTTGCCCCTTCTAATTCCCTGTTCTTAACTTGAATATGTCTTAAATGTTCTGGGCTGTATATTGTCCCTCATTATTTTAAGCCACCTTGGGTCACCTTTTCAAGAAGAAAGGTGGGCTATAAATATTCAAAATAAATAAATAGAAATAAAATAGGGTCAAGGGAAAAAAAATGGAGTGGTACATTATCAACCAATTCCACAGGCCAAGTAATTCTTGTAAATCTAGGCAGAACGTGAGCTACATGAATGGGTAGGGAAAGGATATTGGGAGGTGGAGAGTCCTAAAGCTAAAGGTCCTCTGAAACCCAGTAAATCATCTATATATTGTTTCAAAATAAACTCAATTTAATTGTTCCAATTGCTCTCAGGTGTAGTGACAACGAATTCCATAGGTCCCTTTAACATTCTCTTGCCTATGGAAGGTCAGGGGACTCTTAAGAGTTTGCTTATTATTTACAATACAGTAACCCCCCGCCTATCGTGGGGGTTAGGGACCCACCTGACCCGCGATGACTGAAAATCCGCGAGATGCGGGTCGGGTGGAGCCTGGGGAGCAGTGGGCAATCAGATCCCCGCTGCTGCTCGCCCACGCTGTCCCGAGACTTCTCGGAGCAGCGCATGTTGGCGGCGTTGGGGGATTTGACCTTCCGACACCGCCCGCCCGCGCAGCCCTGAGACTTTTCAGAGCAGAGCGCGCCGATGGTGTCAGGAAACTGACCTCCTGCCGCTGCCCGCCTGCACAGCCCCGAGATTTCTCGGAGCAGGGTGTGCCAGCGGCATTGGGGAATCTTCTCTTGGGGGGGGGGGCACGAAGTGGCGTCCCGGGCCGTCTCCATTGAAATGCATTGGCTCAATGCATTTCAATGGAGAAAAATTTCCCCATTGGAACGCATTGGCTCAATGCATTTCAATGGAGAAATTTTCCTCATTGGAATACATTGGATCAATGCATTCCAATGGGGAAAAAATTCTCCATTGAAATATGTCTGTGAAGATTCTCAGTCATTCAGGTGAGTTTATCTGGAAGTTGAGTCATGGCTACTGGACTTCTTTTTTGAGATAGAAACGTTTCACTGTTCATCCAAACAGCTTCATCGGTCTGAATACAGCTAGTACAAATCCTCCATCTTATAGGCAGCTTTATAAGCCTATAAGATGGAGGATTTGCACTAGTTGTATTCAGACCGATGAAGCTGTTTGGATGAACAGCGAAACGTTTCTATCTCTCAAAAAAGAAGTCCAGTAGCCATGACTCAACTTCCAGATCTCCATTGAAATGCATTGAGCCAATACATTTCAATGGAGATTGTGGGGCAGCGCTACCCCCAGCAGCTGATTGGCACTGGCTGGGGGAGGAATGGCACCTGCAGCAAGGGCGGTGGTGCCTTTGCACGTGCTGAGGTGCTCCAACTGATTGTTGGTGCTGGGGTGGGGAAATAACCCAGCACTAATCAGCTGGAGCCCCAGCATATACTCTGGTCCCGCGATATAGCGGGACCGCAGTACATCAACCACAAAATGGCGGGGGTTACTGTATTACACTAGTACATTCCAAGGAAATAGGCTACCTCAACATGTCAAAAAATGGGTTGGGGGTGGAGGCAAAGTAAATGCTACAATATTTTGCCTCCCCAGCCTTCCCCACTTTTCCCAGGCATTTTACTCCTTCAAAAATACTATTTTCTGTAATTTTAGCATTTTTTAAGCATGTCAAGACTCTAAAGGCACACAATATGTTCCACAAAGTTACAGAGGTAAACATACGACATATGTATGGATTATTTAACGGGTAATAAGGTACTAAAAAAAAGAATAAAGACTGAATGAATTTGCATGTAGACATCCAGCCAACACAGGTGAAACGCAAAAAATTAGAATACTGTGCAAATGTTCATTCAATTCAGTAAGTCAACTCAAAAGGTGAAACTAATACAGTGGTACCTCGTATAAAGGAATTAACTCATTCCAAATGAAATTCTGCTAAGCAATTTTTCCTTTATACAAATTTCCCATAGGAATGCATTGAAAACGGAGTAATCCCTAATTGCAACTGTAATTTAATTTGGTCTTGAATGGCAGGATCAAAAGTTCAGATCTCCCATCCCACTCTCAGCAAGAGCACTGTTGATGTTTAGAAAGTTCATTCTTATAAGAAAGCCCAAAACACAGAGGTTTCCCCCACTCTGAAATAGCTGATTGCCCAAAGTTTGGGTTCCTTCCGAACAAAAAATACTGCTGAGACTAACAATTCTCTTTGAAAAGAAGCAGCTTTAGTCTTTTCAATGTAGTGTATATGAGATACACTCATTACATGCAAAGTGAGATATGTCAAGCCTTACTTTGATATAATTGTGATGTTTATGGCTTACAATTTATGAAAACCCCAAATTCAAAATCTCAGAAAATTAGAATAGTGTGAAACGGTTCAATATTCTAGGCTCAAAGTGTCCCACTCTAATAAGCTAATGAATCCATAACACCTGCATACAGTCCCTGAGCCTTTAAATGGTCTCTCAGACTGGTTCAGTAGGAATCACAATCATGGGAAAGACTGCTGACCTGACAGTTGTGCAGAAAACCATCATTGACACCCTCCATAAGGAGGGAAAACCCCAAAAGATACAGATTGCAAAAGAAGTTGGATGTTCCCAAAGTGCTATATGTAAGTATATCAATAGAAAGTTATATGGAAGGGAAAAGTGAGAAAGAAAAAGGTACACAAGTAGCAGGGATGACTGTGGCCTGCAGAGGATTGTCAAGAAAAAGTCTGTACACAAGTAGCAGGGATGACTGTGGCCTGCAGAGGATTGTCATGAAAAGGTCATTCAAAAGTGTTGGGGACTTTTACAAGGAATGGACGGAGGCTGGAATTAGTGCATCGAGAACCATCAGTAACTGATGCAAAACAGGGCCCAAAACAAGTACCGAGTACATATGCATGCTTATACTTTTCAGAGGCCCAATATTTTTCTATTTCCTATCCTTGTGTTATTGATATCCTGTAATATTCTAATTTTCTGAGATTGTGAATTTGGGGTTTTCATAATCTGTATGCCATAATCATCACAATTATACCAAAGTAAGGTTTGACATATCTCACATTGCATGTAATGAGTCTATCACATATATTAGTTTCACCTTTCGAGTTGACTTACTGAAATAAATGAACATTTGCCCAATATTCTAATTTTTCAAGTTTCATCTATAATGTTCACCACTAAGAATTAATACTCTAAACACGTGCTAACTGAATTTCCCTAGTAAAAGCATGCTCTTTATTTTAAAATTAAGCTAGAGTCTTTCTTGTAAGAAAAACTGAAAACCTTCAGATCCTCATCCACTTATTTTTCATACCCCATTCACATGAAAACAAAAACACCCACATCAATAGTCCTCCTAGCATGTGTGCCATAAGAAAGAATTCAAGTTTTTGAGACTGTGGCCCAGATTATTCCTTGGCTACACATTTTCATGCAGCAAAGGCACAAAATGTATTTCAGCAAGAAACACGCGTAAGCATATTTATAAATCGGTGTGTGCTTGAAATGATATAGTTCATTTTATGCCCATATAACTCTTCTGAAATCTCTGAATCAAAAGATCAATATATAAACATCCTTAAATAACCTCAAAAAATTATTGTGCTAAAAATCTAGCTGCACCTTCCATCACAACAGACACAATTTTACAAACTTTCTTTGCCTCTCTTGGAGCAACTGTAGTCACAATTGTTTATGGCAGTGGTTCCCAACCTTGGGTCCCAAAATGTTCTTCAACTACAACTCCCATAAGTCTTCATGACTAGCTGCGCTGGTCAGCTAGATCTATGCATATGGCTAACTTAAAGGCCACACACTTGACTACCTCTCTTGTTCTGTAGTATACAAGTAGTTTATATATATGGTGCCTTTCAAACTGGACTGCTGCAGTGATCTTCACACCAAGAAATGCTAGTGTTCTCTTCAATTATGGTTCAATATTCCGCACAATCGAGTGACTTTTCATTATTTTCAATTGCCCATATGTTAGCAAGCTCAGAAACATCAGTTTTAACGGTTTATTTGACTAAGGAGTACCTGTGTTCCAAGAAACAGAGTTAGGATGTGTGTAGACAGCCCAATTATTCCTACCTGGATCAGCCTCAATCGTGCTAAACATGGGAGTCTTTGAAGTTTAGTACATTATATGGAACATTGCTTACAAGTCATATGCAAGGACCGCGAGTTTTATATCAACTCGAGATATAAAACTTCTTGACATTTTGAAGCTATGAAATTTAGGGGAAATGGGGGGAATACAGCCCCCCCCCAGTTTTTTCAAAAGTTCCTGGAAATTTTACATCTCTAATGTCCACAACTGACTCTGTTTAGCACAATTTGGACTGAACTTCTTTCCCTAAACGGAAAAGACAACTAAACCAAAATTTCCCCTACTGTCTTCTCATGTTTTGCTAAACTGCTTCATGATCTTAAGAAATGGAAAGCTTCCTTCCAACTATTTGGTGGAGGGGAAAGAAGAAGGTATCCATTTTTTATTTTAGTTGCAGCTGACACAACACATTAGTGATGCATTGAAAGAGCTTTTTAAAAGACCCTTCAAAGTATCACTAATGCATCAGGAACATTTTAATGGAAAAAATCCTCCTTTCTTGCATTAACAGAAACATAGTGTCTCTAGATCATGGGAAATCAAAACACCACTCTATTCTGCTCTCGTCAGAACCCACCTGGAGTAATTTGTCCAATTCTAATGAAGCAGCTTTTTGCAACTGCCCACCTTGCCTATAACAAGACTCCTGCCCTGGCTGCAACATCACCTAGCCATGGACTTTAAGAACACCATCTAACCAGGGACTTTAAAAGTAACCTCTTGGTAAAGCACATATTTTACCATGCCTGAACTTCTGGGACCTGCTTTGAAGAAGGGTCATTTACACTCAAAAGCTTGCAATGTTCCTTTTTTATTTTTAATAGTAGCCTATAAAGGTATCGCCTGTAACCTATTTTTGCAATTGTGTTTTGTGATGGCCACACGTCTCACTCCCTTTTTGCTTTGATAATATTTCTACAATGTGTATTTATTTATTTATTTATTTATTTATTTATTTATTTATTTATTATAATTTCATACCACCTTTTTGTTTATTTTATTAACAAATCCATGGCTTTACAATTTCAAGTTTGCTTAGATAGCCCCACTTAGTGGAACAAACTATTAGAGGTGTGACAGGCTCTGTCCCTCCTGATGTTCAATATTACTCAAGACAGGAGTTACATAATGCAGCCTTTAAGGACATCTTACTCTCAAACCAGGTATATTCTAATGTCTCAAACTAAGGTTTTTGAACACCACTGTACTTGAGTTAGTTAAATCGCCATTTTGATTATGCCATATATATTTTACATACCAAGTAGGTGGACGCTGGGGGGTTTTGCTTGTACGTCCCAAGTAGTGTGATGTCACTAACTGTGCGATATAAATTAAATAAATAAATTTCTGAACGCATCTACCCTGGTTTAACATTTGAAATTAAACACACAAAGCAGTTTAGCACAATAGAAAACGATTTTATAAACCTTTAATCCAAATTTTACGAAGCCCAAGTACTAGTTTTTCAGACTTGCCTTGATTTTAGACATACAAGGCAGTTAGAATCACGCAGTTCTATTTATTCCCCGTTATCTCACACACGGAAATCCGAATTGAAATATATCTTCTCAACTTCGGAGCAATTCAGCAGACGAAGGCATGTAAACGAAAACTATGCGGCGCACACTTACTTACAATCCCCCGCCCCACAACTCAGGGGTGCCTGGCAGGGGATAAAAAAGTCCTGTGTGTGTTTTAATTCGAACTAACCCTATTAAATTCCGCGGGGCATGGCTCTAAACCAGAATGCTAAGACACGTTGGAAGCAGAGGATTGAACACAGATCACTAAAGCGAACTGGAAAGATACAGGGGCGAGAAATAATATTCTACATTTGCACAGTCGGTCGCCCCAACAGATTGCGTGAGCCGGGCGTGAAATGCGAAAAAAAGAAAAAACACAGCCCGCCTCAACACAAAATCGCACCCACCCACGAGGCCCATTCCCCCACCACCACCACTGCCTTGAAAAGCGCCATTTCCCCCCGTCCTCTTCACATTCGGCCGCTCCCCTCAGCCCAAACCCCGACCGCCTCCCCACGGGAACCGTTCTCCCTCCGTCGTGTTTCACTCCACGAGGGAGGCCCCCGTGGTGGCTCTCTCACCTGGTCGCCGGCGGCAGCTTCTCCAGACATGTTGGCTCAAACCAGGCCCCGGGAGGGGGAGAGCGTCGGAAGCCTCAAAGAGATATATTTCTATTTCTTGACCACCCACCCTCCCACTCCGCCACCTTCCCTTCACAAAACCCCCGGACAATTAGCCGGCCAACCAGCGGGCCCTAGGAATTTTCCTTCCGTGCCGCCTCCACTCCTCCAAGGAACAAAATGGCGGCTGAGCACCTCCCTCCCTCAGCAACGGCGGAGGCGGGGCCGAAATGGGAAAGCGCGAGTACCGCAAGGTCTGCTGGGAAACGGAACTGGAGACGACAATGGGCGCGAGCGGTTAAACAAACGACCAGTGGAATTCAAGCGAGGGAGAAAAATGGCGCGAAAAGGATTCTGGGAGTGGAATAAATAAAAAAAACAGGGCACAGCAAGAGACTTGCGCAGACGCTTAGGGAGAAGGAGGGGATATGGGGGCGGTGCATGCTTGGTTGTTGTTGTTTTTTGTGCTGTTTGTTAAGCCTTGCGACGGAAATTGCGAATATATCGTATGTTTCGTGAAGCACGTGGGTGGATCAAGCTGCGAACTTGCATTGCCCTGTGCTTACAGCATCTGTTTTATTGTTCATTTATTTCTCGATTATTGATATTTAATTATTTGTTATATTCAGATTCATAAGTTGTTTTTTCTCATGATTCAAGGAGCAATTGCGTAATAGTTTTGGATTGCGTATACGACAAACCAGAAGAAATCTGGACTTTGAGTCATGGCAACTGGACTTCTTTTGCTTGAGAGATTGAAACGTTTTAGCTGCTCATCCAAACAGCTTCGCCAGTCTGAAGAAAGCAAGCCGCGAGTCCTCCCTTTCAATCTCTCAAGGTTTCAATCTCTCAAGAAAAAGTTGTCATGACTCAACTTCCAGATAAACTCACCTGGATGACAGAATCTTTACAGACAAGCCAGGCAAAACATGTTGTGTGTTGATAATATCAATACTCTCCCTAAATTGAGAAACTGGATAGGTATTATGTATGAGGAATTAACAGACGTAAGGGTGTGGTTTGTTTGAATAAATAAGATTGGTGAAACGAGAGGATTGGTTCCCTTAGGATTTGAAGCTTAAAATAGGAGTTAATGAGTACAGTAATTCTCATAAAGAAAATGTAGAATCTTCCTGGGGTCTGTGTTGAGTCTGTACAAACATAAATGCTGTTTGTTTGTTTGTTTGTTTGGAATATTTTTACCCCACCTTTCTCATAAATAACGATGCAGGTGTGACCCAAATATTGACCCATGTGGGTAATACCAAACTGTTCAAGAGATGAGACAACAGTGAGGAATGCATCAGAATCCCTGTGAATGTGGCAAATGAAGAATAAACTTTGAATTGTGGTTTGCAAGTTTTGGTTGTCCTTTATTGCAGAAAGTACTGTGGACATAGAAACGTATACAAAAGTCATCAAAAGTCAGTTAGCTTAGGTACCTTTTTAATAAGGAACATCCAAAGCATTTATGACTGCTAGATATAGGAAAGAGGATTAAGGGCTTATCTATGCACCTGTTTTAGAGGGGGCTGGAGGAGACTAAATAGCATCACTAGGAGGTCTCTTATGCCATCCAAATGGTGTACCAGATCTCAAGCAACAGTGTTGGGCCTGCTGTCAATTTTCTAGTACTGTATTGTGTAATAGGTTAAGAAGAGAGCTGCTTCAGAAAACTGACAAAAAACTTCCTTGACTTTTTGGAGAGGCTGAAGAAGTACATGGTTTTATAGAATTTTAGTGTAGTGTGTATCAATTGCCTGGAAGTTGAGTCATGGCAACTGGCTGCCTTTTCTTGAGAGATCAGTCTCTCAAGAAAGTAAGTCCAGTTGCCATGATTCAGCTTCCAGATAACCTCACCTGGATGACTGAGAATCTTCACAGACATGTACAGTATATAAATTGCAATACTTAAAAAGTGGCAATGAGGATCATATTTACTTTTTATTTTCTAGTCAAGAAAAATAACTCACTTCACTGCATTTTCCTATCTACTGCTTTGAGGAGGAAGTTTCCAATTTATTTTTTTACTTTTTTAAAGTGATGGGGCAAATATCTGCCACTCTAATATACTTTGGAAACGCTTCCTCACCCACCTCTACAGAATCAAGGAAGTGTTAAATTAGCCAATATCCTGAAGTGACTGTCTTCTTAAGCCACTTTACAATATTAGCATTTGACAGGAAGGCTCACTTTTGATTTGGTGCCAGGGATCACATGCACTGGAAATAGACCAAAACAGGGCAATCCAACCCATACAAAAAAGTAGAATCACCTCAAGTGGGGCAGAAAGGCACAAATGCTCTGGGAGGCAGGCTGATTTGGTCCAGCAAATATGTCATATGATTAGCTTCTTTAGAAATGAACTAAAAAGAAAAAAAAATGAACTAGCCTATTTCTCTCTAGCAGATGAAACAACAGGCTAAGCAGCTGTGTAGTCTCCCTCTGAGGGGGGACATGGTAGAATGTTTTGAACACGATACATAGCACAGATATTTGTCTTTTCTCCCTCTCTGTTGTTAGAGTCATCTACTGACTTGCGGTAGATTCAGGACAGATAAAATATTTCATGTAATGAATAATTAATTTTCTATCACAATGCAGTGGTACCTCTAGTTATGAATTTAATATGTTCTGAATGCATGCTCTTAAGTAGAGGTACCGTATCTTAAAAATTGAAAAATTAAAATTGTAAGTAGAGCAGACCACATCTAAAATTTGTAAGGCGGCAGTTAAAATGTCAACGGTTTTCAGCTCTTAAGTCAAATTGCTCTTAAGTAGAGCTGCTCTTAAGTAGAGGTACCAGTGTATATGGTAATCACTACTAATTCAGATAAAGGAGGATTTGAGAAATTTAAGATAAAAATTTAAGTCATAACTATATGGCAGGGCTATTCAACTTTGAACAGGCCAAGGTCTACTTTTTCCGGCCCAAAGTGCCTGAGGGCTACTACACTAAAACCTCTACTTATGTATTTTATCCATTCTGAGCACATGCTCATAAGTAAAAACTTTTGTAAGTAGATCAGCGGTTTCCCATAGGAATGCCGTGAAAACCAATTAATCCATTCTGGAGGGAACAGATTTCAGTGTGCCATGGCCCTTGAACTGCCCCACTTGGCTGAGACAGTGGGCTGGCAGACCCAGAACTTTGCTGGGGCAGTGGTGGTCCTTGGGGTGGGGGAGGGAGGGGTGGAGAACTTATCCCCTCACTTTTTTATTGATGGCTGGCGGGCTACTTTTGAACCCTTTGCGGGCTATCAGTAGCCCGTGGTCTACCTGTTGGGCAGACCTGCTATATGGTAACTCAAAAATTGGATATACGTTGTCAAATATACCTTTTCAGTCTATGGAAACACTAGACAGCAGCTGGTTTGGTCCCATGCCCTATTTGGCAAGCACATAGAGTACATGGACCTCTGATGTGAACCAGGAGATTTACTACTATTTACTATTTTTTCCTTTCACAGTTATGGGGTACACCTGTCAAATGAAATAACATTACAAAAGAATAAAAACATGACTACAGAAGAACTACGTAGCTTTAATGTTGACAAGGAAAATATTGACATAATTAAAGACTGCTGAACTGGTCTTATTTTTAAAGAAGAGGTCAATGAAATACCTGGTTTCACCTTCAATGGATAATGTACTCCCATAGACTGGGAGCCAAGGGTTTCAAGAGTCATTTTGTGTTGTTACTCAGAGGTCATGCATTATATGAAAAGGCTGTAAACCAAATAGAGTAGGAAGTCATAACTTGAATCAGATTAAACATAAACATACAGCATTAGGGGGCTCTTAAAACTTAAAGTATAATTAACATATCCTTATCACTAAAGGCTTCTCAGGGTTTCCTTACCATTAAGTGTTATCAGGTTTTATTTATTTATTTATTTATTTATTTATTTATTTATTTTTGTACTTATTAACCGCCCAACTTTCCCTTAGGAACTCTGGGTGGTGTACAACAGATTGAAAAACAATTTGCCCAAACACAACCCCCGTAATAAACAGAAAAAATAAAAATATAATAACAGTCAACAGCACACTAGTACAATCACATACAATCCAGCAAGAAAAAGGGCTGGGACAAGACAATACAACTAACACAGAACACACACTGTACACTCAGCGATCACTGAAACTCTTCTGGAAGAACTAGTAGGGTTTTGAGGTATGGCAGATAGTTAAGGAGTAGCTGTGTAACTCAGTGAGTTGGAACCTTCCTAGAGGTATGTGTTGTGATTGTGATTCCTCATTAAATATTGAGTGAGAAGAGGCCAGTTGTATGTCCTTGTGTAAGGTACGTAGTCCCAGAATGCTTCCCAAAGAAGGGAATAATGAGCCATTTTCAGGGCCACAACTATGTTCTGTATCACCCAAGGTAAACATGGATTTCACCCCCACCCCAGCAAAGGAGGTGTGGAATAGTACACAGTACAAATACTATTTTGTCAATTTGGTGCCCCACCCCTGGTGCAGCACCCAGAGCACCACTTCTTACCTAGAAAACACAGGAAAGAGTCACATAAGTTGTAACTGATACATTCAATTATTATTTGGTTTGCAATAACATAGAGAAAGAGAAGATTTTTCCTTGACTTGAACCAAGTGTCCTGTGTCCCAATCCAACACTCTGTTTTCGACACCACACTGGATTAGAATTTTTTAATAGGCATTTTATGTACCAGGTGGCTGGATTTTTGAGTGATTTAGGCATCCGGCTGCAGAGCCAAATACTGGGAATCTGATTCTCCAATATGCCTCTCATGAGTAGAGCCAGGCTGTGTGGCCTTGGGCAAGATGCACAGTTCCAGGAACCCCAAGAAGGAAGGGTTCGAAAACCATGAAAAGGATCAGAAATTTACTTGACAGCTCACAATTATTTATTAATATAGTATTAGATGTACTAATGCTGCTCCACTAGATGGCAGCCTGGGACAAATCCAGACAATGTTCCTCAAAAGGGTATGTGTGTGTGTGTGTTGCAAGTGGTTACAGTCTTGACCTACTCTACATGACCCCATGTCCATGGAGTTTCTTGGCAAGAATACTGGAGTGGTTTGTCAGCACCTGGTATTCCCACTTCAGGCTTACCAATGCAACCTAAATTAGAGTTGGACTTTGATAGCTTTTTATGTTCGCCATACAGTCGGCACAACCAAGATCACTGGATGCCTTCTTATTGCCAAGTCATGACCTGCACATAAATTTGACTGGCACTGACATGTTATGGTAGGGCTTTTCTATACATATCTTGTACAAAACCAGTGATGTAGCTACTCTTCCAATATTATGAACAATTCTGGCTATGACTTTGGAAAAAATATATATAATGGTGAGCTGAACATAAGGCAACCATAAGGCTCAAGGCTTAGGAGTACCTCCTCTACAAGAAAAAAACTATAATGTTTAGAGTATTTTAGTCTAGGGAGAAAAACATGCTGATACAACAGAGCTCTTTGTGGCACCTTAAAGATTTGCCAGTTTTATTTGGCATGGTGAGTACTCAAGGACTGCAGCTGGCTTGTTTAGACACATTGTTCAGATTCAGAGAAAGGCAAAACAACACTATTCATGCCAAGCCGTCAGCCCACTACGGAGCCCAGAATCCCCTGAAAGAGACTCCCTGTCTGGGCATGCACTATGATGTTTCTTTTGTTGGTGTCATCTTGCACCTTATTGATAGAGCTCTTCCCCTTTGCCCGAAGGCAACAGCACACTGGGAAAGTTACTTTTAAAATCTCAGTTCCTCAAGTAGGCAGTACCTATCTCAAATCAAGAACACATGATATGCAAGCTTTTCTAAGTTGTATAAGGCTGTTTATTTGTTGCATTCATGCCATGGTGTTAGGAAACTGACTTGCTACATTGTATGTTGTGTGCTTATTAGTAAATGTACTAAGAAAAAAGAAACCGAAAGCCTAAGGATTCGTAAAAGAACGACCTGAAAAGGTCCAATTGACATACCTTTACAAATGCCTTAAATGCTCTTTAAAAAGAAAACACAATCTTTCACATAAAAATATTTTTGATGTCATCCTTCTTCAGTGGAATGGCCACCCCCCATACCTACAGGTGAAACTTGAAAAATTAGAATATTGTACTAATGTTCATGTATTTCAGTAAGTCAACTCAAAAAGATGAAACTAATACTGTATATGAGATAGATTCATTACATGCAAAGCGAGATATGTCAAGCCTTACTTTGATATAATTGTGATGTTTATGGTGTAAAGCTTATGAAAACTCAAATTCGCAATCTTAGAAAATTAGAATAGTGTGAAAAGGTTCAATATTCTAGGCTCAAAGTGTCCCACTCTAATAAGCTAATGAATCCATAACACCTGCATACAGTCCCTGAGCCTTTAAATGGTCTCTCAGACTGGTTCAGTAGGAATCACAATCATGGGAAAGACTGCTGACCTGACAGTTGTGCAGAAAACCATCATTGACCCCATCCATAATGCGGGAAAGCCCAAAAGCTATAAATTGCAAAAGAAGTTGGATGTTCCCAAAGTGCTGTATGAAATTGTATGGAAGGGAAAAGTGTGGAAGAAAAAGGTGCACAAGCAGTAGGGATGACTGCAGCCTGGAGAGGATAGTCAGGTAAAGGCCATTCAAAAGTGTTGGGGACTTTCACAAGGAGTGGACTGAGGCTGGAGTTAGTGCATCAAGAGCCACCACACACAGACGGATCTTGGGCATGGGCTTCAAATGTTGTATTCCTCTTGTCAAGCCGTTCCTGAACACTGTTGCTCAGTTGTCCAAAGTCCTGTTTTCTGATGACAGCTGTCAAGAGTTTCCTCTGGTGGTCAGGGGAAGTGAAATTATTTTTTGTTACATTATTCTTCTCTCCATCTGCAGTGCTGCTCTCTTTTCTCCCCCCACCCCGGCCCTGCTTCCCTTCTCTTGTTCTCTCCTGTCCTTGCCTCTCCTCCTTCAGTACCTGCAACCATGATGGCAGGGGCTGCTGGAGGCTGCCATTTCCAGGCTAAACAATGAGCATGCCAAAAATAATGTACGGCCTCCTATTGGACCATAAAGATGTGTAACAGCTCTTAAAGAGGGAGAAGTCATTCAAAGTAGAAACCCTAGCAGGCAAGGTCTTGTTTCCAGGTCCAAATGATGCCATCAGTGATCCAAATCCACAGCAATTTCTTCCTGTTAGATAATCCTGCCAGAGGATGTCCCAGCCAAATTTTATTGACAGTGCCACGGTGGCTCCCCACAAGCTTTTTCCCAGCTGTCAATGCAGCTCCTGTCACAGCTGCTGTGACATTTTTCGTAGGAAATAGTGAGCATTTGCTGTTTATTGCATTTATTTTCTAATTCCTTCACCCAGGAACAACTTGCCAGAACTAAACAACTCCACAGTCTCTTTTTCCTTGAATGCATGCAAAGTGAGTTTGCACATACGTCAGTGCTACTGAAACTGAAGCAGCTATACACAATGCAGTCAACAACAAGGATTAAATGACTTCTGCCAAAGATCTGTAGCTAAATTTTAAAGGTGTCCACTTACATTTATATCAAAAACAAGTTACTATTTACTCTTAAATCTTCCCAGCTTAATTTATTTTTCATTCAGTTACTACATTTAGACAATTTGCAACCAAAACTCTGTATTATAATATCAGCCTTGCAAAAAGAGGTGTTTCAACAATTTTTGTTATGTTTTTTTTTTCTTTTTTTTTTTTTGTATAAGGCTTGCATAGCATGGTTATGGAAATAGTGGGCACAAACTGTAAATCTACATGTTTTAGTTATCAGAAATATCCTGCATTTACAATGCAATGTTACAACATTGTTACGGTCTGACTCTCCAAAATATCTGGCCGGGCAACCCTAGCTTCTTAAATGCTTAAAGTAATTCCTGCAATGTCTTCTCATCCTTGAGAAGTCCTTTTTAGTCTGCACATGGTTCCATAAAGGAATTTAGACTAGTCCTCTCCAGTAGGAAAAGAAGGCTATGTTATTTATGCTGCTGGGAAGAGTTTCTGAAGTAATAGGACCTTACTTCTTCAGTATGAGACTAATCGAACCTAAGGACAACAGCACAATGAAATGGTGGGTTTTCCTTCAGAACTCACTCCAGATATTGTGCCATTTATCTTAAGGTTAATGGAAGGTCTGGGACCTTCCTAAAGGCATTGAACCCCATTATCCTCAATCATCATAGCCAATGTTCATGGATGGTGGGATCTGAGAAGGCTGCAGGTTCTCTTGTCCAGATTCCAGTGTTTTCAAATGTAATATTTTGATATTTACTGTGTGTACACCCTCCCACGCTTCCAGTGAACTCAAGGCAGCATAAATTGCTGTCTTCTTCCTCACTTTAATTTCAGAACAATCCTGGGAGCAAAGTCACGCTTACAGAGACTGACTCAGTGCTCCCAGTGAGTCTCAGCACTCATTGGCGACTGGATGGAATGGATCCTCCACTGCAAGCCAACTACTGAAACTATTGTACTGCATACGCAGAAGCAAGTTTACTCATGTTATTTTTCTCTGCTTCAGGTAAGTATTGTGAGCATACTTGTTAAGGCAAGATAAGCCTATCTTTCCTTGTTGTGTTAATCTTAGGAAAGACTTTAAAGCCCATGATCTGTTCCTATCCAGTGGGCTTAATATTGTATCCATTTGCCCCAACATTCTACTAAATACCAAGGCACACTATCACTTTCAAGCCACCCAGTCACACCACAAATACGTCAATACATTTCTTCCTCCTCTCTCTCATCAGCCCCCAGTTTCAAGAAGTTGTGGTCACATAATTGCCAAAATAGTATATGAATGAGGAACCATTTTCGTCAGAGAGGTTTCCATGCGCAATGGCATTCATGCAATCTGCTTTTTCAAGTGGAAACCTGGCCAGTGTTAAGTTGTGCAGGATTCTGCCTTTTATGCAAGCACTGCTGCAGCACAAGTGACAATGTGTGCAATAGCCACATTTCACCTACCTAGTGTGATCTGACATTATCATAGTGGTGGGTCTTTACACTCAATGAAAGCTCAGTAGGGTACTGGCCTTTGTAAGAAAGTGGCTATGAATTAAGCCTAAGCAGTTATTTCAAGCACCAGTAATCCATATGAATCAATGAGGGCCTTGTGCTCATAGCTACACATACTGTGACAAATATCAGTATGCACAATAGCAGTGTGTCATGTACAAATAAATCTCCACACTCTCAGAACAACACTGCACAATGCATCGTCTCATTCTTATCTGGCAAGTGTTTTTCCTTTTTGATCCAGTATCAGTCTCCAAAGGCGTAAGAATGACTTCCAGCAATTTTTCTGTTAAAAAAATCCTTTTATTTTCCTTTGCTGTAGAAAGTGAAAAAGATAATACAAGGGAAACATTTAGAAGGAATCACAAATTTAGTCCAACTCCCCAGAAATATCTTTTAAGAATGAATGCTTCCAACATGGGAGAAAATAATATTTTGGCATGCCAATATGGTTTCCACAATATCTGAAAGGAAGTCCTGTTGAATCTGTTCTCCCTCCTATGTGGTTGTATTGTCTGAGGGTGATGGGAGATGCAACCTGAAACATTAGGAGTATACCAGGTCCTGTCTAAATTTTTAAGAACTACTGTATATTTTGTTGTTGTTAAGTCGTTCAGTCATGTCCGATTCTAGACAGGAGTGCCTGGCATGCTCTGGTTCATGGGGTCATGAAGAATCGGACATGACTGAACGACTTAACAACAACAAAATATACAGTAGTTCTTAAAAATTTAGACAGGACCTGGTATACTCCTAATGTTTCAGGTTGCATCTCCCATCACCCTCAGACAATACAACCACATAGGAGGGAGAACAGATTCAACAGGACTTCCTTTCAGATATTGTGGAAACCATATTGGCATGCCAATATTATTTTCTCCCATGTTGGAAGCATTCATTCTTAAAAGATATTTCTGGGGAGTTGGACTAAATTTGTGATTCCTTCTAAATGTTTCCCTTGTATTATCTTTTTCACTTTCTACAGCAAAGGAAAATAAAAGGATTTTTTTAACAGAAAATTTGCTGGAAGTCATTCTTACGCCTTTGGAGACTGATACTGGATCAAAAAGGAAAAACACTTGCCAGATAAGAATGAGACGATGCATTGTGCAGTGTTGTTCTGAGAGTGTGGAGATTTATTTGTACATGACACACTGCTATTGTGCATACTGATATTTGTCACAGTATGTGTAGCTATGAGCACAAGGCAGTGTAGCCTCTTGAAGTTTGGTCATATCCATGTTGGTTGCATTGATGACACCATCCAACCATCTCATTCTCTGCCGTCCCCTTTTCTTTTTGCCTTCAATCTTTCCCAACATCAAAGCAAAGCAAAGCAAAGTGTTCTGCTTATATACTGCCCGATACCACTTCAAGTAGTCTCTGGATGGTTTATAGTTTAATTACAGTATGCAGGCTACACATTCCCCCCCCCCAGCCAACGGGGTACTCATTTTACCAACCTTGGAAGGATGGAAGACAGGGCCTTTTCACACGACCCCCAAGATCCGCTGGCCACTTAAATTCGGACCAGAGATCTTAGGGGTTTGTCGCTGTTCCTGCGTTCCCACCCCCTCCACACTCCTGGCTGCTGGCTGCGTGAGGGGAGGGAGAAAAAAAAGGAAGAAAAGAATGCCCCTCACCTCTGTTCTGCCGTCCCAGCACTGCATTCAGATCTCTTAAAGGGGCGGGGGGCAAAAAAAGAACAAACAGAAGCAAGGAGAGCCGGGCAGTCACTACGTTATATCCGCATCAGGAATTTTCACCTCCAGAGAGCAGGTCCTGAAAAGTGCACTGGGACGCGCTTAGGTGGGCGTGGTCGCACTTAATTATCTGTAAACTCCGGAGCTGGTGGGGAAACAATTTTAAGCTCCGGAGCTGGGAGCCATTTGCGGCGGAGTTTAGGGGTCGTGTACAAAGGGCCTGAGTCAAGCATGAGCCTGCTACCTGGGATTGAACCCCAGGTCGTGAGCACAGTTTTAGATGCAGTATAGGCATTTAACCACTGCACCACGAGGCTCCTACTCTGTCCTTTTCCAAGGAGTCCTCTCTCCTCACGAGGTGGCTAAAGTATTGGAGTCTCAGCTTCAAAATCTGTCCTTCCAGTGAACATTCAAGTTGATTTCTTTCAGGATAGATAGGTTTGATCTCCTTGCAGTCCAGGGGACTCTCCAGAGTCTCCTCCAGCACCACAGCTCAAAAGTGTCAATTCTGTGGCAATCAGCCTTCTTTATAGTCCAGCCCTCACTTCCATACACCATTATTGGAAAAACCATAGCTTTGACTATCCAGACCTTTGTTGGCAAAGTGATGTCTCTGCTCTTTAAGATGCTGCCTAGGTTTGCCATTGCTTTCCGCCCAAGATGCAGGCGTCTTTTAATTTCATTGCTGCAGTTGCCATCTGCAGTGATTAAGGGAACCCAAGAAAATAAACCCTGTCATGGCCTCCATTTCTTCCCCTACTGTTTGCCAGGCGGTGATGGGACTGGTGGCCATGGTCTTAGCTTTTTTGAGGCGGAGCTTCTGCCCATTTTTTTCACTCTCTGCTTTCACCCTTATTAAGAGGTTCTTTAATTCCTCCTTGCTTTCTGCTATCAGAGTAGTATCATCTGTGTATCTTAGGTTGTTGTTATTTCTTCCGGCAATCTTAATTCCAGCTTGTGATTCATCCAGTCCTTCCTTTCACATGATGTACTCTGCATATAAGTTAAATAGGCAAGGTGACAGTACACAGCTTTGTTGTACTCCTTTCCCAATTTTAAACCAGTCAGATGTTCCATATCCATTTCTGACTGTTGCTGCTTGTCCCACATATAAATTTCTTAGGAGACAGATAAGGTGTTCAGGCACTCCCATTCCTTTAAGGACTTGCCATAGTTTGTTGTGGTCTACACAGTCAAAGGCTTTGGCATAGTCGATGAAGCAGAAGTAGATGTTTTTCTGGAATTCTCTGGTTTTCTCCATAATCCAGTGCATGTTGGCAATTTGATCTCTAGTTCCTCTGCCCCTTCGAAATCCAGCTTGCACTTCTGGGAGTTCTCTGTTCACATTCTGCTGAAGCATCCCTTGTAGAATTTTGAGCATAATCTTGCTAGTGGGTGAAATGAATGCAATTGTACTATAGTTGGAGCATTCTTTGGTGTTGCCCTTCTTTGGGACTGGGATGTAGACCAATCTTTTCTAGTCCTCTGGCCACTGTTGAATTTTCCAAATTTGCTCGCATATTGCATGTAGCACCTTTACAACCAGGGCCGGCAGTTGCCTAAGGCGCCAAAATGGAGAGAGAACGGGATAGCCTTTCGCCCTCCTGCCCCTTCGCTGCTGGCCACCGCCGTCCGTCCCCACCAGCCGCCCGTCGCCGCCCGCCTCCCGCCCTCCGCGCCCATCGCCGCCCACCCCCCGCACCCGTCGCCGGCCCCCGCCATCAACCCCCACTGCCACTGCCACCCCGCCCACCCCACCCCCTGCCCCACCCCCGCCCACCACCCTGCCCCCCTGCCCTGCCCACCACCACCCTGCCCCCGCCCCCCACCCCCCTGCCCCTCGCCTAGGGTGCAAAAAACCTAGCACCAGCCCTGTTTACAACATCCTCTTTTAGGATTTTAAACAGTTCAACTAGAATGGCATCACATCCACTGGCCTTACTGTTTGCAGTGCTTTCTAAGACCCACTTGACTTTACCTTCCAAGATGTCTGGCTCGAGGTCAGCAACTACTCTATCTTAGTTATCAGGGACATCCAGATCTTTCTGGTATAATTCCTCTGTGTATTCTTGCCATCTCTTCTTGATGTCTCCTGCTTCAGTTAGGTCCCTACCATTTTTGTCCTTTATCATATCCATCTTTGCACAAAATGCCCCTTTAATATCTCCAATTTTCTTGAACAGATCTCTGGTTTTTCCTTTTCTATTGTTTTTCTCTGTTCATTCAAGAAGGCCATCATGTCTCCTCACAATTTTTTGGAAGTTTGATTTCAATTTTCTGTATCTTTCCCTTTCTCCCTTGCATTTTGCGTCCCTTCTCTCCGCTATTTGTAGGGCCTTGTTGGACAAGCATTTTGCTTCCTTGCATTTTCTTTTCTTTGGGATGGCTTTCGTTGCTGATTCCTGTACAACGTTACAAGCCTCCATCTATAGTTCTTCAGGTTCTGTCCACCAAATTTAGGTAGTTCTTCAAAAGCATTCTTCACCTCCACTGTGTATTCATAAGGGATTTGACTTATATTGTACCTGACTGGCCCAGTGGTCTTCCCTACTTTCTTCATTTTAAGTTTGAATTTTGCTATAAGAAGCTGATGATCAGCACCAGGTCTCGCTTTTGCTGACTCTATAGAGCTCCTCCATCTTTGGCTGCAGAGAACATAATCTGATTCCAATACTGTCCATCTGGTGATGTCCATGTGCAGAGTTGCCTTTGGTGTCAGTTCTAGAAGGAATTGTAAGTCTTCATAGCATTGGTCAGTCTCAGCCTCTTCAGCATTGGTAGTTGGTGCATAAACTTGGATTACTGTGATGTTAAAATGTCTGCCTTGGAATTGTACTGAAATCATTCTGTCATTTTCGAGGTGGTATCCCAGCACAGCTTTTCCCACTCTTTTGTTGACTATGAGGGCCACTCAATTTCTTCTATGGGATTCTTGCCCACAATAGTAGATGTGAAAGTCATCTGAAGTGAATTCACTCCTTCCTGTCCATTTAAGTTCACTGATGCCCAAGATGTCAATGTTTATTCTTGCCATCTCCCATTTGACCACATCCAGCTTACCCTGGTTCACAGATCTCACATTCCAGGTTCCTATGCAGTACAGTATATTTCTTTGCAGCGTTGGACTTTCCTTTATTTTCCAGGCAGGTCTGCAGCTGGATGTCCTTTCAGCTTTGGCCCAGCCGCTTCATTAGCTCTGGAGCTACTTGTACTTCTCCTCTGATTTTCCTCAGTAGCATGTTGGACACCTTTTTACCTGAGGGGCTCATTTTCCAACATCATATCTTTTAGCCTTTTGTTAATAGAGTTTTCTTGGCAGGGATACTGGAGTGGATTGCTAGTCTCTACTCCAGGTAGAAATATCTTACTGGTCCCAAAATCTGTGTCAAATGCTAGGGGTAAGGGACAGGTTGCCTACAAAACTGCCTATCTATATACAGTGGTACCTTGTTGTTGTTGCTGTTGTTCAGTCGTTCAGTTGTGTCCGACTCTTCGTGACCCCATGGACCAGAGCTCACCAGGCCTTCCTATCTTCCACTGCCTCCCGGAGTTGTCAAATCCATATTGGTTGCATTGATGACACCGTCCAACCATCTCATTCTCTGCCGTCCTCTTTTCCTTTTGCCTTCAATCTTTCCCAACATCAAGGATTTTTCCAAGGAGTCCTCTCTCCTCATGATGTGGTACTGGAGCCTCAGCTTCAAAATCTGTCCTTCCAGTGAACATTCGGGGTTGATTTCTTTCAGGATGGATAGCTCAAAAGCATCAATTCTGCGGCGATCAGCCTTCTTTATAGTCCAGCTTTCACTTCCACACATCACTACTGGAAAAACCATAGCTTTGACTATCCTGACCATAGTTGGCAAAGTGATGTCTCTGCTCTTTAGGATGCTATCTAGGTTTGCCATTGTTTTCCTCCCAAGAAACAGGCGTCTTTTAATTTCATTGCTGCAGTCGCCATCTGCAGTGATCAAGGAACCCAAGAAAATAAACTGTCATTGCCTCCATTTCCTCCCCTTCTATTTGCCAGGAGTTGATGGGACCGGTGGCCATGATCTTAGTTTTTTTGATGTTGAGCTTCAGCCCATTTTTTCACTCTCCTCTTTCACTCTCATTAAGAGGTTCTTTAATTCCTCCTCACTTTCTGCTGTCAGAGTAGTATCATCTGCATATCTGAGGTTGTTGATATTTCTTCCGGCAATCTTAATTCTGGCTTGTGATTCATCCAGACCTGCCTTTCACATGATGTACTCTGCATATAAGTTAAATAGGCAAGGTGACAGTATACAGCCTTGTCGTACTCTTTTCCCAATTTTAAACCAGTCATTTGTTCCATATCCAGTTCTGACGGTTGCTGCTTGCATAAAGGAATTAATTTGTTCCAAATGAAATTATTTTAAGCAAATTTTCCTTTATACAAATTTCCCATAGGAATGCATTGAAAACAGAGCAATTCCTAATCTTGACCATTTTTATGTTGTACAAATTTGCCCCACAGATGATTCTGTTAAGCAAATTTCCCCTATCTCCAGAATTTTTTATGTTGTACAGATTTTATGTTATACAAACCGTTTGTTATACGGGGGTCCACTGTACTTTATGTGTAGCTAAAGGGATTTCTAAATTCACATGGTCTATTCCCATTGGTATTCTATGACAATTTTCCATCCAGCTGGGTCAAGTCCTTCCAGAGGTATTTGCTGAAAATTGGCCTTTCCCCTCAGGCACTCTTATCTTATGGAATAGATCAAGCAAAACAAAAACAATTTGTTAAGCAGAGAATTGTGGATATAGCATATCAAACTGACCTATCTAGCATACAAAATATTATGGTGTGGAACTACATAAAAAAAACCTCATTGGTACTGGCAAATTATTTAGTATTGCTGCAAGTAAAATGGTTTAGAAGAGCCTTCAACTCGGCAAGGTGCTCTGGACTCCCTTCTGCTGTACTTCTGGAAGTTAAGTCATGGCAATTGGATTTCTTTTTCTTGAGAGATAGAAATATTTCACTGCTCATTCAAACAGCTTCATCAGTCTGAAGAAAGCTAGTTGCACGTCCTCCATCTTATAGTCCAGCGTTTTTCAACCACTGTTCCGTGGCACACTAGTGTGCCGCGAGGCGTTGCCTGGTGTGCCGTGGGAAAAATTGAAAAATTCTAAAGAAATTCAACCCAGGGCCGGCGGGCGGCCCACAGCTGGGAGGTGCTATAAATAGTGTCCAAGGGCCAGCTTGGCTCCTCCCCCCTGAGGCCCGCGGCGCTGGCATCACTTCCTGGTCCCGCTCATTCTCTTTAGTGTTTGCCCTGTGCCTGCCGCTGCCGCCGCGACTCACTCGCTTCCCTCTCCCCCCTCCTTTTTTTACCCTGGACAACCACCACCCCTTTCCTGGGAGCTACCAATGGACTGAGCCGCCCGACAGCCCGCCCGCCGACACGAGCCGGCCCGGGAGCCCCAGCCCAGAACAAACCACCAGGTGAGGGGAAGGGGAGGAGGGGCGCCCGGCTGCCCCACGAGCACCACGGCAGGGCTGCGAGGAGGAGGGGATGGAGGAGGCCTCCGCCGGGCCTGGGCTGAGGAGGCGGGCGGGGGGGCTACTGGCACGGCTGGACGGCCGGCCTTTAGGGTCCGGGAGGGGAAGAGCCATCTCTGAGGGGCCCTGACAAGCTCTCCTCTTCCTCCTCATAGATTTGGGGGGGGGAACGGTTGCTTGGGGTCCTCCTTGAAGTCTTGCCCCTTTCTTTCTGTCTTGGGTCACCCTCTTCTCTCTCTATGTCTTTTCTTTCTTTTTTCCCCCACCTCTCTCTTTCCATTTGTACCCTTTCCCCTCCTCATAGAAACGTGCTCATTTCTAGCCTGCATATGTGTATGTAGCCTGCCTACTGTAATTAAAACTGTAAACCGCCCAGAGACTCCTTGAAGTGGTATGGGGTGGTATACAAGTAGAACACTTTCTGCCTTCTTTCCTTCCTGCCTTCCTTCATCCTCCTCCCCTCCTGTCGCTGGACTTGCTGAAGGCATCTGCCTTGGCCACAGTGTGGAGAGCAAGATGGGCTTTTGGGTCTTATTTGTGTTCCTGGAGAGTCAGTGCCCCTTCTCAGGTCTCCACTGGACACAGAAGTCCATGCAGGGCAAAATGTCTTTAAAAAAACAACACAGGTAAGTGGGAACTGGGTGCTAGAGAGCGGGCTGCCTCAATCTGTGGCCCCTCTGTCCTGCTTCTCCCTACACCAGCAATGGCGAACCTTTTAGAGACCGAGTGCCCAAACTGCAATTCAGAACCCACTAATTTTTTCGTAAAGTGGCAATAGAGCAATTTAACCTGAATACAGGTGGCTGTGAAGGGATGATGTCGGGTGCCCACAGAAAGGGCTCCGAGTGCCACCTTTAGCACCCATGCTATAGGTTTGCCTACAGTACCCTACTGTTAATGTTTTGCATCCAGTTAATGTTGCTTAGTGCTATCCAGTGTACACTGACGGACGGAGACATTTTCTAATGGTGGTGTGCCTCATGATTTTTTTTCATGAAACAAGTGTGCCTTTGCCCAAAAAAGGTTGAAAACACTGTTATAGTCCACTTTGACCTCTTGTCACCCTGGTCTGAAATAGGCTCATAAGATAACAATGGCCTGAATATGCTCATTAGGTAGACAACAGTATCCATAGCCTTAACGTGAACAATGGCCTAAGGTGCTGAAACCCATAAAGTATGAGTTGTTAGCTATGGTCCTGATGGTGGAGGCTTTTTCATTTGTCTGGGTATTGTTAAAAACACAGCCTGATAAGTAGCAGATAGACTGTGCCTGAGGCTCCCACCTCTGTTGAAAGAGGGGTCTTTAATGCTCACATTAATGGCTTCCCTGACCTCTCTCTCAAACTACCTATCTTCTCTGTCTAATATGTGTACATCCTCATCTTTGAATGAGTGCCTTTTGTCCTTCAAGTAGAAGTGTACTGCTTATTCAGGTCCTGAGCTGTTACCCCTCTATGTTGGGCCATCCTTCTGTTTAATCCCACCCGCGTTCTTGGTCTTTCAGTTGTTGCAGGCAGGAGACAGCAGGTAGCTGAGAGCGAGCGAGAGCCAAGCAGGCACAGGAGGCCAAAGGGGGAAGACCAAGCAGAGTAAGTGGCCTGAGATGAGCAGGGTGCTGGGGCTCCCAGTTATTGCAAGGGGCACCACTGTTCACATGAGTTTCAAAGCAACAGTTTTCATCCAGCATGACCTAGGGCAGTGGTGGTGAACCTTCAGCACTACAGATGTTTTGGACCACAACTTCCAGTCCTTTGTCATTGGCAATACAGGCTTGGAATTCTGGGAGTTGTGGTCCAAAACATCTGGAGTGCCAAAGGTTCATTACCACTGCCCTAGCCAGTTCGGGATACGGGCAGATGAAGAATCATGATCATGTGCCCCTCTCCCATACGATCTTGATCATGCCAAACTCTTAGAAGCATTGTTAGATGGCAAGAGTCAGTGTCACCTACCCTTTTTTTTAAAAAAAGGAGACAAGTGCCTACCAGGGATAAAGCCTGCCCTCATAAGCATTGTATTTGGTTTGTGGTATTTTTTCACCAGCTTAATTTTTTATATGTTTTTTCATGCCAAGTCAATTCTGACTAATGAATCTGATCCGTAGACTGCAATATGGGCAGAGTGTGGCGGCTAAGCTGGTGGTTGGTGTAAGCACATATGACTGCATCACTCCCATACTTGCCCACTTGTACTGGTTACCTGTTGCATCCTGGGTCAGGTTCAAGATGATCGTTTTAACCTATAAAACCCTCCACGGCTTGGGACCTGAATATATGACAGAGCATCTGTCCCTTAGATTAATCAATGCCCGTCCAACTAGATATTCCTTAGGATTGGCACTTAGGGTGGCCACCCCTAGGGAAGCCCCAAAAATATTATGAGAAACCGGGCTTTCTCAGTGGCTACCCCTGCTCTTTGGAACAAATTGCCAGTTGACATTTGTTTAGCTCATCTGTGGCAATGTCTCATAATTCTTTGAAGACCTGCCTCTACTGTGAGGCTTTTGGCAGTGCTGCACATTACTCGCTATCTACCTGACTCCCTATTATGATTTTTTTTTGTTCTATGTTTTTATTATGTTTACTTAATATATGTAAAATGTTATTTTTATTTTGCTGTTTTAACTTGTACACCGCCTGGAATTGTTATCTGAATTAAACTTGGTGGTTAAATAAATAAATAAATAAATAAATAAATAAATAAATAAATAATGGCAACCCTTTCTAATGGCAACCACTTCCACATGAGGTCTTGATGCACAATGAGCCTCATGGTGCAGTGGTTAAATGCCTGTACTGCAGATAAAACTGTGCTCATGACCTGGGGTTCAATCCCAGGTGGCTCCAGGTTCACTTAGCCTTCCATCCTTCCAAGGTCTGTAAAATTAGTACCCATGTGTGGCCTCCATACAGTAATTAAAAACTGTAAACCGCCCAGAGACTACTTGAAGTGGTATGGGAGGTATATAAGCAGAACAATGGGAAATGGAACTCCCAACCTCTGGCTCAGCAGCCATTTGCCTGGAAAGGATTTCCACTAAGTCAGAATTGACTTGATGGTTCAGTTAGTTAGGTCCATGACCTCCCAGGGTACCAGGTCTAAGACACTAGCAATAAACGGTCGTTATTAGCTAACATAATAGTGGTGGTTTCACCAGTATTAGCCAACAAATGTTTCTTATGTTTTAATCACTTCAAGGTTGTTTTGTTTCTGTTTCAATACAAATGTATTGAATTCAATACAATACAAATAAAAAATTGAGTTGGTCACTATTGCATATTTTAAGCTCCAGTATCTTTTTTGGAAAAGTACAGATGCCTTTCATTCACTGTAATATTTGTAATCTTTTTTCCCTTAGATTAAGTTAGGCTTCTGCTTTTTAAAATGGATTGCATGCCAACAGCTTTCACTTATGGCTGGTTGTAATTGGGTGGAGCAGGAGACATGTTTGTGGGTTGGCTCAGAATATTAAGCAGACGCTTCATATCGCTCAGCTGTTTGATTGCTACTTTCAACATGTGGTTACTGCACTGTCAGTTCTGGAATGAACTCCCACTGAGTTGCGTGTATCCAGTGTGGCCTTTCTTGACCAGGAACACAGGTAAACAAACATAGAATGTTGTTGGTAGGTAAGGGTTAGATGGTGACCTCTTACTGCCAGAGTAAAAGGAAGATATTTCAGTTTAAAGAAGCAAGGCCATCTGTATAAATCTGCCAGATATTCCTGCTTGCATGGGAGACCCCAGATCTCAAGGCTAATATTCTTTCTTGTCACTTTAAACAGTGACCACCTGGCCTGTATGTGTTTGTATTTCTTGGGTCTACCAAACAAATGAAAAACCCTCTGTAGCTTCTCCAATTGATTTAAAAATGTCCATCTTCAGCTGGATGGCAGAACCTTCATTTACAATAGTGTTCACCATGGTTTTCAGGTACAGTATATATACAAATCAAATTTATTTATTATTTTTTTCTTTTGAATATTTTTACCCCTCCTTTCTCCTTGGAAATGGACCCAAGGTGGTTTACAATACTGAGGGACAATATACAACCCAGAACATTTTAGACATATTAAAGTTTAAAAACAAATGCAGCAGCCAGACTGGTGGCGGGTGTGCGTCGATTTGAGCACATCACCCCAGTCTTGGCTCGTCTGCACTGGTTACCCGTTGCAGCCCGAATTAGATTCAAGGTCTTGGTTTTGGTTTACAAAACCCTCCATGGCCTAGGACCTGGCTACCTGACGGAGCGCATCGACCAGCGATCAACCTCGGCCCGTCCGACTAGGTCATCGCGGGTGCACATGCTGCGCGTGGCCACGCCCAGGGAGGCTCGGAGAACTTCCACCCGCACCCGAGCCTTCTCTGTGGCTGGCCCAACTTTATGGAATCGCCTACCAGCAGAAGTGCGCCTAGCAGAGTCCCTGCCTGCCTTCCGGAAGGCGCCGAAAACCCTTCTCTTCCGGGAGGCGTTTGGGTGACCCAAATAGGTTTTTTTTTTTTTAGTCCCGCCATCTGCTGCTGTTGTTTTGTCTGTATTTTTTTCTTTTAGTTTATTAGTTTAGTTATTACCTATTTTAGTTGTTGTTTTATAATCTGTTGTTTTGTATACCCTCTGTAAACCGCCTGGAGTTCCTTTCTGGAAGACGGGCGGTATATAAGCTGTATAAATAAATAAATAAATAATAAATAAGTAATTTAACGAGGCATCTTGCAACATTAAAAAGGCAGTATTAAAGCTAATAACAGTACTTTAACTATTAAAAGAAGTTCCATTATGAGAGATGGAAACTAAAAATGGAAAACATACTGGTAGATATTATTATGAATTCAGTCTAAGCAATAATGTATGGTAATCCATCGAAAAGTCATATAGAGTATAATAGGCAGCCAGTCATTCAGGGAAAGCTTGCCTGAAGATAAAAGTCTTTGCCTGCCTGCAGAAAGATAGCAAAGATGAGGTGGCCCTAGCCTCCAGTGGGAGGGAGTTCCAAAGTCTGCGAGCAGCAACACAGAAGGCTCTTTCATGTGTTCTTATCAGACGTATCTAATAGGTGGTGGGATGGAGATAAAGGCCTCTCCTGATGGCCTTAGCACCTGAGCTGGCTTGTGCTGCAAGATTTGATCCTTGAAACAGTTAAGACCCAGGTCATTTAGTGCTTTGTATGTTAAAACCAAAAACTTGTATTTGCCCAAAAAACGGATTGGTAGCCAATGAAGCTGCTGTAATAAGGCTGTAATGTGATCCCTGTACCTGCCACAGTCAGCAATCTGGCTGTTGTGTTTTGGAACCAGTGAAGTTTCTTGAGACTTTCCATTGGTAACCCCACATAGAGCACATTACAGTACTCCAGTGGGATGTCACTAGGGCATGTGTCACAGTGGCCAGAGCAAATTTCTCAAGAAATGGGTACAGTTGGCGTATATTAGCTTTAATTGTGCAAATGCACTCCTTGCCACAGCTATGATGGGGTGCCTAGGCTCAAGGATAAATCCAGGAGCACCCCAAATGTCACTTTAAGGGGAGTCCTGGAGAAGTACATGTACCTGGTCTGTGCAAGGAGTCTCAAGTATAAGGAAAAGTGGCTGGGTGTGTTGACAGCAAAAGCTGTATCCAGTGTTGATTGGTTGGTTAACATGTGCACCATACTAAACTCTACGTTTGCCTCAACTCTTGTTCTTGAAACAAAAATGAAAACTGCATAAGCAAGCTAACAAGGTAATTTTATGTGCCACTTTACAAATATATTAAAGTTAAGCGGGTAATATTTCTCGGAAATGGGCAGAAGGTTGAGACTGACAATTGAAGCCATGTTGAAATTGTGGGTAGGTACATTTGTCTGCTGCATTTTTAAAAATTATAATATTTCCAGTCCAACCTACAGTATATCAGAAGATCTTTGGCTATATAATCCCTCTGTGGGTCCAATTCCCTCGTTGTTCTCTCCTCCAAGGTCCTGACCCACTCTAGGGTATACCTGAACTGTTCATTCCAATGGCAAAAAGATATAAAATCATTTAAAATCATTGAATGGTCAAAAGAAAACTGGCAGCCTAATAGTTCAAGAACCTGCTACAGAGTTTTGAATTTTTGGTTAAATGCCTTCAGCTACAGAGCAGCAGAGCTGCCTAGATGCCCTAAGCACATCTGATCTCGCTTGATTTCGGAAGCTAAGCAGGGTTGGCCCTGGTTAGTACTTGGATGGGCGACCACCAGGGAATACCAGGTGCTGTAGGCGCCTGGAGTAGGAACTGGCAAGCCACTCCAGTACTCCTGCCAAGAAAACTCCATGGACATGGAGTCACGAAGAGTTGGTCACGACTGTAACGACACAACACACACACACACACACACACACACACACACACACACAGAGCAGCAGTGCTGCGATTCACAGAATAGAACAGCTTCAAGTTCCCTAGATTAGTTTACTTCCTCTTCTTGTAGGGGACATAATTAGTTAATATATTCTATGTTTCATGCTTTATATAAGCCGCCATTGTAGATAAAATGGCAGGCTCTTTATTTCTTTATAAAACCCTCTCTGTCCCCCTCTGCCCCCTGATTCACCTCAGCCCCTTCACAGAAACTGTTGAGCAAAGCACTACACGAATCCCCACTTCCCGCTTCCTTGCTGCCTGTCCTGTGAGATAAACAGGATGCAGGCAGTGAACAAACATTATCTGGGAGAGGGCGGACAAACAATGAGCCCCCTGTCCCTAAGATAGCCGTCTTCCGCTTATCAGAACGGCAGAATCTAACTGTCAAAAGCGGCTCCATTCAGCTGTCAAGCCGCTCTCAGCGCTTCCCGGAAAGCGCACGTTAAACAGCCTGCAGTACCAGACTAGAGGGCGCTGAAGAACAAGATTAATTATGTCCGCTGAATGTATCTGTTTCAAGTATCTGTTAAGTGATGTCGAGTGGGTGATAACAATGTGCACACGCCAGCTTTCTTTGAAGTTCCTTTGGTCTATTGTGGGCGTTCTACAGCACCCAGATGTGTCCTGTTTTTTCTGATAAAGAAAGGGGATGTTGGGGAACGACTTGTTATAAAAACTGTGTATGAATTTGAGCTCCTTGCCTCAGTTTTTCGAAGCAATTCGACTGGGTGCCTTTTGCTGCAGCAAAATAAAAGTTTTTTTCTCCGACCCTCGGTCCTTGACGTGTCATTTCAACCCTCGACCCCCCGTAACGGCGGCACAGGGATTCCCGGGTGAGGCTTTCATCTGGGGGCTCGTCCGGGATACATCCCCTTTTTTGGGGGCGAGGGGTCAAGCCAGGCGAAATCCGAACAGCCAGCGGTGGATGACGAACCGGTGCACACCTTTCCACTTGAAAAGGGGTTTTTTTCGTTCAACGTGGTGGCGGAGACGGCTTTCGCTCGGGGAGAAAAAACTCTGGCCAGAAGGAGGAGACGTCTCGGGGGAAATTTGGTAAGATAGCGGACCGGTCCAGAGTGGGAGCTTTGGGGGTGAGCCTCTAGAGTGTGTAAAGGGTAACGGAACGACGGTTCTGTATTTGTGGGAGGAGAAGGGCAGTGTGTATATGTCCTAACATCCCTTGTGAAGCAAACAAATGTTGTTTGGTATGGGCAGCGGGAAGGAGGTCTCGGCTGTCAAAGTAGACTAGCAGAAAAAAGGTTTTTATTAGGTAGGGGGATCCAGACTAGGTGGGGAGGTGGTTTGAAATGTGGGTGATTTGAGTGGCCACTGACCCAATGAGTGTGTGAGTGCGTGGAAGGTTGGAGCTCAGCGTCTCCTTAACCGAGCGAATCTGGACAAGCGCAGTTCTCGTTTGGGGCGACCCACCGAGTCGCTGTCAGAATCGAGTGGTGTGTGCGTGAGAATTGTGTGAAGAATTAGGAGCGGGTCCAGTGGCAGTGTGTGGGAGAAATATAGGAACATAGCTTAAATAAAATAACCAAAAATCATGGGCCACAACACCAGTAAGCCCTCAACTCCCCTTGAGTGCTTCCTTTTGAATTGGCATGTGGCTGTCAAAAATTATGACTTTGGGATCAAGATGAAGAAAGAAAGGATGGAGACTTTATGTCAACTTGAATGGCCCGTTATGCAGATTGACTGGCCACCCCAGGGGACTTTTAATGAAAGTATCATCAGACAACTGTGGCTGAAAATTCTTAAGAACTGCCCCGAACACATCCCCTACATTGAAGTATGGAAAGGAAACGTAAAGAAAAATCCTTCATGGATTCAAATATGTAGAGAATTGCCACCTCAAGCCAAATTGTTGGCTCTGAAGAAAAAGGAGGCAGTTTTAGAAAGCCGCCCCGAAGATTATGATGTCTTTTTTCCACCACCTCCTTATCTGGCGGCCATCCCTCCAGGGAATCCAGTGGCCCCCCCTCCAATACTGCCTCTGCCAGGTCCAGCACCCGCTTCTCCCCCAAAGGATGGTGGACACCCCGTGCCAAAAGACCTTCCCCAACCAGGACCAATAAGTAAACTTCCCAAAGATGAACAAGAAACGGAGAAAGGGGCCCCTAAGAGAGATGAGGATGAGGAGGAAGATGAAAGTGAGGAGGAATTTCGTCATAGGATAAAAGGAAATATAGAATGGGGAGAAGCGGACCATCAAAGAGTGGCCGATTTAATTAAGAAGCACAGAGACTCAGTAATGGAAGTGGGAAACTTTGCATTAGAGGCGGCAGGAGAGCGAAATTGGGTGAAGAGACAGAGGTTTCTCCTAAGGGCGTATGATGCAGCAAGGAAACATGAGGAATTTCTTGAAAATAGGAAAATTGAAGAGCAGGCAAAAGTCATGCCCCTCAGAAGAGTGTATGACCCTCTGCCCCCAAATCAACAGGGTCCCCGTACATATACAATGCAACATGTCCCTTTTACCTCAAGCGATATTATAAACTGGAAAAACACCCTTCCAAGCTTGGAGGAGGACCCAGATAAAAACTTTGAGACTATGTCTAGTATCCTCAATGTGTATATGCCCACCTTTGAAGATGTCCAACATTTAGTGAAAGGCTTATTTAATGCAGAGGAAACGCGGAAGATTTTCGAGGAGGCTAGAAAGTCCCGTTTAGCAGCAGGAGACACTCCCGCCCAAGCAGAGGCAGCCGTCCCAACCACCACGCCACCTGATTGGGATTACAATGCAGATGCAGGACGCACTGCTCTGAGAAACTACCATGCAGCGATACTTCAGGGTATTAGGGCTGCTGGCAGGAAGAAAATAAATATGTCAAAAGTTAATGATGTGGTTCAAAAACTGGATGAATCCCCTGGAGCCTTTTTAGACAGATTATATCAAGCATTTCGAAAGTTTACCCCGATTAACCCTGAGGACCCTGGCATGGAGAATATTGTGAAAACAGTTTTTGTTGCTCAGTCTGCCCCTGACATACGAAAGAGAATCCAAAAAGAGGCCAATTTTATGGGGCAAACCTTACAGTGGATGCTCCAGCTGCCACAAACGAAATTTAACAACAGGGATGAGGATCAAAGCCCAAAAAGCAAAGGACAAGCCAGGAAGGTGATGGCTCTCAACCAGGTCCCCGAGCCACGAAATTTTAGTGCCCCAGGGAATAGGAGAGGACCATTAACAAGAAATCAATGTGCACTCTGTGGTCAGACATGACATTGGCGCAGAGAATGTTTCAGGAACCCCGAAAATCAAAGGCGTGGGAGCTTTAATCAAGGTCCACGACGCCCTTGGCAGCCACCGGCTTTTGAGAGATATTCGGCGCCCGGTCCCTTTAACTTTCAACAACAGAGGAACCCTCAGGTTAACCAAGGACAAGGCAGCCAATTTCAACCTGCAGGTCAGAGCCAAGTGCAGCCAGCTCAGGTTCAGCAGGCAACCCAGAGAGGGCAGGGTCCAGCCTGGACCCCACCGTACCAGAACATGATGGCTCTGGAGGAAGACGCCCCGTATTGAAAGGGACAGGGCTTTGGTTCTCGGGAGCCCTTAGTCAGTGTCCAAACCGGGAACGAATCTGTCAGATTTCTTGTGGATACAGGAGCCAGCCATTCAGTAATTCCACAGCTTGTAAAGCCAATAGACAAGGCCTTTTCGATTAGTGTGATGGGTGCCACGGGAAAAGCACAGTGTGCCTACTTCATGCAACCAGTACAATGCAAGTTAGGGGGACAGGTTGTCCAACACAAATTCCTACATATGCCAGATTGCCCGATCCCTCTACTGGGGCGTGATCTACTGTTTAAACTGGGGGCGCAAATCACCTTCACACCCAAGGGAGAGATTCATCTAACAACTGACAGCACAGGTCCGAAGGGAGAAATGTGCTTGGAATACCCTTTAAGGGAGAGATGGCGCTTGATGGTGGTGGAAGAGGAACCAGCGCAGTTGTCCCAAGATTTCCTGAATAAAGTTAACCCAGAGGTGTGGGCAGAAGATAACCCCCCCGGCATGGCACGAAACATCCCTCCTATAGTGGTTCAACTTAAGCCCTTTGCAGGACCAGTCTCAGTCCCGCAATACCCCATTGGGAAAGCAGCAGCAGAAGGGATTTGGGTCCACCTTAAGAGACTAATAGATCATGGCATTCTTGTCCCCTGTCAATCGCAATGGAACACTCCCCTTCTCCCGGTTCGCAAACCTGATGGAACTTTTCGCCCAGTTCAGGATCTCCGTTTGGTGAATGAGGCCACCGAACCTCTTCATCAAAATGTGCCGAACCCTTATACGATTCTGGCTTTGATTCCGCCGGAAGTGGCTTATTTCACCGTTTTAGATCTGAAAGATGCCTATTTTTGTTGCCGGATAGCGCCTCAGAGTCAGCACATCTTTGCCTTTCAATGGGAGGACCCCAAAACTGGCACAAAAACTCAATTCAGATGGACCCGTTTGCCACAGGGGTTCCGAAATTCCAGTACATTATTTGGGGGTGCCCTGGCATCAGATCTTGCCAACTTCCCCCGAAAACCTGGCCAAATAGTCCTGCAATATGTAGATGACATTTTGGCGGGAGCAGAGACCAAGGAAGGTTGTGAGCAGCTCACAATTGATCTTTTAAATCATTTGGCAGCAGCAGGATATAGGGTGACCAGAAAGAAAGCCCAAATTTGTCAGAAAACAGTGAGGTATTTGGGGTTTGACATTTCACAACAAAGGCGCCAACTTCGAGATGAGAGGAAGCATTCAATTGTCCAGATTCCCGAGCCCAGGAATAGGAGAGAGCTCAGAGGCTTTTTGGGGGCAGCAGGCTTCTGTCGAATTTGGATTCCAAACTACAGTCTTCTAGCGAAGCCCCTACATTTGGCAACAAGAGGCAAAGAGAGTGATGAGTTCCTGTGGGGTCCGGAACAGAAGGAGAGCTTCAAAGCAATTAAACAGGCTTTGATTGAAGCGCCAGCTCTGGGACTCCCCAACCCGAATAAATCCTTTAATTTGTATGTGGATGAAGAAAATGGAGTGGCGAAGGGAGTTTTGTGTCAGAAGTTAGGAAGCTGGCAGCAACCGGTGGCTTATCTGTCAGAAGTGTTAACCCCAACGGAGCAGGGACTTCCGTCTTGCATGCGAGGAGTAGTGGCACTGGCTGCCCTCTTAAAGAAAGCAGATAAATTTACCTTCGGACAGGACACAAAATGTATCACCAAGCATGCAGTTTTGCCCCTATTAGATGCCAAAGGAGGGTATCACTTGTCTCAAACTGCTATGATGAAGTGTCAAAAACTGTTTTCAAGAGCCGGTCTTACTTTCCAAACAACGGAGGGATTGAACCCGGCCACCCTCCTTCCAATTAGTGACCAACCGGCCACCCATGATTGTATACAAACATTAGATGAAGTGTACTCATCACGGCCAGATCTTCTGGACACCCCTCAACCACAGTGGAGAACATGGTTTGTGGATGGCAGTAGTTCAATGATTGAGGGAAAAAGAAAGGCAGGATATGCCATAGTGGAATTGGAAGACATTGTGGTGGAAGCCAGACAGTTGCCCCCTGGAACGTCAGCTCAAGTGGCAGAATTAATAGCTCTCACTAGGGCATTGGAGCTGTCAGAAGGAGAAAGCATTAATATATATACAGACTCTAGGTATGCATTTCTTACACTTCATGCGCATGGAGCACTCTGGAAGGAGCGAGGTCTGCTCACTTCTGAAGGCACATCAGTAGCGCACCCTGAAGTCTTGCTGCAGCTTTTAGATGCAGTTTGGAAACCGAGAAAGGTGGCAGTTATTCATTGCCATGGTCATAAAGTTGGTCCGGGACTTATAGCACGAGGGAACAGATTGGCAGATCGCATTGCCAAACAGGCAGCCCAGGGTGCAACTGAAATGCAGCTTAGTCTCATTCCAATAGACATTCTGCCCCCAGATCCACCCAGGTATTCGTTGGCTGAAGATGAGTTTGCAGAAGAGCAGGAGTTTGACAGGACACCAGAGGGCTGGTACAAACTCCCAAGTGGGCAATTATGGGTTCCAGAAAGCTTAGCTCGTCAAGTGGTCCAGAATCATCATGACAGTACACATCAGGGTCCTGAAGTAGCATTCAAACATTTGAGTCCTCATTTATACATAGCTAAGCTTCGGCAGCTGGCTTCAAACATTTCACACAGGTGTGTCATCTGCCAAAGGAATAATCCTAGGACAGGACCTTTGCCACCCCCAGGGATTCAATATAGTGGAAAGGAGCCCTTTGAAGACATGCAGGTGGATTTTACAGAATTGCCCAGATGTGGACTATACCGCTATATGCTTGTGTTAGTGTGCACATTCACTGGTTGGCCAGAGGCATTCCCAACAAAGACTGAGAAGGCTAGTGAGGTGATTCGTTGTCTCCTGAGGGATCACCTGCCGAGGCATGGGATACCCCGCACACTTTCCTCGGACAACGGCCCCAGCTTTATTCATCATGTACTCTAAGGACTGGCTAGGGCATTGCAGATTAAATGGAATTTGCACACAGCATACCGGCCTCAAAGTTCAGGACGGGTGGAGAGGATGAACAGGACTTTAAAGGGCCATTTGGCTAAGCTTACTCAAGAGACGGGAAGAAGTTGGGTAGAAATGCTCCCCATTGCTCTTTTTAGGAGCAGGACTACCCCCTCAAGCAAAACTGGCATTTCTCCCTTTGAGCTGGTTTATGGCAGGCCAGTCCCAATTTCATGTGGTTTGCGCCCAGAGAGTGTAGCTTCTTTGACACATGCAAAATATCTCCAGATGCTTGGTCGGTCTCTCTCTTCTTTACACAGATGGACGCTTGGACGATTGCCCGTGTCACTACAGGAGCCTCTCCATCGCTTTGAGCCAGGAGATTCGGTTTGGATCAAAGATTGGAATCAGCTGCCTCTGTGCCCGAAGTGGAAGGGTCCCTATGTGGTGCTGCTATCAACACCGACAGCTGTCAAGGTTGCCGAAGTGAGTGCCTGGATCCACCACACCCGCGTGAAGAGAGCTGCCCCATCGGACGAGGAAGAGTGGACAGTGTGCACCGACCCAGATGACAGCTTGAAATTGGTCTTCAAGAAGGTTGCTTCGGACATAAAAAGGCCAAAGTAAAATCTTGGCGTTTTATGTTGGGAGGTGTTTTCAACAGAAAGCCTGATTTTCTCCTTCAACTTTTGAATTTCCCGCCTTCCAAATTGATCTCTCTCACAAGAAGAGGAGGGAGAAACTGCAACGAAAGCGGGTGATTCACTGTAGCTGAACAGGCAAGGGCAATTTCCAGTACGAGACAGTGTTTCAAAAGTGCCCTTTTTCCTTCTTCTGGAGCCGCGCGGTGCTTTCCTGCTGGTTTCCTGGAGGAATTGCAGCGAGCGAACGGCTCCCCAGTAGCGCAGCAGCTGTCAACGAGCATTCCGAGAGCTGTCACTGAGCGTTCTAAGAGCTGTCAAATGCTGCGCGGCTGTAAAAACCTCTTAAAGGAGCCCCGGACGCTTCAGTGAGTCAACCTCTAAGTGAAGTTCTTCTTTTGATTCATTGATGTATGTTTTAATGGCCTTCGGGTCTGGTATATTAAGGAGTGAAGGCTCTTTTAGGATGTGTTGGTTAATAACAGTAGTGATCTCCTTGTTTCTACTGCCAATTTGCTTGAGTGCCAGTCCTGAGGGTATGGGAGAGTGTACCCCTTGCATTATAGCAGCAAGCCAAGGCAGTAAAATAGTGAACACTTTAGTCTATTACACACAGAAACCAGTGGAGTGTAAACAAGATGGTACCACCTGTCTAAATCAAGACAAGATGTATCACATCTGTGAAAGTGAATCAGAAGGTTATCTTTGTTATAAGCCTGAAATTCCAGTGAGATTTAATGTCACTCTCTGGTCTGGGATGCCAAGAACCAAAGAGCCCAGGAGAGACAACCCAGAAGGTGGTGGGATTTTATTTTACATAAATTCCACTGTGGTATTACAACACAGCATCAGGAGAGCAGTGATTTGGTTTAATGCCTGTGATGCCTTAAGCAAAGGCTTAGGAACACGTTGTGGGTCAAAAACATGGGCAGCCACCTATAGAGACAGTGATAAATATTTGTGTTACCCCCATGAAGGTGCAAGGGCGGGAAACCCTGAAGTTTGGGCACCATGTGGGTCAAATAAACTATGTTCAGGATGGGGTTGTGTGTGTGCCTACACAGCAGGAGGCTATCCAGGTTGTCCTCATCTCTCACAATTCAGGAGAATAGGAGGAAACAGGGTTAGTCTGGTGATTGGCCATTCACATCCCCCTATCCAAGTGTATGGGTTTGGAATAAATGGGCCTGGAAATGACCCAGTGACTTACTTGACAATCACACGGACAGAAATAAGGGATGGAGAAAAGAAGAGCCATTCCTGGTCTGTAGAAAATGTTGTGGAGAAATTAAAGGATGATAATCCTTATGAGATTTCCCAACAGGCCAAAAATTTGTTTTTAGAAATGGCCCAATCAATAGCCACTGAATTAGGAGTCTCAAACTGCTATGTTTGTGGAGGTACTAATTATGGCGAGGACTGGCCTTGGGAAGCCATGGAGGTGTCTCCACAGCTGTATAACAACATGTCCAGAATTGGCAATGTCACCAAGAGAACTCAGTCGCAGAACATGACATGGACCATCACATCTCACTTAGTGGGTCGTGTCTGCTTTTCCCAAAATGGTTCTATTCCAGTGGGCTATCTGACCTGCATAGGAACCTGGGGAAATGGTATCTGGTACTCCCCACCCTATGCTCCACAGCCAGAGAAGTTTAATGCCACTTTTCTGCCATTTTTATACTCAGCATCATTAAGACAATGGAGAGCCCCTCTTAACATGTATTGGGTCTGTGGAAACATGGCTTATGAGTACTTGCCTCATTCATGGTCAGGTTCATGTGTGTTGGCATTCATAAAGCCATCATTCTTTCTGGTTCCCATTCAAACACAGCAATTTTTGGCAGCCCCAGTCTATGGCCCTCTAAACAGAAGAAAGAGGGATGACACCCCATTTGCAGGGTTTACATGTAAGAACCCAGAGGAATATGAAGGGGATATTTGGGACTCACAAAGAATTGTTTGTGTTTATGACCCAGCCACATGGGCTCAAGATGGCTCTTGGGGGTACAGAACCCCTATTTACATGCTGAATAGAATTATTCGTTTACAGGCAGTTTTGGACTTGGCAGGTCAGCGCATCACTACAGCGCTTACTGCTATAGCAGAGGTGACAGATCAATTAAGAACAGCTGTTTATCAAAACAGGCTCGCTCTCGATTATCTTCTCGCTTCAGAGAATGGAGTATGTGGTAAATTTAATTTAACAAACTGCTGTTTAAAGATTGACCCCGTGGGCAAGGTTGTGACCCAGCTTGCCACGGAAATTAAACAATTAACTTTTAATCCAACCCAGGAATGGAAAGGCATGCAATGGCAGTGGTTAAATGATTTCATGCCACAGACTTGGATGAAAACATTAGCAAGTTTATTAATTGCTCCTTTATGTCTTTTATTGTTTGCTTTGATATGTATTCCTTGTTTATTGCGGTTTGTGCAGTCAACTGTTTCAAAGATGGTGGAGAAGGTGACTGGTCCCAAGTTGATTGCAGTCCTTCAAGATTATGAGGCTCTTCGAGTGGACGACTCTGAGTGAGAGTGTCCTATAGAAGAGGAGGGATTGTAGGGGACATAATTAGTTAATATATTCTATGTTTCATGCTTTATATAAGCCGCCATTGTAGATAAAATGGCAGGCTCTTTATTTCTTTATAAAACCCTCTCTGTCCCCCTCTGCCCCCTGATTCACCTCAGCCCCTTCACAGAAACTGTTGAGCAAAGCACTACACGAATCCCCACTTCCCGCTTCCTTGCTGCCTGTCCTGTGAGATAAACAGGATGCAGGCAGTGAACAAACATTATCTGGGAGAGGGCGGACAAACAATGAGCCCCCCTGTCCCTAAAATAGCCGTCTTCCGCTTATCGGAACGGCAGAATCTAACTGTCAAAAGCGGCTCCATTCAGCTGTCAAGCCGCTCTCAGCGCTTCCCGGAAAGCGCACATTAAACAGCCTGCAGTACCAGACTAGAGGGCGCTGAAGAACAAGATTAATTACGTCCGCTGAATGTATCTGTTTCAAGTATCTGTTAAGTGATGTCGAGTGGGTGATAACAATGTGCACACGCCAGCTTTCTTTGAAGTTCCTTTGGTCTATTGTGGGCGTTCTACAGCGCCCAGATGTGTCCTGTTTTTTCTGATAAAGAAAGGGGATGTTGGGGAACGACTTGTTATAAAAACTGTGTATGAATTCGAGCTCCTTGCCTCAGTTTTTCGAAGCAATTCGACTGGGTGCCTTTTGCTGCAGCAAAATAAAAGTTTTTTTCTCCGACCCTCGGTCCTTGACGTGTCATTTCAACCCTCGACCCCCCGTAACGGCGGCACAGGGATTCCCGGGTGAGGCTTTCATTCTAATGTACTGGAACTTGCAGTAGTAATCGTAGAAAGAATGTTTAAAAATGTTTCATTACACATAATTGAACAGATGAAACAGCAAACTGACAAACACATGTACCTTCAACAACAGACTTCAACAGATTCTAGAGCTGTAAAAAGATTCAGCAGAGAGGCAGGGCTCTCTCTGAATTCAGAAGCAGGAGGGAACAGTTGGTTTGTGCTGAATCGATGGACAATCCCCACGGCCCAGAAAGATCCCTCCCAGCCACACTTTCTGTTATTTTTGTTAAAGAGTCTCGTGGTGCAGTGGTTAAATGCCTGTACTGCAGCTAAAACTGTGCTCACGATCTGGGGCTCAATCCCAGGTAGCCGGCTCAAGGTTCACACAGCCTTCCATCCTTCTGAGGTCGGTGGGGGGGGGGCAATGTGTGGCCTGCATAATTAAAACTGTAAACCACCCAGAGAGTACCTGAAGTGCTATGGAGCAGTATATAAGCAGAACACTTTGCTTTTTCTCCAGGCAACATGAGAGGGTGCAAATATTCCAACAGACCCAAGCCTGGGTGAACATCCAATGTTTAACTAGATGCCAGAATGACGTCAATGTGAGTGAAATTGCCTGGGGCTCTAATTCTGAACAAATATCTTACAGGAGGAATGTGTTTGGCATCTAATTGCCCAAACAGCAAGGGTACCATGAGGTTCAGCAAGAGAGAGGCCAAGAAGTGTCCCGTCAGCTTCCCATTCCTGAGAGTCACTCAAGCATCAACAGTTCTTTGTACCCTTAATTAAAAGCTTGCCACCACTTCCTCCCCCATTCTGCTTGCACTGGCTTCCGTGCCTTGAACCAGAAGTGAAATATCAGATACAAAATTCAGAAAGCAAGGCTTTTCATCTCACATAGGCTCATGGACAGAACAGGATTGCTGCTCATGGTATATGTACCAAGCCTGGAGGTTGGAACTAACATGTTAAAGTGTAAATATTAAAATTATTCTTTTGCATTAAAGTGGAAAAATGCATCTCATCCTTTACAAGTAACAATTTAAGAATAATGGTGAAATGTTGAAAATGTTATTCTCAAAATGTTATCTTTTATATTTATGCTCATTTGTTCCATCATTAAATCAAAAATAACACTTTTAATGTTCATACATTAAATCTAACATGTTATTTCCAAGCTCTGGTCAGGCCCACAGGAATAAGGATGGGGAACATCATAGTAACTCTGTCTCCTGCTCAGATAGGGACCAAAGAGCAGATCAAATGCACACAGGAGAACAACAGCTTGTTTTGATTCTACATAACAGGTTCTGCTGGTGTCATTTCCTTCTAATCACCTTTCCCTATGTGAACAACCACTTGAGAACAGACCAGGTGGGTAAACACATAATCCAAAATGCAGAGCAATACTTGGCACACAGGTGGAAGAAATGGGTTTCAGTTATTCAGCACCTCATGGATGATGAGGGGGAGTGTCTGTCAGATAATCTTTTGTATAAGACAGATTGAACAAGGCTGACACTTAAAGCTTCTTAGGGACACTGTTGTTAGATGTCTCTGTGTAAGAACTAGTGGGATACCATAAGGTAGTATCCAGCCAAAGTCTAGGACCTGAAGAAGGGATGTTAATATTAGCCCAGAATATTTATACCAAGAATACCTAATGAGTTTCCAATTCATTTGTTGCCAGACACTAATAGTGAATACAGTAGCTAGGATACAGGGCTGCCAGTTTTCGGGATGCTGGCTGAAGTTTCAGAAAATTGCTTTGTTTTCCAGGTTCTACAAGGATGGGAAGATAAATTGCAGGACAAGTGGCAGGGGTGGAGGAGAAAGTCTGATTGTTGTGTGTGAGGTTTGAAGTCTGGGCACACATGTCAACCCACCCACAAGTGGCTTTAGAACTCACTACTTCAGAGACATATTTATATGTGCAAAAGATGTGCACAGAAAGTTGAGACTATGGAGAGTATTAGTGTGTGCATGCACCCAAGTACATGCACACACCATCATGCAACTTAGAGGGCAGTGGATCACTAATGTGCAGAAATGCTGACAAGAGTGTGGAACTTGAAGCAGGGACTCCTTGCTGTTAGAATATATTATTATGGAACGCAGCATGTATGTAATGTAAGATTGAAAGGATTGTACAGTATTTGAATAAAAGAATATATGTAACCAACCAGATTATGTCTAGTGTTGGCCAATAGGTGTTTAGTAGGTTAACTGTCAGATATAAAAGGGAATTAAAGTAGGATGAAGCTTGTCTGTTGGTTGGATACCTTGTCTATGAATATGTCTGTTGACTCAGTAGGGCTCCCCCCCCCGGGCTCCCCCCTGCCGTATTCACTGATTCATTATCCACTGATTCAGTCACCCATGGTTGGCAGGGGAAAAAATAAATAAATAATTCAGCAGCCACAAAGCAAGCAACTGTCACAAAAAACAGCTGTAAAGCATGCTACTGTCATAAAACAGCAGCTGTAAAGCAAGCTACCGTCACAAACAGCAGCTGTAAAGCAAGCTACTATCACAAAACAGCAGTTTTTGAGACATTTTGGCATTCTCTTTTATCTACGGTTTTCATTATCCACGGGAAGGCTTGGAACCAATCCCCAGTGGATACTAGGGTCCTACTGTAATTTGGTTTTCTAGTAGGACAGTCAGCTACTAGGTGTCTGCTGTTACTACGTCTGGTAAGAATAAAATATAAAACTGTTATAAGTCTTTATTTAGCACAAATCTATACCAAGTCAAAATGTCCAAATACAATTAGTTTATTCTTCAACATGTTACACAGTAAATGCTCTTAATTTTTTCCATTATCTGGTTTACCTTGGTATAACTACACCAGTAGGATTTTGCCTAGAAAGTTGAATTTATACACTGAAAGGTAAGAACATATTGCTGTAGTGGGCTGACTGTCTCAGGACATAAAATATGGTTGTTGCCTGAAATATTTAAACTGTGTCTTCGCCCACGCTTGGCAAGTAGATTGTAAATTAACTGAAGTTTAACAAAATACTTAAGTCTCCATTGGCATGTTTGATTAGGAAACAAAATCTTGATTGGCCCTGCAATACTGGAACTCCCTCACAGAAGCAGGGCAAGCATAGTAGCAGTGTTCCTGCTCTCCCCGCATCATGTATGTGGTTAACTTGCCAGCAGAATATTTTCAGCCTGCAGGGTCTGACTACAGACTCTCACCTACTTCCTTTTTCTCTCCTAACTAACACTGTAGTAAAAATGCTAGTGGAAACAAATTAATGCAAACAAATCAATGTTCTACTCATTGTATTTGCCAGGCATTGCCTCCTGCCTATTTTGTGTCCTAATGACTAACCACCCGCACCCCTTTTTGGATGTTTCAGATTAAGTACTCAAATAACTTTATGGTTTTATTCAAAACTCTGAAAGCAGAACCATGGCTTATGTCAACACAGGCTTGCAAAACTGCATCACTGTTCTTGGATCCTTTCCAGGTTACACTTTGTACTCGAATAATTTGTTCCAATGGCACTTGGGTCTGCACTTTCTGTGTGAGCTCAGAATACATATGCACAAGATGAACCACAGAAGAGGGGCACAGCAGACCAGTGCACACAGAGCTAGCATGCATGGACATGGAGGATGGTCCTTATGCCAGATGCATCGCCCCACAATGGAGTTTCTCCCCGTTCTCATTATTTTCAGAATTAATTGGCTGGTGCCACCTCTCCGTGTTTTCTCCGTGATTTCTAATGACTATTATGATACCACATGACACCTCCTAGGCACTTGATTTAATAATGTATTACTGTGCTTACTTTAATAAATAAAAATAATAAAAATTTCTTTAAGAACAGCATGCTCCTAAAACAGAAAGGAGATGAATTGATTTCAGCTATGTAGATGCAAAAAACACTTTACATCACCAGAAATGATTCTATTTCCACTCAGTGCATGTGAACATCACTGCTGGTTTAAATACCATGTGCTGAAAATGTTACTTCTGGGCTTAAGTTATCATTTTTAACACCATATTAGGCCAAAAAAGAAAAGAAAATGAACTTACTGTTTATTAACCAAGATATCTATTTAACAATTGGACAGGAGGGTAAATGCATAGTATTTTTCGTGTATTTGGAGTATACATATCTTTCTATATTCGCCTCTCACTTGTGTGCATTTTTTCCAGGTATCTCCCATCCATCAACACATACTACGTCTGCCAAAACTATCCAGGGAGCAAACTCCTTTCACATCTCTGACATTTACTTAGAAGCCACTTGCAAGAGTTTACTCAGAAGTAACTATAACAGATTACTTGCTTGCCTGAATGAACTATCAAACACTGACAAAACTCCTCCTCTCATTAATCTCAAATGTAATTCTATTAAGTGAAGCTGGTTTACATGTTCAGTCCTTGAGGGAAGATAATCACATCATATCCAAGCATGTGTGAATGGGCCACAATAAATATCACACTTAGTTTAAGAGTACTGTATATTGTACTGTTCTCTGCAAGCATAATGAGTTGGGTTGATGAGTGGCTGTGATAAGGAAGCACTATTAGATGACACCTGTTGGGATTCAGACTGAATTCATGCCTTGTTTCAGTGCCGCAGTTGGGGCTGGCAGTTGTTCTAGGGATTAAATTATTTAAAGCCTTCAGCTGGCCAGTGTAAGAAAGCAGTAGCTTATAAAACACTTAATCAGTTTCTATAATGCACATCACAGGTTTGCTTTACTTAGACTGTAAAACTATATGTAAGTGACACCTGCTACTGCTGACTTACTTTGACAGATATGTGTGAGTGTATACATATACATCTGTCCGTACATCTATTCCCTTATAGTTGCTGCCTCTTGCCTTTCTTTACTTCTACAAATTTTTGAAAAACCCTTCCTGGATGATATCATATTCCCTAGCGGGGAGGGGAAATGTCCAGCAAAACAGTTGTTTTGTGCAGTGTCTCACAAGGCAGATTGCAGTAATGGAAGACTACTTAAATTTATTTCAGTATCTTGACAACATTGCACTGCAAAGGCAAGCTTCTATACACATGAGAATGAAACATGTTTAATTAAAATTGAAGTTCTTACAATATATATTTGTGTCCAGAGAGCAGGCAAGTGGTAACTGTTGAGTAATAGATATGGAAGGAAGACAAGCAATCTGGAGAGCAGCTCACCAAAGGATTAATTGGGTAAATCCTCTTAAGTTTGATTAGCTGTTACTAAGATCTTGTTGCTTCCTGGGGGTTTTTTATTGCTTGTTCCTATAAATGTCTTATTCCTGTCACTATCCATTAGTCGGGATTTCACTTAGTAAAAGACTGTCGTATGTAAAACAGTAATATAATAAACATCAGTTTTTCTTTCCCATTCCAAAACACATTTATGCACGGAAGAGGTGTGAAACCTGCCTGTACTTCCAATATATGGTCGTTTCATAGGCAGGTGTTTGGCCAATCATGCACCTAATTATAAGATATACGGCTTTAGATTTTGGATACAGTAATACATGTACCTTGGTTTTGGAGTGTTTTGCAAGACAAGCAAACATGTCTTCTAAATTTTCCCTTTATCAACAAGCAATGTCTTGCAATGCAAGCACTGGAGCAGGTCACATGATCACAAGTGAGCCAATTCTCTCTCTCTCTCCCTCTCCCTCTCTCTGCCCTGCTGAACTGTGGGTGATTATCTTGAATTTTCCATCTCAGGCCAGCCTCAAAAGCAGAGGGAGGAGAGAGGAATGGAGGTCTCCCTTGCACCAGCTAGGAATGTTTTCAAATGTGAATGCATATTAGAGTTTTGTTTTATTTTTCTTTATATTTTTCTTTAATTTGTTTTCAACATCCTTTATTATTTTTCAAACCATTTCTAGTCATGGGACAGCTAGTCAAGTGTGTATATGGCTACAAATTGTACTTTATTATTGTCACATTAAAAACACAAAGTAAAATCTAGTTGTCAGTTCCAAGCAGAGCAGATTCCACAGCCAGGTACCTAAAGCATGGTGTGGACGTGGACTTCTAGCCAATTGCTTTTGTGGGTTTTGCCATTTTGTGTGTACAGTATGTGGTCTATGGGACCCCAGAATAAGTTATCTGTGTTTCCATTATCTCTTATGGGGAAATTTGCTTTGATATAAGAGTGTTTTGGTTTACAAGCATTTTTCCTGAATGAATTATGCTCATAAACGAAGATATTACTGTACTGCTCACATTTGATAAAATATTCAAGTATACAGTATATGGTTATCACTCAGGTAGTAGACATGCCAGTATTTAATTAATTCAAAACATGTAGATCCTGCCCTTCTTTTTGTATGTTAACTTCAAAGCATGTTTTATTATTATTATTATTATTATTATTATTATTATTATTATTATTATTATTATTATTTGCCCACAAGTGCTCATTTCAGTTTGTGCATTCTGGAACTTTTGGTATGAACACCTAAGTTCTTCACTGCTGCTTTCTTTCCCTTATGTCAGGAACATAGACCATGTCATCCAAATGCACGTATTCATTTCTATTACAGTGGTACCTTGGTTTACAAATACCTTGGATTGTGAGCATTCTGCAAATTGAGAATTTTTTTTTAGTAAAATTGTTCCTTTGTTTGTGAGCATTGTTTCAGTTTGCAAGCAAGGCTTACCTCAGTGTAGGCTCTGTGCTGCCTGAAGCAGGCCTCTGGAGTATGTTCCAGGCTGCATGGTGGGCCTGTGTGGTGCCTCGGGAGCTCGCCTCAGGCCTGGCGCTGCCTGGAATGGGCCTCTAGGCCATGCGGTGGGGTTGTGCCAGACTTTGTGGGCCTTGGCACAGACTGAAAGTGACCAGAAGTGGCTTCTACAGCTCCCCACGGGCCTGGCAAATCCTAGAATGGGCATCTGGGATGTCCAGTGGACCTGTGCTGGGTCCATCGCTGACCAGAAGTGACTACCAGGCTGTGCGGTGGGCCTGCACTGGGCCTCCGCAGCATGCCCTAGGCCCAGTGCCTCCTGTCCACAGCCTCTGCAATGTGCCCCAGGCCTGGCACCGTCTGTCCAAAACCTCCACAACGTGCACAGGCCAAGGCAAATTTCCCCGAAGGAAAACATAGAAACTGGGACCCCAGAACAGATCAGGTAAGTTTCCATTATTTCTTATGGGGATATTTGCTTTGATATACAAGTATTTTAGTTTACGAGCATGCTTCCAAAACGGTATGCTCGTAAACCAAGGCACCACTGTATTTATATATCTTCCATATTAATAAAATAGGCCTGTGGAAAGAAATAAGAAAAAAAATAATGACCTTTGAACTGTAGAGCTAGAAGAGATCTCACCACCTCCAGGGTATGAGTATTCCAGACACAGTCTGTGGAGGTAGTGGGAATAGCAGGTTGATAGTATTTTATGCAGAAGGGCAAACACAGATGTCACAAAAAACAAGACAGAGATACCTCATGAAAAAGTTAAAGCATATGGCTTGCTTATAATGGAATGACTGCTAGAACCTTTTAATTCATTATTGTGTTCTTAGACTTAAAAATGAAAATATCTTATCTTAAACCTTCAGATCTCCAATCAGTGTCTCTTGATATACCTATGTTCTCTATATTTGTACTGCCTCTTTATTTGAAAAAAGATGAGATGCTCATAGCATTTTTCATAGATTGTTCCTTGGAGGGGTGGGGGAGAGGGGCATCTGTCCAACAAAAGAAACAATCTGTGTTCCAGCTGGCACTCAGGAAGAAGCAGCAAGGCAAAATTTGGAAACATTTTCTTTTGGGATGATGCCTTTCAGATGATGCCTCTCCAACTGGCTCAGGAAATTCTGAGACTGGAACTTTTTTGGACCTTGATTTTGTTGATCTGCAGCGAAGAGAGCAACAATGCTTGAGGCATTCAAAGTGGTGTGGACTCTTAAATCTCCATGTCAATGTCAGTAACTTTTTTGTTGTTGGGGATTTGTTAGCAATCTTGCATGCTGTCTATGGTTTGTGTGACTGGGAGGGACATTTCTGGGCTGGGTGCCTCTATTTATTCAGCACTAACCAATCCTCCCAGCCTTTAATTTTGAAGAGAAAAAGAACCCTGCTTGTCTGCTGAGGTATGTATGCAGTAAAGGAAGCAACACAAGTCTAATTTCAAGTAAAGAAATGTTTTTATTCTTTCTTCTCAGAGTGAGTTAGTGATGAAAGGCTACAGCCTTTGGGGCTCTTTAGTCTAGAAAAAAGGTGCCTGGGGGGGGGGGGACATGATTGAGAAGTAAAAAATTATGCAGGGGATAAATAAAGCAGATAGAGGGAAGCTCTTTTCCCTCTCACGCAATACCAGAGCCAGAGTTCATCCACTCAAACTAACGGTTGGAAGAGTGAGATCAGACAAAAGAAAATATTTTTTTTATTTTAATTTTATTTTGAGTATTTTACCCTGCTGGGCGGCAATGTGTAGCCTGCACACTGTAATTCAAATTGTAAACCGCCCAGAGACTACTTAAAGTGGTATGGGGCGGTATATAAGCAGAACACTTTGCTTTTGCTTTTCGAAAAGGACCCAAGGCAGCTTACAGTAATGAGAGACAACATATAGTGCAGTACAATTAAGACATATTCAAGTTTGAGAACAGGGAAATTGAGGGACATCTTACAGCATTAAAAGGCAACATTAAAGCTAAAAGAGAATGCGAGCAGTTAAAGAAAAGACTAAAAATTCCATGCAATCATGTACGGTATACTAAAAGTTATGAGGGATGGAAACTAACATTGAAAACATAGTGTCAGTGCAATCACACAAGGAGAGATATAAACACAGTTATAAGTGGTTATAAACACAAAGTCTGTATAGTCATGTATGGAAGATTCATATAAAATACACATAATAAGTAGTCCATCATTCATTCAGTGTGTTGCTAGTCTGTGGAACTCCTTGCCACAGGGTGTGGTGATGGCATCTGGCCTAGATTTCTTTAAAGGGGGATTGGATAGATTTTTTGGGGAAAAAGTCCATCACAGGTTACAAGCCATGATGGGGATATGTGTTATCTCCAGGCTTAAAAGGAGAGTTTCTCAAAATGCCAGATGCAGGGGAGTGGTATCAGGAGACAGGTATCTAGCTGTTTCATGTGCTCCTAGAGGAGTCTGGTAGAGCTACTCTGAGATGCAGAAAACTGGACTAGATGGACCTTTGGCTGGATTCAGCAGGGCTCTTATTATGTTCTTATGAGTTATTAGCAGTTCAAAAGCATGTAAATGCAAGTATATAAATAGGAACCGCCGTAAAAAGTGGGAAGGTAAAACAGTGATTCTTTGCAGCTATACTGGCCATGTGGCCACGGACTTGCACAACACTGGCTCTTCGGCTTGAGTACAGAGATGAGCACTACCCCTAGAGTCAGACATGACTAGCACGCATGTGCTGGGGGAAGCTTTACCTTTTTTTAAGTGCCAGTTAAAGAGAAAGGGGTGCTCTCTGGAGAACCAGTAGCTATTCTCCTCTATGTATTGCTGTACAGTACCTCCACTGTGTCGCAAAAAGAAATTTTATCAGAAATTCAAAACTCTGCAACACCATTGCCTTGAAGGATGAAACCTGGAAATGAACCAGAATCTGATCAAATGTCCTACAATTCAGAGTGCTGTCCTAGAATGAGGGATAAGAATCCAAACACTCTTGCCATGTACATGTCAAGCTTTCCTGCTGAGAAAAGCTAAACACATTTCCATGAAAGATTTTAATGATTTTTAAATTTTTTTATTAGTGGCCTATAAAGGTGTCCCCTGTAGCCTAGTCTTGCACTCATTATTCTTATTTCACTAGTCATTTATCTAATTTAGTTACGAGTAATAATCCGGACCTGGGAATCGATATCAAGGAGTAAGCAGTACCAGAGAGCAAAGAAGAAGTGATGAAAAGTCAGAACCCAAAATCAAGGCCAAGTACATAAGTTATACCACAGGTCAGACAGGTGTTTTGCCCAGACAGGAAAGAACCATTAAGACATACAGTCTCTTTCTAATCCTTCCACCTGAGGAGTAGTCAGTAGGCACTCTAAAAGGGTCATGCCAGATCAGAGCTGGAACATGTTTCTTGAAAAAGCTGCAGATAGCTCACTACGGGGGGACAGAAATCAACTGTTCTTCAGTTAGATATATTTTAATAAAATAATTATCTGAATATTCCACAATTTATTTATTGTAATATATTTTGTTTCATTGACAAGTTGTCATTTATCCATGAAACAAAATACTCTAGAGTAAATTCAGTATACTGTATTTGAATCTAATACTTCTTACTATGGAACTCCTCTACCTCAGATGGTGCTGGTTTTCAGTCATGGGAGAAAATATGTTTTGTATTATATTTACTAATTTTCATAACATTCTCATATTTTAAGTTTGTAGAAAGAATTGTGAAAGAAGATATCAACACCCAAGCATGGAGTCCTCTGATATATCAGGAACGGTATGTATAAACTGTATGTAAATATACATTTGTTTTAAGACACACATTCAGATGGAGGACATCCAATACATGTTGTGTGGGTGATGGCACATTTCCATTTATGTTCCAGTATCCATCTCAAACGCCCCCCCCCAAATTGGCCACATATTGTGTATACCACCCCAGGATTCACTTGAAACTCTTTCACAGATGAAACAAACACACATAAGAAGCAGACTGCATAGCCTGGCATCTGCTGTAGATTTGGTGACTGTGTGAAAAGGGACCAGGGCACAGGCCCTCTACCGGAGGACAGATTTTAACTGATTCAGGACCCCACCACCTCTAGTTAAGAAGCTCTGTGTCTGAACACTGGCCACAAATTCTATTGCTTAATGTATAAAATCACATTAGAGTAGGTCCACTGAATCAAAGATTTGGGAAATCCACTCCCCGTAAGTTCCCTAGATTCAAATAGGTGCATTCTAAGCACAGCTTACTTTAGCATAGGGCCTTTTTACACGACCCCTAAGATCCGCTGGTCCCTTAAATTCGGACCAGAGATCTTGAGGGTTCGTTGCTGTTCCTCTGTCCCCACCCGCTCCGAACTTCTTTGTTCTGTCTGCGCGAGGGGGGGAGGGAAAAAAAGCCTTAGACAGAGACAAAAGAATGCATTCTTACCTCCGGTGCTGGTGGAGGTTGCTCCGACCTCCGTTTACTTCCTGGTTCCTCTTTAAGGGGCGGAGGCAAAAGAAAAACAACAGAAAGAAGCGAGGAGAGCTCAGGCACTCTCCGCATCAAATTTTTTTCACCATCAAAAAGCAGGTACAAGAAAAGTGTGCTGGGTCGCGCTAAAGTGGGCGGGGTCGCACTTAATTGTCTGCAAACTCCAGAGCTGGTGGGTAAACATTTTTAAGGTCCGGAGCTTGCAGCCATTTGCGGCGGAGCTTAGGGGTCGTGTATAAATGCCCATAGTCACAGTTCAGAGGAGAGCTATTTGAATCTGTAGAACTTGCAGTGGAGTTGACTCACCCAATTCCATTGATACAGTGGGCCTACTTTAGCGTTATTTATTTTGCTAAGCCATGGAATTTTGGTCACTGAGAGACATGGAAGGCCCTTTCACATTGTCACTGAATACACTGGTATCAGTGGTAATGATGAGGAGAACAGGGCAATACAGTTTGACTTGGTGACCTTATCATGCATTCTTTTAGCATGGCAGTAGGTTCAAGTGATGGTTCCCATGTATTACTGGAACCCCAACAGTGCTTAGATGTTTTGAAAAAACATCAATAAATACCAGAGGAATTAATCTCTGAATTTAATTTCAGATGAAGCTCTCCTTCTGCCTTTCTATTTGTTTGAAGAAACCACTGCTAGGGGCCACATATTTAATAGGATGGAAGAGAAATATATTGTGGTGTGTTGAATTCTCTTTCTTTAGGTGGTTATTTTTTGTTTCCCCATTTTAAAAATGTGGCACAGTTGGGTAGTGAAAACAATTTGGTCCGGAAGGGTTACATTCTTTCTGTAGTAGCTCATGTTGTTTCAGCATGTTATGGAAAATTCTGCTGTGTAGGGAAAATTACACTACTCCAATGTTTTAAATGTACAGTTTGGAATGCCAGAGGGCTATGAATCCAAGGACTGTCAAACTGATAAGCCAAATTACTTCTTTTTCATTTCTTCATTTAATTTTAAACTAAATTTGTTAAAACCGCACACACACACTTAAACCATGCTGCCATATGGTCATTTGCTGTGTACCCTTCTCTCTAATTCTATATTCCAAAAGAAGGGGTAGTAGCAACAAAGTTATTTTAGATGAAGATCTGTTTAGAAGCAAGACAGTCTCTGTTATGTCTGGCATTATAATAGCCTTGTTCATGATTAGAACATCCGAGACACTAAAGCAGTACATTCTACTACTGTTACCACAACTAATAATACCAGTGTACTGTTAGTAGCTACTTTCCCATTACAACCCACTTCTGTACTTCTAATTCCCACTTACAAAATTTTGGCATTGCATAAGTCTGCAACAAACAACAAGTATTTCATCATTTGAAGTAAGGAGGAGGAAATTTGGCAGGATGTATGTATTAATTGCACTCTGTACATAATTTCCTGTTTTCAGAACAACTCTGGATTTGGACATTTACATGCCATCTCTATTAGAACGGAATATCAGGGACTTCGCACTGGAATTCAAAGCTTTGGCTGGGGTGAGAGTTATGGAGACGACTCAGCCACAATGACCTCTGTGCCTTTGCATTTAGGTTATTGCAATATGCCATGGAGGTAGAACTGTTCTAGAAGAGTTACAATTGGTAGAAAATGTGGCAGCTGACAAGGACAGCTGTAAAGGAGCATATAACTCCACTCTTGAGGAAATGCTATTGACTGCTTTTGTTTCTAGGCTGAGTTCAAGGTCACAAGGTGCTCGCCTACATTGTGCTAATGATGTGAGATCCTGGTACCTGAAGGATTCCCCCACCCCCCCACCCCCGTATTAGCTTACTCATGCTCATGCTCCACCATGCAGGCCTATATAACTGTCTCACTATATGGAGAGTAATACTGAATGATACAAGATTAGAAGTGGCCTCAAAACATTTTTGTCTGAGACAAACAAAAGATAGGGCACTGTCTCCTTCTCCTTTCGAAGTATAAAAACAGTGGAAGCAGCACCATTTTTGGGACTGAAAATAGGAAAGCATTTTTGTATTGCTGCCTAGCTTGAAGGGCAAAGAATAATTTAGATTGCACCCACAGATTTATCCACTCCGCATAGCCTAGGACTTGCCACTTTAGGCAGCCACCTTGTTCTGCCCTGTTGTAGTGCTGGTTCTGTATAATAAAACAGTGGTAATGACCCAGCTTTGAATTGCCCTCACTCTAGAAGTACAGAAGCCATCAAAAGTACTGTCATTTTGGTGCTTGGATAAGACATTCTTCTTCATTTGGGCATTTATTATAGCTGTGCTGTGGACTGATATACAGATGAAACTCAAAAAATTAGATTATTGTGCAAAAGTTCAAGTCTGGTGAGTTTGCTGGCCAATCAAGCACAGTAACCCGATGGTCATTGAACCATGTTTTGGTACTTTTGGCAGTGTGGGCAGGTGCCAAGTCCTGCCGGAAAATGAAGTCAGCAGCCCCATAAAGTTCGTCTGCGGAAGGAAGCATGAAGTACTCCAAAATGTCCTGGTAGACGGCTGCGTTGACCCTGGACTTAATGAAGCAAAGTGGACCAACACCAGCAGATGACATGGCTCCCCAAATCAACACAGACTGTGGAAAGTTCACATTGGACTTGAAGCATCGTGCATTGTGTGCCTCTCCATTCTTCCTCCAGACTCTGAGTCCTTGGCTCTCAAATGAGATGCAAAAGTTGCTGTCATCAGAAAAGAGGACTTTGGACCACTGAGCAACAGACCAGTTCTTTTTATTTCCCTTGAGCCCAGGCAAGATGCTTCTGATGTTGTTTGTTGTTCAGGAGTGGCTTGAGAAGGGGAATACGACATTTGAAGCCCATGTCCAGGATCCATCTGTGTGGGGTGGCTCTTGATGCATTTGCATTAACTCCAACCTCACTCCACTCCTTGTGGAAGTCCCCAACACTTTTGAATGGCTTTTTCCCGACAGGTTGCGGTCATCCTTGCTGGTTGTGCACCTTTTTCTTCCACACTTTTCCCTTCCACATAACTTTCTATTGATGTGCTTTGATACACACTTTGGGAACATCCAGTTTTTGCAATCTGTACCTTCTGGGGCTTTTCCTCCTTATGGAGGGTGTCAATGATGGTTTTCTGCACAATTGTCAGGTCAGCAGTCTTTCCCATGATTGTGATTCCTACTCAACCAGCTTGAGAGACCATTAAGGCTCAGGAACCCTTTGCAGGTGTTATTGATTAATTAGCTGAATAGAGTGGGACACTTTGAGCCTAGAATATTGAACCTTTTCACAATATTCTAATTGTCTGAGATTGTGAATTTGGGGTTTTCATAAGCTGTAAACCATAATAATCATAATTACAGTGGTACCTCTACTTATGAGTTTAATCTGTTCCAAATGCATGCTCATAAGTCAAACAACTCGTAAGTAGAACAGCCTTATCTAAAACCCCGGGGGGAGAATTGTAAGTATTGTAGAGCAGACTGCAACTAAAATTTGTAAGGCAGCAGTTAAAACGCCAACGGTTTCCTGTTCTTAAGTCAAATTGCTCGTAAGTAGAGTCATTTGTAAGTAGAGGTACCATTCTATGATAAACAAAGGCTTGAACTATCTCGCTTTGCATGTAATGAGTCTATCTCATATACTGTATTAATTTCACCTTTAATGTTTCATTACTGAAATAAATGAACTTTTGCACGGTATTCTAATTTTTAAAGTTTCTCCTGCTTAGATCCACAATGTCCTCCAAAATTAGACTACATTGAAACTTCATATCTAATCTGTTGGTGGCTGTTTTAATGTTGTTATTCGCACTGGGATTTTTTTAAAAGATAAAAGGCACAATGTAAATGGAAATGTATGTATGCATGATGTACACGTTAAAAGAAAATTAGCCCTGAGCCCAACATTTACAGGGCACTAGATCATGGTAGTACCTGAGGCCTGAGCAACATGACAGCAAGGGTTCAAAGTCCAAAGCTAGTGTTTATTATTATATATTTAATCTCATATACAGTACAGGCCTGTTTTATGATATTTAGGTACCTGAGGTGGAAAACCACCTAATCCACCCTGATCAAATTAAATAGTATCCAAACTCATGCACATTATTATGGCAAATGAGGCAGAAAATCCATAAATTCTTCTTTCCCCCAGTGTTGCTGTCATATAGCTTTAGGTTGCACCTGCTTCTGGGCAACCCTAGTAGGGTACTCAAGATATGTGAGGTATTTAAGGAGTGGTTTTACCAGTGCCAAGCAACCCCAGTGTGTTTCTATGGCTAAGCATGGATTCGATTCCCTGTCTAACCCCAGCATTCTGTCCACTATATCACAATGGCTCTCCTTCTCCTTTTAATAAAAATAATTGTGATAATGATGATGATGATGTGCTGACAAATCAGTTCATACTTATGGTGATCCTTTTTCATGGGCTTCCAGGAAGGGAACACTCAGAAGTGGTTTACCATTCCCTTCCTCTGGGGGCACCCGGTAACAACCTTTGTTGTCTGGCCACACGGGAAAGACAAACTGAACAACTTCCTCACACATCTCAACAGCCTACACCCCAAAATACAATTCACTATGGAAATAGAAGCCAACAACCAACTTCCCTTCCTGGACGTCCTAATCTACAAAAAACCCGACGGCTCCTTAGGACATACCATCTACCGGAAAAAAACACATACAAACCGCTACTTAAATGCACAATCACACCACCACCCTGCACAGATCAACTCCGTAGCAAAAACCCTCATCTCCAGAACCAAACGCCTCGCTGACAAAGACCACCTAAAAACTGAATTACACACTCTCTCGAATGCTTTAATTGCGAACGGATTCCAAAAAAACACCATCACCAAACTAATCCAAAAAGAAACACCCCCCAAGAACCAAGAAACAGAAGAGAACAACGGCACTGCCCTCCTCCCTTACATCAAAGGCACCACAGACAAAATAAGCAAAATTCTCCACAAACACAATATCAAGACAGCCTTTTGCACCGAACAAAAAATAGCCAACATTTTAAGAAACCCCAAAGACAAGATTGAGCTAGAAAACCAAGGAGTCTACGAAATACCATGCAAAGTCTGCCCAGCCACATACATCGGACAGACAAACAGGAGAATAAGCGCACGCATCGCAGAACACAAGAACGCAGTCAAAAAAGAAGAAAAATCTTCCTCTCTCTTCCAGCACATAAAAACAACAGGTCATGAAATTGATTTTAAAAGAACCAAACTCATCTCCAAAACTGAACACTTCAACAGTCGAATAATCATGGAAGCCATTGAAATAGAGAAACACCCAAACAACATGAATAAACGTGATGACACCTCCCGCTTGCCTGACATCTGGAAACTAGCCCTGGTCAACAGACGAGCCTCTGTCACAAAGACTGACACCAGGTCCAAAAGGACACAAGATGCCACCACCTTCCATCCACACCAAACACAAACCCAGACCCTTCCCACAGATGAAACGAAACCACCATCCAATAACAAAACCACGACTGCACCATCTACCGCTACTCCCCACTCCAGCCACCACATGGAGCACACTTACACACGCCAAAAAAACATTGGGAGACCACAGACACGCAGCCAGACCAAAATGAATTCACAAGACACAGGACCCCACTCCACCAAAGCCCAGGATACTGCCAGAACGCCCATCACCAAGGTCGTTAAGAAACAAAAGGCCAATAGACACACATCCAGCACCTCACCCACACATGATGTCTCTAAACAGCCATCTAACCCACCAGCAGTTAAGCCCTTAACGATCGCCTCAGCCACACAGCAGATCACAAAAGAACAAACGAACCTACAATCAGCAACAGAGCAAGCAAACCACACCCCCCAGCAGTATTTATAGAAGGACTTCAACTGAGATCACGCTTTGCTTCAAGAAGAAAGAAGCCAGAACACCAGCCTGAAGATGACGAGTGAGACCTCGTCGAAACGTCGCCAAAACAACCAGATTTCTACACGGGAAGAAACCCGAATCCACCCTAACATGCATACCTATACCCGTGAAAATCTACGAAAACATATATATATATATAGGGCATATTAGCAGGCATATTGTATAAATTAACTGAGATAAGTCTAGAAAAGGGCATGCCCCAGTGCTGACCTGAAAAGTTGAGGATGCAAGAAGTTCCACCATTTATTTTCCACAAGGAGAAGATCAGAGCTCCTTCCCAGAGAATAGTCTGCTGCTACTTCTTGTTCTTTGACTACAAATTAAGACACATGGGATACAGGACAGGGAGCCCAGGTCTAACTAGCTCTAATTTTAAATTCCTCTTTCTATCTGATCAGTAAGGTTTTGTAAGTGTGTGTGTGTGTGTGTGTGTGTGTGTGTGTAATACAAATAGCAAGGATTTTTAAATACAGTATACTGTATCTGAATCAGAATAGGCAGAATATGGGATTTAACCCTTTCCTCTCCCACTGAGGTCCTGACAGTAACAGCACTGGAGTGAAATACCTTGCTGGTACCAATAGGCAGTTTCCTTCTAATGTAGTTATTGGCTTCAAAGGAACAACCTGCATGAAGGCAAATGCAGGGAATGAAACAGTTAAATTGTCTCTCTGCTCTGGGCTCCAGTCCTGGTAATTCTTTTCTATAAAAACAAAAGGAAAGATTGTGTGGCTTGCGGTAAAATATCCATCTGTCTCTGAATATTAAGTGCAAAGATGCATTTAACATCAAATCTACTTTAACACACAGTCTGCCTTCTGCCAGTTGCACAGCAGAGGACCAAGGGCTTCTTGAAGATCCTTTATTTTGTCCCAATAAAACTTGGAAACATTATATTTTTGTCCACTGTTCCTTGAAACCCCACTGTGCATGATGGTTCCCAGTCTGGTGTTTTAGAGGAAAATGGTAATCTTTTGAAGCTCTGCCACTTGCAGAAATGTGAAATTATCAATATTTTTACACATAATTCAGAGGCTTTGGGGTAAGGGAGACACTTTTTTTTGGTCAACAGCACATTTAATCTATATTAAATGAATAAAGTATATTAAATGAGACACTCCAGGCAGAAGCCCAGAAGAATATGAGTGCGCACATTCAACATGAAACCTTGTGTTTAATGAAGAAGATATGTAAGCCTATCTCATTCCCTTTTATTTAACTAGCGACTGCAGACAGTTTATAAAGTATTTTGTGGACTGTAACAGCAACCTGTGGCTATTCCTTCTGTGATACAATCTTTTCTGCTGAGCTCCTCATTACTGAGAGAGGGGGTGTTGTATTTTATTTTGTCAAAACATTTAATGAAAATACTGCTGACAGTCATGTTTCCTGTGTTTGAAATGCTGGCATAACTGGAAGCAAAGTAAATCAAACCTTGTACTGTGACCTTGGTTATCACATAATATTTACTTTCTTTTTTCACTCTGAGAAAATATGAATAATATATAGGTTACAAGTATAAATTGTTATCTGAAGCTTTCTGCAAAGTAACTTTCTTGGCTCGAGAATAAATGAGTGAGGAGACAATCTTGTTCTTCATATTCCTACCATGCCTAGGATTTTTCTCCCTAACCAGAAGGGAGCAAAGTAGTCAATGAGGAGGGCATGATGGCAATGGAAGGAGAGGGGATAGCATGTCTCTACATTTCCTTGATGTCACAACAGACTTCTTTCCCAGCAAAGACTCATTGAAATGGATCAAGAAAGCTGGTTACCTGCAAAAAAATAAAGTGGGCAAACTATTGCACTCGAGATCACCTTGCCGATGAAGAGGATGCAACTACCTACTGGCCTATTTTTTTCTGCCCAATTTATTTTTGAATGGTCAAACCATCACTTCTTTGGAGACTATGGCCTTTGTGAAAGAGCCATTCACAAGCAGGAAAAGAAATCTTATTTTAAAGTTACAGTGGTCCCCCGCCCTTAACGCGGTTCATATATTGCGGTCTCGCTATATTGTGGGACCGCAGTATATGAAAAAGGCCCCCTGAGGTAAGGGGGGAAAGTCCTGTTTCAAGCCTCCCATACTTACCCCAGTACTGGAGCTGCCCCAAATAGGCCTGTGAGGGCCTTCCAGGGCCTTCTGGAGGCTCCAAAAGGGCCTCCCTATGAACCAGAAGTGACTTCTGGATTGCTGAAAATCATTTCTGAGGCTTCTGAGAGCCTTTCTAGGCCTGTCGGAGGCCTCAGAAATGATTTCCGGTTCACAGGGAGGTCCTTTTGGGGCCTCTAGAAGGCCTGTGAAGGCTCTCACAGGTCAATTCGGGGAAGGGCCTGACTGGGGGTAAGTACAAGAGCCCCCAGCTAGGCCCCCCAGGCCTGACTCGATCTGCATCTGCATATCGCGGATTTTCAATTATCGCGGGTCAGGTCAGGTCCCTAACCCCAGCGATAGGCGGGGGATCACTGTATTAAGCCAAATGCAAGGGCTGAGTATACAAGTGGCTTGATGGACTTTCGTGCAGTTACCATTTTTACTCCCTCAGGCTGTAGCAACTAAAAAAAAATACAACAAAAGTGATCCAAATACTACTGTATCAGCCTTGTGTCCTTCTGGGGAGAAAGGAGGGATAGAAATACTTTGAACAATTAATAAATAATACTCTGAGAAACTGCAGTAAGTAACTGTAGTAAGTGTGGTATCTGAGCCTCTGCAGATGTGAAAGCTTTTATTTTAAAATAGAATTGTGTTGGGTATGTGTCCTCCGTCTTCTATATTTATGGAAAAATAAAACCCACTTAATACATGAGACTTTCCAAGTATGCATGCACAGGTTTGTGCCACAAGCTGTGTACCACAGAGAAGGGAGCCTTAAAGTGTCACCTTTAAAAGTTGTCTAATTCATTTGTTAAGTCCTGTCAGTACAAAGAGTATAAGTGGCAAGCAGGGCTTCACTAAGCCAGCTGAGGAAGGGCCAGGAAGCAACAAATGGAGAATGTCCTTCACAATTAGCAGTTTGCCTCTACATGAGAAGAATCCTCCACCTGTTCTTTCGGGATCCAGTTTCCATATCAAATTGCTAGATGCAAATTCATAGATCCAGGGCTTTGATAGAGTAAAAATCAGGATACAAAACAAGCAACGGCAACCTGTTACACCAGGTGCCTCGTGCTCTTGTTACAGAATGTTCTGGAGGGGAGAGATGGAGAAGGTGGGGGCTTATCTCTTAATTTCCACATATTAATTGCTACTTTATCACTTTCCATCTTGACTGTGAGCCTCCCTATGCCACTTATTAGCGCTTCGGAGGGGGGATTTAACTGGGAAATGCTGGGCATTAGTCTGAATTCATTTTCTTTTTAATAGCTGTTTTTCATAATTATAGGCCTATTACACCAGACCCAGAAATATGTGAGTATCCTGCATAAAGGGAGGGGGACTCTTCCTTCAGTTGCCTGCTCTTAAATCTTTCTTACTGCAATCAAATACCAAAGTTATGTTGGTCCATGAGAACCAAGGAAAACCAAAATCTGGTGGTGGTCCCTTTATATTTTTAGAGCCATACAAAGCTCTGGAAAAGTCTGCAAACTTCAATATTCTCTGATTTTTCCCCATTGGGATAGCTGTTACAAAAATGGGGGGGGGACAAGAAGCAAGGAAATCCAAAAATTTGGCCGGACATATTTGTCATTAAGTCTGCCTTTAGACAGTCCAAAAATGAAAACTGTCCCGCCACTGATGAATGTGCAGGTGTGAGAAAGGTGGTATACTGTAAGTGATGGTGCACCATCCTCTTCTCAAGGGGCTGAGTTAAAGGAATCTACATCAAAGCCCCCAGAGAATACTTTGTCATTAATAGCCATAAAAAACAAAGAGAAGGACAAGGAGAAGGAGGGAGGGAGGGAGAAATCTGAGACAGCTTTGGGAGGTTGGGAAGAAAGTGATATAAAGAAGGAGGAGAAGTTATGCAAAGTGGTAAAAGAGGATCCTTGGATGGGCGAATGGGTGACGTTCAAGTTATCCCAGGAAGTAGCAGAGGAGGAATGGAAAGAGAGAAAGGAAGCCCCCTTCTTCTTCGGAATGGTGGGAACCACGAGGAGAAGATGTGGGGTGGCGAGACCCTCGCAGCAGATATCAGATTACACCTAGGGGCTGAAATCCTGCTGCTCACCACAGTAAGTTCCACTACAGGAGACCCACTAAATAAGTGGAATTTTTTTCAGTCACATCTGTAAGTCCAATCGAGTCAAGTGGGCTTGCTCTAGTTGCAACTTAGGGTGTTTATACACGACCCCTAAGCTCCGCCGCAAATGGCTGCAAGCTCCGGACCTTAAAAATGTTTACCCACCAGCTCCGGACTTTGCAGACAATTAAGTGCGACCCCGCCCACTTTAGCGCGACCAAACAGCAGTTTTCTTGTACCTGCTTTTTGATGGTGAAAATTTTTGATGCGGAGACTGCCTGAGCTCTCCTCGCTTCTTTCTGTTGTTTTTCTTTTGCCTCCGCCCCTTAAAGAGGAACCAGGAAGTAAACGGAGGTTGGAGCAACTTCCCCCAGCACCGGAGGTAAGAATGCATTCTTTTTGTCCCTGTCTAAGGCTTTTTTTTCCCCCCCCCCCCCTAACGCAGACAGAACAAAGAAGTGCAGAGCGGGTGGGGACGGAGGAACAGAAACGAACCCTCAAGATCTCTGGTCCGAATTTAAGGGACCAGCGGATCTTAGGGGTCGTGTAAAAAGGCCCTATACTAAAGTAAGTTGCAGCTAGACTAGGGCCATTTGAATCAATGGAACTTACAGATGAGTTGACTCACCAAATAGTCACTGGTTCATTTGGTCTTCTGCTGTGCAGCTTACTGATAAACAACAGGATTTCAGCCAGTCATGTATAATTGGATACAGAAGAAATGGTGGATCTCAATTTCTGAAAAGAAAAGTCTGCTAGAACAGAGGATCTGCTGCTTGCCTGAGGCAAACTCAAAGGTTTCTACAGAAGTTCGGAGCAGAAATGCAGGGAAACATTCTGGTCCTTACATAAGCAAAACTTCCTACATGTTAGGCTGTGTGCTAGGTTTAAAAAGTCAGTAAAGGCCAAATAGTTAATGTTATCTGATAGATGGAAGTGGTGGCACCCTCAGTGCTGTCCCTATGCAGTGGTAGAAAATATTTTTAGGCTGTTGTGACATTCTTTAAAAAGTGACATATCCCTACTGGGGTTTTACAAACTTCCTATTTGGACTGTACTAATGAACTGAGTGACACAAGTTTTAGGTCTTCTCCATAGTGTAATGAGTACCATCATTGAAATGAATGGGATTTCTTCCTAATAGTTATGTATTGTGCATAATCAAACTTTAGAGCATTTAGCAGGCTTCTCATATCTATCCCTGTGTTTACATTCAAGAGTGGTCTTGCTGGCTCTTTCATGTTAACTTGGCAGGAGTATATTTTAAGGTAATTCAATCCCTCCTGCAAGCAAGTCCAAGAGACAAGCTGTACATTCAGCTGTTCCAGGTGACCTCACTTTCCAAAATAGTATTCCAATCATGGATCATTCTGGTTTGATGAAAGATGCAGCTTGGATCATTCCTGAAGGTAGACTTCATCCCAAAACTTTAGAATGGGCCCTTATATTGGCAGAACAGCACGGGAGCTGCAGCAGATGGTATCACATTGTAATGACGTTAATTGCTGGAAAATGAAAATCCTTTCCTCCCCTCCTGAGACGTTTTGACCATATAAGGATTCCATGAGCTTTATTTAACAGATTACTTTTTTAACTCATCATTTTGTTTCAATCTTTAAGATAGCCTACTTTTCAGGATATCTTGGCTATGATGTCGAACCAACCAAATAGGAACAAATAAAGGGAAAATGTGTGAGATATATTGCATACAACAGAGGCTAACAAGCTTTTCAGCCTCACCTTAGCTAGCACGCTCAGTGGTAAGGCAGTGTAACAATTGTATTCCCAAACTACTAAAGAGTGATTAGTCAGCTTGTCTGTATGGACTGCGTAGGGTGTGGGGTACCATTTTATCCTTGCCCTCAAACTGCAAAAACGATCATAGGCTAGGCTCGTGTGGGTGGCATCAGGAACAGATGTGCTTACACAAAGTGTTGCTAGGTCAGCATCATCCTCTTTCTGAAATCTGAGATCACAGGACAGGCCCCTGTGATGTCATGGAGATGGGCTTCAGGACAAGGGATTGAGGAAATAGGCAAGACCTGGGTAAAAGAACTCAGAATTCTAGTAAAACCTGGTAAGTTAACTAATATGTCAACTCAAAACCAGCAAAGAGAACCATTTTGCTGGCAGTCTGACAAGCAGTAAAATGCAACATGCAACTGCACCAGTAGCTTCCATTACTGCTAGGGACTGAATTCTGTGCAGCCTTATATACAATAGTACACACCGCACATGGAGAGTCTTTGTTGCAGAGTTTTGAATTGCTGGTAAAATGCCTGTTGGTACACAGCTGAAGTACAGAGATTCACAGAGGAGAATAGCAACAAGTTCCCCAGATAGTCCATCCTTTTAAACTCGCAGTTCCAGTCTCAATAACTCATGTTAAGACATTGGTAGCAGAGATAATAAAATAATTCGTTATTTACAATTGTGAACAGATCAACAGTATTTCCACAACTTGGTCTGTACCTGTGATTTACAGAAGGTTAATTGCAGGCTCACAGGCAGGTGATTTGTTTTGCTTTACTGTCCTTCTGCCATCACAGTATGGGCCTGTGCAACAAGAGTTCCCACAAGTCAAGATAGCTGCCTTGCTGCAAATGGCATGGTGGACCCTGGTTCATGTATCCATAAACCTTCTCCAGTCCTTCCCTCCACCCACCTGCTCCTGGCTTTTTTTGGTTGCTGATGCTGAGCAAGCATAATACATATGCAGACAACCTTTGTGGTAAGCCAGTGAGCCCCCTGGCATTAGCAGGGGATAATAGAGATGAATGACAAGGCTTTGAAGACATATATGGAACAAAAATAATGTTTCCCCTCCTCCAGTATGGGCTGCCCTGATATCCGTGTTCTCCACTGGTGATCTTAGAAAGGAGAGCGATTCTCTGAGACTTCAGCTAGCATCCTCAGATCTGGTAACCCTGCTTTTAGTGTCCTATACACTTTCAATTCATGACATTGGGCCAGTATAGCACACACTGGATTTGGTGGTGGTTCTGTCAGTGTTGTTGGACCCCTACTTCCCCATTTCCCCAATGAAAATAATCTGTAATGTTTCATCTGTCCAAAGGTATTTTGGTAGAAACTAAGTTCACAGTACATTGCCAGTTCGGGATTGATGGCAATTAATTTTCCTGTATTGTTGGTAAATCCTGAAATTTTGCAAGAATGGCTATTATGACAACAGCCGAAGTACTGACAATGGAATGAATCATAGAATCATAGAATAATAGAGTTGGAAGAGACCTCAAGGGCTATCTAGTCCAACCCCCTGCCATGCAGGAACCTCCATCACAGTGCTCCTGACAGATGGCCATCCAGCCTCTGCTTAAAAACCTCCAAAGAAGGAGACTCTACCATACTCTGTGGCAGCATATTCCACCGCCAAACAGCTCTGTCATGAAATTCTTCCTAATGTTTAAATTGAATCTCTTTTCCTGTAGTTTGAGACCATTGCCCTGCGTCCTAGTCTCTGAAGCCATGGAAAACAAACATCCTTTCAAATATTTAAACATAGCTATCCATAGAATGGAAGCAATGGAAGCTATCCATAGAATGGAGGCAATAGCCAGCTACTTAGGCTGTTTGCATACTTTAGGAGGAACTTGCAAGACTACTTTCTAAAATGTTAATACAGGGAGCTTGAGCTTTCTTGTAAATTAAGCTCAATAAATGTATAATGTGAAGCTGTGTGTTTGTTCCATAATCCCATTTTTAAACAAAGAAACATAAATGGATTTCAGTGGGTTGTTGTTTTCGTGAAAAACAAAACAAAACAGCCCAGGAGCCATTTTCTGACTTAGTGGACATTTATTAAGCTTCCTGCCAGCCTATAAATGTATACACATGAACATGGTTACTCATTATCCTTCTTTGGAGAATAAGGGATAATAACCATTTAGCAAACTAGTTGTGGTGTGCTTTATTTTACTAGAACATAAATAACAAAGGAGCTTTTGAAAGGATTGTCTTAGGCTTAAGAATGCCTTTCCAGAAAGGTCTAATATTGTACATTTTTAAAAAGTGCTTAAATTGTCTATTTGCATACTTATAAAAATCTCTTATTTGGCAACAACTTGGCAGGACCAATGATCACTGAGCTGAACTCCATATGTGCTTTGGAAGAAGGGATGTGTGCTAAGAAATGGTTTGTGGGTAATAAAAGCAGGTTGCTGCAATGTTCCAGTGGTGGCCTCTGTACCCTCAGAGGGAGGATATACACTATGAGAGTGGCTTTTCATACAACAGCTTAGATCCAGAGAACTGCAAGGCTGCTTAGGTTTGAGCAACAGGGCTTCCCCCCTCTCTCCCCTTCAGTAGCAGCTCCTGAACCTTTCAGTGATTTGTGCCTTTACAGAACCATCCTATATGATTTAATGAAATGTAGCAAGAGAATTTATTATCATTTTAAAAAACAAAAGAAGCTTAGCCTGTGGTACACAAGTAAAACCAAACAGCAGCATTGGATATTACAGTATATTTGTTGTGCAACCAAAATAGTTTTAAAGGAAAGAGCTCCTTTTTCAGAGCTCCTTACCAAGCTTATAATTACTATGTTGTTGTAAAATTTAGGAAGAGGGCAGGAGAAGAAAAATCAACCAACCAATCAATCAGAATTTATTATAGCCAAAAGCTCAAGACCATGGTATTTGTAGTAACCAAAGCTCCAAAATGGAGAGGCTACCACAGGTGTAATCCTATAAGGTTTATCCATTTAAAGGATATAAAACTAATTGGCCATGTCCATCTCTGTAGACATAAAGCATGCAGGTAAAATGTCCATTATTGCATTTTAGCTACATTTTCTTTTCTAAGCTGGCATGAAACAGAAGCATTGAATTGTACAACAAGCCCTACACCAATCAAGTTAGAGGTTATATTTGGAGGTGTGCTAGACAAAACAGATGACAGAAGCCAACTTATGATATTTCTTAATATTTTCTGGAAATGCAAATTTGTAAAGTTTCACGTGCCATCTAGTTCTGTCAACCTGGTTAGGCAGAGTGGTTAGAGAGGTCTTAGGAGACCCAGGTTTGAATCTACAATCAGCCATTGAAATTCATAGGTGTGGCAATGGAACTGGTAAAACTGCAGCTTAAATATTTCACTTACTGTACCTTGAAAGCAGTGTTGCTGTACATTCATTCTGACTTGAAGGCACAGAATATGCATTACTTCAATGAAGAGGTTCCAAAAGAAACAGTTACCTGAACTGAATAATAAAGATACCCAGGAAATTGTATTCATTGGAAATGTGGCAATCCAAGAGATCCCAGGGTTGGCATTATCTCTGCCCCATATGCAACATGTTAATAATTTAGTAATAACAAAAGAAAAAATGATTGTGACACCTTTAAAATTAATATATTCATTTTTATGCATGTTGCTAATTATTACAATCCACTTCTTCAGATGCAGGAAGGGGCCCGGGTAGTAATTCAGAAAAGCTCACTGTGAAATACTGTAAATGTCTTAAAGGTGCTACAAAATGTATAAAATGTGTATTGTTGTCTCTGAAAAGGACTAACAGGTTGTTTCAGAAACAGAGAACCATGGGCACTGTTAGTAAGGCCAGCGCTACCATGGTCCTTTTGGTTTGGGCTGGAGCAGTCTAAATACGGTCACTTGAGTTTGTAGGGAGGAGCAATATGCCATTTGGCACAATTCACACATCTCTAGAACAGGGGTGTATTTAGGAGGGGCAGAAGGGTAAATCTGCCCCGGACACAGCAATCTGGGGGCACCTGGAGGGGGAGCAGGACAAGGAAGCCGTACACCCTCCTGCCTCCCGGCAGTCCTCCTTTCCCCTAAGGCTTGGCAACAGTACCCCCTTCGCTGCCTCTGCTGCCGCACGCCAGGCGAGCAACGAAGCAGGAAGGTAGGCAGGGGCAGAGTGGCTGCGCTGCCCTCCTCCTCCTCCTCCTCCTCGCCTTGGTGAGGCACCCATCCACCCGCCCTCCACCTGCCCGTCCGCCCATTCGCCCATGCCCGCACACAGCCACCCCATGCCCGCAGGATTCAGCCTCCCATTGCTGGGTGGGTGTGATGGAACCCCTGCAAAGAGAATCATGAATATTCTAATGGTTGACCAATCCCAGAATGTGGGCGGGGTTAGGTCCTATAAAAAGAGTGACAGTTGAACTGTCAGAGAGTTAATCAGAGGGGGAACTGAACTGAAGAGAAAGATCAGGAGCTCAGTCTGTGTTAGTTGGGGACAGGGAACAGTAACTGATAGAGTTAGGGACTGGACAGGGTCTGGTTAGGATATATTTAGGGACTTGTTTAAGTTACATCTTAAGAACAATTCAAATGGAAAGCTATTAAAACGCGCTTTTATGTATGTTGAGAAACTAAATAAACTACATCTTTATGTTGAAAAGTTAACACACGTGTCAAGTTCCAGTTCATAACAGAAATAAGTACAGGTTTGAGTAAATAGTAGCAGCAAAAGCAAAAACAGTTTCAACACACTTTTAAAGTGTGACCAGGTTGTAAAATACCCTGTCCATCACAGTGGGCACAATGTTGGGGGGGGGCATCAGGAAGGGCACAAAAATGGTGCTACAAATCCTGGCTACGCCTCTGCTCTAGAGGGTATATCAACCTCAGGCGAGTGTCTGGCTCCTTCTGCTATCATTTGAACACTTCCCCTCCTCCTCTGTGAAGAAGCCGGGCAAGTGAAATTATTTGTTAAGCCGCTTCACAATACTGGAAATTTTAACTAGAAGGAGCCTTGGAGCCTTGGCAGCTGCAGTGCTTCATTTTAATCCGTTCCCCAGCAGCAGTCAATATAGGCACAGAGTTAAATTTTTTAACATTTTCTAATGGTGGTGTGCCTTGTGATTTTTTTCATGAAACAAGTGTGCCTTGGCCCAAAAAAGGTTGAAAAACACTGCTCTAGAGGGTATATCAACCTCAGGCGAGTGTCTGTGAAGAAGCCGGGCAAGTGAAATTATTTGTTAAGCTGCTTCACAATACTGGAAATTTTAACTGGATATGGACTGGATATGGACTACATTAGAAATGCACCAATCCAGACCATAAAAAAGAGGAAGTCATTGACAGGGACTCATAAATGTGTGTGCTGGGGTGCTCTGAGGGCAAACTGGGGCAAATTGATTTGCTCTAGTGATTACAGCATGTGGTCATTGGAAAAAGAGTGAACCAGTCCTTCCCCACTGCGCCGTGCTCCAGAAAAAATGCCCATATGAATAAGCCCCAATTTAGCCTCTTTGTCCCCCTTCTCTTTCTCTCTTAACTAAGTTCTCCTGCTAAAAGCCTCTGTTTTACAGGCAAAGGTCCCACCTGTTTCTCCATCTGCCTGAGGTGCTGAGCACCTCTATGAGAAAGGGTCTGTATGGGGGACAGTGACACTCAATTCTTCCCCATTTTTTTCTCTTGAGTAAATAGTGCCTTTTTATTGTGTTGGATTTCTCATCACCACATACTCTTTTGCGGGGAAATTACCATGATGCTTTTTTTAGCCTAATAAGAAGCAGTTGAAAGGTAGGTTGGCTCTGCCACCCACCAGTGTGAATCAATTTGCTTCAAGCATTACTGTGACATCAGGGGTGAGACTAGGACTTAGTGTGGTAGGGGGGGGGAGTGAGCAAATGATAAGTCTATAGCTACACTCTGTGTTCCTGTGAGCTTGTGAGCAGGAGCTCGAACAAAGTAAGTAAACAACATTTTTTTTATTGGCATTTGGAGAGGGATGCTGGATGGGGCAGGCCAGTTGTTTCAGTATCAGCAGAGGACAAAAGGTAAAGATGTTGAAGGAGCATGTGCAGTGACCTGTAACATCTCTGACATGTTTATTTTTCTGCCTTGGGTTTGTAGGAATGTACTGCTACAGCAAGTGCATGCTGGCTGCCCTGTCAGAAGAACAAGGTAAAGCAACTTGAGGCCCACCTATTTACACTTCAGTTCATCATGGGAAATGATGTGTTTCTGGACCCAGATGAGGAGTCTCTCCTGGGGGACAAGCACTTGGAGGAACGTGATCTATAGAAGCAGATGTTCTAGGAGCTACAGACTCTCACGATGGACAGGCATTGTGAACCACTGGCATGAGGGCAGCCTGTCCCAGGCCTTCCCCAGGGGGCAGTAATTTTGAGCTGTTAGAATAGGGGCAACAGAGAATGTGGAAGTGGCTGTGGTGGATTCTGCAGGTGGAAAGTTTGCTATTGCTTCCCAGAGGAGAAGGAGTTATGTGGTGGTGGTAAGTGGGTGACTCCCTCTCGCCTAAAGGGTACAGATATTTGCAGATCTGAGAGGATGTCTCTGGAAGTCTGCTATGTCCCTGGTGTGAGGATCCAGAATGTGACAAGGAGCTCACTGAAACTCATAAAGCCCACTGACTATCATCTTGGACTAATCCACACGGGACCAAATGATGCTGCCAGATACAGCCTTTAACCACCGCTAGTGTTTTCATCACTCTTTCCTTTTGAAAGTAATTGTCCAGGAAGAGAGGTATGAATACTGGAAGTGAACAGCTGATTGTGTGGTATGTGTCATCGGGAAAGGTTTGGCTTCTTGGACCATAGTCTGAACATCCATAAGGGAGGACTCCTGGTAAGAGATGGTTTATACCTTACAGGGATTAATACCCAATGAGACTGAACTCTGGGCACTGGGAGGCATAACTGTTATGGAAACCTGATAGTGTGAGATTTGCGACTGGAATGTAATGACTGATGAGTATAACTTATTGGAAACAAACATAATCAACAGGGATAAAGTAGCAGCACTGTATATAAAGGGAATGTAAAACTGTATGTAGAACCATAAGTGAAAGAATGCCAGTAGAGACTCTTGGTTAAAAATCAGGGCATAAAAGCTAACACTGATATCAATGTGAGAGCTGCTAATGACCTCTTAGCCAGACTAAAAATTTGAGTGATACCTTTCTAGATCCTCAATGGCTTTCTTGACAAAATATCCAAAGAAAAGAGATATTGTAGTAATGGGTGGCTTCAGCTACCTTTATATTTGTTGGAAGTATGTCCTGGCCAAAACTTTAAGCTCCAACAAGACGATCAGTAAATCTGGATCTGGCCCTTGCCAGTTTCACCAAAGGCACAATCACAAACAATTCATTCAAGAAAAAAGAGGGTGGTTGCATTAGGAATTTTCAGATTACCAAAGAGGCATGCATAAGAAATGGAAGGAGGGAGAAATCACCAAGGCAGAGTATAAACAAATAGTCAATATTTATAGGGAAAACATCAGGAGAGCTAAAGATGAGAATGAGTTCAGCCTTGCAAGAGAGTTTAAAAATAATAAAAGGATCTTGAAGCTATGACTGCACAAGTAGCATGTACTGATGGGTGACAGAAGGTAGAACTGTTGAATACCTTCTTTGACATTTCCCAAAAGGAAACCAGTGTTCAGCCTAGTGCAAATAAATAATACACTGAGGTAGGTGCTGCCCAAGATAACGGAAGACTTGGTGTGGGAGCATTTAGCTACTTCAAATGAATTTAATTCTGCAGTGCCAGGGGAGCTGCATCCAAAGGTATTAAAAGAACTTGCAGATGTAATCTTAGAGTTTGTGTCTATATTCTTTGAGATTTCTTAGTGAAGTCCTTGGAGATGGCATCTCCATCTCCCAAAAGAGAGTGGGGGAAGAGTATCTGGACAACTACTGATCAGTCAGCCTGTTATGAATAATAGGAAAGATCTAGAACATATTAAGTGGTGTGTGACTATTTAGACAAGAGCATGGTGATCACTTTGAGCAAGCATGGGTTTCTCAAAACAAGTCAGAACACGCTAACGTTATCTCCTGGAATCACAAGCTTGATAGATGAGGATAGTGCCCAAGATGTAATATAACTTGTGAGTTCTGCAAAGATTTTGACAAAACTGCTTTCTCAGTATTCTTGTAGGCCAGCTGTTACAATGTGATTTGTATGAATTATGAATCAACTTTTTAGAAATTTTGGTTTGTTGATTGATTGGGCTATAAAATGGCCACCAAAGCACATAGAGACACCAAAACTGCATGGAAACTTACCCTGACTCCCCTTTACACTACCTACAAGTTTGATTAATATTGGGCTTCCAGTGTCTAAGTTATACATCCACAATGAGGGCCCCAAACCAGTTGTTAAGGGCTCTTTGTGAATGTGTAACTCAGATGTCTGAAACCTAATATTCACCATGGAGGGATTATAGAGAAGAGTTGGGAGAGACTTCTCTGAAATATTGGTATATGTAAGTGCCTCGGGGGGGGCTTTTAAATCAGTTTACTAATTGATTCACCGATTTGTCAGAAAAAATAGTACATGTACGAATCATGTACAGTACTAATCAAAGCAAAATAAATCACAATCAACAAGCATGTGAATAGGGAGATTCAGTTGACACTGTTTATGTGGACTTTCAGAAGGCTTTTGACAAGGTCCTGCGCCAAAGGCTCTTGAATAAACTTGACAGTCATGGAATCAAGGGACAGATCTTGTCCTGGATCAGCAACTGGCTAAGGGACAGGAAACAGAGGGTAGCACTAAATGGACAGCCATTTAGGGAGGTAAAGAGTGGGGTCCCCCAAGGTTCTGTACTGGGACCCCTCCTTTATTTATTTATTTTATTTTAGAGTATTTTTACCCCGCCTTTCTCATTGGAAAAGGACCCAAGGCGACTTACAGTAATGAGGGATAATACACAGTACAGTACAATTAAGACATGTTCAAGTATTTGAGAAAAAGGAATTGAAGGACATCTTACAGCATTAATAGACAACATTGCATTAAAGCAACATGGTTATAAGTAGTCTTTATTTGTTTGTTTGTTTGTTTGTTTGTTTGTTATATTTCTATACCGCCCATCTTCCAATGGAACTCTGGGCAATTTACAACAGGATTAAAATTGACAGTACAATACACACACAAAAATCAATCAAATAGATGCAAAGCAAAAGGGGGAAACCCTCAGCAAAGAACGTCAAGAAGGCGGAAAAACCCCCACAGTAAATTAAATTAAATTAAAGGTTGTCAAATGCCTCCCTAAAAAGCATTGGTTTTCAGTGCTTTTTTGAAGGCGGGCAGGGACTGTGTAAGGTGCAGCTCACTCGGAAGGTGGTTCTACAGCGAGGGGCCCACCACGGAGAAGGCGCAGTTGCGCGTGAGCAACTTCTGCGCCTCCCTGGGTGTGGCCACTCGGAGTGAGCGCGCCTGCAACATTCTAGTGGGCCTGGCCTCAGTTGACCTTTGGGAGATATGCTCCGACAGGTATTCAGCCATGGAGGGTTTTGTAAACCAAAACCAGGACCTTGAACCTTATCCGGAGAGCCACGGGCAGCCAATGCAGGCGTGCCAGAACTGGGGTGATGTGATCGTATCTACGAGCACCCACCACCAGTCTGGCCACCGCATTCTGCACTCATTGAAGTCTCCGGACAAGGGTCAAGGGCAACCCCACGCAGAGGGCGTTGCAGTAATCAATCCTTGAGATCACGAGAGCCTGCACAACTGTCCTCAGGGAAGCCTCATTGAGGTATGGGCGGATCTGGGCGATCCTGCGGAGATGGAGAAAAGCGGTCTTGGAGATAGCCATCACCTGAGCTTCGAGGGAGAGGGCTGAATCAAAGACCACACCCAAACACAAACTCTATGTGAACCCATAGATTCATATAAAATACTCATGGTAGTCCATCATTCAGGGAAAGCTTGCCTGAAGAGAAAGGTCTTTGCCTGTTTCCAGAAGGACAACAGAGATGAGGCAGTCCTGGCCTCTAGAGGGAGGGAGTTCCAGAGTCTGGGTGCAGCAGTAGAGAAGGCCCTTTCACAGGTTCCCACAAGACGTACCTGTGAGGGTAGTGGGAGGGAGAGTAGGGTCTCTCCTGATGACCTTAACACCCGAGTTGGTTCATACTGTGAGATCCGATCTTTGAGGTAGCTAGGACCCAGGTCATATAGTGCTTTGTAGGTCAATGTCAGCACCTTGAATTGTGCTCGATAGCTGACTGGCAGCCAGTGGAGCTGTTTTAATAGGGGTGTAATGTGATCTCTGTACCCTGCCTTAGTCAGCAGTCTGGCTGCTGCATTTTGAACCCGTTGAAGTTTCCTGAGACTTTTCATTGATAGCCCCACATAGAGCGCATTAGAGTAGTCCAGCCGGGATGTCACTAGGGCATGTGTCACTGTGGCCAGAGCTGGTTTCTCAAGAAAGGGGCGTAACTTGCGTACTAGCCTTAATTGTGCAAATGCACTCCTGGCCATAGCTGTGACCTGGGCATCCAAGCTCAAGGATGAGTCCAAGAGCACCCCCGAGCTGCGTACCTGATTTTTAAATTGGAGGGTGACCGCATCTAGTTCAGGTTGCATCCAGGGCCGGCGCTTCCATTAAGGTGAACTAGGCAGTTGCCTAGGGCGCCAAAATGGAGAGAGGGCGCTGGACAGCCTGCCACCCCCCCCCCCGTCGCTGGCCACCGCCGTGTCAACCTAGTGTGCTGCAGCAGTGAAAAAAGCAAACTCAATGCTAGGGATCATTAGAAAGAGTATAGAAAATAAGTCAGCAAGTGTGATTTTTCCTCTTTATAAATCTATGGTGAGGCCCCATCTGGAGTACTGTGTACAGTTCTGGTCACTGTACCTCCTGAAGGAAATTATGGAAATGGAAAAAGGGCAGAGGAGAGCAACCAGAATGATTAGGGGACTGGAACACTTTCTTTACCATTGGAGGCTGCAGTGGTTGGGCCTCTTCACTCTTGAACAACAGCGCCTAAGAAGTGACCTGGTTGAAGTTTATCAAATCATACACTGTGTGGACAAAGTAGATAAGGAAAAGCTGTTTTCCCTATCGCACAACACTAGAATTAGGGGGCACTCCATTAAACCTTTGGGTTCTAGTTCTCAAACAAATAAGAGAAAGTACTTTTTCACCCAGAGGATCACTGGTCTGTGGAACTCCCTGCCAGAAGAAGTGGTGAGAGCCTTGACAGCTTTAAGAAAGGATTGGACTTGGAGAACAAGGGTATCAATGGCTATCGTTATGGATGCCTAAGGACAACCTCGGGGTTGGAGAGATAGGCAGATATCTCTCAATTACATTTGTAAGGAATCATAAGCAGGTGAAGACATCTGCTTGGGAATATCTTGAAGCAAATGGGGAGCCGCTTTGTGAGACAGAATGCTGGATTGGATGGGCTGTGGACTGTTCTGGCAAGGCTGTTCTTATGTTCTTATGCTGTAACATTAGATTCCTTCTCACAACATTGGATGTGCCAGTTCTTGCTTCTAAACTAGCAGAGGAAACCAACAACCCGTTGGAAGTTGCTTCTTAAGCGGTCGCCCATGGCGTGGGCTGGGTTCAATCTTGGAAAGAAAAAACACCCTGCATTCTTCATTGTTATTTTCAGACCTGTCTGAGGAGCCAAAAGAGGCATTGAAAAATGGTTTTCGCCTTGGCTACCATCCCAGGCACGCTTGTTAGGGGGGTAATCCCCGGTGGTTGATGCCTCTCTTGCAAGAAAACCCACCTGTCCTCTGAAAGGGCCGGCACCGGGCCTTCTTCTCTCCCTCTCTCGCGTTCTCTGTCCGACCGTAACCCTTGGCATTATTCATCTTGTCCCTCCTCTACAGAAGGTGCTTTCTGAGAGAACCCAGCCGGGCCCTAAAACTCCGGAGGAGGCGTAAGAAGGCGCGCCTTTTTTTTGTCTCTCCCCGCCGCCCTATCCCAGAGGCAAAGGGTGTGTGTGTGGGGGGGGGCGGGAGAGGGTTCTTCTCTCCCTTCCACCGGGAAAGGAGAGGAGGGACCAGCCGGGGGCGCTGCAGCTGCGGCGGAAGAGGAGCCCCCCCCCCCCGGCAGGCTGGGAGCGGAACAAAGACGTGTCGGGGGGGGGGGAGCCGGGCTGAGAGGTTCCTCTCCACCGCCTCAGTCAGGAGCGAGCGAGGTGGGCGGTGGCGGAGGCGGAGGCGGAGGCAGCAGCCGCGCTCAGGCAGGCCGAGGAGGCAGTGGCGCTCGCCGCCTCCTCAGGCCCCGCCAACCTGCGAAGCGGAGCGGCCGCCGAAGTGGGCGGCGGCGGCGGCGGCGGCGGGGAGATGGGTCCCTCCCCGGGAAGATGAAGCGGAGGCCCGCCCGGGGAGCGGCACGGGCTGAGCTACTGGGTCGCTTCCCTCTCTGCCGCCAGCAGGACAAGATGGCAGCGGCTGAGGAGGCGGAGGCGGCGGCGGCGGCGGCAACCGCCACAGAAGGAGAAGCCCCCGCAGCAGCAGCAGCAGCAGCAGCAGCCGCCGGAGCCGCCACCACGGGCAGAGGCTGAGCCTGGCCTGGCAGCCGCCTCCCTGGGAGTAGCTCCCGGGACATGCCGAGGGCAGCGGCGGAGGAGGAGGAGGCGAAGGAGGCGACGGGAACGGTAGAGCCGCTGCCCGACCTGTGAAGGTGAGGAGCGGCGAGGGAAGCGAGGCGGCGGCGGCGGCGGCGGCGGCGGCAGGCGACTCTCTCGCGCTCTCTCTGTCGCCACCCCCCGCCACCCACCCACCCCCCCCCCGGCCGTGTGTTTTTGGGAGCCACCGGGACCAAAATTTAAGGGTCTGGACTTCTTTTGCCCTAGACAGAGAGGATTGGTGGAAAAAAATTTGCAACTCCGCCTTGTGCCCTGCGGTTGGGCTCTCCCTTCCCTTCTGGAAGTCGCCCCCTTCTTGGAAATAAGGAAGCTGGTGGGGCCAAGCCAGCCCCGGGCAGACGGACGGACGGACGGACGGACGGGGTTGGTTGGTGGTGGTGGTGGTGGGGGGGTGAGGGAAGTTCCAGGAGACCCGCCGTCCTTCTCCCGGCTGCCATCCTCCGCTTCCTTCAAAAACCCCTTTCTCTCTCCCTCCCTCCCTGTCCTCCCCACCGCACGGTTTGTCAGCTGGTTCCCTTTCTGGGAAGAAGGCTTGGTCCTGGGTTGTTGTTTTTTTAAAAAATTTTCCAGAAAGGAGAACCGAAACCCCACCCCCACCCCCACCCCCTCGGGCATGTTTTCTTGGAAGTGGGATTCCTTTCGGGATTTGCTTCCCAAGAAGAAGTGCGCGTACGCGGAATTGCCGCGTTTGGCGGGACTGGCTGTACTTTCCGCCGCTGGCGTGGAGGAGGCGGAGTGCCTGCCGCTGCTCTCTCTGGACTCGGGGCACGACGGGAGGAACCTCCTGGGGCCGCGGGAGTCGGCGCGAGCATGTGCAGAGTGCTTTTAAAAATTCTGCCGTCAATAAACAGTGATCGATTTGGGGTGGGGGTGGGGTGGGGGAATAACTGGGAGAAGGGGGACCTCCAGGAAGAGGGACTGGCTGCCAAGGCGGGCTTGAGCTTTTTGCACGGCTCTGGCTAGTCCACCCTTCCATGGGAGGAAGCAGATGCCTCCCTGAAAAAAAAGGCTTTGCCTTTCTCGATGATCCGTTGTGTTGTTGCGGATGTGCAAGGAAGGGCGCAGTTTTCTGGAAGATCCCCTCTGCCTCCCCCACCCCCACCCCCACCCAACACCCCGTAGAGATGGGTATCGAAGTTACACGAAGGAAGAGAGCGAGGCTTCCTGTCGTCGACAAATCTGAGAGCAAACCGATTAGTATATAAATAGTTCAGCCAGCCCCATTTCGCGTGTCGCTCCCATTCTCGGCTTCCGCGGCGTCCTTTGCCTTTGGCGACCAGAAATGTCCCTTTTATGTGTGCGGGAGTGGCCCCTCTCCTCGCCCTGTTCGAGCCACACACTTTTGCTAGAGGAGCCTGTTCAGGTTGTGTAAAACTAACCTTTAGGATCCCTGTGTATAAAAAGAAATGTGACACGGCTACTCCGCTTGCAACTTGCTAGGGCAGCAGGAAGGCGTGGTCGCAGGCTACTCGTGTTACAAGGGATTATTGCTTCCCTTTGGGACACGGAGGTAATCAGCAACTGTAGTTTTGGGAAAGTAATGTCTATTTCCTTGTCAAGGGGGGAAAAAGCAACTTAAAATGGTACGTGGAGTGATCTCTTGGTACTGGCAGTCATACCGTTAGGTCACAAGGCTGAAGTAGATGTCGAATAGCACAATAGCCTAGTCTTTTCTTTGGATTCTTTTAAGTTAAAAGGCTGGTTATAGGTTTATATTTTCTTTAGGATTGTGATATATCTTGCTCACTGTAAAAGAATTACTGTGAAATGCTGCTTTTTGGTATTATCTGCTTTTGTTTGTAATTTTTGTGTGACTTGATAACAAGCTTAGCTCTCTACTTGGGCACAAATGTTGTGAAGCTAAAATGGTACTACTGTAGATAGAATAGGTTTTTTAAAGAACTTGAGCATGTAAACACCTACAGTGTAGTTTTTGTTTAAGGATTTGAATACATAAAATGCAGCAGTTTTGTTAGAAAATATTTGTTTTGGAAAATTGTGAGCTGTAATCGTGCTTTAAAAATGATATACAGTGATATTTGAAATTCTTTCTTCACCACCACAAAGGCACTTGAATATAACTTTGGAGTGGTATTCTGTGCCTAGTTTACAGTTCTAACATTGGGTTCTCTCAGCCAGAGATGTTGGTGTCCTATTCTCATATGCCTTGTGAAACTAGACACTTAGAAATGCCTGTAGCTAATTTTGTAAGTGCACTTATATTAAACTCTGACTGTGTGGTAAGTGCTATATAAAGTATACTCTAATCATTGAGTCTTTGCTGTATTGTGTCAATGCCTATATTTTTTTCATTTACAAATGAGGAATAGTAATCTTTTGGGTAGTGACTGTTGTCTTTGTGAATGATTTACAGGAACAGGTGAAATATTATTTTTATGAAATGTAAAAGACACACACATAAGCTTTGTTGGAACTTAAGTCAGAATGCTCTGTAACACTGCCGCCTCATTTTTGAGCGATTAGGAGGAAGTTGAACATAACTGAAGTTTTTTTGAAACTACAGTGTTCTAGCCTGAGGCTGGTTGTCGGGAATGCTGATCTTATGTTTAAAGGAGTATTGTTCCAATAATTTTAGAAGTTTATTTTGTTAGAGGAGATTTGCCAATGGTGTTAGAACAAAACTTTGATTATATTTACCTGCACAGGTCCTAATTTTCCTAATTTTAATAAGCATTTCACCAAGCAAACAGCTTAAGAAACTTGTAAGTAGGTCAGAGCTCTAGTGTAGAGAATGAGGTTCTGAATGAGCCAAGTTCTTTTAAAAGTGATGATTCAGTGTTGGAAAAATGATCATACGTGCTTGACGTGTTTAACCTTTTTATTGGTGTAAATACTTGCTAAATTACATTTCTATGCCCAGCAGATAAGAAGTCTAAGTTCTAAGGAATTCCCACAAAACAGTACAGTCCTATGTCTATTCAAAAGTCCAATTGACTTTGTTGGGATTATTTCTAGGCAAGAAAAAAAACCCTAAAGCTTTACTGCTGCAGCACAAATATTGAGGAATCTTTGAAAAATAAACACATTTCTCATGATGCAATGGATCTTAAGGCTTGGAATGTACAAACTATAATAATTGTTTTTGTTTTAAAGGCTCCAGTGCTATAATTAGTACCACTGGACTACACCCAGTGAATCAGTGGGAGCCTAGTAAGTGGACACTTCCCGAAGTTCTGTTGATTCAATGGCTTGGCTATATAGTTGGGACTAATAATTTAATTTTGGGCCTAAAATTCGGACTTTTTCTTGTGTCAAATGTTGCTGATTATGTAAGTTTAAGAATGTTGCACTCTAGTAAATAGCGATACTAGTCTGATAGCATATACAGTGGTACCTTGTATAAAGGAATTAATTTGTTCCAAATGAAATTCTGTTAAGCAAAATTTCCTTTATACAAATTCCTTGTAGGAATGCTTTGAAAACGGAGTAAATCCTAATCACGAACATTTTTATGTTGTACAGATTCGCCCCATAGGCGATTCTGTTAAGCAAATTTTCCCTATCTCCAGAAGTTTTTATGTGGTACAGATTTTATGTTATACAAACCATTTGTTATGCGAGGGTCCACTGTATACAGACAGTAGTGGTAGTTAAAAAGTTAAAGAAGGCACAAAATAGGAAGAACATCATGAATGTTATATTTATATAGTCAATCAGCCATGTTTCAAGAAAGCGAAACAGATGAAGGAGCTTTATACTTAGGAAACCTTACAGTGCCACACGGAAGGAGAGCCAGCCTTGGGTAGGTTGCATAGTCCAAACAGCATCACCATAGAAGAAAAGAGTGGTAAACATTTCTGAGTGCTTTATACCTAAAAGAAAGATCTGGCAAGAGTTGCGTTAAGTCAGAATCACCATGATAACACATGATTACTAATCAAGTAGTAAACAATCCACTTTAAATTGATTTTAAGTGCACTTATATTAAGCACAGCAAGAGCAGTCAAAACACTTTTGTAGAACCTGTGTTTCCATGACATCTGTACATTATATATGATACTTTTTCTCAGCAAGTGTTTGTTGGTTTGTATAAAATATTTTTACCCTGCATTTCTCCTTAAAAGGGGCCAAAGCAGTTTACGAGTACATAATTAAAAAACAATATTTTATAAGTAAAGATAATAAGCACAGTATATAAATATTTAAAAAGAAATCAAATGAATACTATACTAAAATAGGAAACAAAATCAACACCAAAACAGAGCCAAAGCAACAAGGCATAACACTTGATTTAAAACCTCTCTGAACCAGTTGCTAAGGGAAAACCTGTCAGTAGAGAAAAGTCTTCATCTGCTTTAGGTAGAACAGCAAAGACAGGGCCAGACTATAATATATTTTAAGTGAATACTGTATTGTTATTCAGGCTTGTTTATTTTAACTCATTGTTTTTTCCCCATGAGCTCAGTGCAGAATTAGGATATTTTAAGCATTAGAACCGTAAACCTTGATGTTGCAGGGAAAAAGAAGTGTGAAGGCATCAAGATTATTTTAAATCACTTAGGAAAAAAATCATTTTAATTAATTTATTTAAATTTGCTTTTTAGTTTTTTATTTTCTTAAGAACACTGAATATTAATAGAATAGAAGGTGATTTTACCGTAATCAGGCGGCTCCTTTATAGTATTTCTGTAAGTAATCCAATACTGTGAGTCTTTGGTATTATGAAATCTTACACCTGTTTCAATTGGGGAGCAGTTGTGAAATTATGGGTTTCTATTTGTCAGTTTCTTTTCATAGGGATACTAAACAGGATCAATATATGATACCTGAACAGTCAGAATATTAGGCTGCTGATTATTAAACAGGACAGTGGATTAAAAGGAATCTCTCTCTCTCTCTCTCTCTCTCTCTCTCTCTGTGTGTGTGTGTGTGTGTGTGTGTGTGTGTGTGAATTCAGAGCAGCCTGGTGAGGTTGAATCAGACTGAAGGAGAGTCAGTAGGAAATACTTCTTAATTCTTTCTCATCCGTCAGTGTCTACCTCAAAGTCCTCCCCCCAAGCTCCATTTTTTTCAATATAGGGGTGTCAAGATATGACAGGAGAGGATGATGGCATGTTTCAGGAATGTTTCTCGACCTTGAGGGCATTTGCAAAGATCCAAAAAAAATTTAGTTACTGACTAAAGTCTCTTCAAGTGTCCCTGTTGTATTCATCATTCATATCCAAAATATATTAGCTTGCTGAACTTTGTGGTGCCACACTTACAGACAGATTTGCAGAGTAGGCTGTGACCTACCCATTCAGAAATATCAAGGTTCATGATTTGGAGCACCCTGAGAGACTGAAAAGGGTTTAAAAAAACACATTCCCATCTGCATGTTTCCTTGCCCTGCTGCTAGGGAGCTGCTCTTATTTATTAGCTGTGACTGAAGAATAGGCTACTAAGAAGCCTGCTGTAAGCCTTTTTCTCCTGTTCAGTAAACCATTTCATCTTGTTTTGCCTGCAGTAATCTTTCCTTCTTTAAATTAATTATATCATTCCCTAATTATATTTCCAAGGCCAAATCCTACTATTATTTTCCAGGTAAACATTCAACTGAATGATTTTTGCTAATAGCACTTAAAGTAGCATTGACTGTTGTGCCTTTGCGTCACACTGTTTGCCATTTTCAGTAAAACAAATTGGGATAAAGTTTTAATTTCTCTGTGTCTGAATAACTTGATAGTTTGTTTTCTCCTCAGTGATCAAGAATGTATAATTTGTTTTAAAATAAATTTAGATTAGGTAAACATGGAAATAAAAAGTATAACACCTGTTCTTGAGAGGTGGTGACATAGACATTTTAATGACATTTTGTTCTCTGTTGCAGTTCTGCTCCTTTTTCAGAATTGACTAAAAGCACAGCAGTTATTAAGAGTTAAAATATAAATATTCTGCAGATCGATCTTTTAGTGTCTTAAAGTTATGCAGACAACCTTTTCATTTTGAATATGCAGCTTTCAAAAAATTAAGTACAAAAACACTAATCTCCCTGTGGAGATACGACTGTAAAGGAGTCCAGAAACATGGGAGTGCAGTCTGCTGCTAAGCCCGAGGAAGCCGCCAACGGGCAAATCAAGGCAGAAGAAGAAAGGGAAGGGGTTAACATTCCCGCTCTGGCGTGCGAGGGCCAGGCGGAAGTTGTAAGGCAGGAATTGGGGCGCGCAGAAATAGGAGGGGGGAAAGGTGCGGGAGATTTGAAGGAGGAAAAAAGGGCTAAGGGAAAGGAACATAAAGGAGACAAGGGTTCTACCCAGAGATTGGGACTGTGTCTGGATGGAAAACCCAGACACCGGTAATTGGGAGAATCTAATGATGCCCAAGAAGGCAGAAAGCTACCAAAGACGAGCCCATTGCCTGGGTTCATATTGGGGCGAACGGGAGGCTAGGGAATATAGGAGAAAGTGAAAAGAAATCAGGTTGCAATTAGAAAGAGAAAAAGCCTTCACCCGCAAGACAGAGACACTGTAGGTGTTAGGGTACTCACCAAGTGGTTGAGCATTGAAACCAGCCGCTCGTCAGGAACAGGTTATTCTAGAAGGGAGAGGATGTGGCAGGGGATTTATTTATTTATTTGTTGTATTTATATCCCGCCCATCTTCCTGACGGAACTCTGGGATTAAAGACCATGGACCGTAGAACCAGCCCATAGGAGAGGAAGAAGCAGAGATGGCAGAGAACCCGGATACCCATGAAGGACAGTGATATGGACAGAGTTTGTTTTGGGACTAAAACCAGAAAATAATAGTTTGTTTTTGGACTTATTAAAGGACAATCCCGCAAACCCATTCCTTACGCCGGAAGGGTCTTCGGAGAAAGTTCAACCTAAGTTGGAGTTGTTTTGAATGAAGAATTGTTAAATAAACCAAATGAATCCTTTATTAGAAGTCGATCGTTCATGCATCAGGTTTGATGTTGAACTCTCTCTCTCTCACACACACAGTACTCTTTAGGAAATTGAAACATGTTAAGTTTGTGTCCCCATAATAGTGAGCGGGCTAATATGTTTTTGGTATGTTAATTCACAAGTATTAGTTATATGAATATCTGTGGTTATGTGTATGCCTAGAAACAAATTCTTTCTTTTCCCTGTCCATCTTTTTATTAATGAATATTAATTAAAGGCTTCCCTGCCTTAGGGTGAGGTTGTTTCTCTAGTAAACTTATTGAGTTAGTAAGCATTGAAGTGCAATTACATCGTATCAGCAGACAGTTAGAAGTTGTCAGGGCTGTGTCTTTTGACACAAGATCACATGTTGTCTAGTATGTACACCACGTTCGTTAAGCAGTGCGTTTATATCAGTCATGCAGTTTATATGGGATTATATCTTGGCTTTGTGATGCTTCCTGACCTGATCCTCTTGATGAGACTCTCCATCTTCTGGAGCATTTTGAAATACCGTATTTTTTTGCCCCATAGGACGCACTTAGTTTTTAGAGATATGTATGTGTGAAAAAAAATATTGACACATACATACTGTGGTCCTGGTCCATCTCCAACCCAGTTTACTCTCCAACCATAGTGCTCTTGGGAGGCCCAGAAAGGCATGGCTGGAGAGTAAAATGCAAAGACAAGCCTCCCCACCCCCCCACCCCCTCCAAGGTCTCCATGCTGGGAAGCCTCAGGCCCTTGCAGAGGCCTCCGGACCCGGTGTAGTTCCCAGCCCCAGCTGCAACCCTCGCGCCCATTTCTTATCTCTATGGTCTCCAATTGGGCTGCTTTCTCTCCGTCTCCTATTATATGGAACAAATCAATCATGCAAGGTAATTAAAAAAAATACAGACGTGTGGGAAGTCTCCACAGGAGTTGCACTAGAACTGGGACCTGCACAGGGGCTTGGGGCCTCCACAGCAGCCACTCTGGAGTCTCCTGGTGAGGATGCATTCGCCCCATAAAATGCACAGACATTTCTCCTTACTGTTGGGGGGGGGGTTGTCTTCTGGTGTGAAAAATACAGTACCTTCTACTAGTAATGCATGTTATTTGCCTTTCAGTAAATTAAAGTCTAGAGGAGGAAATTGAAAAAAAAAGTTCTTTTTCCGTGGGTAAAACATTAGGTGGTGTGCTAGAGATGTGAGTACACAAAGTATTTCAAAGGAATCTAAGTTTTCTTGAGAGGAATGGGCTGACTGACCAAATAAAGATCAACTCTGGGTAGTCCTGAACTACAGGGAAGGCCAGACATCTGCAGTTGCATTGCAGTTGAGGCAAATCAGTTCTAGACTGTCAAGAAAGGTGCTGGCAAAGCAAGTCTTAGAAGTCTCATAAATCTATTAAAGACATAGTTATCTGTATGAAAAACTTAATCCTTTTTGGTTGGCTTGCCTGGTATAGCAGACATTTTGTGTGGCATGTATTTAATAACATGTTTTTCACCATGTGTTGCTTGGAATTTATCTGCTTTAGCATGCCTTGAACTACTTCCCTGCAGCAAAAGAGGGGACAAGTATAACAAGCTTAGACTAGAGTGCATCTGTGAAGAATCCCCGCCCCTACCCCTGTATGTGGAAAATTAAATTTTATTAGTAGGCACATTTCTTTTGCTCTGCCCTAAGTATATTTACAAAACTAAATAGAGTAAATGAGTAAGTTTAAATTCCCCTGATTATATTTTAACAACTCTAAATGTATGTGTCTATGTTTTGTTGAGTAAAATAAGTTTCATAAAGCAAGATGGATGGATATTTTCTTTAATACATATTGCTGCCAGTGGTTTTCAGAAGTAACTGGGTTTTCCCCCTTAAAAATAGCCATCTGCACTATGCTTATAAGGTTGTATGTAAGACAATGAGTCTTTTAAGAAAAAAAAGAAGCCTTCAGATGATTACCTGTTTCCTGTGTCCCTCTGACGAGATGAGGCTCTGTCTCATTCATTTATGGCTTGCACCATACATTGAGCCTCTTCCTGCCCTCAAAATCCTTATCTCTTGAAGGCGGATAAGAGCTAAAGTAAACTACAAAAAAGGTACATGTAACAGAGTTCTAAAGATATTAAGAATGGAAAACAAGAACTTAGAATGCAGAGTCAAGGAATGGCAGGAAGGAAGATCCGTTACATGGTTTCCTCTCAGTTGTCTGTGGAGATTCTCAGTCGGTCAGGAGAGGTTTTCTGGGAGTTGAGGCCATGGCAACTGGGCGTCTTTTCTTGTGGGATCAAAATACCTTGCTACTCATTGAAGTAGTTTCTTCAGCGAAACATTTTGATCTCACAAGAAAAGAAGTCCAGTTGCCATGACTCGACTTCAAGATTTCCTCTTAGCTGTTTTTTTTTTTAACAGTTGGTTTTGCTGTCTGGATTTCAGACTGGATTCTATATCTTTTGCCACACATATAGTAATTTGGAAGCTTATTGAGCAGAAAAACAGCTTACAGAAGAGGATTAAGTCATCTCTACTATCCCCCTGTTTTTGATTACAATCATGTACAGTATTTTCTCTACTTCCTTAAGAAGCAAGGACAAAAACCAGTCCCACCTGGACGTGCACTTGGACTCCTCCATACAGTATCTAGTTTGGAACTGAAAAAGAAGGAAGGACACAGTTGTGTCTAGAAACTGCAACTTAGCAGCCAGGTTTGTAGTTCAGTCAACATACGTAGGTTTTTGTTTGTTTGTTTTTGTTGTTTTGTATTTTGTATTTTGTTTTATTTTGCTGAAAGTTGCCATGGTTACATACCCTCCAGCATGGCTAGGTTTGTGGTCTCCTAAATTGTGTCTTTGGTAGTCCTTCTCTATAATATCTTTCTGCCCCTTCCCTTTCACCTTTATGGATACTCAAATTTTCCTTAAATTTAAACCTTTTAAACTCTATCATCATTGTTTTGAATATGTAATAAAATGCAGGTGAATGAAATCTCAGCATTTGGGATCAGAAGTAGCCTTATATGATCTAGTGTCCCAGTAGATTTTTCCTGTTTGTGTGCTGTCAAGTTCATTCTGACGTATATAGTGAACATTTTCAGGGTTTTCTAGGTAGAAAGCAGCAGTGTAGATTAGATTTTTTTTTTAAAAAAATTGGTTTTTTGACAATTTTAAACGTTTAAAACATGATTTAAATTCGGTTTTAAAAAGAAAGAAAAATTCCTCCATCCTGGAATGTTTTCAGAAATAGTTTACCATTCAGTTATTTTGGAGCCACTCTTGGACTGTGCAGCTTTCCCAAGGCCACAAATGCTGGCTGTTCTTGGATGCACAATGAGGAACAACTTTCAACTTCCGTAATTCAACTGAGCTATCCTGTTAGCGTATATGAGGGGATACAGTACAATCCTTCAAATAGCCTGGACCCAAGCTGTATAGGGTTTTATTGGTAATAACCAGCACTTTGAATTAGGTCTGGAAACAGATTGGAAGTGAAGCTATTGTAATAAGGACCTCTCAAGGAATATATGTAGGCTTAACATCATATTGTGTTGCATTGTGTTGCATCAGTGTTTGTGCATAGCAAAATAGTTGAACTATACTTCTGGGATACAGTAATACTGTACCTTGGTATTTCGAGCATTATCCATTCCAGAAACATGCTTGTAAATCAAAGCACTTACATATCAAAGCAAATTTCTCCATAAGAAATATTGGAAACACAGATGATTCATTCTGGGGTCCCATAGACCTCATACTGAACACACAAAATGCCAAATCTCACAAAAGAAGTTCGCTAGAAGGCCATGTCCACACCATAATTTTGGTACCTGGTTGCGGAATCTGCTCTGCTTGGGAATGACAACTAGATTTTACTCTGTGTTTTTAATGTGACAATAATAAAGCACAATTTGTAGCCCTGTGCACACTTGACTCGCTGCCCTGTGACTAGAAATGGTTGGAAAAATAAGAAAGAATGTTGAAAACAAATTAAATAAAAATATTAATATAAAGAAAAATAAAACCCTAACCTGCAATCCCCTTTGAAAACCTTCATGGTTGGTGCAAGGAAGACCTTAGTTCCTCAGTCCTCCATCTGCTTTTGAGGCTTCCCTGAGAGAGAATGTTCCAGACAATCACCCATAATCCAGCAGGGAGAGAGAGCCACCATTGCTGGCTCCCTTGTGATCACGTGACCTGCTTCAGACATTGCTTGTTGATCAAAGCATAATTTAGAAGAAATATTTGCTCATCTTGCAAAACACACATAAACCAAAGTATTATTGTAGTTTTTCCAAATCAGCATAGTATGCCTAGTTTGTAGTTGATTGTGTCATGCTCAGGCAAGAAACATGTCTTCCAGCACTTCACAAGTAAAGACAGGGATGATTTTGTGTTCATGAATTCTTTCTATTTTCATACCAGTGATTACCGCTGAGCCTGCAGCTCCAAATGTACAGTGTAGAAACTTTGCCTACCTCCTTGCTTGTCTACTTCAACAGCTCATCCCACAATATTTTCAGAAGTGTATGAAGGAATTATGTCCTTTATTTAAGAAAACTTTCCCTATCTATTCTTTTCAAAGTGACATGTAGAGCACGTTTAGTAAATGGCTAGGTAGTGGTGATAGTGATTTGGAGACAGGGAAGTCATGACCTTTTAACCTAGTATGTATTGGGTAGCCTTTGGCAGATGAATTGGGATCCAAAAACTGAGAAGGAAAAACAGGAAGAAAATATGGAGAAAGAGGAATACATTAAAAACATGGCTGTCATGTGGCACATTAAAACACAGAGGCAGCTGTGTTGACCAAGACTCGAAATCAAAAGTTACCTTGAATGTTGTGTATTGGAATTGAAAGGAGTTGAGGAGTTGATATTGCAGGGGTTAGGGACCTAACCTGACACACAATAAATGAAAATCTGCAATATGCTGGGTCATTTTGGGATGGGAGCCTGTTTGGGGCCTCCTGTACTTACCTTAGGCCTTGCACTGCCCTGAATGGGCCTCCATCAGGCCCAGGAAGCCTATTGGAGGCCCAAGAAGTGTTTTCGAGTGATCCAGAAGGCACTTCTGGTTAGAGATGTAAAATTTCCAGGAATTTTGAAGCTTCTGGATTTTTTTAAAGGGGGAAAAAAAGGAAATTTTTGGAAAAAATTAAAAAAAATGCTACATTAGCACTTCCTCCCCTTTTCAGCTTGAAAGTCATTCATTTACTTTAGGAACATATAAAATATGACTACGGACAGTTTGACTTGGCATAAAATTATCACATCTAGCATATTAAAATATAGTTTATCCATAATAATTATTGCAAACAGAATTTACTTTTTAAATAATATTTATTTGTAATTGTAACAAATGAAGCTACAAATTTGTAACAAATTTGTTACAAAAGTAACAAATGGAGTAATAATCTCATGAACTGTTTACTAGTTTATGTAAAAATGTTTAAAAATCCAGAATTAACAATTATTCATATTTCCTCTTCATAGTATTAAATAAAAATAAAATTAAAAACCTCATTCTCATAAAAAGCGAAAATGTATAGAAGGGAGTGGGACTAAGTTTCAATGATATTTTCTGGAAATGATTTGGAAGATATTTGAACACTAAAACATTTTATTCAGCATGTTAAAATAAAAATTTCATAATCATTTTTCTTTTTTAATTTTTCAATTTTTTCGGAAAAAAAAGCAAAGTGTTCTGCTTATATACCGCTCCATACCACTTCAAGTAGTCTCTGGGCGGTTTACAGTTTTTAATTACAGTAATACAGGCTACACATTCATTGCCCCCCCCCGCAAGCTGGGTACTCATTTTACCAACCTCGGAAGGATGGAAGGCTGAGTCAACCATGAGTCTGCTACCTGGGATTGAAACCCAGGTCGTGAGTACAGTTTTACCTACACTAAAGGCACTGCGCCACGGGGCTGAACCCCATTTTGGGTTTCCTGAACCCAAAAAGGCTTCAGGAAAAAAAATGGGAAAAAACTGTTTCCCCCCTGAACTATTTTCCTTTGTTTGTTTTCCCAGCCTTCACAGCTCTACTTCTGGTTTTTGGAAATGACTTCTGGTTTGCTGGAAACCACTTCTGGGGCCTCCAACAGGCCTGTTGGAGGCCCCAGAAGTGGTTTCGGGCAATACAGAAGGCACATTCGTTTTTCAGATGTTCGGTTCACCAGAAACACATTGGAGGCCCAAAATTGATTTCGGTTTTGGGAAGCCAATCGGAGGAATGCTCGGAGCAGTGCCAGGCCTGAAGTAAGTGTGGGAGGCCTCAAGCAGGCCCACACAGCTTGTCCCAGGGGGCCTTGCCTTCATATACTGCATTCCCGTGATATACTGGGCCTGCAGTATATGAACCGCAAAATGGCGGTGGGGGGGCGACAAAACTGTATTTTGAAAGCTAGGAAGGTGTAAAAATGAGTGTGGAGTCTGATCTTACATTTTCAAAACTGTATATGTTTTGTTAAAAATATGTAGAAAAATGTAATTTCCTTTATGTGTGATCATAACCGACTGCTCAGAAGTTATTATTTATTTAAAATAGTACATAATTTAAATACTGTATTTAACAATTGTGCCTATATACATATACAAAAGGATTGAACAAATACCATCTTTATAAAACATATTAGCAACATCTAGACACAGTAGAGCAGTAAGGTACAATAATCAATTTAGAAACATAAGCAATGCCAGGAGTACACTGAAAGCGCAGTAAAGTACAACAATCCATTCGAAACCCCTACGCAGGCAGGCAGTCACTCAGGGAAAACTTTCCTGAAGAGAGAGGTGTTTGCCTGCTTGTGGAAAAGCAGCAAAGACACAGCCAGTCTGGCCTCCTGTGAGAGAGACTTTCAGAGTCTGGGATCAGCAACAGAGAAGGCCATGGAGAGAGAGAGTTGGGTGTCATTCGTATTCTGGTGACAATGAATCCTAAAATGTGGGGTAATCTCCCATAGGTTTCGTGTAGATGTTAAATAGCAAAGGAGACAAAGCCGAACCCCAAGGGACACCGCAGGCCAGCGGCCAGTGTTTCCAAGTCCCTTCCCAGAGAGACAGACCAGGAGGAAACCTTGGTCAGTGGCATCAAGAGCTGCTAAGAGGTCCAGCAGAACCAACAGGGATCTTCCCCCTGTCCAGTTCCTGGCATAGGTCATCGACCAAGGTAGCCAGAACAGTCTCTGTTCCATAACTAGGCCTGAAGCCAGATTGAAATGGATCAAGATTTAATCCTCTTGCACTTTGCAGAATTAATCTTGCAGGGGGATATATCGGTGGCCTGAACACTACATGCTGAGCAGTGTTTCTGATGTGTAAATTTCAGGGTGGATTTGATTTAAATCACAATCTATTTTTTTAAATGCTTTTTTTCGTAATTTAAATAAAACACTTTTTGTTTTAAATTGTGATTTATATTGTGAATTAATTTTTTTAGCTACCCTGGCAAATTTAAATGCATGCTTAATAGAGCTAACATGCTTATGTAATCAGAGCTTCTCAAAAGGAAATGTTTGGACTGGGCTCAAAATGGACAGGGGGACTTGTAGCCTCTTCGAACTGCTTTGATAGCTTTTTAAAAGGAGATACAGTACATTTAAAATGCTTCTGAAGGTGAATGACTTACTTTCTGCAACACATGGCAGCATGGATACCTTAAAAACTAGGGGAAAAACAGATCTTACTACTTCCATAGGTAGTCTCCCCCTTTTTTTTGAAGCTGATACAGGAAACAATTGATGGCCAGGAGTACTTCACGTGGCAGCAGTGCATTTTGTGTGTATGCATATGTAGTTTTCAGAAAGAAAGAGGAGAGAAGTAAGGGCTCTCGCACATGTTTTGTCTCCTCCAGCTAAGTCTCCCCACTCACAGTCACTAAGTGAGGCAATACTGAGTTGGAGGGAATGTTTTTTGCTCTGCTATAAAAGTACAGTATACCTATTCTCAGAGGAAATACCTTGTTTCTAAAAACCCAGAGTGGTGAGTAGCTTGTAAAGAAAAGCAAGTAGCTATATTAGCATCCTCCTTAAAAGGAATACCAAAGACAAAATAAAGATAGAGTGTATGGTAGATGGGGAGCATTAATGTACTCTATATAGTGGCAGTCATATGATAAAATGAAACCCCTGTTGGAAGGAGCCAGAAGTTGGGAGTGTTACCCCCCACCCCCACCCCCACCCCACACACTGTGCCTCCCTGATGGAGACCGGACTCAATGGTGCATAGGCTCCCTTCCATCTCCACATTTGTAAGATCTAAGATTATTGTAAATTGCCTGTAGATTTTATTGAAGCACATTCATGTACATACTGTCAGGTGTCTTTCCCGTATAAATAAATAAGTGGAATATACAAAGTGGGTATCAAGCCCTCTTCTGGAGGATAACTACTTGCCCTCAGAACACGTTGCGTATTGTAGATTCAGGTGTGTTCTCTTCTCTCTCTCTCTCTCTCTCTCTCTCTCTCTCTCTCTCTCTCTCTCTCTCTCTCTCTCTCTCTCTCTCTCTCTCTCTCTCTGTGTGTGTGTGTGTGTGTGTGTGTGTGTGTGTGTGTGCTGAGTATTATTCGCACCTTTCTTTTTGGCTAAAAATTATTGGTGATATATTTTTAATCCCATCAAGATTTCAACAGCATTGTTGTTGCTAACACTACTGCTGTTTGTTGCTTCAAATTAGTGAATGAATAAAAATCATACTTTTTCCTTATTACTGGCAACAAGGATGTTGGTTGCTGCTAACTGGAATATTGATGATTATCATCATTCATTGTTGCAGTGAATATTCAAAATTCAGCTGACAGCTGTGATGTATAAATTAACTATAAAAATCAAGGCCTTATCTGTACTCTCTTACATGTACCCTACCAAATCTATCTTTTTTAAAAAACCGAAACAAGATAATGCAGTATAATACTTTCATGTAGTTCTGTGCCATATCAACTAATTTAAAAATTAAGAAACAAAGGAAAGGTGGGTTAACATGCTTCTTTTAAATTGGGGTGGCAAAGTAGCCTTCTATATATTAGATTCCAGTTTGCAGTGCTTTTTATCATTGGCTGAGCGATATGTGGAGGACCGCACATGATTCGTCCATGTTACAAAAACACAAGGCCTCATTTGTGGGAGCACATTGATTCTATTCTAGTTCTTTATCTGGCTTCTGGTAATTGCTGATTCGTATGCCGTCAGCATGGAAGTCCATTAGCAATCTTCATGAACTAACAAGTATTAAAAATAAAAATGGGCCTTTTGCATATTTTGAGCACATCGTGCGCAAATCCTTTTTGTATACTATTTTTGGCCTTGCCGCAGATTAAAAAGAAAAAGAAATTAATTACTCTCCTTTAATTATGATAAAGTCATGTTATTATCACATGGTTTAATCTTCATATGAATGGGCTCTGTTTGGGAGAAATGATCCTTAGATATGGCAAGAGATGCTGCATAATGTGTGTTGGATTTTGTAATAATATTAAAGTTGCTACATATCTCTATTCAATAATTCTATTTTTATTCATACTCCTGGAGGGGTGCATGGTCTGGTCGAAGAGAACATGCTTTGAATGCAAAAAGTATCCTGGTTTAATCCCTGGTATGCCCTGTTAAAAAGGGCTTTGTTATTGAGAGTTAGGAAAGAATGATATCTGCTTGATTGTTGGAGGCAGGGTGGGTAAAAATCAGTTGCTCTGTTTTGAAAAAAAAAATCAGTTTTTATGGGGGCAGAAAACTGATTTTTTTTAAAAAAAAAATCAAATTATATTTAAATAAAAATAGGTTTTAAAATTTAAATGTTGAATTGAATCATGATTTGTGAATGTTTTGATATTATTTTTGATACATTATTTTTGTTATGAAATTATGCCTCTAATTTTTAAGGATTTTTTTGTCCTGAAATAGCTTTGAAGTTGATATTGATTGACATTGATGTTATGTTATGTTTTATGTTATGTATTTATATGGTTTGCATTTTTCTGTTGTAAACCACCCAGAGTGACAATTTGGCCAAATGGGTGGGATAGAAATATAACAAATAAAATAAATAAAATAAATTTAATTGAAATGAAACCCCCCATTTTTTATTTAAATAGGATTTTATAAATTGATCAAATTCCTTACAAGATTTATTGTGATCTAATTTAAAATGTGTTGTAGCTCAGAGATCCCAGAATGGAATATGGTTCATAAATTAGAATTTAATATCATGAGAATGTATTTACATAATCTGCTAGAAAGCTCTACATTAACCTCATGGTGAAGGTTTCTGGAAACTGTAGTCCAAGAACATCCAGGTTTCCCAAGGTTAGAAACTTGTTCCAAGGAGGAGAAGCTTGAAAACAACTTGCAGGCAGTGCTATATCCTTCTAAAAAGTGATACTGGCTTTAAAATCCCCAGTCATGTGAATTTGGGACATTAATAACAGCATACCCACTAGAACTGAAGTACAGTCTTGGTGAAGATGATGAACTTTTCAAGAAGAAAGGCCAATAAAAATATTTTAAATAAAAATTGCAGAAAATACATTTATCATTGAAAGCTCAGTTTTTTGTTTTCTATTCTTATTGATCGATTAAAGGTATCACTTGTTCCTCTATTTGTAATTTTCCCACAACCATGTGGACTATTTCATCATCATCAACATCAACATCATCATCATCACCATTTGGTTTAAACCATGTGTTTGGCTTTGACAGCAAAGAGTAAACAAAATGCTGTTGGAGTAAAATGTTGATTTTGTTTGGACTTAACTCTTCCAAATAAGGGAAGACTACTCCTTTTTCTGTATTCTAATGTGTACCTGATACAGCAGTTTCAGAAACAGGGAAGACAGGTTGTCTGTGCTTAATATGACAGTTAGGGTGTGTAATCCTGAGTTTACAGAAGGCATACAACAATGTTACTAGTTCTTAGCAGGTGCATTCATGTTAATATATTATTTAGTTGTTTGTCAATATATAACACAGCTCATGCCTTTATTGTAAATTTAGTGCCATATGAATTCTTTTAAAATTTTGTATACAGTGACCCCCTGCCTATCACAGGGGTTAGGGACCCGACCTGACCTGCAATAATTAAATATCCGCAATATGTGGATGCAGGTTGGATCGGGCCTGGTGCACCTAGCTGGGGGCTCTTGTACTTACTTCCAGCCTGGTGCTGCCCAGAACAGGCCTGCGAGGGCCTTCCCGGGCCTTCTGGAGGCCCCAAAACGGCATCCCTGCGAACTGTAAGTGACTTTTGGGGCCTCCAAAAGGCCCGGGAAGGCCCTCGCAGGCCCATTTGGGGCAGCGCCAGTCCTGAGGTAAGTAAGGGAGGCCTGAAACAGGCCTTTCCCCCCTGACTCCAGGGGGCCTTTTTTCATATACTGTGGTCCCGCAATGTAGCGGGACCACAGTACTGTATATGAACTGAGACTGGGCGGGGGACCACTATAATTGTAAGTTTGAATGTTTTGGAGGTGTTTAAGTGTGGTTTGGAACCTTGCTTTTGTATGGTTTTATCCAACTTCCACATCAACCTAGCCTTCAGTTACAAACAGATGAATGTCCTAACTCAGTCTTTGCAAAAAATACTTTAAATAACTTCTTGTCTTTTATTAATAGCTCTGATCCGTAAAGCAGTAAAGGAAGGCAGTGAATTATAACTGAAAGGAAGGATAAATGCAAATAGGAAAGAAAGCCAAGGACTGAAATCATCTGGTAGCCTTAGTGATAGAGAACAGCAGCAGATTGGTCTGTGTGAAGGAAACAAACTTAATCTCAAATAACCTGTGGTTTTTAAGGCAGTGTATCTAAGGAGATAAAGGAGACCATGAAATTATAGAAATAGTATTTTAATAACTGCATAAAATGTACTTGCTGAGAAAGATGCCGACAAATTTATTCTAACCATGAAGGCTACAGTGTTGACAAAACAAAAGGAGAAATTGGTTTGTAATTGTGGATTAGTTTTCGTAAAAGCTTGGTTTAAATTAATCTTACATAATTAATTCATGCAGACGTAATGCTCAACTGGGTGAGTCTGAGCTAGGATGTGTTGCTTAACCCTTAGCTAAGAAATATAATGATATCATAGGTGTCCTTGTCATAGTTCCCATTTAGTGTTGTAGAATCAGGCACAATTTGGACAGAAATGCGGTGCAGATTATATTCTTGTTTATAGTTGTCCCTTAACCATGGTTGATATTTGGGAAGAGCAGAATGTAGATCAGTATCTCTTGATAAATCTCTAAATGACCTGCAGTCAGTTGCCTAGGATTCCTGACTCTTAGCTGCTTATTAGCAACTCCCCCCCCCCGCCGCCACCACCACCCTCTCTCTCTTCCTTGTACTGAAATGAAGAATGATTGAAGTAACTGTGATGATTTTTATATGAAGTTCCAGTGCAGAGAACAAATTTCCTTGCTATGCCGTTCTTTATTTCCAAGCATATATCTTTTGTTCCAAGCTTTGTTTGAAGGTTGTTAGGAATGCAGGAGGGAAAGCCCAAGAAGGTTTTCCAACATACCGTATTTATCGGCGTATAACACGCACAGGCGTATAACACGCACCCTCATTTTAAGAGGGAAATTTTAGGGAAAAAAAATTTTTTGGCATCCACCTGCCCGGGTCCCTATCTAACCCTCCCCCTAACCCACCTCCCACCCACGGAGTCCCTGAGGCAACCTGGCAGCTCCGTCCGTGCAGCCGAGGATCGGGGCCTTGTCTGGCGAGGCGGGTGGCGGCCGCGGCGACGGCGGCCTGCCCGTGACCGGCACCAGCGGCGGCGGAGGCTTGCGGCCTCGCTGCACTCTGGCCGGTCTTTTCTTTATTTGACAGGCCGCCGATCAGCTGGGCTCCCCAATCGGAGCCCTGATAAGGGCTCAGGCAGCGGGCGAGCTCGGCGGCGGCGCAACCAGGACGGGACTTCTGGTCTGGCTAGGGATCTCGCGCCGGGGGGGTAGATTTAGGGGGCGGGTTAGTTAGGGTCCCGGGGGGCGGGCTCCCTGCTCCCGGGGGGGAGATAGTTAGGCTTTAGGGAGGGGGGTTAGGGCGTGCGTGGGATCCATGTTTCTCTGGCTTGCCCCGTCAGCTCGCAGTGTGCGAGCACTGGCTATGGGACGGCAGTCGTTGATTTTGCCAAGCACACTGGTCACCTCATATTATATCGGCGTATAACACGCATACATAATTTGCCCCCTATTTTCGGGGGGGGGGGGAAAGTGTGTGTTATACGCCAATAAATACGGTAATTCTGCCCACTTTGACATAATCGAATGTCACAGTAAACTCGGATTTTCTGCTTCTGCAGAGGGCTGGGTATGATGTCTCCTGGCATCCTTCTGGCCATCCAGTTGTTTGAATACCAGTATGTAATTAAATTGCATGGCCTCTGTGGCCCAGATAGCAATTATGTTTTCATAAGGCACAATATGCACAACATTGAATTCTTCAAACCCTCCCTTTTTGTCTCCTCCTTTTGAGTAAGTGACTTCATAGTGAACCTTAATTGACCTGCTTCAGGAAGTTATGATGAACAGGACCTTCATGGCTTGCTGTCTTGTTTCAAAGAAAGACTGAAGTGGAAGTGGTGAGACTGTTTGTGGGTGTACAAAGCTTGTTCAGTTCCTGGCTTTTTAAATCAGGGTTTAATCAGCCAGATGTAGACATCAGACCAGTGTCTGAATGATACACAAATTCTTGTTCTTTGTACTATATATCCGTTTATCTATTCCTGCAGTTTGTCCTTCTGGTCCCAAGAGCTACATGCTCTTTTTAAATTTCATCATCAGTATTTTTAAACATATTTCAAATTGCATTTTAAAAATAAAGTTTAAGATCTATAATGGGTGGAAGAGTAGTGGATCACTAGGACAGAAATGATTCTTGAGTATTCAGTTTTAAACTTAATATGCCATCCTTGCAGTGCTCTTGAAAGTCTAAAACACTTTTGTACTCTTCCAAATCTGAGATAATTTGAGATTTTTAAAATCTAAAGAGCCACAGTGCTTTATTTTTATTAATTGAAATGTCAATAATGGTAGAGTCCTGTACTAATGAATGTTGCAATATACAGTATAGTGGGATGAAAGTTCCCTTGTTGTATATCAGCTTTGCAATAGTATGTGATGAAAGTGTAGTGTTTTGTTGCATTAAAAATCTGCCAACTTGTCTGTGTAATATGGAAAAGCAGCCGAAGGTGATTACAGTATTTAATTGCGGGGCAAGTATGCACAGCACAGAAAACATTGAAGATGTCAGGCGCTGGTGTTGTGTACTCTAGTGTGAATCACTGTTGCCATTAAAATGATACAGGCAAGGATCAAAAGAGCAGTAACCATCACAAATGTTTTATCAATGAATATTTTATAACTCTGCTTGGTCTAATTGTGGCCCATTGTATATAATACATGAAGAAAGTGCTTTAGGAAGCAGAGTATGGGGAGGTAAAGGTGAATGCTTTTGCTCATCTTTGTTATGCCCTCCCTTTGATGTTGATAAGAATAGCAAACATTCCACCCTGCACCTTTGGTTATTTTATGAATGGGACAGCTCCATCAATAAATTCAGATTGCTGCCCAATGATGTTTATCTTGGCTCTTACTTTAAGAGCACTTTTTTCAGGTAGTGAAATCTGCTGTGATATAGATTGAGAATTTCTGCTTTCAAGTTCTTATTAGATTAATTTCTGCTTTCAAGTTCTTATTATTTTGTTTATATTGGTGGTGGCGCTGCTAATGAATGAGCTAAAACTTTATTATATAGTATGCACATTCTGTTCCTCCACTTTCAGTCAAGTACAGTAATGCCACTACTTTTGACTTATCATTTCTTACATGTGTTGTGAAAAACTTCACTTGGCAGTATTGTAGAAAAACTGAAATTATAGACCTTAATCCTCTGTTATTTTGATCACAACAATATATATATTCACTGGAAGGACAGATTTTGAAGCTGAGGCTCCAGTACTTTGGCCAGCTCATGAGGAGAGAGGACTCCTTGGAAAAGTCCCTGATGTTGGGAAAGATTGAAGGCAAAAGGAAAAGAGGACGGCAGAGAATGAGATGGTTGGACGGTGTCATCGATGCAACCAATATAATTTTTATACCGCACCGATTTCCTGGAAGGGAAATATAATACTTTCTTTTAAAAATTAATTTTTTAAAATATGATTTTATATAGTGTTTTTAAATTTCTTATTTTACCTATAATGAGCTGCCTTGGTGAAAAAGGTAGCAAATAAATAATTTTAAATTTAAAAAATAATAAAAAGTTAGATGAATTGTCTGTATATCTCTCTTCCCCCCATGCTTTTAAGTTTGACAGTGTCTAATGCTTGAAGGTCACATCAAGGCTCATTCCATTCGGGGCAGAGCAGCTTTGGCTGCTAACCTCAGATCTGTCAGTATCCAAGAGATTAGAGACCAACCATATGGTCTGGCTTATTCTCATTTACAAAGAATGATTACTTAGCCATCATTCAAAGTTCTGGCTTTGGTTTTTACTGAGAAGAGAGTCTGTTCTTGTTCATGTGCAATCATTTGGATACCTTTTGGGCATGGCACAGTCAAACTGGCAAGCAGTCTGCCATTTTTTAAAAAAAAAACCAAGGATCCCGGTGGCTATAATTCTTGGTTTAGTTGACAGAAGTAGCAAACTGTTGGCAACCCCTGGTATAAAGATTCATGAAGTTAATGCAGAGCTTTTTGAGCTCTTATAGAATTTCTGTATATATTCTATATCTGACAAGTTCGGTCTGCTTTCTCTCTAGTGTCCTTGTTTGTGTACCTATTGATTGTGCTTCCCCTACCCCCAGGTAATTTAGCATAGAATCATAGAGTTGGAAGAGACCTTAAGGGTCATCCAGTCGAACCCCCTGCCATGCAGGAACCCCCACTCCCAACAGATGGCTTAAAAACCTCCAAAGAAGGAGACTCCACCATCCTCCATGGTAGCATATTCCACTGCCAGACAGCTCTGTCAGTAAGTTCTTCCTAATGTTTAAATGGAATCTTTTCCTGTAGTTTGAAACCATTGCTCCGAGTCCTAGTCTCTGAAGCCATGGAAAACAAGCCATCCCCCTTTTCGAAATGATGTCCTTTCAAATATTTAAACATGGCCATCAATCATATCCCATCTCAACCTTCTTTTTGTAAGGCTAAACATTCCCAGCACCCTAAGACGCTCCTCATAAGACATATGTTCTCCAGACCTTTAACCATCCTGAGGTGCCCAGAACTGGACACAGTACTCCAGGTGGGGTCAGACCAGAGCAGAATAGAGTGGTACTATCGCTTCCCTTTCTCTAGACACTATGCTTCTGTTGATGCAACCAAGAATCGCATTGGCTTTCCTGGCCGCCGCATCACACTGCTGTATAAGTAGTTCCAGAATTGTGAATCATAAAAATACATAAGAACTGTTCGGAGTGTTACATCATTTTTTCTCTTACGCATATGGGTTTCCAGGTAGTGTTTTGACTAAGCCCTTGACCTCTCCTGGGTCTGGTTAGACTTAGTGGTGTAAGCAGCCGCACTCAGATCTGTCCCTCAGGCATTAGCAAGGAGAAGCTGATTGGACAGAAGAACTCACCTACAGAGCCAGTCGCCAAGAGCCCAGAGCTGACTGTGTTGAAATAAAAAAGGTAGGGAGAGCAGCAGAATGGGGCGGGCGGGGGGGGGAGAGTAGCAAGAAAACATAGTGAGGCCTGAAGGGAAAAGGAAGCAAGGAGGAAGGTGGCATGTGCTTGTAATAAGGAAACACTGCACAGTACTTTTTATCACTGAACCGAGAGGAACTAAATGAAGACTTTAAAACCTTTATGAGGAGTATTTGATCTGTTTTGTAACTAAATAGATAGTTTTTATTTGTTTTAAAGTTAAAAGGACTTAGGTCATGCTTTATTTATAAGCCAAGGGAAGGCTTATGAATAGATGAGGAGACTAAAAATTGTGGCCTGACAGTAGGCTGAGAGGTGTGTCGTGTCACAGTAATAGGTCTCCTTTCTTGTCCTTGAGCTTCCCTTGCTCTAGAGCAGTGTTGGCGAACCTGTGGCACGGGTGCCAAAGGTGGCATGTGGAGCCCTTTCTGTGGGCACCTGACCTCGCCCCCTCACAGCCCCCTCCGCTCAGAGGACGCCACTGTCCTCCATGCATAGAGTCGGGTGAAGGGGAGGCAGCGGCTTGTGAGCTCATTCGTAGCCCCAGTTTACTTTCCAGCCATGCCACTCTGGGCATCCCAAAAGCGGCGTGGCTGGATAGTAAACTGGGGCTACGAAGGAGCCCATAAACCACTGCCCCCTTCACCTAGCTCTTTTCACGGAGCCGTTTCAAAACTGCTGAAATGGCTCCATGAAGAGAGCCAGATGAAGGGGAGGCAGCGGTTTGTGGGCTTGTTCGTAGCCCCAGTTTACTCTCCAGCCACACCACTTTTGGGATGCCCAGAGCGGCATGGCTGGAGAGTAAACTTGGGCTATGAACGAGCCCACAAGCTGCTGCCACTCTCCCTGGCTTTCCTGACAGTGTAGCACCCTAGGGCAGAGAGGCAGATGGAGTGCTACCCTTCGGGAAAGTGAGGATCGAAGAGCAGGTTTTTGAATTTCCCATGGCCACAGCAAGGGTGCTGTTGCCACAGAAAATTCAAAAGCCTACTCTTGGATTCTCACTTTTCCGAAGGGTAGCACCCAAAGCATTTGTAACCTGGGGTACTGCTGTATTCAGGTTAAATTGCCATATTGGCAGTTTGTGAAAAATATGTGGATTTTGAATGGCCGTTTGGGCACTCAGTCTCTAAAAGGTTCGCCATCACTGTTTTAGAACCTCTCACCAGCTGAAGTTTACTTGTTTATTCCATTATATTGGCTGCTCCATTTTGTACGATCTTGCCCAAGGATCATTAGATGGGACTGCTTCAGCAGGAAGTAAAGAAAGTGACAAGGCACACAGCCTTGGTTTCTCTGTTCAGCCTCAACTGCCTTTGTTAGCAACCCTCCTTTTAATAGAAGCTGTGCTTTAGCAGTACACAAGTAATACACTGTATATCTTCCTTTCCTTACAAAGCAGTGGTTCTCAACCTTCCTAATGCCGCGACCCTTTAATACAGTTCCTTATGTTGTAGTGACCCCTTGCCCTGCTTGGAAGAGGCCAAAAGCCCCTTTGGCAGGCCACTGCCACAGATGCCATAGACAACTTCCCTCTACACTGGCACCCTCAGCCAATCGCAGCCTTTGGTGCCATTGACTGACATCTCCTCCAACCTATCAAGCTGTAACTCACTCCCCCCCCACCTTCCTCCCCCTCCTCCTCCAGACCCAAGCTATTTGTGCCTTTATCTTCACTGGCTCATAGCGACCACTGTGAAATGGTTGTTTGACCCCCCAAAGGGGTCCCGACCCCCAGGTTGGGCCCCACTGTACTAAAGTGTAGTGCCTTGCAGCTTATATAAAGTATGTACAGTAAACCCCTGCCTATTGCGGGGGTTAGGGATCCACCCGACCCGCAATATCTGAAAATCCGCGATATGCGGCAGGGGGGCGGGGGAGCAATCAGATCCCCCTGCCACCATCAGCGCGTGCGGTCTGAAAAGCCTTGGGGCGCTGCGTGTGGCGGTGGCAGGGGGATCTGACCTCCTGCCGTCCGGGGCGTCTCCATTGAAATGCATTGGCTCCATGCATTTCACTGTAGATAATTTTCCCCTTTGGAATACATTGGCTTAATACATTCCGATGGGGAAATTTTCTCCATTGAAATGCATTGGCTCAATGCATTTCAATGGAGAATGCGGGCAGCGCCCCACGCCGCCGCCCCGCACTAATCCGAGAAGCCTCGGGGCCGCGGGAGGCAATCGCCGTGTGGCTTCGAGGCTTCTCGGAGGGGCCCTGGGGGTGCTGCTGCCGCTCCAATGCGCAGGTACTGCGATCCCGCGATATAGTGGGACCAGAGTACCTGAACCGTGAAATGGCGGGGGGTGACTGTAATAGGGTAGGCTCAGGGAATGTAGAAATGAATGGCATTGCACTTCCATTGGTTAAACTCAGTTTTATAAAATAGCATTTCTGTTTGCATAAAACTTTGTCAATTGCAGTTGATTATACAGTTTGAAATTATGTGGATGAGAAGGTGCTTTTGAAACTCTATTTATTCCTCTCCTACTTTGTGAAGACAGTTCAGGAGCATAACATGTATTAGTTTTAAACACAGAACATATGCATAGAATCAACCAGTTCATTGGTTCACAATGTTGGGAGTGTAAAGAAATTTTAAGGGAGCATAAAACTGAGATTTTTCATAAGGGAATAATATTTTTATCAACTTGAACAAATTTCTGTGATAAATATTGCTAGAATTTAAGATTTTACAATAATTTGTGTTATTAATAGAATTTTTTGTTGTTACAAGGAGCAGAATGATGAAGAAGTAGAAAGGTTTCTGGTGTTTAAAGGTTTGGAATCCATTAATCTGGTCTATCCTGCACAAATGAAGCTGCATCCTTCAAACCACCCATTGATATCTCTGCTTTATTCTTGTCTCTGTTAAATGCATGCCACATTGAAAGATGTTGATGGTGCAAACTTTTGATCTTTTTCATATTTGTGATATTAGTTTATACTTAGAATGATTGTTAAAGGAGCAGTTAGCACTAGAACATGGGCTATGGCAATTTATTGTGGGTTTTAATATTTTTATTTTAGTAGCTTACAAAAATAATGAAACAAAACCAAGTATTTGGAATGGCAAGTTTTGGGTACCTAACATGTCTGAAAAAAGCAACACTTAGTAGAGCTGATGGAAATTCATAGTACAGTATCAGACATAATGGACTGACAGTGTAAAATTTACAGAAATATTACTGTATAAATGGGCTTGCAATTTTGTTTATTCAGGGTGGGCAGAAAATTCAACTAATATTTGTGAATGTTTTAAAATTAGTTCTTTTCATAAAGTAAGACATTAGGAACGTTATTTAAGGAGCAAAAGACAGATTGTACTGATATTTTTTTTCTTTTTCCCCCTACTTCAGGTATGGCCTCACAAGTCTTGGTTTATCCACCATATGTTTATCAAACTCAGTCAAGTGCCTTTTGTAGTGTGAAGAAACTCAAAGTGGAGCCAAGTAGTTGTGTGTACCATGAAAGAACCTACCCACAGATTTATGTGAATGGTAAAAATTTTGGAATCACTCAGCCTCCTAGCAGGGTTGGTACTTTCTTTCAGGCTACAAACCTATTTAACAAACCTCAAAGAGACACTTTTTTGTTACAGACCAGCGCTGTGGCTTTAAAAAATATCGCAGGTGCTACAAAGATATTAGCAGTGCAGGCACAGCAACCTCAAGTGGAAGCACCTTGGGCTGGAACGCAGGAGACTGGGCTAAACGTCTTAGACCGCCCCCAGCGATGTGGACTGAAGCGTAAGAGTGAAGAGTTGGAGAATCAGACTAGCGCAATGCAGATTGTTGATGAACTGCCTATATTGCCTGCAATGTTGCAAACCAACCTGGGAAACCCAATGACGGTTGTGACGACAACTGCATCTTCAAAACCCAATGGTACCAGTGGTGATGGAGATTACCAGTTAGTGCATCACGAGGTCTTATGCTCCGTGAAAAATACGTATGAGGTTCTGGATTTCCTTGGACGAGGAACTTTTGGACAAGTAGTGAAGTGCTGGAAAAGAGAGACAAATGAAATTGTGGCAATTAAAATTCTAAAGAACCATCCATCTTATGCACGCCAAGGACAAATTGAAGTGAGCATACTGGCAAGACTAAGTACAGAGAATGCTGATGAGTTTAATTTTGTGAGAGCTTATGAGTGTTTTCAGCATCGTAACCATACCTGCTTAGTTTTTGAGATGCTGGAACAGAATTTGTATGACTTTCTGAAACAAAACAAATTTAGCCCTCTTCAGCTAAAAGTAATACGGCCTATTCTGCAACAGGTGGCCACTGCACTGAAAAAACTAAAAAGTCTTGGTTTAATACATGCTGACCTCAAACCAGAAAACATTATGTTGGTGGATCCTGTCAGACAACCTTACAGAGTTAAGGTAATCGACTTTGGATCTGCTAGCCATGTATCAAAGACTGTCTGTTCAACATACTTGCAGTCTCGGTACTACAGGTATGTATTCTGTATTTATTTCTAGAGTTTAGATTTAAAATTGCTATAGCTGTGATTGTTTTGTGGTTCTTGTTTTCGCAACATGGTAACTGCAGATAGATGTCAGTACAAGATAGATGTTTTTTAAAAAGATTTTGAAATGCTTTATCCAATAATGTGCTATAAAGTTTTTTTTATTAAAAAGCGTAATATATGTCTAATTCACTGTAAGACTTAACACTAGAAAATTAAGGTGGGAGCTGCATTCAGTTTATTTTGTTATACCTGGGCTTGGCAGCTGACACCCAGTGTATCTGAAGAATCTTCTATTTTGTTTTTAAAGTGTCTGCTGATGGTTTTGATTCCTCATCCCCCATTTGATACAGTATTGAATCTTAAATTGCTATTTGGATTCTCTGTCAGTGCTTGGGAGTAAAGCATTTGCCTGTGTTCCCCTAAGTTCATCTTCTGAGACATCATGTGAGTGGACATGAATTGAGCTGTACTATAAAAACACTGGAGAGCGCCACAAATTTGCTAAGAGTGGATTTTGTTTTGTCCTGGACTCCATGGAACCACTGAATGTAGTCAGCTGTGGTAATTTGTTATTTTGCTTGAGCTTTTAATTTAGATTTGTGTATGCAGAAAAATCTGGCAACAGCTGGCTTTTCTTCTCTTGTTTTGCAAGACTGCTCTGCACAAGCAAAACATTGATATTCTGTGTTACCTTTGCTGTTTCATTATTTGATTATAGCCTTTTGTTCAGCTTTGCTTAAATGAAAAAATAGGCCTGGGAATTTAAACACTTAAGTTGTAGTGCATGGATTTTGGAAGGACATCAGTAACATGGAACTGTTCAAGCTGCTTCCATTGCAATCCTAGGCCAGGCTTGATAGATAGGATAGGAAAAACCTGAAACTGAAGTTCAGCGTGTGATTAATCATCAGAATGATGTGATGCAAACATGTTTAATGTGCACATTTTTCTTTTTAATAGCTGAAAAAATATTTTCTGACCAAATTCCTGTTAACTTCTACTCTGTGGGATAAGACAGTGGTTATAAATCTCTGTAGCAAATTGCTTCAAGTTAAGAAATCTTCATAGATATTTTCTGTTATGTGCCAAATCACACAGCTTGGCATGCAACAGCAAATGCCTATACTGGTTTCTCCACCTGAGGCAGTTCACTTTGAAGATTTATGCCCATTGCACTGCATTGGTATAAAAATGTACTTGTTTGCATGTATCTAGCAAGTACTCTATTATACAAATTTCTACTGTAATGTATTCTCAAATTACTATAACTTTTAAATTTTAAACTTCCTTTTGCGTAACTTTATAGTACTTGGATGGGAGACCACTAGGGAATACCAGGTGTTGTAGGCGCCTGAAGTAGGAACTGGCAAACCACTCCAGTATTCCTGCCAAGAAAACTCCATGGACATGGAGTCACGAAGAGTCGGTCATGACACACACACATGCTAGCTAAAGTTTGTGGGCTTGGTCAAGGAATTCACGTTACAGAAATATTTTATTACGGTTACTGAAGGTAGTTGTTGAAATTGCTAGCATAAATTAGTGCAGATGTGCACACTAGTTTCTTTTCTGCAACAAAGCAAATCTGTTTCTTCGAAGCTTTACAGATCTCTTTAACAGTAGTCTATTAATGTTATTTGACTTTTTTTTAGAAGAAGGAGTTACTACTTCACACAGCAAGGGTTAAGCTGTAGAATTAACAGCCACAACTGGGAGGGATTGCTGTTGACTTGGATGTCTTTAACAGCATATTAGATAAATCTATGGAGAGTAGGGTTATTATTGGTTGCAATCAGGATGTCTGTACAATATATTCTATGAGGTATTAAGAAGCAGTTTGCCTCTATTATTAGTTAGGGTGCATTTCCAGCCATGTCTTCCTGGCAGGTTTCTCATAAAGAATTGGTTGGCCACTCTGTGAATAAAATGGTAGACTAGATAGACCTTTGGTTTGATCTAGAGAAGGCATGTCCAAACTTCGGCCCTCCAGATGTTTTGAACCACAACTCCCACAGTCCTTTTTCATTGGCAATCTAAGCTTAGAATTCCGGGAGTTGTGGTCCAAAACATCAGGAGGGCCGAAGTTTGGACATGCCTGATCTATAGTTACTCTTGTGTTCCTAAAAGGAAGGTAGGATACAGTTAAATAGCAGATGGCAATGTTGCATATTCTAGGGTTCAGGAAGTAGATGAAGTCATAATTCCATATTGATTATTCTCACGCAGAGTGAGAACATTTGCTTTTTTGGACTACAGGGCTCAGTCTTAAATGGGTAGGCTTGGGAATTCTCGGAGCTGTGGTCCAGAATATGCATATTTTCCAAATCCCACTTCCCCTAAGTGTATACTACAAGTTAACACATGGTAAACATGTCAGACAAAACAAGACAACAATGTTGTGGAATCTTAAATACCGATATATTTTAATGTGAATTATTATCATCAAGTCCATTTCTTCAGACCTTTTTTAACTTTTGTTTTATTTTTGTCTGACATGCTAGTACAGATTAATTCATCTATCTCTTCTAAAATTACAAATATGGTAATCGGTGCAATGGGGAGAGAAACAGCAAAGAGCATAGGACAACAGAACACTCAGACTCTTTTCTAAACTGGAGCTTTGCTAAAGGGTGGACCTTTGCTGGCTTTGCAAGTTTGTGTAGTGACAACGAGGCTTTCATGTTTCATACTATAATAGTTCAGCAGAAAGGTAATCAGGAAATAGGGAAAATGATCATGCTGAGGCAAATAATTTCCTCTTTGGCTTCTTACATCAGTAGCACAGCATAAATGATAACACTTATTTGCAAGGTTATTTGCATTTTAAATTAGGATCTATAAGTCAGCATTTCAGCTGGCCTACGTATTTTGCACGAGTTAGTTTTATTAGTTGATTGTATTTAGTCAGCAATAAGCTTAAATAAATCCAGGGATTTTATTCATAAGATTGTTTGTAAACATTAACTATAAAACCTTACACCAGTTTATTTTTGAGTGTTATGATGGATTTTAATCAGGGTAACTATAATGTCTATTTATAATAAAAAAATTGGTCTGTATAGGCAGAAAACTGGAACAAATCCTGGTACTTTTTCAGTTAACGATAGCAAGTTATGCAAACCTTCCACAAACAGAGATAAACCTTCTACCTATAGTGAAGTTTATCTCACATATTACAGTCTATGTATCTATGCTGAGCTCCCGCACTCCAATATTATATTATTTTTAATGAAATATTTTATATCTCTCTATATCTGAAGTTCTCAACAATATGTCGATTGAATGGAATCAGTCGTGGAATACAGTTAGTAAAACAATATTTTTTGAGTGAAGGTCAGTCAATAAAACAAGTACAAAACAACAAGTGCTATTTTTGTTACTATTGCACGTGGGAAAGGTCATTTCTTCATCTCAGTATGTCATAGTTAAGTGATTTCATTGGATTCAGAGGAGGGTAGCTGTAAATGAGGAAGGCTTATTTGGATATCTGTTGAATAGTAAATGAGACAGGCTTTAGTTATTTCAGTCCAGTCTTTCTATCATAGTACAGTTTCCAGAAGCTGGTGTGTGTAAAATAATATATAATCAGCAAAGTGATCTAATGGAGCTCTTACTGTACTTTTGATTTATATTTCCTGTTCTCTCTCTATGTGCCTGGTGTTCCTGCACATGGTACTTCTGCAGCAATTATTTTGAAATCCTTAAAAACCAAAATAATTGTTTCCTGTGTTTTACGAGGAAATGATTTCTTATTCCCGAATAAGATGTTAAGATGCTTAGGAGCCATCTCCAGATTTTTGAATGCTCGTCTTTCTAAAGACAGCAACTATTTTTGTGCCATCTCCAGTTGCTTATAGTGCCTGATTGACAACTAGGATTTTCCAGTCCTAGTTAAACCAAAGATGACATAAGATGGATTGATAAGTTATTTTAATAACTAGAAATTTGATGACTTTATAATAAAAGCTATACTTGGAGGAGAATCAGTAATTATTTTTCCTTCTTTTTGTATTAATATTGTATCATAAATATGTTTCTAATATTTGGGGAGGAGGTGTGCTCGCTCTGAGCTGATGATGTTTCATGATGAAGTTCAACAAAGATACTGAGGCAAAATCAGATGAAGCAGGCATTTTCATGTATTTCTGTGTCACAATTTCCATTTCCATTTAAGTAACAAAATACGGTGTATTTATAGATGTGGTGTGCTACATAACATACAATAAATGAAAAAAGCTGCCACTTTCTATATTTTTCCATCTTGCTGCATGCGTTACTAAAAAGAAGATGATCTTTTGGAAGTCCACATTCCCACAAACTTTGATTTAGTTGTTGTTCATCATATTGTTTCATGATGTACTGGAGTTACAGAGCTGAAAATATGGATTATAACCATATTCTGCCCATTGCTGGAAGAAAGATTGCAGGAGAACATGAACACAGGATTCCTTGGTAAACAGCTTGAGCCGGAATGCAGCCTCAGATGTTATTCTATCACTTTGAACTGTGCATCTCTGAAATGTTGTGGGGGATATCTTAAAATAGGCAGGGGGTGGCGGCCAGAAACTGTTGACTACTATAGATGGTGAGGCGGTTTTGCTGCTGCGGTGAAATAAGCCAGAAGGACTTGCTGCTCGGTGTGTTCATTCGCTCAAGGTCAGCAGGCTCAAAGTCAGCTGCTTTGCTTGTGTGCACAGTTACTCTCAAGAAAGAGGCCAGGGCGGCTACATGAATAAAGGCGGCTTGTTTAGATAACAGGCTGCGTTTCATCCAAGAAGCTCAGCCTACAAGAAGTTGTGGGTGTTTCCCCCTCCCTTTCCTGGCAGGGGAACTTGTTCAGCTTTTACTCCCCCCACCCCTTTAATCCAAGGCTGAAAACATGAACTGGCTCAGCTGGCTGGGGTAGACGTAAACAAACTGTGAATTGTAATTGCTAAGCATGCTGTTGCTTGGCAGCTATTTTACTGTTCCAGCATTTATGCTTTCTTAAGCAGGCAGTTTGAGCCGACATTTTCTTAATTTTTCCACTTTAGAAATGTGAAACCTCCTGGGACAGTTCTATGAATTTTATTTGCATTGTTGTGATGTTGCATATTTATACTTTTCTATGGGGTAGGATTTGAGCCTGTCTAGCCATTGATAGGAATATGTTAAACATTAGGAGAAGATGCTTTAGGGTTCATTTCCAAGCAACTTAGTACCTTTTTTTCCTTACCTTGGTATAAAGATGCAAAATTTCTGGAACTTCTGATACCATAGGAAAAAAACCTATTGTATGGCAAAAAACAGAAAAACCGGTCTATTTTTTTCTCTGTTGCTTCCCAAAGTTTTCAAACATTTTATATCCCTGCCTTGGTAAGAATTCTTGATTTGGTCTGGTTCTGTCAGGAATAATGTGTTGCTGACCAAATAGAATTCAGATAGAATTCAAGAACTGTTAACATCTGGTATGTTTTCCTTGTGTGTGACTGTTACTTTACTTCCACCTGAGAGCGAAATGATGTGGTTTTACAAGCTGTGGGGAAAGTACTCTATATAGTAAAGATGGGTGTGATCAAAGTAAAGGCAAGCATAAGATATATTTATTTTTTCTTTGTTTAAACAGTTGGTAAATTTTAACTCACTATTCACCAGAAATGAACAGTGCATAAAATTCTACAGTTGTCCCAATGGCATGAGAATATTAAATGAGATACAGGATGCTTTGAGCCTAGAATATTGAACCTTTTCACACTATTTTAATTTTCTGAGATTGTGAATTTGGGGTCTTCATAAGCTGTATGCCATAATCATCAAAATTATACCAAAGTAAGGCTTGAAACATCTCACTTTGCATGTAATGAGTCTATTACATATATTAATTTCACCCTTTGAGTTAACTTATAGAAATAAATGAACATTTGCATAATATTCTAATTTTTCGAGTGTATGTGGGGCTACCAATGGAAAGTCTTGGCTCTGGTGCTAAGGTCATCAGGAGAGGCCTTTCTCTCCATCCCGCCTCCCTCACAGATTTGTGGGAACACATGAAAGGACCTTCTCTGTTGCTCCTCCCACACTTTGGAACTCCCTCTCACTGGAGGCCAGGAATGCCCCATCTCTGCTGTCTTTCCGAAAGCAGGCAAATACCTGTACCTTCCTTTTCTGGCAAGCTTTCCCTGAATGATGGACTACCTACTATGTAACTTTTATAGGGATTACCATACATGATTACATTGACTGATTTCATAAGAACACCAGTGTTTTCCATGTTAGTTTCCGTCCCTTATATTGGGTTTTTTTCTTTTTGCTTGCTCTTTGTAGCTTTAATGACCACTTTTAGTGTTCTAAGATGCCTCTTTTAATTCCCTGTTCTTAACTTGACTATGTCTTAAATGTTCTGGGCTGTATATTGTCCCTCATTATTGTAAGCCACCTTGGGTCCTTTTCCAAGGAGAAAGGTGGCATAAAATATTCTAAATAAATAAATGAATAAATGAATAAATAAATAAATCTGATATCAAGCATATTTCTTACTCAATTGATTGAGTATTGATTGAGAAACACTAGTTATGAAGAAGACTATGTCTTCTCAGGTGTATTCCACTTGATACATAACCTCCAACATGAGAATTAAACCTATGTTCACTCTTATTTTAGCACTAAAGATAGAGTGGCTCTTTAAGTTCAAGGAATAGCTGCTCTAGTACTAATGTGTTTCTGAGGAGATATTTGCAGTGTTATCTTTAGCTGACTTAGGCCAGGAAGTGAAATAGGGTCATAGGTAAAACCAATTGACCACTATGAAAATGAAGCTCTAGAAGAGGACTTCTTTGTCTCACTGATCAACTAATGAGAAATGGCTTTTTAATGGTGGATGGTATTATTTTTGGTACAGCTGTATTTAAATAGTTTTCAACTATTAATTTAGTGCTAGTTGGATGTGATAAATTATTACTGTTCTAAGACTGTAACATACCATTCATCCAGCTACATTTTAAATACTCCATGTAGGACTGTAGTCCTAGAGAATTAAATCCATTTGTGAAACAATTGTTAGATGTGGGAAATTGGAAAACAGCAAAACTCAGCATCTGTTGCTGGTCCTTTGCAGAAAGAAACTCTTTGTTACTGTAATGCCCTGTCAGGTCGCTTCCAAATTATGGCAATAGGATTATTCTACATACAAATGGTGCAACATACTATGGATTTTAGTTGAGTGAAGCTGACTAGAATGAACACAATTTACAGTACTCCTGTGTAATTCTGAATGTACTGGGAAATTGATAGTCTATTTAAAATTGGTTTTTGTATGGCAGTCCACTTCAGAAGGAAAAGCTGTTTTGCAATTCAGGGCCTATTTAATGTTGCATCATGTCATTAAGTGTATAACTAGATTAAAAAGTCTGACAGATAATAACAGTACATTCTCAGCAATGTTTCTTGATACTGTTTATTGACAGGAGAAGACAGTTTCCCCTTTTTGGGTTGCTTGTGTTGGCATCGGGATGCCTGTGTCCCCTTGGGACTGACCACTTTTCCCTCCCTGTTATATTTAGCTTTTAATATCTGACAGTAATGCTTCTGTATACAGCGGCACACATTATTTAAGAATTATGTAGTTCTGCGTCTATATAACTTCCTGGGAGTGCAAAATCAATTTGTTCTCATTCATGAGATCTTGTGTAGTTGATCTTTTTTTGAAAAATTGTTTGTTAATTAAAATATTTATAGCCCACCCTCTATCACAGAATTGTTATGGCTGTCAGTTATTGGTGAATAGACGAAAATATGCTGCTTGCATTTGTCTATTAATGATTTCAGACTTCTTTTCCTGTAATTTGTTGCTATGTGCTATCAAGTCAATCGAACAGGATTTCCTATGAGGAATTTGAACCCAGGTCTTTTGACTCTAGTTGGACACTCAACCCACTGTACCACACTGGCTCTTCTTATTGCCACTCTATTCCATCTGCTTTTATAAAACAGCATTTGACCAATAAGTAATGTAATCCTTAATCCTACAAACTATGTAGATTCTAAAAACGTTGAATGGGTTCTATTCCATATATGTCAGGCATGTCCAAACTTTGTCCCTCCTGATGTTTTGGACCACAACTCCCAGAATTCTAAGCTTAGATTGCCCATGACAAAGGACTATGGGAGTTCTGGTCCAAAACATCTGGAGGGCCAAAGTTTGGACACGCCTGATATACGTCTATGTCAGTCTTAAGCAGTGGCAGCGAACCTTCGGCACTCCAGATGTTTTGGACCACAACTCCCAGAATTCCAAGCCTAGATTGCTAACGACAAGGGACTGTGGGATTGTGCTCCAGGTCATCTGGAGTGCCAAAGGTTTGCCACCACTGGTCTAGAGCAAGTCTGAAAACTATGTTTCAGAATACTTTTGATAAATGAGTAGCATATAGGTTTAACGTAATATTAAATGCTGTAAGTATCTGAGAAAAAAAGTATCAGACAAAATAATCAGTGTCTTATCCATTCAGTAGGTTTGTATTCTGCTTTGTAAATAAAAATGAAATGAATAAGCACCAAGCATTTAGAATAAAATACAACCCTTGCTTGAGAAATAACAGGTCCCTGGGTTTTTTTTTTCTTGGCTTGCCTGCCACTCTGCTGGAATCCTTCCCACAGGGCAGTTGGTGTCAAATGGCTGTGTGGTTGGGAAGGGAAGGGCACCGTCAGCTGCTACAAGATATTATAAGGTCGTGTCATGGATTCATTAGATTACCTCTTAATATTTCAGCATTTAAAGTCTGTGTTTGTTTTGAAAGTAGGAAGAAGGAGGGGACTTCTTTCAGTTGTTTCATTTACTAAATGCAATATCTTCAAATGGTTACAAATGCTTATAGCTAACCGTTGTAATTTGGATCTTACTGGTATTCTGGCAGTGCAAATGATGCCATTGGATACTTTTAATAATGCTGCATAGTTAAAGGAGAATCAATGTAGAGCAGTAGTGGCCAGACCGGCCCTCTAGATGTGTTGGACCACAACTCCCAGAATTCCAAGTCTTTATTGTCAATGACAAAGGACTGGGGGGGGGGTTGTGGCCCAAAACTTATGGAGGGCCGAAGTTTGGCTACCACTGGTGTAAAGAATTGTACAGAGACTAGCTTGCAGTGGCAAGATACTCACTTGCCTAGCTCTTGGGAAAATTGCAGTTGGCCTCTTGTATAGGTCACTAGGTCAGTCCATCTATTGCTTCTTGATAAGTACTGTAAACCTTTGCATGGATGGCATTTTCCCATTTATGGCTAAAATGCTTCTTATCCCACTTCTTTTCCTAGCCGTGCTTTTGTAATTAACATCACATAACTTTCTATTTATTTACTTCTGGGTTAGTGTGTGCTTTGATGCTTGTCTGTGTGTGTGTTTAGAGAGAGAAAGAAAGAAAAACTTTTTAAAAAGGTTTCTTGATTTTTTAATTTCTCTCAGTCAATTATGATGGCCTGCAGAGTTGTCATTAGCCAGCATGCTCAGAACTATTGCTGGAGAATCAAGAACTTATAAAGGAAGAGCCTTCAGCTTCTTAACCCCTTTTGGTTTTTATTTTGTTCCCTTCCCTAACTTGGAAATGTTTGGGTAAGTATGGGAAATGCGATTGTGAGTCAGTGGAAGTGGTATCTCAGAATTGATTATTGGAAGATTTGGTGACTTTTCCAATAAACTCTGCCTTTCCTTTTTCCCTCCCAAAAGAATCGCAGAGAAACCATGCCTTTCAGATTGTGATGGGCAAATTGTATTTGCTGCTACATATAAAATATTCATAAAATTAATGAAGTAAAGGTACTGTTGTTGTTGAGATATAAACAAGCTTAGTGTTTGCTGTTTTTGTGGTCAAGGAGTCTGTAGTTGCTTTTTTATTACACCCTTTGAAATAGTTAAGAGGCAAATTTTAATTAGCCAGACCTGAGTCATGTGTCTCCTGAACATTCGTTGGAGCATGCTTTTGTGGAGCAATTTCATGATAAGCGGTTCTAATGGGCATGCATACTGAATAGAGAAAACAGCTTGATAGAGTTGTTCTCGAAATGATGACTTGACAGTATCTCATAGCAGTGGAATTCAGCTATGAATAGTGCTTTAATCCAGCTAACTGTAGCCTTTTTTCCAGGGGGGAAATACATGAGTCATGCGGACAAAATCAGTGGTTCAAAAAATTGCATTCAAACATGTAAATATTTTAATTTATTTAAAATATACTGAATAATAATGTACATACATATACATATAAAATAAATACATTATGTATGTTGATGTAATTTGCCTGCTTTTGGCAGCAATTTGAATTAGTTTGCTTGGGTTGGTAAGCTTTAGACCAGAGGTGAAGCATCCCAAATATTATTAGACTGGAATTCCCAACAGCCCTCATTGATAACTGAGATAAAAGATTATGGGTGCTGCAGTCCAACTGCATCTAGTGGACAAAAGTTATCAACCCTCCTTTACTCAGCATACATTTGAGCTGTGATATTACAGCTCGGTAATAGTGTTTGCTTCACACACATGTCCCAATAACTTCCAGTTAAAAGGGTCTCTTGCAACAGTATTAAAAACATATGTTTCCAGTTGAAATATATAGCACACAGTTATGTGACCTAGTGATGTGATTTAATCTGGACTACATGTTGAAAATATTAGGGCTGGTATTTTGGATTTTTTAGATTACACATCCCATAATCCTCTATGGGATGTGTCTAACAGGAGTTGTAACTGATAGACAGACACCTAAATGTGTCTCACCTTGGAGAGAAAAGCCTAAACTGGAAGGCTTTCAGGCCTGCTAGGTCTTAGCTCTAGCCAAGCTTCCTGGTGCTGCCCTGGTCCTGGCTATAGCTAAGAGCTTTCTTTCTGAACAGGAAGCTAAATAGAACAAGGTCCAGAAAGGTTCCAGACCCAGAGCTTTTCACTTTAGGCCTTTCTCCCAGGCAAAACACCTCTAGGTGTCTATAAGGTATCTGTGTGTCAGGTGCAATCCCCAGAATGGAGAATTACAGGATTTGTAATATTATACAAAAATAATCCAAAAATCTCACCCCCAGAAACAAGTGTGTAATGTCTTGGCAAGTATCACCAGAAATGACACCCCCCCTCCCAATTTCACTAGCTGTTTTGAACAGAAGGCTAGTATCCATGAGGGCCAATATCCATGTATAGCAGCAGGTTTTAGCTTTACTGGCAAATACTCCTTGTAGCCTGTTGAGTGAAGTGACAGGATCCTTTCAGGTCAAGGTGGAGCTGCTGCACCTATTCTTATGAGTTTGATCTGACCTGGTTTGTTTTCTGTACTAAGGAAATGGAATTGAGCAGGTTGTTTTGGAGGTAGACAACATCACTCATTTCTGGGCATGTTTTTCCTTGTATTCTCCTACATACCCAAGATTATTGTTAATATGCACTTCTCATCTTTTCCACAATGGGGCCTGACCTTCATTTGTAACAATCTCTCTTCTCAGTCTGTGAGAGGTAAAAATGAGAATACACAGTGTAACAACCAAGAAGGTCAGGTAGGAAACAATAAGGTGCAATTGGAAATGAAATGAAAAAAGCAAAGTGTTCTGCTTATATACCGCCCCATAACACTACAAGTAGTTTCTGGGCGGTTTACAATTTTTTAATTACAGTGTGCAGGCTACACATTTCCCCCCACCCACCCAGCAAGCTGGGTACTCATTTTACTGACCTCGGAAGGATGGAAGGCTGAGTGAACCTTGAGCCTGCTACCAGGGATTGAACCTAGGTCGTGAGCACAGTTTTACCTGCAGTACAGGCATTTAACCACTGCGCCACGAGGCTCTTGCTAGTGTGTTATACACGGTCTTATATGAAAATAACTGTGTAACAATAAAGCCCTTTCATCTTGTTTAAAACTGCTGCAAGCATAGCAGTTTTCCTCAGATGTGGATGTTATAAAAATAATTGAGTAAACATACTGGGAAAAATTGGGTAAAATGGAGCATATTTATGTCCCATTGTGTTTTACTTTGAGAGACTTTACAGCATAATCCTCTTTGTATGTGTGTTCAGAAAGAGAACCCACTGAGATAACCATGTGCAAAATTGCAGTCTTGGGCATTTTCTTCATTTTCTCCCTTTGAAATAATGGGTTGTCAAGAAAGATTATTCCCACTGGATAGATGTCCATCGCAGTAATGTCATCTGTAGCGATGATGGTTTCTTTCAATTAGCGTTACCCACAGCTTGCTGATTTAGATGCTTCAGAGCATGTAGTGAGTTTGCAACTCAAGCAAACAGACCCATGGCCTTTGGCATGTTGGTTAAGCCAGAACCAAGAGTAAACGTTCCAAACTCCTTTTCGTGGCTATGCTTGCTTGCAAGAAGGAAGATACATAAGCCTGATATTTTCATGAGGTATATTCTCGTGTTAAGTAATGGTTTACTGTGGACCATTATATTCTACTTTAATTTGGCACAAGAGTATGTCATCTTTGTCCTTTATTTTTACTAGATATCATTTGACATTTCCTCTCTGCCTAGAATCATAGAATTGTAGAACTTTTCAGGGACCCCAAAGGTGATGATTTCTTGATTCAGCAGGGAGTTGCACTCCGTGGTCCTTGGGGTCCTTCAGGTTCTATTTCCAGAAGTATAATATCCAGCTTATTAAAAACAACTGTTTGCCGAGGATTACTTATTTGTCCTAATGTAGCATTGAAGTTTCATTTTGTTAAATCAGGAGGTGGCTAGAATTCATAATGTGGAGGAAAAGATATGTGTAATCCATAGAATTTAGCCAAATGCTTAAAAATGATCTTTGCAACTTGGTTGTGCCTGCACATACATTCTTCAGAGTGGTTGAACTCACCACCACAATGACCTTCCATGGATCCCTTCTAGAGCTGTGTATCAGGCATGGGGTGAAGCTGTCCTCCAGTATGTGATCCAGGATTGAATTTTCCCTCCAAGTTCAGAAGCTGGAAGGACCCGGATGCATATGAAGGAGGAAAAGGTGGGAGTCTGCCAGAAGGTCCACTACTGAGGGGCATACATAAAGGAGATGTTCACACATACTGCTCCCCAGATGTGGAATTGATAGCAGTTACATGTAGGCCATTTTACCTGCCTAGAAAAGTTACTGTGATAATTATTATAGCTGTCTATATCCCACCTGACGCAAATGGCACTTTCTAAGCTACAGTATATGATGTCATCTTCAGGCAGCAGCAAATCCACCCAGAAGGTGCTTTTGTCATGGCAGAGGACTTAAATCAAGCCTGCCTAAAAATAGTGTTTGTCCTAAGTTTGAACAGTATGTGAAACTTCCTACCAGAGGGAAGAACATCTTAGATTGTGTGTATTCCAATTTGAAACAGGCCTACAGAGCAGTCCCCCTTCCTCATCTAGGTTCATCTGACCGTTCTTCACTTCTTCTATGTACAAAGTACAATGGCACCTTGTATAAAGGAATTAATTTGTTCCAAATGAAATTATGTTAAGCAAATTTTCCTTTATACAAATTCTCATAGGAATGCATTGAAAACAGAGTAATCCCATTTTTATGTTGTACGGATTCTCCCCATAGGCAATTATGTTAAGCAAATTTCCCCTCTCTCCAGAATTTTTTATGTTGTACAAATTTTATGTTATACAAGCTGTTTGTTATACAAGGGTCCACTGTACATCCCCCTCAGGAAAATAATCCAGCCAATTATAAAAACAGTCAAAATCTGACCAGAAGGTGCTCTTAGTCAGCTCCAGGACTGCTTTGAAAGTACCAATTGGAGTGTGTTTGAACATCAGGATCTGCATAGATACACAGATGCTGTACTCTCTTATATCAAAGTGTGCACTGATAATGTAACATCAGGTAGGTTTACAAGAGTTTACAAGAACTGTTAACCCTGGATGACCACCAAGGTAAGATCACTCCTGTGAGCCTAGGGTGCTGCCTTTAATGCAGGGGATATAGACACATACATAGAGGCAAGATCAAATTTGAGAAAAGGCATTAAGGCAGCAAAACATCAATACAAGTGTAAGGTGGGGAGCTACTTAGCAGACAGCAACACGAAGCAAGTGTGGAAGGGGCTGCAGCATCTAACCAACTATAAGGGCAATACGAGGGATACAGTCAAAGCTGATGCCTTATTGGCAGAGGAGTTGAACATCTTCTTTGCCCACTTCGAGGCAAGACCAGGCATCATAGCTTCTGCCTGCCAGCCTTCTAATTCTCAGCCACTCATTCTATATGACCATCAGGTGAGAGCTGCATTGAGGGTTGTAAATGGGGTGCTGGGGATAGTGGTTAAAAACTGTGCCAATCAACTAGCAGGGGTCCTGACAAGGATTGTTAACATCTCACTGCAAACGGCTTGTGTCCGCTCATGCTTGAAAGCAGCTAGTCCCAAAGAAGACCACAATTAACTGCTTCAATGACTACAGGGCAATTAATTGCATTAACATCTGTAGTGATGTAATGCTTCGAAAGACTGGTCCTCCAACACCTTAGGACATGCCCTCCACCGGACTTTGATAAACATCAGTTTGCCTACAAGAGGAATAGGTCAACATATGATGCTACAGCTACTGCCTTTCATCTTGCAGCTAGTCATCTGGAGAAACCTGGTAACTCTGTCAGGATGCTGTTTATTGACTATAGCTTGGCTTTTAATACCATTCTTCCGAGCATCCTTATTAAAAAGCTGACCACTTGGACCTTTCTCCTACCATCTGTGACTGGATTAAAACTTTCTGAGGGATCGGTCACAAACAGTGAGGATTGGGCCTGTTACATCTCCCTCGCTGAAGCTTAGCACTGGCTCCCCACAGGGCTGTATGCTTAGTCCCTAGCTGTATTATTTGTATACATACAACTATGTACCATCTGATCCATCTACTGTAATCATTAAGTTTGCAGATGATATTACCATAATGGGTTTTATTACAGGTGGAGACGAATCATCTTACAGGAGGGAGGTCCAAAAATTATCGTCATGGTGCCTAGAAAATAATTTGCATCTAAATATCAGCAAAACAAAGGAGATGGTGTTGGACTTCTGGAGGAAAAGAGAGGAACTTGCCCCATTGTAATCATGGGAGGCTGTGTGGAGAGAGTTTCCTTCTTTAAATTCCTGGGAGTTCATTTTAGTGAAGATCTCACCTGGAAAATTAATACCATCCAGGTGGCCAGGAAGGCCCAACCGAGACTCCATTTCCTCAGGCTCTTGCGGAAGAACAATGTGGAACAGCAATTGATGGCCTCAATTGATGGACACAGTAGAAAGTGTCCTCACATATTGCACTACAGCCTGGTATGCTGGTTTGACAGCCATGGACAGAAAGGCTTTACAGAGGGTAGTGTACACAGCACAAAACATCATGGGCTGTCCCCTGACTCCACTGGATGACATCACCAGGGACCACTGTTTTAGGAGAGCGAGGAAAATCATCTGGGACAATTCTCACCCTGGTCAGCACTTCTTTACTCTCCTACCCTTGGGCAGGAGATACAGATGTATAGCCAGTCGTACCAACAGGCTAAAAAATAGTTTTTATCTGTGACCTGTTAGGCTGTTGAATGAGAAGTGATAGACTTGTGGGGCTGGCGAGTTGTGCAGCAAGCACACAGAGTGAAATTAGATTGAGTGGCTTTTTAGTGGGATGGTGTTGGGAGCGAGGGAGGCTCAGTCAATTTCACTGTACATAGGTTGTACACTGACAATAAAGGTTATTATTAACTGGATGTGGTTGGTGGTAAGAGGAGAATGAGACTGTGGATTGGCCAGATGTCCCTGAGTGGACTTTAGAAGAGCCAGAATCCATGGCTGTGTTGTGTTTGTTGAGTCCGGATGTAAGTTTTCTCTGGCAGACTGCATCCCTGACTATCTGAACCTGGTTTGGATCATGGCAAAGCTATGAGCTGCTTGGGAAGTATTGAAAAAATAGCTGGCTGGGCCATCATGAGCTGCCAGGGTCCTCCTTCCTCATGGTGCCCCACTCCATGCAAGGAGCCTGGCTAGGCCAACCCTGCCTCTGCCATCAGCTGACCACATAGTGATCTGAAGAACAGAGCCAAACAACAAGTAAGTGACCCAGTCGGCCTGAAATGTGGTGGTGGGGAGAACACCACAGCACCTGGAACATTGTGGCACCAGTATGAACCTGTCGGTGAGCTGAAGCACCCCTGTCTAATTGGAATTATTTGACCCTGACCCGGCAGTGGCAGTTAGTCCAAGAGTTATAATTCTGACATACACGCAAGGTAGCAGAAGACATCAGAAAGGGAAGACTCAAAGTTTGTAAGCACATACTGTTTGGTGGGCTTTAGGTAATTCTCCTTGCACTGACGTTGTTTAGAGTTTAGAGCAACTGAATATTGTAAATAGTCCAATATAAATGTTATGTCTATTCTTTGAACTTTGATTCGGAACCTTACATAATGAGATGAAGGGTACAAGGGTGCTGTTCATGATCTCCATTTCTTGGAGGGGCAGACCATAACCTGCTCACAAATCTCTTGATATTAGTTTATGGCATTGAGCTATGATGTCATGAATTGTTTCATGGGATTTCTCACAGGCCCTACATAAATCACTTACCCTTTGCTTCATAGTTAATTTCAGATAGTATCTAGTGCAAATAAGTAGGAGTTGGTTTGTACATACAAATACTTCAATCTCAGCCTGAAGAAAACCTTATTTAAGCCATAGGTTTGACTGTGGTTTATTGACATCATCCAGTAGATCACTGGGGTGCTATCCCTGTAATAAGTTCACAAGCAGTGTGTGCCTATATATATAAATATTTTGGATAATAATTGATATGAACAACTTGTAAAATATTGGCAAACAGGTGATAGATCAGTAGAGTTTACAGTCAGAACACTTTATAAAGGGTACGAATTAGTCCTTGTATGAAGAATTCTGGAATAAGATACGATTTACAACATTAATCCATTCCGAATGCATCTTCAGAAGATGATCAACAGTAGTTTCCCATAGGAATGCATTGAAAATCAATTAATCCTTCCCTTGCATGGCACCCAGGCTGCCCAAAGTTGCATCATTCCCAGGGAACGATGGAACTTTGGCCAGCCCATGCAGTTTGGAAAGGAGGTGCAATGGCCATCTCCTCCTTCTCCTTGGTTGCTTTGATCTCTTTTGCATATATGTAAGCAACCGAGAAGGAGGAGGAGGTGGCAATGGGCAGTGAACACTGCTCTCTGCTCCGCACAACAACTGTCAAAGTCAGCTGTAATGCGGAGCAGAGAACAGCGTTCATAAGTCGAATTATTCGGTTGTCAAAGCAACTGTACGTAGAGGTACCATTGTAGCTTGCAAGGACATTGTTAATTTTTTTACAGAGGTGTGAGTGGGCAAATAATGTTTTCTACCAAACATTATGGACAACATTCCCACTAATTTTTACCCAATGTTGTGACTGGAACCAAAGGGGCTGAAAATGATTGTTGTGAGTCTGAGGGGGAGGAGGAGCCCTGCACGGAGGGAAGCAGAGTTGCATGCACATGCAGAAGTGCGCACCCTAAAGGGAACTTTGATTATGGATCTTATCAATTCTGGGAGGTTTCTGGTTTTGTTTTCTCCATTGCTTGACATCCTTATCTTTTATTTCACAAGGACCATAGGAGATAGGGAGCTGTAAGCTTTATAGTAATGTTAGAACCGAGGGGCATTTAAGTTGTTTTTACCGGTGGGGGTTAAACCAGTCGCCTCCCTCCCCTTTCAACTCACGCGGCAGGGGTACACATTTGCCAGGCATTTGTTCTGCTTTTATATTTTTATTAAATGAACTTTCAAATAAAGGAACTTCTTTATCAAGTGTTTTCTCTACTTCAGCCGGTGACTGAGGTTCTACCCACATTTCTGTTACAATCCCGAACATTTGTCCCAAATCTCTCTTAACATGCTCAACAGGCGCTAAACTTAAAGTCTTGGCTAAAGTGCTCTCTAAAGTGCTCACCAGGTATCGCCGGGCAAGCTTGACCTGGGGCGTGGCTCCCAAAGTCATAGTGTGGAGTCCTGATGTGTTGATGGGAGAGAGAGTTTCCATGCTGGAGAGTTCCCATAGGAAGTGAGACATTTTCTATTCTACTGCTGTTGGCGCTCCCTCTAAAAAAAAATGCTCCTTCCTCTTATACTCTCTCTCAGCTATATCTCCCCAATGAGGTGGCTTCCAGACCCTCATACTGTTCCACTCTTTTTCTGCTGGCTCCCTTGGCAATTTAAACATTATCCACTCCCCCATCTACAGATCTTTCAGTACTTTGTATAACTTCTCCACCTCCTCTTTTCCCTTAATTTCTACTGAACACACAGTCTCCAGATTGCTCACCTCTCCTCCATCTTCTCCTTCTTTCTCTGGCTTTTCCCTCCAATCTAACGGTTTCTTCAGTTTCTTCCACTCCTCTCCAGTCTGATCTAACCCTCCCGCTTTGCTAACCATCTGTTGTTCCTCATTGGTCAGCCCTTGATGAGAGGAGGGTGCACATATCTTCATTCCTTGCTTACACCCGCCAGCATACAAGTGTGCCATCCCCTCTTTGTCAGTATTGGCCCAGGGTCCCTGGCGGGAAAATAATCAGTGTTAGAATTTGAAACTCCCTTCTGGAGGTGTACTGTGAAGGCGAAAGGTTGCATAGCTAGGTACCATCGAGTTAACCTCGGATTGGTAACCTTCATTTGATTTAGCCACATCAGAGGGGCATGATCCATTATGAGGGTAAAAGGAGCTCCTAACAAATAGTACCACAATGCATGAGGGGCCCACTTGATGGCTAAAGCCTCTTTTTCAATGATTGCATACTTATGCTTTCTGGGGCAGAGTTTCCTACTTAAAAATAAGTTAGAATGAGAAGGACAGATTTGCTGTCCTCAAAATACTCCTTGATGGTACAGTGGGTTTTTTTTCCTTCTTGGGACAAACTGTAAAAGCAAAGGAAAGTGTACTGCTTATATACCACCCTATAATGCTTTAAAGCACTTTCTGGGCAGTTTACAAGTTAATTATGCGGACTACACATGCCCCCCCCCCCGTGAGCTCGGTACCCATTTTACCAACCTCAGAAGGTTGGAACTGAGTGAACCTTGAGCCGGCTACCTGGGATTGAACCTCAGGTCTTGAGCCGTTACAGCTGCTGTACAGCATTTTAACCACTGTGCCACAAGGCTCATAACTATAGTAGAACTGTGTCTCACTTACTCAGAATATATAGATAAACAGTTTGCTTTTGCCTTAAGCTTGTGTTTTCAGTGAGTCAAGATAGTAAACAGGTTTATGATTTTGAGCTTCATTCAGCAGACATGATGTTAAATCTTTTAAAGAAAGGCCCTGTGTTCTTCAGGAGATTGACCCCTTCTTCTGTGGAGAAAAGCAAGGGTTTTTCTTATTTGACCTTTAAGATCTTTACATGTGGTTCTAGTCTTAATTGGCAGACAGGATTGTTGTAAGTTCTTTTTTCCTTCCTTCATATTTGTATTCTGTGATCTTAATGGAATGTGTAACAGTTTAGATATGCTGGCTGCTGAGCAGCGTACTGCACGGTGAATTGAATGGATATCATTTCTTTTCTACAGAAAGTTGCTCACAAGCCGATTTGGATTTGAGATTAGGTTATCAACATACTTAATATTTATTTATTGGGCAGAGGTCTATAGATCGGGGAGGTTCCACCAAATTTCCAAGATAGTTACAGAACACTTTTTTTCCCTTTCTACAGAGATCCTTGATTCGCTGTTGCTTCTGGTGAATTGCCAAGTATGTCAGGGATTTCTGCTGTATTGGTTACAGAATGGTTTTTCTTGTGGTTTTAAAGGACTGCTGCATTCCTCTGGGAAAGGTCTTTGGTCAAATAAACATTTTCTAACCTTCCTTTTTATACATTCTCTTTCTGGTTAAGTGACATAACTGTTTTCCCATAGGATGTGCATACGGTCTGCAGTGTTCTTTTCTGACCAAGTGTGTCCTAGGTACACATCTGTGTAAGCTGCATGTAGTTTTTGCACCTATCCCATTCCTTCTAAGTCTTGAATCCATTGATGTGATAGAATAGAACATAATCTCATTAATTTCATTTGTCCATTTCTTGCACCTTGCTGTTTTCTTGTGTAGTTCTCATCCTTGTGCCAAAGCAGCCTTCTTTGAAACTCCTGGCTCTGAAGTAAAATTCTGGTTTGGGTCTTGGATCAGTGCAACGTCCTGGAGGATGGGGTCGCTAACATCTTGAGTGATAAGTTAGTCACATGTCAAGCTTCTGTATCTCAATTAACTGATGGCACTGGCCTTCACCTGTAGTATCATTGTGTTTCTGCTCAATGGCAACAGGTATTGCATAGGCAAAATGTATCCTGGCAATTCGGGAAACATTTTCCAAAAAGAAGTTGCAGAACTAGATATTCTGCATGAAAGTTGAGATTTCAAGCATGGTCCGACTTGCAAATCATGGATAAAACCCATGTTAACCTGGGCAGCAGTTAAACCAGTATAAAATTTAATCTAAGACTCAACACTCATACTGAAATGTACTGAGTAAGCAGGTTTCTATTTATTACATGTAGCCAGGTATTGTTATCTGCCATTCCAGCACTGGTAACTGCTTGTTCCAGTTCAGACATTGCCAGTGTTTTTTCTGTTGCAGTCCCTCCCCCCCTTTTTTGCCTTTAGAGATCCTTTCCCTATTCGTAAGGAGAATGAGGGCAGCACTTACAATTGCAAGAAAAAAGTATGTGAACCTTCAGGACTTTCATGGTGTTATGCATCAATGTGTCATACAATGTGATCATGTTTTCCTCTGAGTAAAGTATATTGACAAATATAATGTGCCTAAAATAACAACACACAAAAAAAAATCTGATTTTTCATGTCTTTATTGAACACACTTGTTCAATATTCAAAATGCTAGTGAGAAAAGTGAGTGAACCCTTGGAATTAATAACTGGTTGATTACCTCCCCCGTTCCCCTTGGCAGCGGTAGCCTCAACCAGGCACTTCCTGTAGCTGTGGATCAGACCTGCACGCCATTCAGGAGAAATTTTAGCCAGTTATTCCTGGCAGAGGTGCTTTAGCTCTGTCATTCTTTGGACGTTTTATGTATATCTTCATGTCATTCCATATCATCTCTGTTGGGTTGAGTTCTGAGTTCTGACTTGGCCACTCCAGAAGATGGATTTTGTCTTTCTGAAGCCATTATGTAATGGACTTGCTCTGTTGTTTTGGATCATTGTCCTGTTGCATTACCCAGCTTCTACAGAGTTTCAACTCACGTACAGACCTTCTTATATTATTCTGAAGAATTTTTTGATATGCTTGTTTCAGAGAGGGTAGCCGTGTTGGTCTTTTCAAGAATTTCAGGCAAAAATCAAAGAAAAACACATTAGTGTCCATGAAACGTTACGTTAAAATATGAAAGTTAGTCTTTAAGGTGCCACATGTTTTGTGTCTTTTGTTTCATTTGTTTTGTTTTTCTTTGGTTTTTGCCTGAAATTCTTGATATGCTTGGGAATGTATCTTCCCCTCAATGACTGCAAGCTGCAAAGCAGGCCCAAATTATTTTGCTTCCTGCACCATACTTTATGGTTGGGATGACATTTTCCTAATGATATGCAGTGCCCTTTTTACGCTAGATATAGTGCTATGTGTTCTTTCCAAATAGTTCAATCTTTGTTTTCATCAGTCCACAAAATATTTTTCCAATACCGCTGTGGAGTGCCAGTGTGCTCTTTTGCAAACCTCAGGCATGTAGCATTCTTCTTACTAAGCAGCTGCTACCTTTGTGGTATCCTGCCATAGACACCATACCTTGTTCAATGCTTTTCATACTGAAGTCTCATGATCACAGATATTAGTTCCAATGATGCCTTCACTCATTGTTTCTTTACCTCATTGATGAGTCTTGGTTGTGCTTTTGTGGTTATTTTGACTTGACACCCACTTCTTGGTAGGGTAGCCACAATCTCAGAGTGTGTCCATTTGTAGATTGTTTGCCTAACTGTAGACTGGTGAATTTCTCAAGTCTTTGGAATCACTTTGTAACTGTTTCCAGCTTTATGCAAATCCACAATTCTTGATCATAGATCCTTTGAAAGCTCTTTTTGGTGAGACATGACTCACATGAACATATTCTTCATGTATGGAGCAAACTCAAAAGGTCTGAGTGGTTTTTATCAGTCAACATAGCTCTAGTTCACACCTCCAAACTCATTTCCTTAACAAGACTCCAGGTGTGCTAACACCTGACCAGTTGGCTTTTTTGAGCTCAAATCAAGGGTTCACTTACTTTTCCAGCTAGCATTTTGAATGTTGAATGAGTGTGATCAATAAAGATTTGGAAGATCAGAATTTTTGTGTATTGTTATTTTAGGCCTGCATATCAGAAAGAGTGGTAGTGTGAAGGAGTGGGCTACCACAGAGTAGACTCTGACATGGAATTGATCTATTTGTGCAGATATGTCGACCTGACATATTGACTCTATTAAAAATCTGTAGTTTGCTAAATGCTCATTTTTGAACACAGGATAGATCCATCTCAATAGCAGCCATAATGAAGCTCAGATGGGGGCTTTCAATTCATTTAGACATCTGCCTCGTCTTCTGCCTTTTAATACATACCATTCAGTTTGCACAGTTGTTCATGAAACATGTGAATTAAGCATCACAAATGACTGAAACAAGAGATGTGTATTGACCTATATCATGATTAACAAATTATGGTTTGAGGACATTGCTTCCTTAGGAGATATGACCTCACTATATACATTGCACAGGAACATAGTACTGGTTTTGGTACAAACTAACAGAAGGGCTTAAAGTCTGCAGATGTAATGAATTACTAGCCTTTTAGGAAAGTACATAGGAGGATATCTTGACATACTATAACTTGCTCGCTGACATTAGATGTAGAATGGGCTTCCACAGTTTGGCTCACTTTGTAGTTACTAGGATTTGGATCCTAAACCAAGGAGTAAGGTCTAGTCCCTGAGCACCTACTACATTTGGCCAGTGCTTATGCTTGAAAAACAGCAAAAAGTCAGGGCAACTAACCCTCCAATGTGGCACCTGCCTCTATGACACTGCATTACTAGGTGCTAGAAATGGGCATTTACCACAGGTCAGTGTGGAGATTCAGGCCGCTTGCACAGGTGTTGCATGGATATCCCAGATTCCATGCTTTGCCTCCTCCTGTGGGGCCCCTTTCAGAAGCAGTGCTGCAGGCTTCCTTGCCCCCGCCTGCTCCTATGTGTAGACACCCACAAGAAGAGATGGGATGTGGAGCCCAGATCTTCTGTGCCAAATTGCAGCAAGTACACATCTCTACTAGGCACTAAGAATAGCTCTACAGTGCAGCCCCCTTTTAGGGTCTTCCATTAGCTTCAGAAGTGCATTGTGATATGGCTAAGACCTATCATTCCTCCAAGTAATGGAGTAATTTCTAGAGTTGAACTCTACTTCTAGCATTTATGGGTCTTTGGAAGCAGAACAGTTTATGAAACCTGCTGTTATGTTCATTCAGCTTGTGAGGTGTTCTGAGTGGTTCTTAGAAGGATAACCTTAGCCCTTTTTACCACTTGTGTTTGGGAAAGGAAACTCTGTGCATGTGTTTGGGTGAGGGAGAGAGATCAGTCCTATTGTATTCTGCATCAAAAACAAGGAGATTCAAATGGCTGTGACAAGGCTTCTGCTCTTCTGAAGAATCCCATACATACAGTGCATACTACTGTTTCCTACCTTCCCCGCAGAACAGATGGGGAATACTATGTGTATGTAGGGGATTCCATAACAAGAATTCCATGCCACAGCCTTGCATGGATTGAACGTTGATGGGAAGCATGGTGACACATCTGATACCTGGGTTTGGCAATGGCCTCTGATGTTTTGGGGTCTCTGGATTTTAGTGCTTGGTGGAGCATTTCCACTTTGGAAATGATTTCTTTTCTGTCATGACTGAGACCCATGTTATGTAAGTATTTGTGATAGTTACCTTTGTAACGGGATAGGAAGGTAAACATGTGGCTGTGAATTAGTTTGATTTTGGAAATGGTTTTTGAAGGGCCATTCCTTTGATGTGTATTCCTGCCTGATGCAGGAGGTTGGGCTTGATGGCTTTATAGGCTCCTTCCAAATTCACTCTTCTATGATTCCGTAATTCTCTAAGGCCATCTTGCCCAGTCCCCCTTCCTAGTGCAAGAATCCAGCATTGTAGGAGTTGAACAAGTACTGTATAACCATATAATGGGCATTCCAATTGTGACCAGAAAGTTTATGTTAGTGACCCTGTTGCATTGTGATGTGTGTATGAGTTTGGTTTTGTTGCCTATATTTTTTAACTTTCAAAATGAAATTCTGTAGGAAAAATCTTCTCATCTATCATGTTTGACCTATATCACAAAGAATAAATATGAGCCAGTATAAATCTCTTATGCCTGTGTGAAATGCGGCTGCAAATAACTCATATGATCTAAACAACAAATATAAAAATGAACTGTTATTGTTTGAATATGGTTAAAATAATGGGAATGTGTCCATTTTTGTCAGGTGTTTTTTGTTCTGTTTTATACAGGATAGTTTAAAGTTTTGGATTAAACCCACATATATTTATTTTCCAATTAGAATAATTCAGTTTTAGTTTTACTTCTATTTAGTTATAATTTTCAGGTTTTGTTTTACCACATTTCATTTACAAAGTACTGTATACAGTTTACACAGTTAAAACTTTTCAAGTGTGTGTCTCTGGGGGGATACACATGTATTTACCACCTGAAATTCAAAAAAGGTTGTCAGAAGGCTGCTTTATTGTTTGTTATTGTTAGTGTTTGATGTGAGTAAACTGCTGAGGTGTAACTTCTACCATTCCTCACCATTGACATCGCTGGCTGGGACTGGTTTTTTTTTAAGTCCACTGATATATAAAGGGTAACACAGGCTTGCCCAAAGTCCGCCCCCCCCCCGGGCAAATCTGGCCCTTCAGGCCATTCTGAGTGGCCCGCGTCTGGCTGGCCCGCCCCTCCCTCCCCCTCCTTCACCCACACATTCCTTGGCAGTGGCCACGGCTCCCTGTGCTTCCTTTGGTCCCCTCCTTCCTTCTTTCCTTCCTCCCTTGGTCCCCACCTCCCTCCCTCCCTCCCTTCCTTGTTCCCCACCTTCCTTCCTTCCCCTCTTGGTTTCCACCTTCCTCCCTCCCTCCCTTGGTCCCCGCCTTCCTTCCTGCAGGTGGGGTTGCAAGGGGTCAGTGGGTGGGGCTTGCAGTGGGGTGGCAGGGTTGGGGAGCAACCGGCCCCTGACACATTCTCAACCACCAAATCTGGCCCTCCTTACAAAAAAATTGGGCACCCCTGAGGTAACAGATTCCCTAGCTGGAGTCTGTCACTGTTAAGCATACTCCTGGATGAATAAATTTCATTACATAAGCTCTGCAATATAGCATCATTTTTCTTGTGTTTTAAGTGGTATAGCTATCTCACTTGGAACTTAACACGGCCTCTTCCATTCCTGACTTGTAAAACAAAAGGATTGAGTGGCAGCTATCTTGTGTTTGGCGTCAGTGTAAAATCTGGTTAGCTTACTTAGTTGATCTTAAGTGTCTCTACAGCTTTTGAGAATTAAGATAAAGAGCAGCTTCTGAAATAGGGACAGAATATATCTCGGTTGCAGCCTTCAAAACTACAAACACTTTCTTCTTTCCCAATGTGGTGCCTCAGTGAAGTGTGTGCTGAAAGGAGGCATTTCATCATTTTAAAAATATTTGAACTATTTACATTGAGCATATAAGAATGCTATAGTGAAAAGATATTACCACTTCCATTTTTGGCTTTCCATAAGAATCTTATTCAGAGTGATTGTCATGCCATTTTAGGAGAGAAATACTATATAGAAAATTCGAAAGGCAGTTAAGGTTTTCTAGAAAGCATTCCATGTTTGATATAATAGTGGATAGAGTGATGGGCTGAGACTCTGGAAAACTGGGTTTGAATCTCCACTTGGTCATGGAAATTCATTGGGGGAATGGAACTTGTAAAAACTACTCCTTAAATATCTTACTTCTCTTGGAAGCCTTCTTAGCGTCACTATATGTTGCTTCCAACCTGAGGGCATCGAACACACACATCACATGAGACTATAGTGTTCTGAATTAGCAGCAGTCTTTGACATTCTGCCTGACTTTAAGGATAATTTTGAAGTGTCAACAAGACCATTTTTAAAATAGAAAGTTATTTGTTATTATATTATTAAAATGGGCTCTTGGATATGGAATATTGTAGTTGTTTTGATTCTTCAACTTTAAGAACATAAGAAGAGCCATGCTAGATCAGGCCAAGGGCCTATCTAGTCCAGTTTCCTGTATTGTATCTCACAGTGGCCCCACCAAATGCTTCTAGGAGTGCACGGGACTAGATATCGGTCTCCTGACACCACTCTCCAGCATCTGGTCTTTGAAGTACCCTGTTTTTAAGCCTGGAGATTACACATCCCCAGCATGGCTTGTAAACTGTGATAAACCTTTGCTCCAGGAATCTGTCCAATCCCCTTTTGAAGGCATCCAGGCCAGATGCCATCACCACTTCCTGTGGCAGGGAGTTCCACAGACTAACAGCACTCTGGGTAAAGAAGTATTTTCTTTTGTCTGTTCTCTCTCTCCCAACCCTCAATTTGAGTGGATGTCTCCTAGTTCTGGTATTTTCTGAGAGGGAGAAGAGTGTCCCTCTATCCACTTGACTCCTGCTCTGCATAATTTTGTATGTCTCATACAGGCTCCTTTTTCCAGACTAAAGAGCCCCAAATGTTTTAGCCTTTCCTCATAAGAGAGGTGCCCCAGCCCAGTAATCATTTTAGACGCTCTCTTCTGCACCTTTTCCAGTTCCACTATGTCTTTTTTGAGATGAAGTGACCAGAATTGTACATAGGGCTGTGGAGTCGATAGATAAATGTTCCGACTCTGACACCGACTCCGACTCCTAAGTGTTTTTGTACTTCCGACTCCGACTCCTCTGTATTAATATGCGAATCTATTTTATACGCATATCACGGATTTTCAGTCATCGCGGGTCGGGTGGGTCGCTAACCCCCACGATAGGCAGGGGGTTACTGTAGGGTTGCAATTTGTAGCCCTATATACATTTGGACTAGTTGCCTGAGATGGAACATTCCAGACAATCACCCACAATCCAGCAAGGACAGGGAGGGACAGTCACCATGGCTCACTTGTGATCATGTAACTTGCTTCAGTGCTTGTATATCAAGGCATTGCTTGTTGATCAAGGCAAAATTTTAGAAGAAATGTTTGCTTGTCTTGCAAAATGCTCTTATACCAAGTTACTCTTACACCAAGATATTAATGTAGTTGCCAAGACCTTCAAGTGTTTTGGCTCTTCTCATCTGTATATCTCTTTTAACAACAAGAAGTGAGGCACAGCACCTAAAATTAATTTAAGACAAATTAATATTTATGTGCTGTCATACATATTTGGATTTATGGCAAACCTTCCAGCGTTTTCTGGGTATAGAATATTCAGAAGTGGTTTACCGTTCCCTTCTTCTCAGGGGTGCTGTGAGACTGTGCAGCTTGTAAGATATACTTAAAAGCTGCTTACAGATAGCATTTCCCTACAGGAAGAAATTTATGTACAGATTAAAAAACATCATAAATTTAGTCGGAGTCGGAGTCGGTGCGTTGTTTGCCGACTCCGACTCCAACTCCAGGTACCCAAAATTTCCTCTGACTCCGACTCCTTGACTCCGACTCCACAGCCCTGATTGTACTTAATACTCCAGGTGTGGCTTTACTATTGTCTTGTACAGTGGAAATGCATCAGGGATCCCCCTTTCTAGTACCTGGGACCAGTTTTGTCACTTTGCAGATCTTCTTCTTGATGGTGGGCAGATGGCTGCAGGGCTTTTTCTTGACCATACATGTGCATACAGCTCCCTCCTACACACATTCGTGGTTCCATCCTGGGGGGGGGGGGGAACCAGTTGTGATAGGTGCGCAGGGGAGGAAAAGCCCCAAGCAGAGAGGGGGAGAAGTGTGCGTGCCCACTTGGGCATATGTCTTACAGGGAATCTTGCTGGCGGTGCTTCCTATTCCTAAGAGGTGGACCAGGGGTTGGGGACCCCTGCCCTGGAGCCATTTCTGAAGAAATAATCACTTTTGGCCTCGACATTCCCCACCCCCAGCATTTGAGCAAAAGTTAAATTATTGTGCCTCCTATGAGTACAGTCAGCTTGTGTGGCCTTGAGGGTGCCCCCTAGAAGAAGGGAATAGTAGTAAACTACTTAGTATTATCTGCCTGGAAAACACTGGAAAGGGTCATCATAAGTCACAATTGACTTGATAGTAGTTGTTGATTAATTAATTAATTAATTAATTAATTCTAATTCTAACAGAACCAGGTTAAGGTCTGGGAAACTTATCTTCCTCTGTCATCTTGAAATACTGGGGAAAGTGTTAGAAGTCTTAGAACAGTGACCTGTGCAAAGTGGTTGTGAGGGCTAATGCTTCACAGTTTTAGAGGAGATTGCTATTTAAAGCTATGTAAATTACTATATATTTATAAGGTTACTTCATTAATCAGTGTTTCTGAAAAACTATAATTAACAATTACATCTAGAAGTTCAATAGGATACTGGCATAATAAGTTTGGGTTTTTATACATTCTCTTCCATTCTCCTCGATCAGTTGAATGACAGAAGGTATGCTGTTCTGACGTGGATGGCTCTTGAAAGATTTGTACAGCATTTGGAGGAACATAAGCCTCCAGCTAAGACTTTTCTCTGTGTATTGAGAGACAGCTGCATCGAGACACTTGAGATGGATTTTTGGGAAGGAGGACCTTGTTAGAGGACTGGAGGGGATGGTGCTGGAGAGTCAGGGCTTCATCTCCCACTGTTCTCTTGACCTACCGATAAGGAAATATATTAAGTACCTGTGGCCTTAACCTTTTGGTTCCAGGATGAATTGGGAGAGTGTGTTTTCTTAACATTTTCCTTTTTCATGGTTCATTTTCTTGAGAATATTCTTGTATATAATCTTCAACTGCCTGTGTCTGCAGATGATTGGTGAGGCAAATCAGCAACTCAAGATACTGAGATATAAACTCTGGACTACCAGATTATTGTAAACTGTGAAGATATTTTATGTTTGTGTGAGATAAACATAGGATGAGATCCAATTGGATGGCTCTATTAATGGTATTGCTGCTTCTGTTCATGTAGAGGAAAGATGGCAATTTACTTTCCCATGCATATCTGTGTTCCCCAAAATCAATTATCAAGAGTCGGGATACCTCCCCCCCAGCATATTTTCACACAGCACACAACACAAAGTACTTCATGATGGGAAGAATGAAGTCTATTGCACTACTCTGTAGATCGTATAACTCTTTTGCCTTTTACTAAAGATTTCCATGGAGAGGAACATTATGAGTTTGTTTAAGGAGCCCCATGGCACAGTGGTTAAATGTCTGTACCTCACTGCAGGTAAAACTGTGTTCACGACCTGGGGTTCAATCCCAGGTAGCCAGCTCATGGTTGACTCATCCTTCCATCCTTCCAAGGACACTAAAATGAGTACACAGCTTGCTGGGGGTGGGGGGGAGGGGGGAATGTGTAGCCTGCATAATTAAATTGTAAACTGCCCAGAGAGTGCTTTAAATGCTGTGGGGAAGTATATAAGCAGAACACTTTGCTTTTGCTTTAATGGTATCTTTTAGTGTCCTGTAAATCGTTTCTTACATACTTAAGGAGGAGGGACTTTGAATGCAAAAGGTAGGTTACCTTAAGTAGCAGAAGGGACCAAAAAGAAGATGCTTCTTAAAATGATTATCTGACATTTAAAAAATGTTACTCATGAACCAGATCATTGTTTTATGCTGTTTGTTGAGTAAACAAACTGCTTCTGTTTGCAGAGCACCAGAAATCATATTGGGTTTGCCGTTTTCTGAAGCCATAGACATGTGGTCACTAGGCTGTGTGATTGCTGAACTATTCCTTGGGTGGCCATTATATCCAGGAGCCCTCGAATATGACCAGGTAATACATACATTTAAGGGTAATTTGTGGAATGTTTCTTGGCTTTAAAAATCTACACCTTGATCAGTTGGGAATTAAAATTTCTTTGATCTTTTTATATGAGTTTGTTGATACTAAAATGGCTTTGTACCATCAATTAAAGATGCAGTATTCATGGTTTTAAACAAATTCCTTTAAAATCAGCATAAGTACTGTAATGCTGATTGCTGTATGTATGCATTTAGGAGAAAGTAAGGGCAGGTTACCTGCAGTTTTTTTAAATGAATGGGTGACTGTTAATAAATCCCAGATTTGCTCTTTTTTTTTAAAAAAAAAGGTACGTTAAGGTATTCCTAAACATATTTCTGATATATGTCTGTAAATGTACCAGAGAGGTACATTTACATATGATTGGGTACAACATGCCCTCTCTTTTTGGGGGGCTCTCTTCCATGCACCTGTGTGTGAGCAACCCCCCCCCCATTTTGTCACAAGTGGAAGGAAAACATGATATGGGGGTGGGGTGGGTGGGGTGACAAACCCTTGTGCAGAGGGCTCCAGGGGCACACATGGCCAGGCGGCCGCACAGTTTAGAGAGAACCATGCTTGAGTAAAAAAGAAATATTCTAGCCTAATTCAACAGGGGTTTCTCACATAAGTATTATGTTAATATCCAAATGACGGCCATATTTGCAAAATTCGGTGTTTTTAAAGATATACAGTCACTTTTAAAATAAACTATGCAGCAAGTATTCAAGAACATATTGGCAGAAATGGAACTTGCATAGGGGGACTCGTTGGATTTCCATTGATTCAGTGAGCCTACTCGAGTATGCCTTCTTGTGATGAACAACAGAAGTTTGGTTATTATATATTTTGTATGCTGCCTGTGGCTCTTTGGGACTTTTTGTGGCCCATTGAGTCTTATAAAGGCTCGGTTAATTTTAGTTTACCTTTTGTTTTGTTTTTTTGTTTTTTTAGTTATGGAGAAATTTTAATACACAATAGTAGGCATACAAAAAAGACAAGTCACACACATCCAATGAGGTTGCACATTTAACAAACCACATTTTGTTCTATATTGATGAAATCCCTCTTAAATATATTAGAACAACAAAATATTTTGATTTGCTCCAACTGTTTACAATTTAATCTATCTGTCTCTCATAGCAGCTGTCTTATGTTTTACTTAAGTTGCTTCCTTTACATAACAAAGAAGCTGTTATTAAGTTCACTATTCTTTCATTCCTGCAAGCATATGCTGATGTGAACATTTATTTGTGTGAACAATAGCTTTGTTGTATTAATGACCTAATGCCCTTGAAAACTTTTCCACTGTAACTTGCACACACTCCAGCCATCATTACATGGTTAGAGACTGTGGGAGGTGCAGTCAGCTGAGTTGATTAGCGTTGCTTGAAATATGTACTTTAAACAGGATAAATATAGAAACTGTTGCATTATTTGGATGCAACCCTGTATGCTGCCTTGAATAGTTTCCCTATACCTTTTAATAGTGTAATATTTGCTGTTCAAAAGGGTCCTAGTTTTTTTTTTTTTTTTGCTAAATAGCTAAACATTTTTTTAATTTTGTATTTTCCAGTCTGAGTTAAGGCCGTGTCAGGGGACCAAGACCACCCTGATTGCACTGCAACATGAACTCCTCAGGGGGGCTGTCAGGGGTTGCTCTACCTTGTTGGTACTCCTGGATTTGTCTGTGGCTTTTGATACCATCGACCACGGTATCCTGCTGGGTCAGCTGCCCAAGGTTGGGATCGGAGGCACAGCTTTTAACTGGCTCTGGTCCTTCCTTGATGGCCATTCCCAGTGTGTGCAGCTGGGGGAAGAGTTGTTGACCCCTTGGACGCTTCCTTGTGGGTTGCCCCAGGGGTCGGCAATCTCCCGCATGCTGTTCAACATCTATATAAGGCCGCTGACTGAGGTCATTAGGGGATTTGGAATCTGCTGTCATCAGTATGCTGATGGAGGCGGACCCTTGACTTGTGTCTGGATGCGGTCATGGAATGGACCAGGGCCAATAGGTTTAGACTCAACCCAGACAAGACTGAGGTTCTGTTTCTTGGGCCACCCTCCACTGGGTACAGTGACCCTCTCCCCAGTCTGGGGGTACTACCCTCCAGCTGGCGGATGGAGTTAGAAACCTGGGCATGGTCTTGGATCCGGCTCTATCCTTAGAGGCCCAGGTGGTGGCCGTTTCCAAGACTGCCTTTTTCCATCTTCGGTAGATTGCCCAGATTCGCCCATATCTGGATGAAGTTTCCCTGAGAAGAGTTGTGCAGGCGCTTATGATTTCGAGGATAGATTATTGCAGTGCTCTCTACGTGGGGTTGCCCTTCAACCTTATTTGGAGACTCCAGCAGGTACAAAATGCAGCAGCCAAACTGGTGGTGGGTGTAGGCAGATATGACCACATCACCCCAGTTCTGGTCTGCCTGCACTGGTTCCCCGTTGCTTCCCGGATAAAGTTCAAGGTACTGGTTTTGATTTACAAAACCCTCCACGGCTTGGAATCTGAATATGGATCTTTCAGAGGTCAACGGAGGCCTGACCCACCAGAATATCACAGGCACTCTCACTTCAGGTGGCCACACCCAGGGAGGCTAGGAAATCTGTAAACCAAAACGGAGCCTTCTCTGTGGCTAGCCCCTCTGGAACGAACTGCCAAGTTCCGCCATTTTGCTGGGTATTTTTGTTTTTTTCTTTATTTGTAGTACTGTGTGTTTGATATCTGTTTTTATTTACTGTTGTTAACCACCCAAAGTTCCATTGCAAAGACAGGCAGTAAGTAAGTAAGTAAGTAAGTAAGTAAGTAAGTAAGTAAGTAAGTAAGTAAGTAAGTAAGTAAGTAAGTAAGTAACAGAATAAAGCATTATTGTATCAGACATCACAAAAGCAATATAAAATATGTATAAAATGTAAAATATTAAAATAATAAATTCCACAATATTTTTAAAAATGTGCAAGACAAATAGTGAATGATTGGTGAAAAATTACTAGAGTGACATCCTAAGGCCAGCTAACTAAATCATTTATCTATTGAACAGCAGTACCCTCAAGATTATGTAATTCTTTCAGGGAGCCATGGAACCTTCTAAGGGGGCATTCCATTGCAGTGTGGTGTAATGTTTTGGGGATATAATTTACAATTAGAATTATGTTTTCAATATTGGCACCTGCTGTGGTTAGTTCAAATCTGGTTAAGTACTGTCCAGTTTTACCTTGGGAGATCAAAGCCAGTATTGTACACTAGATCAGGCCTGCACAATGCGTCGACTGCGGGTGACGCGTAACCTGTGGGGCTGTTTGAAGTAGCTCGCCAGGTCTCGCCAGCCTTCCCATCTGCTGCCAATGAAAAAGTGTCCCCTCCCCTTGCATTGGAGATGGTTGTGCAACTGGCCTTCTGGGCAAGTGAGAGAAGCCGCCTGCCCACCCACCAGCCAGGCAACGGGGCGTGCAAGCCCTTTCCCCCTCCCTTTCTCTCAATGAAGAACCTGGTCACGATGGCTGAAGGAAGGCAGAAAGGAAAGAAGGAAGGCAGGTGAGCGAGTAGGCAGGCCGCCTGCCCACCCAATCAGTCACTGTCAGGGCCCGAGAGGAGGAAGAACAGGAAGAGGTGGCGGTGAGAGAGAGAGAGAGAGAGAGAGACCCGCCAAGCCACTCCCACCGCCCGCCTGCCCTGCCTGAGGATCACTGAGTCCCAGGCCAAGCCCTCCCACCGCACCATGCCTGGGAGCGCAGCAGAGGTCCTGCTACTGCCATCTGAGGTGCGAAGCCCCTGCCTGCAGCCTGGACAGCGAGTGAGGGAGCGAGCCGCCTGAGTGTTCTCCCTCTGCTTCCTGCACCCCATTTCAGTCCCGGGAGCAGCCCCGGGAGGCTTGGCTTAGCTCAGCTCAGACGGCTTTTGGGTGGAAGGAGGGGCAAGCGAGTGCGCACTAGCATGCAGTGGGAGAGCAGGACTCAGAGGAGGAAGCAGGCAGGCATGTGTGTTTCTCAGCTGCCGCCCACCCCGCTCCAGCCACCCCACCCGCCTCTGGCTTCTCCCGGCGACCAGGGCAAGTGGAGGGGCTCCTTTCCAGGTGGGCGGAGGAGGAGGTGGCGGCAGCAGCACTGTTTCCGCTGGGTTGGCGCTGGGGTAAGTGGACTGCGGCGACACTTGGGAGTTAAAAGTAGATGGGGGGCTGTTCTAAATTTGACAGCCCTGCACTAGATTAAGCAGATCTGGATTAGAAATTGTCCACTCCTGATGCTATGCTGTCTCAGTGTCAAAGCCTTCTCTGACTAGTTGTTGTCCAAATTTCCCCAGAGGGTGCTGAGCATGACTGGACAAAATGTTCTTGTTCCAATGCTTATTTGTTGGATCGGAAGTGAGTTCAGTTGCTTAAGCTTTAAGCCTAAGTGTTAAGACCTCTTTGAACTGGTGGTAGTAAACAAAACTGGCTCATTTACTAACAAAATATGACTTCCAGATCTCCTAGAAGATGCTGACTTGATCGTTCTTTGCTCTCATGTTCTTGAGCTAGTACATTATTGAATAACAGAGTGCAGAATTTAAAAAAATGTATAATGTTTTGTTGAAAATTAAAAGGTCTTGGAATGTAGCATGCATTCAACCTAAAGGACTGGGTTCTGCACTCATTTTAAAAGAAACATTCTCAGCATCCAGCTTATGACTGTCTTATTCTTTTTGGTGTTGATTCTTCCCTACAAGTCATCACATCCTTTTTTTAAATCTCCAAAACCAACATTTTGTATTGCTTTCTATCAAGAGGTGGTGTTTAGCATTACTGTGGCACCCCTATGCGGTGATGGCTTCATTAAGAGCCTTCCAACTTCTGCGGTTCTGGGGGAGTGTGCTCAGTGTCCGAGGAAGATAAACAGAAGAACAGGTGGAGAAAGGCTGGGAAATCAGAAACTAGATGCTGTGTTTGGATTCAGAAACAATTAAAAGCATCAGTACATATGAGTAAGGAAGAAGGGAAGCAAAGCATGATATGCAACATTTCTGGGGAAGTCCCTTTATTTCATTTCTTCTGTCTCCCCAGATTCGTTATATTTCGCAAACACAAGGCTTGCCTGCGGAGCAGTTCTTGAACATTGGAACAAAGACAACTCGTTTTTTCTGTAAAGAAGCAGATTCCCCATATTCTGGTTGGCGATTAAAGGTATTAAGAATTGCCGAGATAGTAGGAGTTCTTGGGTTTGATTATTTGTGGTTGTATACCTTAAGGAAGCAGTGCTGAGGAGCTTTAACAGAGGAGATATTTATTTTATTTTTACTTTCTTGCATGTGTGGAATATGCTTCCTTTTTAAGTGGGTATTGGTGGTTTATTTCAGAGAATTGTGCTCTCCTTCATTGGGACACATTCCCCATCACAGGTTTGTTTCAGAGAGCTTTGATGCTGAATTGGACAGCATCCCTTTTTCAGTTGCCTGGAACTTCAGTGCCCCTATTTTGGTTCATAATATCCTTTGCTATTTTGCCCATATTATCATCCTATGGCCAAACCTGAATGGCTCTCTACTGATGTCACTATTAATTACTCGGAGAAGAACATTTTTCCAAATGCTGCAGAGCTGATGCTACAGCTGATCAGGGTTTTAGAAAGCAAAATGTCAGTGAGATATAAGTGCTGTGGGCAATGGGGTATTATAGGAAATGTTTGACATAGGGGGCATACAAATCAATGATATTTTTAAAAAAAATTAAATTGATTTATACCAGAATTTAAATAAATTTAAATCCTTTTAAATAATGCAAAATGATTTTTTAAAAAAAATTAAGTTGTTAAATAAATTTCATTTAAATAAATCCACCCTGGTTTGGCCCTTCTAAAAAAATAATTTATCATTCCCACTGAATTATTTATACCACATGTTCAACAGAGAGCATTTGTACCCTAAAGAGGAATGGGAATGGAGCAGGTCACCAGTTCTTAACTTCCAGGATACAGTAGTCCCCCATCGCAACAGGGTTCATATATTACGGTCTCAGTATATTGCATTTTTTCTTGAGAGAAGCAGGCTTCCAAAGAGAGGTTTTTAACCCCCTCCTGGCACCTCAGCAAACACACCTGGGGCTGCTTCTGCAAGCTGCACTTGCAAAGAGAGGTTTTTAATCCCCTCCTGACACCTCAGCAAACAGACCTTGAACTCCTGGCAGCAAGGTTTGCTGACATGTCAGGAGGGATTTAAAAAACCTCTCTTTGGAAGTGTGCAGGAAGGAGCAGCCCAAGGTCAGTTTGCTGAGGCGTCTGCACTTTGCGGATTTTCTTTTATCGTGGGTAGATTAGGCACCTAACTCCCGCAATAAACAGGGGAGTACTGTAATAGAAGTGTGTTTTTATACAGTTTATGATTAACATGTGCTCATGTTATGAGCCAGGATCCTTCTCAGTCATACTACTTATGGAATGGATTGTAAAAGGTTTGAAATGTCCACTGTTGGTAGAAGAACTGCCCGGAGTTCCTTCGGGAAGATGGCGCAGTATAGAAATAAATAAATAAATAAAAATAAATAAATAAATAAATAAATAAATAAGAAAGAAGGCAATCAGTTTCTGCCACTGGACAGTCCCACTAGATGACTAGAATCACCCCTGTAATGATGACCAAACAGTAGCAGTGAATTGTTTTTATGTTACGGCCAGTGTTCAGAGAGTACCAGCTATTCTTTTGACCATCCATCACAAGATTGATGGGAAAAGAGCTGGAACTGAGATTTCTGTTGCCTGTGTGCAGGACAAACTTGCATTGTGAGATTAACAGCTCTCAAGTGCAATTACCAGTATTTACTTGAACACAATTGCTTCTAACTGTTACGTTCTTTGCATTTCCTTGTTGATGGCTTGAAGTTAAATTGGTTATCACTAGCAGTGATGCTGCTGAGTATTCCAAGATAAAGTAGAAGCACAATGCTGGTTTCCAGTGAAAGAGCCATTCATGTTCTTCAGAACATAAATGACCATATCTTGACAACAGCAAATTAAAAACAGTACTGCCCACTGCTTTCATCAACAAGGTGATTTTTTTCTAGTACTATTCACTGAGAATAATGTATCAATTCTCTCCCCAACTTAATTTTTCTACAGACACTGGAAGAGCATGAAGGAGAAACAGGGATGAAGTCTAAAGAGGCCCGGAAGTACATTTTTAACAGTTTGGATGATATTGTGCATGTGAGTATATATCTAGATAGATAGATAGATAGATAGATAGATAGATAGATAGATAGATAGATAGATAGATAGATAGATAGATAGATAGATAGATAGATAGATAGATTTGATGTAAAAAGCTAAAAACTATTTTGAGAATGCTGTTTATAAGTACCTTTTGCTTCTTTCTAACTTAACTACATGGAATTGTTTGTATTTGATTGCTGCTTAAAGTTCTTTCCTTAATTATTTTTGAACTTGCAAGGAAAAACTTAAAACCACATGATATCTGTTTTCCCTATTCATCTACAGTAGCTGCAACAGAGCCTATAACATTAATAGAGTTGCTTTCCTGTTTGAAGACATTGTGTTGCTTTATATAACTTTGCACTTCTGTAAAAGGCTTATAATCTCTTCTTTCATCCATTTGTCACTTACATATGAAGAATATTTCTTCTTCTTCATGGTCTCTGACAGTGCACACTGATGGGTCTTTTGCACTTGCACAGAATGTTTCAGAATACTGTATTCCCTAGCTGAGTCAAAGGTTTGGGGATAGAGACCCTTGAGTTACCCAGCATGTGTGGAACAGATATATCTGTAATATTTACCTTTTTCATTATGATTTATTAAAATGCGTGCTATAAATGATATTTCATCTCTTTTCTCCCCTTGTAATTCCATCTTGTCCATTTCTATTCTTCACTGCCTCTAAATATTGAGAAGCAAATGCTGAGAAGCCACTTAAAATTAAATGTTATGCTACTGTTATTGTACATGTTTATGGTTGTTCTGGAAGGTGATATTCTACTGCTATTTAGATTTACTACAAGATTTTTTAAAACAAATTTGTTGTGATTTATATTGAGACTTTGACTTTGATGGTTATCACGGAAAGGTGGGATGTAAATGCCTTTAAAAAGTGAAAATTTATGGATGAAATAAAAATATTTTATTGTTTTCACTCTGCTGTTTAATTATTCAATATCAGGTGAACATGATGATGGATTTGGAAGGAAGTGACCTGTTGGCAGAGAAAGCAGACAGAAGAGAGTTTGTCAACCTTTTGAAGAAAATGCTGTTGATAGATGCTGACTTGAGAATCACTCCACTTGACACACTGAACCATCCTTTTGTTACCATGAAGCACCTCCTTGATTTTCCTCATAGCAACCAGTATGTCACATAAAGCACTTTTAAAACTAGGCCTGGGTTTCCCCTATCTCTGGAATTTTTTATGTTGTACAAATTTTATGTTATACAAGCTGTTTGTTATACAAGGGTCCACTGTATCTTCTTCACAATGTAGTTTCCTTTCTGCAAGGATTTCTTACTTGTAAGAACATCCAAAGTCATGATGCTAACCACCCTTCAACCTGAAGCAACATAGTTAGTTACTCTCTAAAGACATCCTGATTTCCAGGCCAGACAACTTTTATGAAGCACACTAACAAATCTGTACATATTTCTACTGGTGCGAACTCTTGGCTGACTTTTACTGCAGCATGTATGATATCACATGTCAGCTTATATTCCTATATTTTGTGATTTGTTTGTTTCCGGAGAAGAGTATGTCCTGTATGACTTAACATCTGTATTGTTGAGTTCTTTCATGTGTCTGAATTTTCTGTTAGCTGCTTGAAATAAAAAATCCTTTTTGATGTACACTGTAGAACTAAGTAATAATTATGAACATTAATAAGGAAAGGCATAGCCATCATTGGCTCAGTTGGTTAGATTCAAGTAGCATTATAAAGACGATATTACATATGGTAGATGTTAGGAATGAACACCAGTACAAACGAAAGGCCAATTGATGTTATGTATGAAATCAAGTACGTATTTCAGTCTATGAGAAAGACTTAAATTATTTGATTATGCATATTCTTGAACCAAAAATGATTTTTTTTTGCTTTTGCCTTTATCTCTTTAGCCTTCCTATAGCTACTAGAGAAATTAAAATATGTTCAGTGGAATAGTCGCTATTTGATATTAGGGAATAGTGCCACATTTAGTATAGCATGGGTGCAGTTTCTTGCATAAAATAAAATGTTTAAAAAATACAGGCCAAATTGTATTCTCCTCACAGTTTAAAGGACCTCATTCATAAATAAATACAATCATGCAATGCAGAGACTTCTTATAATGGAAGCAAAAGGCAGTGGTACCTTGTATAAAGGAATTAATTTGTTCCAAATGAAATTATGTTAAGCAAAATTTCCTTTATACAAATTCCCATAGGAATGCATTGAAATGGAGTAATCCCATTTTTATGTTGTATGGATTTTTCGCATAGGCGATTATGTTAAACAAATTTCCCCTGTCTCCATAATTTTTATGTTGTACAAATTTTATGTTATACAAGCTGTTTGTTATACAAGGGTCCACTGTACAGTGGACTCCGTATAACAAACGGTTTGTATAACATAAAATCTGTACAGCATAAAAAATTCTAGAGATAGGGGAAATTTGCTTAACAAAATCGCCTATGGGGCAAATCCGTACAGCATAAAATGGTCGTGATTAGGGATTGCTCTGTTTTCAGTGCACAATCCCTGGGGAAATTTATATAAAGGCAAATTTGCTTAACATAATTTCATTTGGAACGAATGAATTCCTTTAAACAAGGTACCACTGTATATGTTTCAAGTGTAGAATTTTAAATATGCTTGCTGTTGGTATGCAGACTGTTACAAGTCTTTTCTCTTTCTCCATTTTTCAATCAGAGTGAAATCCTGTTTTCACATCATGGACATTTGCAAGTACAGATCCAATTCATGTGATACAAACAGTCACAATAAAATAACACATCTGAGGCCAGTTGCCTCAGGCAATGCGCCAGGTCTGACTGGTAGCTTTGCCAAGATTGGTGCAATACGAAGTCAGGTAAGTATGAAGTAAACTTTTTAGACCGAGTTCTCTTCTCCCCACTACCCACACCCAGGGAACAATTTTATATTCATCTAGTTCAGCTGCATGTTTTGAATGAATAGTATAATCCTACTTACCATATATTTCTGTCTATAAGATGCCCCAAAGCATAAGATGGCCCCCACTTTTCCGACCCAAAATTAGAGATAGAGGAGTAAGAGAAGCCCGTCCGGGATGGATCTTCCCCTCCTTTCTGCACCCATAAGCCAAACATTATTGCAGTGTTCAGGGTCACAGAAGCACTTTCACAATCCCCTTTTGAACACACACATACACATTTTTAAGGTGCCTGTACTTGCCCAGATGCCTGGTTGATTTCAATGGGGTTTTCCCTTCCCACGACCACCTCTCTTATGTGCTATTCCCTTGTGAGTGTCTTGAGGCAGCAACTTTCAGGCTTGTGGGAGTTTCAGGTAGGCTGCTGCCCCTTGCTTGAATTTCATAGGACAAGAGAGATTTTAAATGAAGCTGAGAAGCTGCGAAAGAGGAGTCTGTCCTGGAAGATTCTCCCTGTGTGCCTTGGACCTGGAAGGTACAGGCAGTGTGGGCTGCTCTTTCTCAGCTTTGCTTTTAAATCTCTCCTGCAAGCCTAAAAGCCACTGCTCAGAGAGGCTCACAATCTAACACGTGCTGAGGGACCCGCACAAAAGGGGCACCGAGCGAGGGAGGGAACAGCACATAAGAGAGAGGCGGCCATGGGGAGGGAAAATCCCATTGAAATCAACAAGGCTTCCAGGCAGGTACAGGCACCTTTAAAAATGTGTGTGTGTGTGTGTGTGTGTGTGTGTAAAAGTGTGAAAAGTGCTTCCGCGCCCCTGGACACTGCAAAGTGTTTGGCTTGTGGACGCAGAAAGGAGCCAACACTGAAGCTGAGAAACAGGAGCCGCTTGCCTACAATGTATAAGACGACCCTCAGTTTTTAGCCTAACAATTTTAAGGGGGGGAAACTGTTAAAAATGAAAAAAAAATGACATGGTGCTCAATATGATTTAGCGGATAGAGTGATGAACTAGAATTCTGGAGACCTGGGTATGGGTCCATGCTCAGCCTTGGGAGCATATGGAACTGAGACAGACTGCTAAACCACACCTTAAACATCTCACCACCTATATAGCCTAGTCTTGCATTTGTATTTTGTAATGGCCACATGGCTCCCCCTTTTAATTTCATTTAACCTTGTAGACCAGCAATGGAGAACCTTTTAGAGACTGAGTGCCCAAACTGTGGTTGAAAAGCCACCAATTTTTTTCGCAAAGTGCCGGTACAGCAAATTTAACCTGAATGCAGGTGGCTGTGAAGGGGCGATGTCGGGTGGTCACAGAAAGGATTCCGAGTCCCACCTTTGGCATCCTTGCCATAGGTTCAGCAACACTGTTGTAGACCATAGTATCACGTTACTATAAATCAATTCCAAGTTGACAGCAGATAATAAAATCAAACAATTCTACTTGAACCTTACTTAGTGTAAGTCACTGTAGTGATCCATTTGAATTAGAAGTTAAAATAAAAAATAAAACAGTTAAAAAGTTAAAAGTTAAAATAAACATTAAGAAAATAGATAAAAAGCAAAATAATTGAACATGATCACAAAATAAATCTATTCAGCCTCAAAAGATGCCCAAACCCTCTCCCCCCCTTTCTTTTTCTTTTCTTTTTTGCTGCAATAGATGCATGGTTGAATTTGTTGTTGCATACAGAGTTGATTGGGATGTTATGGAAATGTCAGAAGGAATAGCGAGTGCACAAGGGATTCAGCACGCATAGGGCCATCTATATAGAATGTTCACATCTTCCCTTATGTAGAATGAGTTACCCAGAAACATCCTACATCAGCTTAATCTCCAGAAGCAAAAATGTGAAAATTCTGTTCCATACATGACAAATATATATTCAGTGAGGTATTTGTGCCTCTCCTGCTTGATGCCACCACTGTTTTTTATGCCTGAAGCTCATCATAGTTGGAATTCTGTAAAATGAAAATATTGGATAGGGATCCCTTAATGGGGGTGGCATTTTAGTATAGCAGCCTTTGAGATTCACCTGTTTATCCTCTGATTTCTAGTCCTTCTTTGCTCTTCTGCTGACCTTTCCAGTTCCTTATGTCAGTAGAAGGGAGGGGAGGTTTTATTTGTGGCTTTCCCTTTAACTCTAAATGGCTGCAGGAAAACAAGATAAAACTTGCATTCCTTTTCTAGTGTTTCTTTTAGAAAGCATTTTGAAATACTGTACTCTGAAGTTCAGCTGCAAGAGTTTTGCGTCCCAAAAATGTTTTATTATAGTGCCCTCATGTGGTCAAATGTTAAATTTGTGAGCCTGTAATGAATAATGAGATTGATCTTCATTTTATTAGTGTTTGCTAGGCTCCTATAAGAATGTATAAAGTACGGCATATGTAATGCTATTACTAAGAATGTAAGAATATAATGTTATCCTTAATATTCTGGCAGCCCAGGATATTACATAAGAACATAAGAACAGCCTTGCTGCAATAGGCCACAGCCCATCCAGTCCAGCATTCTGTCTCACACAGTGGCTCACCATTTGCTTCTGGGTATTCCCAAACAGATTACTTATTATTTGTTTCATTTTTATACTGCCCATCTTCCAAACTGGAACTCTGGGCAGTTTACAAGTAAAAAAGACATCAATATATAGGTGAAAAACATCAAAATACAGATAAATGGGGGGGGGGGGAACCCTGGGCAAGATACATCGGGGGCGGGAGGAGATTAGAGAAAAAAACAACCATAAAGTTAAAGTAGGTCGCCATATGCCTCCCTAAAAAGCATGGTTTTCAAGGCCTTTTTGAAGGCAGGCAGGGATTGTGCAAGGCGCAGCTCACTCGGAAGTTGGTTCTGTAACGATGGGCCCACAACGAAGAAGGCACGGCCGCGCGTAGCCAACCTCCGCGCCTCCCTAGGAGTGGGCACCCTGAGTGAGCGCGCCTGCGACATTCGAGTGGGCCTGGCCTCAGTTGACCTCTGTCATCACCTGCTTACGATTCCCTGCAAATGGCATTGAGAGATATCCTGCCTATCTCTCCATCCCAGAGGTTGTCCTGAGGCATCCATAATGATGGCCACTGATAGCCTTGTTCTCCATGAACTTGTCCAATCCTTTCTTAAAGCTGTCAAGGCTGACAGCTGTCACCACTTCTTCTGGCAGGGAGTTCCACAGACCAGTGATCCTCCGGGTGAAAAAGTACTTTCTCTTATTTATTAACTGTTACAGTTTTATTCATTTGAAAAGTCATTTTGAATTGAGTTTGGAAAATTGAGGGATTATCTTGTTAATTCATAATTTACCTATTGTTTCAGACATTAGCTGCATCTGCTCATTCGGTTATGCACCATGGAATACCACTACAAGCAGGAACTGCTCAGTTTGGTTGCAATGATGCTTTTCATCAAACATTGATTATATGTCCTCCTGCTATCCAAGGTTTGAGCTAAATTTTAAACATTTGTTGTGCTTTAAAAAACATGAAAATTGGTTTTTCCTTAAGTAAAGTCCATTGACTTGAATCTTAAGTCTGTTTTCATTTTAAAGAGCATGATTAAATTCTTGTCATGGGACATTCTTGTTGGTGAATGGGGTGATATAACTGCTGCTGGCTCCTATAATCTTGGCAGTCTGTTTTGCCCACTCAAATGTCCCCCGGAGCTGCATCACCCTGTGGGATGTAATGATGGTGGTGGCAGGGGAGGAGCATTGGGGGGAGGAGTGTCCATTCCTCTTCTGTTAGCAGAGTCTTTGACCTTAGCTAGCACTTGCTCTGTGTGAAAGGAATCCTCCTGTTTGTGAGAAGCACCCTCAGGATCTCAGTGTATGCTTGTTGCACATTGTTGTTGTTGTTCAGTCATTCATTCATATCCGACCCTTCATGACCCCATGGACCAGAGCTCGCCAGGACTTCCTGTCCTCCACTGCCTCCCAGAGTTTGGTCAAATCCATATTTGTTGCATCCATGACACCGTCCAACCATCTCATTCTCTGCCGTCCCCTTTTCCTTTTGCCTTCAATCTTTCCCAACATCAGGGACTTTTCCAAGGAGTCCTCTCTCCTCATGAGGTGGCCAAAGTACTGGAGCCTCAGCTTCAAAATCTGTCCTTCCAGTGAACATAAGAACATATGTTGAACATATGTGCATGTTTTTATTTGTGGGTGTCTTGTTTTAAGATCTTAATGACAGTATGGAAAAAAAGACAAAGTACTTCAGTAATAATTTTTAAGTCCTGGCTACATTCTAAATTTCACTGGGCATAGTAGTACCTGAAGGGCCATGTCTTCTATACATTGAGCACTTATTTCAGTCTTTGAATAATCCTTGGAATAAATAATGAATTTCTTACTCAAGGTGTTCTGTTTTACTGGATTGAATTGATCGTCACTGAACTTCATTAGGCAAAGGTTAAAAATGGTAGTGGAAAAGGATTAGCTACATTGCCATGTTTTTTTTAAATGAAGAATTAATTTTTTTGCTTGTTTGTTGAATGTTTATACCTCACCCATTTTCCAGAAGGGAACTGGGAATTCCCAACCCACATTACTGTGGGTAAATTTTAAAATTTGTTCTATCATTGCACAGATTGAAATGGATGGAAGTTCACATAATTAATTGGAAGAAGACCCACAGCAGTCTTAAGGGCAACATGCTTAGCTTTACGCTTGCTGAGATAACCTAATATAAGATGGCAAAAGTCTAGAAAAATTGTGGGCCTGTCAGTGCCTATCAGCTTTTTAGTCTGTCATCCTTTGACAGATGCTTTTCTGGGTCGTGTTTCCTAATGACTGTGTTTGCTTAGTCTGACTATATTTTTGATTAAAGTTCACTTTTATTACCCTAACACAATTTCTGTTATGTATGTTTATTTTTATCAGTCATACTTCAGATTGCAGGGCTAAAATGGTGCAGACTTTGTGGAATTTCTATTAATGCCAAGTTTAAGCAATGTCTCCTGTGTCTGGTGGGACTTGTTGCAAAAAGACTGTAGCACATGCCAGCCAATTAATCCCGTACCGAAAAGGATCTAGCTGATGACTGAAGGGCTGATTTAATATAGCTGACCACAGACTGTTCTATAATTTTCTGGCAGGCATCTCTTTCTGGTGCTGATTCTTACACTGTATTTCAGTCCAGTGTTAAAGTGCTCTGGTACACCTGTCTCTGGTACAACTGGCACACACAAAAAGTAGCCTGTTTGCTACTTCTACAACGTTCTCTTCTGAATCTTACTGGGTTTACAGAGGATTTTTGGCACTCAAGAGTTCAGCTCTTTGTTTTGGACCAAAGCAGTGGTTTGCCAGGTTAGACCATCATGGCAAAGCCTAGACATGTGTTGTGTGTGTGTTGTGTCGTTATAGTCGTGACTGACTCTTCGTGACTCCATGTCCATGGAGTTTTCTTGGCGGGAATACTGGAGTGGTTTGCCAGTTCCTACTCCAGGCGCCTACAGCACCTGGTATTCCCTGGTGGTCTCCCATCCAAGTACTAACTAGGGCCGACCCTGCTTAGCTTCCGAAATCAGGCGAGAACGGATATGCTTAGGGCATCTAGGCAGCATTAAGCCTAGACATCTCAAGGCCCAACTAGATGTGCTGCAAGAAGTCAGTGATTAGAATCTGTGCTGTATGTTTGAGCCTGCCCTGTTCCTTTCAAGACTGGATAAGTGTTTTTTCTTGTTGCCGTTATTTCAGCCCTTTCCTGTTGGTCCTTTTCCTAACATAGACTGCTTCTTCTAACTGTTGTTAGCTGTGGAGGACAAAATACAGGAAAAAATTGTGTGCTTCTTTCCTTTTTCTCTGTTTTTGGATCCAGTAGTAGCTTGATGTGGAAGTGTATTTCACTGGAGTAGGGCAAGGGAAGAAAGGGTTAAATGCCCTTCCCCAGAGCACCCTGAGAGTCACTTGGACAACAAGGGACTCTCCTGTCTTCAGAGCAGCTACATAGGGCTGCAAGTTAGTGTTCTTTCTGTACACATAAAGTTAATAGCACATTGTTTTTAAAGTTAGATGATTTATGCATGCCTTTTATTTCTTTATATTTATCCTTGTTTCCCCCCTTCTTGAATTAGGCATACCTAATCATGGGAAGCCAAATGGATATTCGGTAAGGGTAGATAATGCAGTGCCATTGGTAACGCAAGCTCCTACCCTACAACCGTTGCAGATAAGAGGAGTCTTTTCCCAGGTAAGTTCACTGATTTGCTACTGTGGATTTTACACCTTCGTTGGTTAGAAATGTTGTTGTTGGTTGATTGTTGTTTTTGACGTCGTGCCACCTTGGTGGGGAGGGGCTGTACCTGAGTGGCAAAGCATGCGGTTAAGTTCCACACATTGTTTAGAAGGTTCTCGGGGAACAATATGGGAAGATCTCTTGCCCCAAAAGTGAAAAGAGAGTCAACCCACTACTTTAACAGTATGCTGGTCTGATTTTGTATAAGGAGGCTTCCTGCGTCAAATCCATCCTTCACGATGCTTTTGTGTGTCTACCACAGGCCTGGTCTAACAGAGCTCAGCAAATATTGCTTCCGACATGGCAACAAGTGACTCCTATGGCTCCTGCTGCTCCACTAGCCTCTGATTCTGTGGCTGGCCCACAGAGACTTGGGGACTGGGGGTATGTTGAAAGCAGTCCATTTTGTATTTGATGCAAATATTCTATATTTGAAAACAAAAGGATGCAACTCTTTTCCTGCTTGAACCAGTATTTGTTTGCTTTGCCCTCCCCAGGAAGCTGATCCCCCATGGTAATCATTACAGCTCAGTGATGGCACAGTCCTGTTTAACCAATCAAATAACTCTATCCGCCCCTCAGCCAATTAGTGTGGGAATTGCACATGTGGTTTGGCCTCAGCCCACGCCTACCAAAAGGAATAAAGTGTGCCAGAACAGGTTAGTACTACACGGCGGGCCTTTGACTGGTTGAAATGTAAGCCTCAGAATCCCTTTAATAAAGGCATTTTAGAAACACTGCATGCTCACCAGGTGGTTGCTGCACCCAAGGGATTGCTTAGAATGTGTATTTCTTTAAACATTAAATGCTGTGTTAAAAACAGCACAAACTGCTCAGAAACCTATTGCTTAACACCAGGGGATGGCAGAAATGACAACAGCAACAAAAAGGAAATAATGCATTTTAAAGTAGCATTTGCTGCCCTCTAATTGGATTTCTGTTCACGACAGTACTGGTTTTGACTGAGTATCTGCAGATAATAAATTTTGGGTTGATTATTAAAAAAAAAACAGGTTGCCCTAGTTAGATGTGTTTAAATTTGTATGCATGGGGACGTGTCAGATTTAAAATATTGCAAATAGAGGCTCTTGTGAATAGTATAATGGTAGTCATAATTTGACTTAGAATAGTATTAAGAATAGTCTTTCTTTTGCTGGCAGCAAGAAACACTTTAAGTGCTCTGTGGAGAAAATGTGCCCCATCACTACAGAAGTTATTTACAAAGGTATGGGACATTTCAGTAATGGAGAACCCGGAAGGACAGTTACAGTGATGAAACTGTGTTAAGTAAACCCCTGATTCATGCCCACTGAAGTCAGTGAACATGGTTCCTGGTCCTTTTCAGTGGATTCTGAATCTGATTCAAATTGTCTATGGTGTCCAAGCCAGCATTTCTTCATTTCCTTTTTTCCTTTTTAAGAGAATGGTGCCTTCAGCATATTGTACTACATTTCATTGGTAAATCCAACTTTGAACCTTGCATTGCAGCATCTGAATAACCTGCTTGTGATATGCAAAAAAAATACCTGGAAAGTTTTCCATGATTGCTCTGGAAAACAACATTTTCAGTGTTACCTGTACCTTCATTCTTTTATGTTTCATGTGTTGATTTATATTCATTGATGTGTCAAGTTTATGTTCTGGCATAAATTAATTTGGGGAGGAGGATATATATATATATATATATATATATCTTCATGACATACCTAAATAGATCCCCTTCTTCACAGGAGCAATGTGCTACCAAGTACCAGTATCCAAAATTCAACGTTTGTGTCTCCAAAGATAATTAATGTGAAGGCTTGTGAGAAAGAAAATTGTGTTGAAACCCAGGACAATCAGGCTTCTGAGGGGAAGGAAAAGAGCTCTTGCAAACCATCAGTCAGGCGGGACCCTGATTCATCTGTTTCAAACAAACAGCGACAGGCTATCATCATTGCTGATTCCCCAAGTCCAGCGGTCAGTGTGATCACCATTAGTAGTGACACCGACGAAGATGATGTGGCACAAAGGCATCTGGCTTCAGAGTGAGTGGTGTTGTATGTTTTCCAAAACAAGATGGGGTGTGGTTTTGGTTGTCAATAAAGAGGCTGTATTTGTTAAAAAAAAATATCTCAGAAGTCAGATTTTTTTCAAATGTTTTTCATTCTGCTTTTCATTCCACTGGCCAGTTGAACTGCAGTTTTTGTTTGCAGCTTTTTGCGCACTACTTGGGCATTAATTATAAGGACTTGCGTGAAATGGGAAAGGAAGCAGAAGGTGGAAAACCGGGTGTATGTTTCATGATGCGTGTTGGTGACATGGGCAAACTGCGAAACAGTGGAGATGAGTTTCCATTGCAGAATGAGGCTTTCTGTCCTCTTTTCCTGCCGGAGACCGCAGTGCTCCCTGTCAGTCTGTTTCTGCAGGTTGTGTTGGGAGTAGAGCGGGCAAAGGGGGGGCGGGGCAGAGTTTGGATCTTTGTACGAATAAAAGGTTCTTTCTGTTCATCAAAGGGATATTTTGCTTTCATCCCTGTATGTATGTTTTAAATATTTAAATATATATTGGAAGTCCCAAATGCTTAATGCCATAGTAGTGACATGATTCATGAGATTTCCAGTCCAATATCAAAATGTAATGCTTGGTTAAGCCAGCAGGAAAGTGAAACTTTTAAATGGCACACTGCAGCCTCTATGGCTTGACAGCTCCCAGACTTTGTATTCTGGCATAACATACTGTCGATGCTAAACCAATGCCGTTAATAGTTACTATTGATGTATACTGATGAGTGTTGGTAGGCATATTTTTAAAAGTGTCTCTCCTTTTCTCTTTCAGATGTAAAGGTAGCTTAGATTGTGAAGCTTGCCAGAGTACGCTAAATATTGACCGCGTGTGTTCACTGAGCAGTCCTGACAGCACTCTGAGCACTAGCTCCTCTGGGCAGTCTAGTCCTTCTCCTTGTAAAAGACCTAACAGGTTAGAAATGGACATAATTGGTTTTTTTGTGTCACTAGCCTGAATTTGTGTAACACACATGACACTTTTAATCTTGGCTTCATGTGCCTGAGTGCATGCGCCATGGAAACCTGTAGGCAGCCCCGTTTCCTGCATCTTCACTCGCAGCCTTGGTGCAAACAGAGAAACAAGCCAGCAGTTGGGATTTAACCATTTGCAAGTGTCGCTTTGTGTGGCTGTGCCAGCATAATGGAAATAACATCACCAGCAGCATCAGATGGCCATGTATTAAGACAGCTTCTGCTTCCGTTTTAGGTTGTACGAGAATCACACGCCATGAGACAAAGTCGCACGGCCTGGAAACAAAGGAGGAACTGCTTAATTCTTGGCAGTCAAATGCTGATGGTGATGTTATCCCTGCTGTGCCAGTGTAGCTGTGCTGATAGATTTTTAGCAATAGTAAAAAACTCCAAACAAGTCAGGACTTGGCATCCAGCTTTAAACCTGAGTTTGCAGTTTGCAGACAACAGTTACTTGTTTACCCACTTAAATGAAGGGAGAAATGTGCGTGCATAGGTTTCATGTGCTGAAATGGTACTTACTCATATCATGGCTCCAATTATTTTTTTCTTTTCCCGGGATTTCTTTTACATATGAACGTTTGATACACAAGTCACAGAATATTTCTTGAGATGGGTATCAATGTGCTTAAAATAGGTGCCGAAAGATATCTTTTTAAGGCTGTGGGCAGCTCTTACGGTTTTTGAACAGTGTTATTACTCACTGTTGGTTACAAATGTAAACAGTTAAGTTTTCAGCCATCTTACAGAGAGACCTAAAATGAGCAGCTTTGTTCAGCTATGAATATCTTGGATTTGTGACCATTTAAATATATGCTGTAAAATTACTTTACTACCTTGGCAACGATTACCATGACAACTGAGCTGCTCTGTTTAAAAAGATGAAATAAATTACTAGGTCTAAGCCAGATGTTCCCCCCCCCCCCAGCAAATGCTTTATGCAGGTCTTCTCCATGCCCCAGTGGTTGGGTTAACAATTCTCTGAATGTTTGTCAGTTTAATTAGCTCTGGTTGGCTACCAAGTTGGAGTCATTTTATGCCTTTGGAAAAAAAAATAGCACACTTGCCTTTTAGTAACAGTAACAGACTCATGCCACCAATCAGATTTGTCTGCATGCTGACATCATGTCAGATAAATGTTAGCTGGGAGCAAAGCCACAGTGGCTTGGCGGAAGGGCTGCTTTGAATAATAAATGGCAGTGAAGCTGCAGCTGATCAGAACTGGGAGGAGGAGGAGGAGGAGGATACTACCAAGTGACTCCCGAGGGCTTATGTGTGCAGATAGGATGCCTGTGTTTTGGACCACCTACTTCATTTTCCTGGTTGAGGCCTGCTGGGAACAGTTTTTTTTTAAAATCCATATGAAATAGGGAAGGAGTTTGAAAAGGATTGGGGTTAGCATTTGTCCACTCCTTTAGGTGTTTTAAATGGCTTTAAATTACATAGTGGTAAAAGTGTGCTCTGGGAGAGAATCAACGTTTGTGAGAGTTCATTGTCATTGTTCATAGTTGTTGGCTGACACCCTTGGGGAAATGTACACTATGGAAAGATCTGAAGCTCCTTGAGTTTTGAAAATGTTCATACTTCCCCAGTAGTGTGCCTTGATTGTATAAAGCTAGAATGTAAGAACCTGCTTTTCAAGGCAAAAATCTGAGTCTTCCTGCTTAAACTTCTAAATTAAAATGAGAAGTAAGATTTTGGTATATTAATAGTAAAAGAAACTGTGGAGTATGTAATTCAGAATAGTGCTGTACTTCCTTATTACAGTATGTCAGATGAGGAACAAGAAAGTGGCTGTGACACTGTGGATGGCTCACCTAGTTCAGACTCATCAGGCCATGACAGCCCATTCTTAGAAAACAGCTTTGCAGAAGAAACCAATGAAAATCCAGAAACCAGAGCCTCAGCTATTTTGGAAGCCAAACCAGCTGTCTGCACTGTGGTTGTGCCACCGATGAGGATAGAGAACGGGTTAAATGTAGAGGAGCAAATGACAAAAGCAGGTAACCAGCACTTAATTTGGGTTACATTCCCAGTCTCATGCTATTTAGTGTACATTTTATATTATGGTTGGCGAGTACATGGTCAGTTATATAGTTAATTTCTCCTTTCTGCGTCTTCCCTCACATCCATAAAAATGTCTTTGGAATACAGTGGTACCCCGGCATGACATTAATCCGTTCCGAGCGCAGGCTTGTAACTCGATTAACTCATAATTCAGGGAGCAGTTTTCCATAGGAATGCACTGAAAATCAATTAATCCATTCCAGAGGATTTTTGCAGCAGCGCCTGCTTTTTTTCCCCCTGTGAGGGAAAAAGCAGGCGCTGCTGCAGAGGTCTTTGAAGCACTGGCGGAAGCTGCCTCCGTTTAAAGAGGCAGCTTCCATCTTTGCCTAGAAGATCTTTGCAGCAGCGCCCGCTCCCCCCCCCCCCCCCGCCCCGTGAGGGGAAAAGCAGGCAGTGCTGCGAAGGTATTTCTGGCAGTGTCGGAAGCTGCCTCTGTTTAAAGAGACAGCTTCCCTCAGTGCCTCGAAGATCTTTGCAACAGCGCCTGCTTTCCCCCTCACCGGGGAAAAAGCGGGTGCTGGTGCAAAGATCTTCAGGAAGCTGTGTCTTTAAATGGAGGCAGCTTCCGACACTGCCTCAAAGACCTTTGCAACAGTGTGCGATTTTTCCTCCAGTGTGGGAAAAAGCGTGCATGGTTTCAAAGGTCTTTGAGCCAAGCACTTGGATCAGTGGCTCAAAGACCTTTTAAATGACTGACCCCTTCTCTCCCCCCCCCCCAGCCGCCATCGTTATTCGGGTGAAACCCCATCTTGCTTGTAAGGGGGCTGGGGGGGGGAGAGAACCAGAGCCGGCTCGTAAGTCGGGATTCTAGGTTGTCGGGCGCATCGTAAGTCATGGTACCACTCACTGTATTAGGGAACACTCTTGGCAACTACATAGTGTGGCATGGAGAGGGAAGGATCCAACAGCAATAGAAATCCTGAAAATTCTGTGGAGGCCCATTGAGCTAGTGCACATAGGCATCAGTATGAGCCATCTGCAAAGGGCTTCTGTTCACACAAATGTTCACCTGAAACCTCTACTTACAGCATTTGTGCAGTTCTCTTTGATCTCATTTTCTGAAACAAATAATAATCAGGGAGGTCTGTAGTTCTTCCGACAGTGTCCTGGTAGCATTCTGCAGTGATAATGTTTACAATAAATAGATGCCTTAAGTTGTTTACTAAAGCAAAAGGAAGAGATGCTTTAAGAAGAAACACCATCTTGATCTGTTTGCATTTTGCTAGTTACCACCTGCCAGCCACTGACGAAACGCCGATCCGCTCGTGCAAAAGCAAATCTTTCTGGTTTGGGTAATCGCCAACGAAAATTGACATCAGCATTCCATCAGCATCACTCAAACCTCAGTCAGGTAGGTATGACAATGTTACAGTGTGAAGCATGTCTCATACATCATGCTCAACACAGGCTTTATCTTGGAACTGCTGCACATACGAGTCATGTCAACCTAGGCATTCCATTTTGTACATGTTACTGTCCTGAAATGTGAAGTCATTAGTTTTAATCGAACTATCCAAAGAGAGATCTATTCAAATTGATTTATACTCTGTGGAAGGCCAGTTAGTAAAAGAAAGTGGAACTGAAGGATGCCATCCATAGAGAAATTGACAGCACCACTCCTGATGATTGGCAGGTCAGTAGAAGCATATGACATCAATCTTCTAGAGTCTGCACTGGCTTTGTGTTACCTTCCTAGCATAATTCAAGATCCTGGGTTTGATTTAAAGCTCTATATGGCTTTGTATCTGTATATCTGCATGCTGTACATGTTTTCTGGATCTTGGCTTTTCTATATGAAATAGCAACATCAAGGTCTCCCAGGTTGATGGTTTCTGTGGCAGCTCTCCAATTCTCAAAACCCGTCCTTCATGAATTGTGAAGCCCATGCCAAAAATAGGTGTCTACAGGTCATAACGCTTTTTGCTCAAGAGTGAAATCTTCCTCACTGAACTTTGTAACTGTTGCACCATCCTAAGTGGTTGTATGTCAGACTAACACCGCTAGTGAAGCAAGTTGGGTGGGAGAAGCATAATTTGCACACTACATGACTATGGTTTTCACATATGTATCACAGTAGATGAGCTAAGAAAAACTGTTTCTACATAGTTCAGTGTGAATGTGAAGGGCAGCAGCATCTGAATGTAATGCAAAACTATTAGTTTTAGTAAAGTAAGTTTGTTCAGCTCCCTTATCGATGCACTTTTCTCTGCTTCTGTTTTCTCTATCTTGCTGGAAAAGTGTTAGAGTGTGGAAAACCTGGGAGAAGTATTATATATGTTTTATGTTAAATCATTTGAAGATGTTGTTATACCCAGTGGTACATATATACCATAAGTGGGTAGACCTTGTTTTAAAATAATTTCTCCTTTTATCTATAATGTCTCTTCTGCTCTGTTCTGAAGAGTGTCTTGGTCCTCTGGATTAGATTCTCAGGGGCTAACAGAGGGAAATGATGAACTACTGCTGCCCCCTTTTCCTGAGCAGGGGCATCCTGTGATGAAACCCCATTCAAACATGGATCCAAGCTAGCATGTTCTTAAGTTAGGGAACTTAAATTAGCCCAAGATGTGCTGATAGTTGCTAATTTCAAAGGGGACAAGTCTTGTTATATGTTATCATAGCTAAACAGAACTTCCGTGTTCAAAGACAACATTCTTCCGAGTATGAGATATCAGGGATGACCAGACTACATTTTCTTAGAAGCAGCTGGCTGGCCATATTTGGAAGCAGAATGCTGGTTTAGCGGGGGTTCCTTGGTTTGACCCAGCGGTGCAGTTCTTCTGCTGTGACATGCAAGAGAAAAGATAAAAGGGAACCCACGAAAGCCCGTTCCCCGTAATAGTTCAAGCAGCATTGAATGGGAGGCTATTTGTAGCCGATTGTATTTCTCGTTCAGAATTAACTGTCATTTCTGATCTAAAATTAACTGTCCTTTCTCTTGGCACAGGTTCATCCCTTTGGAGCTGGGTCTCAGGAGTGGAATGGAAACTGTGGCCATTGGCGGCAGCAGGCGTACATCCCAACTAATGTTGCCGGTCATGCATTCTCCCTTCAACACGGAAGCCCCACTCATAGCTCGGTCCATGCACATTTGGCCGGAAGTACACATCTTGGAGGACAGCCTGCTATTCTACCTTACCCATCGTCTGCACCCTTGAGTACTGCTGCTCCTGTGGCCCACATCCTGGCCTCACCGTGTACCTCAAGACCAATATTACAGCATCCCACTTACAGTCTCTCTCATCACAGTGGCATAGTTCACCAGGTACCAGTGGGCATAAATCCCCGACTGCTGCCTTCCCCAACCATTCATCAGACTCAGTACAAACCAGTTTTCCCTCCTCATTCTTACATTGCATCACCTGCTTACACGGGATTTCCATTGAGTCCAACAAAACTCAGCCAGTATCCATTTATGTGAGACTTGGGTTACAGTATCCTGATGAAACTCAGCGATACCTACATCTGATTTGAGAGGAGAACATGGTATTTAATAAATATTAGCCATGGCACAACAAGAAAATTATTTTTTTTAATCATGTTAGACTTGGGTGCAATTTAAACAACCTTGAGCTTTAACTCACTTTTAATGTGTTTTTTGCACATTTGGTATAAATTTGTCTTTAGTCATGTTATCTTCTTATAGAATAACTCCAGACAGGTGACTTACGGGAGTAGAAATTCAGTTTTGCTCCTACTATTTTTTATAAAATTGCCTTCTAACTAGTGTGAGACACGTCAACATTTGGGAAGCCATTGAGTGTACAGATTTAGAGCAACGGATGCACACGTGTCCTCAGTATCATATACGAGTAATTTGTTTGTATTGCGTGTCTTGCTGTTCAGTGTCGAGTCACTTAACTAAAAAGATGGAGCTACTTCTTCACATTGCATGTGTCTTTTGCATGGGCAAATATGAAGGTTGCCTAGAAACTTGCTCTTAAATGTTGGTGTCCTAATAATCTCAGCTGCATTGTAAACAGTTCCCACACATAGTGCCTTAAATATTTGAGGTTGTTAATGTTACTATATTATAAATGTTGAGGACTGCAGCACTTAACATTCGGATTTGCTGATAATTATTTGATAGAGTAATGCAAGATCACTTTCTTTTCTTTTCTTTTTTTTAGTTGTGTGTGTGTGGCATAATTTTAATATTGGGTGTGATTTCTTTATCTGGAAGGCAGCATGTTTTGCTATAGCTGAATTCTGCTGTCTGATCTTTTTCCCCCAGAACAATCAGCTTCACGAAAAGCATTTTGTAGTGCTTAGGAAAAGTTGATTCAGTAGCTGTTGAATTAAAAACAGATGTTTTATACTTTTCAGTGGAACTGCAATACACATTTAAGTAGTTTATTTTCAAAGTGCTTATGTCCAACTGGATTTAATAACCTGTTTAGAGGTGCAGTTAGGCATGACTTGGCTAGATTATGAAAGAAAACAAAGCAAAATGCTCATTGCTTCATGCTGTGGGTTCATCTTAGCTTCAGCAAACCATGCAGTATTTAATAAATAGTAGCAGAATATTTACTATTGAAGCTTGAAAAAAATGTGAGTACTTTGTGTGCAATTTTTCATTTATGCATGGGAGAGATTTTAGCCTTTTTACATTATATAGTATTTGTTCTAGTCTTTTGGGGAATTCTTATTTAATACATTCCGTCAGGGACAACAAATTACATGCATTTTTTTTTCCTTAGGAAGTGCATCTTTTCTGTGTTTTTGTTTGTGTTTAAATGAATTTGCTTTTGCAGCACCAAAGACTTAATCATCCATTTCCTATCAAAGGTAGCTACTTATTCATAGACCTCAAGCATATACTGTAGTGTTAGGGTGAGTTTAAAGGAAGGTATTAAGTGAGGCTGTGATCTAGCTTATGAGGCAAGTAATAAATTGTATCATTTATCTTGAATGTATCATAGATAAGCTGCTATATAATGATTGCCACTTCAGATAGCTGTGAAATTAGGTGATTTAACTAGTTCTTAGCCTTCTAATTTGTGTATGAGTCTAATTACATGAAATGGATGTAGGGAGTTGATTTTGTTTTGTTTGCTTTTCATGTTTGGAGTGTTGTAACTACTATATTGTAAATGATGGAAGACAATTGCATATGTTATTTTGGGGTGTGTTATTTGCATCAGTATTTTATCTCCATTAACTATCATTGCATATAAAGTTGGTGTATCAATGTAATTTAATTTGTATGTGTTCATATTGACATTGTGCAGACCCTTAAAACTACTTAATTTTTTTAATGTTTCTGGAATACAGTTCTTGCAGTATAGACTGGAATAGGAATGCAAATGATTTCTGTCAAGCGCAATCCTAAGCATGCTTACTTAAAGGCAAATCCCATTGAGCTTAGTGGGACTGTCTTCTGGGAAAGCGTGTAGGATTGTAGCCTCTACAGGCGAACAGCTGGCAGGTTTCTTTGCTCCATTTACACAAGCAGTGTTTTATTTAATGAATGTCTGAGCGAAATAAATGTGCCTGTATTTGATTTATTTTAAAGAACTTAAATACAGCAGTATTAGTTCATAAAAACCAAAGCCAGCAGGACATTTTAGAGGCTGAATGTGGGAATTAAGCCCCTTTCCCAAACCCTTGGAGTCACAATCAGAGAGCTACAGCCCTACATGGCCACTGGGTGTTTGGGGACCCAACTTTCTTCCTTTAAAAAACCACGTATTGTACAGGAAAACACTTGAATGTTTCAAAAGCTTCAAAATCAGTTTTTGATATGGCACATGAGGGATTCTATTCACGTCACAATAAAAAATAGTACCATTGGAGGCACGCGAGCCCTTGTATTCATACCTAAAGAAAAGTGGTTAGCATAGTATCTTTTGTATAAATGTCTATGTATATATTTCCTATAGGCACGAATAACCTGCCTATATCTGAATCTTCCCCACCCCCAAATTCTAAACCTTACACAAATGAAATGGAACTAATCAAATCAATTTATTGTGCTCTTTGATATTTATGGTTTAGCAAATTCTTTAATTTTTTCAGTTCACTTCTTGGCATTAAGAATGGGATTTTTCTTGGTGCTGTTTCCATTGCTGGCATTGGTCTCACCAGGAAAATAGAAACACCTGAAGTCAATGTCTTTTTCTATAACAAAAACAAAATGGGACAAAACAAAAATCAGGTTCTTTTTCATTTATTTGGATCTTTCTTTCTCTAGAGTATGAATTATGCTTTTAAACCGTGTTTAGGGTGTAAAACTAATGTATATGGTACTTTGTGCCCAAGTAAACATGAAATCTCTTATGTCCATATACTCCAAATAAAACCATGGCTACGAGCATTTTGTAAAAGAGTTTTTGTTTTGTTATGTTTTACTTGCCATTAGCGATAAATCAGGTTTGCCACTGCACATAATTTTATCACTGTGCAACCAGCTCTGTAATAACTGCAGTGAAGGTCCAGTGAAGAACGTTTTGTTCTTATTTAGGCTGCAGTCCACAAATTCACTTCAAAGTCATTCTGATTTCTTTGTGGAATAAATGGGCTTGGTGCCTGTGGTTTTGGAGAACTAAGGACATGCCTACAGAGATCAAGACAGGGCAAGGGTATAAATCAGTAATCAGAATAATCCCAAACATGCATCTATACATCTTAGCTTTCAAATGCCTTTTAAATAAAACACTGCACGATTAACAAAAACTGCATACTATTTTTAATTTGGAAATTAGTTTTTATATTCCTTGTATTCAGTTTTTAATTCAGGGTGTGTTATTGATCAAATATACTACTGTATTAACTAATTATTTGTTTTTAATTTTTAAATATTCTGTATTTACTGCTAATTTTAACATGGCTTGTGTTAAGGAAAAGCTCAGATCACACTGCAAGCTATAGAAAGATTTGTTTTAGTACTAATATAGATTTGGTTATTAAGTTTAAACTGTTACAGTTTAATAATTATTTGTAGAATTGTGGCTTTTTTGTTCTTGATTTCTGTGCTACACTAGTTTGCCATGTAGCAATTGCACTGTGCAATATTACAATAAGAGGACTGGGAAAATTTTTATGGATGTAATGTTTCCTACAGTTTGCGATAGTATTTCTCTCTAGTTCTCAGTGATTTAAATGTGACCAAGCCTTCTGTACTTTGTCACAAAAAGCGGGTTTTCCAGGTGACTATTTTGGTGAGTGTCAAAATAAGAATTTATGGTGTATTACTGTCGAGATTCACTTTGAATTAAAATATATATTGCTTCAAATTGAATTTATTGGCTTTTATTGTATTAAAACATCCATATACAATATTCAGGCTATATCAGGGGTCATAAGTCTGAGGGTGACCCTCATCGACACAGGAGACCGAGAAAATATCACTCATGATGAGGGAACTTCACAAATACAGGAGACGGATGCTTGGAGGACAGTCATGTGAGAAATAAAAAAAATACCAGCAACCAGGCAGAGGGCTTGCATCTTCACAATAGTTTTCAACCTCTCTCCCTTATTCCCTTGGAAACAGAAGAGCAGCAAGGTCAGCCTGAAGACCTTGCACAGAGTACTCAGGATGCTCCAGCACTGCAGGGGGGCCCTTCCAAGCCTCAAAGGAGGCGAGTGGTGATGGTTGGGGACTCCTTGCTTAGAGGAACAGAACCGATCATCTGCAAGCCTGACAAAGTGAACTGCAAAGTCTGTTGTCTCCCTGGAGCCAAGCTTTGGGATGTAACAGAGAGAGTGACAAGACTCATCAAGACCACTGATTGTAACCCCTTTCTTTTGGACCATGTAGGAATTAATGATACAGCAAAGCACAGCTTTCGGGACATCACAAAAGCGTATGAAGAGATGGGTAGGAAGCTGAAGGACCTGGGTCGACAGGTGGTAATTTTATCTCTCCTCCATGTAGAAGGAAGTGGCCCTCAAATTGGCCAAGGGATCGCTCTGAGAATCTCAAATTACAGAATCAATTTGAGGCTCTTTCCTTCATCACACCTCAGGACGAATGCACAGAGGAACAAGTGGTTTCACCTGAGGATCTCTCCCTCATCATAATTGATTAGATACAGGATCAGGTTCATGTAGATGAATAGGCTGCAGGAGACAGGCACCTTGTACTAGGGGATTCAATTATTAAAAATACAGAGGGATGGATTTGTGACGAGCATGATAATCATATGATCACTTGCCTGCCAGGTGCAAAGGTTGCAGACATCACAAGAAATCTAGGTGAGGCCTCGAATCGCCAAGCGGAATTGTTCCGGGTGGTCCGAGACCTCACCAATCCCGGTCCGCCAGGGCCTCCTCCTAGTGATTTCACTAGCGAGTCTTTCGCAGCCTTCTTAAAATCTAAGATAGAGGCCATCCGCTCCGAGCTGGACGCCGGTTGCACTGATCTGGCTTCCGCCATGGCTAGTGTCGGGCCGCCTCGGTCGCCCCGGTTCGTTGAGTTTGGGCCTGTTACATCTGTGGAGGCCTCCAGGGCCCTGGGACACTGCAGGCCTGCGGCTTCTCCGTTCGACCCTTGCCCTTCCTGGCTGATTAAGACCGCAGGGGGGAGCATGCCGAAATGGGCTTCACTGATTGCCTCAGCCTCCTTCAGAGACGGGATCTTTCCCAGTCTTCTGAAGGAGACGGTGGTGAAGCCCATTATTAAAAGACCCGGCTTGGCTGTGGACGATTTGTCCAACTATCGTCCCATAGCCAATGTTCCCTTTTTGGGCAAGGTGATTGAGTGAGTCGCCGCCCTGCGTCTCCAGTCGTTCCTGGAGGAGAACCAGGTCCTGGACTCCTTCCAGTCCGGGTTCAGGCCGCGACATGGGACCGAGACGGCTCTGGTCGCGCTGCACGATGATCTGTTGAGGAGGGCTGACAGGGGTTGCTCTACCCTGTTGGTCCTTCTCGACCTGTCAGCGGCTTTTGATACCGTCGACCACGGTATCCTGCTGGAGCGGCTCTCAGAGGTAGGGATTGGGGGTCTGGCCTTGTGTTGGCTCCGGTCCTTCCTTGAGGGCCGCACCCAGCGAGTGAGCTTGGGGGGTGAGTTGTCGGCTCCCTGGAAACTCTCTTGTGGGGTGCCGCAGGGGTCGTCACTCTCCCCAATGCTCTTTAACATCTATATGAAGCCGCTGGCTGAGATCATCTGGAGTTATGGAGTCTGCTGTCATCAGTACGCTGATGACACGCAGCTCTATCTCTCCTTTTCCACCTGTGCAGTGGAGGACGTCCGGACCCTTGATCGTTGCTTGGCTGCGGTTCTGGACTGAACCAGGACTCACAGACTCAGGCTCAACCCTGGCAAGACCAAGGTTATGTTCTTCGGGGGCTCCTCAGAGGGGTACTGTGGCCCTCTTCCCAGTCTGGATGGGTCCGCCCTCCAGCTGGCGCAAAGAGTGAGGAATCTGGGCGTCGTCCTGGACCCGGACCTGACCCTGGAATCTCAGGTGTCAGCCGTGGTCAGGTCGGCCTTTTACCATCTAAGGCTTATCGCCCAGATTCGCCCGTACCTTGATGAGGGCTCCTTGAGGACTGTGGTACAGGCACTGGTCATCTCGAGGCTGGAGTATTGCAATGCTCTCTACATGGGCTCCCCTTGAACCTTGTTCGGCGATTGCAGCGGGTTCAGAATACGGCGGCCAGGCTGGTGGTTGGTGCGCGCTGTTATGACCGCGCCACCCCCATCCTGGCTCGCCTACACTGGTTACCCGTTGCCTCCCGAATAAGGTTCAAGGTGTTGGTTTTGGTTTACAAAACCCTCCATGGCTTGGCCCCTGCTTATTTGGCGGAGCGTCTCCCCCGACAACTAGAACTGGCCCGACCCACCCACTCTTCGGTGGCCCTTTCGCTGCGGACTGTCACTCCGAGGGAGGCCCATAAAACGAGTACTCGCGGACGGGCCTTCTCGGTAGTGGCACCAACCATCTGGAATAAGCTTCCCAGTGAATTACGGCAGGCTCCCTCGCTGGCGTCATGTAAGAAAAATCTTAAGACCCTTCTTTTTTGGGACGCCTTTGGCGACGTCTAGGGATCCAGTCTGTTTGTTTGTTTGTTTTTAAATAACCCGCCTTTTACTCTTGGACACTACCGTTTTAATTGTCTAACTGATTTTACCTGTTTTTATCTTCTTCTTGTAAACCGCCCTGGGTCCCCTTTGTGGGAAATAGGTGCGGTATATAAGTGTGAAGTGTGAAATAAACTTGTTAGAGAGAACCGGGAAGGAGCCAGTGGTCATGGTACATATTGGTACCAATGATGTTGGGAAGGCCAAGCGGTCACTCCTGGAAGCCAAATTCTGGTTGTTAGGAAGAAGATTGAAGTCCAGGACTTCTAAGGTAGCATTTTCAGAAGTGCTTCCTGTTCCTCGTGCAGGACCCGCCAGGCAGGCAGAGCTAAGCCTCAATGTGTGGATGAGGTGTTGGTGTCGAGAGGAGGGCTTCAGATTTGTCAGGAACTGGAGAACATTTTGGGACAAGCCAAACCTGTTCAGGAGGGATGGGTTGCACTTGAACCATGATGGGACCAGATTGCTGGCACTCAACATCAAAAAGGCTGCAGAGCAGCTTTTAAACTGATAACTGGGGGAAAGCCAACAGGAACTGAGTGGCATCCGGTTCGGAACACCTCATCCCCGTTCACCGAGATTGGAGAGGATAGAGAACCACCAAGTCATGACATAGTATGTATTAGCACTGGGAGAATAATGGGATGTGATAGTTTGTCTACTGGAATTAAAAGCTGCGGGGGCGGGGGATCAGAAAAAACCCCAGCCATTCTTGGGTGACCCACTGTACAGGTGCTTCGCAAATGCTCGAAGCCTCTGAGCAAAAATGGGAGAACTTGAACATTTGGCAGCTAGGGATAACATTGATATAATAGCCATAACAGAAACATGGTGGAATGTGGAGAACCAGTGGGATACTGCAATCCCAGGCTATAAACTCTATAGAAGGGATAGAGAGGAGCGGGTTGGAGGGGGAGTGGCCATCTATGTCAAAGAAGGGGTAAAATCCAGCAGAATTGAGACTGACGGTGGGTCTGACTGCACCAGAGAATCACTGTGGGTTAAACTACCAGGTCCAAGGAGCGATGTGATAATTGGAGTATGCTATCATCCACCAAATAAAAAACCTGAGAACAGGCAACTCTGGATTTAATACTGTGTGATACTCAGGACCTGGTCAGGAAAGTAAATGTCACTGAGCCTCTGGGGAACAGTGACCATGCTGCAATCTCCTTTGCCATGCATGTTGGGGGAAGAGTGTCAAGCAAATCTGACACAAAACCCCTTGATTTCTGAAGGGCAAACTTCCCTCAGATGAGGAAACTAGTTAGAAAGAAATTGAAAGGGAAGGTTAAAAGAATCCAATCTCTCCAGAGTGCATGGAGCCTAAAGGCTCAGCAGAAATGCATACCACAAAGAAAGAAGAGCTCATCTAAGTCCAAGAGGGCACTGGCATGGTTAACAAGTGGAGCTAGAGAGGCTCTAAAGCGCAAGGAGAGGTCTTTCTGTAAATGGAAATCCTCCCTAAATGAGGGGAAAATAAAAAGGAACACAAACTCTGGCAAAAGAAATGTGAGAAGATGATAAGAGAGGCAAAGAAAGACTTTGAGGAACGCATGTCTAGCAATATAAAGGGAAATAATAAAAGCTAGAAGAAGTAGGAAACCTGCCAGAGAACCAGTTGGCCCTCTGGATGGTGTGGGAGGTAAAGGGGAGGTAAAGGAGGACTTGGAAATTGCAGTGAAATTAAGTGATTTCTTAAATGGCCCCTCTTGACTAAAGAATTAAATCAAATACAGGTTAAAAGAGAGGGTGATTTAGGACTAATTGATAAATTGAAGATCAACAAGTCCGCTGGGAGAGGTCATTAAGAGGTTTAGGCCGAGGAGTCAGCAATATGCTGACGACACTCAGCTCTACCTCTTGTTCTCCACCAATCCAGGTGTGGCAGTCTCTGTTCTGAACTCTTGCTTGGGCTCGATAATGGACTGGATGAGGCTAGAAAAAGTAGAAAACCTGCCAGAGAACCAGTTGGACATGGGAGACAGTATAGAGCCCTGGGGAACCCCATTACGTAACCTCCATGAGCCAGAGCACCTGTCCCCCAGCACCACCTTCTGGACCCGGTCAGCAAGGTAGGAGTGGAACCACCGTAAAACAGTGCCTCCAACTCCCCTCCCAACCAATCTGTCCAGAAGGACACCATGGCCGATGGTGTCGAAAGTTGCTGAGAGGTCCAGGAGGATCAACATGGATGCACTCCCCCTGTCTCCCGGCAAAGGTGTTCATACAGGGCGACCAAGGCAGTCTCCGTTCCAAAGCCCAGTCTGAAACCCGATTGAAGTGGATCTAGATAATTTGTTTCATCCAGAAGAGCCTGGAGCTGCTCAGCCACCACACGCTCCAACACCTTGCCAAAATAAGGGAGGTTTGCCACTGGGTGGTAATTAACCACCAGCCCTGGGTCCAGGTTAGGCTTTTTTAGGAGTGGTTGAATCACTGCCTCCTTTAACAGGGCAGGGACCACTCCCTGTCTTAATGAGGAGTTGATGGCCTCCTGGACCCAGGTGCGCCCCCCCCCAGCAGATTATTAGCCATGATGGACAGGGGTCGAGTTGTGTAGTAGTGGCACGGACACAGTCCCTCACCAAAGGCTGCTGAGAAAATTGCACAGTCAGGGGATAAGAGGGCAGGTCCTCTTGTGGCTTGAGAACTGGCTGAGATCCAGGAAAGAAAGAGTAGGTGTCCATGGGCAATTTTCACAATGGAGAGAAGTTTAAAGTTGTGTGCTCCAGGGATCTGTCCTGGGACCAGTGCTTTTCAATCTGTTCATAAATGACCTGGAGACAAGGATAAGCAGTGAGATGGCCAAGTTTGCAGATAATACAAAACTTTTCAGAATGGTAAAAAAAAAAAGAGCAGATTGTGAAGAGTTCCAGAAGGATCTCTCCAAACTAGGGGAATGGGCTGCGAAATGGCAAATGCATTTCAATGTAGCAAAATGTAATGCATATTGGGGCAAAACCAAACTTTATCTGTCAACTCATGGGCTCTGAGTTGTCCATGACAGATCAGGAAAGAGATCTTGGTGCGCTGGTGGACAGCTCAACGAAGGTGTCTACCCAATGTGTGGCAGCGGTGAAGAAGGGCAATTCCATGCTAGGCATCATCAAAAAGGGGATTGAAAATAAAACAGCCAACATAATAATGCCATTATACAAAACAATAGTAAGGCTGCACCTGGAGTATTGTGTACAATTCTGGTCACAGCATCTCAAGAAAGACATAGTGGAACTGGAAAAATGCAAAAGAAAGCAACTAAAATGATTACTGGGCTGGGGCACCTCCCTTATGAGGAAAGGCTAAAACATTTGGGGCTCTTTGGTCTGGAAAAAAGGTGCCTGAGGGGGGATATGATTTATATGTACAAAATAATGCAGGGCATGAGTAAAGTGGATAGAGGGACACTCTTCTCCCTCACAAAATACCAGAACTAGGGGACATGCACTCAAACTGAGGGCTGGGAGAGTAAGAACAGACAAAAGAAAATATTTTTTTCACCCAGCACGTTGTTAGTCTGTGGAACTCCCTGCCACAGGATGTGGTGATGGCATCTGGCCTGGATGCCGTCAAAAGGGCATTGGTCAGATTCCTGGAGGAAAAGTCCATCACAGGTTACAAACCATGATGGAGATGTGTAATCTTCAGACTTAAAACCGGGGTACTTCAAGGACCAGATGCAGGGGAGTGGTATAAGGAGAGAAATATCTAGACTCATGCACTCCCAGATGTATCTGGTGGGGCCACTGTGAGATACAGAAAACTGGACTAGATGGGCCTTTGGCCTGATTCAGCATGGCTCTTATATTCTTATGTTAAATGGAAAGAATAATAGCAGAGTTGAACAACTGGCTACGCAGATGATGCCAGCAGAAACAATTTGGTTTCTTGGGCCATGGTTTGATATTTCTTTCAGATGTGCTATTGGGCGAGGATGGGGTGCACCTCACCACGAATGGTAGGAATATTTTTGCCAAGAGGATTGAAAATTTTTAAGCAGAGCTTTAAACTGAGTTCTCAGGGGGAGGGACAAAATTTTCTTAAGGGTAGGCATCAAGAAGGGGTGGTGGGGAATAGTCCAAACAGGAAAAGGAGTATTACAGTCCAACATTGCAAGGAAAAATGTAAATACCTCTACACCAATGCACAGAGCATGGGAGACAAACAGGAGAAGCCAGAACTCCTAATACAGCAAAATAAATATGATATAGTTGGCATTACTAAAACCTGGTGGGATGAGACTGATGACTGGAATGTAGTTATTGGAGGGAATAACCCGTTTCAGCGGAACAGGTCTAGTAAAAAAGGACCTTTATATATTAAGGACATTTATGCTGCTGAAGAAATCCAGGATACACAACTGGGAAGTCAGGTTGAGATTATTTGGGTGAAAATTAAGGGGGAGAATAATGGGAGGCATGTCACTGTGGGGATATATTATAGACCCCCAAACCAGCCAGAGGAGTTGGATTACACCTTATGAGCAGAAGGCCACACAGTCAAGAGGAAGGCATGTAGTACTAATGGGAGATTTTAACTATCCTGATATATGTTGGCAGTCTAACTCAGCTAAGAATGCAAGTTCCAATAAATTCCTTAATGGCCTTGCAGACAATTTCATGGCCCAGAAGGTAGAGTATGACATGTTTGATATCTGTCTTTTAACTGTTAAATGTGGTTGCTGTCCACCACCCGGAGTTCCTTCAGGAAGACGGGTAGTATGGAAATAAATAAATAAATAAATAAATAAATAAATAAATAAATATGAGGCAAAAAGAGGAACAGCTATTTTAGATCTGATCTTAACCAATAGGGAGGACCTTGTGAACAGGGTCGAAGTGGTGGGATCTTTAGATAGAAGTGACCATGCTCTTTTGGAATTTGTTATACAATGAGAAAGTGAAGCTAAGTATAGCCAGACAAGCATCCTGGACTTTAAGAAAGCCAATTTTTATAAATTTAGGGAATTATTGGCTGTAATTCCATGGACCGAAAAACTGAAAGAGAAGAGAGTCCAAGATGGGTGGGAATTCCTTAAATGCGAGATATTAAAGGCACAATCTAAAATGGTTCCAACAAGAAACTGCAATGGTTGACTAAAGAACTTTCAAGTCAGCTAAATATATTAAAAAAAAACATGTACAGGAAATGGAAAAATGGGGAATGCACCAAAGAGGAATATAAACAAATAGCCATTATATGTGGGGAGATAGTAAGAAAAACTAAAGCACAGAATGACTTAGACTTTACAGAGGGACTAAAGATAGTAAAAAGGTTTTTTTTTTTTTTATGTCTGGAGCAAAAAGAAAAATAAGGAAATGATAGGGTCTCTGCATAGTGATGATAGCCAATTACTAACAGGAGACGGGAAAAGGCAGAACTACTCAACACCTTGTTTGCCTCCGTTTTCTCCAGAAAGAAAAAAAAAAGAGTTCAGTTGAAGATTAAATGAGGTAGGGTGGAAATTGCAGCATAGAATAGGTAAGAAGGTAGTACAGGAACACCTGGAAACCCTAAATAAATTTAAGTCTCTGGGGCCAGATGAATTAAACACAAGGATATTAAAAGAACTGCAAAAGTAATTTCAGAAACATTGGCAATAATATTTGAGAATTCCTGGAGAACAGGGGAAGTCCCCATATTTTGGAGGAGGGCAAATGTTGTCCCCATCTTCAAAAAGGGGAAAAAGAGGACCCAAATAATTACTGCCCTGTCAGATTGACATCATTTCCTAGAAAGATTCTAGAACAGATTATTATTCATTTCATTCATTCATTCTTTATTATGCGGTCATAGACCCGATTTAAAAGCACAGAAGGAAATTTGGTAAAAACAAATAAATAAAACTGATTTGTAATACAAAATCTTAAAATACAAGCTAAAACCAGGACGTGTTAAAAGCACAGAAGGAAAATTGGTAAAACTAAATAAATAAAACCAATTTGTAATACAAAATGTTAAAATAAAAGCTAAAACCAGGACGTGTTAAAAATGCAGAGAACCGTAAGACCCAGTGCTAAGGGAAATCAGTAGCATAATTGAGACGTTGCTTATTTTTAAAGTTGATCACGGAAGCAAAAAATTTAGCCACAGATTCTGTATTTAGTTGATTTTTGCCCACCAATAATTGAGACAAAGCTCTGTTTTGGATCTTCCAGGACATTTCTTCAAGATTGGCACAATAAATCTGTTACGTTCTTCTAAGTAAAAACTGCATCCAAACAAAACATGATCCAAAGACTCAACTACATTATCACCACAAGCACATAGTCGCTTAGCATAGGGAATATTACAATAGCGACAGAACAGATTATTAAGCAGGCAGTCTGCAATCATTTAACAAGCAATGCTGTCAGTATTAGAAATCAACACGGGTTTCTCAAAAACAAGTCATGTCAAACTAATTTGATCTCTTTCTTTGATATGATGAATGAGGAGAATGCTATGGATGTTATTTATTTTGATTTCAGTAAGACTTTCAATAAGGTCCCCCATTACATCCTTGTAAAGAAGTTAGTAGAATGTGGGATAGATAATCTACTGTTAGGTGAATCTGTAATTGGTTGACTGATTGAACACAAAGGGTGACGGTAAATGGCTTCTCCTCAGCATGGAGAGGGGTGACCATTGGGGTGTCCCAGGGTTCCATTCTGGGTCCGGTGCTATTCAACAACTTTATTAATGACTTAGCCGAAGCAATAGAGAGTAGACTGATTAAATTTGCAGATCATACCAAATTGGGAAAGGTAGCTAATTCCCTAGAAGATAGGATAAAAATCCAAAATGACCTTGACAGATTAGAGTCCTGTCCCAAAGCAAATAGAATGCGTTTCAACAGAGAAATGTAGGGTCCTGCATCTAGGCAGAAAAAATGAATTGCATAAATATAGGATGGGAGACACCTGGGTGAGAACAGTACCTGTGAAAGGGACCTGGGAGTCTCAGTGGACCACAAGTTGGACATGAAACAGCCCTGTGATGTGGCGGCCAAGAAAGCCAATGTGATTCTTGGTTGCATCAACAGAAGCACAGGTTCTAGAGCAAGGGAGGTGATAGTACCACTCTATTCTGCTCTGGTCAGACCCCACCTGGAGTATTGTGTACAGTTCTGGGCTCCTCAATTTAAAAAGGATGTTGACAATCTTGAGCAGGTCCAGAGGAGGGCAACCAGGATGGTTAAAGGTCTGGAACACATGTGTTACGAGGAGTGGCTTAGGGATCTGGGAATGTTTAGTCTTACAGAGAGAAGGCTGAGAGGGGATATGATAGCCATTATTTAAATACAGTATATGAAAGGATGTCATATTGAAGAGGGGCTGGCTTGTTTTCCATGGCTTCAAAGACTAGAACTCGGAGCAATGGTTTCAAACTACAGGTACAGGAAAAAGAGATTCCATTTGAACATTCGTTAGAACTTCCTGACGGTTAGAGCTGTTCAGTAGAATATGCTGCCACCCAGGGTGGTGGAGTCTCCTTTGGAGGTTTTTAAACAGAGGTTGGATGGCCATCTGATGGGAGTACTTTGATGGGGATTCCTGCATGGCAGCGTGTTGGACTGGATGGCCCTTGAGGTCTCTTCCAACACTGTGTAGGATTTGGACCATCAGCATTATTTCTGATTATACATGGTATGATCACAGAAGAAATAACTTGACAGAAGCCATCCGATATGTGTGGCATCTGGCTTTCAGAAGTCAGAAATGTTGCCTTCTAGGCCTACCTTCGCTTAGATGGTACCTTCTGCTGGTTTCTGCTGGGATCCCATTGTATGGTGACGGCAAAAGGTACAAAGTAAGGAGAAACAGTTTTAAGGTTAGTTTGGGTTCATTCCTTTATTAGGTGTGATGAAGATGGAGTATTAACTCACAAGCATATTTGACTGAGAGGAGCAGACAATCTGATGTTGAATCTCTAGTACTGGGTTACCAGTTCCAGCCATTTGTGTACTAATTCTTGTTGTGTCAAAACTCATTTAGCAGATACGAAAAAAAGCCCCACATAGTTATGATAAGCATTAAAGTCGTCGCATACTGGCTTAAAATACACAAACCCAGGAAGTTAAAAGGTTGGTTCCAAACTTTGGGTCCCCATATTGTTCTTAGGCTACAACCTCTTGAAGCCTTCACCACTACCTTTGCTAGCCAGAAATTCTGGGAGTTGTAGTCTACAAACCTCTGAGGACCCAGGGTTGGAAATCACTGCCTTAAATGCTATCCTTTGTGTTTCCAATGTCACAAATTGTACCTCCTTACAATTTATTCTCCATACATCTTGGTCTTTCAGGCCCAAATCCCAATGGGGAAAATGGAGTGGATGGAACCAGAAAAAGGTGCCATATGTAGTTCTGCTTCTTTATTGTCCTATGAAGCTCCTGACCCTAATTGTATTGCCAGCAGAATTTTTCTCCCTACTCCTAGTTTATATCAGTAGTCAACTGTTTTCAGGCTCATGCTTTCCGTATATTCTGGACTACAATTCCAGTAAGTCCTTGTGAGCATAGCTAATGTTGAGAGTGAGAGAATTTGTAATGTAATGCATCTTAAGGGCACGAGTTAGGTTAGGGAGTGGTTGAAACAGCAAGAGGGAGCCTGCAGCCAACAAACTCTGGCATCGTTTTGCCAACTAAAGACAGGATATTGTGTAGCTTCTATTGTTGGTGAAGTGGAGCCCCCCTGCAACCCCCACAGCAACTACAGAATATAGCAAACAGTAAGGGTAGGAATATTGGGCACTAAAGTCTCCCATCTGAAACAATGCACGTTGCCCACATCTGGGATGACTTCTTACTCGAAATTTGGAACAGCATAATGATGAATGAAAGAAAAGCATTTAATCATAAACTATAAGAGATTTCCACCAGAAGCACACTGTACAGACATCTGCAGTTGCTTTGGAAACTGAAGTACTTGTCAAGACTAAAATGGGCTGGGTGGCACAGTGTTGCATATTGGAAGAAAATGTTAACTCATTGTGCTAAGAAAGATGCTGTTCATACCACTTTACTTCAAATGCATATGCCCAAAACTGCTTTGCAGTATGTGTGTCTAAAGATTGTGAGCTCAATTGTCTGTGTTGACATTCTGTGTGAATTCATGTGGACACCTTAAGGAGAATTTAGCGATCTGTGCCTTTTCAAAACAGGGTAGATTTGATTTAAATCACTTTGATTTAAGTCATGATTTAAATCCCTAGTCAGTAAGGCTCAATTTAAATCATGATTTTCTACATAAAGACTCAGTTTTGCTGGAGTTGTTTTAATCTTAATATTTACAACCAGATGAAGGTTTCATGTTGGAATAATAACTTTTCAGATTAGTTTTACAGTTATATCAGAAAATTACTGATTTGGTGGTTATATACCATTAGAAATACATAGATAGATACCGGTAATTATGAAATTATTGTAAGGTGAACTATCTCCAGTTTTAATAGGTTAATCATATTTGGACAACTGTTCTGTTGTACTTTATTGGATGGAGAAAAATAATCATTACCTTAATAATAACAATTTAAATACTTTTATTGAACCAAAACAATAACATTATATAGCATTATGTATGCTTGTATTTGCAGAGGAACCAAGGGATTAAGGCCTTTATCTCAATTCTGATGTTTAGGCATGTTATTTTTGAAGACCCAAATGCACAGTTTTGAAAATAGCAAAACCAAGCATCTTTGGTAATATCTTCTAGAAAGAAACATTGCCCCAAATAATCAGAAACCTCTGGGAGAGCATGACATTGTGAATGGATTAATACAGCTTTATGCTACATAATTAAAAACTAATTTCATTATTAATGACATTTGGACTATAACGTATCTTAACTAGAACACAATAGTGAACAAAGGTTTTTTAGGTACAAAGTATGCCCTAAGCATATCCGATCTTGCCTGATTTCGGAAGCTAAGCAGGGTCGGCCCTGGTTAGTACCTGGATGGGAGACCACCAAGAAATACCAGGTGCTGTAGGCGCCTGGAGTAGGAACTGGCAAACCATTCCAGTATTCCTGCCAAGAAAACGCCATGGATATGGAGTCACGAAGAGTCGGTCACAACTGTAACGACAAAACACACACACATTGAGAAGTAGCCGGCCTTTCTTGCTTTCTGGGGCACCCTGGGACTTCACAGCTTCCCCAAGGCTACGCAGGCTGGGTTATTCTTGCAGGAAGCACAGTGACTCTCCCAACCAGTGACTCTGTCCAACTCACATAGCTATCCAAACATCTGGAATATATCCAATATTCCTTAAATTATTAACTGAAAGTTGATTGATATTTAGGATCCAAGTATAGTATGGGGGGCGGGGAGGGAGCCAGTTTGGTGGCTAAAATCCTGTTGTGCAGTTACATAAACAGCATAATTTTTTGGAAGCATGCTCAGGAGACATCTGCTGTATACTGAGTTGTGTAAGTCGGCATGCAACACATAAGGTGGATGGAGATTTCGTAACTCATTGCAATCTGCGTTACATTTTCACTTCACCAGAAAACCAAAATAATAGTTGGGTCAAACATGCTAATTAATAAGATATAATCTAACCACTATATTTATATTGTGTCGCTGTATATAAATAAATCTGCCTGTAGCTATTTGTTGCTTAAATAAATAATAACACAATGTGCTATTAAGTCAGTTCTGACTTATGATACCTTTTCAGGGTTTTCTAAATAGAGAATACTCAGAAGTGGGTTACCATTCCCTTCTTCAGAGAATGCCCTGGGACTTCGCACCTTGTCCAAGGCCATAAAGACTGGCTTCACTCACAGGAGGCAGAGTGAGAAACTGAACTCCCAATCTTGGCCTCTACACTCAGATACCTAAACCACGGAGCTATTCAATCATCTCCTAAATACCGTACTGTACTGTACATCGCTCATTCAACATGTCAAATAACAGCAGCACTGAATGAATACCACCAGGGGGCTCTGCCCTAACAAGTGAGGTAGGCTTATCATGGTAACAACATACATCAAAGCTTCTTTGCCATAGAATAAACTTGAAGCCACACCGAAATGTCAGACATGTTGGTTCAACAGTTCTACAGCAGGTTGGACTTTAAAATGCACAATTTGAGTCATGGGCTTATTGAAATTTTTCACTATTGATCCACCCAAAGTAGCTTCTTTAGTATGAGGAAGGTTGGTAGGAGATATTCAATTTATACTCCACTTCGGTACTTCATCCTGGTCTAAATAGGCTCTTTAGATGGACAATGGCCAGTGAAAGTCACACCTCTGTGAAGTGGTCCTGATTTTTTGGGGGGGGGGGAATAGAGAAAAGGGCAGCATGATAAAGAGGAAACAAATTGTGCCTATGTCACCCACCCCTCATATGAGAGGAATTTTCTACACACACAAAAGGCCACTGTGATCCCTCTGTTAAACCATATATCTTTTCTAAGATGTGTGCATCTTCCTCATTGAACGAAAGTCCTTCATTCTTCAGATGAACGTGCACTCCTGATTCTGGCCGTATTTAATGGCTGCTTAGTTTCTCCAGTATAGAGTGTTCAGCCATAAAACAGGAGATGGCCCAGCATAAGACGTGCAACACCTCAGGACCAGAAAAATCAGGACCACTTCACATCTCCACCAGGAAGGCTACTGCTAACAACCAATACTTAATGGGTGTGGCAAGGGCTGCATAGGTGTGACTTGCACACACCCCTGACCATTGTCTATCTAATGATCCTATTCACACCAGGGTGAGAAACCAAATTGGAATATAAATTGGAGATCTCCTACCAACCTTCCTGAGACTGAAGAAGCTACTTGGATGAGTAGTGAAACATTTCAATCTGGTATTGTATTGTATCGATTAATTGTTGTTAACCACCCAGAGTAGCCTCACTGCCAGATGGGCAGTATAAAAATCCAATAAATAAATAAATAAATAAATAAATAAATAAATAAATAAATAAAAAGAAGTCCAGTTGCTATGCCTCAGCTTCCAGATAACTTCACCTTAATAAATGAGAATCTTCACAGACATACAAAATAAAAGGCAGAACCGGTCCTTTTATGTGGCTGCCCCAGTGATTTATAACTCTCTTCCCAGCAAGGCCCGCCTGGTGCAATCCTGTCCTGCCTTTAGGAGAGCTGTGAAAACCTGGCTCTACAAAGAGGCCTTTGGTTGATTTGCTGCTATGTTGTGTTTAGATCTGCCGGGTGCCTATATTTTTGGTATTCTATGTATTTTCTATTCATATATACTCTTTACACTTATATTGTCTCTTGTTTTTGTATTTTACTTTGTTTTGTGGGTTTTGTTGTTCATCGCCTTGCGCTGCCTTTGTGCAAGTTGGAGGTATTGTGAGGGTTCTCCTTTCACCCAGGCATCCCGCCCTTCCAGCTTCAATGAAGGTATATCTTGATAAGAGTAAACTGAGCTTTTATTTGGTTCTTCCACGACGACAGAGGTTCTCTTTCTTAAACGGTTTCAACATCTTTAACTTCAGTAACAAAAGGGTTGTTCTTAGACTCATAACTTGGGGTCATTATAGAGAAATCAAGTCCCCCACCTCCTCTAGGGGAGAATTGACTCCACCACTGTTCTCCTTCTCTGAGAGGCATGGTTCCTCCACTTGCACCTCAACCTCTGAAGTGAGTTGGGGTCCAGGACGTCTCTGGCGGTGGGATTTGAAAGGATAATCTTCTCTCAGCGTCAAACCCCTCCCGGTACATGGTTTCCTGGTCCTCACCTCCTCCTCTTTCAGCTTGGCCTTCCATTGCTCTAAGGCCAACTCCTTCCTTATCTCTTTTCTCTTCCTGTTGTACTCCCGAGCCTCTCACTCACCCCAATATGAGCAGCCTTGTCGATGTGCTCTTCACCTGTAGCTCTCGGCCTCAGGTCTGGGCATCATCATTTGCTCCCATTGTCCGGTCCACGGGTTTTCCATCCATACCCATTCCCAGTCTGGTGGTAGCACCCATGGCTTCCCCTTATTACACTCTCCAAACCCCACCTCCACCACCTCTGATTGGTGGGGCTTTCTCCAGTTCCTTCTCCTCCTTAATGGGGCCTTTGTATTTTCCCTCCTCTTTCTCTTTTTCCAAGATCTTCAGAGAGTCTTTAAATTGTTTCCTCAGCATTTCGCTCTCCTCGGCCTCTCTGTCTTGTGCAGCTCTGCGCTCCTCCCTCCTCTTCTGCTTTTCAAGCCATTCATCCCTTTCAGCTTCTCGTTGTGCAGGGGTCACTCTCCCACCTTCAGAATAATTCCCCTCACAGGTATATAAATTATAAATAAACTAAACTAAATTAAAACCAGTGAAATCTAACATGCATAGTACCTTTAAAATAAGTGTCTGTAGAATTGAGCTGTCAAAGCATGAGACAAACTTAACTTTAGCACATAGAGTCAAGTGTTTTGAGTATCTGCCAAATCTGTCTTGTGACGTTCCAAAATCTGGCAATATTTTCAACAACTGATTCTTCTTCTTCTTCTTCTTCTTCTTCTTCTTCTTCTTCTTCTTCTTCTTCTTCTTCTTCTTCTTCTTCTTCTTCTTCTTCTTCTTCTTCTTCTTCTTCTTCTTCTTCTTCTTGCTATCCACCTTCCTTGGTTGTTATTCTTCATTGCTTTCCTTCACTTTTTTCTTATAAAGCATTCTGATTCTTTCAAGAAATAGCCACAAGTCTTGAAGTATAGCTAGGTACTATTTGTTGCATCAAAATATAGCTAAACATGAGTAATAATTTAACATGGGACAATACTGGGCACTGAATGAAAGATTCTTCAACTAACTCCTCAAAACCAGAAAAGGATACCAGGTGAAAGAGTGTTCATATGCCATATAAACCAACCTTTGACTACCTGGTGCCCTGCACATGTTCAGCTAGAACACCTATTAGCCCAGCCATTGTGGCCAATACACAATGCCCCAAGGGTGCAGCTTTCTGTCATAACAAAGAATAAGAACAGGATTGCTCTCCATAACATTTTTTTTTAAAAAAGAAGTGTTTTTACCAACCCTTTGAGGAAAACAACATATTGTATAAATTACAGAAACAGTAAAATAAACAATTGTGAAAAGAGATATAGCTGGCTCTGGGATGTACTGAGAAGGACGCCCCATCCTACATTTCCTTATTTATTTATTTATTTATTTATTTATTTATTTATTTATTTATTTATTTATTTATATATCACTCCCATTTCCCGGGCGGTTCACACAAAAAGAACTGTGCAGGGGACTTCCTTCACGTCTGTCTGCCTACCTTGTCTTATGGAGGATCTGAAATACAGGATTGTTTTCCCTGATTTGTTTAAAGAGTTTTTTGCCCTTTATTCTTCAAATAAAGCATGCTCTCTGAGTGGTTTAAAAATAGTAATAATCAGTTTTTGGACCTGAAGCTTACAATCTAAAAGACAGAGCACCAAAGAGAAAACAGATTGGAAGAGGAAGAAAATAGCAAACACAAGCACTGATTGCTGTTTTCTTCTGGCAGGCAACAGGAAAGTGTAAACTTTGTCCCTCATATTATTGCCACTAGCAGGTTATACCCCCCTCCCTCCCAGGAAGATCACAGCAAATCTGCTAGCTTAGTACATCAGCAAATGACTGCTGGTCTCAGCCTGGCCCCATTGGGATCCATGCCTTTTTTAAAGAGCAGAGGTACAGCCAGGCTGAAAGCAGCCCTGTTTTTTATCACCTAAGAATCTCTTCTCTGTCAGAGAAAAACACACAGCAAAGCACTAAGCATAGCACCTTGTGGAAGGGTCTAGCAGAAGGGCAGAAACACACACATTGGTTCCACATCTCTTAAAGCCATTTCATGAGCCAAGGGAGGTTGGGAGGATTGTCATCTATTGGCCAATACTGATCAGAGGCTTTCTGAATGGATGCTTGCTTTTCCTCCATGGCAAAGTGTGCAAGACTGCCTTGGAATACTGTAAAACGTGCTTGACCCTAGTCTCTGTTCTCCCCAAAGCTCATTTGCACTCCCAGAGAATTTCTATGTAAATATACACATCCCAGAAGAGGCCCATAAATGCTGGATTCCTTTAGGACTTAAATAGCCCTGTAAAGTCAGTCAGAACTGTACTGTATAAAATACAGTACATTGTATTTTAAGTCAGTCAGAATTGTACTGTTAAAATACAGTATATAACCTCATCAGGTTTCTGCTCTTTGCCTACAAAGACCCTGCACTTAAGGCCATGGATTGATCTACAGGGGCCCAAGCCAGGCTTTCATTTGCAGAAAGAGGGAAAAATGTAAGCTAGTGTTGTAAAATGGAATTCCACCCATACTCTGCTGTCAGCTTTATCAAAATCCTAGGGAAAATTTCCTGGAAAACATCTTGGCTATCCCACAGGTGGAGACCCCTCTGGCAAAGGTGGGCAGGGTACTTTCAGATTGTGACCCACCCATTACCTATAGAATAGCAATGTTTGCTAAAGCCTCCAGAAACATCTGCACTAATTTCCTGAGAGCCATTGCAGTTAACTGTGCAGGGGACTCCTTGATAGGAAGGGATGCCCATGTCTGTTTTCCTTTTCCTTCCCTCTCTTTCTGTAAAGGTGGCCATACGCCGTACCTTCCCATGGATAGGCCCTGTTGTGTATTGATCTGTAATTGCTTATGTGAAGTAACTGCCTTCCTGTTCCCAAAGGGAACAGGCCTATTGGTTATTTCTAGTTGCTGCATTTGGATCCTCAATCCTATTGGTTTCCGCCAAAAGGCAGCTTTGTGATTGCTTGTAATTGTTCCCTCCAAAATGTAGCTTTTCCTAGCCTGTCCTCGTTCCTATAAATGTAGCTCCCTCGCCCCAGTCCCCAGACTTGTTCTTTCCCTGAATAAAGAGTTGTTACCATAGAAGCTGTCTCCAGCCTACTATGTCACAGAGCTGAAATCACTTGCTGAAATCACTAAACCCCATGGTTTCACACTGGCGACGAGGATGGGATCCGGAATGCTGAGAAGCAGAGGATCATCACGCTGACTCAGAGTCCGGATCGCAGGGAAGAACAAGACTCACCTGCCGGCTTAGAAGACGACCCTGCCCGCCGGGAGAATGGAAAGTCCACGGGTATTGGAACCCTTCCAGCCATCGCAGCCCCACATTTGGGAGGACTATGTTGAACGCTTCGAGTTCTTCGTGGTGGCTCAAGAAATCACGGATGACAGCAAAAGAAGGGCCACGTTCCTGAGTTGCTGTGGGCGTGAGACCTTCTTGTTGGCCAAGGCACTGCTCGCCCCAGCAAAGCTGAGACATCACTCACAGACATTTTCGCCCGGCTGACAAGCCACTTGGCACCTACCAAAACCAAGATGGCCTGGCGGATGGAGTTTCAGAAAAGGCAGCAGCAAGCCAGATAATCTGTGGCTGCATTCCTGGCAGGACTCCGGGAGCTTGCTCAGCACTGTGGCTCCCCAAATCTTGAAGACACTCTCTTGGATCAATTTGTTGGGGGGCTCAGCAGCAAAAAAGCCCGAAGGCGCATTGTGGCAAAGGAAGATGTCACCCTTGCCTCCGCCTTGAAAGAGGCCACCGCCACAGAGAATTATGAGCAGGAAGAGCTCAATGCCAGTTGCAAGGCCATGAAGCTGCGGGTAGAGGCTGCCCATGCCATGGATGAGCCAGAGGCTAGTCCAAGCCAGAGCCCAGTCCGTGGTGTCGAGTTGGTGCGTCAGGCTGATGCACGGCCCAAAGATCGCCAAGGCGCTTGCCCAGGCTGTGGTGGAAACCATGAGCAGAAAAGCTGCTGTTTTTGTGATGCTACGTGCAGGGCATGCGGAAAGACAGGACACATCACCAGGGTCTGTAGGTCGGTGGCAGCTGGAACAACGGGATCACCTAGATCAACGTGTCGCAGATCATCCACCACAACTCATCTCCTGGATGACTGCAATTATCTCACAGAGATCAACGGAGAGACCGTGCAGTTTCCGGAGCAAGGCAAAACATCAGTCAGAGTGAAGATTGAAGGTCAACCGTGTGACATGGATGTGGATTCTGGATCGGGATTCACCATTGTCTCAGACCAGACTGCAAGGGGGTAAGTTCCCTGGGGGTAAGTTTCCCTCTCTGGAACCATTCCCAGCAACCTTGCAATCATACACGGCTGGCCGCATCCACATTCTAGGAATGCGTGCTGTGAGGGTACAATTCTGGGAGAAACAGGCCGTGCTTAAATTGGTGATTGCAAAGGGGAGTCGCCCCAGTCTCCTGGGTACTGACTGGTTTCCCGCCTTGGGACTGAATATATCAGGGCTCCACTCAGTCCAAACGTCCCCAGAGTTGGGCAAGGCATTAGGCCAGGAATTTGCCGAACTCTTCAGTGGTAAACTGGGTTGTTATACAGGGCCTCCAATTGACTTTGAGCTGGACCCCAAGGTGGCCCCAATCCGACTCAAGCCAAGGTGAGTGCCATTTGCGCTGCAACCCAAGATTGAGGCGGAACTGGACAAATTGGTCAAACAGGGAGTTCTTTCACCTGTGGACTCTTCTAAGTGGGAGACTCCTATCGTCACACCCCTTAAGGCAAATGGGGAAGTGAGAATTTGTGCAGACTACAAATGTACTATCAACAAGGCACTCAGGGGAAATTCATACCCCATTCCAGTCGTCTCACAGCTGTTGGCAAAACTAGCTGGGGGGAAATTTTTCGCCAAACTTGACCTGGCACAAGCATACCAGCAGCTGCCAGTGACTCCGCAGTCTGTGGAAGCACAGACTATCGTAACACACAAAGGGGCTTTCAGAGTAAACAGATTACAATTTGGAGTTTGTGTGGCCCCAGGGATTTTTCAAGGTCTAATGGAGCACCTGTTAAGGGGTCTGCCAGGGGTCTTGCCATTTTTTGATGATGTTCTGATTGCTGGGAAAGACCCCCAGGAACTAGTTGGGCGCATCCGTGCTGTGTTAAGCAAATTTAAAGAGGTGGGGGTGCAGCTTAAAAAGGAAAAATGCAGTTTTGGGGTGCCATCTGTGGATTTCTTGGGGTTTAAAATTGATGCAACAGGCATCCACCCCACTGACTCTAAAATTAAAGCCACTACTGAGGCTCCACGCCCACAGAACAAGACGGAGTTACAGTCATTCCTGGGACTTATTAACTTTTATCATTCATTCCTACCTCAGAAAGCTTCAATAGCGGAACCGTTGCACAGACTATTGAAAAAAAAGCATGTGTGGCATTGGGCTCAGGCACAGCAGAAGGCTTTTGACACCTTACGGGGCATGCTGACTAGCAGGAGCGTCCTTGCTCATTATGACGACTCAAAACCTCTTGTCCTGGCATGTGATGCCTCTCAGTATGGGCTGGGAGCTGTGCTGAGCCATAGGGAAGCAGATGGGTCAGAAAAGCCCATCTCATTCTATTCTCGTACCATGTCGCCAACAGAGCGCAACTACGCACAAATTGACAAAGAAGCCCTGACTATTTATACGGTTGCCACTTCTTCCTTGAAACCGACCACAAGGTATTGTTAGGATTGTTCAACCCGAACAAGCAGACGCCGCAGATTATCTCCCCCAGGATGTTACGATGGTCTATATTCCTGAATGGGTTCCAGTACACCCTGACCCATGTTCCAGGGAAAAGGTTGTGCCACGCTGATGCACCCTGCCTATTTGGTGGAGCGTCTTTCCCGACAATCAGATCTAGCCTGACCCACCTGCTCCTCGATGGCCCTTTCACTGAGGATTGTCGCCCCGAGGGAGGCCCGTAAAACAAGAACTTGAGGACGGGCCTTCTCGGTAGTGGCACCAACTATGTGGAATAAGCTTCCCGGTGAATTACGGCTGGCTCCCTCGCTGGCGTCATTTAGGAAAAACCTAAAGACCTATCTTTTCCGTGACGCCTTTGGTGATCTCTAGGGATCCAACTGTGTGTGTGTTGTTTTTTTTTATCCCGCCGATTTATTTATTCTTGGAAACTATTGTTTTAGTTATTGTGTTGACTTATTGTTTTATCTTTATTGTTGTAAACCGCCCTGAGTCCTTTTTATGGGAAATAGAGCGGTATACAAGTGTAAAAAATAAATAAATAAATAAATAAATAAATAAGTCGCTTGCCCCTTCCTGGTGTGAGTGATGCGGATCCTGCCCCAGCAGAATGAGTGATGATGCTGGAAACACTCCCGGGGGCCCCTGTAACGGCCACTGAAATAGCTGAGAGAACAAGGAAAGATACCGCTCTCTCCCGTGTGCTCACTTGGGTGGGGAGGGGATGGCCAGGTGGCCCGCATGAAGAAAAATTTAGACCATACGCAACAAGGCAACATGAGCTATCCCTGCATAAGGGCTGTCTCCTGTGGGGAGACAGGGTGATCATTCCAGCGCCACTGAGAAACAGGGTTCTGGATACGCTTCACATGGGGCATCCGGGAATGGTCAGGATGAAGTCGCTAGCCCGGTGCTATGTGTGGTGGCCTGGGATGGACCATGATGTTGAACAATGGGTACGGACATGCAAGGCATGTCAGGAAGTGCGCCTAGAAGTGGCCAGAGCACCAGTCCACTGGTGGGAGGAGACCCGGACTCCCTGGAGCCGGCTGCACTTAGATTTTGCTGGGCCATTCCAAGGAAAGGTTTTTTTTGTTATCGTTGATGCGTATTCTAAATGGTTAGAGGTAGCTATGGTTCCCAGCATGTCGTCAGCTGCAGTCATCAAAGTGTTGAGACAGCTGTTTGCAACCCACGGGTTGCCCGAGACCATTGTGTCAGACAATGGAGCAGCCTTTGTATCCCAAGAATTCAGGGCATTCTTGGCTGATAATTTCATAAGAGGGGTCACATCAGCTCCCTTTCACCCCTCCTCCAATGGGCAGGCTGAGCGCATGGTGCAGACAGCCAAAGGATCTCTTGCATGCTTGATGGAGGGTGACTGGTCAACGCGCATTGCCCGAATGTTGTTCTTGCAGCATGTGCGACGCCGTGTACTACTACGGGCAAGTCGCCAGCAGAGCTGCTCCTAGGTAGAAGCCCGGTAACGGTGCTGGATTATGTCCATCCAAGACAAAATGCCAAACCGCAATGCTAGAGCACCTCCACTGGCAAAGAGCGACTCTACAAGGTATTTTGCTCCTGAAGATTTGGTCTGGGTGAGAAATTATGCCAGAGGTCCCCTGTGGGTGCCAGGGGTGATCACCAGAGCGTCTGGGCCAGTCTCTTATTACGTGACCATTGAAGATGGCAGGGTCTGGCGTAGGCACATGGACCAACTGCGGCGCAGAGCGCTCAATAGAGTGGGTACAGGAGTGGGGGAATTGCAGTCTGAGAGTGACACTACCCCCATTAATGAGTCACAGCTCCAAGACCAGAGCAGAGATGCCCCAGGAATGCAGGTACCAGTGGCTTCCGCAAATGAGTCTGCTCCTACAAGTCCTCATGGTGCCGAGGAACAGATCAGGGACACTGAGTTGTCTAATACACCCTCCTTGTCAGACGAAGCTATTACAGTAGACTCTCCACCACAGACACTGCCTGCTCAAGCCCCTGCAACACTAGTAGTCAGGAGATCAATTAGAAGTCGCAGGGCCCCACAATATCTTAAGGATTACGTGTGCTGTGCCCACCAGGGGGGGAGGGGTGTTGTGTATTGATCTGTAATTGCTTATGTGAAGTAACTGCCTTCCTGTTCCCAAAGGGAACAGGCCTATTGGTTATTTCTAGTTGCTGCATTTGGATCCTCAATCCTATTGGTTTCCGCCAAAAGGCAGCTTTGTGATTGCTTGTAATTGTTCCCTCCAAAATGTAGCTTTTCCTAGCCTGTCCTTGTTCCTATAAATGTAGCTCCCTCACCCCAGTCCCCAGCCTTGTTCTCTCCCTGAATAAACAGTTGTTACCATAGAAGCTGTCTCCAGCCTACTATGTCACAGAGCTGAAATCACTTGCTGAAATCACTAAACCCCATGCTTTCACAGGCCCCTCATTTTATGATTGTGATTTTTATTTGCTTTTATCTGATTATATTGGTAATTTACTGATTGTGACAGCTTTTAGCCAATACAATAAACTGACTTGAACTGAATTCCAACTGGTTTCAACAGCAACGACCACTATACTGAACCCTCTCTGTCCATTAATTTTCATACCAAATTTTATATCATCCTTGCCTGATGAATCATCTGAAATAACACAAAAGATCATATTGTTTGTAACTTTTTAGAGACTCAATAAACAGTGATCTGACTCAGATTTTTGTTTTTGTGGATGGATTGCACAGCTGTTCTTTTGTTTGTTTGTTTGTTTACTGTAAACATCAATAGTGAATTCGAAAGCTGGAGCTGAGCAATAAGCTTGACTAAAGCAGTAATATAAAAAACTACCAAGCTACTAAGGTGGAGCTTTTCAAGACTACGGTTTATTTTCTTTGCATCTTAATGTAGTGTGGTAGCAGTGGTGTTGAGGAAAAGCATATTCTTCTGCCTTGAAAAAAAGAATGTTGTGTGCTTCCTTGCGTATACCATATACCATCATGGCGGGCATGAAGTGAATAGTAGAGGAGGTCTGCTGCAGCAGGAGTAATCAGCTGAGATCCCAGTGCAAATTGCTGTGACACTGGATAATGGATCTGTGTCACTGGCTGAGTAGTTTTCATCTAAGGCCGTTACTTCACATCCCGTTCGTCCCTCCTTGCTGTCCCACTTGGGACAAAAAAAAACCTTACCTCACATCCATAGCGTGACAGCAAAACCTTGTCTCGACCACACCCCCTAAACAGGGAACAGAGCACGACAAGCTGTCCCTGCCCCTGGGCTGAGGAATTCTCTTGTCACACTTTGTTCCTGGTTCCTGTTCCGAGACAAGGGACGTGAAGTAACGGCTGTGGCCATGGAGGCACCATGCCAGGCAAAAGCCCGTCTGGGCTGAAGAGAATGGCTGTTTCCCCCTTTCGCTCTAGGAATACTCCGACAACTGAGAAAGCCGACTGGAACTCCTGTGCCAGGCCAGGCTCGGCTGCCCGCCTGTCCCTGCAGAAGAAGACAGCAGCCCCATGGCCAGTGCCAGAGGTGGGGCTGAGCTCTCTTTGCCTGCTCGCTTGCTAGCCTGCAGACTGCTGAATTCAGGGCGAGGGTGTCTCGGCCCACCACCCACGCTGCCTCTTGCCCATGGCAAGTGGTGATGTTGCAGCTGCCTGGGCTCGCCCGGCTCCTCCTGCCGGGCACCCCGAGACAGCCTGCATGCCCATGGCCAACGGCAGGGTGGTTTGCATACCTTCCCCACACGCTCTGCGAGCCGCCTATGGGTCTGTCTTCAACCACTGGAGCCAGGCTCGTCTCCTGCACCCCACCCAGTCCTGAGACCCTTTCCGGGACCTCCCTGTCTCGATCCTTGGTTACCGGTGGTCAACCAAGGGCGGAAGCCATACAGCGCCCAACAATTAAAAAAAACCTAAACGAAGACAGGGAAATCCAATAGTTGTCATGAAACAAGGACATGAAGTAACAGTTGTCATGATACAACTAATCACGCCCGTGGGTAAACGAAAACAGGAACTGAACAGGGACAAAACCATGTGACCGTGAACAACGCTATCACGGAACGAACATAATCACGGAACGAGGTAGGACGTGAAGTAACCGCCTAAGACAGCCTACATGCTGTAAAACTTATCTCAGCAGCACTTCCAGTGTTGGATGGCCAATACAAGAGAGATGGATGGACTGGGTGATGTGATGTATAAGTAATGTCCCTTGCACTAGTCAGTCACTTTGCTAACTTTTAGCTACAGGACCCTAGTGTTTCCGAGAGAAGCTCTCCTCTTCCCTCCATTTTGGTATTGTCTTTGCTGCTTTATAATTGTGCTATTACCTGATGTATCACTGAATATTTGCTTCCCATTTCCTTTGAAGCAAAACCAGAAGCAAATGTGTAGGACCAAGGAATTAGGAATCAGACAAGAGAGGCTGTCATTTTCAGAACACACACACACACACACACACACACACACACACACACACAGAGAGAGAGAGAGAGAAAGAAGTGTGAGCAAGGTCAGAGAGTTCTTGCCATTGTTCTAGTCTTCTTGCTGACCCTGTTTGTTGCTTCTGTGAAGATGCTGAGTCATTCAGGTGAGTTTATCTGGAAGTTGAGTCATGGAAACCGGACTTCTTTTCTTTTTGTTGTTTGCATTTCAAAACTATTTTTTTCACAGTGCCAATTAAACAGAACATTCACTACCTTTGAACTGTAATAGGAACAAAGGACCATCAGTCTCCCAAGTGTTTTCAGCCCAAATATCTGTCAGCTCCTTGATATTCTAACAAGATGAAGGAAATGAAGGAAATGAAATTACATTCTGACAACTAGAGCACAGATGACACACAGAAAAACCATTGCAAAAACAACCAATGACAAGGGAGAGACTGGGAATTTATCTGTGGCACAGATGATAACTTTCTACCACTGAAACTGCAGAATGTTAGCCAACTAAAGAGTTTTTATATGTGAAGCACCTTTTCATTATTTGGGTGGGTGGGGTAGGCAGAGAACCAGTTATGGTAGATAAAGCACTGACAACCTCCTAGGAAAGTTTTGCATTATTTTTTTAAATGTAAGGTTCTACATACAAGTCTTGATTTGGATGCATAGTTTTGGTAAAGTAAGATCTGGATGTTGTTGGACACTGGTGGAAATCCTGCTTATAGCATAAGCCCAAGTCTTAACTTTCTACCACTGCTGCAATTTTCAGGGGCCACACATAGTCATGGATTCTCTAGGGACTCTCTTCAACCTAGGAAAGTCTTTGGAGGGCTTGGGACTTCAGGGGGGAGCCTTTAATGTTCAAAAGTCACTGCTAGTTTCCCCAAGTTGAAAATAATACAGTACTGTACTTAGGAAGCCTCAAAACCTGTGTGTGCACGCATGTAAGTGAGGTATGAAACTTAAAAGATAAAAGCTGAAGCTTATGTCATCAGTCTTACATACACAGATTTTTCTGTGTTAAAAGGATTCTGTCTAGTATATTTTTGTGTTTTTAATACTATATAGTACTTTATGATTCTATGTTCATACTGGGGAAAAAAGAGGATCCAAATAATTACCACCCAGTCAGCTTGACTTCAATTCCTGGAAAGATCCTAGAGTAGATTATTAAACAGGCAGTATGTAATTATTTAACAAACAATGCTGTCATTACAAGAAGTCAACACAGGTTTCTTAAAAACAAATCATGCCAGACTAATTTGATCTCTTTCTTTGATAAAATTACAAGCCTGGTGGATCGGGGCAATGCTGTAGATATTGCTTATCTGGACTTCAGTAAGGCCTTCAATAAGGTTCCTCATGGTATTCTTGCTAAGAAGTTAGTAGAAGTTGGGATAGATAGTGCTACTGTTAGGTGGATTTGTAATTAGTTGACTGATCACACCCAAAGGGTGATCATAAATGGCCTCTCTTCAGCTTGGAGAAATGGAATCAGTGGGGTGCCCCAGGGTTCTGTTCTGGGTCCAGTGCTGTTCAATATCTTTATTAATGACTTGGAAAAAGGAATAGAGTATGCTAATTAAATTTGCAGATGATACCAAATTGGGAGAGGTTGCTAATTCCCTAGATAGGATGAAAATCCAAAAGGACCTGCAGGAAAAGAGATTCCATTTGAGCATTAGGAAGAACTTCATGACAGTTAGAGCTGTTTGGCAGTGGAATATGCTGCCACAGAGGGTGGTGGAATCGCCTTCTTTGGAGGTTTTTAAGCAGAGGCTGGATGGCCATCTGTCAGGAATACTGTGATGGGGGTTCCTGCATGGCAGGGGTTTGGACTGAATGGCCCTTGAGGTCTCTTCCAACTCTATGATTCTATAATTCTATTTTATTATAATTATTTTATGTGAGCAGCCTGCATGGTTTTTCAAGGGGCTGTGCTTCTCTTAAAGACAGTATTGTATATGCAGTAAATGTTCACAACAAAATTTCCCAAAGTGGAAGTTATTCCATATTTATCTATCATGTTTACTGCTGGCTTTTATTTCCTGTTTAACATTTCCTGGCATGGGTGTAGTTTAGTGAACAAGAGCTTTTCCCATCCTAGTGCCCGCCAAATGTTTTGAACTACCATGTGCATTGTCTCCAGATGGGCAAATACACATTGAATCACAGTTATTTGTAATTTTTCCAGGTGATATTCAAAGACCCCAGGGACATTGGCAAGAATGAGTGGCACACTTCACAGATTCCTTATATTATTATGGCACTTAAAGCAAAGTGTTCTGCTTATATACCGCCCCATACCACTTCAAGTAGTCTCTGGGCGGTTTACAGTTTTTAATTGCAGTATGCAGGCTACACATCCCCCCCAGCAAGCTGGGTACTCATTTTACTGACCTAGGAAAGATGGAAGGCTGAGTCAACCATGAGCCTGCTATCTGGGATTGAACACCAGGTCGTAAGCACAGCTTTAGCTTCAACCACTGCACCACAAGGCTCCTATAACTTATTAAGTTAACAATGTTAAATAAAAAAGTGTGCTGCTTATATACCACCCCATAGCGCTTAACGCTGTCTCTGGATGGATTGTAATTTAATTATACAGGCTACACATTGCCCTACCCCTTGCAAGGCAGATACTCAATTTATCAGTATATCAATTTCTCTTGCATAGTACAGTACAATTGTTGAGGTCTCTGAGTGTTGCTGCTGGGCTGCAACAGCTCTCTCTACACACACATACAATTAGTTATACTGTAGTACAAATTGAGCAACCTCTGTCATTTTGTAGCACATTGCCCTGGCTTTGCATATGCAGATGAATGTCTGCATCCTGTATAGATTTTGAGTTGGTTACTTTAGGACACATTTGTTTTATGGGTTGTCAAATACCTTCTGACTTAGAGTGACCCTATGGGTTAATTAATTAATTGCCTCCTAAGGTTTCTGTCATTAACAGGTTTGCTCAGGTCTTGGAACCTAAAGGTTACTGACTTGTGTGTTGTGTCGTTACAGTCATGACCGACTCTCCGTGACCCCATGTCCATGGAGTTAGTCCCACTTATATTAGATCTTCCTCTTTCCTTCCTGATATCTTCATTTTCTAACAGTATTCTTTTCCAGTGAATCCAGTCTTCTCATGATATGTGCCAAGTAGAGATGGGCACGACTTAGCGGTATTCCCGTTTCCGTTTCCGTTACTCGGTTCCGTTACTCTACGGAAACGGTAACGGGAATTACTCCGCCAGACTTCGAGCTCGAACCGACGAACGAACAATTTTGGTCTGATTTGTCGTGCTCGTTCCTTGCATCGCGCGATTGCGCGATGCCACACGCGGCACAGAAAATTTTTTTTTTAAAGTTAAAAAAACCCGGTTCCCGGCCAAAAAGCAGGCGGAAAAATGCCTGCCGTGCCTCAGGGCACCTACCAGAGGGGTTGTTTCTGGAGGTCCCCGGCCTCCCCCCTCATCCCCCGTCCTGGGCTGCTCTGGTGGGACTCGCCGCAGGCTCGCAGCCAGCAAAAAGCCCAGTCTCGCCGCCGGCCGCCCGCAATTAAAGCGCAAGCAAGCGGCACGGACGGCACAGGAAAAAACTTTTAAACTCTCCCCCCACCCATTCCCGCTTCAACGTAAGGACACCACCAGCCACTGCAACTGAGTACAGAGTATCCCAAATCTCAAGCCTGCAAAAAGCAGCCAAAAAAGCAGGCGGAAAAAATGCCTGCTTGACTAAGGGCGCAGGGCACCTACCGGAGGGGTGGTTTCTGGAGGGGGGGTCCCGCCTCCCCCCCGTCCTGGGCAGCCGGACTCGAGTTGCCATTTCGCCATGCCATGCGGTGCGGGCGGGGGATCCAAAATGGGGCGGCAAACGCAATATTGTTTTTGAAATCGTGGTCCAAAAAACACACAAGCACAACAGAAACACGCGAAAATTTATAAACTGCCAGATTTTTCACAGTAGCAGTGGGTTTTTTCTTGCAACAAAATGTCTCTCCTCTCCTCCTCTGTCCTCCATTGATTTTATTTTATTTTATTTTTTTTTACACCTGCGCAGTGCGCAATGATGGGCTGGCCGAGTGGCCAGCCATGTGGGAGTGGACAACCATGCAAATTTTTGGAGCCATCCCACCAGTCGCATGGCCACTTGGCCATGGAGACTTCTGGGATGTGCCAAAAAGCCCCCTAAAACCTGCCCTAGCCCTAACCCTAACCCTTGACTCCGTACCCATACGTCACAGACTGTCTTCTTAGTGGGTCAGAGAGGCACCCAGAGGTGCAACCCACTAGCCCACCGTAACCTTACCCGTCACTAGCCTAACCCTAGCCATTGCACTAAGCCACCTTAAAGCCAGATCTACTTGCTTGCATTGCACTACACGCAGCAAGTACAATTCCCTTGTGTGTGAGACATGGTGGTGCCAGAGCCTTGTGCAGGGCGGGCATGACGCTATCACTCTCACTGGTCTCACTGTCTGCACATTATGTTATGCAATATCCATATGGCTATTGCATAGCATTTTGCAGCAGCAGCAGGTGAGGAGGGGAGACCCCCATGTAGAGGGGTCTCTCTTGGAGCCTGCTTCCCCTTCCTAGTGGCAGGAGGCACCCACGGGTGCCTCCAGGAGCCCACTTTCCCTTTATAGCGGGCCAGAGGAGGCACCCACCCCACAGAGGTGCCTCCAGGAGCCCGCTCCCAGCAAGGCTGGCTCCTGGCAGGCCAAAACCAGTACTAACGACAACGAAAAAACGAAAAAAACGAACCGACTAATTTTTGCGAATTTTCGCGAAAACCGGAAACGACCCGAAACGGGACCGGCCCGACTAACGACAACTCGAAAAAAATTTTTTTCAAGTCGTGCCCATCTCTAGTGCCAAGTATTACAGTGTCAGGTCAGGGAGTCTGATGCCTGAACATCTCCCTAAGAACTGTACAGAACTTGATAGTCTTCTAGGGAGAAATCAGAAGCCTGTGTTCATCACAGCTGCCATTTATCCCCAAAAGAGTTAATTCCAAAATGAAACTAGACATCTGGGTAGCAAGGTATAAGTCTTTTCACTGTTGCACTGAATTCAAGAAACATCAGTTTCTCTAATTCTACAAGCTTTATTTCTACATTGCTTTTGTATTCCGCATGCAAGTAAAACCAAACCCAACCAAATAAAAAAATTGCAAACATCTCACAGACTTGTAGCTATGGAAAAGTGCAGGGACAAATGCTTTATAAATTCATGATTCAATCATAATTTGATTGAAAATGCAGAAGCATAAATATATCAAAAAAATGTTTTAGTTTCTATTCCAAAAATGCAAGACTTATAGCCTTAAAAAGCATATTTAAAGAACAAAAGATAGAGAATACATCCCCCAAAGATCAGTTTTTAAGATTAAAAATATATTAAAGTAAATTACTTTCTTAGTTTCTAAGCATACCACTAACACACACACACATACATCTAAATATTCACCGGACAGTCCAACCAGCTTGAGCTCTATTGGAGGGGGGGTCCATGATGAATGTGTTCATTCTGGAACTGAAGTCCCCTGCTGTGATGCTACATTACTTTTGTTGCAACCTGGTTGGTGTGTGTTGTGTGGCAGGAGAGAAAGGGGCGGGAACAACCAATCTGTGTACAGGTACTTTGATTCAGGCACAGATCAGGGGTGGTGCCACCCCAATTGTGAACTACAGCCTTCCCCATCCATGTCCATTGGCCATGTTTGCTGAGCTCAAGAGGAGATGTCTGTGGAGATTTGTCCAGGTAAGGTTAATGATGAGTTGAGTCATGGCAGCTAGACTTTTCTTGTGGGATCAAAACTTTTTGCTACTCATCCAAGTACCTTCTTCAATCTGAGGAAGGTTGATGGGATGGTTCCAATATCTAGTTCACTTTGGTTTAACCCCCACCCTGGTCTGAATAACCTCATTGGATGGAGAATGGCATGGGATGTGTGAAAGTCCCATCTATGCAACCCTTCCCAAGACCCATTAAATATGGGATCATTAACAGTGGCCTTTCTGGTGGAGTTGTGGTTATGGTTTGTCTGGGGATTGATGCAAGGGGCACATGATAAACTGGAGACAGATTGTGCCTAAGTCCCCCATCCCTGTTGGGAGAGGGGTTTTCAACACACACATGAATGGCTTTCCCTGACTCCTTTCTGGAACCACCTATCTTCTTCAATCACTTATCTTCTCTGTCTCAGTAACAGACGTAATATCCTCTGGTGGGCAGCAGGGTGGGAAGACATATTTTCTGTGGATAAAGTCTGCAGGTGTCATTCTGAGTGATGTCCATCTGTAGTGGTCTCTTGGGAAACAACTGTCACCATTGGGTTTTGAATGTTTGAAATATTGCTGGCATTTATGCTAGTGATGGTGCCTCAGCCTGCCAAGTTGCTCACAAAGGCCAGGACTGCAAGGAGAGCAAAATGTCACTCCCTTTTTGTGTGCGAGTCGTCAGTGTTCCCTAGTGTTGTCTACAATTTCTTGAATCCAGTTTTGTGTTAGGGCGCTTTTACACAACCTCTAAAATCCGGTGGCAACTTAAATTTGGACCAGAGATCGTGGGGGTTTGTCCCTCTTCCTGTGTTCCCACCCCTCCCCACTCCATTGTTCCTGTCAGCATGAGGGGAGGGAGAAAAAAAGGCGTGCTTAGGTAGGCGTGGTCGTACTTAATTTTTTTTAAAGTCCGGAGCTGGTGGGAAAACATTTTTAAGCTCCGGATCTGGGAGTCCTTTGCCTCGGATTTTAGGGGTCGTGTAAAAGCGCCCTTACTTATGTGAAGTGTTTCAAGCCCCAAGTCCTGCATCTAAATTTAAATGAGAAATTTAACCAGAGGATTTCTGTTTTTACATTGGGTGCAAACTTCATGACCTCCCTTTTGGCCTCCAAAGTCTCTCAGAGGAACACCAGTCCTCACCCCGTGTAGGCCTACAGAGCCCAGAAGAGGTCCCCCTCAGCTTAGGCGCTCCGCCATCCTCTGGCACTCAAAAGAAAGGAGGAGGCAGAGGGTGGCTACGTGGGTCCTTTGTCGATGAGGCGCCCTTTCAGAGCGCTGCAATCTGAACTCCGGCTCCGGAGGGGGGGAAACGAGTCGTCAAGCACGAGGGGTGGTGGTGGTGGTGGTGGTGGTGGTGGTGGTGGTGGTGGTGGTGGTGGAAGGGTACAGAAGGCACCGGCAGAAGGGGGTCCCCCCTCTCGCTCCTCCGTGCCCCGCAGCGAGGCGGCGGCTGCAGGCGAGGGGGAGGCGGGAAGGGCCCGGGCGGCGGGCGGATCCATCAGGCGGTTCTGCAGCGTCTCGCCGCCGCCGCCGCCGCTGCTGCTGCTACACCTGGTGCTGTGAAGTCGGTGGCACAGGGAGGGTGGGGGGCTTTGGCGGGAGCCGGCGCCGGGCACCGGTCTCTTGCCTTTCCAGGAGGAGGAGGAGGCGACGGCGGGCACGATGGGTCACCGTGCGCTGTGAAGAGGCGACCGGGAAGCCGCCGCTGCACCTTCGACGGGGATGTGTGAGCTGAGCCGCCCCGCCAATGGCTCTCGGCGAGGAGGAGGCGGCCGCCGCCGCCGCCGCGAGGTGTGAGCCTCCCGCGCGCCGCCGGGGACTCTTGGCCGCGGGCGTCGCGCGGGTTTGGGCGAGAGGCGGCGGCGGCCTCGTCTTCCTACCGCCGCAGCCATGGCCTGACCGGAGCACCGGCGCAGGGGCAGCGGCCGTGGCCGTCCGAGGGCTCCTCGCCAAGGCGGTCATGCTGCTCGGGGTGCTTTTAGTCCTTTGCCAGCGTGTCCAAGCGGAGCAAGGTAAGCCACGCGCTCCCAGACCCGGGCAGAGGGACAGCAACTCCGCGCCGAGTGAGCAGGGAGGGTGGCGGGAGGGATGGATGGGGAGGACGCGCCCCGCGACCACAGCGGTGCCGGTGGCCGTGGGGACTCCAAGCCGCTGCAGTTATTGTCTTGACGGAAATCTCGCCTAAGAAGAAAGGAATGTACCATTCCCCCTTGAGGTGGCGGGGTTTGCTGGGATCCTGTGCAGGAGCGGTGTTAACCGTGATGCACGGTCTGGTTGATCGCACCTGGTGCCTTTTCTCTTTATTTCCCTGCTTCGGTGGCACGGACGCGACCAGGGGGTAGCACGCTGGGACCATCTCCTCGGCCCCTTCGCTCCTTTCCTCCTCCTCCGCCCAGTCATTTTAGCAGAAGTTAATCGCTTTTGTTGTGCGTGTGCGTGCGTGCAACATAGCTGCATTTTTCCCTGCAATGCCCGACGGTTTTATTTCTGCGGCCCTGGAACTCGTAGTACAGTACAGTACTTCATTTTTCAATGGTGCCTAGCGCAAATCGGAAACCTCTCTTTTCAAATCCTCAGTTTCTGCCCCTGATCAATGGTGGGAATGTCATGAATAGTCTAAATAGGCTTCGGATGGAAGGCGGTTTCCGTTTGGGTGGGATTGTGCTTTTGAAACTTGTGAAATAAGTACAGTATTGTGCTAGCACGTTCTGTTCCCTTCACCTTCTGTCCTATGTGGAGATAAAAAATGTTGGAGCAGGCTGTTGCTGCCTCCACTTCTTGTGGTTTCTTTGGTGGGAGGAAAAAAGAAGGCAGAGCAGTTCCACGCAGATACTTTTATCACAACATTTCTTTTGTTTGGGCATGTGCATGCGTGTGTGTGTTTTAAAAAGCATTTACCGGTGCAGTTCCCTGTTCTAAAAGTAGTGCTAGTACCTGGGTTAACATCAAACTAAGAATTGCTACATGAGTTTGCACAGTTTCTAGAAAAAAAAGATGAATAATTTATGTGGTTGGAATTCTCAGGAGGGATTCATTGGGTTTATTCTGAAGAACATGTGCATAATGAAGCTTTGGGGTCCTGACTTTGACTCCGGTTGCAAAACCTCAAGATTGTTCCCACCATAGTGCTCTCAGTGGGATTAGGAAGAGTTGTATGTCCCCTTTGAATTACATATGGATTCATAGTTTTCTTCCATTTCCAATGAAGGGTTAAATATAATAGCTAGTATCAAACAGACTCATTGCGTAGATGGGACTTACAGAACTGTAAGTTTTACAGGTACCGCTCGGTCACAAAGTCTACGTTAGCTGGGATGCACAACTGGATTTGGCATCAGTTTGACATATGACTGACAGGGGCTGTTGAAGGAGAGCAAGTCTAAAAGTACCTGGAACAATTATATTTTTTGGAATTCCATCCATTGGTTTTACTGTGTATTTGCTTAATATTAATAGCTGATTGTGTGTGTGTGTGTGTGTGTGTGTGTGTGTGTGTGTGTGTGTGTGTGTGTGTGTGTGACCGTTGTCTTTGTGACCCCACGTCCATGGCGTTTTTGTGTCAGGAATCGTGACCGACTCTTTTGCCAGTTGGCAGGAATACTCCAGGTTTGCCAGTTCCTACTCCAGGCGCCTACAGCACCTGGTGTTCCCTGGTGGTCTCCCATCCAAGTATTAACTAGGGCCGAATAGCGGATTAATACTGAGCAAATAAATACTAAAATGGGTGGAAGGTACTGTTTTTTAATTCCTTCAGTTGTTTCTGTTGTAACCAAGGTTACTAATTACCACTAGAAATAGAATATCAAACATTGTTGGCATTTTAAAAAACAGAAGTATGTGATTTTGTTTTATTTTGCCCTGGTTTTTTTTAAATATATCACTCAAACAGCCTAATAAAGCCTTGTTCTCCTCATTTTGGGTTTGGGAGGAGCTTCGTATAGTTCCTCACCCCAGGACCTTGACCATTCTCTAACATTCCTCTCCCCCCACCCCCTGGGCTCTGCTGTTTGGATTCTTGTCCACAGTACAATCCAAAACAGAAAAAGAGAGGTCTGCTTAAGTTCAACTGACTCTTTTGTCGTCTTCCCAGACCCATTAGAGACCTGGACCTCAAGTTTTTTGTTCCTTTTTACTGACTCCCATTTCAATTAATTTTCTTTGTATGGATTGAGTGGGTTATTTTATTATAGAGAGAACAAATATTTAGAGAAGACACCTTATTAAATTGAAAGAATGGAGTTATACATGTTAGCTTTAATGTGTAAATCTGGGAGGCCCAATTGAGAGCTACTGCTGATGTATCTGGTTTCTGAGTGAGTAAGGAAATTCACTTACGGAAGTTGTTTTGATTTACTATAGTTTTTCCTTGCTCGGTTATTATGATTCCATTTCACATTCATATGAACTACTTGTCCATTGTGTATATCATAGCTATCAATACCCATTAATAATTCTTATTCATGTCTAATGGAAAAAAGAGCTTTGAATTATAGAACTATTTAGGATTCAGACTTCTTTCTTGATCCAGGTAAATGTACTAATTTCTGACAGGATGTTTTTAGACCCAGAAATAATACAGGAATATTCCTGTATGCTTAACTTTTAGAATGGGGTAATTTATAACATAGGGAGCAGGTGGAGGTGAGGAAACAGAGATCTGGGGATGGAAACTGAATTGCTTTTCTGTTTTGGATGTACCTTCTTTTCTATGAAAGTAAGTCATAATATACGTGACCTACTAGAAATTACAACAAAACATGATTTTTGAGTAATAGAACAGTTGATTTTTTTTTAAAAAAAAGTGAATACTTCAGTGTAAAAATTTTAGTGTAGGTGTTATCTTCTACTTTATTGATGGGAGAGCAGTTTTATTTAATTTCATTTTAATACACAATTGAAATGCTTTCCAGCGTGCTAGGCAAAGATGTGCTTACTTGCTATCAGTATTTAAAAGAAGATTATTTTGTACCATTAAGACAGTTCTGATATATGGTGATCTCTTTTCTAGGTAGAGAGTGCTCAGAAGTGGTATACATCAGATTTACCTAGTCAGTCAGCTGAATAAAAGACTGTTCAATTTACATATGCACCCTACAAGATTAAGTAGCATAACTTGCATAATTAAATCATCGAAACATAAAATGCATGTTTTCTTAGGGGAAGTAACTTGTACATTTATCTTCTTTTGCATTTCAGAATTGGAAAAATTTCCAGAAAAGTTAGTAATGCAAAAAAAGCAAGAAAGCAAACAAAAAACCAAAACAAAACAAAAAAACCCAAATAAACAAAAAACAAACAAAAGGAAAGCAGGATAAAATTGTGTAGCAATCTTGAGTCTGGCTTACTAATAGTGGTTCTTTGTTTTGAACTGAATAAAAGAAATTGTTTCAAATTGCATTCTGCTGAAGTGGTGAAAATCCAGTTTAAAAGAGGCAGTTATAAACCTGTCTTGTCTTTCATCTTTATCTTTGCTTAATTCTGATGACCTCTGGAACTAGGCGGGTGAATTGCTTTGGTCACTTATAGTAGTTTGGAAAAGAGAAAAATGTGAATGTTGGCTGCATGTGTTTGTGGCATGAAAAAACTATGGACTTTAAAATACAGTAAGAGAACTTGTTAAAATGGAATCTGAGGGAGTAGCTGTGGTTACCTGCAACACTTGTGCCATGTTTGTGATCGTGCCAAAGCACATGGAGAACTACATTTGCAGCAAGTGCAAGCTGATTGCACTACTAGAAGAGAAGGTCCAGCAGCTAGAGGTCTGCATATTTAACCAGCAACAAATCAAGGAGCTTGAGCTGTTCCTGGGCAGAGCAGAGGAGACTATCCTGGACAAAGAAGAGACAGGGCACAGTTCTGAGGAATAAGTCATTTCACTAACTCAGGAGGTAGATGCATGGAGGAATGTCACTCGAAGAAGTTGAAGTGCAAGGAATCGCTCTGAGACGCTGAAATTACAGAATCAATTTGGGGCTGTTAACCTCATCACACCTCATGAGGAATGCACAGAGGAACAACTGGTTCCACCTGAGGATCACTCCCTCATCACACTTGACAAGATACAGGAAGACAAACAAACAGGAACAAACTGTTAATATAGTTGGTGAGGTGCATGTAGATGAAGAAGCTGCAGGAGAGAGGCTCCTTGTGGCATGTCCAAACTTCGGCCCTCCGGATGTTTTGGACCACAACTCCCACACTCCTTTGTCATTGGCAATCTAAGCTTAGAATTCTGGGAGTTGCGGTCCAAAACATCAGGAGGACCAAAGTTTGGACATGCCTAGGTGATTCAGTTATTAGAAATACAGAGAGATGGAATTGTGATGTGCACAATAACTATGTGGTGACTTGCCTGTCAGGTGCAAAGGTTGCAGACATCACAAGAAATCTAGATAGTTTGTTAGAACTGGGAAGGAGACAGTGGTCATGGTACACGTTGGTACCAATGATGTTGGGAAGGCAAAGCGATCCATCCTGGAAGCCATATTCAGGTTGTTAGGAAGAAGATTGAAGTCCCAGACTTCCAAGGTAGCATTTTCAGAGGTGTTGCCTGTTCCTCGTGCAGGACCTACCAGGCAGGCAGAGCTCAGAAGCCTCAATGTGTGGATGAGGTGTTGGTGTCGAGAGGAGGGCTTCAGATTTGTCAGGAACTGGAGAACATTTTGGGACAAGCCAAACCTGTTCAGGAGGGATGGGTTGCACTTGAACCGTGATGGGACCAGATTGCTGGCACTCAACATCAAAAAGGCTGCAGAGCAGCTTTCAAACTGATAACTGGGGGAAAGCCGACAGGAACTGAGTGGCATCTGGTTCGGAACACCTCATCCCCGTTCACCGAGGTTGGAGAGGGTAGAGAACCACCAAGTCATGACATAGTATGTATTAGCACTGGGAGAATAATGGGATGTGGTAGTTTGTCTACTGGAATTAAAAGCTGCGGGGGCAGGGGATCAGAAAAAAAACAGGCAACCCACTGTACAGGTGCTTCGCAAATGCTCGAAGCCTCTGAGCAAAGATGGGAGAACTTGAACATTTGATAGCTAGGGATAACATTGATATAACAGCAGTAACAGAAACTTGGTGGAATGCGGAAAACCAGTGGGATACTGCAACCCCAGGCTATAAACTATAGGAGGGATAGAGAGAGGCGGGTTGGAGGTGGAGTCATGGAGCCCACCCAAGAACAGGCAACTCTGGATCTAATACTGTGTGATACTCAGGACCTGGTCACGGATGTGAATGCCACTGAGCCTCTGGGGAACAGTGACCATATGCAATCTCCTGTGCCATGCATGTTGGTGGAAGAGTGTCAAACAAATCTGACACAAAAATCCTTGATTTCCAAAGGGCGGACTTCCCTCAGATGAGGAAACTAGTTAGAAAGAAATTGAAAGGGAAGGTAAAAAGAATCCAATCTCTCCAGAGTGCATGGAGCCTGTTTAAAACAACGGTAATAGAGGCCCAGCACAAGTGCATACCACAAAGAAAGAAGAGCCCATCTAAGTCCAAGAGGGCACTAGCATGGTTAATTGGTGGAGTTAGAGAGGCTTTAAAGCGCAAGGAGAGGTCTTTCCGGAAATGGAAATCTTCCCCAAAGGAGGAAAATAAAAAGGAACACAAACTCTTGCAAAAGAAATGTAAGAAGATGATGAGAGAGGCAAAGAAAGACTTTGAGGAACATATGGCTAGCAATATGAAGGGAAATAATAAAAGCTTCTTTAAATATGTTAGAAGTAGAAAACCTGCCAGAGAACCAGTTGGCCCTCTTGATGGTGAGGGAGGAAAAGGGGAGGTAAAGGAGGACTTGGAAATTGCAGAAAAATTAAATGAGTTCTTTGCATCTGTTTTCATGACAGAAAACCTTGGGCAGATTCCGCTGCCCGAACAGCTCCTCTTGACTAAAAAAATTAAATCAAATACAGTTTAAAAGAGAGAATGTTTTAGGTTTAATTGATAAATTGAAGATCAGCAAGTCACAGGGCCCAGATGGCATCTATCCAAGGGTTATTAAGGAACTGAGAAATGAAATTGTGGATCTCTTATAGTTAATATGCAACTTGTCTCTTAAAACGGCCACAGTGCCGGAGCACTGGAGGATAGCGGATGTCACACGAAGTTTTTAAAAAGGAAGGAGGGGGGATCCGGGAAACTACAGGTCGGTTAGCCTTATGTCTGTCCCAGGGAAAATGGTGGAAACCCTTTTCCAAGAGAAAATCTTAAAACACATAGAAGAACAAACCTTGCTGAGAGAAAATCAGCATGCCCGATGTCTTGCCTGACAAACCTTTTAGAACTCTTTGAAAAGGTCAACAGGCATGTGGATTTGGGCGAACTGGTGGATATTGTCTATCTTGATTTTCAGAAAGCTTTTGACATGGTCCCTCACCAAAGGCTGCTGAGAAAATTGCACAGTCAGGGGATAAGAGGGCAGAAAGATCTCTCCAAACTGGCAGAATGGGCTGCAAAATGGCAAATGCGTTTCAATGCAGGAAAATGTAAAGTAATGCATACTGGGGCAAAAATATCAAAACTTTATCTATAAACTCATGCACTCTGAGCTATCTGTGATGGATCAGGAAAGAGATCTTGGTGTGCTGGTGGACAGGTCAATGAAGGTGTGTGTCAGTGGTGAAGAAGGCCAATTCCATGCTAGGGATCATCAAAAAGGGGACTGGAAATAAAACAGCCAACATTATGCCATTGTACAAGACAATAGTGAGGACGCACCTGGAGTACTGTGTACAATTCTGGTCACTGCATCTCAAAAAAGACATAGTGGAACTGGAAAAGGTGCAGAAAAGAGTGACTAAAATGATTACTGGGCTGGGGCACCCCCCTTATGAGGAAAGGCTAATACATTTGGGGCTCTTTGGTCTGGAAAAAAGGCACCTGAGGGGGGATATGATTTATATGTACAAAATAATTCAGGGCATGAGTAAAGTTGGTAGTGGGACGCTCTTATCCCTTTCACAAAATGCCAGAACTAAGAGACATCCACTCAAATTGACAGTTCGGAGAGTGAGAAAAAACAAAAGATTTTTTTTTACCCAGTGTGTTGTTAGTATGTGGAACTCCCTGCCATAGGAGGTGGTGATAGTATCTGCCCTGGATCCCTTCAAAAGGGGATTGGACAGATTCCTGGAGGAAAAGTCCATCACAAGTTACAAACCATGATGGACATGTGTAATCTCCAGGCTTAAAACCGGGGTACCTCAAGGGCCAGATGCAGGAGAGTGGTATCAGGAGACAGATATCTAGTCTCATGCGCTCCCAGATGCATCTGGTGGGGCCACTGTGAATAATAGGAAGCTAGACTAGATGGGCCTTTGGCTCTTCTTATATTATTATTTTCTTAACTCCACAGAATTCTTGCTCTTCCTATTTTATAAAATAGTTCATAAGGCTGTTACTGGTAGGTAACAAGTAGAAAACTAAAACTATCTTAAAAATAAATAAAACAACAACAACTCTAAAGCTACAACTAAAAATTATCTTTATGTGATCCAGGAAATAAAGTAGTCAAGCATACCTCTGCAGCCTCTGGTGTTAGATTCTACATCTCTAAGACAAACTGAGTCCCAGATGGAGGAAGAAAATAATGAATGTTCAGTTTACACTAAATTTGACATTCTAATTTTGAACAGTCATGGCTGTTTAGTGCAGATGACGATTGCACGCTTTCAATAGACATCCCAGTGGGACATGGCCATTAGTTCATACAATTGGGTTGGGAAATAATTAGCTATGCATATGAGATGAGTTCCCTACTTTAAAAAAAAGCTTAAAGCCCACACCTATTTGCTATAAAAGCCAGATCCCAATTAGGATATTCCACTGCTGGAACTGCTTTTGTCAGAACTGAGAGTGAGAATGATCAGGTGCTGCCCTCTGAACACCCCAAAACTGTCTGGAGGGCTAAGCCACACTCTTGCAGATAGGAAGTGGGAGACGTTCCATTGTACTGGTGGTCGTGTGCCAATGTGACATTGAAGGTGGGAAAGATATGGAATTTAAAAAAACTATTGGAGTCTTTTTTGTAATGAAAAACAGATGCGGAACGAGGAGTGGTGATATGTATGTAATTTCTTTTCTCCCCCTGCTTTTCTGATCCTTATTATATAACAAGCTGGGTTATTTTTCCATTATTGGATCCCAGACCTGTATTTATTATTGGGAAAATAAAGCTGATGTACTAGAAGAGAAGGAAATGTGGGGGAGATGGATTTGGCGTAGTAAAATGGCAGGGTGGAGATGAATCGCTCCCTAGATCCTTTGCCTTTCCAAACTGCATCCTACTGAACCTTCTTTCCCTTACAGCAAATCACTCCATTGGGATTGTCTTACATGGAGAAAGCTGTAAATTTTGGGTGGGCTTGGTAGCAGGAATCACAGCGAAAGCAATACGCTCTTCATGCACCACATGAAGAGGAGGCATGCTCCTGTGTGAGAATGTTGCCCTTGGGAAATTCTGCAGACGTCTCCATCAGTTGGAGAAGGGTGGAAGGGATGGAAATGGAAACATGCTATGAAGCAAGAGTTGTTGGTTCCTGCTCTTCTTCCATTTTCCTAACATCTCTACTTTTAGCTCTTTTGCAAGTGGCTAATTTCCTTACGGATTTGGCAGGAGAAGGAACAGGAAAACAAGCCACTCAAATGAGAGGTAAAGGGAAATGAATGATAAAATGAGAGGCAGGCTACCCAGAGCAACTCCTCTGGAGTGAGCAGGAGAATGTATCAGAGTGAGATAATGCCATTGTACAATGGAGAGAGAGGCAGGATATCTCTCAATGCCATTTGCGGGGAATCTTAAGTAGTTGAAGACCTCTGCTTGGGAATACCTTGAAGCAAATGGTGAGCCACTGTGTGAGACAGAATGCTGGACTGGATGGGCTGCGGCCTGTTCCAGCAAGGCGGTTGTTATGTTCTTATGACCCTCCCCATCACATAGCTTGTAAACATAGCCTTCTGCTGTTAAATCACAGTTCAGTTGTGCCAGGAGAAAGCAGTAGGAGATTTATTTTTTATGCTACAGGCATTTTGCTAGACCGTACTTCTGTGTGCTGACTAGGACAAACAGATGGTCATCTGAACTCTTGAATGACATTATAGCTTCAAGGGAAGAATCTTGGGGACAGCAGGATGTACGGCAATCAATCTAGATAACAAATACCGTACGAGCTTTTGCAGTATGACTGGTTTTTTTTAAAAGGAACAATCTGCACTATTCTGCTACATCTGACCAGCTAGGAAGGGGAATCCACCATATTTATAACTACCTGAACATTCTTGAAGCCACATTTGGGTAGTGGTCTCGCTGCCAGATGGGTGGTATAAAAATCAAATAAATAAATAAATAAATAAATAAATAAATAAATAAATAAATAAATAAATAAATAAATAAATAGTGTTATTGAAGGTAACAGTAAAACAGGCTGTGTGTGGCTAAAGTCTGTGCTATTAAGTTCAGAACACTTTCTTTTGAGAGGAAAAAAAGGGTCTTTTCAACAAATTGCTGAGGGATTTATGCTCCTTGAGTTAAATGAGTTTAAGAGATTAGTTTCTGGGAAAGGAGGGAATTGAAAATTGGGAAGGTGGTGATGGGGAAAGGATTAAGACAAACAGGTAGGCTGGCTGGATAGCTCAGTGAGTTGGAGACCTGGCTGCAGAGCCAGAGATCTGCAGTACTCTGTATCTACAAAACCCTGGAAGGAGCTGCCATAAATCTGAATTGACTTGATGGCACACAGTTATTATCTTAAGGTAAACAAAAAAGGACAGGTATGACTCTTCTGGTTCCCCCAACGTCTAATGCTATTTTTAGTGTTATTGTGCTTGGATATTAATATTGGTAACTGCAATTTATTTACAATTAACTTTCCATCAGTATCGAGGTCGATCTTAGCAGAAATTTTATCTTAACATCTGCCCAAACTCTTGTTGCCACACTTCATCCTCAGTTGTCCTTTGATGGAAGTCTACTCGAATTCCATTTTTTGTAGCAATAGAATTTAAGATGGCTGCCTACTTCCCTTTTTGGTGAAAGATCTGACTTCTGATCTGTAAATATTTCCATTTGTTCCTGAAAAATAATTCAGGAGCAGTTAATTAAATTTTGTGTACTGATATTTTCAATTGCCCTGTAGCCTGCAATGCAATGACTTGTCTTCATAATGCACTACTTTAACTGCCAGTTCACATTTTGCCAGTGGTTGTTTGATATTGCTGTTACTCAGATCAGAGTACTGTTTTAAAAATTGCCTTTCACTACAACATTATGTTTTCAGTACAGTGCATGTGCACAAACACACTATAGGTATACAGTATATTGCATTCAAAGAAAATGTGAACTGATTTGTTTTAGGATTGTTATTTCAGTTGCTGACTTCTGTGTTTGCAGTCCACTGCGGTAATTTGTCATACAAATCGTTTGTGCACAGGAAAGAGATGGATCCACAGTTCTAGCCAGTTCTAGACAGTGGGCTCACCGTAGAATTTTAGGCAGGCCTGCTTTGGTCACAAGCATCCTGGTCACAGTTCTTCAGTACTTGAGTATTAAGTTGGTGGTCTTGTTACACTGCAGTAATTGTACCACACAATCCTGCCTCTACTTCACTGTCCATAGATATGAGCTAACTAGGATGATGGTACTCTATTATGCTCATTTTAGCACCCTAATAAAACAAGAAAAGTTCTGTCAACAAATACTATGTTTCCATAGTGTCCAGATGATTGCTGAAGGGAAGCACATTACCAGGACATAAACACAGCAGTATTCTCCTTCCTATTTAACCTAGGAACTGAAATAGAGGGTTATGCTACCTCTAGCTCTGGATAAAATATACAGCCATCGTAACCTACTGTATTGCCACCCTTCAAAGTGTTGTTCAAAATAAGAATGGCTGAAACCCCCCCCCCAAAAAAACCACATGATGTACCCTGAATACATAAAATGATGTCTTTATAAAATTATAGAGTAGATAAGCATGTTGCCTTTAAATAATTAAAAGCAATAAAACTGAAAACTAAATGTTATACAACAATAACATAACACAATACTAATGTTAATGATAAATGATATCCATTGGAAGCATTAATATCGAATGACATAACTGATGAAATTGCTACTAATGATGTCATAAACAATATCCAGTGAAAGCACCTGGTGTTCTTGCAATCAAAATCTTCATGACAGTCTCAATAGTTTTGTGCTTAGGAATATGGACGCATGAAGCTGCTCTATGCCGAGTCACACCACTGCTCCATCTAGCTTGTTGTTTAGAAGTGGTTTTAGGCAGAATTATTCCACAGTTCTGTTTGCATGGAAAAGCAAGTAGCATCAGGAAAGGAACATGGGACAATGTACTATATACAAAGCAAGAGGTCTCCCCTTGAGCAGTGTTCCTTCCCACAAATTGTTATGCTATCTTATAAATTAATGATGATAACAAAAATGTCTGGAGGCTGCTTACAACAATTGAGCAAACAATTAATTGCACATCTTATGCTGTAAGAGGCAGATGTTTCAACAAGCACTAAAACAGCTTCCTTCATGTTCATATTGTCATGCATCTCTTTGCTTTCAACCACTCATTACATTAATATATTTATAACATTCTCTAGACTTGTTAGTGTATACACATCGCCTACTGTGTGTGAGACCCTAGTATAAACATAAACTATTAGCAATCATGCATATGGATGTACTGAGAGCAGTGTTTCAGCATTTGAGAGACAGGTTGAGCTTGCATTCAGAAAAATATATATCACAGTATTACATAACAAGGAGTTCATAGGACAGCTTTTCTGGGGATTCCTGATCCATTTGGGTTGTGGAAGTACACTATTATAAAACAACAAGAGAGAAAATAATGCCTATTATAATTCTTGGAAATCATTTTGCGTTCAGAATTTAACATAAGAACATAAGAACATAAGAAGAGCCATGCTGGATCAGCTTCCTGTATCTCACAGTGGCCCCACCAAATGTGTCCGGGAGTGCAAGAGACTAGATATCTGTCTCTTCATACCACTTCCCTGCATCTGGTCCTTGAAGTACCCTGGTTATAAGCCTGGAAATTGCAAATCTCTATCATGGTTTGTAACCTGTGATGGACTTTTCCTACAGGAATCTGTCCAATCCCCTTTTGAAGGCATCCAGGCCAGATACCATCACCACATCCTGTGACAGGGAGTTCCACAGACTAACAATGCGCTGGGTGAAAAAATATTTTCTTTTGTCTTTTCTTACTCTCCCAGCCTTCAATTTGAGTGTATGTCCCCTAGTTCTGGTATTTTGTGAGCGGGAGAAGAGCATCCCTCTAGCCACTTTACTCATGCCCTGCATTATTTTGTACGTCTCAATCATGTCCCCCCTCAGGCACCTTTTTTCCAGACTAAAGAGCCCCAAATGTTTTAGCCTTTCCTCATAAGGGAGGTGCCCCAGCCCAGTAATCATTTTAGTTGCTCTCTTTTGCACCTTTTCCAGTTCCACTATGTCTTTCTTGAGATGCGGTGACCAGAATTGTACACAGTACTCCAGGTGTGGCCTTATTATTGTTTTGTATAATGGCATTATAATGTTGGCTGTTTTATTTTGAATCCCCTTCATGGAGCTGTCCACCAACACACCAAGATCTCTTTCCTGATCCATCACGGATAACTCAGAGCCCATGAGTTGATAGATAAAGTTTTGATTTTTTGCCCCAATATGCATTACTTTATATTTGGCTACATTAAAACACATTTGCCATTTCGCAGCCCATTCCCCCAGTTTGGAGAGATCGTTCTGGAGCTCTTCACAATCTTCTCTGGTTTTTTAACACACGGAAAAGTTTCGTGTCATCTGCAAACTTGGCCACCTCACTGCTTATCCCTGTCTCTAGGTCATTTATGAACAGATTGAAAAAGACCTGTCCCAGGACAGATCCCTGGGACACACCACTTTTCACCTATCTCCATTGTGAAAATTTCCCATTGACACCTACTGTTTATTTCCTCAATCTCAAGCAGTTCTCAGTCCATAAGAGAACCTGCCTCTTATCTCCTGACTGTGAAATTTTCTCAGCAGCCGTCTGCCAAGATGGTAGGCTGATCTATTTGCTGCTCAGCAGTTGACTAAGGAAGACTGGATAAGTTTTAAGTAATTTATAAGCAGATCCTGGTCTCTTGTTATGTTGTGTATTTTAAAATACTTCACATCTTTTGTAGTGACCATTTTGACAACCTTTTTTATTTAAAATGTTTTGCCCCACCTTTCTCCTAAAAAAAGAACAAGACAACTTGCTTCATTGAAAAATAACAGTTAAAGCTAAATCAATGACTATACAAAGCCTGTTTACGTAATTAAAAGACAATATTTAAAGCTTAAAATAATAAGTATGGGTCATTCCATGTCAAATCAACCAGTGCATGTCATGGATTTGGTTCAATTTTGGTATATTTGTACCTTACCATGAGATGTTGTGGAACACAGTAAAACTTTTTAAGTCGATAGCCTTTAAGGAAAACTGTTACAAGATGTTTTATAGATGGCATTTTCACCTCACCGCTTATCTAAGATGTACAATTGTTCACCTAGATGTTGGAAATGTAAACATGATAGCGGCACTTTCTACCACATGTGGTGGACATGTAAAGAGGTAAACACATATTGGAGAATGGTAAAACTATTTATAGAGAGATCTTTGAAGATTAAGTTAGAGCTTCGACCAGAACTTTTCCTATTAAATATAATAGACATAAATATTTCCTTTGATCAAAAATATGTAAAAGTGTTCTGCTTATATACCGCCCCATACCACTACAAGTAGTCTCTGGGCGGTTTACAATTTTTTGATTACAGTGTGCAGGCTACACATTGCCCCCCCAGCAAGCTGGGTACTCATTTTACCGACCTCGGAAGGATGGAAGGCTGAGTGAACCTTGAGCCTGCTACCGGGGATTGAACCCAGGTCGTGAGCACAGTTTCACCTGCAGTACAGGCATTTAACCACTGCGCCACATGATGTACTCCATCATGTAATAGTTGCGGCAAGGATATTATATGCAAAATTTTGGAAACAACCTGAAGCGCCTACTGAGAGAAATCTTCATGACAAAATAAGATAATGTATCGAAATTGACAGGCTTTCTGGATTCCTGAAGGGAGAATATGAAGAGATCTCCAGAAGAAGATGGCAAGAAGTAGTTAACCTGCTAACACTTTGATAATACTTTATGATATCCTGTTATGTATGATCATTATCTTTTGGCTTGATGTATTCAATGTAACTTCTTATACTGTACCCCTTTCCCCCTTTTCCCTTTTTTCCCCTCCCTCTTCCCCCTAAAATCAATAAAACTCTTTAATAGTAGATGTTTAAAAATATTTTTGGTCCACACAATTCTAAGATATTGCATTTTCAAAATTGCCAAAATTCACCACTCACCATAAATTCAAATATCATTTAATAGATACCTGTGATAGCTACAGACCTTGGACAGGTGTCATTTTAAAGCTCATGAATAGGGCTTTCATTTGATATAAAACATGATGCAAATGTATATTTTCAAAAAATTACATGTTTAAATAAATATGAAATTTGAATTTTTGGAAAATCTGAATTTTAAATTTTTTTTTTAAAAATCACACTTAAAATACATATCTTGTAGCCAATCCAAAGTGTGAATTATAAAATGGAGGACTCACAACTAGCTTTCCTCAGACTGACAAAGCTGTTTGGATGAGCAGCAAAAGGTTTCAGTCTCTCAAGAAGAGAAGTCCAGTTGCCATGACTCAACTTCCAGATAAACTCACCTGGATGACAGAATCTTCACAGACATTGGTTTTGAGAATTCTTTTTCTTTCCACTGAATCTTCTGCTCGTTCCCCTGGGTCGTTTGCTACATCATAAAGGCAAAGAAAGTTCATTCAAAGACACTTTACCTTAGTAAGGGTGCTAGGAGTAGGCAATCTCAGTGAGGAAGGTAGCAATATTTAAGGAGACAGCTACTCTGCCAGTTTGAAGGAAATCATCCCGCCTTCCTGCTCACTCCCCTTGCTAGTGGTATTTTACCAAATGTCTCTGGAGTTCCCTTCAGCTCACTGTTTCAAGAAACCACTAGATAGCCTTCTGAGTAAAAAAACCCTTCCCTCTTCTTTAGCCTCTCTTGGGATTCTCTTGCTATCAATATTTTACAATGAATGAAGTGAGTACATGCTAAACGGCCACGGTAACATCTAATTTTGATGTCAGGAGCCACTGTTTAACTGGCCATTACTGCTTGAATTGCGTAATTTTCTTCTGAGGTAATGCCAACACTTTGTTCAAGTAAATTTTATTGCTAGTAGAGCAGAAGCAAATCAACATCTCAGCATTAAACCTTAATGTTGGCTTATACAACCTATTGCAGTGTGGAGGTGGAAGACAAGGAGGAGGAGGAGGAGGAGGAGGAGGAAAATGTATTTTTTCTGGCTATGAGCATTGTACACCCTGCAACAGATTGGATGCTAATGGAATTGTGTAGATGCTGACTGTTCTCCCCGTGGACTGTCCACTTTGGTCCCTGTCCACTTTGTTTATAAGATTTTGCCCTTGATCTGCTACCAGAAAGGTTCTCCAACTTTCAAAGCAATTTACAACACTAATTAATTGAATGCCTCATGAATAAGTCATATAGTATGCCATTCACACCTGTTGTTAATCTTAAGGACCCTCTTTCTCACTAGTACAATACAGATAATTAGTCTCTTTTGAAGTAAGTGCTAACCTTTTACTGATCTTTGAGAGATTTTGAACAGAATGGAGAGTAGGAAACAGAATTTCTTTCTTTGCTGTTCAAGAGAAGACCTGTCATCTACAGTCTCATTCTGTTCGTGTTATTTAGCAGTTTGGTTTCAGAAGAAAACCTTAGAGTATTATGTGTTTAATGCATGATACATATATTGTAGGCATATTTTTATGAAGTATTAAATTAAGCAGAGCGTAATGGTTTGGGCTGCAGTTGAAAGCCTTATGGGTGAGTAAACAAATGTTCTGCTGCTCTCAATGTATTATGCCTGTGTACAAAATGTTCTAGCTTTCATTTCATGCTGTATCAAAGAAGAATATGTGTATCTTAAAAAAAAATCTCCCCTGAAGTATGCACACAAGAAGTGTTCAGTTTTATTTATTGGTACTGTACTGTATAGTTATTTAATACTATGTTGAATTTTAGCACTCCACTTCCATTTTTTAGCCAAGTGGTCTGTAAGAACATTCCCAGTGGTTGCCTAGAAGCATTTTTTACAAGCTGGTCAGTTTTATGTCCTCCATTTCCTGTTCCTTTAAAAAAGATTTCTCCATGAAGCAGAGAATAAAATTGAGCCCTTAATGTTTTTTGATGCAGTTTATAGTATACTCATTTAAAGGAGTTATGTTCCATCAAATCAGTGGAAAGGCTTCTCATAGCAACTTGCATGATAACAGAGGCTGATATCTGATAGCAAGTTACAACTAGAGTAGGTCCATGGAATCAGAAAGGATTTGGTGAGTCAGCTGTTTCATAAGTTCCATTGATTCAATGGGTCTACTGTATTTGTTACCTTCTACTGGATTTCAAGTAGAAATGGCTTTTTTTCAAGTCTGCATTATTGAGGTGTACGTAGAGATGTAAAAATTCCAAAACCTTTTTTTTGGGGGGGGGGGCTAGAGTGGAAGAAAACCTGATTTTTTTTCTGATCCCCCCATGGCTTTAACATTTCTGGAAGTTTTACATCTCTAGATGTACATACATGTTTAACTTGTTACACACATGAAAAGTTTCTTCTTTGTACTGTATTCAGATTCCTCCAGTTCCTATTCCTGGCATCTCCTGGAACAGCTGGAAGATTTCCTTCCTCACTGTCAGCACTACTGAGAGAGATGGATCAATGATCTGATTCATTTTAGGGCAGTAATATTTTTTTTAAAAGTTGCCTTTCACTGATTTAGTTCAGTTGACATACCTGAAGCAACCTGTGACCTCACAGAGCTTAGTTTTTGTCAGCCGGGTTTGCAATTTAACTGTTCACAGGTTAAAGTTTATGTGACCAGTTCCTGTTACATTTGGACCTTGAGAATCACTGCTGTTTTGATCGACTCGTTTTCCTGGGATCCTTTTCACATGTTACTCTCTATGTATTTATGAATACATGGTGGTGAAAGCAAGTAAGTGCCTTCAGCTACCACCTGCAGCAGCAATTTACTGTACACGTCTCTGCCGTCCTTCTGGAAGCAGGCAAAGATCTTCCTTTTCAGGCAAGCTCCACTATGTGACCACATAAACCACCATGTATGATTGCATTGACTGATCCCACAAGAAGCCAGTGCCCTCCATACTAATCTCCACACAAACCCATAATGGATCCCCTTCCCCTTTGCGTGCTCTTTGCAGCTTTAATGTTACCTTTTAAAATTTGAAACCTTTTAAAGTATTTGGCCTTTCTTCGCAGTTTGGAAAGGAATTCATGACCCAAACTAATATTTATATTGGAATATAAGATTTCAGTGTCGTGTGCCGACCATATGCAAATTTATTTGTCTCAGTGAGGTTACTTGTTTGACCACGCCAAGTAGAAGGCCAAAGCAAGAATAGTGGATTCCACCATGAAGTGGGAAGAATTCTAAGAAAAAGAAGTTACTTGTTTCACTGTAAGCTCACTGATACAAATGGAAGATAGTAGTGCTGTAGTTGAAGTCCTTATAGATGTTAGATCAGTGTTGGCCAAATTTCGGCACTCTATAGGTTTTGGACCACAACTCCCACAGTCCTTTGTCATTGGCAATCTAGGCTTGGAATTCTGGGAGTTGTGGTCCAAAACATCTAGAGGGCCGAAGTTTGGCCACTGCTGTGTTAGTCAAAAGAAAACATTTGCTTAAAAGTTATAGTTCGATGAGGATGACATAGAAAGAGTGGGTGGGTAGCGTGGGGGTGGGGAAAGAGGTTTCCACATAAAAATAGATTTCTACATCTTTTCACCTGAAATATGAAAATGCATGAAAATTCTTGGAATTTTGCTCAGCAGGGAGAAAAGCTAAAAATGTTTAATTCTCATCTGTGTGAATGAAATCAATGAAGATTTTGTTCCTATATTACCATACAGGTTTGTAGAATGGAAGAGGGTAGGTTATTCTACCTACGATATAGAAATGGGTACAAATTGTGGTTTGTCCCAGTTTGCACACTTCCCTCCCCTGCCGCCTTGCCCCCTTGCCAGCAGGTGCACAGGCTCTGCCTCCTTGAGCAATCCTCCACTCCCTGGCAGGAGAAAAGGTTCCCTCCTCTGCCTCCTCGAGCGATTGATACCAGCATGACTTCCAAGATCATCCTAGCTAGCTTAGGAAGAGAGGTAGTTGTGGGGAGATGGTACATCTACAGACTCTTTCATCAGCTCTTGATAACTACCCTAACAGCATAGGAAAAAATGGAAAATGATGTGAATGGGGTGTTTAGTCAGTGGCATGGAATTTCAATATATCATTACAATTCTGCCTTCACATTTCCTCTTCTGCAGCATAAAGGTAGGGAAAGCTCTCCTCCAGGTCTCATCCTATCTTGTTTCCATGATACAAGCTAGATTGGCATATTTACCTAGGATTAGGTTCTGGAGACCTATTTATTTATTTATTTATTTATTTATTTATTTATTTATTTATTTATTTATTTAAAGATTTATATACCGCCTGCTTCCCAAAGGGAACTCAAGGCGGTGTACATAATAAATAAAACAAAACACAACAGCAACCACAAAAACTAAGAATTAGCATCAGGAACAAAATGTAGATATAAGAGAAAAAATAAAATGAAATGAAAATAAAAAGGCACCCAGCAGAACTATGCAAAGCACAAGACTTTTAAAACCTTACTGGTTACCAAATGCCTCTCTAAAAAAAACAGGTCTTAAGAGCTTTCCGGAAGACGGGCAGAGAAAGCATCAGGTGGGGCTTGCTCAGTAAGGTATTCCATAATGATGGGCCTACCACAGAAAAGGCCCGGTTTCGAGTAGCCTCTTATGGGCCTCTTTAATGGTGGCAGCCTGAAGCGAAAGGGCCTGTGATACTCTGGTGGGTCGGGCAACAGCTGACCTGAGGGAGATATGGTCCGCCCGATACTCAGGGCCCAAGCTATGGAGGGTTTTGTTTACCAAAACCAGTACCCTGAACCTAATCCGGGAGACAACGGGTAACCAGAACGGGTGAGCCAGGATAGCAGTGTTGCACACAAATCTGCCAGCACCAACTACCATACTGGCTGCCGCATTCTGCACCCCCTGCAGTCTCCAAATCAGGGTCAAGGGAAGCCCCATGTAGAATGCATTGCAATAGTCGATCTTGGAGATCACCAGCACATACACAACTGCCCTCAGGGAATCCTCACCAAGAAACGGCTGGATCTGAGCAATCAGCTGAAGCTGATAAAAGGTCGATTTGAATATGGCTACCACCTGACATTCCAGGGACAAAGCCGGATCCAATACAATGCCCAGACTCCTCACTCTCTTAGCCAGCTGGAGGGCTGGCAAGAGGGCCACTGTAACCATCAGGGGAACCCCCGAAGAACAGAACCCCAGTATTCTCGGGGTTCAGCTTGAGCTTGTTAGCCCTGGTCCATTCCATGACTGTGGCCAGGCAGCATTCCAGGGACTGGATGGCTTCTACTGCAGATATTGGAAAAGGAGAGATAGAGTTGCGTGTCATCAGCATACTGATGACAACTAACTCCAGAGTTCCGAATGACCTCCCCAGCGGCTTCACATATATGTTAAACAGCATGGGGGGAGATCACCGAACCTTGGGGCACCCCACAAGTGAGAGTCCAAAGGGCTAACAACTCCTCCAGCCTTACTCTAGACTTGCCCCCTCAAGGAAGGATCGGAGACAGCACAAGGCCAAGCCTCCAATTCCCACCCCAGAGAGTCTGTCCAGGAGAATACCATGGTTGACAGTATCAAAAGCTGTGGAAAGATCAAGGAGGACGAACAAGGTAGAGGAACCCCTGTTGGCTCTCCTCAGGAGGTCATCCTGCAGCGCGAACAGGGCTGTCTCAGTCGCATGAACCCAGACCGGAATGGATCCAGGACATGATCCTCCTCCAGGAACGCCTGCAGCCATTCGGCAGCAAACCGCTCCACCACTTTGCTCAGAAAGGAAACAGTGTTTTATTTATTGTTTTCTTGTGACTTGGGAAGTGGTAACAATCTTAACCCTAATCCTCCAGCTGGTGTAGCTTTGGTGGTTAGAACACCAGGCTGGAGAGTGGGGCACCAGGAGTTCAAATCCCCACTGTGTCTCCTGGGAGAGGGTCTAGCCAGGATCATGCAGAGCATGTGTGGCTGGTAGGGTCCACTGCCAGATATTCCACTTTGACTCTGCTGTGTGGTTCTAGAGCTCCACCAGAAGGAGGCCTGGCAAACTATTTCTGAGTATTTTAGATCTAGAAAACTAGGGAGTGGTTGCAATAGCTTGGAATTCTTTTATCAGGACATATTATGAGCAATCATATTCATACTGTCTTAAATGTCTGCTTACGGCACAGGGTTCTCTTGTATTTGATGCAGGGTTTGTGTTTGGCTTTGTATTCACTTGCTTCAGTTTTTATGAGCAATGTTTGAAAACGGTGGCTGATTATCCTCAGCTAGTAGGTTTCTGTGATTTGTTATGGGAATGGTAGTCATTTTGAGGATTGGAATGTAGATGTGCCGCAATATCATTTAAATAATAATTGATCTCATATCAAAAACGTCTTTTTTCTGGAAATTGTGGAACGCTTATCATGGAGTTGCAGGGGAAACTGGTGCTGACCGATGGTTTCTTTGTGATTTGTGCAGATCTCATAACAATATCTAATATGGGGCACAATGTGCTATAGAGTTTAAAACAACGGAAAGTGCTGTTGGCAGACTGTACCCTATGTTTTAGATAAACAGACCTAAACAAAACGGATGAATTGTCAATTTTAAAAATTAACAATTTTAAAAACTGACAATAAAACAAATGGATAAGAAAGATTGTTTTTAAAATCTTCCTTTGGAAAGAAACAGAAACCCACACTCACACTCTTTATTATTATTATTATTATTATTATTATTATTATTATTATTATTATTATTATTATTATTATTATTAAAACACTTGTTGATTTTTGGATTGTAATATGTTTGAGTGCTAAGGGCTGGAAAACTCAGAGACTGATTCTAAAAATATTTTTATTAGACTGTATGTGGAGCAACAGAGGTTTTGCTGTATTAATTCATGCCTGAGCTGTGGGCATACATACCTAACTTGCTGCAGTAATACACCCTGATGTGTTCCTTAAATATTTAATAGAACTTGGTATTATAGAAGCTAAAATGATAAATAATTCACAGAACTGTTTATATTAGTAATTAAGAGATACAGTTTCTACCTTTGGAGCCATAAATAAAATCATTGCAATTAACTGGATATGGTAAATTGCACTGATTGCACTTCAAGCTTGGAATTCTCATCACTCAGCTGTTTCCTTGATTTCTTCCCGCATGTTTAGATGGTGCTATAGAAATCTTGTTTCATCCTGTATGATTAAAGACTTGCAGCCTCTTTTTTCCTTGTTTTTAATTGAAGAATAATATGCTGTCTTTCAAGGAAACCTGCTATTTATGAATGGGCTGTTGCATTTTATATTATAAATACCTTCATTTATCCTATTCTCATTATAAAAGAATACTTATATAGTATGAAATACGGTATAGTAAGATAGTGTTCTTGTGTTATTTAACCCATAAAACTGATTTTTTGCAGGGGAGGGTTGCTGTTATACAATACAGTGAGTATATAAAAGAATGGCCAGAAAGGATGGATTAATGACATATAAATGCTAATTTCAAAACTTGACTGCTAGAATTTTTAGGAAAACATGCACTTCGCTACTGTTATATGTTAGAACACTTTTTAAAACATTCGGCAAATTTGTAGAGTGTTATTGTCAATGAATAGAGCACACATGGGCAAACTGAAGCCCTCCAGATGACACTGTTGGACTCATCAGAGCTAATTCTCCTTAACCATTGGCCACGTTGTGACTGACAGAAGAGTCCATGTCTAGAAGAAGTATGTTTCTTATTTATTTAGAACATTTTAATTTCCTCTTTATCTTAAAAAGCTTGTGGGAAAGCCAGTATAAGATTAGTAACACACGAGACAGTCCCTGGCCTTCAGGCATTGAATAAATATGAAGGGAGAAAGGAACGGAGAGGGATGAACAAAGCAAGCACATTTGGTCAATGGTGATTTCTCAGAGGCTTATGGAGATAGGAAGTTGAATTAGAGGAACCTTCTGTCTGATCCAGCAGAGAACTCTGACAGCTAAGATGCTTTTGTTATGTGATAAAAGTGAGGATTAGCTCTTGCCCTGAGGCATTTGCCAACTATGGTTATTTATTTTGCTTGTGAAGATTTTCTCCTTCTTGTAAGAAAACTATATCTAAAATGATTTTAATGATTATGCTTCTTTGTAGAATATGTGCTGTTTTTTTTTCTCAAATGGAAATTTTCCTTCCCATTTATTGGTCTCCTATATTTTAAGATTCTCTCTTATTGTCACTGCAGTCTCTACATACACACTGACAGACACTGAATTCTGGTGAACTCCGGGGAACAAGAAATACATGTTGGGATCTGACATTAACTTGGTTCAATTTGATAAAATTTAGATTTTTCTGGATTTGCTAGTTGCTCATTACATTTACAGACAGTTTTTTCCCCATAGAAAATGCAAGTGGCATAGCATTTATAGCGTGGTTTTATGGAAGTAGTTGGCTGGAGACCTTGGTGGTTTAGGATTTGGGCTGCAGAGCTGAAGGTTGGGATTTTGATTCTCCAGTGTGCCTCAAGGGAGAAAAGCCATGCTGTGCTGCCTTGGGCAAGCTGCATGGTTCTAGGATGCCCCTAGAGAACATAAGAACATAAGAGCAGCCTTGCTGGATGGAACAGGCCATAGCCCATCCAGCATTCTGTCTCACACAGTGGCTCACCATTTGCTTCAGGGTATTCCCAAGCAGATGTCTTCACCTGTTTATGATTTCCCACAAATGGCATTGAGACATATCCTTCCTGTCTCTCTAACTCGGAGGTTGGACTTAGGCATCCATAAAGGTTCCCCCCACACATGCATGCTAGTCATGTCCGACTCTAGGGGTGGTGCTCATCTCTGTATTCAAGTCGAAGGGAATAGTAAACCACATCTATGTAGTCTCTCTCTACCTGCAAAAGCCTGAACAGAGTCACTATGAGTAAGAACAGACTTGATGGCACATTATTATTTATGAAAGTACTGTATCACCATTCCATAAAAATCATACCAATAGGTGCTAAATACCCCCAAAATCATTGTAGACCAGAATCTCCCAATCGCTAATCTATATGACACTGAAAGAAGTACTGTAATAAAATAGTCTACATATTTTGTGTTGTGTTGAGCTGTCCTTGGTTGAATTCATATTCTTGGGAATTCTAGTTATTCTCTTCAATTTACTGTGTAAGTTTGTTGGTGTGAGCTATTTATGAATGCAAATGGTTGAAAATGATGCAATAAAACCTACATATCTTGATAAGAAATAAAATGTACTATTGAAATTCTGTCTTGCTCAGAGAACACCTTTTCTGAGGAGGGAGTAGATTTCTTGAGATAGTGCTGCAGTGACAATGATAATGACTGTTTCTGATTGATTGTACACATCGAACTGTCCGAATGAAGGGTTTGGATATATTTCTGCAGTTAGAATCAGTGCAATACATAATAGTTTCTGTCTACCATTTTGAATATGTTTGCTATTTTCAGTGTTCATACATAGGTGATATTTTGAATTGAGAAGGAACATGGATTTTGCATGTTGTTATTTTTACACATGATTACCACTGATATGAAATAACACATTTTCCCACAGACCAGAACATAACAGAAGTAGCTGACATTTATTAATGCCATTCCATTTATTTTTACTAAATAATCATAGTAGCCGAAAAACTTCTACATGGAAATTGTGGGCAGACAGTTCTGAAGTCCTTTGACAGGAATCTAAACTGGAGGGATATGTAGGAATTGAACATATATTTTTTTAAAAAAACTCCTTTTTGTTTCAACAATAAAACCTGATAACCTTATTATAGTCCTGGAAGTGTCTGGAACAAGGAATATTAGTGTATTAACAAACTGGATGGACATGATCACCTACTAGGAAGAGATTTGCAGTCTGAATGACCAATATCAGATTGAGAATGTAAATGGACTAATATCCTATTGAGAATGTAAATGTATGCAGCTAACATTGTGCTACGGTTGTGCTGTTGGTGAGATGTCTGTTGGGTAACTGTTTAGAAAACTAGTTTCGCAATCACTTGTGCAGCAGTTACACAGCTAGCTATCCACAGACACCTCGCACAATGTTAGCTGAACTCAAGCATTTGGCTTGTAGCATAACTACACTAAATTACATAGAACAAATACAGTGGACCCTTGTATAACAAACAAACAGGTTGTATAACATAAAATTTGTACAACATAAAAATTCTGGAGACAGGGTAAATTTGCTTAACATAATCGCCTATGGGGAAAATCCGTACAACATAAAAACAGGATCACTCCATTTTCAATGCATTCATATGGGAATTTGTATAAAGGAAAATTTGGAACATTCATTTGGAACAAATTAATTCCTTTATACAAGGTACCACTGTATATTGCTTGTCTCCTGTCATTTTACCGATTCAATCACAGTTTCCCCCAACATTTTAGCCCAGTATAATTTATATCTCTTTTCCCTGTTTAAATGAGCGCACTTTCATACTTAGTTCCCTTACTATCTCATCCCTTTTCTATCTAACTTTACTTATATCTATTTTACTACATAGCATATAGCCTATCTAATCTCAACAATCTATTCAATCTCGCTATTTAGCTTTTCTATACTAAGCAATTAAGGATAGATTTGGCTAAGTATATATATTCTATATATCATCTCCCAGCCTTGTAATGTCCAACCTTATAAAGGCTCCTGCAAACTCAAAAGCTAGCCTCTCTGTTTGTCAGCTGTTAGTAGTCTAATAATACTGTACAGTACTTGTTTTTTGTTTGTGCTGCAGGCAGGCATACAAATGCTGTAAACAAAATAAATAAAGTGGCTAGTGGGGAGACTCATGCGCTCACTGCATATTTTGTAAGGATGTGCTGTTCTCTTTTGTCATAGCCTTATATGAAAAGTTTATTTTTAAAAAAAATCTGTTTGTATGCAAGTAATGTTGAGTAAATGAGGATGCTTGTGCACTCAACAGGGTCCCTGCACCACTCAGACTTCAATAGTTTCTCTATGGCTCTGTAAGTGCCTTAAAATCTTGCTTTATAGTCTCCCCTAGGGAGTTTCTGAATTAGCCTCATACAGAGAGCTTTCCTCCTGAATTTTTTTTGCCTTGATGGCAAGTCTGGATGCTATCTTTATGAGAGATCCAGATGTTCTTGTCTGGCTTCTTGGCTCCAATTCTGCCTTGTTGCCCAATGTACAGTGGGCCCTCGTATAACAAACGGTTTGTATAACATAAAATCTTTACAACAAAAAATTCCGGAGATAGGGGAAATTTGCTTAACAGAATCATCTATGGGTGAATCTGTACAACATAAAAATGGCTGCAATTAGGGATTAGTCTGTTTTCAATGCATTCCTATAAAAATTTGTATAAAGGAAAATTTGCTTAACATACTGTATATACTCGAGTATAAGTCGACCCGAGTATAAGTCGGGGCCCCTAATTTAAACCCAAAAAACTGGGAAAATTTATTGACTCAAGTATAAGCCTAGGGTGGGAAATGCAGCAGGGCCTGGCAACTCCTCCTTTGTGAGTGTGGAGAATCTTTCCCACCATGCCTCTGTGGCATCGCCATTAACAGCAAGTCACGTAGCAAGCAGAGCAAGGTTAACACATACGCACTGGCACTCTTAGAAATGTTCAGATACTATGTTGCACTTTAGATGGAAAAATCGTTTGTGATTGGCTGAAGTTACATGGTCTGATCAAGTTCCCAGGCTAGAATTCTACACATGCGCAGAAGCTTGTTATGTAACTAGCATTCCTGAGCATGCTCAGAACTGCTAAGTTTTAGACAAAGAAATACAGTAGACCCTTGTACAAAGGAAAATCTGTACAACGAAAAAAATCTGCCCCCTCTCCCCCCCTCTGTTCACCACCTGCGGCCGCCCCGGAAGAGGACGGGGCGGTCGGGGAAAGAGGGGAGGGGAGGGGAGAGGAGGGGCGGCAGGCACGGAGGGGGCGAGCCAGGGAGGGGTGCCCTTACCAGCAGCGGAGGGGGGTGGCGGCGGCGGCGGTGGCGGAGTCGCTGCAGAGCGTCAGGGAAGGTGGGCAGCGAGGCGGGGAGTGTGCGCAGCCTGGACGGATGGGAGGGGCGCTACCTGCGCCGTCCGTCCCACTGGTTTTGACCGGGGCCTCCGGGCAGCAGCAAGAAGGGAGCTCGCCCGGCATGACGCCTGCCAGCCCCTCGGCTCCACCGCTCGCCTCGGGATCCTCCGACCCCCGAAGTTCTTGGGTGGCAGCAGGAGCGCTCCTTCCGCAGCGGTCCTCCTCCTCTTGCCCCCCCGGAGCATGCCAGCCCTCTGACGCGGTCCCCGGTCCCCGAGTACTGCGCGGACACGAAGGCAGCGGAACGGGCGGCATAGACCGTGGGGGCAGACCCGGGCCCCACAGGAGGAGCAGGAGAGGAAGGCTGGCCACCTGGTGCCCCCTCGACAGCCGAGCGCCTCGCTGCCTCCAAAGCCGCCGGGCGCAGGTGAGCGGGGGGGGGATTCCCGGTGCGTTCCCCACCCCGTCCCCCCACCCCCGCGGCCACCTCCGCCCGACCGGGAAAGAAGGAAGGAGGGAGGGGAGAGGAGGGGGCGCGCAGGACAAGCAGCGCACCCCACTCGGTCCCCCCCACCCCCGTGGCCACCTCCGCCTGACCGGGAAAGAAGGAAGGAGGGAGGGGAGAGGAGGGGGCGCGCAGGACAAGCAGCGCACCCCACTCCCCCCCCCCACCCCCGCGGCCACCTCCGCCCGACCACCTGCGGCCGCCCGGGGAAAGAGGGAAGGAGGGAGGGGAGAGGAGGGGCGGCAGACACGGAGGGGGGGTGAGCCGGGGAGGGGCACCCTTACCTGGCACCTGCACGGGTGTCCACCACCCACCCGCCCCCCCTCGCCCAAAAAAACCTATTGCCATTGGAATGCATTGGAACGGATTAAATCCAGTTTCAATGCATTCCTATGGGAAATTAGAATTTGTATAACGTAATTTGATTTGGAACGAATTAATTACGTTATACAAGGTACCACTGTACCCTTATTTGGGCATTGAGCAATCGTGTAAGCTTTTGATTGGCTAAGAACCTGCTGCAAGGTGATGTGGGTATTGTAGTTCTGTGGTTTTAATAAAAGAGCCTTGCTGGGGTGCGGCAAGGGGAATCAAGAGGAGAATCAAGAATCAAGAAGAAGCTTCATTTTGCACCTACAAACACTTGTCGGAGTCTTTATTTTCCAACCCATCGGGGGGGGGCTTGCTGGTTGAGCTTCCTTTATGGGTTCCCATTTGTTTCCAAGCCTTAAACATTAAGGCTTCCCTGGATTATTCCTTTATTTGGCAAGAAATCTCTCAAGCCCCGAGGCTTCCCAGGATTTTTACCACATTGGAGCTGGTGTGTGTGTGATGTTTACAATGACTTTTAGCCACCGAGGCAAGTGCTTGAGTTGGTGGCTAAACGTCATTTTAAACATTGTTTTAAACTGACTTTTTAAAAAAGTCATTTTAAACATGGGGGTCAGGAGAAGTGGCACACAATGTTTGAAATGACTTTTAGCCACCGACCCAAACTTGCCTCAGTGGCTAAAAGTACTGACCCGAATATAAGCCGAAGACCCCCCTTTTTTAGCCCAAAATTAGGGCTGAAAAACTAGGCTTATATTCATTTGGAACGAATTAATTCCTTCATACAAGGTACCACTCTATTGCTTTGCTTTTAACTTGTTGCCAGTCTCCAAAATAGGTACCAATTAAGCATATTCAATTCTTCAATAGACCTCCCGTTTATGAATGTGGGCTATTGTGTTTCTGTAAAAAGGTAAAGTTTCCCTCCGCACATGCGTGCTAGTCGTGTCCGACTCTAGGGGTGGTGCTCATCTCTGTATTCAAGCCTAGCAACCAGTGTTGTGCAAGCCCGTGGCCATTTGGCCTGCATGGCTGCAAGGAAATACTGTTTTACCTTCCTGCTTTTTACGGCGGTACCTATTTATCTACTTGTATTTACATGCTTTCGAACTGCTAGGTTGGAAGGAGCTGGGGTTATTAGCGGGAGCTCACTCCGCTGCGTGGCACTTGGGATTCGAACTGCTTAGATGCCGACCTTGCAGCCGACAGTTTTCTTCTGTAGTCATGATTTAAAAATCCAGGAAATGGCCCGGTATTGCTGTACAACATTATGCCCGTGTTGCCAGCAGGAAAAAGGATGCCAAGCATTACAGTATGTAGCAAAAAGCAACACCAGTGGCATCAGTGAAGATGGACTACAAGATACTCTCTTCTGCTCACTACCATTCATAGAGTGAATTCATGCAAAGTAAACTCCCTGAGGCTGAACCCCTTTTTCAACAATTAATCACTTCTCACCCAATTCTCACAATTGTCAGGGCTGTTTCTCAACAAATGTTAAAGGCAGTGATCAGTAATAATTGACCAGTAAGAATGTGTTCAGAGAAAAGCAACCATATGGCACAAGATGGACGTCAACAGTTTTATTGCACATATTGATAGTTGCTTGCATAGACTTAAGCCAGAGAAATCAGTGGTGCAAATGAAACTGGACAGATATCACGTTTTTGTAAAGTTATAAACCATTGTCTAGACTTACCTCATGGTATAATTCTTGTTTTGCTTCTGTTTTGGGTTCAGAGATGTGAAAAATTACTTTTCAGGACTATAGCTGCCAGAATACTCCACCATACTGTCTGTGATATCCTGTGAGTTATAATTTAAAAAGTAACTTTTCTCTTTTATGATTTGGTTCCTGCTTTTGATGATTTTTGGCTACTACTCCAGTCCCAATTCATCTTCTGATGGTCCTAGATTCCTATATGCCTTTAATATCTGATGGAATGTATATAGAACAATGGTTCAAAAACTGGTGTCCTTGATAGCAGAAAGAATAAATTTATAGATACAGTAGTTTAGATGTAAAAGATCAAATTGCAGCTTATTTTAAAAATTTGTTTTATTTACATCCCATCTTTCTGCTCAATGCAGTTAAAAAGGAGATACAGCTAAAACCCAGAGTATTATAGTAATAATGCTCTAGCAAATATATTAAAACAATTACTGATTTAAAAGCTTAGTTCTTCTCCCTGCCCTGCTCCAAGTTGCATGGGTCCAAGCACATAAGTGCCACTCTTCTAGTTCTGTTGGGTTAACTGTTAAAATGAGTATTGTAAATACAGTACAATGAATTTTGCGATTTTTTGGGGGCGTGGCATGCTTGGCTGAGAGGGAAGACGCGTCTCTGCTGAGCTCCCGGTGAAATGTGAAGAAAAAGATAAAGAAACTTCTTCCTTTTGATGATAAGGTTGGAAAAATAACAAAGCCCTGATAGGTTTATGACCTGGTCTGCTTGGGAGGAGGAGGAATTGTCTTGAATACTGATAAGAGTTGGAGTAAGAGAAATATTTGCTTCTGTGTGCTGCTTGGAAGTGAAAGCAATGGCGGCTACAGACCCGGAGGCTGAAAGTGAGATAGAGATAATTAACCCTAAGGACTTTCAAAAAGAAATTTAAAAAGCTGTGGAAGAAGCAAAAAACAGCATTACTGAGGCAATTACAAATGTTGTTGAAGACAAACTTTCTAAGTTAGCCGATACAGTGGAACTTATGGCAGAGACTGTTAATACTACCTGGGAAATAGCACAGGCTAACGAACAGAAAATTAAGACATTGCAAAAGCAGACCAGGAAATTGGAAATGCACAATAAGTATGTTACTGATAAGTTAATGGACTTAGGAGCCAGACAGTCGAATTTACATTTAAAAAATGTTCCAGTGTCAGAAGATATGGACAAAGTTATTGAGTGGATGGTTAAGTTGTTGCCGGAGCTGGGAATTTCCAAAGACTCCCTTGACCGTATACATAGAGTTGGGTTCTCTTAAAAAAAGAAAAAGAATACTACTTTGCCTTCCCTACAGCTACCAAAATACTCCGCTGCCTTATTCTGGCTGTTCGAAGTCAAAGAAATGAGGCAACTTGGCCAAGAGATGTTGTTATGACCTTTGCTTTCGGGAGATACCAGGGCTACCGGTTTTGGACACAGTGTTGGCTGCAGTTCTGCCGTGACTACCCAGAGCAGCTTGCTAATCACCCAGGTTTTCAAAGTACTGAAAGCTTTGGATAGACTTGATCAATTGGTGTATAATGGCAAGAAAAGTGATGGTTTATGATGACCTGTCTGCGCACAAGAAACAATTCGAAGAAAAAGGAAAAAGATAGATATACGGGCATTTACTAAGGAAAAAGAATATACGGGCATTTACTAAGGTGCTACAAGAGAAGGACATTAAATACAATTGGAGAATAATAAACTATGACAGTACAAATACCCAAACAGGAAGATACAAATATATACAGATATAGATGTAGGTATAGATATAGATTTATTTATTTGATTTATAAATCGCCCATCTGGTAACAAGACCACTCTGGGTGGTTTACACAAGCTCAATAAATACAATAACATAATAAACAGATATGAAATGGAAATCAAACAATTATTAGGAAATAAATAAAAAAATAAAAAATAAAGAGTAATAACATCTAACCTAAAATACCAATGTTAAAATAAACATGCATTTACGTATACAGTTTTAGAACTATGGTTAATAGGTTTTATAAAGTGGGAGGAACAAGATCAAAATTAAGCGCTGTGGTTGTGAGCTGGTTTGCGGGAATGCCTGTAAAAATAGCTGGATCTTTAAAGAATGTTTAAAGGAACCCAGAGAGTGGGAAGGTAGATTCTGGCAGGGAGGTTGTTCCACAGGTTATTCTATTAAATAAATAATGTGACCTCGCTGCTAGATGGGTGGTATAAAAATCCAATAAACATAAATAAATAAATAAATAAATAAATAAATAAATAAATAAATAAATAAGATATAGATATAGATATAGATATAGATATAGATATAGATATATAGATATATAGATGTATGGTAGATATACGGTCTTGATTTCTACGCATCAACAAGATGCACAAGGAGATGCTTGTAAAAATGAAGTCTGAAAAGTCTCTTTCATCCCACATATGTCAAGAATGACATTTAAAGCCATCACTGTTTCCATAATTTTTTTTTTACAAAAGGATTCAAGGGACAAAAAAAATAGCATCAGAGGTAAATTTTGAGACCCTAAAATAAGATGCAAACACAGTTCACTACAAAAATTTCCCCAGGTTTAATTTTTAAAAGCCTTCCTGAAAAAGAACCCCCCCACACACACCAGAAGGACATCAGTGGAGAACCAGCAAGGAGTTCTACAGCCTATGAGCAACTGTTGAGAAAGTTCTACAGTATTTAGTCTTCCTTAGATGTACCTATGAGGATGACAATGCTAACAGAAGGACCTCTCATGAAATCTTAAAACTTGGGAAAGTATATCAGCAGTCCTGATAGAATAGGGGAAAATAGGTTTGAACTATGAGATCTCTAGGTTTAAGTTAGTATAAAGCTCATTGTCAAGTTTCAGGTTGATTTGCTTTGTCTGTACTGTGTCTTTGAGATGAACTGCAGTATACTGTATATTTGTTTTCAGCATTGCATGTTTCTTTAGATGTGGTTGATTAAAAGTCAAATCTCTGTCTCTCAAAGTACTAGAGAATGTTTGGCAATGGTTAGGATTAATAGCTATTCAAGTATTTTAAAAATCATGACTGTTAGAATTATTGCTGTATCAATGGGATAACACATTGTCTTCATGTCTCCATGCTGCAGTCAGACTAGTTTTCATATGTATTTAACTTTTCTTACTGGATCAAGTCAATGAGTAGCAAAATCAGCTGTTCACAAAAAACCCCACACCTCTCTTCCTCTGAGCATGCCATAATGTGATTTGACTACTGAGGTGTTAACAGGTACAGGTTCCACGGAGTGCATAATGGCTGTTTCACAACACATTTTCCTGTGTGTTATGTGCTATCAAGTAAGTCCCATCATATGGGAAACTTTATAGGGTTTCTGAGATATTTAATGACTGGTATTACCATTGGCATCCCCCAATTGTGAGTGCACAAGGTCAGTTTCCTACTTAGAATGTGTATATCCAGATTTACTCCTTGGTGCCTGTACTTAGCCATTTCTGCTCTGCTGTAGGAATAGTACATTGCTTTATGCTGGGATATGTGTCTTATCTCTAGAGAAAAGTGAAGAGGACTCTATCCACACAGTGAGATTGTTCCCTTTGTCTCCTGTTTGTAGCCTCTTCCACACTTTGAAAAGCCTCTTTTGCGATGTCCTTATGGTAAGCCCCGTGAAACGATGCTGTATATCAGTGGGTCTTAACCTGTGGGAACCCAATGTTCCAGGACTGCAACTCCCAGAAATCCCTTCTAGCACAGCAAGTGGTGAAGGCTTCTGCGAGTTGCAGTCCAGGAACATCTGGGGACCCACAGGTTGAGAACCACTGCTGTGGATACGAATAGTTGCTACTGAAGGAGGACTTGTTAGAAATTGGGGACTTCCCCTCGTTTGGATAAAAGTGGTTCCTCCTTATACCAAATGGGATGTTTCTGTTTCACCCTGTGCACACAGATTCTGATTTTCCTTTGGGAAACCAAAGTTTTTGAGCTCACTAAGTAATTTAAGCAAGCATTATTAGACTGACATTTCTCTTTTTATGCGTGGATGATGTCCTCATATATTACCTGCTGGCAGAGCAGTTTCTTGAAACAATTTCCCCCAATACTCTGTGTTGCCGTTAGGTAATTATGTTTAGTCCTGCTCCCTTTATAGTTAAGATTCATGAGAAATTTTTTTATTTATAATTGAGCTGAACTTGCTGCACAGTTTCTTGATAACTTAACTGAATCCCCCCCCCAAAAAAAATTGGCTGATACTAATATGGAACCTGTGCTTATGTGGAATTTGCTGATCTTGCCATGCTGCAACATGGCCTGAAGCCATGATTTGCACTGGTTTCAGAAACTAGCCAGTATCTCAGTCTGATACTATTGAAAATGGTACTTCTTGGTATAGTTTGTAAAGTAGAGCTAGATTGACTAAATGAGTTTTAAAAGATATGTATAACCTTGGTATGGTGTAAGTGAATTACAGTAGGACCCCCATATCCACTGATTCATTAACCACTGATTCAGTTATCCACGGATGGCCAGGGGAAAAAATAAATAAATAATTCAGCAGCTGTAAAGCAAGCTACTGTCGTAAAATAGCAGCCATAAAGCAAGCCAGGCACAAACAGCAGCCATAAAGGAAGCTACTGCCACAAAAAAGCAGTTTTGGGGTTTTTGGCATTCTCTTTTATCCTTTGTTTTCATTATCCATGGAAAGGCCTGGAACTGATCCCCAGTGTACTGTTGTTGTAAATGGACCATTAATATTTCACTGCCCTTTTCTGTACAGACTTAAAGAGTACTGTCTGAAAACTCATTCCACAATAAAAAAATAGATGGCAATCCCTAAGGCATTTACCTGGGAACAAAATCCTTTTCGCTGAATGGGAACTACATCTGAGTATGCATGAGATTACAGTATACACAATCCTTTTTTAACATGATCAACATGACTTCCTGTACACATTTGACTTCTCTCCTCACATTTGTATTCTTAGTTCTGATTTGAATTTCCTGATCCATTAGACCTTGACTTTTAATTTATTGCTTTTTTTCTTTCAGAGATGGCAGGCTACCAAAAGTTATGCTAATGTAACCCAATTTAGTGCCATTCCAGTGTTGACGTTGTTCATGGTCTCAAAAATACATGCACTTTATGTCAAAATAAATTTAGTTATTCCCAATGATAATTTTAACTGATTCTGATGTTGCACATCATCTCCTGGAACCTAACAATACTTTGGTGGTTATTGCAGCTGAAGTGTTTCCAGCTAGATTTGTTTTGACAAGGAGACACAATATTCCAGATGACAGGATCTTTGAAGATTCATTTTCTGCTACTCTTGGTTTATGTGCATATATACTGTATAGTGTCCTCAGGAATGCTTCCGAAATAATTATTATTTCTAAAATTAACATATGATATATAACCACAGTCTCTGAAAATAAGAGTTACTGGGATGTCTGTGAAGATTCTCAGTCATCCAGGTGAGTTTATCTGGCAGTTGAGTCATGGCAACTGGACTTCTTTTTCTTGAGAGATAGAAACGTTCTGCTGCTCATCCAAACAGCTTCATCAGTCTGAAGTAATCTAGTTGTGAATCCTCCACCTTTTAGCCAGCTTTGACCTCTTGTCACCCTGGTCTGAAATAGGCTCATAAGATGAACAAGGGCATGAATAGGCTCGTTAGGTAGACAACAGTATCCATAGCCTTAAGGTGAACAATTGCCTAAAGGTGCTGAAACCTATAAAATATGGGTTGTTAGCTATGGCCTTGGTGGTGAAGGCTTTTAGATTTGTCTGGGTATTGTTGAAACTACACCCTGATAAAAACTGTTGAAAGCACACCTTGGTCAGAACTGATTGTGGCATGATACAAGCATGTCTACGCTCCCCCCCCCCGTTAGATTTTCCCAGATGTTATTGGTGCACCAGGGAGAAAGATCATTACTGCAGGCCAGGTAGCTGAAGACTTAACAAAGATTTTTCACCTACTCGATATTCTTAAAGCCAGTCTCCTAAAACTGCTATTCCAAACGACCAATAAAATAAAATAAAATAAACAGTCTTCAGATGAGGCCATTACTACTACCATTGCAGCTAGTGTGTGGTTTGTTCCGTAGTGGCACAAGTTTTAAAGTACATACCACACACAACTCCACAACACAACTATCTCTTACCAAAATTGGCATATGATGGAGGTGTGTAAGTCACAACAGTAGGTTTCCAGGTAATGATTTCAAACTTGCTGGAAGTTGAGATATCAAATAACAAGAGAAATAAGGTCTCAGTTCACTTTGTAGTAGCTTGTGTTTTTAGATAATTTTATTATGCCCCCCCCCCATCAAATGCACCTGTGAGGGTGGGTGGGACTGCTCTGGAAGGGCCTCCTGTGATGGGCCTCCTGGGATGATCTTAACAGCCCAGCGGTCCCATAAAAGGAGTCCTTGAGATAGCTTGTGCCTGGTTTCTATATGTTTTCCTTGTACTGCATTTCAAGAAATATCTAGGTGAAACATTACTGTCAGCATGGAGACCCTTGTTGCATCTCATTTAAAATGTTTTTTTGTTTGTTGGAGATTCTGCAGTTTTAACACTATCACTATTAGAAAGTGAAGAAGCCGCTGTTGAAATAATCTACACTGCCTCAATCAAGGTTTCATTTGCCCTTAAAGGCTTCATTTGAACTTCGTGTTAATTTTGCTTTTATTTTTTTCCAGTGAGAAGCTGAAATAATCACTGTCCGTTTTTATATTAGATAGAACGGCATTTTGCTTAGAGTGGAAGTATTTCCTTGGAGCTGGCACTGCTCATGCCCAAGGTCAAAACCTCTGATTTTAAGAGCCACATAACAGAATCTTTATGTAGCAAAAAGCCGTTAAGGTGGATGTCCCTCCATTGGAATTGCTTCTTCCTTTTCTAGACCCAGGCAATATCACGGTACCTACCAGTTTTTCCAGTTGATGATGTGAAAGAAGTAATTTCTCTCTTTCTCAAACTATGCCTGAGGACTATTTTGATGAGGATTTTGCCATCTTATCACCTTCCTTGTTTTATTGAATTTTTATGAAGGCTTTGTGATATCACTCATAGCACCTCCTTGTTTTGCTACTAATTCTTCCTTCTTTTTTTGACATAGGAAGAGGACAGAATGGAATAGCAACACCGTGCATTTATGCTTGCTAGTGTTAGGAGATTTCTGTTGGGAAATGCCTTGAGAGAGACAGGTTGAAGGGCAGAGCTTTCATTTTGTGCTCCACTTTCACACATTGTCTCTGTGGTGTGGTAGCAACTGAATAACAAAGAATTTTGGATTGTGTGTGTCTTTCTGTTTCAGAAGCCATATAGGCAAAGCCACTTCTCTGAAAGATTTGACATTGAGCAGTGGATTGGACTCAATGGCTTTACAGGCCCCTTATTCTGTGATTTTGTGATAACCAGAATTTCAGCTGGTTCACTTGAAATTTCCATTGTGAGGAATCACTTCCCATATGGAAGAACTTAAATGAAACTTCATTATTCCGAGAATGTCATATTACAAAACGGATGTAATAAATGATGTTTACTTTTTCTTTTTGTGAATTGTCCAGAAACTTCCTCTAGCTGATTGGATTATATTTGATGGACCTGAAATATTATTTCCAATTGAAGCAAAACAAGTTGGGCTCCATTAGCCAGATTGAGGAGAGGTGTGAATGTGTGTACGTGAGACATGACATGTCTTTGGAAGGACTAGGACAATAAAAACACTTCCCTCCCTTCATTTCGGATGCAGCCTAAGTACATCCAAGCTCCGAGCCTCAACTAAGAAACTGCCTGGATTTTTTTTCCATCTTGCCAAGGACCTTACATCTAAGAAATAACTCCTGGCAAATCCATCTTTTGACATGTTATACAGTAACCCCCCCCCACTGATCGTGGGGGTTAGGGGCCCACCCCACCCATGATGCAAGAAAATCCGCGATATGCGGAAGTGGGTGGGGGGGCATCTTACCTCCCACCACCGCCCGCCCGCCTGCCCCAAGCCTTCCCGGGGGGAGCCTGGTTGAGCGGCTCGGAGTGACCCGATCGCTCCGCGCTGCCCCTCCCGGCTGCCCCAAGCCTTCCCGGGGGAGCCTGGTTGAGCGGCGCGGAGCGACCCGATCGCTTCACGCCACCCATCCCAGCTGCCCCGAGGCTTCTCGGGGGAGCCTGGTTGAGTGGCAAGGAGCGACCCGATTGCTTCACGCCGCCCCTCCCGGCCGCCCCGAGGCTTCTCGGGGGTGCATGGGAGGGCGGCAAGGAGCGACCCAATTGCCCCCGCTGTCATCCTCCCATGCACCCCCAAGGCTTCTTGGGGGGGGCGCGGTGCGGAGCGACCCGGCCACCCCCCCCACTTCCACGTGCAGGTACTGCGATCCCGCAATGTAGCGGGGCCGCGGTACCTGAACCACAAAATGGCGGGGGGTCACTGTAACCTATTGGTACTGCTCTGAGGAAGAGGGTTTCAAAATATTAGCAATGTTTTTGTTATTTTTCTAGCAGCCTAAAGGTATCTCCTGTTCCACTTTTGTATCTGAAATATTAAGACAGTTTGTTGTTAACAATAGTGGTAAAGATGGCATGAAATGGTGGACATAGTAAACTGTGGGAGTGCAGCCTCTAGGTTGAGAGCATTTTTATTTTTCTAATGATCTTTGGAGACTTTGACCTTTTTCTTACCATCCCTGACACTCTGATAAAAAAAAATTAAATGGCAGATATCACTCCACCTAGAGAGTGATTTCTGACGTCTGCAAAATTCTTCCTTATTAGCTATGCTTGAGCGAAATAGGATGTGAGTGGCTAGTTCTCTTGAGGTTCAGGGTCGTCCTAGTGATGCTGCACTTGGCCCATAGGTTGCATGGGACTGTTTTCCATTGTGTGTGTGTAACTTCCTCCTTTCATGGCCATATCAAAAAATTGTCATGAAAGAGGTGTGTGTGTGTGTGTGTGTGTGTGTGTGTGTGTGTGTGTGTGTGTGTGTGTGTGTGTGTGTGTGTGTGTGTGTGCGCGCGCGTGTGTGCGTGCGTGTACGTGTGCACGCGCCAAAGAGAACCTTGCCCATAGGAGCATTGCATGGGGACCGCAAAGTATACTTTTCACATAATTTTTATAGCTCCTGTTTGGGAACTGAAATTATGTAAACCCTTAACTTTCACTTTATGCAACATATCCTGAAGGAATAGGTACATCTTACCCTGGACTTCAAACGTCTTCCCTGAAACTGTATTTTAGTTCCAGCCCACACATTTTTGTAAAGATTCAGAAATTTCCAGATCTTCAGTGGCTTTAAATGTGTAGATTGGAAATTGGTTTGTTTAGTAATTTTTTTTGAGCATATGTCTTATCCTTGTTTCATCATCCTAAAGCATAATGACTTGAACTAAGTTGGCATTCATAAACAATTCAGCTCTGCTCCCACACTGTCCTGAATTGCTTTCCTTTTTATAGACTCTTAAGTCTTGCCACTCTTTTTCCTCTTCAAAGGCAAAGAGAGCAAAAACACATGCTAGAATAACGGATTGTATCTTTGCTTTTCTGAAATGTACTTTGCTAACAATCATTTGCAGAGTTGGTTCAGCTGGCACCTTGGGGGAAGCTGTGTTCACAAGGAAGCCCATCTATGAGCAGAGCAAATCCTGAATTATGACAGTCTATCACTGTGCCATAGCCTTTAGGGAAATGTATCCAGTTAGCTCAGGTAGGCTTACGCTCCATGATGCAAATACCTTTCAAGTTTTGTTATTCATTTGAATAATAATTACTGAAAGATACTTTGAAATGAGTCGCAACACTGCAGTGTAACACCAGGACCATTAGACATCTTGGCTAAGGGCATCTTGAAAGCAAAACTGCAATTTTGCACCAAATAATATATCCTCACCTCTCATTGATTTTGTTAGGGCACGTTTACTGGGATGAAAATTGCAGCCTAAAACTGTCAAGAATCTTAAGATAAAAATACAAGATGGGAGTTCTCAAATAAAGTAGAAAACTAACTCTGTTCATGGGAAATAGTATTTATTCAGTCAGAGTTGTATTTATGCTTTGGTATTTAAGTACCAACATGCAATATACCTTTGTCACTGTGTCAGAGTTTCGCGACATGTGAAAGAACATGACAGCCAGGATATGTCAGAAAGCAGGTGCCGGGGGATAACTTTCCGTTAAAAAGTTCTACAGATCAAGCAAGAGACCTGCCTTCAAGGACAATAGTGATACCTGGCCTCTGTGGACATTATCCTGCTGGGAACTTTCCTTCTTAATGTCCTGCTATTGCTACCATGTGAATCCAAGAGGTGGCAAAAAAATTCTGGTGCTAGAGAACATTTTGGAAAAGCAGGGCATCTTCTTTTCTCTCTGTGATTATTTTCTCAAGGGTCAAGTGGCCAAATCTCATTAAGGGAGTCCAGTACTTCTATTCTTAGTAGCATTCTGACTGGCCTTTGGGCAACACCGCTAGGGCTTCATGCTGGCTGGTTTACGCTTCCACTGTTAACTTCAGCCTTGCCTGAAAAATGTTGTCTAATATGATGACACCGTGTACAACACCGCACATCGCAAGCTTGCAGAATTTGTACTGTATTTTATTAGAACCATTAAGCCCAGCAAGTGGAGTCTTTAATTCAATGCATGATATATGCTTAGAATTAAAATTGCCTCACAACACTTCAAATCAGGTACTATCTGCTACTGGAGAAGTGGACAGACGAGTGTGAGAAAGACAATGTAAACACTGAGCTATAAGGTCATGAAGTTGTCAAGTTGGGGTAGAAGAAGAATACATAAAGGTGAATGGGGGCGCATTGGAAAACTAGGAGAGCTTTTCATTTGAGGTAAGGTAGGTCTGAAGGGCTAGGGTCTACGAAAAATGGGATTATAGGATTAATAGATCTAATAGTAATATTGAGTCCACCCCGGCCTTTTGTGGTCCAAAGTCTGGGGGCAGCAACAGAGAAGGCCCTCTCCCATGTCCCCACCAAATGCATCTGTGAAAGTGGTGGGACCGAGAGAAAGGTCCCTCCTGCTGATCTCAACACCTGGGCAGGGTCATAAAGGAAAGTGCTGTACAGTACATTCCTTGAGATGGCTTGAGACAAGCTGTCTCTGACAGCGGACTTTTATTTGGTAAAATTTCAAAGAACAACAGTTGTGATGTAGAGAAGATCTTGTATATGTACATGTGTGTTTGTGTGTCATATTGTGTTTGTAACAGGCCTGCATTCTGTCCCTTTTGATTTGTCATTAGATTCCAGCTTCTGATGAGAGAGAAGGGCAATATAAAAAGATTTCGCAACAGATGCACCTCAGCTAATGGATGAGAGGGGTTTGTAGTAAATTTTCATCTACGGTATCTGTTCAGTCTTTTTCTGACACACTTATACACTTTATGAAATTAAACTTTTTTCCCTTTTTTATGCAGAGGTTTTTCTTCACTCCTAGTACTGGAGCCTAAATAAACATTAATCTGTGAGCTGTTTAATTTGCGATATGGTCTGTGCACCTTTTGATTAAAAATCATTCGAGTTTGTTGTTGGAAGCTTCTTTGGAGAAATAATGTATGTACTTAACATATTTGACTTGTAATGCCTCGTAGAATAGAGATAACCATATAAAAGTGGTACTTTTGAAACCCACTGTGGTCACTATAGCAGTGTACCTTGTCATGACTCTAACAATTTTAGGCCGTGACAGATATTTTTAGCAGGTTCCTTTTGGGGCACATTATTAGCAGATAATGTTTGTTTCTGTAACTGATGGCTCTAGCAGGCACAGTTAATTATGCAGGACTGTATAACTTGGAACCTTGGTAGGAACATATGTTTGCAACTGCTCCCCCTGGCTAGATTTTGAGCAGACATTTATCCTTTGAGACAATCAGCTCTAGAATAGAGTTGAGTTGAGTTTTAGAGTGGAAGATGTGTGCTGTCCTCAGCAAGTGACATCAGATGTTGGTTCATGTAAGTTTTGGGAACTGTGTGAGTTCTGTTCAGACATATTTGTTTTTAATAATAATCCTTTTGTGGATTTCTGTTTTGTCAGTGACTTTGACAGAGTTGCTGAGTTGTAATTGCTGCCGCCGCCAGAGCATTCAAACATATAATACCATGTAGTAACCATTGCATCAAGCTCCATGAATGATTGTCTCCCTGGCAACTTGTGGTGACATTTGGTTTTGTTTGGGAATTGGAGATAGCTGCCTCTTTCAGGTGGCTGGATACTTTTTATTGCCTACATGAATGTTTTAGATGACTGAAAAGTTTTTCGAAAAGGCAGGATTCATGTAAAATAAATGATGAACTACAGAACAATGGCAACCATTCCCAGGAATAGGATGTAGTATTGATGTGAACTAGTATAACTCGTAGCTCAGTTGAAATAGGGGCCAGCAATTCAAATCCTTGTTGTTGCCACCTGGGAGTGGCTAGCTGACATTACCCAGAGTATGCACGGTTGATTTGGGTTGTATATCCTGCCTCTTGTGCAGGCTTGAACAAGCTATGTTTCCAGAGTGCCTCCAGAAGGAGAGGCTGATAGACTACTTCTGTGTACACATACTTGATACCTGAACCTAGCGCATCGTTAATTATATCTATCTGTGGTCAATTGTGTTGTTATGGTTGTGGTTAAAAATTGTATTTAAGTCTGTTTTGGAAACTGGTACCTTTACTGTCCACACACACACACACACACACACACACACACCTCCTTTTGTCTAGAACAGGCAAGCGCTTCTTATATTATGTGCACACCATAACCACTACTGCCAAAGTTATATTAGTGCAGGCATGCCTACTACTGTGTGTGACAGGGTGATTTCAGCACAGTCAGGAGTGCTAAAACAAGACTGTCTGCAGGAACTGCTGCCCATACTTTTTTGTTGTTGCCTCTGTGTTTTGCACAAACAAATAAAGCTTAATCAGGTCAGGTTCCTCCCCTTCTGGAATAATTCCGAGAGAAGAGAAAGACTGAAACTTGGCGTTGAAAGCAGGGGTACCCCATTGTGCTACCCTTATGCCATCATGTCTGGATCCAGTTAATTAACAGTTGTCTAGACATACAAGTTGACTCTTATGGATTATTTCTTAATAGCTTTAACTTGCATTCACTTTGATTTTTAAAATACAGTATCGAAATGTATAAATAAGAAGAATGGAGTTTGGTAGGAGCAGCTGCCCTGTCCTGAAGGAAGTTGAATTCAGCTGATGGCTTCCAGTTGCTAATTTCAAGGTTTCTTTGCCCTTCTTTTCTTCCTTTCCCAAAAATAGTCCTGTCTGTTTATCCTAAAATTGACAGAAAAATTACTCTCTTGGGTGACAAATTCCAAAATCCAACAGTTCTGGTGCATTCTGGGAACTATAGCCCCAAAAATTGATTTCTACATGGTCTGAAGAGCTGATTGGTCTGGAAATCCCAACTTCCATTTCCTTTTCCTATGAATGAACATATCCCCTTTATTGTTGCTGGGGCCTTGCTTTCCCCGGGATCGCTCAGCTTCCCATTCTGCTGTAAGCTTACCTCCACATAGGCTTTCCTAGCACTTGTCTGCCTTTATAATTCTTTGATAACTTCACCAATCTCCTGTGCCTTGTGCAGCAGCTGAGCCAAGACCACTGCTAATTAACTATCACTTTGCATTCTGCAATTAAATAAAATCATTTTCTTCTCAGTATTACAACCATAGGAGATGCACTCTGCACTCCATATCTCATTTGCACCTTTACATATATATCGGTGTCAGGAGTAAAATACATGTTTAGTTTGATTGCTTGGTCTAACTTTATTTTTTTTCTAATTGTGGTGATTTGCAGGTTAAGTATTGTGATGCTTGAAGGCAGCTTGAAAAAATCATGCAGCAAATTGGTCTTGGGTAGTAGTTCCAAGAAGCACAAAATGACTCCTGCAGTTTTATATCATTGTGCAAGATATAAAGAAATCCTGAAACTGCTCACAGTATTCACAGTATTCTTTCTTTCTAGAATACAGTCCCAGAAGAGTAGCGTTATACCCAGTCTGGGGGTACTGGACAGAGTGATGGTTTAGGACTCTGGAGACGGGGGTTCAAACATTTGCTTGGTTATGGAGATCGGGGAAGTGGAACCATTCCTTACAGTTCGCTTATCTTGAAAACCATATCAGGGTTGTTATAAGTCAGCTCCAACTTGACAGCATCTAAATGACTAACTAGTTGGGGTAACTATATTTCAGAAATGCTATCAGTGGTATACAGTTTGAACATTTGTCCAGTATTTTTTTCTGCTGTTGACAAAGGCACGAAACCTGCTTTTAACAAGTTTTAGGTTCAATTTTATCTGATGTCAAGGGCAATTAGGCTTCTTTTCGTCAACTCCTTCTATGTTTAGGCTTGTTCTCAGTGTGATCTCTCAGCCACTTAAGATTTGTATACGGTATTGAGCTGACCAGCATAATACATTGCTTCAGCTGGTTATTTTAGAACAAATGGCAAAGGAGACAAATCAGTGGATTTATTATGATGTTTTATGATTCAAGCAACAAATAATTTTTTCTGTATTTTCTGATGGTAGAAAACCACCTACGTTCCACTCTGCCCCTTCTGTTCTGTCACCATTTTCCCTGTTCTAGTAGATAAACAGCTCCCTCCCTTCTGCTGTTTTCCCCCCTCTTTAGTGAAACCATTTCCCTTAAAGTTATAAACTGTACTTGATGAAGCCTTCTGTTGTCACACCAAATAAGTAAGATAGTCTATTTGAAGTAAATTATTTGAATAGAACTGGATAGATATTTGAATTACTCAGAAATCTTTATTTGTTAGAATGCAGAATGCCTAATTAAGAATACTAAGTAAAAGAAAGCTGTTCTCCATCAAGAATTGTTCCAGAATTTACCTGTTATATCTGTCTTATGTTGGAAGAAGTCTATGTGGTTTACTGTTACTAGTAGCAATTCTCTGAGTTGCAGACAAATACATTTTGTATCTACCTCTCATTTCTGTATTTCATTTTGTCTTGAACTCACAGCTTGAAGTCCCCTTCCAACTGGCTGTATGTGATATCTGTAATTCAGAATAATAGTTTGTGCCACTAAGGCGTCTCTAACCTTTTTGGATCTGTGTACCACATCTGGAAATTTTAGAAGGTCTTGCAGGCAGGGGTTGCCTAGTTACAAAGGTCTCAATCCTGGGAGAAAAGAGGCATACAAATGAAATGAAATGAAATGAAAATGTATCACTGTCAGGTAGAATATTGCATAGATGTCCAAATACCTGTCAGGTAGAATATTGCATAGATGTCCAAAGACCTATGTATTTTAGCTCATGAAATCTTAGCAGAATAGTTGTTCACATACCTGTTTCTTTTGTGCTGGGCCAAACCCATGTATTTTATTTATTTATTTATTTATTTATTTATTTATATAGCTTGTATGCCGCCCACTACCCAAAGGTCTCTGGGCGGCTCACAATCAAAATAAACAATTCAGACAATAAAACATCAACATTGCAATACAGTTGAAACAATAAAACATTTAAATACAATAACCACATTATATGGCCCCAAAAGCATTCTCAGGAAGGGAAGAAAGTAGAGTGAATGGAGTTAACTGCTTTGTTGTTTAGCTTTGCTCAAGGTAAATATAGCGTACAAATTTTGAGAGACAGGCAGCTGGATGCTCTGCTGGGTAGATTGGTAAGCACCAAGTGGGGTTCTTTGTGGCCTCTGTGATTTACACCTATGGACTCCTTCTGCCTGGATATATTCACTTAGAAATTACCTCTAGTCTTAATTCAGTCTGCTCCCCAAATTATTTTAATTTACCCCCTCTTTTGGACAAGACTTGTGTTATTTTCACAAGTTAATAAGCTCCAATAAGAGGCTTTATGTTAGTCAGACTTAACATCTTTCCTTCTTCAGTTTTGTCTGGAAGATACCACAATATCCCTCTTGGTCAGAGGATTTGTAACCTTTACCATTTAGAACCCGACACCGTCTCCCACATCTTGTGTCATTGTCCGGCACACAATAAGCTACGCGAACTCTTCTTGCAGCAAATCCTCCTTGGTCTCCCAGGCCCCCCTGAAGGATATACGGGCTTTCTCCTTCAGGACAGTTCCGAACTAGTCACTGTTCGGGTGGCTGAATTTCTAACAGCTGTATTAAAAAAAAGAGCAACCTTCTGTGACCTTTAGTTAGACCATTGATAAGATTTATTTTATAATGTTCTGTGTAACTGTTTAGCCTTTATTTGTGTACTTCCGTTGTTTTAGTGCCATTAAAGGTTTATGGAATGGAATGGACTGGTAATAGACACTGTCTCAAAACAGCAGTCAACAACATTAGTTTCCAAGGTTTCGATCTGCAAAGCACCATCTAAGCAAATATTAATGGAAGCCATTCAGTCTGAAACATCATCACCTGGCAAAGTAGTGCAAGTGGCCACAGACATCAGTTACATGATGTACCACACAAACAAGCAAGGCAGAGTGCACTCAATGTCCCTTCTGTACCTTTCCATAATTCACCTATGGAAATAGTATGTTTAAAGGCACATCTCCTCTACAGTATATCCATACATGTGGCAGGAGAATACAAACAAATAGCTGATCATCTAATATAGCAGAAATCTGAATTTTACAAGTGGAAGCTGTCCCCAAGTGTGCTCAAGGACAGCCATTAGGGGTTGTCCCAAAATGGACCCCTCCCCCCGGATAAAGTCAACAGGGAATGCAAGACTTGTAGCTCATGGCCTGGTTGAGAATGGGAGTTCTTGGGAGGTGTGTTTACAATTAGTCTGTCCCTCTCTGCTACACGGGGTAACACTGAAACTGTGCCAGAAGAAAACCAATGCTATTCTCACTGCCCCATGGTGGCCATGTCAGGCCTAGTTTGTGACACTAAAACTCATGGCTTTAGACATCTACGAGCTGCCAGTAACTCCTGACTTAGTAACATCAACTGGGGGATTGAATATCCTCCAGACATAGTGAGGCTGAAATAGACAGTATTGAGAATTCTCCAGAATTGAAGAGAATTATGCTGGAAGATAGGAAACCATCTGCTAAGGCAAAATTACAAATAGAAGTAGGAAAAACTGTAAATTATGCCAAATCAATACAAGAACCTCACTGACCACTCACTCTGTATACTATCTTGCATTTCTTGTTGCATTTAAGGGAAGAGAACAATGCAATTCTGGAAGTCCTCCAAATTGTTTGTGCGTTACCAGGGACCAAAGAAGGGTGAACCTATTACACATCAGTGTCTGATTTGATAATGAATGCTATTACCCTAACTTACAAGTTAGCAAAAACACCAAGACCTCTATCTTTGAAAGGCTATTCAGATAGACCAGTTGCATTGCCTACAGTGTTCCTAAAAGGGTGTCAGGTGTCAGATATCCCTAGAGTAGGAACATGGTCCCAGCTGTCAAACTACAAATGAGATGTCTAAAATCAGTGCTAGTTTTTTCATGGGATTTAATAGCTGTGGCCGATATCAATATAGATATGACTGATTGATTATTTATTACTGTTTTCTTTCGCTCGGGATCCTTGATTATTTTCCTAAGCCAAAATAGAGAAGATTGGTTTATTGAATGCTTTCTTTCTAGGGAATTTATGATCAAAATTAATAGAAGTACTGAATTGTATAAAGTTGTTGAATACCTTAAAGCCCTTAAAAAGATTTCAGAAATCAGAAATCGTCGGTTGGTATGAATAAATGAGCAAATCACCTCGGCAAATAATATTTGTTCAGGATTCTTCATTGTGGAAAAAAGTTCTTTCTTTCTATGAAACTCTCCTATACTGAGTTAGAGTATATTCCAAGGTCAACGTTTTTGCTTTGGAAGCGACTGTATAATTGCAGCTGCACCTAATCCAAGACTGAATGAGAAGTATTGACTTGAAATCTGCAATGAAAGAGAACTGATTTATTTCTCACCATTTCTGAGTGGAAAAACTAATAACATTGGCTTGTTAAAGCTTTCATTTAGTAGTCTCTTTAGACAGAAATACATAAATACACAAAACAATATCAAATAATATGTGATTTTCTTACTGCAATATATATATTTCATACACATACACATACACGCACACAACACCCACAAACACCCACACATTCTCTCTCTTTGTGTGTGTGTGTGTGTGTGTGTGTGTGTGTGTGTGTGTGTGTGTGTGTGTGTGTGTGTGTGTGTGTGTGTGTGTGTGTGTGGTGTGAAGAGGAAGATACTTGTCCTGATGGTTGGGCTGCCTCCCTTTTTCCCTGAGCCCAGGAAACCTGTGACCATTGGCTCCCCAGTAGTCTGAGGTACTGCATGCAGGACAGAATGGGTGCTTCAGAAACCCAAGGCTAGAGAATCCAAGGCCCAGGAAGCTAGAGTCCATACAGAAAACATTTTAAAGGCAACACCAGCAAAGAATCCAGCTGAAACGGAACACCCCCTGAAGGAAACTGGTCCCTGGGATCTAGGGGATATAAAGAGGTATCTGGAGACAGGAAGGGAGGGTTTTAGTGGAGCAAGCAAGAGGGTTCTCTGTGGATGTAATAGTGAAGGAGGTCAAAGAGGAAAGGGAGTTGGGAAAACTTAGGATCATAGAATAATACAATCATAGAGTTGGAAGAGACCTCAAGGGCCATCCAGTCCAACCCCCTGCCATGCAGGAACTAGATGGCCCTTGAGGTCTCTTCCAACTCTATGATTCTATGATTCCAGGAAGGCTACCAGGTTGAGGTAGACCCCTCACCAAGACCCAGACTCTCCCAGATGACTTGAAGTATGCTTGCAAGGAAGACCTCTGGACTGGCAATATTATATAGTTAAGAGCAAGTGGATAAAAATAAATGATTTTAACATAAAATTGATTTAAATCAGATCCATCTTGGTAAAGAATGCCTCTCTGAATGCCTACCCCAGATTCCTAACTTTCTTACTCTTAACCTTTGAAAGTAAATGCACATCAGTCATTGCTGCAATTTGATTGAGGCCAATTGTGCCCATGGGTTAGATTAAAGCCTCTGAAAGCATTGTTTAGATATTGATGCTGAGTCATGTACAGTTCGTGTGTCCCACTCTTTCACTGAGTCAGTGAGAAGGCTGAAACCATGATTGCTCTTGAATTATATGTGGAATAGCCACAGGAATGCTTCACGACAAGGACACAGTATGTCTGAGTCATGAGCTACAGAGGCTTCCCGGATTGATTTAACCATGGAGATTCTGATTTAAGATCTGTGCTATTGGTATAACTTTTTTCCAACTTCTGTACCGCAAAGCAATAGCTTAGACAGTTCTAGTCTATTTTACCAGTCTGCTTCACTGGTGTCCTGAGATACTTTCCTCCTGAATTCAAGTTCCCTAAGATTTATTACTCACGACTTTGAGAGCATTACTGGACTGAATGAGTAAGTTGAGAAAAGAAATTCAGGTGTTTAACAAAGGACATAAACTAGTGTTTTTCTGGATTGCTGTTATGTTTTCCAAGTCAATTATCACCCTCTGTGAGCTTTGTTGCATCTCACCACAGGATTATGGGGATATTTAATTTCACATGTGGAAAAAGTCTAATGTGCCGTGAAATGCAATAAATTAATGCTGGAGTGCATTTTATTTTGGTCTCCTTGTGAGTGGCTAACTTTTTTTTTTTCTTTTTTCATTTTTTGAATTGCCATCATCACCAGGATTTGTATCATCTTTATTTATTTATATAGAACCATCAATATACATGGCTCTTGCAGAAAAATATCTATTTCTGATTTATTAATCAAATTGAGAGACAGAATTTAGTATAGTAAAATGGCAATTACAGACAAGAAGGTGTACAAATATTTTTTAGTTTACAAAAGATTTTCTACCGTTATTCTGCAATTCCCTGGTATCTTTCCTAAATTCAGAACTATTATTACTCCATTAAAATTAATTGAACAGTTTGTCTGTGAAGATTCTCAGTCATCCAGATGAGTTTATCTGGAAGTTGAGTCATGGCAACTGGACTTCTTTTCTTGAGAGATGGAAACTTTCTGTTGCTGTTCAAACAGCTTTGTCAGTCTGAGAAAAGCTAGTTGTGAGTCCTCCATTTTATAGCTCACTTTGACCTCATGTTACCTTGGTCTGAAATAGGCTCATAAGATGAACCTGAAGAGACTTGTTAGGTGCACAATAGTCTCAGTAGACTCATAAGGTGGACAATGGCCTAAGGCAGGGGTCCTCAACCTAAGGCCCCAGGGCTGGATGCGGCCCCCCAAGGTCCTGAATCCAGCCCCCGGGACCAATTGCAACCCCCCACCTACCCCCTTCTTTGCGAGCAAGCAAGCCTCCACAGCTGCTTCTATTGTTGAGGCAGTTCAAAGCAGTGGGCTTTTGCTTCTCCCACTCCCCCCAACTACTGCCCAGATTATCAGCATGCTGGCTAGTGGGGCATTCAAAGTGGGAGGGCTACGGCAAGGTCCCCCACTCCCCCACCCACCGCCTAGATGGTTGGGGCGCCGGGTGTAGCCGAGCGGGGCAATTTAAAACAGGACGGCTGGGGCAAGGTCTCCCACTCCCTCCATGGCCCTGAGGCCCCACCCCTGCTCCTCCTCCACCCTGCCCACCTGCCTTCCTTGTGTGGCTGCCGACTGTGTTATTGTAGTTGTGAGGAATGAAGGGGGCAAGCAGAGGCAGCGCCAGCCAGCCTTCCGAACCAGAGCAGCCATGGCAGTGGACCGCTGGAGGGATGGACAGCAGGCGACCGAGGGGGAAACGGAGCTACTTCCCACCCACCCAGCCCCCTCTGAGCTGCTGCCTTGTTCCGTGGAGCGAGGGAGGGGAGGAGGGAGCACAGCCATGGCCGGATGCTGAAGCTGACACCACCATCACCGGGTTAGTGACCAGCGAGGAAGAGGTGGTAGAGAAAGAAGAGAAGGTAAGAGAAGGCCAACGGTGGCCTGGGCCTAGTTCATAGGAGGCTGGCGGGGCTGCATTTGTCCCCGGTTGGTGATGGGTGGGTTGGCGAGCCAAGAGAGCACAGCAGCCTGGCTGGACTCGGCCAGTGAGCGGGCTGCAGGTAGCTTTGGGCATGCCTTCCTGCCTCCCCTCCCTCCTTCCCAGCCCTTGCTCCCTCCCTCCCTCCCTCTCTTGCAGCGCACCAGGCCAGGCGAAGAGAGGAGGCAGTTTTCCCTCCAGGGCACAGTGAGGACGTGATGGCCAGGGCTCATGGCTGGATCTTCACGCAGTGGCACCAGCATTGCTGCCCTTGCTGCGGCTGCTGCTCCTCATCCTGAGTGGCCATGTAGAAGGTGATGAGGGGCCTGAGTTTGCCTGGGCTTCCGCCTCCTTCCCGATGCAATGAATGAAGGAAGGAGAGCTGCTCCAGCCGCTGCCACTGGAGGAGGAGGAGGAGGAGGAGGAGGAGGAGGAGGAGGAGGAGGAGGAGGAGGAGGAGGAGGAGGAGGAGGAGGAAGAGGCGCAGCAGAGGGATCCCAACAGTGGCACCTCAGGGTGGTGATCTGGAGCTGGAGGCATTGCTGGGGCCCTGGAGACACAATGATCATGGGCCAATCGTGGGGGGCTCCGCCCACTTGTCCCTTCCTCCCCCTTTTTTCATGTCAGCCTTTTTTTTTTACTGTGGTCCGGCCCCCAGTGGTGTCTGGGTGGTGGTGGACCGGCCCGCTGTTTGAAAACTTTGAGGACCCCTGGCCTAAGGTAGTGAAATTCCCACCTTTACAACCATCCCAACACCCATAAAATATAAGTCATTAGCCCTGGCCTTCTTGGTGGAAGTGTGAGGTATTTTTTATTTGTCTGGGGGTGGTTGACATCATTGCCTGATAGTAAAGCAAAGTGTTCTGCTTATATACTGCCCCATACCACTACAAGTAGTCTCTGGGCGGGTTTACAATTGTTAATTACAGTGTGCAGGCTACACATTGCCCCCCCCTAGCAACCTAATTTTACCGACCTCAGAAGGATGGAAGGCTGGTGAACCTTGAGCCTGCTACCAGGGATTTTTCAATAACTCACTGCGCCATGAGGCTTAGTAGCAGATAGACTGTGCCTGAGCCCCTCACCTCTGTTGAGAGAGGGGTTTTCAATACTCAAATGAATGGCTTCCCTGACCCTCTCTCAAACCACCTATCTTCTCTGTCTAATAGATGTACATATAACTGAACAGTTGTGTTAATTCAGCCAGAGAGATCCTTTGTTAAGAAATCTTGGCTTTCTCATTTCTAAATCTTATGTAAGGAAAGCCATGGGAAGAAATAAAGTACTACAGTGGAATTTGGTACAGTTTGGAGTAGGTTTGTTTGTTTGTTTCTATACCACCTCATTAGTACAGAAGCCCTATTCTGGGCAGTTCACAACAGTTAAAAAAAATTGCAAAAAAAAATAAATGCTAAATAGAACATAAACACACAACCTAAGAATTTAAATTACTGGTACAATTCAAATTTTGGGTAGAGGCAAGATTGGAGGTGAAATATGCATCTGGGGTTGATGTGAAAAAGCCTCCTGAAAAAGATATGCGTACTAAATGAGTACAGGGAGGGTGCCAGGCATAGCTCCTCCGGGAGTTTATGCCATAATGTTGGTGCCACCACCGAGAAAGTCCTACCTCCACTGGATGACTTTTGTGCCTTGCCTGTGAGGATCTGGTGGGGTTGGGCAGATGACATTAGGGAAAGACATTCCAATAGATAACTTGGTCCCAAATAGTGAAGGCCTTTATACATCAGTGTCAAAACCTTGACCTGATCCCCCACAACAAGTGGAGGCTGGCCAACATTGGAGTGATTCACACCCAGTCTGGCCAAAACACAACAAGAGTGTTTAAGAATGCCTTGGTTAACAAAATTTTCACTTCATGAAAGGAAATCCATTGAAAAGAATGCCCCCATTTACAAAGTTTTTTTTCTGAAAAACCCTGGTTTGTGATAATATTCAAAGGGCTTCCTTACCCAGGATGCATTGCGCCCCTGTGCTTTTCCGGTTTACGAAATTTCCGCTTCATGAGGCGTAACGGAGGATGCATTAGTTTCATATACCAAGGTACCACTGTATATGCGGTCCAGTGCAGTGAGGAGTGTGCAGACCTCTACACTGGGGAAACAAAACAGCCATTAAACACCATATTGGTGGTTTACATTTTCCAAGTTACAGTGGACCCTCGTATAACAAACGGTTTGTATAACATGAAATTTGTATAACATAAAAAAATTTGGAGATAGGGGAAATGTGCTTAACAGAATTGTCTATGGGCCAAATCTGTACAACATAAAATGGTTGTGACTAGGGATTACTCTGTTTTCAATGCATTCCTATGGGAAATTTGTATAAAGGAAAATTTGCTTAACATAATTTCATTTGGAATGAATTAATTCCTTTATACAAGGTACCACTGTATTTTGCTCTTTTCTAGTTTCCAATATTCTTATAGTACTGCTGCTCTTTGTTATGTATCTTTCCTTGATACACAGATAGACATATGTAACACCTAAATAACTGTATAGTGTACTATGTTTTGATCTTTGTGAAAGACTGCTGCATTGTTGATTTTAAATCTTCCTAAAATATGTAGTGCTTTTTATCTAGATTATGTATAAAATGAAATTTGGCTTTTGCAGTATGTATTGTATTTCAAGGTCACTTCCAGTTCATAACTCCAATTTCCCCTTTGAGACACATGGAAGGGATTGGTCATACTCAGTGAGTCTTGTAACAACATCCACTCCCTGCAGTCTGTAGTTGCAGTAAATACTGTCTTCTGTGTTCATATTGTCGGACCCAGCCCGTAACATCCTTCTACAGTCATAGTGATGTGAGCCTTATTAAGGAGTTCTAGTTCTTTGTGGAAAATCCTGATCCCCATTGGGATATTTCCTGTCCTCTGTCTTCCAGTTGTTTTTTTCCAATCATGTTTTTGTACTATATCGCTGCTGCAGATGGGGGCATATTAACAGACTGTGCAGAATAGGCAGCTTCCATAACCTGACATTCCCCTTTTGGTAGAATGAAAGTGGTATTTCAGTCCATCTGAAAGGCCCCAAGGTAAAGAAATTGATGTCACTGTGTTGTAAAAAGCAATGGTGGTCAGGAAGAATTTCAAACTGTTTCAGAGATCTCACATATTGCACTTCTTTGTACTACTATCATTTCCTACTGTATCCCATAGTTCCATTTAACAAGGCACTCCTACCATCTGTGACTCCCTTTTAAGCAAATTATTTCCTCAATAGATGTTTCCTTTGACTCCATGTAGAACAGAAAGATATAGGAACATCCTAAAGAGAACAGTTTGTCCCGTTCTTTGGCTAGATTAGTTTTTATTTAAATTTTAAGCAGGGCAGAGTGGTTGAGAAAACATATCCATATTTCTTTCCATCTTCTCCTAAAGCATATATTAGATTTAAAAAATAGGTAGAGACAAAACGTTGTGGCACTTTAAAGATTAATTGCTATATTTTCATGTGAATTTCTATGGCTCAGGTCCTCTTCTTCTGACATTAGAGTGAGACCAAATTATGGGGTGGATTTGATTTATGTCATGGCTATTTTAAGTCATTATTTTTTTAAAAGATTTAAATTAATTTGATATGAAAAAGCATTGATTTTTATTTACCTTGCTATATGACTGTCATGTTTATACCTGTCCACAGGGGATGAAAGGTTCTGAATATATTTGAAATAAGGATGCAGCCTATCTAGTCACTGTTATCCATGATTTTTTTACTTACAACTACTGTTTCACCTTTGGAAGCAACATCTATCTCTAGATTAACATAACTGCCAGAGGTACTGACATGTTACCATTATATACTGGCCTGGAACAATCATTTCTCAGTTGTTGTACCCCAAACCAACTCTGTTTGAAGCACACTGATGACATTTTAAATTATCTAGACCAGGCCTGCCCAAAGTCCGGCCCGGGGGGGGGGGCGGGGCGCGCGGCAAATCCGGCCCGCCAGGCCATTCTGAGTGGCCCGCGGCTGGCTGGCCCACCCCTCCCTCCCCCTCCTTCACCCCATTTTTTTTAAAGAAAGTGGGTGGGGCTTGCAGTGGGGTGGCAGGGTTGGGGAGCAACCGGCCCCTGACACATTCTCAGCCACCAAATCTGGCCCTCCTGACAAAAAGTTTGGGCACCCCTGATCTAGACCCTTTGAAAAGAAGTACAGCGTCAATCTACCAAAACATCAATAATTTCATTCTAACATCAGACTTAGTCTGGGCTAGTCTGCATAGTAGGTGCACCATCTGGACACCACGGTGAAGCTACAGCATGGACATCTTACCACCACATTGTGTTGAAAGCCCACTGGCTAATTTACATACTTGGTTCCTGAGTACACCACAAGATCTGTCTATTACTGTTGTGTTCTTAGTGCAACCCTTGAACTGCTTGAGTTTTGGAGTATATGAGTAATAGAAAGGAAAGATACAAGCTTACCTTAGCTCCAGCTGGACGGAGAGTGATCAAGCTCCCAAGCACAGGTAATTGGAGACAGGTGTAGGATGTGGGAGCTTGAGGCTAAAGAATAACTGAAGGGCAGGATTCTGGCCTAGCCAATTGGGGTCAGCAGGCTGCTTAAACCATCCAATGGCCAGCCATGGGGAAATCTTGGGAGTGTATATAAACAGGCCCTTGGGTCATTTTAGTTGTTGGTTTTATCCCTATGCAACCTGTGTGTGTTGATGGAATCAAGAGCTGAATTCTCACTTTGGGTGTTCGTCTGGTTCCATCAGACCCGCTACATTGCAATTACTAAGCTCTTAGATATATCTGTAATCACATCTACACATTGATTCATGGATCTACAAAATGCATTTCTCAGACAATAGTGCTCACCCAAAATGGTCAAAGAATAAATTAACTGGGCAGGACAAACATCTTGATGTAAGAGGGTCCCCGGAAAGAAAATGTCTGAACACCTCTAGTTGTCATCTTCAGCTCACAACTGTGACCACTCAGTCTCACATCATAAGCATTATTGACAAGAACACTTCACTCTCCCAAGCCCTTGGTGGCAAGCCTATATTTACTTACAGACAACACCTGGTCTCAATAAACTGCTGACACACAAAAGACTACTCAACATGGATACTGAGCCGGGGACTAAGCTCTACTACAAACTTAGGTGGCAGCCCTGCCGTCAGATCTATTATAGCAACACTACATCAGTGCATGCTTTCTTGTTCTTCTACTCATGTGATATATGCCATCCTTTGCCAACAATGTCCTGCCACGCACTACTTAGGATAATCAGAACAATACACAAAATAGATATAAATCTAAAAAAAAAGAAGTGACAACACACAAAATCTGTTTCTGAACATTTTTCTCTACCTGGATATTTTTATGTGACCTGAAAGTGACTATCATAGTGGGGAGAAATGCTACAGAATTTACCGTATTTTTCACCCCATAAGACATACCGGACCATAGGACGCACCTAGTTTTTAGAGGTATGTATGTGTGAAAAATATATTCACAAATACATACTGCATTCAGCTCCATCCCCAGTTTTCTCTCCAACCATGCTGCTCTTGGGAGGCCAAGAGCAGCATGGCTGGAAAGTAAAATGGGAAGTCAACCCCGCCTCCCCGGTCTCCATGCTGGGAAGCCTCTGGCCCTTGCAGAGGCCTCCAAACCTGGTGCAGGTCCCCAGCTCCAGCTGCAGCCGCAATGGAGGCTTCCCCACCCTGCTGTTTAAAAAAAAATACCTTGCATGATTGATTTGTTATGTAGAATAGGAGACGGAGATCATTTTGACCAATTGAAGACCATAGAGATAAAAAACAGTCTAGAGAGTGACCACCCACCATGATAACCATAGAGATGCAACTATATGGTCATCATGCTGGGTGGTTATTCTCTAGGCCTTTTCTTATCTCAGAGGTCTTCACTGCCTGCTGATCTCCTGCCTGGATTGGAGTGGCACATGGCAGTGCATGGCTGGGGTGGGTGGGAGATGGCCCCATACAGCACCCGTGAAGCCACCTGGAGCCTTTCATAGGAAGGCCAACAAAAGGCTTTGTGCCCATCTGTTATCCTGATTCCTATTCCTTTTACCGACAAACTATTGTCACTTTGTCTATTACCTGTATCCAGGTAATAGACAAACGATTGTCACTTTGTCTATTACCTGTTGTATATAGTGTCACCAGTGTTGGAGGAAGTGGTCTTAATCTAAGGCCCATGTTAAAATACAGCAGCTAGTTTATAAGGTACCACAACCGCTATTTCTTCAAAACTGCTTGTCTGAAAACAATATCAGGATTCCATGTGTATCAGTACCTACTCCTGAAATGGTCACTAATCCTAAAGTAGTGATGGCGAACCTTTTAGAGACTGAGTGCTCAAACTGTGATCCAAAACACACTAATTGTTTGCAAAGTGCCAATACAACAATTTAACATGAATACAGGTGGCTGTGAAGGGAAGATGTCAGGTGCCCACAGAAAGGGCTCCGAGTGCTGACACCACCATAAAGCATTGCTATGGCCTGAAACAATGGATACTATTTTACCAAAGATGCTCGCAGAATAGAATTGTTCAGATAGTATGGTAGATTTAAAAAAGCTAATATTAGTTGTGGATGAAGAGTCAAATCTGCCCTCTTGACATTTATTGTTCAGGAGCAGTAGCCATAATTTCATTGGGGATATAAATCATACAACTGACATATGACTAGGAATGGAAGTGTCAACTTGTTAATTAGTGCAAATATGACACAGTGATTTACTTAGTTACATTTCACACTCAAATCTTCAGTAGGATCCAGCCCATTGTCAAGTTTCAGCTTTGTAGTGGGCTTTTATTAGTTTCTTTCCATGTGAACTCCTAGATTGCTCGGTGCAGTGTAAATTAGGGAGCTGCAAAACAGTTGCCAGGTTGCTTTGTTCTGCTGTTTCCTGCTGTATATTGAATTCACTCGAATTGAGGGGGAGCTGCATGCAATTCTTTGCCCCAGCTGGCATTAAGTGTGTTCTTTTCTAATAAAGATAGCAGAGGCTGACCTTTTCGGTGGAATATTTCTGCAGCACCAGCCCTGTGAATGCTGTAATGAATTCTAGCACAGAAAGGGTGGGAATAAACAAAGGAAACAGCATCACGCGTGTACTAAGGAAACAATCCTAAGTGGGAACAGTGGTTGGAAGAATGAAGTGGTAAATTCTAAATCCTATAAGGCCACTCTGTTTTGGTTAGGACGCATAAGGTCCCACCCGCCCCGCCCCGCCCCTGCCTCACATTTGGGTCTTTTGCTGGCATGTGTTTAAGTCTGTTCCACTATCTCAGTAGAACCATGAGAGAGGTGGGCGAGAGATTTATGGCAGACCAAAGAAAACCAATGCTTCACAAAATGCCTAATTAATGTATGGCACTCCCTGCCTCAGGAAATACTGATAGAGTAGTACTGAAAGAGGATTCATGGTGGCTAGTAGACAGGAGGCTAAAGGCAGCCTTCAGCTTCTGAGGCAACATGGCTCAAAAGTGAGGGATGCCTCTTGTTCTCATGCTTTGCTCTGGGGTTTGATACAGCATTTGATTGCGGAGCAGCAGTAGAAAGGCAATTGAGTGGCTTGGGACAATAACGTTACACCCACAGAACTCTTGATGTGTTCTCTGGAGTGCCGCTTTTAATCTTTTATGCTTTTCAGAACAACAGCAACAACAAAAATGCAAACAGGCAGCACAGTGATGCAAGTCATTTATGCGACCTCAGATGTGTGCACAATCAAGCTAATTTTTTTTAGTTCTATTAACAATAGACAACAAAGAGTCTTGTGGTATCTTAAAGATTAGCAATATTGATTTGGTGTAAGATTTTTTGGCCTGCAGCCCAACTTCTTTAGGTACCTCTGTTGATCCAAATGTCAGACAGTGTGACAAAAGAAAAATACTGGCAATTGCACAGGGAGTAGGGGGCAAAAGGATTTGCCTGGGAACATTCATCTCACTTATTTTTGTACTCTTGTATTGTGGCTTTCATTTTAATGGGGATTTCAAAATTTTGAAGTCCTGTTGAGCCTTTAATAAGAGGGTGCTTTGGCTTCGGAAGAGAAATCCTTGACCGTTTCTTACGCTGCCATGAGAAACAACGGAAAGGCTGTAACTGAGAATCATGCTTTCTGTGGAAATTGACCGATCAATTAGAAGAGGTCTAAGAGGAAAATAATACTAAAATGTTTGTCTCCATGACCAGACAAATTGGCTGACCTTGATTTTGGTGCTGACATAATATTGATTTTAACACTGATAATAAATATGCCAAAGAAAGGAAAGAATGAAATTCTACCTAAGCTCAGTATGATGATAAATACTTCTTCAGGAGAAGGAAGGTGTGGAGGTATGAAGGAATTATTTATCAGGATGTCAACAAAAGTGAAGCACATTTTGTGATGCATAAGCTATATAGGTGTCACACACGGTTGTATTTGAGAAGCCTTTGAGTAGAACTGTCAGGAACTAGCAGCATTTTCCAGTTTCAGATTCAGTGGGTATTAAGGGATTATGTTGTTTCACTTAGTTCCCAACCGTTTCGGAGTTGCGACCCCCTTTTATTATGGCCAAGTAACCTGCAACCCCCCTGCCATATTTGCATAAATAACTTATTGTCCTTGTTCTCCGAGAATGGTAGCACCATCTATGCTGCTGCATGCCCTCCTACTGCTCCTGACACCAACCCCTCAGCCATCACATCAGAACTGGGGAGGGAAAAGGGTGGAGGAGGTCAAAGGTAGGGAGAAGAGAAAGCAGAGGACATCCAAGGTGGGAAACACATAGCAGCACTCAGGGAGATGGAAAAACCTTCATCCAGAGAGAAAATGGTTGTAGGTCATGTGTTTTTGTGTCCCCCTAATGGGGATATTCTCTCTCTCTCTCTCTCTCTCTCTCTCTCTCTCTCTCTCTCTCTCTCTCTCTCTCTCTCTGTGTGTGTGTGTGTGTGTGTGTGTGTGTGAGAGAGAGAGAGAGAGAGAGAGAGAGAGAGAGAGAGAGAGAGAGAGAGAGAGAGATTTTCCTTCTTTTTCCTCCTTTTCCTTCTCTTCTTTAGGCTCTCTGGAAATGGTGCATTATAATTAAAATCCATTTCTTGTAGAAGTGGCAGCAATTATATCTTTACACTGGATTTCTTTTTCTGTTTTCTTTATTATGAAAAAATAGTCCTGGCCATCTATTCTCAGAAAGTGAAGGCTTTTTTTCTCCTCCAAAAGGGCTGTTTCTTGTACATACACACATATGCTACCTTCATTATTCTGCTCCGAAACGTCAAGGATGATATTAATTTACAAGGGTTAAAACACATCTGGGGGGACCTATGCCCCCCAAAAACACTTTGCAAACTCACTGGGGGTCATGACCCAAGGTTGGGAGATCCTGCTCAGATTGCACAGCTATACTATACAGTAAGTTAAATTTTGTCACTTGTTTTTATTTTTATTTTTTTAAACTGCCCAGAGTGGCCCTGTAGGTAGATGGGCGGTATATAAATCTAATAAATAAAGTATATATGACTTACAGGACCCTCTTGTTTGGTCACATTTTTAGAGGCCCTTATTGAGAACCAGAAGTGGTTTACTAAAGCCAAGGTGGATATTCTTAGTTTTGGGCAGCTGCCTCCAATCTTGCAGTTCTCTCTGGACACATGCCATTCTGTTCCAGCAGGTTCCCTAACATTCAGGAGAGGAGAGTTTTAAAGGTCTTTAGAGAGACTCCAGATCCCCACTGTGCATCCTAGAAGATCCAGCCAGTGAGACTGTGGGCAAGGGGTGCAGTCCCAGGGTGCCCTCAGAAGAAGGAAATGGTAAACCAGTTCTCTATGCAGAGAATCCCAAAAAGAGAATTTATACTACAGCATAGTATAAACAGAATTTATACTACAGCATAGCTGAGTAACCAGGAACAGACCCTTTCCCATATTCAGATAGACATTCACCCTCAGAAACCCTTCGTCTCCAAACATTTTTCTTATGCTCTGACTCTACAGCCAGAGTACCGTGGGAGGTACGCTTTGGGCGGAGGGATCGGTCGGGTAAGAAGAACTCGGGCCCGGCACTTATTGCCTGTCCCCCGTTCTGATCCCCTCGCCCACCGTCATCTACCTGGGTGCCATCCCGCCAGCGCCTCCGATCTGTCCTGCCTCCTGATTAATGCCAGGTCGGTGCACAACAAGACCCCGCTCATCCTTGATTCTATCTTGGATGAGCACGCCGACCTGGCATGTATCACTGAGACCTGGGTGGGTGCGGAGGGCGGGGCCTCCCTCGCCCTCCTGTGCCCACCTGGGTTTCAGGTTCAGTGGGCAGGCAGATCGGAGGGTAGGGGTGGCGGGGTGGCCATCGTTTACAGGGAATCCCTTTGTGTTAGTAGGTCTGCGACAATGGTGTGTTCTGGGGTGGAATGCCTCCATCTATCAGTGGGTCAGCGAGATAAGTTTGGCATTGTGCTGGTGTACCGTGCTCCCCGCAACCCAGCGCAATCCCTACCAGAGATCGCCGAGTTCGTCTCGGCTGCCTTGCTGAGGTCCCCCCGCCTTCTGGTGGTTGGGGATCTCAACTTGCATGCCGAGGATGAGCTCTCTGGTGCGGCTCTGGAATTCATGGAATCCATGACATCCATGAACTTATCTCAGCATGTTCTATGCCCCACCCATAGAGCTGGCCACACCCTGGACCTGGTCTTTTCCTCCATGTCGCCAGATTCGTGTCTGGGGGTTGGGGGTATTCTGCCCCTGCCCGTGTCATGGTCGGACCATTACCTACTAAAATTTTCCCTGTCGATTGCTCCCCCGCCCCGCGGGGAGCGCCCTTCTTACATCTGGGCCCGCCCCCGGAGGCTCCTGGACCCTGCCAGGTTCATGCAGGCCTTCGGGGAGCTCTCTGGCGGTCTGGCAGACGATCCAGTCGATGCCCTGGTGGAAAGGTGGTATGTGGGTACCGCCGGGGCGGTGGACCGGATCGCCCCCAAGCGCCTCCTACGATGTCGAGGCCGCTGCCCCCCGTGGTTCACGGAGGAGTTGCGGTCGATGAAGCTGGAGGTCATTTGGAGGGCTAGCCGGACGGAAGTTAATAGGGCTGCCCTTAAAGAGCTGACTGGCCGCTATCTCCGCGCGATCAGGGACGCTAGAAGATCTTTTGCCTCCCTGAGAATTGGCGAGGCCTCGAACCGCCAGGCGGAGTTATTCCGGGTGGTTAGGGACCTCTCCAATCCCAGTCAGCTGCGGCCTCCTCCTAGTGATTTCACTAGTGAGCAATTCGCAGCCCATTTTCGATCTAAAATTGAGGCCATCCGCTCCGACTTGCCCCCCAGTTGCTCTAGTCCACCCTTTGGGATCTCCGGTGCCTCACCCCTCCGTTCTCCCCTCCTGGATGAGTTCGGGCCGGTCTCTTTGGCGGAGGCTTCCAGAGCTATGGCTCGTTGCCGGCCGGCGGCCACTCCCTTTGACCCTTGCCCAGCTTGGCTTATTAAATCTGCCGAAGGGAACATGCCTGAGTGGGTTTCTGCTATTGCCACAGCCTCCTTTCGAGAGGGTTGTTTCCCCTCCCGCTTGAAGGAGACCGCGGTGAAACCCACTCTTAAGAAACCTGGCCTGGCGACAGATGACCTTTCCAACTTTCGTCCGATCGCCATTGTTCCCTTCCTGGGCAAGGTTGTCGAGGGGGTGGCCGCGGTCCGACTTCAGTCATACCTGGAGGTAAATCATATCCTGGATCCCTTCCAGTCTGGATTCAGGCCCCTTCGCGGGATCGAAACCGCCCTGGTCGCTCTGCAGGATGACCTCCTCAGGGAGGCCGACAGGGGGAGCTCCTCGCTGTTGGTCCTCCTTGATCTCTCAGCAGCCTTTGATACCGTCGACCATGGTAACCTTCTGGCCCGGCTCGCGGGGGTGGGAATTGGCGGTCAGGCCCTGGCCTGGCTCCGTTCCTTCCTCGGCGACCGGACTCAGAGGGTACAGCTGGGGGATGTCTTGTCGGCTCCTTGGACTCTCCCTTGTGGGGTGCCCCAGGGGTTGGCAATCTCTCCCGTGCTGTTCAATGTTTATATGAGGCCGCTGGGGGAGGTTATCAGGAGATATGGAGTTCGCTGTCATCAGTACGCTGATGACACGCAGCTCTATATCTCCTTTTCATCTTCTGCAGAGGAGGCGGTTCGCTCCCTCGATCTGTGCCTGGAGGCCGTTTTGGAATGGACCAGAGATAACCGGCTCAAGCTTAATCCGGAGAAGACGGAGGTTCTGTTCTTCGGGGCGCCCTCGTCTCGGTACAATGGCCCCCTCCCTAGTCTGGGGGGTTTTTCCCTCCAGCCTACGGACAGGGCCAGGAATCTGGGCGTGGTCCTGGATTCGGCCCTCTCCCTGGAAGCCCAGGTGATGGCCGTCTCCAGGGCCGCTTTTTTCCATCTCCGCAGGATCGCCCAGATCCACCAGTACCTTGATGAGTCCTCCCTGAGGACAGTTGTGCAGGCTCTGGTGGTCTCGAGGATTGACTATTGCAATGCCCTCTACGTGGGGTTGCCCTTGGGCCTGGTCCGGAGGTTGCAGCAGGTGCAAAATGCGGCGGCCAGGCTGGTGGTGGGTGCCCGTAGATACGAGCACATCACCCCAGTCCTGGTCCGCCTGCATTGGCTTCCCGTTGCCTTCCGGATCAGGTTCAAGGTCTTGGTCTTGATTTTCAGGGCCCTCCACGGCTTGGGACCAGAGTATCTGGCGGAGCGTATCTCCCTGAGGGCATCCGGATCCAGACCCACGAGATCATCGCAGGCGTGCTCGCTGAGAGTGGCCACACCCAGAGAGGCATGGAAAACGCGCACGCGCAACCGTGCCTTCTCTGTGGTGGGGCCTTCCCTTTGGAACCATCTTCCCAGCGAGCTGCGCCTGCTGGAGTCCCTGCCTGCCTTTAAGAAAGCTTTGAAGACCTTCCTCTTTAAAGAGGCCTTTGGTGACCTTATCAGTTAGTTTTTTTTTCTTTCTCTTCTTCCTTTTGTTTACCTCTTACTCCCTCCACTCCCTCCACTGCCGCCATCTTACCCTCCGTTGGTTTTGTTCGGAGTTTTTTTTTCTTTTCTCTTATTTTATGTGCTTTTTAACATTGTTAGCCGCCCAGAGTTCCCGCTGGGAAGATGGGCGGGATATAAGTTGATAAATAAATAAATAAATAAATAAATAAATAAAAAGGGACACCCTACATCAGAATTGAATTGATAGCACCCCATTATAAGGGAGAGGACAGAGGGAAGGAAGAGGCAGGAGACACCATTCCCTCCCGCACCCATCGTTTCCCCCGCTGGTGTGATGTACCAAGATGAGAGTGAGATGCAAGAACTTTGAGGGAGAGACGATAGTCCTTGTTCCCACAAGATCGGTTTTTTGGTCGGGAGTGACCTTATCTACAAGAACCATTTAGCTGGACTTCAGCTACAGCAAAGGGAACTGATTTCAGCCATTAATCCTGTCCAAACCAGGAGCCAGGACAGGGCTCAACAGACTGAACTGTCATCACTTGGTGAAGCTAACGCTAAGCCTTCTGTTTTTCCTTCACAGGAACCACATGGACCTGATGAGGGGGAGACATTACCTAACCATGTACCTTTTTCCCCCCCAGATGATGATGATGAGACGAGTGATGATAATTCTGTTGGTACTGGTGGTATTTCTGTTGATGCAAATGCTAATGTGTCCGATGATGTTTCTTTTCATGCAAACGATGTTGATGTTGACATGTCTATTTTGAAACCTGATGCTAAGTTCAGGGGACAGCAACTGAGTGACCCTACCTTGAAAGATGCTAGGGAAGAAGCAGACAAAAATGTGGTGACATCACTCTGGCTGTAGAGTCAGAGCATAAGAAAAATGTTTGGAGACGAAGGGTTTCTGAGGGTGAATGTCTATCTGAATATGGGAAAGGGTCTGTTCCTGGTTACTCAGCTATGCTGTAGTATAAATCTCACCCTCTGTATGGCTTTATAGCAAGACTGGGCAAACTGCAACCCTCCAAAAGCAAAGCCCATGGTTTCCTCACCATGGTTGTGCTGGTTGTGGCTGCTGGGAGATGCAGTCCACCAGCTTTTACTATGGCACACTGGCCTTTTGGGACACTGAAGTTGATTGGAGAAAGAAAAACTAAAACGACGGAGGAACATTTTGGGACATATATCTGGAGAATAAACTGGCTGAGAATGGTAAGAAAGGACCAGCCAATGCTCTCCCTTAGTTTGCAGCTGTTCTGAAGGAGAGTGCAGTGACATCTTTGAAAGGGTCTTCTATAAAAATGTATAGCTTATAGCACATTTTCTGTGACAAGTAACCAGGCTTTAATATGTTGTTACCACTGCAGCACAGAGCTGTGACCTTAATTTTCTATCTGTGTTTTTCATACATTTCTTTACCGCACTGACAGTAAGGTTTCTGGAAATTTTGTCGTTTGCCTTCATTGCAATTAAGGCTGCTGTTCAAAGTGCCCCCTTAGATCCTTTTCTTCCTGAGGAATGTATAGATTTTTTCAGTTTGGCTTAGATTCCTGATTTATGGAGTTTTACATTTTCCCCAAAAGGAATATGGAAATGAGGAATGTTTTATGCAGTAATGTACCTAAAAATATATTAAAGCTCCTGAGATTGTTGGTGGGGTGAGGGTAGGGACAAGGAAGCATCTTTAAAAAAAACTTGGTTTTAAAGGTCATATTTATTGTTAAGAACACTGTACCTGGCTCCCTCTTTCATTTTAACATATGGTTTGTAAGGACATTTTGTTTTGGTAGACATTTTAAACATATTTTAAATACTTGTAACCCATGATAATGTGTTTTATTTGCTTCCCGTGGGTTTCTTTGGGGGGGTGTGATAGTGGTGTTGGTATATCTTTATACAAAGTGTATAAGCTTATTCATGATTTTATTTTAACTTGTTCCTAGATTTATACTATGCTTGCTTGCCTTATTTGCTGATTGTGGGAAGGTGGGGATAAATGTGGATAAAATTATGTGACAGTATCATGTTCTGTCATTTCCTGGCTCTGCTCCGTTTCATTTTTTCCAGCATTCGGCGATTGGATACTAAGAAATATGAGATCTCTGCTTTTGATTGGAACCTTGTACGTGCCATGATTCTGCATTTGCATTAAATATGCAAATGAAATAGAAAGGTGTGGCAAATATCTAGCCTAAGTATAAAAGAGAAACCTAAATAAAATTATTCCTATTTCATGTCTACCAATCAGTCATGATGTTAAATGGCCTGGCCTAATATTATGTAGGTGCCTCTCATGCTGACAGAAGAGCTCTAATACATTGAGGGATGGACTCCACAAGACCTCTAAATGTGTCCTGTTGTATCTGGCACCAGGACATTAGCAATAGATCCTTTAAGTCCTGCAAGTTGTGAGGTTGGGATTTGGAGTTCCAGCACATTCAATAGATGCCCAATCAGATGGAGATCTGAGGAATTTGGAGGCCAAGGCAACACTGTGAACTCTTTGTCATGGTCCTCAAATCATTCCTGAACCTTTTTTGTAATGTGGCAGAGTGCATTATCTTGCTGAAAGAAGTCACTGCTGTCAGGGAACACACCATTGCTATGGTGCACGTGGTCTAGGTGGTAAGTGTCAAATTGACATCCACTTGAATGCCAGGACCCAAGATTCCCCAGCAGAACATTGCCCAGAGCATAACTCTGCCTGTTTCCTATAGTGTATCCTGCTGCGTTTTTTCTCCTCTGGGTAAACAACACCCACCAACCCACCTGACCATCCAGTTGATCTAAAAGAAAATGTGATTAATCAGACCAGGCATGGACTGCACGGTCCAGTTCTCATGCTCACATCCCCATTGTAGGCACCTTTAAGAGTGGGCAGAGGTCATCACGAGCACTCTGACACTCTGTGGCTAGGCAGCCCCATATTCAGCAAACTGCGAATCTGTGTTTCCTGACACCATTCTATCATAGCCAACATTAAGTTCTTCGTGGCCTTCTGTGATTGCACACAATGGGTTAATGCACCATGTGCAGTATCTTCTTGGAACCTTCTAGCAAAGTCTAACAAGGACCTCCCACTCCCTATATCAGGTGGCACTCGGAGCACTTTCTGTGGGCACCCGGCATTGCCCCTTCACAGCCACCTGTACTCAGGTTAAATTGCTGTATTGGCATTTTGCGAAAAATCAGTGGGTTTTGAATCACAGTTTGGACACTCAGTCTCTAAAAGTTTTACCATCACTGCCCTATATAATCCATACCTCCACCCATCTTACCATCTTACCTTAGTTCCTTTCTTTCCCCTGCTGTAGTAGCTTCCCCCCCCTTTCAGCTCCTGTCCCCCCCCCCCCCGGAGAAGATAAGATATATCCCTTTCTTCTTCTTCATGAGCTTCCCAGTGCACACGCACAAGGCTCGGACTTCCCTAGCAATAGTCTCCACCCCCATCACACTGAGCATGTGCAACAGGCTCCCACCCAAACACCTCAGTTCCCTCTTACCGCTGCACTAAGAGGTAGCATTCTTGTTAGTCTCCTTCATCATCCTATTTTTTCTTCTTTATTTTGGTCCAACAGTTATTTTATGGCATTTTTTGCTCCTGTTCAAGAGGTGCATTTCTTATAGTGTCCAGGAGTGTTGATACTGTCTGGGAGAAGAATCTCATTGGCCCAACTCCTGTCCTATCTGTAGGAATGTTAGTGCCCAAGCCCTTGAAAATCGGAGTCATCATTTGAATACCTTTCTGCTAGAAAAATCCTTGGCTCTGCAAGCTATGGAAAAAGGTACTGCTTCACTTTCGGTTTCATCCACTCCCTTGAAGCCTAAGAAGGTTTCTAAGTCCTCAGTATCAGGGAATGTTTCAAAGTGCATACATCGTGTCTGCCATCAAATTGGCTTATGAACTGGCTAAGTGGCCTCTTCCAGCCACAATTCGCGCCCACTCAATGCAATCTATGGTTACTTTTACGGCCTTCCTTAAAGAGGTTTCCATACCTGAAATTTGCAAGGCTGCTACATGGTCTTCTTAGCTGACCTTTGCCACTCACTACAGCTTGTGCAGATTCTGCGTTTGGCCATTCTGTGCTCACCTCCATCCTGCACTGACAGTGCACCTCTGGTAAATCAGCTTGTTACTCACCCGGTGTGTGCAATCGCAGAAGACCACAAAGAAAAAACGAAGGTTACTTACCTGAATTTTAGTTGTTTGTGTGGTCATCATTCTGTGATTCCACACAAACCTGCCCATCCTTCCCCTCGATCCATCATGCCAGTTCTGTCATTTTTTTCTGCAGATAGCGGCAGTTCACTTGGGAACTGAGGTAAGATGGCGGAGCTATGGATAGGGAGTGGGAGGTCCTTGTTAGACTTTGCTAGAAGGTTCCGAGAAGTTACTGCACGTGGTACATTAGCCCACTGTGTGGAATCAAAGAATGACCAGTCAAAGAACTAACGTTCAGGTAAGTAACCTTTGTTTTTTCAGCAATTTGAGCTACAGTAGCTCTTCTGTGTGATCAAACCAGACAGGTTAGCCTTTGCTCCCCACATGCATCATTGAGCCCTGGGTGCCAGCAATCCTGATACCTGTTCATTGGTTGTCCTTCCTTGCACCACATTTGGTAGGTACCAACTACTGCGTACCAGGAACATTCCACAAAGACTTGCTGTTTTGGAAATGCTCTGAGTGTTTGGCTCTTTTCAAAGTTACTCAGATATTTTCACTTCCTCATATTTCCTGCTTCCTTCCTACACATGAAATGCAAGAACTGACTGTTCACTTACTGTCTAATATATCCCAACCCTTGGCAGGTGCCACTGTAATGATATAATATATCATACTCACTTCGTTTGTCAGTAGTTTTAATGTTGTGGCTGACCAGTGTGGATTTTTCACATAGATAGATAGTCATTTGGCCAAGTTTATAGATGAGAATAATTGTTTTCATTCTGTTTCTATCACAACCCAATGTGAATTGCTCCAGACTGCCCCCCCCCCAAAACAACAACAACAAACCCCAAACCTAACTCGCAGGATTCACCTCCATTGCCTACTGAAGAATATAAACCTTTCTGAAGACAATCCACAGCATTCTGTTCACTGCAAGGCCTCTTGCAAAGTTACAAGGTACGCAGTCCTTGTCACTAACCTTAATGTGCTTTCTTGTTAGAATTAGAGGCACTTAGTTCCCCCAAGGGTAGTTCAGATTCTCGTGTAGGAAGGCACTACTGCTTAATCTGTTCATTATTTTATCCATCTGCAGTAACTTGGTCAGATGAATACAAAGGCTGGGGTCTGGCCATGTCTAGTGCAAGCAACATTTATAGTTGTTGGGATTTGTTTTTGCTTAATGTTGAGAGCTGGAAATGTTGTTTGTTTGTTTTTGCTGTATCTCCCAGAAATTGGGGTTCTGGAAGGTGCAGTTCCAATAGGTTAAGTTTTTGCGCTGTTTATCAACCCAAGACATTTTAGCCTCTGGAAAAGGAAATACAGTGTTACCCTGACTTGTGATATGCCCAACATCTGAGAATCCCGACATACGAGCAGGCTTCCATTGTCCCGCCCCCCTGCCATCTTATGAGCAAGATAGGACTTGCCAGACTAAAGATGACCCGTTTGAGGGAGGGGGAGAAGTGGCCCGCCATGTTTGAAATGACTTTTAACCACTGAGGCAAGCACTTGCCTCCAGGACTGAAAGGCATTTCAAACTTCCTGCACTGCTTCTCCCCCTTGCGGGGTGGGTGGGTGGGGAGAAGCAGCACACGACGTTTGAAAGGACTTTCATCCACCTATGCAAGTGCTTGCATTGGGGGATAAAAGTCCTTTCAAACCTCACATGCCGATCCCCAGGAATGCGGGGTGTGTGGAGAAGCAGCGCACAAAGTTTGAAATGACTTTTAGTCGCGGAGGCAAGTGTAGGGTTCCGCAGGGGTCGTCCCTCTCTCCCATGCTGTTCAACATCTATGTGAGGCCGCTGGCTGAGGTCATAAGGAGATTTGGAGTCTGCTGTCATCAGTATGCTGATGACACGCAGCTCTATCTCTCCTTTTCCACCTCTGCAGTTGAGGCTGTTCAGACCCTCGACCAGTGCCTGGATGCAGTCATGGCATGGACCAAGACCAACAGACTCAAACTCAACCCCAAGATGACCGAGGTTATGTTCTTTGGGACTTCCCCTTCCAGATATGGAGGCCCTCTCCCCAGTCTGGAGGGTGTTTCCCTCCAGCTGGCGGACAGTGTCCGGAATCTGAGTGTGGTCCTGGACCCAGCTCTTACTATGGAGGCCCAGGTGGCCGCCGTGTCCAGGACTGCATTTTTCCATCTTCGACAAATTGCCCAGATTCGTCCATACCTTGACGGGGACTCTCTGAGAACTGTTGTGCAAGCTCTGGTGATCTCGAGAATAGACTACTGCAACACTCTGTACATGGGCTTGCCCTTGACTCTGGTTCGGCGACTTCAATGGGTGCAAAATGCGGCAGCCAGACTGGTGGCGGGTGTGCGTCGATATGACCACATCACCCCAGTACTGGCTCACCTGCATTGGTTACCCGTTGCATCCTGAATTAGATTCAAGGTCTTGGTTTTAATTTATAAAACCCTCCATGGCCTGGAACCTGATTACCTGGCAGAGCGAATCTCCCAGCGGTCAACTTCGGCCTGACCAACTAGAACGTTGCGGGCGCACTCACTGCGGGTGGCCACACCCAGGGAGGCTCGGAAAACATCCACCCGTAGCCGAGCCTTCTCTGTGGCTGGTCCTACATTATGGAATCATCTCCAATCATCTCCCGAGCGAGTTGCGCCTTACACAGTTCCTGCCAGCCTTCAAAAAAGTTTTAAAGACCTTGCTTTTCCGGGAGGCGTTCGGTGACTGTTAACTTTTTCTTTTCTATTTCCACCATTGTCTTTATGTCAGTCTGTTTATGTATGCATTTTAAATTGACTTTATTATTTTATAACGTTGTTGTACTTAACCTGTTTAATGTTTTGTTTTCGTTGTAAACCGCCCGGAGTTCCACGCCGGAAGACGGGTGGTGTACAAGCTCTAATAAATAAATAAATAAATAAATAAATAAATAAATAAAGTGCTTGCCTCCATGACTAAAAGTCATTTCAAACATTGCCCGCCACTTCTTCTGACCCACCTGCAATGGGAGAAGCAGTGGGCGATGTTCAAAGCGGTTTCCCATAGGAATGCATTGAAATCCTCCAGAACGGATTAATTACTTCTCAATGCATTCCTATGGGAAACCACTCCCCGAATTACGAGATTAGTGATTTACCAGCATTCTCTCACAACGCATTAATCTCGTAAATTGGGGTTCCACTGTACTTTGCAAAGTAATGGTCTATAAGTGGTGGCGAACCTTTGGCACTCAATATGTTTTGGACCAGAACTCGCAGAATTCTGAGCCTAGATCTCCTGTGACAAAGGACTGCAGGAGTTGTGGTCCAAAACATCTGCAATGCTCAAGGTTTGCCACCACTATTCTATACCTTGCTGTGACCAGACATGAGCTATGTAACTCACATGTTTATATTTTGCCATTTATAATAGCCAATGGAAATTGCTTTACCTCTTCTCTGCAACCCTCTCCCTCCAATACCCTGAAGAGATGCTTGACAGGTATGGATCCTGCCATGCTAAGAGCCCGGGAACCTGGCCAGAAAAAACAGTCAGCAGTGAAGCAGAGCCAACTGTATACTAGAGACTGTATGCTTCACCCTGCAACACAAAGAAAAATGTCTCATGTACTTGATGGATTGCAATTTGTCATGCCTAGTCAAGTTTATAAAGTTACCCAGTGTAATGCAGTGAATGTATAATGGACTGGGATTCAGGACGCATGGGTTTGAATCCCTACTCAGGCATGGAAACTGACTGGGTGCGTGGAACTGGTAAGGTCACTTCTTAAATATCTCACTTAGAAAGCCCGAACAAAAGAACATAAGGACATAAGAAGTGCCATGCTGGATCATGCCAAAGGCGCATCTAGTCCAGCTTCCTGTATCTCACAGTGGCCCCACAAAATGTGTCTGGGAGCGCACGAGACTAGACATCTGTCTCTTCATACCACTCTCCTGCATCTGGTCCTTGAAGTACCCCAGTTTTAATCCTGGAGATGATACATCCCCATTATGGTTTGTAACCTGTGATGGACTTTTCCTCCAGGAATCTGTCCAATCCCCCTTTGAAGGCATCCAGGCTAGACGTCATCACCACATATTGTGGCAGGGAGTTCCACAGACTAACAACACACTGGGTAAAAAAAAAATTCTTTTGTCTGTTCTCACTCTCCCAACCCTCAGTTTGAGTGGATGTCCCCTAGTTTTGGTATTTTGTGAGAGGGAGAAGAGTGTCCCTCTATCCACTTTACTCATGCCCTGCATTATTTTGTACGTCTCAGTCATATCCCCCCTCAGGCACCTTTTTTCCCCGGTAGAGGCTCAAGGTTCACTCAGCCTTCCATCCTTCCCGGGTAAAATGAGTACCCAGCTTGCTGGGGTGGCAATGTGTAGCCTGCACACTGTAATCAAAATTGTAAACCGCCCAGAGACTACTTGTAGTGGTATGGGGCGGTATATAAGCAGAACACTTTTTTTGCTTTTGCTTTTTTTCCAGACTAAGCCCCAAATGTTTTAGCCTTTCCTCATAAGGGAAGTGCCCCAGCCCAGTAATCATTTTAGTTGCTCTCTTCTGCACCTTTTCTGGTTCCACTGTCTTTTTTGAGATGTGGTGACCAGAATTGTACACAATACTCCAGGTGCGGCCTTACTATTGTTTTGTATAATGGCATTATTATGTTGGCTGTTTTATTTTCAATCCCCTTTTTGATAATCCCTAGCATGGAATTGGCCTTCTTCACTGCTGCCACACATTGGGGAGACACCTTCAGGAGCTGTCCACCAACACACCAAGATTTCTTTTCCTGATCTGTCACGGATAGCTCAGAACCCATGAGTTAATAGTAGAGATGGGCACAAAATGAGCAATTTTTCGTTTTCGTTTTTTTGTTTTGTTACGTAACGAAACGAAAAACGAATTTTGTCTCCAAAATGAAACGAACCGAACCGAAACAACAGAAATTTTGTCGTGCGTTTCGTTTTCGTTGCGGCAAATACATTGAACTGTAATGAATGCTAATGAAACAGCAATTTTTCGTTTTTGTTTTCATTTTTTCGTTTCGTTATGTAACGAAACGAAAATGAAATTTTTTGAAAAAAATTCACGAAAACCGAAAACGAACCGAAACGGACCCCCCAAACGACAAACGAAACACATTTTTTTTGAGTCGTGCCCATCTTTAGTTGATAGATAAAGTTTGGATTTTTTGCCCAAATATGCATTACTTTACATTTTGCTACATTGAAACACATTTGCCATTTTGCAGCCCATTCCCCCAGTTTGGAGAGATCCTTCTGGATCTCTTCACAATCTTCTCTGGTTTTTACCACACGGAAAAGTTTCATGTCATCCACAAACTTGGCCACCTCACTGCTTATCCCCGTCTCCAGGTCATTTATGAACAGATTGAAAAGCACCGGACCCAGGACAGATCCCTGGGGCACACCACTTTTCACCTCTCTCTCCATTGTTGAAATTGCCCATGGACACCTACTCTTTGTTTCCTGGATCTCAACCAGTTCTCAATCCATAAGAGAACCTGCCCTCTTATCTCCTACCAGTCAGTTATCATGGTACCCTGGTGCTTAATGAATATCTTATCCAATGACAATGATGATGAAAATAACAACAGAGCTACAAAACAAAACAAACACCCCACAGTATTAGAAACATTAGGAACGGTACTAATATTTAATAGAAATTTAGGTGTTTGGTTAAACTTGTATATAATACCATTTTTTTATATAATTTTGAGTGTGTCTGGTGTTTTTGAATAGTAACAGCAGCAGTGTTCTATCAGGTTGCTTCTGACTTATGGTGCCCCTTTCCAGGGTTCCCTCAGTATCGAGTGCTCAGAAGCAGTTTACTATTTTCTTTTTCTGGGGGTTCCCGGGGAATGTGCAGCTTGCCCAGCCACACCCAGACTGGCTGTTCTCCCTGAAGGCACAATGGGGAATTGAACACGTAGCCTCTCTCTCTGGAGCCAGATATATCTATACAATTGGGTTATTTAGCTAGCATCCTATTCCTTACATTGTGTGTGTGTGTGTTGTGTCGTTACAGTCGTGGCCGACTCTTCATGACTCCATGTCCATGGAGTTTTCTTGGCAGGAATACTGGAGTGGTTTGCCAGTTCTTACTCTAGGTGCCTACAACACCTGGTAGTCCCTGGTGGTCTTCCATCCATGTACAAGCCAGGGCTGATCCTGCTTAGCTTCCGAAATCAGGCGAGATCAGATGTGCTTAGGGCATCTAGCAGATATTCCTTACATTACCGTATTTAAAAAATAATGCAGTGACACTATATGAAATCGACATTCTTTTTTTTTTTTGTTAAGTCTTGTCTGCCCATAGGTTGTTGTCCATATCACCATCCTCGTTGAAGACTTGTTAGCTGGTTCACAGAATTGCCCCTTAGTAAAATGTTGAGACATTTTCTTTCTCTTAACTAATTTCTGTACCTGTCTCCAGGTAAATTAAATATTTTAATTTCATTAACCCAAGTTGAATTTACACCGATTATTTAAGACTCCGAGGCTTTATTATCTTATTCCCACCAACAACCCAGTAAACACGCACAGTCTGCTGTCCTTCACATCTGTTGTGGATCTGAATCATCTGCATAACAGATCTGCTGTCTCCCCCCCCCCCCCCCGGGCTTGTAGTTTGCAAAAAAGATATTTATTTCCATCCAATTGGACGGTTATATAACATTTCCTTTTTTGCCAGCCATTTCTGCATGCTTTTATTCCTTGTGACTGTCATTTGGGCTGACAGATCTTAATACTACTGGAAATGGTGTCAAACCAAATAGCACTTGCACTAATTGTTTTTCGGGTTTTTTTTAAGGCTGTAGTGAAAGAGCCAACGTGGAACTTTAAAAATGATACATTGCTTTTCTTGGCCAGCGATGGAGGCACGGCCCTCCCACTCATTGTAACTGATCTATTTCTTAGCTGCACTAAGCCAAGGAAGAATCCCCTCAAATGGCCTTTCCGTGTCATGGCTGGCTTGGTAATTAGGCATGATTTATTGTGTAGTGGTAAACTTTGCAATCACGAGTCCAGTATAATAGAAATTAAAATAAAACCCTCAAACCACTTCATTAAGATGCCAATATTACTTAGTCTAGTCACTTAATCCAGTGAGCCTGGATTGCTGTCACAAGGGTGCAAAAAAGTCAGTCTGTGTACAAAACCCCAGTAGTATTTCTGCCATTCTCTGAAACCAAATCCCCCTTCCTTCATAAGAGTGATTTCTAGTTCTCTCTTGAGGATGAACCCCCTAACTTCAGCAGTAGTCCATTCTTGCTTGCTCTCTCCTTCATCTTCTCCATGGTCCTCCTGTACCTCTCTAGTCGTTATGGCAGGGGAGTCAAATTCAAGGATGGTTTGCAATGAAATGCTTTGTTGGATCTCTCTGGGAACTTGTAGTTGTTTGAACTGATCTTTGTTTTGCAGGGTGTAGTTTAGTGCCACAATACTTTGATGTAGAGCTCATTTCTGTTTCATGAGGGCACACAGTTTAGAAATCTTTTATTACCTGTATATTAGCTTTGAAAAAATATGAGGAGAAGAGACCTAAAGAGGCAAAGCTGCTACAGTGAAGACTTTATGAGAACTACGACTTCGACCCTTGGAAACCCCAGAAAAGTGATTTTTCAAGGGCTTGGCTTTTACAACATAGCGTTGACTCTAAGATTGGTATGCTTGAATTTTGTTTGGGATCAGCTATGTCTGCCTGTGTCATTTTCTGCAAGATCTCTGTGCATTTGGACAAGGCGTAAGTTATGGCATGTACTGTTAAGAGACACACAGTGTTGTGTAGTAGATAGAGTAATGGGGTAGGACCGTGGAGATTAGGGTTTGAATCCCCACTTTGCCATGAAACATATTGGGGGAGTTTAATCTCTTACTAAATATCTTACTAACATTAAAAGCCCTTTTAGGATCACAAATCAATTCTGACTCGACAGCACACAACAAAGTATGCTGTCAATATAACAATGGGGAAAGGGGAAAAATAGCAGAGTTGAATATGGTTATAGAAAGGAGCATGGTTAGCTTAAAAGACATCCATTCTTACCGGTCTACTTCTGCCCCATAATATTATGGAAATTATGTGCCGTGATAAATAAATACAACTTTATAGGCACCACACAAGAGCTCAGGAAAAGAGTGAGTGGTCACTCACCACCTGCACTTCTTCAAATATATCAAGAAGCATGATATAGGCAGTAGCATTCTGTTCTCCAACTCTTTAAAAAAAGATTTATGATGAGGAACTGAATATTGAGCCTTTATTTTGTTCCATTGAGCTCCACATACAAGATTATGTTGTCTTAATGCCACAATACAGTGGACCCTTGTATAACAAACAGCTTGTATAACAAAAAATCTGTACAACATAAAAATTCTGGAGATAGGGGAGATTTGCTTAACATAATCGCCTATGGGGAGAATCCGTACAACATAAAATGGGATTACTCCATTTTCAATGCATTCCTAATTTGTAAAAAGGAAAATTTGCATAACATAATTTCATTTGGAACTAATTAATTCCTTTATACAAGGTACCACTGTATATGGCTAGCATAGCCCAGTACACAAGGATATATGAATGAGTAGAAGACATGCCTCATATTGGGAGAGTACACGGGGGCCCCTTATCTCAAACCTCTCTTTGGTCTATCTTTACACTTAGTGGAACAGGACACATAGATGTCTGTCTTGTTCTTCATTTTCTGTATACAATGGTTAGCCAAAGGTAGCCAAAGGCATCAGTGGAGAATGATAAACACCTCAGTTGTGTTACCTTTTGTCATCCAAACAAGTTTCCAGTATAACCCATTCATGGTTAGTGTAAACTACAAAGCAAAAGTTCCCCGAGTTTTCTGTATGCTGTCTTTCAAAGTGATGTCATTCTCTTCCCTACCACAGGAATCAAGACAGACATGCTATCCTCTGCTTTAATCCTTGAGCTTGCACCAACACCCATACCTTTCTCTAAGTGTGTGTGGATTCTGTCACCACTGCCCACTTTTCACAGGTTTCCTCTCTGACACTGTGATGAGGTGCAGTCTGTTCTCCCCTTAGTGTCACTCATGATTGCCATGTCAGAAGGGTGACCAACGATTCATGACCCCATGTCCATGGAGTTTGCTTTGCAGGAATACTGGACTGGTTTGCCAGTTCCTACTCCAAGTGCGTACAGCACCTGGTATTCCCTGGTGGTCGTCCATCCAAGTACTAACCAGGGCCGTCCCTGCTTAGCTTCCGAAATCAGGCGAGATTAGGAGAGTACATATTTCCTTCTCCTAGAACTTAATCCTAGAAGGGAAGTGATTAAGGACTCAAGACTGCAAATGAAGCCTGCTTTATCTCTTAGTTACCAGTTAGAAAACAGAATCAGATCAGTTGGCAAAAATGCAGATTGTAGCAAGCTCAAGTAAGTATAAACAGGCAGGTCTGTCACCTTTTGAGGGAACTCTTCCACTCATCATTAGAGATGGGCACGAAACGAGCGATTTTTCGTTTTCATTTTCGTTTTTTTGTTTCGTTACGCAACGAAAATGAAACAAAATTTTTTTTCAAAACAAAACGAAAATGAAAACGAAACAACCAAATTTGCCGTGTTTTTCGTTTTCGTTGCAGCAGATACATTGAACTAAAAAGAATGCTAACGAAACAGCAATTTTTTCGTTTTCGTTTTCGTTTTTTCATTTCATTACCTAACGAAACGAAAACGATTTTTTTTTGCAAAAAACGTCATGAAAATGAAAACGAACCGAAACGGACCCCTAAACAACCAAACGACAAACGAAACACCATTTTTTTGAGTCGTGCCCATCTCTACTCATCATATGTCATGTAGTTCAGCTTCTAACCAGTGCCTTCCTGCTCACTGTGTTATGGTATTAACAGCATATGAGGTGCCGTGGGCTTTCCTTGCAGTACATTTGTGTGTTTTTTTGCAATGGAGAGGGTTATGCTAGAAGTGAGGAACCTTTGCCTATCCCCGGTGCTGTAGGCTACAATGCCTTGTGGGAAGTGATTATGGGAACTGTTAATCAAAGAAAGATAAAGTGCCAGAAACTCCTTATCTCAGTACTAAGTGGGATCACTATAGTACTCTAAGATTTGCTGCATCTTGAATTATATGATACCCACAAGGCTAATATGAGGTGGATGTTGAAGGCAATGTTGTAATTGATGGGCAGCCTAGAGTTTCTAGAGACTTGATGGGGACAGTCATTGCTGTTACACTGATTCTACTTAACAGCCCCCCACTTCCCAGCTTGAAGTTATTGCAAAACCAGTTTGGGATGCCATGGCGTTCCCCTGTACTGATGAGTGTCATTGTTAGCTCTAACATACTGTAACTCTGTTTTGTTCATTGGTTGTTTTTTTTTACATTTTGTAACTATGTTTTTTGAATCAAATTATTATTACAGTGTTAGTGACAGAAAGGCAAGAGGAAGAGAATGCTAAGCAACTCACAATGAGTAAAGTCTGTGAGCTCAATGTATTTGGTGGGGACAGAACATGGTTTCAAGCAGAGATTGGGTCATTTGTAATATGTGTAGTTCTGAGTAAGATAGCCTTCTGTAGGTAGTGCATTGTGGCACACTAGAGTACAAAGAGTTCAAAGATGATCTCTAGATCTTTTAGTATGGCACCTAGAGCACCAATTAAAATTGAAACAATTTTTGTTTTATTCTGACATAACTAAGCTTTTGCATATGGCAGGTTTTTTTCTAGTTCCTTTTCTCCTCCTCCTCCTTGCTTTTGAAATATTTTGATGATTGTTATAAGATGGATTAGAAAAATAATGTCAGATTTGATAGATACAATACCAGACCTTTTCTTTTGATGGTCAAGATATGTAGTAATGAAATAATAGGGTTTCTTTATTTTTAAGGAGTTGATTTTTTTATGCTTAGTTTACAACTAAGGTGTTAGGAGAATGCACAGCACCCAGGGGCGGTCTGTGTTTGACCTACGTTTTTTCCAATATTCACCTTGTGTATCAGTTAAACCTTTGACAGAAGGTGGAGTCTACTTTGAAAAAGATCAGAAACAAAGTCTCTGGGAAACTGAGGCTAATAGGGGTGGTGTATTTAGGACTAACAAACCATCTATACTTTGGAGATGCTGTTCAAGCAGGCCCTGAACAGAGTGCATACACCCAGGCTTTCTATTTATTCCTAAGGATGGTAAACAAGATTTATTTAGAATGAAATATTTAAATGTGTTGGAAATAGTCTATTCTTTATTGCAAGCATTGCAGTTGTGGCAATGTATTTGTTCCCACTGAACTTGTTTTATGGTGATTTCTAGAAATGTCAGATTGATTAAGAGCAATAAAATTGACTGTGAGGACTGGACAGGGAGAAAGGCAAATGTCATTTAACAAAGGTTAAGGAGATCTTGTATTTGGAAAAATGCTAAATGCATTTAATGCTATTTATAAAAAGAGCCATGCAAATACTGTATTATTGCTCTAAAACAAGTAGAACGAATCTCCCTTTTCAGCCCGTATTTTTTCTGTTTCCTACTGACAGATCTGAACATCTGCTGTCTGAATATAACTCACTTTTGCAGACAATATACCTAGCTGTATTTGCTGATAGCAGAATCATTCAGTTGCAAGTGGGGGCAGTTTCTCTTTGGCTTATATTTCTCACCACCTTTCCTGCCTTCGGGATGGTTGTTTCTGCCCCCCCCCCCCCATTTAATTGTTCAGATATATTCAGGGTCAAGGGAGCATCCTGCTTGAGTAATTTTGTGCCTTCACTTTTGGACTTTGCCGTCAACAGTTACTTCCCTGTACCTTGGCGCTGTTTCGTCATTGCAGAATGATTTACTACCATAGTGTATGCTTGGCAGGAAGTATTGCCAGTCTTGGCACCTTGGCAGATGTACTTGTCTGATCTTCACCTTTGCCAATACACGTTTGTCACATTTGCGCTTAACTTTGCTAGCTCTTTTCCCTTAAAATGGTTACGTGTTTCGAAGAACCTTGAAGGGCATGCTCTTTTCTCCTGTGCGTGGACCCAAGTCACAGCATCAAGTGGTAGCCCAAGCAGAGCTGTGGGTTGGCTGTGTTTGCTGTGTGGCCCATGCACACTGTGTTTTATCCTGTGGCTTCGGGAGATTTGCATATATGTGGTTTGTGTATATGTACAATATCTTAAAATAAATCCCTACTTATGCGATCCTCACACATGAGGATAAGGAACCTCCAAATTAGTCTCTTCATTCTCTGAACAGGTGATGTGTCTTATGGTACTATCCACAGGAGAAGGAGAAAAGTGAGAGTAATCTTTCTGTGCAAATTAATCAACAATCCTTTAGCACAAATTGCTGAATATGACATTTTTTGCATGGATTTAAAAATTTAGAAGCATGTGGAGGGGTACTTCTATGCCTTCTATAAAACCATCACCCACACATTATGTGTAAAGGGTATGTGGAAACACAACCCTTTTTTGTGCACATACATTTTGTGCAATTTACGGGATATTGACTTGAAAATAAAATAAACCAGTGCTTCTTGCCTCCACTTTCACCTCAAGTCAAGCAATCTCATGGTCATGAAAACCCCACACCGAAATGTTGTGTTTTCCTAAATCAACCAGAATTAAGAATTTATTGAATATTCTTTACATCTCTGAGGCCAAGAAGAGATATAATTCTCTGTTGAAAATGAAAAAAAATGATAAAAAGAACAGCCTCTCAGTCCTTTTGTTTTATCAGAAGATGCTCTCCTAATTCTCTCTCTGTGCTGTAGACCGTGAACCATACTCCCATACTGTTCTGTCATCAAAACAACTCATTGTGGGGCAAAAGGAGTGGCAGGGGGATGGGGAGTTGGGACAACTTTGGAGGGGGCATCAGAGGTCATTTGCTCTGGCATACAGTTTATAATTTTTGACACCTCCTCATGACGTGTTCAGTGTGCATCATTTATTCTTAACTTAAGACTTAGTGTGACATTTTTAGAATATTTTTTGAGAGATGACAGTTTTTAATGTGATGCCATTGTGGATTTAGAGCTAGACAGTGACGTGTTTTTATACACTCTGATTAAGAAGAAGGCTTCTTTGGCTGTAAGCGTCAGTTAATATCAACTGATATACTGCTTAGTTGTGGTTAACTGAGTGTGGCACTAGATCAAGAAATGGTAATAATAACAAAAGTGGGTTAATGGAACAGTTCCAAAGCTTTGGGCTCCAAAGGCTCGTAGGTAGGTGCAGTGGTTAAACTGTAGTCCTGCAGCCAGAACTCTATTCATAACACAGTCCTGTCGAACTGTGCTAGAAGTGGACACTACTTTTTAGACTCCAAAGTTCTTATCTGGTATAAGTGGGAAGTAGGGAGTGGGCTTTACGCATAATGCACACACATCACACCCTGAACAGAAGAGTTGATTTAAGTCTCTCTCTCTCTCTCTCTCTCTCTCTCTCTCTCTCTCTCTCTCTCTCTCTCTCTCTCTCTCTCTCTCTCTCTCTCTCTCTACACCTTCTGTCTTGGTGATACTGCCTGAACACTACTCCAGCAGTAATGTTATATAGTTGCCTTTCTGCAGCACAGGATGAAAGTGCAGGCGTGAAGAGTTTGCAGAAGATGAATGTGTATGTCCTGTATATAAAACTGCTCTGCAGAATACAGGAGAAGGCATCAGATCTCTTTTCTTGGATGAGGGAACCTTTGGTGCATATTGGAAACACAGATTTGCCTTTGGCTGATCTGAAATCTTAGCTCCTGACATCTATAAATATGCATGCAGGTGAACTACCTCAACCTTTGCCCCAAATCATCTTCAGAGAGCATGATTCTATGTACCAGAAAATCAATTTTGCAGATTCATCATTTGAGAATTAATGCATATTGGTGACCCTTATTTTATGCAATAATTTCAACCAATGTTCATTAAATTCAGCCTCCATTCAGCTGAAGCAGAAGTAATAGTTTCCAACTGTTGAAGGCCTCACATAGATACTAGTGAATGTGCTTTGAATTGTACATTGAGGTAAGTTACTAGAGGTAAGGAAAATGTTTGGTCGGGGATATTAGAAGGCAGTAAATAGTGAATTTATTTTGAAGGTCTTAGATGAGAAAGGCAGGTGTGATTAATAAACTGTGGACTCTTGTTGATGTTTCATTATTGAGACCTTTTCCTAATCTCAAGGTTTCCCCCAGCATTTTTGTATTTGCTGCTGAGCTTGTGATTTACCCTAAATACGTCAACCTCGGTTTAGTCATTTTTTGCTTCTATAAAAGGTTTAGGCATGAATTGACCTAGGTTCGGTTCTCGGAGGACTTTGGGGGCCTTCTGGACGGTCTGGCCAACGATCCTGTTGGCACCTTGGTGGATAGGTGGTAGGTGGATCTTTTTGACCCCTTTGTTAAAATAGAACTGTTTGGAAGGAATGCCTTGTCTTGTTAATGTTGGTGCATATTGATCCTACAACAGATCTTCCTTCCTTTCTTTTTTCTTTCTTTCTCTCCCCCCCCTCCTTGACCTAGCACCCATTTTATGGCTCTCTGGCAGTCGTGTATGGTATCCATTTCAACACCATATTCTGAATGATTCAATTTTTCCTGTCAGCTTTCCTCACTGTCCAGCTTTTCACATCTGTACATCCTATTTGGGAGTAACAGAGTACAGAACAGTTGTTATGTTCAGCAATCACTGGCAGCTCCTATTTTGGTGGTTTTGGGGTGTGGTAGATACGCTTTGGGCCATGGGACCGGTTGGGTTAGAAGAACTAGGGTCAGGCAGTTGAGGCCTGTCCCCCGTTCTGACCTGTCCTGTTTGCTGGTTAATGCTAGGTCAGTCCACAAAAAGATCCCTGTCATCCACAATTTGATTGTGGATGAGTGGGCTGATCTGGCTTTTCTTGCCAAGACCTGGGTGGGTGAAGAGGGTGGGGCTTCCCTCACCCTGAATTGCCCCTCAGGTTTCGCTATCTGGACAAGTTGGGGGGGGTGGGAGGATGGGGTGGCCATTGTTTACAGGGAAACAATGCAAATCCATGGCAGTGGTGAGTCCAGGGTTGGAATGCCTACACCTGGTGGTGGGATAGCGGGATAGGTTTGGGATTGTGCTGGTGTACCGTGCTCCCCACAACCCAGCACAGTCCCTTCCAGAGCTCTCCGCATTCATCTCGGCAGCACTGTTGTGGTCTCCTCGCCTATTGGTGGTGGGTGACTTCAACGTGCATGCTGGGGCTGGACTGTCTGGAGTGGCTCTGGACTTCATGGAGTCCATAGCCTCCATGAACCTTTCCTAACATGTCATGGGTCCCACCCATAGGGCTGGGCATAATCTGGACCTGGTGTTTTCCTCTGTGTCTGCGGACTATAATCTGAGGGTTGGGAATCTGTGTTCATGGTCAGATCATAAATTGCTGACCTTTTCCCTGGCAATCGCTGCCCCACTCTGTGGGGAGGTTGGCCCTTCTGTTTTGGCCTGCCCTCGAAGACTCCTAGATCTGGTTCGGTTCTCGGAGGCCTTTGGGGGCCTTCTGGACGGTCTGGACGACGACCCTGTTGACACCTTGGTGGATAGGTGGTATGCGGATCTTTTTGACCCCTTTGGTAAAATAGAACTGTTTGGAAGGAATGCATTGTCTTGTTAATGTTGGTGCATATTGATCCTACAACAGGTCTTCCTTCCTTCCTTTTTTCTTTCTTTCTTCCTCCCCCCTCCATCAAGTTCTCATAGTCCCACCCAGCCTCTGCTGCAGAGACCACCGAACTTTGATCCTCTGTTGTAGGATCAATATGCACCAAAGGGGACAAAAAGAACGTTTGCAGTTATCCAAGAGTTAAAAGCAGAAAGTGCCATCAGCTTCCCATCCCCATCCAGTTGCAGAGACATCTGGATGGGTCTAAGACAACTGGATAGCGGGGGGGGGAGTGATGGAACTTCCTTCCATTCTCAAGCAGCATTCACACACGCCACCTCCTTCTGCTGCCGCCGAGGGCTTTTAAAAATGTTTATGTGGCTGGATCACTCTGCTTCTCCTTGTGTACAGAGGAAATGCACAGAGGTATGCTGAAGCATTTTTTTCACCCCTTCATTTCTTCATGCCTGTGAGGGGAAAGAGAATGGAAAGGAGGGCGGTGCAAGTGCCTGCTGTTGCCGTTTCCACATGGCAGGGAATCGCTGGGCTCCGGGCGGGACTGGAGGTGCCTGGGATGCTGCTGCTGCTGCTGCTAGAGGAACCGGCAGAGGGAAGCATCCATGGCACAAAGAAGTCCTGAGACGAGTGGGGCATGGTGGTGGTGGTGGCGGCGGCAGCAGCAGCAACAGCATGTCCCTCACCATTACTCCCCTCCTGACCACCAGGCTTCGCAATAAGAGGAGGAGGAGGGAACTGAGGCTGCAGGCGCGCTCACTGAGGGTGGCCACACCCAGAGAGGCCGCGCCTTCTCTGTGGTGGGTCCCACGCTGTGGAACCATCTCCCCAGTGAGCTGCGCCTCACAGAGTCCCTGCCCGCCTTTAAAAAGGCTTTGAAATTGAAAATAAATAAATAAATAAATAAAATAAAACTCACCTTTTAAAGGAGGCGTTTGGCGACCTTTATACTTAAGTCCCCCCCCTTTCTTCTTTGCCGCTTGCGTTATCCCGCTGGAGGGTTTGCCTCCCCTCCTTTTTTACTGTTATCTGTGGATTGTTTTTTAATGCTTTGTTTTATTGTTAGCCGCCCAGAGTTCCGATTCGGAAGATGGGTGGGATATAAGTGGTCTAAATAAATAAATAAATAGATTAGTTTCAGATGAAGGAAGAGTGTTGATGCCTATGTGTACAGTCATCTATTTTGTTTCCTAAGTATGTATCTGAAACAAATAGGTTCTTGATTTCACAGAATTCTATGACTCATTATCTTGCGTCACTTTCTAGACCAAATTCTTCATCATTTATTGACAATTTGTGTAATCTGTGATTATCAGCAAATCCTGTTCTAGTATGTGATGAATTTCCTTCTTCACATCCTTGCCTAAAAGCCTTCTATTTTTGTTATTTCTATTTCTTCAGAATCTCTTTGGAGAATAGACCTTAATGCCGGTTATCTTGACAGCTCTTCTGATCTATATTATTTGGTCAGATGTTCTTCGTGTCCCCTAACTGCTTGTGCTATATCTTTTCTTAGAATTAAGGTCACATTATTTCCATAGTAAAACAATTTCTCATTGTATGTTTGAAAATGTCTAGTTTCACTTTAGTTCACTCACACCATGTAGTGCTATGTTTAAACTATGTTTTGCTTTATGGTTCCAAGTTCAGCTTGCTTCTTCTCACAGTGTGTGTTGCAATTATATGTGTCTGCAGTATGAGACTTGGCTTTGCCCTCTTTGCACACCAGTAACTAGACACGTTTTATTCTAGTTGCTTCATTTATGACTGTAGTATTTGTAGTTGTCCTTTTCCTAATAAAAGTGGTCCCATTGGCCTGCTAGAGGTTTTTAAAGGGAAATTTATAGTACATTTTCTTCAATTTAATTTATTGATACAGACTCTTTACAGATACAGATCTATAAATGCAGACTGGCTTCAAATAATAAATGGGTTCTAGCGCTATTACAGAAAACCCCCACAAGTGCAATGCCAGCCAGGCTCTTCTGTAGCATTTCTAATACTTCTGCTTTTGCAGAAGTGCTCTAGCGCAGCTTCTCCAGTTTGATGTTACCCAAGTGACAGTCATTCCACAACTTCTTGGCTATTGGAGATAAGGAGTTATATTTAAGTGCTAGATTCAAGAGAGGAAGATGCCATTTTGCTGTTGAGTTCCTGGATTTCCCTTTCCCCTCCACGACAACTACATATACTTGAAGAATGTTGCCTGGGAACCAAAAGCTCTGATTTAGCTAAAATGCTTATTAGCCATTGGTAGATATATCATTTTTGAAGTTCTTTAATCTCTTCAAAGAGACATCAGAACCAGTTGCTATCACTACAATGCATGGCAGCAAATTAATTGTAAATTAAAAAGAGTTTCCTTTTTTCTATCTTGAACCCACTGCTACCTAGTGTCTTATTTGTGTCCTGTCCATGCTGTTCACTTTATTCATAAATAGATGAAACTTTGTACAGTATTTCCTTCCTCTCTCTTTTTTTTTAAAAAAATCTCCAAAACAAAACCCAGTTTATTCTTCTGTAATATGAAAAGAACTCCAGTTTGTTGATTGTTTTGGTGGTGAAATTCTGCCTATTATTGAGAAGGGCAACGGTGTTCCAAATACAGTTGAACTAGTGCTTTACATGAAAGTATAATGATGCTTGCTATTTAATTTTTAATTCCTTGTCTAATCAAGCTGAACACTAAATCTAGTCATTTTCATGGTTGATGCACACTTGAATTGACATTTTCAGTGAGCTTTCTCCTTTGATTCAAGATTCTTCTTAGGAGTTGTCAGTCAGTTTTAGACCCATCAGATGTTTGAGATGTAACACAGGCTTGGGAATGAGGCAGCCTTGGGAATAGACATATTCTTCTGTATTTTATGCCAAATTTTCTTTCCTTCTGGTGTGCACTGTAATGAATGTGTGGTGGTACTTGTCCACAAAGCCTATTTAGTTTATCCAGGATTCAGAACTAGAGTATGAAAGGGTTTACATGCTGTGATTAAGAGAGAGTCTTAATGAGCAACTAACTTTAGTTAATACCAGCACAGATACATTGCTAAACTACAGTTAGAGGAGGCAAGGGGATAGGATGTGTTCTCTGTTCAGCTGTCCAAATAAGTTCAGTTGATTGGCATCAACAAAAGTGTATTTGGAAATGAAACACTCTGAGCCATTGGATTTCAGTTAGTGTCATTGGAACCTGCAAGAAAAGAGTTGAGCTAAACGGATATATTCAGGCTGCAGTAAGGTCCGTTTAAGTCAGCTAAATTGGAAGCAGTCAGATTATGCCAAAGCAAATAAGAGGAAATCACATTAAAGTAATACATGTTCGGGCGGGTTGGTCAGGTCAAACAGCTGGTTTAAGAGAAATTGGGGTGTGACAAACTGGATTAAGGTTATGTCATGCGAAAAGGAGGGAAGCCACTGGAAAAAATGACAGTATGTCATTGCTGCTGTCACGATAGCATGTAGTTGCTCTATAGTCAGGACCCTGGAGAGCTCCCAGTGCACTCTACTCTCAGAGCCTAGCTGAAAGAAGATTACACTCATTTAAGAGTAAAGTGATACCTTTATTGTAAACTGGGGGAAAAAAATCAAATACAGTACATTGCAGGCTTTCATGGAGAAAAATCCATCTCAGCTTACTGAAGACATCTCAGGCTTCAAAGAGGCTGTCAGGGTCTAAACATTACATGGGTGTTTGAAGAGTTGCCTGTAAATGTCGAAGGGATCATAGTTAATTCTGCTGCCTTGTGTAAAACAGGCCACGTGGGATTCTGCAGAGCTTGAGAATGAGAGGTGGTTACAAAGTGGAGAATGAAAGGTTACAACCCCCACCCCCACCCTGCCAGTATGCAGTTTAATTCTATTTTGAACTCTCTATGGCAATGTTGGCAAACCTATGGCATGGATACCAAAGGCGGCACTTGGAGTGCTTTCTGTGGGCACCCGACATCGCCCCTTCACAGCCACCTGTACTCAGGTTAGATTGCTGTATTGGCACTTTGCAGAAAAATTAGTGGGTTTTGAATTGCAGTTTGGGCACTCGGTTTCTAAAAGTTTTGCCATCACTCCTCTATGGGGAAGGGTTGATATTTGCATATAGTGGACCCCACCAGATCCAAACTTGACTGCTCACAAAGCAAATGTTTTCCTTCTCAGTACAGAAGTTTTTTTAAATCTAGTACAGAATAATAATCTGCTCTCTGAGTTGTTGCTGGCTACTTCTTACATGGTCCCAACCCTCTGGATCAGAGAGTTAGAAGATACAAGTGCCTCAGAGGGAGGCAGAAGCAGGAAGTAATGACTATCTTCCCATCTTCTTCTAGCAAGAATGACACTTAGTTCTAAATGTGGTTGTCTTCAAACTGCAGTTACATGTAATTTTAAGCCTGTTTTAAATACATGCTGCACACATGTGTTATGCACGAGACCTCTGCGATACCAGCGTAGTTAAACCAATAGTGCTTAGAGAAACCAAGACGCTTCTGCTTGGCAGCCCTTATAGTGACAATTTAGGAGAAGCAAAAGAGGCAATGGACTGTTGCTAAAAGACAGAAGGTTACAGACCAAATGAGGGTGAGCATATGTGCTTCTTAGGGTCTGTTGGTAGAAGGACCATCCTGCTGCGGGTCTTCCTAATATGTGTACATGAAAGGGAATGTAGATTATACAATAGGCCATTTATGAACATGCCAAAGTATTTTTTATTTATTTTATTTATTTTAGAGTATTTTTGCCCTGCCTTTCTCCTTGGAAAAGGACCCAAAGCGAATTACAGTAATGAGGGATCACACACACACACACACACACACACACACACACACACACACACACACACACACACACACACACACACACACACACAAGTTTCTTTCTATACATAATCACTGATAGCATTCGCAGGGGTTAGTTCAACAACTAGTCTTTTCTCTTTTTATTCAGTCTTTTCCTGTATTAATTTCTGTTTTATTCAGTGATGTTGTGGTGATCTTCACTGCAGGTATCTTTGGGAATATGAATTACAGCACAGCTTTGCAAAGATATGTGGTTGAAAGGAGTTCTGCAGTGCAGAAGTTAAACTGTGTGTAATTTTCTTCAAGACCTGGGCCTTAGGGAGATGGCATGATGATGGAGTATAATGACTTCTAACAGCAGGTGTCTGGGATGATTGCATTATTCACAAGTTATGAAGCTAGATATGCTGATAAAGTCTTTATGCCACACTCATGTTCTGGATCAGCTGTGAGCTTGGCATAAAAACCCTCCCTTGAGAAATTCTGAATTTTTTAATTAAAATTTATGCTCCCATGCACATATCTGTAAAACCTGGATTGCCATGATCTGACCCTGCTGGTGATGCATCATTTTGGAAGATCAGTTGTAGCAATTCTATTTATTATTAATTGTGTAATTTGTTTAATTTTAAAAAATAAGCTTAAAATTCCTACTAAAATATGAAATTGAAATTGTGCTGGTTGTGCAGTTCTATACATTTCTTTACCGTTAAAAAGTACTGCATAGTATAAATTTTATACTAAAAACATAAGGTAAAATTATTTTTGCTTTCAAATAATGTTCTTGGATCTAATAGTACTCTAGGTCAGGCCTGCCCAACAGGTAGATCGTGGGCTACCGGTAGCCCGCGAAGGGTTCAAAAGTAGCCCACCGGCCATCAATAAAAAAAAAGTCAGGGGATAAGTTATCCACCCTTCTCTCCCCCATCCCAAGGACCACCACTGCCACAGCAAAGTTCTGGGTCAGCCAGCCCATTGTTTCAGCTGAGTGGGGCAGTTCAAGGCCATGGCACAGTCCCCCCCCCCCCCCCCCGGCCAGATGATTGGTGTGCCACAGTCTTGTGACCAGCTGAGTCACTGGTGCAGAGTGGAGGGAGGAGAGGGGAGGAGAGGGATGAAAGGTGGGGTTGCAGGTGTGCCCATCTCCTTTGTGCAGTGGCATCCCCCTTCTTCTCCCCGGACAATTCCCTCCATAACGGATTAATTTATTTTCAATGCATTCCTATGGGAAACCTCTGCTCTACTTACACATTTTTACTTATGACCATGTGCTCAGAAGGAATGGATAAAATTCATAAGTAGAGGTTTTAGTGTAGTAGCCCTCAGGCACTTTGGGCCAGAAAAAGTAGACCTCGGCCTGTTCAAAGTTGGACAGCCCTGCTCTAGGTCATTCACAGAATCATTGAATACTGGAGTTGGGAGGGGTCTGTAGGGACATTGAGTGCAACCTCCTGCTCAGTGCAGGAATCCAAATCAAAGGATATCTGAGAGATGGTTGTCTAATTTTCTTTTGAATGCTTCCAGCATTGGAGCACTCACTAGCTGGCTCATATTAAGCTTTTGATCTACAGAAATTCCAAGATTCTTCTCACTCAAAGTATTATTTAGCCAAGTATCCTCCATCTTGTAACTGTGCAGGTGTCCCCCCCCAGCCCTCAACTATGTGTAGAACATTCTACTTATACCCATTAAACTTCATTCTGTTGTTTTAAGGCCAGTGTTCAGGCATATCATGCAATTTTTAATTTTTTATTTTCTGTCTTCCAAGATATTAGTTTTTCTACTAGAGATGGAAACAAATAATAAAAAATGGTGATTCAGCATTATTCATGATGATTTGTTGATGAATTGATGAATTGATAAATTTCCAGTGACAAATCAATGAATTGACAAATTGATTCATTTTCATGATAAAATGCCCCACAATGCCCCACAAGGCATTTAGAGTTATCAGATTTGGAAGGATGCATCCCCTGACTCTCCTCTACAAGTCCTGAACATTGGGGTTCGTATCTAAGCTATGCAACCCCCTAGGAAAGTATCCTATAGAAACTGGGTTGGGGATGTCCAGCCTTCACAAAACCTCAAGGGATTGCAGAGGAGATTCAGACAAGGCTTCTCTGCAAGCTTGGACTCTCTAGATATCTGATATTTGGGATATTTGGCATAATTCAGTCATCAAAGATTCAATCCAATTCAAACCCGAAAGGATTATAGAGGAAGAAGCTTCCCTCCACATTTGGTGTCTCTAGGTGCTTTGGGGGCCATTTTATGGCTCAAGCATTAGCAAATCATGATTTTGGGGCTTAATTTATTATGAATACAAATCAACAAATTTTGATGAATCGGCCAATTTAATCAGAAAATGTGCTTCATTTTTTGGTTTGTCCCCACATATTTTCCACCCAATTTTGTGTCATCCACACATTTGATAAGCATTCCCTGTATCCCTCCACCCAGGTCATTAATACAAATGTCAAAGAGCATTAAGCCCAGGACTGAGCCTTGTGGTATCCTACTTGTTACCTCCTTCCAGTTTGAGAAGGATCCATTGATAAGCACTCTGTGAGAATGATTCTGTAACCAACTGTCTGTTCACCTGACAGTTGTTCTATCTAGCCCACACCTAGTTACATTGTTAATCTGAATATCATGGGGCACTTTGTCAATAGCTTTGCTGAAATCAAGATATACCTCTAATATTCCCACTGTCTACTGGAGTAGGTACTTGATAAAAAATGGGACTCAATTAGTCTAGTAAGACTGGTTCTTCACAAATCCATGGTTGCTTCTAATTATTACTGCATTCTTTTTAATGTCAAGGAATAACTATTGATTTGTCAATTTCAAGCTGCAATTATATCCCCTCTACTTGACCCCGGGAGGGTCATAGACTAGCTTTTGGGAAAAGACCAAGCAAAAGTAGGAATTGAGCACTTTGGGTTTTTCTTTGTTACCATTTTTTTCTTCCCCATTGAATCGCTGAGCCAATATTTATTTTCCATGTCTTCGGCAAGGCACACACCTGGATAATGCTTTTTAGTTTCATCTGCCATCTCTTGCTAAATTCAGGTCATTCTCATCCCCCTCCCCTTTCCAATTCAATTCAAAGCCCTCTTGATGAGGTATTTCATTGCTGTGGCCAAACATAGTCTTCCCATTTTTTGTGAGGTGCAACCCGTCTCTTGCTAGCTGTCCACCTTCCCACAATCGTAGCCCATGGTCCCAAAATCCAGATCCATCATGTTGGTACCACCTCTGTAGCCAGTCCTTCACCTGGAGTATTTTCATTTTTCTTTCAGTCCCTCTTCTGAGTACTAGTAGGATAGATGTAAAAACTGTCTGGGGCCCAAAGCCCTTGAGTTTCCTTACCAGAGCTTTGAAGCCAGATGTGATAGCTCTGAAATTCCTCTTGGCAGTGTTATTTGTTCCCACATGGGCAGGAAGAAAGGGATATGCATCTGCGGATTCTATGAGTGATGGTAGTCCTAACATCATTCAACCACCATAAAGCGCAAGCAACATAGCAATTCTAATTCGAATTCAACACTATAAAGAGCACTTTTTTGTGTTGATGTCCCTACATAGTTCCCTGCATACTAATGTGTTTGTAGATGTGAGGCACAGATTGTTTTATATATACAGTGGACCCTCGTATAACAAATGGTTTGTATAACATAAAATCTGTACCACATAAAAAATTCTGGAGATAAGGGAAATTTGCTTAACAGAATTGCCTATGGGGCAAATCCGTACAACATAAAAATGATCATGATTAGGGATTACTTTGTTTTTAATGCATTCTTATGGGAAATTTGTATAAAGGAAAAACTTGCTTAACATAATTTCATTTGGAACAAATTAATTCCTTTATACAAGGTACCACTGTATGTACACACACACACACACACACACACACACACACACACACACACACACACACACACACACACACACAATTACGTAGAACAAATATATTGGTTGTCTCCTGCCATGTCACCAATTCAATCACAGTTTTTCCCAACATTTGAGCCCAGTATAATTTATATCTCCTTTCCTGTCTTAAATGAACATACTTTCAAACTTAATTTCCTTACTGTCTCGTCCCTATTCTATGTGCCTCTATTTCCCTCTGGTTTTAATACAAAGCATGTGTTGTGTTGTATCATTACAGCTGTGACCGACTCTTCATGACTCCATTTCCATGGAGTATTTTTGGCAGAAATACTGGAGTGGTTTGCTAGTTACTACTCTAGGTGCCTACAGCACCTGGTATTCCCTGGTGGTCTCCCATCCAAGTACTAACCAGGGCCGACCCTGCTTAGCTTCCAAAATCAGACAAGATCAGATGTGCTTAGGGCATCTAGGCTAGGCTATAGCCTATTTAATCTCAACAGTCTATTCCAGGGGTCCTCAAAGTTTTCAAACAGCGGGCCAGTTCACCACGCCCTAGACACCACTGGGGGCTGGACCACAGTGGGTGGGGGGAGCAGGGGACCTTGCTGTAGCCCTCCCACTTTGAATGCCCCACTAGCCAGCATGCTGATCATCTAGGCGGTAGTTGGGGGGAGTGAGAGAAGTGACATAGCCCACTATTTTGAACTGCCAAAGCAATAGAAGCAGCTGCGGAGGCTTGCTTGCTCGCAAAATAGGGGGTAGGTGGGGGGGTTGCAATTGGTCCCAGGGGCCGGATTCAGGACTTTGGGGGCCGCATCCGGCCCTGGGGCCTGAGGTTGAGGACCCCTGGTCTATTCAATCTTGCTATTTAGCTTTTCACTGCCTCAGTCTGGAATATCTTATAAATAGGGCACATTTCTACTTTTGTGTCCCAGTTGATCTGTGAGGCTATAAAATAAAACAGGCTGAACTGTGCTTTCATCATTGTAAGGCTAATTACACTGGTGACAATGAGGCCTGTAATAAGACTTCCTGGGGTAGGAACTGGCAAGCCACCCCGGTATCCCTGCCAAGAACATCCCATGGTCAGAAACAAAAGGCTAAAAGATATGACGCTGGAAGATGAGCCCCTCAGGTTGGAAGGTGTCCAACATGCTACTGAGGAAGAGCGGAGGACAAGTACAAGTAGCTCCAGAGCTAATGAAGTGGCTGGGCCAAAACCGAAAGGACGCTCAGCTGCAGACGTGCCTGGAAGAGAAAGGAAAGTCCAATGTTGCAAAGAAATATACTGCATAGGAACCTGGAATGTGAGATCTATGAACCAGGGTAAGCTGGATGTGGTCAAACGTGAGATGGAAAGAATAAACATTGACATCCTGGGCATCAGTGAACTTAAATGGACAGGAATGGGTGAATTCAGTTCAGATGACTATCACATCTACTACTGTGGGCAAGAATCCCATAGAAGAAACGGAGTAGCCTTCATAGTCAACAATAGAGTGAGAAAAGCAGTGCTGGGATACAACCTAAAAAATGATAGAATGATCTCGGTACGATTCCAAGGCAGTCCTTTGAACATCACAGTAATCCAAGTTTATGCACCAACTACCGGTGCTGAAGAGTCTGAGATTGACCAATTTTATGAAGACTTACAAGAACTTCTAGAACTGACACCAAAGAAAGATGTTCTTCTCATCATAGGGGATTGGAATGCTAAAGTAGGGAGTCAAGTGATAAAAGGAATAACTGGCAAGTTTGGCCTTGGAGTTCCAAATGAAGCAGGGCAAAGGCTAATTGAGTTTTGTCAAGAGAACAAGCTGGTCATTGCAAACACTCTTTTCCAACAACACAAAAGGCAACTCTACACATGGACATCACCAGATGGACAATACCGGAATCAGATTGACTATGTTCTCTGCAGCCAAAGATGGAGGAGCTCTATACAGTCAGCAAAAACAAGACCTGGTGCTGACTGGCTCAGATCATCAGCTTCTTATTTCAAAATTCAAACTTAAACTGAAGAAAGTAGGGAAGATCACTGGGCCAGTCAGGTATAACCTAAGTCAAATCCCATATGAATACACAGTGGAAGTGAAGAATAGATTCAAGGAACTAGATTTGGTGGACAGAACACCTGAAGAACTATGGATGGAGGCTTGTAACATTGTACAGGAGGCTGCAATGAAAAATATTCCAAAGAAAAGAAAATGCAAGAAAGCAAAGTGGTTGTACAACAAGGCCCTGCAAATAGCGGAGGAGAGAAGGGACGCAAAATGCAAGGGAGAAAGGGAAAGATACAGAAAATTGAATGCAGACTTCCAAAGAATAGCAAGGAGAGACAGGGCGGCCTTCTTGAATGAACAGTGCAAAGAAATAGAGGAACACAACAGAAAAGGAAAAAACAGAGATCTGTTCAAGAAAATTGGAGATATTAAAGGGGTATTTCGTGCAAAGATGGATATGATAAAGGACAAAAATGGTAGGGACCTAACTGAAGCAGAAGAGATCAAGAAGAGATGGCAAGAATATACAGAAGAATTATATCAGAAAGATCTGGATGTCCCTGATAACCAAGATAGCATAATTGCTGACCTGGAGCCAGACATCCTGGAAAGTGAAGTGAAGTGGGCCTTAGAAAGCATTGCAAACAACAAGGCCAGTGGAGGTGACGGCATTCCAATTGAACTCTTTAAAATCTTAAAAGAGGATGCTGTAAAGGTGCTGCATAAGATATGCCAGCAAATTTGGAAAACCCAGCAGTGGCCAGAGGACTGGAAAAGATCGGTCTACATCCCAATCCCAAAGAAACGAAACGCCAAAGAATGCTCCAACTATTGCACAATTGCACTCATTTCACATGCTAGCAAGGTTATGCTCAAAATTCTATAAGGTAGACTTCAGCAGTATGTGGAAAGAGAACTTCCAGAACTGCAAGCTGGATTTCGAAGGGGCAGAGGAACTAGAGATCAAATCGCCAACATGCGCTGGATTATGGAGAAAGCCAGAGAGTTCCAGAAAAACATCTACTTCTGCTTCATTGACTATGCCAAAGCCTTCGACTGTGTAGACCACAACAAACTATGGCAAGTCCTTAAAGGAATGGGAGTGCCTGACCACCTTATCTGTCTCCTAAGAAATCTATATGTGGGACAAGCAGCAACCGTCAGAACTGGATATGGAACAACTGACTGGTTTAGAATTGGGAAAGGAGTACGACAAGGCTGTATACTGTCACCTTGCCTATTTAATTTATATGCAGAGTACATCATGAGAAAGGCTGGTCTGGATGAATCACAAGCCGGAATTAAGATTGCCGGAAGAAATATCAACAACCTCAGATACGCAGATGATACTACTCTAATAGCAGAGAGTGAGGAAGAATTAAAGAACCTCTTAATGAGGGTGAAAGAGGAGAGTGAAAAAAATGGGCTGAAGCTCAACATCAAAAAAACTAAGATCATGGCCACTGGTCCCATCACCTCCTGGCAAATAGAAGGGGAAGAAATGGAGGCAATGACAGAGTTTATTTTCTTGGGCTCCTTGATCACTGCAGATGACGACTGCAGCAATGAAATAAAAAGACGCCTGCTTCTTGGGAGGAAAGCAATGGCAAACCTAGATAGCATCCTGAAGAGCAGAGACATCACTTTGCCAACTAAGGTCAGGATGGTTAAAGCTATGGTTTTTCCAGTAGTGATGTATGGAAGTGAGAGCTGGACTATAAAGAAGGCTGATCACCGCAGAATCGATGCTTTTGAGCTGTGGTGCTGGAGGAGAGTCTTGAGAGTCCCCTGGACTGCAAGGAGATCAAACCTATCCATTCTGAAAGAAATCAACCCCGAATGTTCACTGGAAGGACAGATTTTGAAGCTGAGGCCCCAGTACTTTGGCCACCTCATGAGAAGAGAGGACTCCCTGGAAAAGTCCCTGATGCTGGGAAAAATCGAAGGCAAAAGGAAAAGAGGACGACAGAGAATGAGATGGTTGGACGGTGTCATCGATGCAACCAAAATGAATTTGACAAAACTCCGGGAGGCAGTGGAGGATAGGAAGGCCTGGCGAGCTCTGGTCCATGGGGTCACGAAGAGTCGGACACGACTGAACGACTGAACAACATTTAGCTTTTCAATACTAAGCAATTAAGGATAGATTTGGGTAACTAGATATATTCTATATATCATCCACTGTATATTTAACCATTCTTCTAAAAATGCCTAATTTCAGCAAAGAACTGCTTTTGCCAGCAAATCCATGCTTTCATGAAGCTTCTGGAATTTGGAATCCAAGAAGCAGCTTTTCTGAACTCCATCTCCCAGTGCCAGTGCATGCTGTTGTAGATGTGAGCTGTTTGTTCAGACAGAGGAAAAGTGTGCTTTCCTTTGCAATAGCTGACTTCTAGAAGAGCCCCTAGACGCTTCTGGAACACCTTTAATTTTCCATCAGGCTTCATATACAGTATATATATATATATTCTCTCTTTTAAAACTTTAAAATGAATCAAATGAATGGAAGGTTAAGGGTAACTGTAACTGAGGCTGTGTGTGGGAAAATGTGGGAGCCTCTTTGTGATTTATATTGCAGTTGTTTTGTGGTTTGCTTCATGCAACATTTTGGGTTACATTTTTGCTTTGTTTTATTTGTGATAACCGCCACTGACTTTTCCTTGTGTTGTCACAGGCCTCAAAGGTCACATGAAAACCAATAGCTGCTGGTTTTGTACTGAGCTCAGCCTGGAACAATTATTTGTACTCATTTGCAAAAATTCCCAGCAGTGGCTTTGACGGTCAGCCCCACTTTATTTGTTAACACAAGGCACGTCCTTGGCATTAAATATATTTAAATATCAAGCAAGCATAATGTGGTCCAATGTAAAATATTACTAGCTAAAGAAGTCTCTGGAGTACTTTTTAATTCTGTATAGTTTTTTCCCCCTTGACTTTTCCTTCCCATGTGGGCAATATCTAAAGAGTGTTTTTGTCTATACAGAAGTAAACTGCTAGCAGTTAGCCATGCACATCTTTGTGCCTTGGGGCCAAGCAGAACACTCCTGTGCAAGTGTTTGCCAAGATGGTGTGTAGAGGGAGGAGTACCGCTGTATGTAAAAGCCCTGCTTGCGGAATCTTCATCATCGCTGACTGCATCATCAGACTTTTGCAGATTTTAGTCAGAAGGGGCAAAGGGAAAATCTCTGTCACTGATCATGCAAGGTTGCTGGTTGCAGAGAAGATTGTAGACACCTTCTCCTGAATGCACCAAATCCTTCTGCTTCAGTCCTTCTGTACAGTGTACAAGACTGCTATTGTTAAATTGAATGCTAACTGCCTCACTGTCCATCATGTCAGGGTTTATAGTTATTTAATAAGAAGCATTTTATTTGTGTTTATTTGAGGGAAGGAAATATCTGCAATTTGTCATTGGCATTGCAGTTTATGAGGAAATGATGTTTTGCCTCTTTGTTCCTAGCCACAGTCCCTGCTACCTCCTACCAGGTTTTCCTGTTGCTAGCTATTAATTAATTAATTAATAGTCTAGATAATCACCTTCCCGTGCTTGGTATTAAAAAAGCAGAAACCTCTGCAGTGATTAGTACTGAGTAGTTAGTATTTTTGTGTAGGTTCCCTCCATGAATGCACCCAGCAAAGACTGTGATAATTGGGGGTGTACATAGTCCATAGCTGCACATGCCTGAACAGGGCTAATATATATTTATGACAGGAGATGTCATTTCTAGTGTTTTGTTAGAGCTGTCATTGGAATGTCATCTGTGTGTCTTACTTGCACATACTGTTCATTCTAGAGCTGTAGCTGCAGCCATCACCATCTCACCTATCACTGGAGTCAGCACGTACTGGATACACTATCCTTATTAGCTGGTTGCTTGATTCTCAGCAAGCTATATTATTTTTCAAATTTGCAGAAACCAGCTATAACCTTGCAGCTTTTAAAACATATTTTATCCTCATTTTCTACTTTCGTTCCAGTGTTGTATGCTTACGGCTCATTCTTTTCACTTTAATCCTTGGATGCTCTCTTTGGTTTCTTGAGTTGATCTTTTTAGCAGTGTCAGGCATATGGAGAACTTGGGATAATTTGGAACGGATTGCTGTTTATTGCACTGCTGGGCACTCTGTAGGTGATACTAGAAGATGGGAACCTGCAGCCAACAAAGGAAGCAAAGATTGTGAGAATACTTTTCTCTTCTTATTTGCTCTGGTATTCAGTGATTCATTCATCTCTCAGCTCTTCTTTCTCTAGTAACAACTGAATGTAATAAATCCAAGGAAAGAAAAATTCTGATAATCCTATTTTTTTATAAATTCAGGGAAAACATGAGGTCTAGAGTTGCCTTTGCCCTGTTCCCTTTCTTTCATTCACTGCCTCCTATATTCTCTTCTGGAAGTAGTACATCTGTATATCTAACATGCCCAACAGAGGGGGAAATATCTAAGATAACATAATATAGAGGTAGGTGATACCTTGCAGTATTCAGACAACATACGTTATTTTCATTAATCCAATAGCTGTGTGGATGTTTGTAGTGCATGTTCCTTCTGCATTGTTAGAGGGACACTCTACTCCCTCTCACAAAATACCAGAACTAGGGGACATACACTCAAATTGAGGGCTGGGAGAGTAAGAACAGACAAAAGAAAATATTTTTTCACCCAGCAAGTTGTAGTCTGTGGAACTCCCTGCCACAGGATGTGGTGATGGCATCTGGCTTGGATGCCTTCAAAAGGGGATTGGACAGATTCCTGGAGGAAAAGTCCATCACAGGTTACAAACCATGATGGAGATGTATAATCTCTAGCGTTAAAATTGGGGTACTTCAAGGGCCAGATGCAGGGGAGTGGTATCAGGAGACAGATATCTAGTCTCCTGCGCTCCCAGAGGCATCTGGTGGGGCCACTGTGAGATACAGGAAGCTGGACTAGATGGGCCGTTGGCCTGATCCAGCATGGCTCTTCTTATGTCTTTTTGTCTCATAATCACCAGGCATGTTAATAGCTGTATGGTTACTGGAGACGAGGAGATGGAATCTATAAAGATAGTAGGACTCCTTAAACATTGCCTTTCCCCAAATGATAATCTGTTGTCTTTTCCTCCCTGTCAACTTTCCTGAAACAACTATCCTGCTTATTGGAGGCTATTAATCATTTCATTTTACTTGCCAAAGGATATAGACAGTGGTAACCATTTTTTACATTATACTGGCTACAGTGGGACAGTTGTACATGTGTTTAAATCTCTCCTCTTTGACTTATTGGGACTTTAAGTCCTTCTAGCTGGATTGTTATCCAGTAGTTTTCATTACTTGATTTAATATCTTCTGAGGCACAGAAGCCAGGCTAAGTGCTCCATAATTCTCTGAGTAATTTTGCTGTCCCTGTTACTTTCTCCCCTCCAGTCTTTAGTGTCCACACTTGTTTTGTGGTCCTAAGTTTTTTCCCCCACTAGTGAACTTACTTCAACTAGTCTGCAGATTCTATTAACATGATTAATTTAGGTTGCCCAAGAAAGTTGTTCTTTGTTAGAGTGAGCTGTAACCATTGTTGCAAGCATAGCCAGGCTCCAGTCTAACCTGCGCATACATGGAAGCTCCTTTTGAATGAGCATAGGGTGAGAGTGCAACCATGCTCTAGGGCAGGCATGTCCAAACTTCAGCCCTCCTAATGTTTTGGACCACAACTCCCAGAATTCTAAGCTTAGATTGCCAATGGCAACGGACTGTGGGAGTTGCAGTCCAAAACATCTGGAGGGCCGAAGTTTGGACATGCCTGCTCTAAGACTAGTATCTCTTGTGTGGGCTCAGCTCAATAGGATCCTGTGATCTTGGGAAGGGCTTTTGGGGGGGGGATGGTCAGTATGTGTGAGGTGCTGGAATTCTAAAACAGAAAGTTCATACATAAGCAGAATACCACATGCCATTATTTGGATCACGAGTCTCTCCTTTTGAAAATTAGGGCGTTTATACACGACCCCTAAGCTCCGCCGCAAATGGCTGCAAGGTCCGGACCTTAAAAATGTTTACCCACCAGCTCCGGACTTTGCAGACAATTAAGTGCGACCCCGCCTACTTAGCGTGACCAAACAGCAGTTTTCTTGTACCTGGTCTTTGATGGTGACAAATATTTGATCCAATGTAAGGATAGTGAGTGCGGGGCTCTCCTGGCTTCTGTTTGTTCTTTTTTTGCGCCCCGCCCCTTTAAGAGATCTGAATGCTGTCCGGAAGAAAACTGAGGTAAACCGGCAGTCTTTTCTTTCTTTTTTCTCCGTCCCTCAGGCAGCCAGCAACCAGGAAGTGCCGAGGGGGGTGGGGACAGAGGAAGACAGAGGAAGAGCGACCAACCCCTAAGATCTCTGGTCCGAATTTAAGTGGCCAGCGGATCTTAGGGGTCGTGTAAAAAGGCCCTTAGTGTTTTTAAAGTGCAACTTTCTTTTTAGGTGAAGGCCAGAAGCAAATAGGTCACCCTTCCTTTAAGGCTTCAGTTTCCCCCCCTTGTCATTTTATTTTTGTTCCTTGTATCCCGCCTTTTAGCACATCTCATAGTGTGGCAAACATCTGAAGAAAATACTGTACTGTAGTCTCTCAATCTCATTGCACAATCAAAACTGAGAAATACATTTTACTGCCTAGATGCCCTGAGCGCATCCAATCTCGCCTGATCTCGGAAGCCAAGGAGGGTTGGGACAGGCTAGTATTTGGATGGGCGACCAGCAGAGAATACCAGGTGCTGTAGGCTCCTGGAGTAGGAACTGGCAAGCCATTCCAGTATTCCTGACAAGAAAACTCCATGGAGATGGGGGTCACAAAGAGTTAGTTATGACTGTAATGAAACAACAAGGATAATAAAACAGGTGTGCAGCAGTAACAACAGAAGCATCAGGAATGGCACCAACGAAAGATGTTCTGGAGAGGATCTTACAACTTCAGGGTGCCACCACTGAAGAGTCTGTGAAGATTCTCAGTCATCCAGGTGAGTTTATCTGGAAGTTGAGTCATGGCTACTGGACTTCTTTTTGAGAGATAGAAACGTTTCGCTGTTCATCCAAACCGATGAAGCTGTTTGGAAGAACAGCGAAACGTTTCTATCTCTCAAAAAGAAGTCCAATAGCCATGACTCAACTTCCAGAGCGCCACTGAAGAGGTTCTCTTACGCACAACCATGTGCTTCATTTTATGTGGCTGTGCTGAGCAGAAAAGGCCCCTTAACTTTTAAGTGGAATAGCAGAGTGTACCTGCCTGGTCTGTTGAGTGTACAGTATTTGCAATATACTGTACTTTTTCCATTGCCTGTGATTATCTACAGCCTGCTTTTGCTTTGCTTTGCTGACCTTTTCTGGATATATTTGCTTGTATTTCACCAGAAACACTCTTGGCTTACAGTAATGTTGGATGTGTTATCTTTCTACAACAGCATAAGGGGAATTGGTTGAACCCATCATTTATTTGCCAGCAGTTTGGGAACTGGATCCTCCCCAGTTCTTCCTTGGAAAATAAATTGGTAGTGATTTCTTGTCAGTGGCATCTTTCTGTGAAACACATTGTCCCTGGTGAGGTAGCTTATTAACATACAAAAGGTACTGTCAGAGCGATTTTTCAGTTCTGATAACAATTGATGCTTCTGGTATTGAAATTCTTATCTCTTTAACCACAATGCTTTACTTGCTAGGCAGATTTCCCTTTTTGGCCAGCTGCTAGTATGTTGTGAATTGCTTGTTAGGAGCCTTGCATTGGGCTCCAAACATAATATAACAGTCTTCTTGATCCTATAGTGGTGGGATTCATGCTGCACTCATCAGTAGTTTCTGTTTAGGATTTTTTGGGGGGAGGAGCGGGAAAGCAGAGTACTCTTTTCCATTCATATTCCTCTGTTAAACAATGCAGAAGGATGTTGAGTTACTCTTAATGCATGTGTTTTGTTTTATGCAGTTTCAGAGGCGTTCCTCATTGTAGGTTCCTCCTTTGGTTTTTCTTACCCAGATGTGGGTTTCTTTGGCAAGTCTGGAGCCAGTCCCCCCCCCCCTAGTTTACACCATAGATTGCACCCTTCTTCTGCTGTGCTGCTGAATTTCAGAGTCAAACTTGAAAAAATAAGTTTCAGAAAGCCAGAAATGGTGGCTTTAAAGGGCTTTTTCTGGCTGTCGTCCCCCCAATTTCTGTTTGCTTTAGAGAGTTTTCATCCCTTTCCTGTCAACATTTGATGGTGTGATTTGGCATCAGATTTTGGCAACACAGAAGTGGGATGAGAATGCGACAAAAACTGTGCACATGTTGCTTATTCTTTCTCTCGTTTTGCTTTGTGTAGTGCTGGAGAACTGCTCTGCCATTTCTTTTCTTTTTCTGTATCCTTCTCCATCTCTGCCTCTGCACATTTAGGAATAGTTATCCAGGCAATCTGTGATTTCACTGAAGAGGAATGGTGCCTCCATAGATCACAACCATTGCACAACCATTCTGTTCAAGAGTTGCCATAGCCATTTTGTCAAGTTATTGCAATATATTTCTGATGGTTGTGGAAATTTTGAGATGGAGACAGAGGCTGGTTGTATGTAGATTTGCTGTATTGGTTTAGTTTGGTTTCACATGAATTCTAGGCATACTAGTTGGTCCCTTTTTGGACAATTAAATATACTCTGAGTCCCAGCTTTCATTTAGAATGAAAGAAAACTTTAAGCTTTTGTAGAAACAGAGATGTGGGGTGGGGAATGTGCAATCACTGTTGCACTTAATTTTTACTGGGTAAATGCCACTTTCTTGACATATTGAATCAATGAGTGAGCCTCAAATGTCTGAATGATTTTGTTCACAGATGTGAACAAAGGGCATATCTTCCCATTAATTTTTAATAGCTTGTTTTCTACCTGCAGAACGTTGTATAGAAAGCAGTAGCGCCTTAGAAATGAATTGGTTGGGATGTAGCAAAACAAAGTGATTATGCAAAGCAAGGTAAAAGGTGCTAATACCATAATAAATTAATTCATATGGAATGCATCATGAATATTGTTGTGTTTGTTATAGATATGGCAATATTATGCACTGGTAGTGGAGTTCTAGAAAATATAAGTTTTATTTTATCTTTCACAAGGTTATGGGAGCTAAGCAAGTTCTACGAGAGTAGATTTAAAAAAAGGAAATTTATGAGGTTGAGGCTTGTAGTGCCTCTTAAGATTTTAAGGGTAATTTAACACAATGAAGCAGACGTTTGAATTTCCTTTTGGAAGGACTTTGTCCATATTCTGTGTTTGAATATATTTTTAAATTGTATTGCTTGCTGTGTTGATTATATATTTTGTTATGAGTGCATTGTATCTGCTTATTTGACTGTTGTAAGCCACCCAGAGTGGCCTTTTAGGCCAGATGGGCAGGGTATAAAAATAATAATAAAATAAATAAAAATAAATATTCACTTCCTCGGAAATATAGTGTGGCTCTTGAAATATTTACTCAGATCTTGTTCCTACTAAATTGAAGGAGTCTTACCTATAAGTAAAGGCACATAGAATAGTAATATATTCCTTTGTACTAGGAAGCCACTTTTTCTCTACTGCAGCGTAAGCTATAATAATAATTATTATATACTGTATGTTGATTCATACTTACGGTGACTTCTCAGGGTTTTCCAGGTATAACATTCTCAGAGGTTTACCAGCCCCTCTTTCTTTACAGATTCCACACATCCTGGACATACAGTGGACCCTTGTATAACAAACAGCTTGTATAACATAAAATCTGTACAACATAAAAAATTCTGGAGATAGGGGAAATTTGCTTAACATAATCGTCTATGGGGAAAATCCATACAATATAAAAATGGGATTACTCCATTTTCAATGCATTCCTATGGGAATTTGTATAAAGGAAAATTTGCTTAACATAATTTCATTTGGAACGAATTAATTCCTTTATACAAGGTACCGCTGTAATCTTTTTCAACTGTTACCCTCAGGACGACCTTTTAGGGGATTGCATACTAGGACAACTAGACATAAAGATAGCTTCTTTCCAAGTGCTATCAAACTGCTGAATCATTATTTTTTATTTTCTTCTTTTTAAATAATAGGTTATATTGTGTTGTTGTACTGTGTTTTTATTGTTGAATATATGATTCTTATATTTCCTTCTTGTATATGGAGAACATTTTTTACCAAAACAAATTCCGGGTATGTCCAACCACACTTGGCCAATAAAAGGATTCTGACCCTGATTCTGATTCTGATCCTGATTCTGATTCTGGTGGCACTCTGGAATCGTGCGGTGTGGCCAAGGCCAGGCAGGCAGCAGGGTACATGACCCCATCATTTACTAGTGGCTCAAATGGTGGCTGACTCCTCTTCTGGGAGGTACAGTGGGGATATGGACTCCTAGGTGTTAACTCTTCAGCCAGGTGCTCCAACCAACCTACTTCAGGTAAACCACAGCAGTATTTTTAAAGCCAGGTTCCCCCCTCCCCCCAATCGTGAATAGGATCATAGAAAGGATTTTTATCAATATGGTAAAATACGGAAATGTAGTATTTGCTATGTTGGATTGGCACTTTTGTTTGGAAATATTTTGTGACACAAAGGAATACCTTTCAGAGTTTTCAGGAAGGCAGCAGCCTGTTGCAGTAAAAACAACAAATACTTTTATGGATCCTTTAGTATTTGTTTTTCTTGCCATGTGTTTGTGGACTGCAGCCTCCATTATCAGATGTATGGATGATTATACGCATGTTCTGGTGGCATAGTGTAATCTGTAAGTGCAATGGAGTGGATGTGCAAGGAATTCAAACATGAATTAGTATATTAACTACAGCTGTTAACAAATAGTAGTTGGACGATTGTAAAATATTTAAGGATAGACAAAATAATTTATCAGTGTATTGCAACAAAAAGTTCAGTAGCACAAAGAAGTTAAACTCTACAATTCTGTAATTCAATATGCTTCTCTTGCTGAAATAATATGTTTCTTCCCCCTCCCCCCTGTAGTTTTTGGTTTTTATTTTCTTTTGTCTCCATGTATGGTCCCGGCAAAGTAGATGACAATGTGTTACTTGCAGATCTTATATTTTGCCATCAATAAAATGCAGATAGCAAGAAACTACAGTAATTTAGTGAAAATGCAACTACCTGTTTATACCAGCAATGTACATGGCTAGCTTACAGTGCAGGAAATTGATCCTCGGTCTCCCTATTCCAAGCCTGGTGTTCTACAAACTGTTATGGAAAGACCTTTCCAGCCAGAGTTTCTCTATAAACTGGGTGAAGGCTGTGATGTAGTGATAAAAATCAAGCCCATCAAATTGTATTTGTAAATATATATATATATATCTGTGTTGCCCATATCAGCATTCCAAAATACAACAAAATACTCTCTGGTTCCTTTCAGTGGCCAATCCTGATATTGCCTCTTGAAAATACTAAAATAGAAGAAGACTAAACAAGTGGCAAATTCTCTTTTTACTTGGAATTGATAAGACAAGAAAATGGCATAAAAGAAACACCCTGTGAAATTGTGTGTAGAAAGGCTTTGAAACACTGTTAATTAGAGTCACTGGTATTAACAACCCTAATAAAAGAGGGACCACCATGCTGCCTTCTAGAATTTAGGACAGGGCTTCTTCTTGCAGAGTCCCTCAGGTGGAACTTCAGGCAACCATGCCATGCCTTATTCATTTATCTGAGGCATGTAATTCCATGTGCCAATCTGTTTCTCCAATCATAATAATGATACAGTACCTGCTTTCTACGTTTCAGACATTTAGAAAATTATTATTCATATATTTGGATAATAATGTTGTGTAGTGTACTTGAAGTATATTGTCATTTCCTCCCCATTTAAACAATGGTAAGGCGTAACTTGGAGTACTGCATACAGTTCTGATTGGAACATCTCAGACAGTGGAATCATAGAATCATAGAGTTGGAAGATACTTCAAGGGCCATTCAGTCCAACCCCCTGCCATACGGGAACCCCCATCACAGTGTTCCCAACAGATGGCCATCCAGCTTAGAGATATAAATTTCCAGAAATTTTGAAGCTCGGAAAAAACCATGGTTTTTTTCTATTCCCCCCCGGGGGGGAAACTGAAATTTTCAGAAAAATCGAAAAAAAGACAGCATTAGCACTCCCCACCCCCTTTTAAAGCTTGAAAGTCATTCTGTTCCTTTAGGAACATAAAATATGACTATGGACAATTTGACTTGGCATAAAATGATCACAACTAGCATATTAAAATATAGTGTATCCAAACAACTATTACAAACAGAGTTTACTTTTAAAATAATATAATACAGACTTTTAATACAGCAGCACACGTTACTGTTTCTATACCAAAAGGGAAAGCCACTCTAAAGATTCACTTAATGAATCCTCACATCAGAAGGCGGGCTATTGCAAAAGATACTTCTGGTATATCTTATGGAGTTATATCTCCGAGAGAAAATGATCCAACATGGTGGCCTCCTAATTATTTATTTGAGAAATCAGTACTCCACCCATCTCTCTCAAAAGGTACAGCAGCTCCAGCGTTCACTGAAGCTGATGTTCAGAGTGTCTTTCCTTTTAAAATAATATTTATTTGTAATTGTAAGGAACAAATGGAGTAACAATCTCCTGAACTTTTTACTAGTTTATGTGGAAAAAATCCTCTACAAAACTGTGTTTAAAAACCTAACTTTTCCAATTTTCAAAGGGTTCCCTAAAATTTCTCGGGGAAGCTAAGGTTGCCATTCGCATGCCTGGGAGCAGTAATTTTCCATTGAATATTTTTTTAAAAAAATTATGTTTTAAAAATATATATACAATGGAAAATTACTGATAATGCAAATGGCAGGCTTAGCTTCCCGAAGCAATTTTAGGGAACCCCTTGAAATTTGGAAAGTTTTGGGTTTCAGGGAATGGAGTTATTAAGCTCCAAAGGAGGTGTGGGGGTGCTTAATGGAAGGAATGTGTCCGGTGCACTTTACCAATTATAGGGTTAATTTACAGCTTCCCTTCAGTGTGCTGATCCACACTCTTTCAATTAAGTACCCCGGCAGCCCCTTTGGAGCTTAATAACTCTTCTCTGAAACCCAAAGCTTTCCAAATTTCAAGGAGTTACAGGGGAGAGCTTGAAGAAGCTCCCCTGCCATTTCCATGTTGCTAGATGCCTGTAATCCATATTTTCAAATACTTTTAAATTATGTTTTTTTCTGGTGGCACCCCTTTGGAGAATAACCTGGCCCCCTGTACCTCACACCCCACCCAACTGGGGGTGCTTAAGGGGGAGAGCCTGAGGAAGCTCCACTGTAATTTCCATGCTGATAGCTGCCTGGGATCACTATTTTAAAGCACATAACATTGCAATTAGAACTGTTTTTTTCCTGGTGTACCCCCTTTGAAGTTGAATAGCTCTGTCCCCTGAGCCCCAAATCTCTCCAAATTTGGAGGGCTTAAAGGGAAGAGTCCATTGAAGGTTCATACCAAATTTGGTGCCTCTAGGACCCATAGGAGCCATTTTACAGAGAAACAAATCAGTTCTTTTAAATGAAAAAAAAAATGCCAGTTCATTTTGTCACTAACGAAACACTGCTTTCCTGGTTCGTTTTGTTTCATTTTGTTACGTAACGAACTGAAAAAAATCAGCGTTTTGTTTTTTGTTTGGTGGCCATCCCAGTTGGACACCTGGTTTTGAAGAAACCTGCTGCTAAAGAAATCTTTAACCATCGTAACGTGGATTCTGAAGTGTTTGTGTAATCAAAATACTAGATGTTGAATTTTGGAACTTGCTCTTGCAGTTCCTGCTGTGGTGGATAAAGCAACAACATTAAATGAGGGAAAGGAATTGGATCCAAGAGCAGCTACACTTTAGTACAGTGGTACCTTGTACAAAGGAATTAATTCATTCCAAATAAAATTATGTTAAGCAAATTTTCCTTTATACAAATTTCCCATAGGAATACATTGAAAACGGAGTGATCCCATTTTTATGTTGTACAGATTCTCCCCATAGACGACTATGTTAAACAAATTTCCCCTATCTCCAGAATTTTTTATGTTGTACAAATTTTGTTATGCAAGCTGTTTGTTATACAAGGGTCCACTGTATTTCCATACTGCCATCATTGATAGATATTAAGTCTTCTCCACAGTGGAATTTTGCACAATGATATGTTGTGAGGCACAGGTTGCCTCTGTCCACTACTAAGTTGAAGAGAGCACTGAGATCATGGCACATGTTTATTGCAGCACAAACCAGGAAGCAAGGAGTCCCACAAGGCATGCAAGTGTGCGAGGTGCTTATCTTTACAATATTTCTATTGAGCTCAGCCATCAAACAGCCCATAAAGTACAAGCAATGACTTTGGTTGATTTTATGTACACTATAGAACAACTCTAAATGTTTTGAGCTCTTAATACAAAAGGGGTATGCATGCATGCACAAAACCAAAATTCCTTAAAGGGTCTGGGAGCTGTTTCTGATATATTATAAAATGCATGCAACATCAAATGCATGTTGCTTTCCATAATGGTCCAATATATCTGTGTATGCTCCTGTGTAAGAATACAGTATACATATAAGCAGTTCCTTTATTCATTTTAACATTTGCTCGTCTTTTTCGAATTTTGATCCTTGCTTGCTTTTCTTGGTTACTTACATGTAATTGTGCACATAATTAAGGGTGGCAAGACACCAAAACACCTACAGCTGCACCATGAAGGAAGTCAGCCAGAACTGACACTATTCCTGCACTGTACCACCATTTGGCAACTCGTTGCTTGGTTGTCAGCTTCTATTCCCTTTGTTTAGCTACTACTAACCCCAGGCTTTTGTTGTTGTTGCAAACTCAGTAGATAAAAACAGGGGGAGTGTTGTCAAATGCAGCATAGCCAAGCCTTTCTCATTTCTGTGAACAGCAGCAATAATTAGAATCAGAGTACAGTGGTACCTTGTATAAAGGAATTAATTCGTTCCAAATGAAATTATGTTAAGCAAATTTTCCTTTATACAAATTTCCCATAGGAATGCATTGAAAACAGAGTGATCCCATTTTTATGTTGTACAGATTCACCCCATAGGTGATTATGTTAAGCAAATTTCCCCTATCTCTGGAATTTTTTATGTTGTACAAATTTTATGTTATACAAACCGTTTGTTATACGAGAGTCCACTGTACATACTGTATAGTCTGTCTCCCCCCACCATTTTTATATCTTTAGTGTGGTCAGTCAGTAAAAGGAACAGCATATGTGCCTATGAGCTTATTATTTCCTTCTGTATTTCATCACTCTCTATTCTGCTCACCTAGTGAGGTTGTACTTCAGACACCCTTGTTTCCAACTGTAGCAATGACAGAGGTGCTGGTGAAAAGGCGTGGAGCTGCATTTTGACCCAGTCTATCTCTGCCAATATGTCTCCCAGTCAAGTATGCCATTTTCTCTTTCAGTGGGGTGGGGTGCGGAGTCTAGCCCCTAATTAACAAATATCTGTTATGCTGTATGATTTGAAGGTTAGGTCTTTGGATATCACTCAATCAAAATGTATTATTTTGCAGGTACTGAGCAACAGCAGATAAATGTTGCCCCCTCTTCAGAATCTTTTACCAACTGGAGAGCTATCTTATCACCAACATGGCCTTCTAGAGAACTTGAGTCTTCCTCTGTGGCTGATGTTTCAGTGAAGCAAGCCTTGGAGAATGCTAACCTGCGTCAGATAATAAGAAGTACATTAGCAGGGGCACGGAGCAGAACTATGGATCAAACTAGGGTTTTGCCAAGTCTGTATCAAGGCAGTGGCAACAGTGCATCCCAGGAGCCTCCTGAGGTAGCAGCTGAGTCATCAATGAGGTCTCAAGATGCTGATGAAATGACTATTGTATCAGGTTTGCCTCAAATCAGTGTGTTCTCTACATTGTCTTCATCACCATCTGTGACACGTCCAACTAATGCTGTGTCATCTCAGATAATGCCATATGCACCATCTTCCATTTCAAATGAGATATTCCCAGGATCAGGCATACTTCCAACCTCTTCATCTTCATCCCTTTTGCCATTGGTAAAAAAGTCACCTCATGTCATTACTGTTTCCAATTTGATTGTGCAACCCACCAAAGTGCCTTCATTCACAAATGCAGAATTTTCACTCAGCCTGAACTCTGTTAATTCTCATTTTCTTAAAGGTTCAGGTAACACACCAAACACTGTAAGTGCTAGAAACCCTGGCAAAAAAATAGATGCAGTTTCTAGAAAAGGTGGCAAAGAGTTTTCAGTTTCTCCCTCTTTTAGTAATAACTTTGGATTGATCGATGGAAATTCTACAGTACCAGTAGGCGGACACACAGTCTCTAGGAACAGGAAACTACATGTGGTGCCCTCAAACCAAACTTCTCTTGTACTAGCTGCTCAGAGCATGTCGTTTAATTCTAGAAAAAACAGGTCCTTCACTCGATTATTTCATCAAGCATCCTTTGCAGCAATGCGTATGAGTCAACCACCTGAAGCTGTGAGATTTTATAAGGAGAGTAAAATTTATGAAGTTGCATCTCCCTCTCTTCATAAGAACAAGATAGCAAATCCTGGAGTTTCTGCACCAGCTCCCCATACTTCAAGTACTCCATCTGCATTATTGAAAATGATTAATAATTTGGATTCTGTGCCAGTGTCTAGTTCTACCAAAGAGATACCTTTGACACCAGCTTCTAAAAATCCAAGACTTTTTCGTTTGGTGACAAATGTGTCTTCCCATACAGTGTCAACTCCAGTTATTTCAGAAGCAATGAGCACTAGAAATGCAATAGCTGAAGCACCAGCACCTGAACATATACCACTCTCCTATTCCACAAAAAAAATTATTTCTGCAATACTGGGAGCAAATCAGACTTTTAATACAGCAGCACACGTTACTGTTTCTATACCAAAAGGGAAAGCCACTCTAAAGATTCACTTAATGAATCCTCACATCAGAAGGCGGGCTATTGCAAAAGATACTTCTGGTATATCTTATGGAGTTATATCTCCGAGAGAAAATGATCCAACATGGTGGCCTCCTAATTATTTCTTTGAGAAATCAGTACTCCACCCATCTCTCTCAAAAGGTACAGCAGCTCCAGTGTTCACCCAAGCTGATGTTCAGAGTGTCTTTCCTTTCCAGCCACCATGGACACACGTCACCAGTTTAGGGGCAGAAGGTCAGCATATCAGCCATCAGACCCCCTGGAAGGCTGTGCTTGAGAAAATGTGGTCCCAGGAAAGAACGCGCTCCGGTGCATCATTACAACCCTTGCCGACCTCCTTTAGGGGCCTTTTGAAAACTCATTCGATTGTTACCTTTATATCTTCCCCTAATCGTTCTGAGAATATACAGTTAAAAGAGACTGATGAACAAAGCCCAACCCATAGTTTAATGGAAGAGAAAAGGGGAGCTTCAGATAAATCTACCTCTGCGGTGTCATATACGGAGCATTTATCTTACCCACCTTTAAATAAACCTGATGCTGAAATGCATGAATCTTTACATATGACTGAGGCATCCTACAGGCCTACTAGCCTATCTTCAGACATATATGTCTTGGCCTCATTTACTCCAGTGGTAAAATATTTGAAAAGCCCAGTGTCTGCTTCTTTAGATATTTCCAGTGCTGCTTCCGAAGGCATATTGGGTGTTTTAAAGACAGAAGGGCCTGGTAAAACCACCACTTTAATTTCTCAGTTGGATGGTGAAGACTGGCCAACTTCTGCTGGGGGTATGGGGACTTATAGAAAAAGAATGACCCCTCGGTCCAAAGTTTCAAAGCATAATGCAAGCCCCACACCATTAAGAATAATGTATACAGAGGTTCCAGAGCTTCAGCAGCAAACAAACTATTTGAATAAAAACCCTTTTACCTCTACATCATCTGATGAGATAGCTATGCCCAATGTTCAGAATATTTCAGAATCTACTGTAACCAGAATCAAGCCTGAAAGTCTCACAGAAATGAACCCATACTCATTTGCCATAAATTCATCTTTTGATCAGTATTTACCAGTTCTTGAGAACTTCTCACAAAGCACTGAAATGCCACCACTGGAGTCAAAAAAGGACACGTACAGTCCTGGAAATATTCTGGAATATTTTACTGCCAGGAACATTAATTTCACGTCAAGCTTTGAAAAAAAATCAAGTTCTGTGCCAAAGGATTTCACAGCTGCTAACAGAAGACCATCTACAAAGGTGGATGCACTTCCCCCAACTTTATCATATTCTCACTTCTGGCCTTTTGCTTCTTATGCCAAAGCCCAGACTGTGCTGAAGCCCCAAATGACCGATTCAGAAAGTCCAGGCACATCAACAAATGCCTTCTATGCCACATCGCCTCCAGTGTCATTGGCTTCCCAGTTCATTGCTAAATTAACTGTTCCGGGGAATAGTAGTAAAAAAGCAACAGCTTCTCCTACCCGCGTGTATGATTCATCAAATTCAACAGCGACGTTACATATCATTGAAGAATACATGACTTCTAGAAAAACAACATTGTTCACAAATAACCTTGGTTCTGAAACAAATAATTACTTGAGTGCACAGCCAAAAACATTAAGTGCAGTAGGATGGCATGCCAAAGGTGCACATAGTGAACCAAATACTGTAAAAGTGCTTAATGAAGCCACTGAGATCACTTCATTGCAAACACATACCCCTAACACAGCCATCATAACCCCTGTCCATGCATCACGAACACAACTAACTTCTTTGTTGCCAACAACCAACTTTACCCATTCTGTCATTACAGTGTTACCGTCTGTGTCTCCTGGTGTAACACCATCTGTAGCAACTTCAGAAGCAACACCAGTTACAGGAAAATCCGCTCCAACATCACCAATGCTGACTTCATCTTTGTTCTCACTGAGCACTGAAAATTTGCCATCTGTGATGGCATTAAGCACGTTAATATCAACACTAGCAAAAAGTAGCACTGCCGCAAAAATGGCACTGACTTTAAGCCCAATAGTGACACATGCAACATTTCCAGTAGTATCAAGAGATGAGTCTGCAACACCCGTGCATACTACCAGTTCACTTTCACACTCCAAATCTAGTACAGAGTCATCTCCCACAACACATACGCCAAGACAAACTGAAACAACAGTCCTTAACCCCAGGAAACCCACAATCCCAGACATCACTAAAACATCAACTGCATACCCACTGACAATTACAGCAGCTTTGACATCTATTACAGCATCAGCGAAAACAACTAGACTTCTCCCTACACCTGCTGAAAATACCTCTGCTGCTGCTGCTGCTGCTGCTATTACTACCCCACCAGTGTCAACTGCAGCTTTTGCTAACGTGACAACAATTCCTCCTTTGGAATGCCAGCTCTCCAGAAACCTTCTTATTAAGACAGGTATGACTATGTCTGGGTATGAATATGGTGGGCCAAGATGCTGCCTTTGGCAAGGAAAGTGATATTAATATATCAGGCAATTTAAAAATACTAAATGACACAAGAAATTAAATTGTGGTTAATCTGTGGGATGGAGTGCATGCAGATTTGAGAGACTATTCATAGTTGTGCAATTAATTAAAGAATTAGTAAATTGTACAATGTGACGTTCATGAACCTCTAGTTGTAGCCATGTCCCATTTGCTCTGTCAGTGCCAGATGGTTGAAAATCCTAAAGGGAACCATCCAAGCCGTGGGGGATCAAAGTTTTCCACAGAGAAAGGGAACTGTTTGTCAAAAGTGTCACAGAGAAAAGGCATTACAGTATTAAGAGAAGATGTTGTCACAGACTTTGTTAGAATGAGCTCATGCACGGTTGGTTCTGCTACCTCATTGCTTCCTAGTAGTATTAGAAATCTGGTCCGAAGCCAGACCAATTGACAAAATTGACTCCCTCCTCATGAGTAAAAGTCACAGATTGGAAGTGTTATGATGCCAAATAGACGCTGTGCCTTCAGGTTTGGGCCTCAACCTGAACATAATGCAAGCCTGCTACTGGGGAGGCCTGGAGATGATGTGTAAGACCAGGCAACAATCATCCATGCCTTGGTTACTTGACACCTTGACGAGTGTAAAGCAATCTACATCTGCTACCATTGAAGAGGATCTTCACTTGTGCTAAATGAATGGTTGAGTTGCTAACTGGGGTGTGATGTTGAGCTTACATGACCCAGACACTGTAGGACCTGTGCTGGCTTCTAGTTGCTTACTGGGCCTAATTCAGGATGTTAGCTTTAACCTTTAAAGCCCTAGAATAGCTTTATTAACTTGCTTGGATGTTAAGATAATCAGGAAATGCACATTCGGGAATACTAATAGGCAGTGCCCTCCTTGGTAGGCAGATGTGAAATTGCCTTTTGTTTTCTCCCATGTGCCTCCCAGATGGTGAAACACACTCTTCTTAAATCTGTGAACAGTTTCCATCCTCACTTCCTATAGAAAGATTGAGAAGAAATATCCTTTCAAATGGACTTATGGTGTTGTTAATTTATTATGATGGTTTTTATTTGTATCTGTATT